>JARYGA010059765.1:11258187-12690687 GCA_030545235.1 Helianthus tuberosus
TAAAACTTTAGTCATAAGAACTTATGTGTTGAAAACAGGTTGAGATTCTCAAAAGGAACAAATCGACTCTGTTAAAATACATTAAGAAAACAGGATGGTCCATATCATATGTAATGTGAGATTGGTCAAAAATTTGTACAAATATGGTCAATCCTCTTAAAGCATTACTGCAAAATGATTCTGGATTGAGTATTCCTTCAATAAAGACCTCCCAGTAAGTAGTTCATTACTTATGAATGGGAAGGGTAAAAAGGGAAGAAGAAAATTCACAAAAACTCAGAAGTGTGTTTATCTCAAAACTTTTGAAGTCAGAAGAAAAGAGTATAAACATAAAACACTTAAGAGTCAAAGTTTGGGGTAATAATGGTCATTAGGCAACTATGTGCAACCATTGGTTCAGGGAAAGGTTCAAGAAACAATAGTATTCACAGAAGAATAAACTTTCAAACGGACTAGACAAATTGTCAGAATTATCACATGGTAACAAAATCTAAACCAGGATTTTCAAAAACTCATATGAACATATGTCCTCAATTTTGTTGTCAATCAATCAACGAGAGAATGATGTCAAACAGTGGTTAAAATGTATTTAAAATTTCATACCACTGTTGACAAACCTCTGACCATTTTCATAAACTTGAGCTGGATATGATCTGTTGGTTTAGTGAAAAATTATACCAGATCCTTTTGTTGCTGTTTTCAGAAAATCCTTTAATTTTTTTCCAGAAAAAGGGTTTTCTCAAATAAAGCAGGATATATTATTCTTTATTTTTTTTAATAATATATTTTGAACCTTTACTGGTTTTTGATAGTAAAGTTTCAATCTCCTTTCAGGATATATTACCTTTATTTTTGCTGGTAATATTATCCTCAAAATGGTTCAAAAGGAAATGGTTCATGTATCAAGGTCATATCTAACTCAAGTTTGTCTTAAAACTTATCAAAGATTGATTGCCAAAAGACCTTAAAATACTGGGGTACTCTTGTTTTTAACTTAAATATTATAGCAAGAATGAGTTGCCTTAGTAAAAAGTTTACATTATCTGGGGTACTAAACCACTGTCATGAAGTCGTAAAAGCTCCAAAATGTGTAATTGACATGTGGCAAAACCTTGAATGAAATTTCCTTTAAAAGTTGCTGACATATGGAGCCTTCAAACCATTGCCATTACTTTAACCACTGTTTTGCTAAAACATCTGTTTTCTAAATACTGTCCATTGCTGAAAGTCAGCCACTGATCCTTCATTTTGCTTGGCAAGCACTGATGCTCAAAATCAGTGTCTTATCCACTAATATGCTATCCACTGATAGTAAAAATCATGCACTGTTATCACATTATTACCGTTGTAACCACCGATGCTTGTTTCATCAGTGGCTTTCAAAACAACTGTCCTCCATTCTTCATCCATATTATCAGAGGTTGGCACGTGGTCAGTTTTTAGCCATCAGATCTTAATAACCGCTGCCACATCAGCAATCATTTTTCTCTCTTAATAAAACCCTGATCAAAACCCCCAAACAGGGTTTTTACACTGTCGAATTGAATTCCAAAATTCCCTTCTCAAAACAGTTTCCAACCTTATTCTCAAATCACTCTTCGATCCTTCTTCATCAAAATGACGAAATCAAAGTCAAAATCAAAATCAAAATCATCCTCATCTTCATCGCCCAAAGAAGCCACACAAATGGCCGCTGAACCTACTGAAATTCCATACAAATCTCCTCACAACTATTTGGGTCTACTCACAAAACCCACAAACAACCACACCTTTGATTCCATCATCGATATATTATCTGAATCAAAGTACAAAACTTTGTTGATAGCAGATACTCCCATTTACCTGCAGACCCAGAGAGAGTTTTGGAAAAAGGCGACACTTGAAAAACAAGACGATAAAGTCATAGCCATTAACTCCTCGATACAGGGTAAAGTGATTCAAATCACTCCACAATCAATCTCAGAAGTCTTTAAACTCGATGATCAGAAAGGTAAAACTTCTTTTGATAAAACCGAGTTGAAAACCGATTTTCTGAAAAGAGGGTATGCAGAACAATCAAAGGTAGATACCTTACAAAAAGGTTACTTCCCGTCTGCACCTAGGTTTTTATTTCACACACTTTTGATGTGTGTTTCAAATAAAACAACAGCGTTTAATGAAATACCATTGAAGATTCAATGTCTGGGCTATGCTATCTTAAATAATGAAAATTACAACTATTCCCAGGAGATCTTTAATGATTTGGTAAAAAATGTTGATAGCAAATCATTTTTACTTTTTCCAAGATTTTTAAGCTACTATTTTAAACAAAAATTTGAAAAGGAAAATGAAAATTTGCTCAAACAGGGTGTCTATTTTCAAATAAAAGGGTTAACAACTGAAACATTTTCTAGAATGATGGCACCAATAAAAACAAAAGCAGGGGTGTCTGAGCAGAATTTAGCAGTTACCACTGCTCCTCAGACATCTGCTGCTGAGCCCACTGCTCCAGGTGATCATAGCAGCACTACCACTGCTTTGAAACCCACACCTGCCACTACCAAAAAGACCAAAAAGAAAACATCCAGAAAACCCACCAAACCCAAAACAAAGGCAACTCTGGAAGATGAGATCCCAGAGCAATTGCCAGTGACGAAACAAATGTCACCACAAACCACTGCTGCTACTTCCTTACAGCAGTTGGTAGAAAGATCTCCACCGTTGCCTCTAACTCCTCCTGCATCCTCACAAAAGGATCAGGTTGTAAGCACAGGGACCCCACAATATGAAGCTCTGGACCCAATCGGATCCATCTTCCTCAGTCCTGATCCCAAGGACATGTCTCTTTCAACACCCATACCCTCACCAATTACATTACCACAATCAATATTGCCCTTGTTGCATGCAGTTGCTATAGCTCAGACACAAACCAGTTCCTCTCTATCACCTGTCACTGAGAGTATACTCCCACAAGTGACTGGGTCTGATGTTACTACTTCTGCTATCCCAGCAACAATTGAGGAGGTTACACCCCCTGAGTTACAAGTAACTCTCGGTGGTAGTTCAAGTGGAGCAGCAACTACAACTGATGGATCAACAGATCTTCAGTTGGACAGTTGCTTCATTAACAAGACTCCCTTGAAGGCAATTTCTTCTATAGCACCATCGGTAACCACCAGTGAGTTGGTTCTATCCACTGGTACCATCAAAGGTGTATTAAGTGCTGAAGAAAGAAGTCCCCAGTACCGAGATCAAGGGGCATCAATGGGTGATTTTGGGACTCAGTTCCTAAGTCACACATTGATACAACCACTGCTGGTGGGGATTCAGGTGATCATATTAATTTGGGTGATGATTCAAAATATCAGGAATTGACGGGCAGAGTTGAAAAACTTGAAACATCAGTTGCTGAAATAAAGGATATGGTGCAACAGCTATTAAAAGCTCAAAAAGCACAATCCACTGCTGTCCCACCTCAAGCACCTGCTCCGCCACAAGCACTTGCTGCAAATGAGCTCCGGAATCTTTTTCAACCCTTGCTAGAAAAACAAAAAACAAACGGCTAATCAGCAGCATGAAATGCATGTAAAAATGCTGACAAACATGGTGGAGTCAAGATTTAAAGATACTCAAGCAGACATCAAGGCTATAAAGGCCAGCATACAAAGGACTGCCCATGGTGAAAAAGTTCCTTCCACTATCATCTTCATGGATAACCCCCTTCCAGATAATGCCAAAAAGGGGGAGAAAATCAAGTTGAAGAAGAAGGGAATAGAAGATGGTCTGTACATTAAACCAGAAAAAAAAAACAGATATCTAAACCTCAAACTGTCATCCAAACAGCTGATACAACAGTAGTTACAAAAACTACTGCTAGCCAAACAATTGTCATCTCACCATCACACACCACCAAAACCACTGCCCTCACATCATCATCATTACCTCCTGCCATAAAGCAGAAGACAGCAGATGTTACAACATCTGCTGTAATGACAATAGTGGTTGAAGCACCAGTTGTTTCAACAGCTGTTAGTCAATCACAAACCACTGCCACTCACTCTCAAACCACTGATCCACCCAAGACATCATCAGCCTCTCCTACAATAAAAAGGAGAAGGATTTTCATACTTATGTTTCACCACCACCATCACCACCATCAAAAACTACCTCACCATCTTCAATCCCTGCTCAAAAGCAGAAGACATCTACTGACATATCAGTAGTTGTAATGACAACAAAGGTTGAGACACCAGTTGTCTCAATAGCAGTTAGTCAACCATCCACCACTGCTCTCATCATTCCTACATCACAACCAAAACCCTCTTCATCCATAAAGCTTCACAGAAGAAAAAGAGAAACAACTCAAGCCACTGATGAAAATATGATCATGGTGCCGCAAAATATCCACTGGAACTAGATGCTGTGAAAAATGAGATGAGACAATTTTATACCAAAGAAGATCCTTCAAAAAGAAGATTTCCTTCTCTCATTGGCTTCATAGTCCGAGAAAACATGGATGAATATCTCGAAATAAAAGCAAGGCAAGCAAGGATTAGAGCTAAGCTTGAATGCAAAGATGAAGGTGATGAAGCCATTGCAGAAAGAATGGTACTCTTGCTCACAAAAGTCAAGCTGATGGAAGACTATGCACAAGATCTGATCAAAGAAAAGACAGATCAACGGAAAGCAATGAGAAAAGAATATCTTGCATATATAATGAAAGAAAAATTCTATCAAGCTGAAGAAAACCAATTTGAAGAGTGGCCACTGGTTGCCTTGAAGCATGAAGCAAACAGGATTGAAAGGGTTAAAAATGATCCAAGTAAGAAGAAGACAGCTCCAAATTGGAATAAGTACAAAAAGCAATGAGAAAAGAATATCTTGCATATATAATGAAAGAAAAATTCTATCAAGCTGAAGAAAACCAATTTGAAGAGTGGCCACTGGTTGCCTTGAAGCATGAAGCAAACAGGATTTAAAGGGTTAAAAATGATCCAAGTAAGAAGAAGACAGCTCCAAATTGGAATAAGTACAAAAAGCTAATTGCTGATCTTACTTCTGAATATAAAAAGAAAAAGCAGGAACTGATAGATGCTAAGGTGGATACTGCTAAAGCCATAGCAAAATGGACAAAGCAGTATACCGATGAGGCTTATGAACGGCTGAAGAAAAGAAAGATAACAGTCTCAGGCACTTCTAAAAGGCCAGACTACAACAAGATAGAACAACAGCTGGATGCTCTTAAAACACTGATCACATCAACAGTTGACCCGAGTCTTGTGATAAACCAAGATAAAGGAAAACTGCTGACCAGTGAAGAAGAAAAAGAAAAGGAAGCTGAGTACTTCACAGAAGCCATCAAGAAAATGGGTCTAAAAGAAGATAGTTCAGTGAGCCTTCAAAACCTTTTCAAAAAGGTACTAACCAAACCTGCATCAACAAACATTTCAGCAGATATCTCAAACAGTGAGCTTGATCAACAAAAGACACAAGAGCAAGTTAACAAAGAAGTTGCAGAAGATATAGCTGCAGCAAATGAAGTCATAGAAGAAGCTTTCAAAAGAATGTCTGAAGTTTAGGATACTGCTGTAAAATTTTTCTCTAGGCCAATATCTCAAAGCTCATCAGAAAATAAATCTCTCCCAAGAAACCCATTCGGTTCAAAAGTACTAAAGTGGATGTCTGATCAAAAGACCCACGTATTGACTCTAGTCAGATCCAATGGCGAAGTGAAGTACATATCAAGGAAAGAATCACTAGGCCTTAGTGTTGAAGATTTACAGGATCTCCTTGAACTTTCATTGTGCAGGGATGAGGATGACCTAAGTTCCAAAGAATTTGAAGAAGAATTTAAAAGACAAGCAAGGGATCTTCTGATGAGAAATAAAAATCCAGAATAATGAAGTGTTTTGGCATTATCTGTTCCAGGGGGAGATTGTTGGGATTGAACCCTACCAGAGGAACAGATAATGAAAGCCAAAACTGGTTCAAAACAGTGGATTCCTAATAAGCAGTTGTTTACACTAAGTCTTCTCCCTTGACAGTGATTATAACAGCTGATGATCTTATATCCACTGCCCGGATACAACTGCTGCTGTTCTGCCTAACTACTGATGAAGCCTAGAAGACTGCTGAGAACTAAGCACTGCTGGTACAATCTACTGATGACAAAGCACTGCCCAATCAATGACTGATCAACCTTGAGAAAAGCACTGATGTAAAGAGAGAGCAGTAGTTTAGTATGTCATCTGCTTTATGTGTAGTCAGTTGTTAAGATTAGCAGTGTTTGTATAAGAACAGTAGATACAGGTTGTTAGGCTGTTAGACGTCGCTTTCATGGTGACGTCAGCTGAGATGCCTCAGTGATTTGGTTTGTCTATAAATGGAACAGTACCCTGTACTGTTACATTTGATCGTCTTGAGTGAGTTCTTCTCCTCAATTCAATCCTTTCATATTGTGCAATCCAACCTTGGAGTATCCGGCTGAGGGGGAGTTTAGTTTGTAAGCATGCTTTGTAATCGTTTGATTGACTTTGTAATCTTTCAACTAATGCAAATCATGTGTTTATCAAAACTATTTCTTCTTTGATTGTGTTTACAAAGTCTGTTGTTCATTTCCGCTGCACTTAATGTTTAAATCAAGCAAACAAATACAATTACAAGAACCTCCGATCCTAACATTATTATTATTATTATTATTATTATTATTATTTATTATTATAATTATTATTTATTATCAGATACGAATTGGTTTTGTATCCATGATCTCAATGAAGTTATGAGGATGTTAGGGTTTTCACGATGTGAGGCTGTTCCATATTTTTATTATCTGGTTCCTGGTAGTGAGATGTGTGATGGTCTTAAGCCTTTAAAAACCATGTGTATTACACAAATTAAATAAATGTAATTTTGTATACTAAATACTAAAAACGTCGTATCTTTAAAAAACCCCTGTATAGTCGGGTTGAATAAATCTACCAAATAATAAAAAATTACATCCTTAAAACCCCGTATATTACACGTGTTGATTAGATCTTGAAAACAGTTATATCTTTAAAAACTATGTGTATTACACATATTAAATAAATGTAATTTATATATTAAATACTAAAAACGTCGTATCTTTAAAAACCCGTGTATAGTCGGGTTGAAAAATCTACCAAATAATAAAAAAAAATTATATCCTTAAAAAACACCGTGTATTACACGTGTTGAATAAATCTAATTTTACATAGCAAATGAAATTTTTATTATTAATAATATTTAATCAAATCTAAAATCTAATCTAATACAATTTTTTATTATCAATAATATTTAATCAAATCAATAAGAATTCATACGAATTCCAAAGTTGATATTAACTTTCAAATAATTAAAAAAAAATCCACCTAACATCACAAATGTTTCTGTTAAATTCGATTAATTAATTTGTTCAATAATCACTATTATCTTTATCATTCAGTACGGTTAACCGACTTATCATCATACAACCTCCCACCTATTCAATCATATGATTTTTCAATCTTATATTAACTAAATAAATAAAGATTAATATTCAATCTCATCCTACTTTAAATATAAAAAAATCCGTTAGTTTTTAAATATTTTTTTTTTATTATTTGGTATATAAAATCATATTCATTCAACCCATGTAATACACGGGGGTTTTTAAAAATATAACTTTTTTTATTATTTGGTAAACAATATTACATTTATTCAACCCGTGTAATACAATGGTTTTAAAGATATAATTTTTTTCATTATTTGGTATATAATATTAAATTTATTCAACCCGTACAATACATATGGTTCTTATAGATATAACTTATTTTATTATTTAATATATAAAATTACATTTCTTCAACCCGTGCAATAAAGGAGGCTTTTAAAAAGATAATATTTTATTATTTGATATATAAAATTCATTTATTCAACCCATGTAATACACGAGGATATAACCTAGTTTATAATATAAATTCAAATAACTAAACATTCTTACCCACATCTAATTAATTCGTAATAAAAAAATTAAACCATTGTCATGGCTACTTTCAAATAATATGTATAATTGTTTATGAAAGTAACAATTAAAAATTACAAAAAGAAAAAAAAAGTTATACACTTACCTCATGATAAAAAAAATTACATGGTAAAAGATAGCGGATGATGTGTGGCTCCTAGGGGTGCAAACGAGCCGAGCCGAGCCCGAGCTTGACCAGGCTCGAGCTCGAGCTCGATTAACTTATGTGAGCTCAGGCTCGAGCTCGGCTCGATTCGAGCTTTGTTTTCAAGGCTCGAGCTCGGCTCGTTTGTATTTTTTCAAGCTCGAGCTCGGCTCGGGCTCGGCTCGTTTATTATCTATTAATTAATATATTAAATAAAAATAATATAAATAATAGACTTCTTAGGCTCGCGAGCTCTGTTGGTTCAGTTCTGTTTACACATGAGGGAAAACATTAAAACATACCTGTTAAGCAGACAGTGCAGTAGAGAATCCAGTCAGAGATGATCCCATCGTGTTCGACATATGTGTCAGTATGCTCTGGTTCCTCCTTAGGGTGCTGACTGATAATGGTGACTAAGAAAACCGACAAGGGAATCGGTAATGGGAGAGGAGGTCGATGATGATGATGATGTTATGATTAGGTTATCTGATTAAGTGTGTAACCTTATGACCTCTACATAATTCTCCTTATATAAGCACCCATGAGGAAACCTAATTAGTTAATAAGGGTAATATGGTCCATCAACAATTACCAACTAATTAATTAATAGGTTATTATATATTTTGATCTATATTATGTAAATGATTATAATGGCTACTAGATTAAATATTAAAATATAATATATTTAATCTTACATTCTCCCACTTAGCCGAGTAATCATTTACTATGAGTATTAGATAAGCCTGATCAGGAGTTAACACTCATTTTAGCCTTAACGAGTATTAGATAAGCCTGATCAGGAGTTAACACTCATTTTAGCCTTAAACAAGTATTATAGCAGAGAAATACAGCCGTTGAATCATTATGCGACTCAGGACCCCCATTAGTCATACAATAGCCTTAATTTAAAACCTAATCGTTATGATCAAAATATGCATAAGCCCTTTGTTTGATTTGTAACTTCATTTGTCTATATGCCATTATACCGGTTGAACATATTCTAAGAGACATTCAAAATCAAACTGAGGAAATTTCATTAATCATAAAACATAAGCTAGTACAATATGCTTAAATAAGGTCTTTACTAAATCCCATATTCCGAACATGTTCTTCGTAAACATTAGGAGGGAGACCTTTAGTCATCGGATCCGCAAGCATATCTTTAGTAATAATATACTCGATACAAATATTATTTTCCTCAACTCGTTCTCGTACGAACATATATTTTGTATCGAGATATAAACCAGCTCCAGTCGAACTGTTACTGTTCGAGAAACTAACGGCAACTGAATTATCACAATAAAGCTTCAATGGTCTAGAAATGGAATTAACTATTTTGAGTCCAGTGATCAGATTTCTAAGCAACATTCCATGACAGGTTGCGTTATAAACAACAATGTACTCTGCCATCATTGTGGAAGTTGTGGTCAACTGTTGTTTATGACTCTTCCATGAGATAGGGCCGCCTGCTAACATAAAGATATAGCCCGAAGTGGATTTCTTGTCATCTTTGCACTTGGAAAAGTCAGAATCAGAATAGCCCACCACTTCTAAATGATCACTTCTTCTATAAGTCAGTTTATAGTCTTTCGTCCCTTGCAGATATCGAAGTACCTTCTTAGCTGCTTTCCAGTGATCTTGGCCAGGATTAGTCTGATAACGGCCTAGCATTCCAACAATATAAGCGATATCTGGGCGAGTACAGACTTGAGCATACATCAGGCTCTCGACTACTGACGCGTAAGGTATCTGGCTCATTTTCTCCTTCTCAACCTCTGTTGTCGGACACTGGAATGAACCGAAAACATCTCCCTTAACTACTGGAGTGACGGAGGGTTTGCACTGTTGCATGTTGTAACGTGTAAGGACACGATCTATGTAAGCCTTCTGGGACAATCCTAAGATCCCTTTGTGTCTATCTCGGTGAATTTCGATGCCAATGACGTAAGAAGCATCTCCGAGATCCTTCATGTCGAAGTTATGTGAGAGTAACCGCTTTGACTCATGCAACATGTCTAAACTATTACTTGCCAATAGAATATCATCTACGTAAAGGACAAGTATAGTAAAGTTGCTCCCACTCATCTTGAGGTAGGTGCATTGATCCACTTGATTCTTCATAAAACCTTGTTTCTTCATGACTTCATCAAACTTGAGGTACCATTGACGTGATGCTTGTTTTAACCCGTAAATGGATTTCTTCAACTTACAGACTAGATGCTCCTGACCTTCAGGTTGTTTCATGTAAACATCTTCGTCCAAATCTCTGTTAAGGAAAGCGGTTTTAACGTCCATCTGATGTAACTCTAAATCAAAATGAGCTACTAGGGCCATGACGATCCTTAATGAATCTTTACGAGAGACAGGTGAAAACGTCTCTTGATAATCAATTCCCTCTTTCTGAGTGTAGCCCTTTGCAACCAATCTCGCTTTGTAGCGTTCAATGTTCCATTCGGATCCAGTTTTGTTTTGAACACCCATTTACATCCTACGGGTTTGACACCGTTGGGTAATTCTACCAAATCCCAAACGTCATTTTTCTTCATGGATTCAAGCTCATCAATCATCGCTTTGTTCCATTCAGAAGACTGATCACTGCTAATGGCTTCATTATAAGAGATAGGATCATTGAGCTTTCCGGGATCCATTTAAGTCAGGTAGGTAACATAATCATCCCAATTAGTAGGCCTTCTTTGCCTAGATGACCTCCTGAGTGGATTATCGGGTTCAGCGTTGTCTTGGTTTTGAGCGTTTGATGTGCCTTCGTCATGAGGTATAATGGGTTCTGATTGTAGAGGTGAATTTGCAGTTGGTGCAGTAGCTTCAGGTACAGTAGTTGCATTGGGTACAAGAGGAGTAATCGGAGTAATGGTAAGCGACGAGTCTCCCCCCCCCCCCCCCCCGCGTCTTGTACTTCTTGCAATTCTTCGTAAGGGTTGGTACTGCTCCCACTGACCTTGAAATCCTCCAAGAACGCAGCACGCTTGGTTTCAACAATACGGGTGACATGGGAAGGACAATAGAAACGATAACCCTTTGAATTATCAGGATACCCGATAAAGAAACAGGTAACTGTTTTAGGGTCAAGTTTCCTTGGGAAAGGATTATAAAGTTTTGCTTCAGCAATACAGCCCCATACTTTCATATATTTAAGACTCGGTTTCCTTCCTATCCAAAGTTCATAAGGAGTTTTAGGGACAGACTTAGAAGGAACTCTATTGAGTATATGAATAGCTGCTTTTAATGATTCAGCCCAGAGAAATAATGGTAAATTAGTGTTGGCTAACATACTGCGCACCATGTTCATAAGGGTACGGTTTCTTCTTTCAGCGACACCAGTCTGCTGAGGTGTACCAGGCATGGTGTATTGGTTCACAATCCCCTGGCCCTTACAAAACTCATAAAATGGACCAGGAGCTTGTCCCACATCAGTATGTCTTCCATAATATTCACCGCCTCTATATGATCTCACAACTTTAATCTAACGATCCAATTGCTTTTCAACTTCAGCCTTATAATCTTTAAAAGTTGTAAGAGATTCAGATTTCTCTTTAATTAGATACAAGTACATGTAACGAGAATAATCATCAATGAAAGTGATAAATGAAGTATGTCCGGTTATGCCAGCGATTTGGTAGGGACCACTAATGTCAGTGTGAATGAGTTCTAATAAATTAGAACTCCTAGTGGCACCTTTCTTATTCGCTAATGTCATTTTACCTTTAAGACATTTGACACATGTTCCAAAATCAGAGAAATCGAGAGGAGGTAAGACTTCATCCTTTACGAGACGATTTAATCGTTCTTTTGAAATGTGGCCTAAACGCTGATGCCACAACATGGATGAAGTCTCTAAGTCTCGTTTCTCTTTCATCTTTGTGAGTGATTCATTAATGTTATATGACAACAAAGATTTGGAAAAGCCATCATCTAGTTCTAATCTATAGAGACCACCATCCAGAATACCAGTACCATAAAGAACAGAATCATAGAGGATAGAGAGTTTGCGATGACCATGGGAAACAATAAAACTGTCCATGTCTAACTTTGGTCCTGATACAAGGTTTCGAGTTACCTCAGGAACATATAAGGTATCATAAAGTTTAATACATAAACCAGTTTTCATAACTAATTGTAATGTTCCAATGGCCTTCACTTCTAATTCTTGATCATCCCCAACCTTAAGCGTTCTTTGGTTTCTTTCCAGCTTCCGGATTGAAAGGAATCCCTGAGTTGAATTGGTAACATGAACCATAGAACCAGAATCAAACCACCAAGAATTAGTAGGAACACTTAAATTATAGGACTCAAGTATCATAAAATAATTGTTACCTTTCTTAGCCAGCCACTCCTTAAAGTCAGGGCATTCCTTCTGCATATGTCCTGCCTTTTTACAGAACTTGCAGCGGATTCTGCCTAAGGAGTTCTTAGAGCTGGAGGATGCACTTTTATTAGGATTAGGCCTTTGGACTTTTGAAGCATCCTTCCTCTGATGATTGTTCTTCCTTTTCTTAGAGTTGGAGGTGGTGAAGTTTGCAACATCAATAGGGCGATCCATCCTCATACGCTCTTCCTCCTGTACGCACATAGCGACCAGCTCACTCATCGTCCATTTGTCCTTCTGAGTGTTGTAATTGATCTTGAATGCTTCAAAGGATGAAGGAAGCGAAGTGATGATAAAATGCACAAGGAAACCATCACTGATCTCTATTTCCAGCCCCTTCAGCTTATTGGCCATGTCATTCATCATCATGATGTGCTCGCGAATGCCGCTCCTCCCATAATACTTAGTTGTCACCAGCTTGAGGATAAGGGTACTAGCGTGTGCTTTAGACGTCCCTTTGAACTACGCCTCCACATGTTCCAAGTAGGTTTTAGCATCTTCAGAATCAGGAATGGCTCCTCTGATTGCATTACTGTAGGATCGTGTTTCAACCCAAATGAGTCGTTCAGAAGAGCTCTCGTACGTTTTAGAGGCAGAAACTAAGAAACGAACTTGAAAACATCTTGAAATACACTTTAAATCTCTTGTATATTCAATTAACAATGTTTACAATCAGAGAATAAACCGGCAGCACCTCGGTATCAAATCTTGAATCGTTACAAATGATGAAAGTTTGAAGGGTGTTTATAGGAGAAGGACCTGACCGTTTGAAGATGGCATACCATGCTTCAAACGGTCACCACTTTCAAACGGTAACATCTACAAACGGTCACCCACTCTCAAACTGTCAGCTTCAAACTATCATGCTTCAAACGGTAATGCTTCAAACGGTCAACTCAAATTCAATTTCAAATCCAAATGCTTCTTGTCGTGTACTGTTTTGTCTCATGTTGCAATTTATGATGACATATTATGATGTCATCTTTGCGATGTCATCTTTGTATATGATGACATCATTCTTTTCATAACCGCAACGTAACCCAGACTCGATTTAAGACGACGTCGACAGATGTATGCACCAACAGACTCCCCCTCAGATGTTGACGAGTCTTAAGTGTCGAGTCTTCTCAATCTTCACTCTTTATCAGTCTTTAGGCTTCTTCACTCTAACTTTCTTCATCTAATCTTTCAGGATCAAACTCCTAGCTATTGCATCTTCAGACTCTCTTTCTCTAACAGACTCCCCCCTCAAGATGTGATGGGATCGTAGACTAGCTTTCACAGGTTCAGGTATTGTAACCTGATGTCACGGCCCTCAGCCCCGGTTTGACCCGGTCCAGAGCCGCGAGGCAGGAAATCCGATGGTATCTGATTTAGTGACAGCGGAAGTCTTTTTAAACAGGATCGATTAATATTAAAACTGCTCGTTTATAATATAGGGATAAATCCCATAATTTACAAATACATGATTTCACTAGGAAATCCTTTATTTCTTAAAACATGTTTCTTTATTTATTTACATTGAGCCACTTTTTAAGCTTGTAGTGCTCCACTGCATTTTTCCTGTGCTCACAACAGATCACCTGAAACATGTTTGAAAAAGGTTTTGTCAGCAGGGAAATACTGAGTGAATCATTCAGTTTTACTAAAACGACTCGTTTGTTATAATTAATAGTATTAACAGATTACAATGTTTCTGATATCAAACCAACTACCCACAGTATTTGTCACTCGACTCTTTTCTGTGACTGTGGTCATATCACCATTGGCTGCCCCAATGAATGACGGTTATCACTAAATTTAGGTTCGCCCACCTAAAGTGATAAAACTGCAATATTGTGCACAATACCCCACATACCGGCTGTAATTTGGTGATTACATAAACTTAATCACTGTAATTATAACTTTAAAAATAATTTTGGAGTATTGTAAAACAGTTGATAAAAAGAGAATGACTCACATTGCAAATTTAACGAGCAGAATATAAGCCTACTGATTAGCCGTGATTAACCTAATTTAAATAATAATGCACACACAACAGGTTAGTAACTAATACAGCAGTTACGACAATTCACGAGATTAAACCTTCACAACGATTTATTAGTGCAATACTTAACAATTCAGCGGATTCACAACGAATGACAGAGTATTGTCCGAATTCGAGCAGTACTCAAACATTCAAGTCGAAATCACGATGAATTAACAAAGTATAAACTCAATTTGAGCGGCACTTAATTAATCGTTGGATAGTTATAATCGATCGGACGTTGATTCGTAATAGCGATCGAGTTATTACCCTGATTGTAGCAGCAATTAGTGATTGTGTGTGTTTAGCGGACTGTTTCTGTGATAACTCAGTCTACGTAACTCGAATTTACGTCGTTCCAAAGACAGATTTCAAGTTCCAAGGCCTAGTATTTATACCCGAAATGTGCACCCCCCGCGTGTCGCGAAGGGATTCCCTTCCCCTGTCGCGACTCGCCTGGGAAACCTACCTAGCCTAGGGTTGCTTCGTCACTAGTATAGGCTTGATGAATTGACAGTTTGTAAATTTTCAGTTTGTACAACGCATTTTAGAGATAACTATCAACTTAGGGTTTACCCCCCTTAAGTTTTAGGGGCCCTAATCCTGATTCTAAATATTCTGAAAATTTTAGGGTTTGTTCAGAATTACTTGGGTTTCTCAATTAGGGTTTCCTATTGACCAAATAAAATAATAGTTAGGACTTTTGATGAGAGTTGTTACATTCTCCCTACCTTAAGAAAAATCTCATCCTCGAGATTTACTGGAATAAATGTGAATACTTTCTCTTCATTTCTGATTCCAGCTCCCAAGTGTACTCAGCTCCTCTTTTTGAATCCCATCTAACCTTTACTAAAACTAGTCGCTTGTGTTTGAGAAACTTGATCTTTCGATCCTCAATTTGAAGAGGTTTCTCAACAAATTTCAGCTTTTCGTTTACCTCTATATCTTGAAGAGGTACTACCAGTGATTCATCTGATAAGCATTTCTTGAGATTGGATACATGAAATACATCATGTACTCCGGCTAACTCTTTTGGTAGTTGTAAACGATAAGCAACTGATCCTATACGTTGGATTACTGAAAATGGTCCTATGTACCTGGGACTTAGCTTTCCTTTCTTACCGAATCGAACAACTCCTTTCCAAGGAGAAACTTTTAATAGTACTTTATTTCCGACCTGAAATTCTAATGGCTTGCGGCGATTATTTGCATAGCTCTTCTGACGATCTCGAGCTGTTTTCAGTCTTTCCTTGATTTGAGTTATCTTGTCAGTAGTTTCTTGTACAATTTCTGGACCTGATAATTGACTTTCTCCTATTTCTGCCCAACAAACTGGAGTTCTGTATTTTCTTCCATATAGTGCTTCAAATGGAGCAGTTTCAATGCTTGAATGATAACTATTGTTATAGGAGAATTCAATTAATGGTAAATGATCATCCCAGTTTCCACCAAAATCTATTACACATGCTCGAAGCATGTCTTTTAGAGTTTGGATGGTTCTTTCACTTTGCCCATCTGTTTGAGGATGATATGCTGTGCTTAGGTTTAGTCGAGTTCCCATAGCTTGTTGGAAACTTTTCCAAAAATGAGAAGTGAAACGACTATCTCTATCTGATACAATGGAGAGTGGGACTCCATGTAAAGATACTACTTCGTCTACGTACAACTTGGCTAACCTTTCCATGCTAAAGGTTTCCTTTATTGGTAGAAAATGAGCTGATTTGGTTAATCGATCCATAATTACCCAAATCGCATCATTACCTTTTCTTGTTTTAGGCAACTTAGTAACAAAATCCATTGTTATAAGTTCCCATTTCCATACAGGCATTTCCAATTGTTGTAGTAGTCCTGAAGGTTTCTGGTGTTCTGCCTTAACTTGTGAACAAGTAAGACACTTAGAAACATATCTTGCTATATCTTTTTTCATTCCTATCCACCAGAAATTCTTTCTTAAATCTTGGTACATCTTATTGTTTCCTGGATGCATAGTATACCTAGATTTATGGGCTTCTTCTAAAATCTTATTTCTTAATTCTCCTTGCTTAGGTACCCAAATTCATTTCTTATGGAATTTCCAAATTCCATCATTTCCTTGCTCTAGTTCCTTTATATAACCTTTCATTCCTTCAGCATCGTCCTTGATTGCTGTTTCCTGAACTTTCTTTAATTGTTCCATTAAATCTACTTGTAGATTTAATCTAAGAGCACGGACTTGCTTTTGTTTTTCCTGATACTTACGACTTAAGGCATCTGCAACTACGTTTGCCTTTCCTTCGTGATATTGAATATCACAGTCGTAATCGCTTAAAACTTCCATCCATCTTCTTTGCCTCATATTTAACTCTTTCTGTCCAAATATATACCTTAAACTTTTATGATCTGTATAAACAGTAAACTTACTTCCATACAGATAATGTCTCCAAATTTTCAAGGCAAAAATTATAGCTCCTAATTCTAAATCATGAGTCGTATAATTTTCCTCGTGCTTTTTCAACTGCCGGGAGGCATACGCAATTACCTTCTTGCGTTGCATCAATACACATCCAAATCCTAATTTTGAAGCATCACAATATACTTCAAAATCTTCTGTTCCTTCGGGCAATGCTAAAATTGGAGCATTTGTCAATCGATGTTTTAAAATCTTAAAAGCTTCTTCTTGCCTATGTCCCCATTCAAACTTAGCGGCTTTACAGGTTAACTTAGTCAAAGGTACAGCTATCTTAGAGAAATCTTTAATAAATCGTCTGTAGTATCCGGCTAAGCCTAGAAAACTTCTAATTTCCATGGCTGTTTGTGGAACCTTCCATTTGATGATTGCTTCTATTTTAGCAGGATCTACCTGAATGCTTTCGTGATTCACCATATGTCCTAGGAATTGCACTTCCTTTAACCAAAATTCACACTTTGAGAATTTGGCATAAAGCTTTTCTTTTCTTAACAAAGTTAAGAGTGCATGCAAGTGCTTGCAATGTTCTTCCTGACTCTTGGAATAAATAAGTATATCGTCGATGAATACGATTACAAATTTATCCAAGTATGGTTTACAGATTCGATTCATCATGTCCATAAATGCGACTGGGGCATTTGTTAGTCCAAAGGGCATGACTGTAAACTCATAATGGCCATACCTAGTTCTGAAAGCAGTTTTAGGTATGTCTTCTTCTTGTACTTTCAACTGGTGATATCCAGATCTTAAGTCTATCTTAGAAAAATACCTAGCACCTTGAAGTTGATCAAATAGATCATCAATCCTAGGTAATGGGTATCGATTCTTAATTGTAACCTTATTTAGTTCTCTATAATCGATACACATTCTCATTGATCCATCCTTCTTCTTTACAAACAACACTGGCGCTCCCCAAGGGGATGAACTAGGTTGTATAAATCTTTTGCTTAATAATTCATCTAACTGCTTTTTCAATTCTAACATTTCGGTGGGTGCTAATCGATAAGGTGCCTTAGCTATCGGTGTAGTTCCTGGAATTAGATGAATTCTAAACTCTACTTCTCTATCAGGTGGTAACCCAGGTAATTCTTCTGGAAATATGTCTGGGTATTCTGAGACTATTGGTATTTCCTTAAGATCTTTACCCTTAGTACTTATGATTACTGAAATCATATATACTATTCCTTGTTTTCGTTCATAATTAGCAACTTTCATTACTGATATGAACTTCATAGGCTTACGTGGTTTATCTCCTGTGATCCTAATCACTTCTCCGGTAGGTGATTGAATTTCTATAGAGTTCTTATCACAGAGAATTCGAGCATGGTTGGCTATTAACCAATCCATTCCTAACACTACATCGAATTTGGCTAACTTCATAGGTAACAGGTTTGCAGAAAACTGATGGCCTAACAGTTCTATTTTTCCTTCTTGCAAAATCTTATTTATGTTAACAGAATTCCCGTCTGCCGTTTCGACTGTAAAAATTTGCCTAAGGGTGGTTAATGGTAAATTAAGAGCTTGGCAAAATGAAGTATTGATAAAACTTTGGTTTGCACCAGAGTCAAATAATACTTTTGCATAAACGTCGTGGACCAAGAACGTACCGGCTATGACGTCAGGGATTAGTTCGGCTTCCTGAGTGGTTAGCTGGAATGCTCGGGCATTCTTCTTTGTTGTTCCATCAGCTGGTTTGCCCTTATTGTCTGCAGATTTAATTAACTTAGGACATTCTGTTTTGTAATGTCCGGTTTCTCCACAGTTATAGCAGACTATTGTTTTCTTTTTGCAATTTTCTTCACGATGTCCTGCCATTTTGCAGAAGTTGCAATTTACATTGCATTTTCCAAAATGATTCTTTTTGCAATTGCTGCAGAAAGGCGGTTGTGCAGATTGTCTTCTTCCTCTTTTCTTGAACCTATTATTATCATTACCCACACGGAATCCTTGGGTTATCTTTTGAACCAAATCCTTCTTTTGATCTTCTTCTCTTGTGCGTACTAATTCATCAGTTAGGGTATTAGCTAGTTCCACAGCATCGTCAATAGTGCGAGGTCTTGCAGCTTTAACGATGTTACGGATTTCACTAATTAATCCCCAAATGTAACGGGAAATGAGTACCGGTTCTGGCGAAGCCAGTGTTGGTACCACTCTAGCATATTCAAAGAATGTCGAAGTATAACCGCGACACTCTACGCCTATCATACGATGGTTTAGGAACTTATTTGCCATTTGTTCCTTTTCATATTCAGGACAATATTTTCTTTCTACAAGAATTTTAAATTCTCCCCAGTTCATAGCATAAGCTATCCTTCTTCCTTTTGCTTGTAGCACCGTGTTCCACCACTCGAGTGCCCCTTCTTTGAACAAATTTGATGCATACATAACCTGATCTTCTTCAGAACACTTACTTATTGCAATTACTGCTTCGGTTTTCTCTAACCAACGCAGTACTGCAGTTGCTCCTTCATTACCTGCAAATTCAGCAGGTTTGCAAGCAAGAAATTCTTTGAAAGTGCAACCAGGTGTTGCGGCTTTCATTTTCTTAGGAGGTGGAGCCTGTAGTGGATTATTATCGTCATGATTGCCGCCTTCATTTACACTATGACTAAAATTATCTTCCTGAGTACGTTTACTAGGAACGATTTGTTGCGGTTCTATTGGATTTTTAATAGCAGCAACGAATGCTGGAATAGCATTGGCTATCCCTTGAGCAACAATATTTTCTATATCTTGTCTAGTCATATACTGGTTTTCCTGATTTTGTTCAGATTGATTCCCTTCATTAACTGGTTCATTACTAGCATTTTCCATCTGATAATTATTAAAAATATAACTATTAGTATCAAATGATTGTAAATAAACAATTACACGGAATCACATAAAATCTTACAACACAGATATATATCCAAAATCGTCGATGTTTCGACTTCTATTTTGCTTTATATATTATATAGGCATCCATACACACTGTTTATCTTACAATGTTTTATTTCCCATTTTACAGAGTTATATTTAACTATTATTATTATTATTATTATTATTATTATTATTATTATTATACAGACATTCTTCCCAACCCCACTATTCTTTGGTCAACTATCAGTTTAGTAGCGACGCTCCCTTTCGTCGTACTTCCAGGAAATTTGTTCCCCCATTTCCCGGATCCTATTCCCTGTACTTATCAGCTCTTCACCGTACTGACGGAGTTCGGCTAAGTTTTCGTTACTCATTGGAGGATTGGGGATAGGTTCTGGATCCCACTGTGGAAGGAAAGAATAAGGACTGTTGACGATATTTTCGAATTGCCAGTCATTTGTCCACCATTCATCCATTTGACCTAAAGGTCGAGTGTGGATTAGTGGGTCTGGAATAGCTGGTTCCAGATTCACAGGAAGTTGGGTTTCTAGGTAAGGATATAGATTATTATGGATAGGGCTAATAACATCACAATTTGCCAGTAGACGGTCTATTTCGTCTTGAAATGTGATATCTTCAGTTTGTCTAGAGCTCTCTCCAATTTCTATTCCTTTTTGTTTAGAATCTTTCCTGATTTCTATCTCTGCTGGATTAGAACTTTCTCCGATTTCGATTCCTTTTCCTTTGTCTATAGGGTTTTCTATTTTAGGGAGTTTCCTAGTAGCTGGCTTTCTCCTGCGTACTTTCCTCCATCCTACATATCTTCTTTTCTTTTTAAGTTTTGCTTTTTCCAGCGGTGGAGCTTGGAATTCCAGAGGTTCCTCTATGTCAGCAATATAACCAGTAAAGTCGTGGGAGACTTCAATTGGTACTGGGTAGAGGTTGAGATTCTGAAATGCTTCCGATATCTCAGTCATGCTGGATAGCATATATGCAAAATGTACAAAAATGTTAATGTTAAAACTTTGGAACAAAGTTTTACAAATAAACATTAAAGTTTTATTGCATACGGATTTGTACAAAAGACTACAGGAAAGAGAACACATTTTACTTTATTTATTTACTGGAGATTAATTTTCTACTAGACCAGGCTTATTATTTTTAGAGGTTTGCATTCTCTGCTACGGTAGCTAGCATATAAAGGTTTGCCCATTTTTCATCTAAGGTATCTTCCCAAGGTGACTTATTGCCTAATTCCTGGATTTCTGGATTAAACCTCACTTTCTTGACTTGGGTTTTCTTTATTTTCTCCTGTCCCTTTCTAAGAATCGAATTTCTTTTATCTTGGGTGAGAGGATTTTCATAATTTGCTTTACGGACAAAAATCCCTTCTTCCATATCTGCTGGGTGTTTGGAGGAAGAGGTTCCTTTTTCTGTAGGTGTAGTATCTAATTTGTGGTAGATAGCATAAATCTTTTGCTTACCCATACTGTAACACATATTTTCACAGAATAGCAATTAAATTTCCTAATTATTTTAATAGGCTAAAATCAATAGTAAGCTTAAATCAGTGGCTCTGATACCACCTTTTCCTGTCACGGCCCTCAGCCCCGGTTTGACCCGGTCCAGAGCCGCGAGGCAGGAAATCCGATGGTATCTGATTTAGTGACAGCGGAAGTCTTTTTAAACATGATCGATTAATATTAAAACTGCTCGTTTATAATATAGGGATAAATCCCATAATTTACAAATACATGATTTCACTGGGAAATCCTGTATTTCTTAAAACATGTTTCTTTATTTATTTACATTGAGCCACTTTTTAAGCTTGTAGTGCTCCACTGCACTTTTCCTGTGCTCACAACAGATCACCTGAAACATGTTTGAAAAATGTTTTGTCAGCAGGGAAATACTGAGTGAATCATTCAGTTTTACTAAAACGACTCGTTTGTTATAATTAACAATATTAAGAGATTACAATGTTTCTGATATCAAACCAACTACCCACAGTATTTGTCACTCGACTCTTTTCTGTGACTGTGGTCATATCACCAATGGCTGCCCCAATGAATGACGGTTATCACTAAATTTAGGTTCGCCCACCTAAAGTGATAAAACTGCAATATTGTGCACAATACCCCACATACCGGTTGTAATTTGGTGATTACATAAACTTAATCACTGTAATTATAACTTTAAAAATAATTTTGGAGTATTGTAAAACAGTTGATAAAAAGAGAATGACTCACATTGCAAATTTAACGAGCAGAATATAAGCCTACTGATTAGCCGTGATTAACCTAATTTAAATAATAATGCACACACAACAGGTTAGTAACTAATACAGCAGTTACGACAATTCACGAGATTAAACCTTCACAACGATTTATTAGTGCAATACTTAACAATTCAGCGGATTCACAACGAATGACAGAGTATTGTCCGAATTCGAGCAGTACTCAAACATTCAACTCGAAATCACGATGAATTAACAAAGTATAAACTCAATTTGAGCGGCACTTAATTAATCGTTGGATAGTTATAATCGATCGGACGTTGATTCGTAATAGCGATCGAGTTATTACCCTGATTGTAGCAGCAATTAGTGATTGTGTGTGTTTAGCGGACTGTTTCTGTGATAACTCAGTCTACGTAACTCGAATTTACGTCGTTACAAAGACAGATTTCAAGTTCCAAGGCCTAGTATTTATACCCGAAATGTGCACCCCCCGCGTGTCGCGAAGGGATTCCCTTCCCCTGTCGCGACTCGCCTGGGAAACCTACCTAGCCTAGGGTTGCTTCGTCACTAGTATAGGCTTGATGAATTGACAGTTTGTAAATTTTCAGTTTGTACAACGCATTTTAGAGATAACTATCAACTTAGGGTTTACCCCCCTTAAGTTTTAGGGGCCCTAATCCTGATTCTAAATATTCTGAAAATTTTAGGGTTTGTTCAGAATTACTTGGGTTTCTCAATTAGGGTTTCCTATTAACCAAATAAAATAATAGTTAGGACTTTTAATGAGAGCTGTTACACCTGACTTACCTGCATATTTTCTACCCAAAACATAAGTTTCATAAAAGATAAGATATAACAAATTTAGAAACTTTGCTAATCACTTGAAGACACAACCCTGAATACATCATTTTTAAGTATCAAACAAAATGATTTATCATGTCAATTTCTGATGAACCACTTGAATATATATCATTTTCATTTCATACATCTTCAAACACACTTTCCCAAACCTGTTCGTCATGTTCAGCACTCGGAATTTTGAAAATCAGCTTTTCAACATCAGTTGTCTAAAATCTTTTTGAGTTTTTCAAAATTTTATGCTAAAACACACCGAAAATCTTTTTGGATTTTTACATAACAGAAATGAAATGCAGTAAAGAAATATTTACATACAATATTTTTGTGAGTTTGTGTAAGAGGATCATATCAGTTTTTGAGACAAATCACCAACACCGTTAAGCTTTATACATTTTAAGTTCTAAACGATTCACTTAGATTGTCAGTATACTGATCCACTTAAATTTTCACACAAAGTTCAACTGTTTCGAGATATGAGATTAATGTCTTAAGCACTTAAACTTATTCGCGTGTCCCACCTCAGAATATACTCCCGTATCCAGATCCCAATATTCAGTCTTACAGGTAAGTATGACACAAATGATATCTGTAGGGGAATAAATTATGATCGAAATCGTGAGAGCTCAGGTCAGAACTACCGTTCAGCAGAGAGATCACAAATCGACTTTCGGGTGTGTCCCCTTTAGAGGATCTTTTTTACAACAGCATTGCTAAGCAATTTTATTGTCTTATCATATATGCTGAGGGTGATGCTATGTTTCAAGCATTGCGGAAAGTATTATTCGAGGACTAGGTCAGAACTTCCATTCAGCAGAAGTCCAGGAATAATACCCCAAATATCACTGAGTATAAAGACCTAGTATATCAGAAAAAGGAATCGTTCAAACGAGATTTCGGGGGTTACCCATATATCCGAGAGATGTTACCCACGATATAAGCAAGTTTGAATTTTAGGTTTATATCTCGTCACAATCTACTAAATGTGCAAAAACCTACTCACACATCCACAGTGAGATCGTTTATCACATTTGACTTTCCAATTCTTTAGCATGTTGTGATAGTCCACTGATGTACTATCATTTCCTCTTTTGTACAACAAAACTCATTTTTGATTTTATCATGTTTTTTACTTTTTCAAATTTTCAAATGTTTTTGGATTTTCTGAAAATTTTTACTCCCCCTAAAATGCAAACACATTTTAGGAAATTTGAAAATAAACTGTACAATAAAGTGACAACCGATATCAAATCGCTTCAATTCGCCATCCTCTTGGCATAAACAATCAGAACTCCCCCTCACAACAAACTATTTTCCCATTGTGATTTCAAAACACTTAAGTTTGTTTTAATCAAATGGTTTTTCCGGAAAATTAGTTTTGTTGATTTTCAAACCATTTGTAGGTTAGGGGTTCATCACATTGTTCTCCAAAATATCACTTATAAGTATGGTCCAGTCAAGTTCAACTTAATGACCTTGATTAACCACTTGTCAATGAAAACCTCATTCAATCACTTACAGGTTCACTCACCAACCATAATCACTTGTAAATCAAAATCTAACAATTAAAATATACCACCTGTACTTTACCAACTGTACCACTTGTAGGATAATTTGCTAAGAAAGATGCCGATACCTGCTCCACTCTTACCAACCTGGGAGCTCCGGCAAGTCAGGATTTTTAGTTTGGAAAAACTTTCCCCCAAGCCTGACCAGCATTGGGAGATTCTGGGACGCATCTATCCCACCAACATTTTGATTTATAAAAATCTTTTGCAGTTTTAACCTTCCCATCAACCATCTTCCCGAAAATATGTTTGACTTTTCCATTGAAAGTCTTCTCAACATCAAATTCTCCCTTATCAGCGAAGAATTGATTTGAGATCTCTACCTTTCCCACTTTCTTCATCAAATTTTCCTTTGACAATGGAGGAAAATCTTCATCGTTCACCTCTGGAACGGAATTCACAACCTTTTTATCAATCAAAGACTCCTCTGATTTTATGGAATCAGATTCATTGTCAGAATTACCCTCAGATTTAACCACCCATTTTTGTTTACTCAAATCACCTATTCTTTTGTAAAACCGTTTTGAACTTTCTCTTTCCTCAGAAGTAGAATTTTCAAACTTTTTAACATTTTTACAGGTTGTTCTTTCTTATCAACACAAGTCTTTCTCAAAACAGAGTTAGAAGAAACTTCCTGTTTTTGGTAGTTGGTCTTGGGGCAATTCCAAGCTATGTGTCCAACTTCTTGGCATTTGAAACAGGTTCTTCTGTCAACTCTTTGAGCAAACTTTCTCACATTCTTCTTCACTTCAGCAAGAAACTCTTGATTCGACTGCTTCCAGAACGGTTTCTTCTGTTCATCCTCTGAACTTCCTCCTGAAACAAATTTTGTTTTTGGTTTATAAGTTTTCTGATTTTTATAATTTTCTGAAGAATTGAAACCAAGACCTTTGTTTTAAGATTACCATTATGGTTTGATTTCTTTCGATAACCTGAACCATAACCGTAACCCTTTTTCTTGTTCAATCTCTGTTGAACTCTTGAAGTGTACTTTTTAGGTTTTTCAGCAAGATTTAAATCTTTTATTTCAAAAATATTAATTTCCGTTAATTTGAAAACCTGTTTGATCATTTCAGTTTTGACACTTCTTATTGGAAATTCCTCATCAGAATATAATTTGTCTGAATCATACAAAGTATAAGCCACTTTGATTGACCCGTCATTCAAATTAGATTTTGATAACAGGAATTCTCTATTGTAAACCCTGTTAATCGGTGAACTCGGACTCTTTTCTGACGAACTCGGACTCTTTTCTGACGAACTCGAACTCTCAGATTTAGACTCCGACTTTAACTCTTCATCCGTATCCAACACCTGATCGACAACTTTCTTTATTAACTCATACTCATGATCAGTGTCAGACTCTGTGAATGTAACATCAATATTGTCTGGTAATTCATCAATGATTTCAGACTTTAACTTGATGTTGACTGCCTTTTTTAGACGCTCCTCGTTAGGATTCCTTGGAGAATAAGTTTCATGGATCGGGGGCAGACATCTGTTATACTTGACACTTGGTTTCTTACCAGTATCAGTATCTTCAGTCTTTTTATCCATGAACGCTTCCAGACCTGCAACAGTAGGATAAACACGATCAATCAAATAATCACAAGTAGTATAACTCAACAGTAAGCGTTTAATCCTTTCACTTTCGATCTTTTCAAGTTCCACTTCTTGTTTTAGCTTCGCACAATCTTCGATGTACTCATTGATGACGCTCTGCTTTGTCATTAATGTTGCGCTCATCTTTTCCATTGCTTTTTCAATCTCTGTATTCGTCCTTTTCAGACGATCAACTGTATTGTTCAGCACATCATAAGACTCCTTGACATACTTCACACCACACAGTATATCTTCTTTTATCGTCTCTAAATCAGCAATCTTCTTATCTTTCTCCTCACAAACTTTACAAGATTCTGAACATTTTGAACACGGTTTTTCAACTTCAACCAATTTTTCAACTATCTTTTCAACCTCGACAGTCTTTTCAACTTCAACAAATTTCTCAATTTCAACAATCTTTTCGATCTCGACAATCTTGTTAACAACTTTCTCTACTTCAACAATTTTCTCCACAACTTTCTCAATCACTTGATCAACATTTGCTTCTCCAGCTTCTGTCTTTGTCTTTTCATCAGCTTGCATTTTTGCTGCTTCCAGCTCTTTCTTCAATCTTGCAATCTTCTTTTGATTCAGCATCTCCATTTTATCTGCAAAAAACAAATTAAAACTAGTAGGATCAATGCCTTTTCTAGCTCTGTTGAGATGTTCTTCCTCATCATCGGTATCCACATCGCTTCCAAGATCTGGAAAAATTGGGATTCTTTTCTGATTAGTCTCATTTTCACCCTGAATTCTTGCAACACAAGTTGAACCAGGTATGTATTTGTCCCAACTAAATCCTTCAGCAACAAATTCATCATCTTGATGGATAAGTAAAGCTTTCTTCTTTCCATCTTCAATAGCATGAGCATGTGCAGTTTGTGGTTGTTGAGCAATCTGATGAAAAATTGATTTCTGATAATAGTTGTTCTTTTCTTGATTCCCGGTTGCTTCTTTGCTTTTGCACTCTCTTTTAAAGTGTCCTTTTCCTTTGCAACGGAAACAGGTAACTTTCGATTTATCAAAACCCAACTGAGAAGTAGCCATTCCTCGAAATTCATCTCTACCAGTAATTTCTTGAAATTTTTCAGCTCTCCTCCAAGCACTCGCTAAACACCATTTTATATCCATTAGCTCAAGTTCCTCAGCATCAATTTGGTCGTAATCCTCTTTGGTAAGCATCGGATTACCAATCTTCCCACCGATCAAACTTTCGTAAGATTCTAACATAGCAACCAGTGATGCCATGTGTTGCTTGGCAACTTCCGGAGACAGATTCTGACCATTTTGAATGTTTAAAGTAACATTGCACTGAAGGTTTGTTGAGTTTTGTCGTTGAGAACTTGATGTTGTATTGTTTGGATCAAAACTTGAGAATGATGAAGAATAACCACCACTTTGAGTCACATTACTACTCTTTGTTCCAGACGAACTTTTGGCACTAAAACCAGTTTGAATCTTCGGGCTAGGACTGGGAGTAGCCTCAAACTTGTTTCCTCGATAATACAAACTGACGTCTTGTTTGGCATTTGGATTCGTCATTATAGCAGTTTTCTGAATATCCAGCTCCTGCTCTTCAATCTTTTGAATGAATTGTGCCAGATTCATATTCTCAGACTTTCTTGTGTGTTTTAAAATCATCAAATAAGTTCCCCACTTTTGTTGTGGTAGTGCTTCAGCTAGTTTATCGACCCACTCATCATCATCTTTCTCAATGTTAAATCTTTTCATTTCCAAGACTAGATGACAATATCTATCAATGGTATGCTTTGTAGTTTCATGGTCGAAAGCTGAAAACATATCAAACGACTTCTTCAATAACGCCTTTTTGTTTTTAATCATATCTGCGCTTCCTTTGAATTTCTGAATCAATGCTTCCCAAATTGACTTAGCTGTATTACCATGTTGAAGCAAAACAAATATATCTTCTGTAATTGCCTGTTGAAGAATACTGATCATCATTTTCTCACTAGTATACTTCAATTTGCCAACTTCCGTAAAGTCACTAAAACCCTTTTCAAGTCCATGTTCGTTTTTCGGTTTCTCATAGTCTTTCTCCAACGAACACCAAGCATCAAACTTGTAAGCTTGCACCCAGTTCTCAAATCGATTTTTCCATCCCTGAAAATCTTCAATGTACATGAGCTTTGGCGGTTTCTGATGTGTACCCATCTCATTCTCACTGTACAACGTTTCAGCAGCAGTAACGGGAGCAACAGGTGTAGCAAACGCGTTGTAGAATTCCTCATCCATGTCTTCGAAAATTTGATATACTTCGGGAAAACACCTCTTGTAAAAACACCTCGGTATCAAATCTGGAATCGTTACAAATGATGAACGTTTGAAGCCTATTTATAGAGAAGGACCTGACCGTTTGAAACTAACATGACATCTTCAAACGGTCATGACAAGTTCAAACGGACATGACAAGTTCAAACGGTCATGCCTTTTCAAACGACCAACTCAAACTAAAACACATTCTGATTTTGTTTAGCTTTGTCTTTTGTGATGTTGCACATTGATGATGTCATGTATGTGATGTCATCATCAATAATGATGACATAATTCTTGTTCCGAACCGCAACGAACCCGAGACTCGATATAAGACGACGTCGACAGATGTATGCACCAACAGACAATGAGTCGTTCAGAAGAGCTCTCGTACGTTTCAGAGGCGGAAACTAAGAAACGGACTTGAAAACAGCTTGAAATACACTTTAAACCTCTTGTATATTCAATTAACAATGTTTACAAACAGAGGATAAACCGGCAGCACCTCGGTATCAAATCTTGAATCGTTACAAATGATGAAAGTTTGAAGGGTATTTATAGGAGAAGGACCTGACCGTTTGAAGATGGCATACCATGCTTCAAACGGTCACCACTTTCAAACGGTAACATCTACAAACGGTCACCCACTCTCAAACTGTCAGCTTCAAACTATCATGCTTCAAACGGTAATGCTTCAAACGGTCAACTCAAATTCAATTTCAAATCCAAATGCTTCTTGTCGTGTACTGTTTTGTCTCATGTTGCAATTTATGATGACATATTATGATGTCATCTTTGTGATGTCATCTTTGTATATGATGACATCATTCTTTTCATAACCGCAACGTAACCCAGACTCGATTTAAGACGACGTCGACAGATGTATGCACCAACAATTACTGATGGACTGCTTCATGAACATGAGAGACATGCGGTTACACCTAGTCCATTTTTCATGAGCTATCTGCTCAGCAGCAGTACTTTGAGTGGTAAGGTCCGCTGGCTTATTCTCTCTTAGAGCATAATCAAAGTCCAGCAATCCAAGTGTAAGCATGAGGGCATCCTTCCATGCAGCAAAGTTATCACCAGTCAAAGGTGGAATCCCCTGATTTGGTGCTGATAGTGGAAATAAGATGAGCAAGTTATGATACTTGGGAAGAAGTTCTAATGTGATCTAAGGGCACGTAATACTAAGGCATGCATAAATAATGACCATTTTACATTATGAAGCTGTGATATTGTCTATTACTAACATCAAAATAATAGACTTAGTTAAAATTCTACTTAAACGAAGACAAATCAGCTTTGGCCAGAAGTGTAATCATTTAAGCATGTGTGCAAAATGATTATAACAAATCAGCTTTGGCCAGAAATTGAGACAATCACTTTGGTTATGCACTTGTTAAGTATGCCATCTATGAAGGAATTAAATCAGCTTTGGCCAGATATTAAGACATTCATGTTTATGATGCACACTTAACATAGCTTTCGTAATACTTGAATGATAAGTAGATGTATCAAATCAGCTTTGGCCAGAAATGATACATCAAAACTCATTCAAGTTAAGCCATTTTGGTTTTGTAAAACATTATCTGATTCTGATTAACTAATTAAGTAATTACAAAAACCAAATATTTTAGTTCACATTAACTGCCAAATTTTATGAACACTCATGATTTCGGATGAATCATGTCTTGGATTCATCCGAAATGAATAATTTCTAATCATTTCGGATTATCCAAAATGGATGATTTCGAATGATTTCGGATGTGTCCAAGACGCGTAAGTCAAGTCATTTCAGATGATTTCGGATAATGATACTTAGTCCGAGATTCATCCAAAATGGTCAGTTCTTGATGATCCGTGATGCATTTCGGATGATTTCGGATGGTAATGCTTAGTCCGAAATGGTCATTTGTTGATCCGTAACGGGCGAACAATGTTCATCCGGAATGATCAGACAGTTGCTGATCCGTAATGGGCGAACAATGTTCATCCGGAATGATCATCTGTAATGACCATCCGAAATGTGTTCTGCAAGCTGTTACATCCTTAATTTAGGCAGTTAATAATGATAAGATTTAAATCCGAAATCTTAGGGATTATGGGAATAAGTTTCCTGTTTAAATATTAATTATATTTATCTGTTTATTTCGAAAATTATATCCATTAATAGAAAAACATATTTTCGAAAATTTACGTAGATAAAATGGATCAAATAGGAACAAAAAACACCCAATAATCCGAATTCATTCCAAAACTAAAGGAATTTTTCGAACTTAATCAAGAACTCATGATGAACCCTAAATCAGAAAATTCAAACATTCATCCGAAATCAGAACTTTTGATTTCGGAATAGTTATAATGGATGAATGTCTGATCCGTAATGGATCCGAGATGATCTGGAATGACATCTATTTCATCCGGAATGGCATCTCGGATGCAGTAATATGAAAAACCTCATCCGTGATGCACCCGGAATGATATTTCGGATGACAGAAAACGGATTCGGTTATGGTTTTCAAGTCTGTTTTCCAGATTTAATCCAGATTTACGGATACAAAACAGAACTGACTAATCAACATATGCTCTGATACCACATGAGGGAAAACATTAAAACATACCTGTTACAGCAGACAGTGCAGTGGAGAATCCAGTCAGAGATGATCCCATCGTGTTCGACATATGTGTCAGTATGCTCTGGTTCCTCCTTAGGGTGCTGACTGATAATGGTGACTAAGAAAACCGACAAGGGAATCGGTAATGGGAGAGGAGGTCGATGATGATGATGTTATGATTAGGTTATCTGATTAAGTGTGTAACCTTACGACCTCTACATAATTCTCCTTATATAAGCACCCAGGAGGAAACCTAATTAGTTAATAAGGGTAATATGGTCCATCAACAATTACCAACTAATTAATTAATAGGTTATTATATATTTTGATCTATATTATGTAAATGATTATAATGGCTACTAGATTAAATATTAAAACATAATATATTTAATCTTACAAGCTCGACAAGTGAAGCTCGGGCTCGTTTACTAAATAAGCTTATTTTTAGGTTCAATGTCGGATTGTAAACAAGTTTGAATAAGCTCGACTCGACTCGGCTCGTTTACACTAAGGCTCGATAAGGCTCGACGAGCCTAACGAGCTTCACATGCGAGGCTCGAGCTCGGGCTCGATAAACAAACGAGCTTTATTTTAGGCTCAAGCTCGGCTCGGGCTCGATAAGGTTCGGCTCGTTTCGAGCTTTTTCTCGAGCCGATCTCGAGTAGCTCGCGAGTCGCTCGGCTCGTTTGCACCCCTAGTGGCTCCCATGCAATAATAATCATTCATAGAAAACTTTTCTTGAAAAAAAACACAACAATTACACATTAGGTTTTTTTTTTAACGGCAAATCACTTTATATATATATATATATATATATATATATATATATATATATATATATATATATAAAGAGGCAGCTAGAAACTGGGAAACAAAACAGGATACACATTAGGTTTTTACTTTTAAACTTTATAGTTGGGCTGGAGTAGTTGAAGGCCCATAGTAACCTTTTCACAGCAATAAATTAGGTTTTGTCTGCACAACCAAATACATCGTCTTCTTAAAAAACAGTTGGCACAGTATGCCGGAAATATTTAAAATCTTTCTAATTTTCTTTCTTCTTTTAAGTTTAGTGACACCTAGGGGTATCCTAATATTTGCTTGGGGTATCCCATACATAAATCGGAAAAAGAAAGAGAAAAAATTTACACTTAGTCAACAAAGTTGAGGGGTATCCCTGGCAACCCCTAACTACCATATAGATCCGCCCCTGGTTATGAATCTATGCAAACATGAATACGTACTGTATATATAACTGGGATATGTTTTAAAATGAAAACATATATATTATCTCTTGTCTCACAACAGTTTGACTATTCTAAGGCTTATAGCATGATTCACATGGTGTAATTTAAGAATAATAAATATGTTTATATTGAAGAAATATTAGTGAATATATGCCACATCTGACTATCGGAAGTTCTGATGTGATGAGTTTCATTTTTTTTAAATGCATGACCTTAATTAATGCAAAGACTAATATAATGAATTACTGTTTCAAAATTAACGTGTTGGAGATTGATATTACTGAAAGATCATGCTGGAAAGTATGCAACTGGGGATGAAATTTATCTGGTACCGATTCTTTCTTTTGTGCATACACTTAAAAGGAGTCACGTGTAGAGCATGTGACCAACGAACATTGAAAAAAAATAACTAATTAAGTTTATATCCACTAAAACTAACTTTCGCCACCATATATAACTAGTTTAATGCCCGTCCGGTGGACGGGTTACGTTATTGCATTATATACCATCAAGGTGAATGAACCTATGAACACAAAGAAATAATACGTAAAGCGTGACAAACAAAGCTAACCTATATTAAGTGTACACAAAATTAAACAACATGACAAACCAATGTAATAACTTAGTCGAAGTTTAATACCCGTCCGACGGACGGGTATATTAAAGGTTTAATGACAATGCCAAGTATCAATAATGTAAGTTAAATAACAACCAAAATGTGTTTAAAAAATTCAAATTATTATTGTAATAATATGGCTTTGTAATCATATATTTAACCAACCAATAATTATAAGATTCACAAAATGAAACAATAGCGTTTGGCGGTCGACCCATATTGATCAAAAACCTATTATGACCGGTTACCCGACATGCCCGGCCTGCCTATTATGCCACCCCACTGGAAGAGAAGATAAAAGGCCAATTACAAACTAAATCCGGGTCCACTGATTCTCAAATATGGTAGTACAACAGTCTTTTTCACCTTCAGGAGGACATAACTGTTATAAGAAATAACATTGATAAAAATGATAAAAATTTAGCAGTTTCAAAATCAAATAATCATCAGCCTTTATTCAGAGACTTTGCTATGTCCCGACTTGCACCGTCTCCCAATCTCTTAGTCTCTTGTTATTCCTCTCGAGTATGAACAGAAAAGTATATGTGACTTATGACGGTTATTAACAGGCGTATTTGAAAAGTATGAAAAAGGATGGGTCTTACTCAAACCAAACTGATGTTTATTTTTTTAAACCGGACTCTTTCGACCCGTACCCAGTTTTGCCAAAACCCGATCTCACCCGAACCAAAATGGTTTTAAATAAAAATAAACCCATTCTGACCTGTTACCCCACCTGATAAACAATTCAATGTAGAAAGTGACCAAGTTATTACTCCATACAAAAATAACCTAAGTAAAAGACTTACCCCCTTCCTGTTGAGACCATCCTTTGTAAAATCCAGCCATTACAACCAAGAGCTGGCATCAAAGCAAATAGTAGCAAAACAGCAAAGCTATGTTTCAAATTTCTCAGTAAAAGACTAAAATCCATATTCAACGGTTCCAATATATGTATTGAGAGATGCTATTTCAAAGTATCATTTGATAGAAACTTTTCAAGCTATAATTACCTAATTTCCCCATTAACAAAATATTAATTATATTAATAATGGTTCACAAAATTGGATCATTGTTTGTCACTACCAAATTTGCAACCAAGTTGGTTTTATATACAATTGTAGGTAATTTAATAAGGTAAAGATGACACTATAATATAATGTCTATAAGATTGAGGGAACCTACATACCACTTGGACTATTCCTTGGGCAGCCGGCCATTTAATAACTACATGAATATGACCCTTTTTTGGCACAAAAACAGTTTTAATATATTCACATGGCTGCAAAAACCAATGTACGCATAATTAACTACTGTATCCATCACTAAAACTCAATATTGTATCCATCAGTCACATTGTTTTTTAGCGGATTATTGAGATGTTCGTAAGTTCTATTTAAAGTATCTGTGATGGCAGTAACAAAGCACATGGCAAAAAAGCCACAATTTCTTCATCATAAGAACCTGGTATTTAGAAAGGATACCATAGAAGCATATTAAAACAATGGAGTTCATAGGATATTAACAACAAACAATGCTGGATATAAAATGTATACCATCACTCACTTTACTCATAAGCATCCCAGTAATTATGAAGTTTGAATTCAAATCGCAAAGCATAAAAGCCGATTGCTAAGTTTAACACATATTATTCACACCTTATCTTGAAGCTATAATCTCCCCAACTCTTATTAACACATTAACATATCACAGAATAAGCTAGTTACTTTAACTGAAGATGATGTCTACCATATATACTAAACCTGGAGTGTGCACACAACCGGCAAGAATCCTTTGTGCAAGGGCTTAAAAAGATTCGAACGCCGCACACCTATATGCTAAAAAATCAAAATGAACAATGACAATCCTTGAGCATTTCAAACTAAGCATAATTTACTTTACTAAGTCTTACCACACCATAGAAGAACTTTATTTGAGAGCTATTTGATTTCATTGTAATAAGGGGACGCACTCGCTTCCACTTGAAAGACATTCTCCACAAACACTCCATAGCTCTAACACCACATAACCAAATAAGAAAGATTAGATTGGTATAATCTATGATTGACTTGGTCAATGATATCAACATAACATGATAAATGGCAAATGGTATCTTAAGTACAGACTTTGCGTCATTTTTTATGACAGGTAGCAAGATGGGTGGGTCAAGGGGGCTAGGTAACATGTCAAAAATTGGTAATGGCACATGACACAATACACATTAACATATCATACAGTAAGCCAATAACTTAAGATGACATGTACTATACAACCTGAAATCGGGAATGTGCATACAGCTGACAAGAATCCTTTATATGCAAGTGCCCTAAAAGATTCGATCATCATTAAAGCATACATGTAAATTTCTCGACAACACAGAACTTTCATGAAATTAGCTACCATTGTTTCAAGTTGCGTAAGACCCAAGCCACCATATCTCACAGTAAACTTAACCACACACACGTATATATATTATACTAAATCTCAAAAACTAATAATAAATTATGTGCTATTATATACCTTCTTCATTTGTTGCCCTATCACACGAGTTGATTCTTGCAAGATTTCATGTTGGCTCACTTGAAGTAACTGCATATCAACAATGATAGCTATAATGGTCTGCTCAATAACAATAAGAACTAACAAACAATTCTAACAGGTCTTATGATTATCAATAAGATCAAAAACTAAGCTATTGGACCTTCTTTTCTTACTTTTCTCCATATAAAATGAACTCTAAAACAATTAATTCTTCCAACTGCATAAATCTGTTAACACAAACCCAAATTCAAAACTCACAACAATGAAATGGAAGATTGAGATTAACTGACAAATTTGAAATATATAGGATCATGATCATATATACCATAAAAACAACTTTATGTCCATAAAGCAAAGAAACAATAATAGTATCTCACTTCACCTCAATCAAATCTGTATGTGAGTGCCTCTTGCATAGTAATCAGGGGGTTGGTGGCCGCCATGGTGAGCTGTCAAAAACTTACACGAAGTGACATGGTTAGAGTTCTTACTTCTAAGTAGTGAATTATGATAATCTATACGTACCTGTTTCTTTATTGAGGTTCCAAAAGTTCGCACTCTCTTGAAAGAGTTGCATCTACCCGTGAGTTCTGAACAGGGACTTGTAAATAAGGAAAATATTAGAAAATAACTAAAATTAATAATACCAAATAAAAATCAAAAACATATTTAAGGTCTTGCTCATTGCCATTAAACCTTTAATATGAACAAAAAAAAAAAAAAAACCTTCGACAAGTCCACAGTGCATAATGCATATACAAAAAACACCATATAATCTTAGATTTCAGCAATGTTATTACATTGCCCACAGTGTTGTAATGTATATATAAGGAAACTACATAACCTTTAAAAAGATTATATACATTAACAGCGTATATAAAAGAAACTCAACTAATTAAAATTAAATAAAACATATATAGCTTAACTCACAGGCTGGAAGCCTCTTTATGATCACGCTCGAACCACTAGGAAGATGTGAGCGAAGTCTTTATACTATCTTTCCATTGTATGATGATATGTATTCTTTATATTCCTTGAAATACTTTATCTGTATCCCTACAACAATTAAATTGGTATGTAAGTATACCAAAAATATACAAAACAAATTATTACAAAACAAACAATAAAAAAATATTCAAAGATGAAATGCAACCTGAACCCCTGCCATGGCAACCGACCACTAAGAAGAAACACAAGTGTATAAGCAGGGGATTTCAATTCAAGGCAGTTCTCACCGATTATAATTGAGTCGAAAGCACATGAAATAAGTTAGGTCAACTTCGCTTCAGCAAAACAATCAATAAAAACAAATTATATTATAATTAAACATAAATAACACAAGTGCATTAATCTGTATCAGAAATTTGTTATATATCAATACTCATTTTCAATTACATTGGATATGCTTCAAATAATCAAATCTGATTTTGGCAAATGGATTTCAACCTACGATTCCAAGACCAGAAGATTCACCTTTTCGAATTGCTTAAACCCATTTGATTCATGAGTTACTCAAATGATCCATCACAATAACCATCTTTAAATCAAAACCCTTAAACCATAAACGATTAGAGCCTTCAGATGATCAAAAGCAAACAAATTAAGGTGAGCAGCACTGGTAGTAGTGACTCTGCAAAACAGAAATTGAAAATGGGAGGTGATAAAGACAGAGATGACACATCACCATGTTCGCCATTACCTTTTTTTTTTGAACGGCGGCTATGTTCGCCATTACCTGGTTTGGTGGCAGACGGTGGTGTTGATGCACAAGAATGTCTGTTGACTGCATCTTCATCAAGTCTTATATCAAGAAAGTCAAGATTGGATCTTAAAAGTCAAATTAGGGTTTTAGTTTTGATTTTAGGAAGTGATTTAGAGGGTTCCGTTTGAAACTGTAGGTTGAAATGAGGGTTCCGTTTGAAACTGTAGTTTGAAATGAGGGTTCCGTTTGAACTTATTGTTTGAAATAGGGTTCCGTTTGAACTATTATGTTAAGATTCAAACGGAAGGGTCTAGGTCTATAAATAGGAGTGTGTGTGTCACATTTCAAACGGAACGGAACGGAACGGAACAGTAGAGAGGTCATTGTGTGAATCACGAAGTGCTGCCGGATTTGTATCAGAAAACGTTGTACAAGCACGAATATTAATCAGAAAAGAAAGATTAAAGATACAAGTTGTTTTGGACGTTGTTTACTTTGATTCCGCCTTAGTAATCGATGTTGAACTACCTTAACTGACTTTTAGAGTCACGTACACGATCCAACAAGTGGTATCAGAGCTCAGGACGAGGAGTTCATACCAAATACAGCTTGAAATCATCGGATTATCTCACTTCTACCTTTCTTTTCTGATTTAAACTAGTTGTCACGGTTAAAATGGCTTGAAACGATCACATAGCAAACGAAATTCACTATTAACTAATCCTTGAAATTTTGAAATCAAAATTCGACCTAAAACTAATCGAAATCATTCATACCGTTTGAAAAGATTCGCGAATTGCTGACGTCACCGTTTGAAATTGACACATACCGTTTGAAAATTGATCTATCGTTTGAAAACTAACTGACCGTTTGAACTATCGTTTGAAAATGTTTGTCGTTTGAAGTTGGTCGTTTGAATTTCCATCGTTTGAAACTAGTGTTATTTCAAACGAAACAGTCCATATCGTTTGAAATGTTTATCGTTTGAAATGTGTATCGTTTGAACAATTGTCGTTTGAAACTATTGTCGTTTGAACAACTGTTGTTTGGAACAGTTCATCGTTTGAAGCTGTCGTTTGAAAATCTTTGTCGTTTGAAACTATTGATTCAAACGGAACAGTCCATCGTTTGAATCTTTGTCGTTTGAAACTATTGGTATTTCAAACGGAACAGTCCATTCCGTTTGAAAACAACTAGTTCGTTTGAAAAATTGTTTGAACCATTCCGTTTGAACACGATCTTTTTGAATCTGATATTTTCCAAAACCAAAATTTTTCTAAGTGTTTGTTTGTTTGATTGTTTGCAGGTGATTCAAGGCGATTTTGTTTGAGCAGGATAATTTCATTTGAAAGTGATTGACATTGTGAAAACTGTTATCTAAATATGGATAGTGGTGATGAATATGGTTGTTCCTTTGGAGATGATATTTTTAACAATAATTCAATAGATATTATTGATATTCTTGCCGGAAAACAAAATTCTAGAAAAACATTTTCAATAAACAAGGATTCAAAAATTGTTGATTCAAAAATTGTTGTGGATAAAATAGAAAAAAGTTTTGAAGTTAGTTCTGAAAAAGATGAAAAAGTTTCAGAAGTTATTTCAGAAAAAGTTCTAGTTTTTGATCATTCATACTCATCTGATGAAGAGTGTGATGATGATAGCAAAGAACTTGAGAAACTTGAGTTTTATAAACAGTTATTTTCATCTGAAATGGTTAATGATTCTTTTGCAGAACAAATTGATGAGCTCAAGAATAAACTTACTGCGAAAAAGATAAATCAAAAGGCAGCAGATGTTGAAGAAATTGAAGAAATTAAGAAAGAAGCTGTTACGGAAAAACAGCAGGTTTTTGAGGAAGTAATTTCAAAGAAAGAAGAATCTGAAAAGTCTGTATCTGAGAAATCTGAACCAGTGATTAAGAAAAAGATTGCAGAAGACACACTAGTCTTTGAGGTTGTTCAGAAAGAGAAGAAACAGGTTGAAGATATTCAGATTTTGAAAGCTGAAAAGAAAGCTGAGGATGAACATATTTTGGAGTTGCGCTTGAAATGTGAAAAGCTGAAAACTGAAAATGTCAAACTGTTGAATGATGTGGACAGTTTGACATTGGAAAACAAAGTTTTGAAAGAAAAAGAAAAAGAGTTTAAAAATGAAAAATTAAAAATTGAAATAGATTTTCAAAGTCAAATAAAGATTTTAGAAGATGAGAGAGATATTTTTGGTAAAGATAATCTGGAAAAACAAATTGAAATCAATTCTCATCTTGCTAAAATTATTCAGCTTGAAAAAGAAGCTGAAAAAGCTCGGATTAAAATCAAAGAGCTTGAGAATAAATTGAAAGGTTTTGTGAATTCTACTTCACATGTTTGTTCAAAACCGATCAATTCAGTTCCAATAAGTGACAATGTCACAAATTTTGACAAAGTCAAAATTGAAGATTGTGATGAAATATCTGATGATGAAAAAGAAAAGAAAAATATTTTTAGATTTACAAGAAAAATTTAAAAATACTGTTTTGCAATCTACTAAAACAGGTGAATGTTCTAAACAAAAACCTGTTAAGAAGAGTGTAGAACAGAAACAAAAAGATAAAAATTTGAAAAATCCTAAAAATGAAAATAAAAGCTCATCAGATAAGTCATCCAATCATTTTGAAAAATCACAAAAATTTAAAATTGAAAACTTACAAAATGTTGGTAATAAGTGGTGCAGGTTTGACCACAGTGCTCAAATGCCAAATCAAGGATACAAGAGGAGACATGATTACCACAAGGAAAATCAATGCTTTGATCTAAGTGTGTGGTATGAAGACGGTGTTTGGTATGAAAGTGGTGAATGGTACGATAACAGAGTGTGCTACACTTGTGGTGTTCAAGGACACATTGCTGTTAACTGCCAGAATCAGTGGTTTGAGATGAGGAGATGCTATAACTGCCAAATCAAAGAACATATTGCAAGAGATTGCCCAATGAGATCAAAAGGAAGATCGAGGCCTGAATCTCAGAAAATGGGAAAGAAACCAGTCAACGTCAAGCCCAAAGAACAGAAAGTTCAAGAACCAAAAGTTCAAGAACCAAAAGTTCAAGAACAGAAAGTTCAAGAACAGAAAGTTCAAGAAAAGAAAGTGAAGCTTTCTCAAGGGCAGAAAGACAGACTGAGGAAGAAGAGAAAGAAAGCAAGAGAATACTTGGAGAAAATTTTGTCCTCAGATACGACTGGTAATCCGAGAAAAAGTTCTGATGAATTATTTTCCTCAACTACAAAGGCAAGCAAAACGAATTCATCAGATACAAATCTGAGGACAAATGGGAAAGCAAAAAGGGAGTTAAAGAAAGAAAAATTAACTAATCAAAATGATAACCAATCAAAGAAAGTTAATTTTTCTGACAAAATCTTGATCAAGGTTTTTGAATATAAAAGAGATTGTGAAAGTTTATTCATTTCACAGCCTAATAAAAAGGGAAAACCTAGATCTAGTAAGAATTGGGTACCAATGAAGGTTGGCGATGAATTTGTTTCTTCAAAAACAAAGGAGCCACCATCAGGCAATGAATCTGACGTCTCAAAGTCAGACAAGTCATCATTAGGCAATGAAACTGACTTGTCAAAATCAAAAGAGCCATGTGTTGGTAATGATTCTGATTCAGTAAAATCAGAGGAGCCACAAATTGAGGTAAAAACTGTCAAACCCAAGGCTGGTCAGGCTTGGGTGAATCTTTTCAAATAGAAAAACCTGACTTGCCGGAGTTCCCAGGTTGGTAAGTGTGGAACAGGAATCGGCATATTTCTTGAGAAATTCACAGATTGGTAACTGTGATATTTCGATTTACAAGTGGTAAATCAGGGACATTAAGTTGTACTTGATTTTCTACTAGTGTTTGTTGTTGACAAGGGTCTTAATTGTTAATTCTTTAAAATGGTTGAAAGGACAATGTGATGAAAACCCCATGTTTGTGAAACGACACACAAAACTAATTTTCCGAAAAAACCATTTTATTAAAACAAACTTAAGTGTTTTGAAATCTAAATGGGAAAATAGTTTGTTGTCAGGGGGAGTTCTGATTGTTAAGCCAAGAGAATGGCGAATTGAAGCGATTCGATATCAGTTTGTCATGTTTCTTGTATAGTTTGTTTTCAAATTTTCCTTGAAAATCAAAATTGAAACATATTTTGATTTTAGGGGGAGAAAAAATTTTGAAAAATTAAAAATTAGAAAATTTGAAAATTTCAAAAACATTGAAAAAGCAAAAATGAGTTTTGTTGTGAAAAAGAGGAAATGATAGTAAATCAGTGAACTATCACAGCATGCTAAGGATATGAAATGTCAAATGTGATAAATGGTCTCACTGATGATGTGTCAGTAGGTTTTTGCACATTTAGTAGATTGTAACGAGATATAAACCTAAATTTCAAACTTGCTTATATCGTGGGTAACATCTCTCGGATATATGGGTAACCCCCGAAATCTTGTTTAAAAGGTCTCGTATTCTGATATACTAGGTTTTTATACTCAGTTGATATCTGGGGTATTATTCAGGGACTTCTGCTGAACGGTAGTTCTGACCTAGTCCTCGAATAATACTTTCTGCAAATGCTTGAAACATAGCATCACCCTCAGCATAAATGATAAGACAATAAAATTGCTTAGCAATGCTGTTGTAAAAAAGATCCTCTAAAGGGGACACACCCACAAGTTGAGTCATGATCTCTCTGCTGAACGGTAGTTCTGACCTGAGCTCTCATGATTCTTCATAAATTATTAACCCCTTACAGATATCATTTGTGTTATAATTGCCTGTAAGACTGAATATTGAGATCTGGATACAGGAGTATATTCTGAGGTGGGACACGTGATTAAGTTTAAGTATCTAAGACATTAAACTCGTATCTCGAAGCAGTTGAACTTTGTGTGAAAATTTAAGTGGACCAATATACTGACAATCTATGTGAATCGTTTAGAACTTAAAATGTTAAAAGCTTAACGGTGCTTGTGATTTGTCTCATAAACTGATATGATCCTCTTACACAAACTCATAAAAATATTGTTTGTATATATTTGTTTACTGTATTTCTGTCAAGATCAAAAATCCAAAAAGATTTTTGGAGTGTTTTAGCATAAAATTTTGAAAATTCAAAAAGATTTTCGACAACTGATGTTGAAGAGCTGATATTCAAAATTCCAAGTGCTAATCATGATGAATTGGTTTGGGAGAATATGTTGAAAACTTTGAATGTCATATACAAATGTTTTTTTGAAAGTTTGAGGGGTTAGTTAATCAAGGTCATTTATTTGAACTTGATGTAACTTTACAGATTGATGGATGAATGTATTCTACCAGTAAGTTTTTAAATCTAAGTGTAATAAATTTGTGAAACTTATGTTGTGGTAGAGAATATGCAGGTTTCAGGAATTCCCACGGAAGCTAAATGACAAAGCTTGAACCAGACATCTTAAATTCTAGCATATTGAGAGGGGGAGTCTGTGAAAGGGGGAGTCTGGATCAACAGTATATGGGAGTGTGAAGATAGAGTGCTTATGATGAAAAGACAGAGTTAGAGAAAAGACTAAGACTGAAGACTCAGGATCTGAAGACTACGTCAACATCCAAGGGGGAGTCTGTTGATGCACAAGAATGTCTGTTGACTGCATCTTCATCAAGTCTTATATCAAGAAAGTCAAGATTGGATCTTAAAAGTCAAATTAGGGTTTTAGTTTTGATTTTAGGAAGTGATTTAGAGGGTTCCGTTTGAAACTGTAGTTTGAAATGAGGGTTCCGTTTGAACTTATTGTTTGAAATAGGGTTCCGTTTGAACTGTCGTTTGAACTATTATGTTAAGATTCAAACGGAAGGGTCTAGGTCTATAAATAGGAGTGTGTGTGTCACATTTCAAACGGAACGGAACGGAACGGAACAGTAGAGAGGTCATTGTGTGAATCATGAAGTGCTGCCGGATTTGTATCAGAAAACGTTGTACAAGCACGAATATTAATCAGAAAAGAAAGATTAAAGATACAAGTTGTTTTGGACGTTGTTTACTTTGATTCCGCCTTAGTAATCGATGTTGAACTACCTTAACTGACTTTTAGGGTCACGTACACGATCCAACAAGTGGCGCTATGGCGGTGGGGCTAGGCTCAAACAGACGCAGAGGGCACGGTCGGTGGTCGATGGAATCGAGGGTTTCTCTGGACTTGGAATTGTGATTGAACATAGAGGGAGTTTTATGGGGAGGAGAAACCAATGCCCTGGAATCACGTGAGAGTGGGGATGGCAAAAAAACCATCAGATAACCGCCGGGAACTGGTTTGGAGATAGTGGGCCATAAAATAAGAAGATAACCACCAAAAAATAACTGCAATGGACAGCCAATATCATCTCAAAAACAGTTTTTTTTTTTCAAAAATGGGAGTTAATGAGCTGGGTGGGAACAAAAGTATAATAATAAGCGGGAAATTTAGAAAGTAACCACCAAAGTTGTGGAGATAATGTGCAGGAAAAGGTGGAGGTACCACCTACTTGAGAAAACCGCAAACAACCACTCTAAACCGCCATGGGAGCGGTTATTTTTAGGAGTTTAAACGGCTGAGATTTCATCTCAGCATGATCCAACGGTGGATATCGATTCAAAAAGTGGTTAGACTTAATGGGTTCCATATATATATATAATTTGTGAACCCAAATCTACTGACCGGAGTAATGTTTCTAACCTCATGCAGGCTGATGTGTTTCTGGAGCCAATCATTAATTTGACCCAAAGATACAACTTTGACATGGTATGATCTCTGATATAGTGTTTTAGTTAAGCCTGGCAAAACGGACGAGTCGGGTCAAAATGAATCATTATAGAAAATATTAATTGGATTCAGGTCCAAAACGGGATCAGGTTGAAACTTGTTATAGAAAAAAGATATCAAAATGGGTTCGACAAGCTATTTGTTTAATAGTGGGTGGTGCCTGTTGTTTGGTATAGAGAATGAACTGATTGGGGGTTTGAATTGTATTGATCAATTGTGTTGTACAAAAAAAGGATTACATAGAGATGGTGTATATATAGAACACCATATTACACTCTAGCCCCTATACTATCTTTTTCTTCTTTCCGACACTCCCGGCCCCCTCAAGTTGAGTAGTAGGGTCACCAATACTTAACTTGCTCAAACAGCTACTAAAAGCGTTTCCGTTGACTGCTTTTGTGAGAATATCTGCGAGTTGTTCTTTTGTTGATATATATGGGAGCTCTATGATTCTTTCCTCCAGTTTTTCCTTGATGAAATGTCGATCCACCTCCACATGTTTGGTTCGATCATGCTGAACTGGGTTTTCTGAGATTTGTATTGCAGCTGTATTGTCGCACATAATTTTACTGGGTATCGCCCTTTGGGAGAAACCAATGTCTTCTAGGAGCTTCCTGATCCAAAGAACTTCACTTAGCCCTCGAGCTATGCCTCTGAACTCAGCTTCTGCACTCGACAGAGCGACCACCTTATGTTTCTTACTTCTCCAGGTGACAAGGTTTCCACCAACCAAGGAGAAGTACCCTGGCGTTGACCTTCGGTTTCCCTTATCTCCTGCCCAATCGGCGTCCGTGTAGAGCTCCACATTTAAATGCCCACTTGCTTTGAACAACACTCCATGGCCTGCGGTACCCTTTAGATACCTTAGAATTCTCTGAGCAGCTTCCATGTTGGCAACTTGCGGTTGGTGCATAAACTGACTTACCACTCCAACAGCATAAGCTATATCAGGACGAGTATGGGAGAGATAAATTAACTTGCCCACGAGCCGTTGATATCTTTCTTTGTCTGCGAGCTTTCCATCGAGTTCCATGTGAAGATTGTGGTTCACCACCATTGGCGTATCTGCTGGTTTACAATCAATCAACCCAGTTTCTGCCAAGAGATCAAGAACATACTTCTTTTGGCAGATGAAAATCGCCCGTTTAGACCTGAGAACTTCTATTCCAAGGAAATACTTGAGATTCCCAAGGTCTTTCATTTCAAACTTTGAAAACAAATTTCTCTTCAGCTGTGCTATTTCTTCTACATCATCTCCAGTGATAATCATGTCATCCACATATATGATCAACCAAGTTACGAGGCCGTTCCTCCTTTTAAGGAACAAGGTATGATCAGCGTTACTTTGGTGATACCCGTATTCTTTCATGGCCAAGGTGAACTTTCCAAACCATGCCCGAGGAGACTGTTTTAGCCCGTATAGAGATTTCTTCAACCTACAAACTTCCCCATCTTTAAAACCCCCTGAAAAACCTGGAGGTGCTTCCATGTAAACTTCTTCAGTTAGGTCTCCATGAAGAAATGCATTTGTAACATCAAATTGATGAAGGGGCCAATCCTTATTAGCTGCCACGGAAAAGAGAACTCTTATGGTATCCATTTTTGCAATCGGAGAAAATGTCTCAGAGTAATCGATCCCATACGTCTGAGTGTACCCTTTGGCTGCAAGCCGGGCTTTGTATCTCCCAATAGAGTCATCTGGCTTATATTTAATCGAATACACCCACCGGCATCCAACTGTTTTCTTTCCTTTAGGAAGAATGCACTTCTCCCATGTATTGTTTTTCATAAGAGCACGCATCTCCACTTCCATTGCTTCTTCCCAGTTCTTCTTACCTTGAGCTTCCTTTACGGAATTAGGTATTTGTTCAGTGTATAGAGAGGTAACAAATGCTTTCGCACTGTTAGATAAGTTCCCGTTGACCATATTAGCTACAGGATATCTTGAATTTCTGGTCTCCTTCTCTGGGGAGTACCGTTTTGGAGGAACCCCTCTATTGGCTCTAGGTGGAAGAGAGTATCTTCTGGTAGTCTCTGCTGCAACTGGTTCAACCTGTTCAACAACTGGTTCAACCTGTTCAACAACTGGATCAACATGTTCTGTAGTTGTCGGTTCTATGTGTTCCCCTGTTGTCTCGTAGTTATAAGACGTAGAACATTCAGGGTTCTCAGTATTTCTTACCTCAGGCATCACGTTGGATAGACTTTCTTCAGTGGTACTGTGCTCCGCGGATTGTGTGTCTGTGTTTGAAGGACTCGCAGTACTGTGATAGTTTTCTGTTGTGACTTCTTCAGATGAGGGAATTTGGGTTAACCAGCTCAGAGTGTCTATACTGTCATTCTCCCCCTGACCACTGAGTTGGGTGTTATAAAAGTATTTTGTTTCAAGAAAGTCAACATTCATTGTGGTGAACATTTGACGAGTTGTTGGATTATAACATCGGTAACCTATTTGATCGATCCCATAGCCGACAAATACACATTTTTCAGCACATGGGCCAAGCTTGTTTCGATTGGTTTTGGGTATATGAACAAATGTGGTACACCCGAAGATTCGAGGTTCAAGTGTAAGAGGATGAGGAATACTGGCAGACTTAGACAGACAATCTAAGGGAGTCTTAAATTTAAGAGCTTTTGTGGGAAGCCGATTCAGCAGATACACGGATGTTGCAACTGCCTCCGGCCAGAAAGATTTAGGGACCTGAGATTCGATCAAAAGGGCTCGAGTCATTTTCAAGAATAATACGATTTTTCCGTTCGGAAACACGTTTTGTTCGGGGGTATGAGCACAAGAACTTTGATGAATTAATCCTTTGGTTTTAAAGAATTGTTTCATAGATGTATTGACAAATCCCCCCCCCCCCCCCATTGTCGGATCGAAGGATTTGAATTTGAGTTTGAAATTGAGTTTGAATCATAGCATAAAACATGACAATATTTTCGTACACTTCGGCTTTATTTTTTTAAAAATATACCCATGTCATGCGAGTGCAATCATCCACGAATAGTATAAAGTACCGAAGACCCTGCCCCCCATCACAGGAGCAGGACCCCACACATCGGAATGGATAAGTGAGAAAGGTGAGGCCACTTTCGTATTGCTAGGTTTGAACGATTGTCGATGGATTTTAGCGCGAAGACGGGTTTCACAATCTATTTTCCCATTTGAAGGGAAGAGTTTTGGAAACAAAAGGTGCGAATAACCATGGGATGGATGGCCCAAACGTCTATGCCATAGCCAGGCTTCCCGGTTATCAGTTCCATGAGCCAACATCACAGTACCCTGTTGAGCCACTTCATCCACATAGTACAATCCTTGGCGCTCAGTACCACGTCCAATAATCACACCCGTCCTGATATCCTGTAGAAGGCAGAAAGTAGGATGCATTAGTACTGTGCAATTTAGCTCTTTGGTAATATGGCTAATTGAGAGCAGTTTGTGCGATAATGATGGAACATAAAGACAATATGATAATTTCATAGTTGGTGAAATTTCAATTGTTCCTCCTCCTTTCACTTTCATCATTCCATAGTTTGCAGTGTGGATTTGAGTTTTTTTAGGGTTGGACATTGATCGTATGTCGGATGGTTCAAACGTCATGGTGTCAGTGGCACTAGAATCGAAAATCCAAGCACTGTTCCTACTATGATTGATTTCCATTTTTTTTACGACAACCAAACCGAGCGTGTTTAATAGGCAACCAAATACGCCGAAATCGAGTTCAAAAGATTAAGTTCGGAATAACTTCGCTAAATGGCGAAGCTATCTCACGCGGCGAATTTATCACAATTCACCGGCGACTTGAACTCGCGTTCAATATTTAGGTTCGGAATAACTCCGCTAAGAGGCGAAGCTATCTCAGCCGGCGAATTTATCGAAATTCACCGGTGACTTGAACTCGCGTTCAAGATTTAATATCGCCCCGATCTCAACAAATCCGCCCGTAGCTTGCTGAAGGGTTTGTGTAGCGGAATAGGGTAGTGTGTGCAGCGGATTTATTTGAGCACAAACCCTAATCTCAAAAAACAAACAGCCACTGTTTTTATCGGTCTCTCTCTCTACGATCAAACAACAAATCATCAAATCCTCTTTTTCTCTAGCAAAATGAGATCCCAATCTCCTTCTACTTCTACTTCTACCCACACTCCGAGCTTCAAACAGCGAGCGCCGCCCTTGCTGCTGCAACCGTCAGAAACCAGTCACGCAAGCAACCGGCGTCGAAGGACAAGATGCGACGGAGATTGGAACCGGATCTGTTTGACGGCGGTGTGCGGCAGAAAAAACTTGGAAATTTATGGTTTTGTTAAACCTGGTGTGCGGCTGAAGATCCCGGTTGAACTTCTTTGATTTACTTACTGGTTTGTCGGTTGATGTACTTCTTGATTTTGTTCCGATGCGGCGGCGATTTCAGGGTTTTGTTTTTTTGATTGTCAGGTTTTTTTGATATGAGGTTGGGTGAAAAAGTTGTAGATGATGAGCAAAGTGTTAAAGAATCAGAAACACTGCTCTGATACCATGTTGTTTGGTATAGAGAATGAACTGATTTGGGGTTTGAATTGTATTGATCAATTGTGTTGTACAAAAAAAGGATTACATAGAGATCGTGTATATATAGAACACCATATTACACTCTAGCCCCTATACTAACTTTTTCTTCTTTCTGACAGTGCCCATGGCGGGAAGAAGCAGTGGTGCGTGGTGGCAACAGTGATGTTGCTCATGACCTCAGTTGAGGCAGCCGTAGTGACATTGGTGGATTGGTTGTCTTTTTATAAAGACTTAAATGTCATTTTAGTTGTGGTTTGGGCAATTTTGTCAGTTTAATCCAAAGGTTTCATTTTTCGCTTGTGGGTCCAAAAAGGTTTCACCGTTGCCAATTTAGTTCACTGGGTTAAAACTTCATTAATTTTTTCTGTTAACGAGAAGAGCAATTCGGTCATTTTATATGTAATTCTGTTAACTAGAAGGGCTTCTCGTTAATAGAAAAAATTGATGAAGTTAACCTAGTGAAGTAAATGGTAATGATTAAACCTTTTTAGACCCGGAGGCGAAAAATGAAACCTATGGACTGAGAGAACCCTTGAAGGCGAAGGAATGATTATAAGAATTTTTTATGGGTTTTGATTGTCAACTAAACATTGAAAATCGAGTGAGCATAAATTGGGGATCAAAAAATTAGTTATTTAGAAAGTAGAAAACATGTATTAAACATGCAACTTTCATATGTTTACATGGTCCATATATATTTATGATATTCTCTAGCTATATGCTAGTTAAGTGAGAAGGAATTTTTATTCTTAATGCTTTATAACAAAATCATTTCCTGAAATACATTTATCATTATTGCAACCTTGGGTGACCTTTTCACGTGATATTGCCGAATGTAATTGGCTAATTGCTACCCTTTCATTGCACCCCTCTCTTCAAAACATAAAATGATACGTCTTTCTTCCGTTTCTTTTCTTTTAGTGTGAAAAGCTAGGATGTATTGAGGTTCTCAGCCTTGTGAGTCTCTCCAACGATAAGGATGCGTGGAATTGGAGGGTAGACAGTCAGAATGGTTTTTCGGTTAAATCGGTTAAAAGGGCTTTGATTATGAATAGAGGTACAGGTCATCCTCCTAGTTTTGTGTGGTGTAAATGGATTCCAATCAAGTGTAATATTATGGTCTGGAGAGGCAACATGGATAGGCTCCCCTCGAGATCCAATTTAAGAAGAAGGAATGTGAACATTAATTCGGTCATGTGTCCTTTTTGTGGCGAATACGAGGAAACTGTGGACCATTTATTCACTGCATGCTCGATGGCTATTTAGGTGTGGTCGGCTTTCAGTGTTTGGTGTAACATTCCGTCGTTATTCTTTTTTGAGTTCAAAGACATTATGGACATTCACAAGGTAACCATGAAAGGTAAGAAGGCGGGAAAGATCACTTACGGTCTGTCTATTATTTCATGTTGGTGCATATGGAAAGGAACGAACAAAGTGATTTTCAATCAGAAAAAGTGTAGCCCGTATGATATCATAGGAGAGATAAAGTCGAGAGGTTTTGATTGGGTTAAAAATAGATTTCAATGTAATTATATCAATTGGGCGGAGTGGTGTAAATACCCATTGTATATGTTATAATTTTTCTGCCCTTTGCCCGTTTGGGTCGTGGGCGTTGCTGTGTTTGGCCTTTTGCCCGTTTGGGTCGGAGGTTGTTTTAATGAAGTTAATTTAAAAAAAAAAAAAAAAAGAGCTAGGGGGGTTGTGTTTCTTAATAGTTACATTTTTGTAATGTTGTCATTAAAAAGAAGTTTTGAAACCTTACACCTCTCAAACTTCAACCTCGGACCTCACAATCGCTACCCACCGAGCCATTCTACTATAAAAAAACAGGCATTTGCTGTGAAAAAAAAAACATGTCGCAAATATTGCTACGGACACATTTTTCTATAATTTAGCTACGGATGTCCGGTCCAAAAAAAATAATAACACAAGATAGCGGGAATGAATATAGGTAAAAAAAAATTATAATTTGTAGCAATTTCCATAGCTAAATCATGTGGATAAATTTTTCTAAATTAACTTAAAAAGGTAAATAAAATCCGTAGCTAACAAAATCGGTAGCTAAGTTGAGAAATAAATATATATCAAATATAACTAGATTAAAACTAGTAGCAATATTTGTAGCAAAATCTAAAAAAAATACTTAATAGTTTACGTAACAAAATCAGTAGCAACATCTATAGTGACGTTAGCTTTTAACACCATCCTTTCTCATTTGACCACGTTAAAAAAGTCAACGACGTTAGTTTTTTGTTGATGTGGAATCTGAGTTGGAAGATGATGTAGAATTTTTTATTGTATTGTTTTTTCTTTATTATAAACAATCTTGAAAAGTGATTGGGAGCTAAGAAGGGGCAATGGGCAGAAGAACTACTAGTTCTCCTCTAGGCAGATTTAACAACAACAAAGAATGTTATAGCCAGGCCCCATTCTCATTAGTTTTTGAAATAGAAGTTGTGATTCCAACAGGAGTTGGTGATCCTTACTGTTAGATCCAACCTTCAGAGCAAAGAGACCAATGATCAAGCCTTAGTTGAAGATCTTGATACAACAGATGAGCTCCGGGATCTTGCTAAAGTAAGGATCGCTGCATATCAATAGAAGATAGCAAGATCCTACAACAAGAATATTTAAATTCGAAGGTTCTAGGTGGGTGACATGGTGTTTAGGAAGGTGTTCAAGAATACCACCAATCCCAGTGATGGAAAGTTAGCTCCAAAATGCGAAGCACCAACCTCATAGATAGATTCTGAAGCTGGAAAAGGGTGCCTATTTGCTGGCTACGATGGAATGAGAAGTTCTTCCAAGATCCTGGAATGCAATTCATCTGAAGGCTTATTTCATGTGAGCTAGAGGTCAGGATCCTGATCTGTTATGTCAAGGATCCTCGATCCATGGTATCTTCGGTATGACTCATACCCATTTTCGAATTTTATTTTTATTATTTTCATATCAAGTTTACTGACTTAAGCATTTAAAACAAGTAATGAGTAATGACATTAGTTTACCAAGTAAAATTAACACAGAAAACCAAAAATCCTTTATGAGATGTATTGGCATTGCTCACTTCGATAACTTGATCTTCAAAGGCCAAGTTAGGGGTGCTAAACGGGTCGTGTTTGCGGGTTAGCGGGTTCAACCCGACCCGAACCTGAAAATTTTACACAAACCCGAACTCGACCCGAACCCGAAAATCGTATCATATATAAGAACCCGAACACGACCCGAAGTTTCATGGGTTGACCCGAACACGACCCGTTCAACCCGAATGTTTTTTTATTTTTTTCTGAAATTAATATACTAAAATTAAAATTTACTTAAAAAACACAAATGTATATAATAATATCATATTTAAATTATAAAATCTATGTTAATTTCTATTTTTACATTATAATTATGGCATAAAATACACATCTCATTTAATTAATATAACATAAAATATATTGTAAAAAATATAATATAGTATAAATGTGTTAAACGGGTCAACCCACCAACCCGACCAGGTTGACCCGAACCCGACCCGTTAACCTAAACGGGTTCGTGGGTTCAACCTGAAACTGACCCGAACCCGTTTAGACTAAACCTAAACCCGCGAATTTCGTGTTAGGTTCGTGTCGGGTTTTCGGATCATGTCAGAAATTCACACCCCTAGGCCAAGTCCAAAAGCTTGCCTCTAACATTGGTTCGTCACTCCCTTGAGTTCCTAAAGTGTAACAATAATACATATTAGTTTCGATAATATATAAGATTATTCAATAAACAAACATACAAAGGGGGAACTAAAAAGGCTTTAATGTTTGACGCGATGAGGATCCTGGCATACAACCAGGATGGGTATAATGGGTGGCCTAATATAAATAATTCGTTATGGAAAGAGAGTCTTCTTAATACCAATAAAATATGGAAGCAAATGCAAATTCATGGAGATGGCGGTGTGATGGTTATTATGGTAGTTCAGAAATGACACGGTGTTGCGGATGCCCGAAACTATTTGTTACTTAATTAGGCTTATCCTTGGATTATAGATATAAATCATAAGATTCGTGTCAACTGGACACAATGGATCAAAACCTAACAAGTTTTATGTTACATTTGTTTTTTTTTTTTTTTTTTTTTTTTTGCTAGCTTGAATTATAATATGGCCTTTCAATAAAAACAACATAATTCGAACTTTATTAGCCAAAATTAAAAAATGGAGTATCAAAAAGTAAAGTAAAGTAAATGTTGAACCAAAAAGAAGCATAACAAAGACTAATTAATGCTACAACTTAATAAATTTTATTAATAATTAAACTGCTTTGGTAATCTAAAGTCTTTTTTTTTTTTTTTTTTTTGACTAAATTGCACAAATCAACCTTTATGTTATACCTAAACTGCACTTCATACCTTTCACTTTAAAATCCGCAAAACCCAACCTTTATGTTCATGTTTTGTTACATCCTATAACCTTTACCACTAACCTTGTTAATTTTCCTAGTTAATTGTCCTCACATGTGTTGCATGTGAGGGTATTATTGTCATTTCAACATTGTCCTCCCCAATTCATTCCCTCACCCAAAAAAAACACAGTCTTCTTCCAAATGGAATCAAATTCTAATTAAAACACAACTAAATAGTATATGCATATTAAAGCATTTAATGTAATTTAAAATCCGATTAATTGTTTGAAAGAAACATGTTACGGTGTGGTGTGCTCGTTCAACTTAAAATCTAATTAATATACTTCTAGATATTCGTTCTTTTTTGGTGGGTGGTGCACTTAATATTTACTCCAGCAGCATATTAGCATCAAAAGCATTGCTATCAATGGTTTTTGGCCAGCAAGGTCAACCTATGACTCACCTAAACAACTCCACGTTTGAACCACATCATCATCATCGGAGTCACATCGTCATCATCACAAGGTATCACCTTGTCGCCGAAAATCACGTATGGTGGGTGGTTTTGTTTAGGTTGGCACACTGGTGAACGATGGAAGAGGTCGGTACGGTGGTGAACGAACTGTGGTTTAGGTGTATATGGTGGGGCGGTTTGGTTTGGTTGTAGTGGCGGAAGGTGGATGGGTGATGTGAACAATGATGGTGGTTCGTTTGGAGGTGAATACAAGTCGCCGGTGATGGTTGTTGTGAAGGTTATCGGTGACGGTGGTTCTTTATGGTGGTGATTGTTATGGTGGTTCGTGGTTCGTTATGGTGGTGATTGTGCCGATTTCCGTCATTACATAATCCGGTGATTGAGTTTTCATCACAAAATTTTCGAGCATTTTATATAAAGGATAATAACGTGTGCAGTTTCATCACAGTAGCTTGGATTCCTTTCTATTTGTTGGGAACTAACACTCCGTGAACAGACATTTACAGAGGGGTGAGATGAGATAGATAAAGCATGTTTTTTTTTTATAAATCAAATCGGTAATTGATTCAGTTCCAGGTTGCCAATTGCTGTATTTTTGATGGCTTATTAGTATTAGTATTAACCATTGGGTCTTGGCCCAGTGGCCACCGGCCTCCTTGTTAAGTCTCTCGTGGCCTTCCATTGCGTGGAGGTCTTGGGTTCGATCCCGAGCGAGTTGATTCAGAGGATGATTTACCGCCAGGGCGCATTGCCGGGTTGCAAACTGGGGAGCAAAGCTCCTGCGGTTAGGAATACCGTGCCTTATCCTTTTTTTATTAGTATTAGTATTGAATTTAACTTCGAACTGGATTATCAAAAATTTCAAATGGTAATGGTGGTAGGTGTTGCAGGAAATCATGTAGTTTATTTAAATAAAAATATTTTTTAAAAAGAGAAGTAAAAAAAGACAAAAATACCCTCACATGCTTTGCATGTGAGGTGACTTAACTAAGAATTTTAACAGAGTTTGTGTTAAAGGTTGACCTCTGTAGCAAAACATAAACATAAAGGTTGGGTTTGGCAGATTTCATAGTGAAAGGTATAAAGTGCAGTTTAGGTATAACATAAAGGTTGATTTGTGCAATTTAGTCTTTTTTTTTTAACGGCCAACAAACTCAATCCTGAGCACTTTCGGGGAACCCACTGAACAAACGGAGTACTCCGAGAGTAACCCGAGTCCACCAGCAATTCCGGGGAAAACCCGGTAACCCACCCGCCCGTAGGCACGACGGTGAAATTACCGGTAAAACCCGTTTGGCTCAAGGACCCAACCCAGGTTTCCCTGGGTCTCCTATCATTGCCCACCAGTGCCTCACTCTGCACCTAGTGGGAGTCGAACATGCATCTCTCAAGAGAAATACAAGTCCTCCACCACTTGATCTAGAGATCATTGGCGAAATCTAAAGTCTTAATTCTAAAATTATACTGATTCACACGACTACACCAACAAAGATTTGTCTATTAAGAGGGGGTTTCCAAGCTGTAGATTAGTCACATGAGTGGGGTGGAAGGGGTGTTCCTCAAATGGGGAGTCAGTAAATTTTTTTCCCTAACCAATAATATCATGTCATGTCAATTGCCTTTTTCACTCCCCATTTTGCATCAATCACTAGGAGTGCACAAACACATGGAGAGTGGTAAACAATTTAAAAAAGAGTAAATTTCAAAGTTCGTCCTTTATGTATGTCTAATATATCAAAGTATGTCCTTTATCTTTAATAACCTCAGAAAACATCCTTAATGTTTGAAAAACCAATCAGGTTATGTCCTTTACCCTAAACCTTGTTTGTTTTCCCAGTTAAATCAGGTCACGTGAGAAGCACATGAGGGTATATTGGTCTTTACCTTAATACTAGAAAAATAAAATTATAAAAAATTCAAATCTTCTTTCTCTTAACTATAAGCTTCATAATCTGCACATTATATCTTCAAAACTTCAAACAAAACCCAGATCTTCAAAACACAAAGAAAAAAATATTCAAAACTTCAAAACCCAGATATTCAAAACTTCAAAACCCGGATATTCAAAACTTCAAAACCCAGATTATCATCAACATTATCATCAATAACCCATGAACAAACAACCCCCCAATTTCTTACAACTCACCAAAATTAGGGCAACAAAGTGGTTTATTGAGATCGATGACAAATGATTCATAGAGATGTTCATAACACTTCTATTCTGTCGAAGAGGTTCATAACCACCACCCAATCACAACCACCACCCGCCACCCAATCACAAGCACCATCACCATCGCCATCTCCACCGTCGACCTCCACCACCATAACCAACGCCATCTCCACCACATGCCACCACTGATTAATTGTTTAAACAACCAACAAAAGCACATAAATTAAACAAAACCCACTAAAAATCAAATCAAGACCTGTTTCCTTTTTTTGTGAAAGAAACCCAAAAATAAAAAACCAACGTAAACGATCCATTCAAACCACTAAAAATCAAACCACTAAAAAACATCTTCAATACTCATCCACCCTTTTGTAGATTAGACTCCACATCAAGATTCCTGAAACATCTTTTCCTTAAACAACATCTGTGTCTCCACATCAAGATTCCTGAAACATCTTTTCCTTAAAAACATCTTCAATACTCACTCACCGGAACCCTATCTATCAGGTCAGACGCGAAAGGAGAACACCACCACAGCTGACATCGACCGTACCGTATGGCCGGAGTGACAGCTCCGTCGCCGGTCAGCCGTCGTCGCTCTCTCTCTCTCTCTCTCTCTCGCCAATCTCCTTCTGCAACCACTCTCTGCCGATGTTTCTCTCTCTTTCGTCGACTCCCGTCAACCGACACCACCGTGAGCCGTAGTCGGCTCCGTCGGCCGGAGTCTGGTCGGGCATTTCCTGAGGGAGAGGGTAGCCGAGAGGGGGGGTGTTGAGAGATGAGTGTGATGTTTCTTTTTGTTAGATGATAAATGTACAAACACTGATTGGTGTAATTCTTGAATGTGTCTTGAATAAGGTCTGCAAAGAGAGATTGGCTAGGGTTTGTTTTGGTAAGTGAAGAAGATGAGGGTTTAGGATCTGATTATGTTAGGTGCGGTGATGGTGGTTTTGATGATGTGATTGGTAGGTGGTAGGTAGAATGACATTAATGCCCTCATTTGGTTCTCACGTGACCTGATTTAACTGGGAAAACAAACAAGGTTTAGGGTAAAGGGCATAACCTGATTGGTTTTTCAAACATTAAGGATGTTTTCTGAGCTTATTAAAGATAAAGGACATACTTTGTAATATATGACATACATAAAGGACGAACTTTGAAATTTACTCTTTAAAAAATAAAAAAAATATGTGATTAGTTGAAAGGGGTTGGGGCCCACCATTAACCCCCTCTCTTTCCTCTTTGTCTTCTCTTCCCACGTTCGGTGAATACTCATCGCAACCAGGGGCGGACCTACATATGCCCGTGGGTGGGCGGCCGCACCCCTTGAAAAAAATATTTTTAGTGTTATTTTTCGCGAAAAATCCCGACCGCACCCCTTGAAAAATTTCGACCGCACCCCTTGAAAAATTATGACCGCACCCCTTAGAAAAGAATGTTAGAATTTATATAAAAAAAATTTGTAAACAAGTTAGCCCACAATAAAACTTGTATTCCTATAACCCAACATCAAGCCCAATTGAATAAGTTTATGGTAAAACCCAACCCAAATAACTAAATCAATTAACAAAACATAACCCAATTACCCAAATAAAGCCAATCGCCGCCCTTTCATCTCTCCCGCCCTCCCCCTTGCTGCAGCGACCAAGAAACAGAAGATCAACCATTCAACCTGCAACAGGCTTCGATCGATCAGCCATTCAACCTGCAGACTAGCCGACCAGAGGTACGAATCCTTGATTTTATTCTTCAAGATTTTTGAATTTTGATAAGGTTTTTGACTTTTTGATAGGGTTGTTGTCTTGTTGATAAGGTTGCTGTATTGTACAATTAAGTCGGCAATTTGCCATTTATTGGGTTCAACGACAACAACTTGTTTACTTTATTAAATATTAAAAAAAGTTAGTGGATTGTAAGATTGTTGATTAAATATTAAGGAATTGAAATTACTAGTGGATTGTTAGAATTTATATAAAAGATTGTTGATTTCATTAAATACTAAGGAATTGAAATTAAGGAATATTGTTTATTTTGTATGTGATAGGGACAATGAGTAAAGATGTTATGGCGCGATTTCTCAACAAGAGGAAAGCGGATGAAATCGGATCATCTTCCGATTTTGTTGATGTGAATGATCTTCCCTCGGATCCTCATGATCGCAAGGCGATAGCATCATACAACGTGAATCAACGAGATGATATTAGAAGGGCATACCTACTAAGAGGACCATGTCAACCAACGGGTATTCAATATCCAACATCAACGTTTCAAGGTAAAGAGTCGAGAAAATTCAAACAAGAATGGTATGACCGAAAGGAATACAAGGGATGGTTAGAGTATAGTATAAAATCGGATCGTGTGTTTTGCTTATGTTGTTACTTGTTTAGGTCCGAATTTGGTGATCATAGAGACACATTTGTTTTGAACGGGTATAACAATTGGAAAAAAGTACATGAGGTACTTACAAAACATGTTGCGTTAGTTAATAGCGCCCACAACAAATGTTTCCAAAAGTGTGCCGATAGATTTCAAAAAATGAAAACCCGTAGGGCGACTTTTTAAATATGTTTGTAACAATGTTTGACGTGTTTTTTATGATTATATAAATTTAAGTTTGATGTTCTTTTTTTACATGACCCGACCCGACCCGAACCGGTTTTTTTATGTATATATCTAGACGCCTAAGATTTTAAAAAAAATTTCCGCACCCCCATGAAAAAAATCCTGGGTCCGCCACTGATCGCAACAACCCCTCCCCGCTCACCGATTGAAGGCCGGGGACACCTTCCCGTGCTGTAAAACTGGGTCACGGAAGGTGCCCCTTCCACCCTGAGGTATGTGTTGACATATACCAAACCATCTATGTGAATTACTCTAGCTTTATTTTAGGATTGATATGTACACCTCTCCTAGTAAATACACATAGCAATAATATCACTAATGTTCTCTCATAAGTCATAATACTTAATAGAGAGGTTATGATCTCAACTTACTGTCACGGTTGCTGCACCACCATTGTTTCTAGAATGATGGTTATATGGTCATTCTTAGAGGAAGGGTATGCTTACGTAATAAAGTATAAATATAACTGTAAGGTTTAGTACAAATATTATGCAATGCAATGGGCTAATAATGTCTAAAGTCTAATTACATATGGTTCTATCAAGAAGTCTAATGACCAACCCATATTTGAAGTTTGACGCATAAATGTATCACGTAGTTCAACAACTAACCGAGATTTAAACTCAAACAAATAGAAACCACTATCAACACTAAACTAAAGAAAACTTGTGTACATATATACATTCTCAACAATACAGTAAATCATAAAGGCTAGTCACATATATAGCATAGTGTATACTTAACCCACAAAACTTATTAATGAGTACATATCTGGGAAACTTATTGCATGCTTTGAGTGCACTAGCGTACAATCATTGTAATCACGACACATAACATTAAGTAATCTAAAATGTTAAGTGATAAGGTTTTAGAAATTGCCTGGAGGACAAATGTTTCGTACCAGAAAAATTAAGACATTTGCACAACTAAAGTAGAGGAATCAGATACATGTACCTTAATAGCCAGCACACCTATGAACATAATGGGTTCCACTTAAACATCACGAATTCCTACAACATTGCAAAATTCTGAATTAGAATTGATAAATATCATTTTTGTATAAAAATGAAAATATATATTTTTTCCAATTTGTTACTTTTCATATTAACATTAACGTATGACTAATAAAACAATTAGTTTAACTAAAGTAGATTAAAAGTAAGCATTTAAGTCCCATTCAAGTAATATATATATATATATATATATATATATATATATATATATATATATACATATATAGGATTCGGATCAAATGAGAACCACCACGAGTTGCGAGAACTAGGCCATCCAAAAGGTTTTTTCGGAAAAAAAAAATCTCAAAAGTCGTAAAAACAATCACTTGTTTCAGCAAAAGAAAAATTGAAAAAAAACGTCTCAAACCCACTTTTCATTTACATGAGGCGAAAAAAAATATTTATCTTCTTCCAAAATTTACGTCTACCGTAAAAAAAATTTGCATCATTCAAAACTAAATTCGTTGCAAATCTCCCTTTCATCCCGATCCACTACCACTAACAACTAACAACATTACTGTCACCACCACCGCATTAAAACCAGATGCTGGATTTTGCTACCTTAGCCGCTGCAAGTCAAAACCATATCTTGGTTTGTGTTCATTTCATGTGGTGCGATTAAGAAACATGATTGATATCGTGTTGGTGATTTGCAAGGATTTGGATTATGTCCAAATCGTGTTATCATTGTGTACATCTTTTTATAAAAAAATCATTATAATGTATTCTAAATACCCCATGGTTTTAATTGGGTTTCTTTCTGTTTTGAGAATGCATTTTTAAACCTGATGCGAAACCCCAACACCTTTTTCTTTCCGTTAGAGGATACTTCGTATCTCGTACAACCTTCTCTTTATCATGGTTATCTTTGATGTTCTTCTTTGTCATAACTCGTTTCGCGTGTTTTCCCTCCTCTAACCCATACGAACACTTACCCGAGGTTCAGTTTCTTAATGATCAAATAAACAGACAATCCATGGACAAAAACTAAAATTAAAACCTTAGGATTGTTTAGAATTGAATTTTGACCATGTCTGTGAAAGAATCTTCATCAAATTCAAAAAAATAAAGATTTTGGATCGAAAAATGGAATTAGATTTGTTCGAATGGAGAAAATTACCTCCGCACGAAGGTAGTTACATTCACACGATGGTAGTTCCCCTCGTACGAAGGCATTTTTTATCGTTGTGACAAATACGGGTTGTTCGAGGACACCGTCGGGAGGTTCAGAGAATAGATTTGATGATACGATCACAGAGTAGTGAAGATAATGGGGTAGTCACGGATACCTGTGTAAAATGATTATCATTTGGTATAGTGACTATGTTAGGATCTGAGTTTGGTATTGATTGTGTTTTACGTTTGATTTAAGATGAAGATGAATGAGTTGTGCAGCTGAATTAAGATGGAAGCAAACTTTTCACAATCAAACAGGAGAATTGTTTTTAACATACATGTTTAACATTGAACCGAATGATTGAATTTAATTTCAACAACAATTACAATTTTGCAAGTATGCAACAAACTCCCCCTTAGTCTAAGCTCACAGTATTTGTTCGTGCAGGAAGAAGATAGTGAAAGAGCTAAATAGAACAGTGCATGGTACTGTTCTATTTATAGGCACGAGCAAACCACTGAAGCATCTAAGCTGACGTCACCATGAAAGTGACATCTAACCTCCTAACAAACTCTAACCTCTGATCTACACAACCTCTGCTATACTAACTACTGTCATTACATTTCATTACATAAAGATATCTAAACTACTGCTGCATCCTTCCACTGATGTGAACCCAGCAGTACTTGTCATGATCAGCAGAGCTTGATTCAAGGCAGTAGATTGAACAGCAGAGCTTTAATCTTTCATCAGTCTTTTACTTGATCAGCAATTTGTAGGTCAGCAGTTTGTACGATTAGTAGATAGGAGGTCAGCAGATGTTGAAACCACTTTCAAGGGGAGAGACTTGTATACATAACATCTGCTTATTCTGGATCCACTGCTCTGATCCAGTTTTGGCTTTAATTATCTATTCCTTTGATAGGGTTCAATCCCAACAATCTCCCCCTGGAACAGATAATGCCAAAACTCTTCATTATTTGTTGATCTTTATTGCCTCATCAGCAGTTCCCTTATTTGCCCTTTGAGTTGTAACTCAAAGGCTAAGGCATCTGTGTCATCATCATCCCTGCTAAGTGGAAGATCATGGAGATCCTGCAAATCTTCAAGACTTAGGCCAAGTGCTTGTTCCCTTGTTAGTTTCTTCACTTCTCCACTAGACTTGAACACTGTCAGTACATGGGTCTGTTTATCAGTTTTCCACTTTAGTACTTTTGAGCCTGGTGGGTTTCTTGGGAGATTTTTATTAGATGAGGTGTTTGGAGATGCTGGCCTATTGATGACTGTCTGAGCAGTACTTGCAGTTTGATCCAATCCGAGAGTTTCTACAATCATTTTCTTGATGCCTTCTTTTACAAGGTCATCTCTGTGACAACCCTCACTAAACCAGGTATCCGTACAACTTAATTAATAACTAATTACTGCTTACTTACTGTGCTTACTTGAACTTGCTGATAAACTGCTACTTGATTACTGATACATGTACTTACCTGCATCATACTTTACTTATCGTCACTACATTATTTACATGTTGAACCCTAGTGACAAACATGATGCACAAAAGCACAGTAGCGCATGAACGGATAACCTATTGAACATGCTGATAAGCCAGCATCAGGCAGACACTGCCTCTAAGGCCTGTAAGAGCCTGAAATATTTTGCAACACTAGTGGTGAGTGTAGGGATATAAGGGTTATAGAACTGCGTCTCTAGGAATAAGTTTCAATGACTGGATGTGCCTAAAACGTACTCTAAGTACAAAAATTCAGCACTTTAATTTTTAAAAAAAAAAATTCAGCATTTAGCTACCTAATAAAGTGCCAAAACATGGGGAAAAATATTACTAGACACTTTCCAAAGTGTCGGAAATAAGTTGTGTCACTAAAAATAATAATAACGACACTTTAAAGCTTTGTTAAGCGCTTTAACGAATTACTATCCAACCGTACAACCGGACTTAACCCGGGACATAAAAATATTGTCATTAACATTGTTTTTCTTTTTTTCTGAGCCAGTTAGGGTCCCCGAATACCCTAACACCCGCTATATATTATAACACACTAGTAATTTAATTTATATTATTATTATTTTTTTTCCTAAGCTAACTAAATCTAAATGTCTAAGTTAGGAACCAACCCAAATTACCCCACCCCCAACGAGTTCGGTTCCCCCCTAGGAAACACCACCTTAACAAGATATGATTATTTTAATTGTTGGTCCAATATCTTCTAAACATATGGTCCATTGGTTAATCAAACTTAGTGGTCCATAAATATGACCATAAGACTCACATTTCACTCAATCCACACTTAAAGAAAATTGTGCTCTCTCCTCTCCTCTCTTGATTCACGGCCGAGAGCTCACCCACCCACCATTCACTTTCAAATTTCAACCTTGAAATTCCACTTACATACAAAGGTGAAGGATCGCGTATAAGGAAGCTTGGTGCTTACGGATTGCCAAGGACCTCACCACCACGCTATTAACCACCCGTTTTTCGACTAGTTTCTTCCCTAGCCTCGAGCTAGTGGTATGTTGCTTAGAACACCTTCTTGAACTATTCTAAAGTGGTTAAAACGATTTGTAATGGTTAAAACTAGTAATCTTACAAAATGGTGCATTAAAGTCTACTAAAAACATGAAAAATGATGGTTAAAAGCTCATGTGTTGTGTAAATGTTGTAGTAATTGAAATTTGTGATTATTTAGACCCGATCTATGTTGTGGTAGCTCGGATCACCATTTAACCCGGTCTAGTCATGTTCTTGGATCATGACATAAGGTTATTTTGGAAGGAACAAGGGTTAAAAGGTGAAACTCTACCACACCCGAATCATGAACTTGTGTAAAAAAAAAAACATTTTGACAAGTGAAAAAGTGTTTAAAACTAGTAGATCTACGTATCTACAACCGGTATTTTCAAAGGACCACGCGTCAAGGAAATCATGTTTCTAAAAGAAGGATCTTACAATGACAAGAATGATTTTTATGAACACACAAGTGTATAAACACTTGTGTAACACTAAGTTCCGACAAAGAACTAGTTTTGTCAAATGTTACTAGAAGTTGTAAAGATGCAATTTCTTTAAAAACGAGGCTTTTACGAAACCGGTTGGATTTATATAAAGATACACCAAAGATAAGGAGCTTTATCACATATTTTTGGATAAACTACAAGTTCATGTATTTTTGCGATTACAACTATTTTAACTAGTTGAATATTGTTTGTTGTTGAACAAGAAAATTGTTGGTTTGAATTGTAAAAGAAAATGATACGCTTGAAAGCGTGGCCACCTCCAGTTACAGAGGAAACTCTGGCGAAATTTTTCCAAAAACCTAGCACTTAGAACTATTTTCACAATAAGTGTTAGAAATACTTTTCGACTTGTTTTCGCCACGACTTTGTTTATAAAATATCGGAGGTGGGAATTTCACAAATTGAAACGCGATAAATATATATTTAGTATATATTTTTTCTTAACGACACTTGTCATGTGTTTATGATTATTTTGTGAAAATACTAGTATTATTTTTAGGATAAAAATAATACTACCGAATGTTAATGGATCCAAAATAATACGAACGCTTTCACCATAAATATATAAGTTACATCGGTAATTATATTACCACTCGATTGTTAAACGTAACTTACGCACTTACGGAAATATTTATGAACGCGTATTTTAACAATGTATTATTGGAGAAAAATTATGCGAAATTGGAAATATATACATATTAAGTGAGACTTAATGATATAATTTGAACGCACATGTATTGAATCCCCCATCCTTGGGAAGGAGATTAACTACCAAGTATATACAGAATGTAAACACGAAATAGTTGTCTAACTATTTCCCAAAGACTTAAACTATAAAGCTAAGGCACGGCCGTCCGTCTAATAGAAATTAGCACCTGTAGGTCGTCGCACAGCTGCGTGAGCAAGAGATACTTGGTAGAGACGCTTCACTGTGAGTTCATGTCCCCCTTTTCTCTTAACTGTTTTCAGTTTTTAACTGCGGGGGTGAAATACATGTTACTATGATTACGAATGTTTCTTACATGGTATGGTCAGCTAAGGAAGGAACTGTTAGGTTATGTGATTGGGTAGGTGAAACCCTAAGAACATTTGTCCTCGTAGTACGATCGAGGGATACGAGTGATAGGCCTATTTGAGCATAACAAACACCACCCATGCGCCCGCAGGTTGGACCATGTGGTGACCCCGTCTTAACACCACCCATGCGCCCGCAGGTTGGACCATGTGGTGACCTTGTCGTAACACCACCCATGCGCCCGCAGGTTGGACCATGTGGTGACCTTGTCCTATCCCCTCCCATGCGCCCGCAGGTTGGACCATGTGGATACACAATAACTGATATGTTTCCTTATTTGCTTTCATACCAGAGTTTACAAAACATTCATACTTGCAATGATTACAAAGGTTTATTCGCGTGCACATACTAAACACATGAACTCGCTCAACATTATTGTTGATTTTTCAACTTACATGTATTTCAGGGAATTAAAGGATCTGGCGCGGTATGACACGTTTTCCCGCTGCACTAGTTACAAGGTCATCCGGGTTTGGGGAAATGTGACTTTTTCCTGGACAAGTCACAATCCTTAAACTGTGTTTATGTCATGTTGATGTTTGTGATTGTTAAGACAATGTTGTTGTATTTGGTTTTCAAAACTTAATTAAATGGATGATCTTGCATGGTTTTATTTCATATAGCTTTGTTATGGTTAAGCTATGGTATTAAGAAGTCACACCAAATTAACCACGCTTCCGCAAAGCCAGGGTGTGACAATCTCCTTCAATTAGCTCTTGAATGGTTTCAGCACCCAACTATTTTTGTTGCCTTCTTTTAAAGATGGCTGCACCAGCTAAAGCAGTGGATCTCCTGATTTGCAGCTTTGATGGTCTTTTTGAAACCTCTGCTACAGGATAGTCAGGCTTTTGTGGAGCAGTAGGATCTGTCTTTCTTAATTTCTCCAAACTCTTGTAGGTAGCCCTGACTCTATCTTCTTTCCACCTCAACACTTGATTCAAAGACCCATAATCCGCAACAGCTAATTCCTCTTTCATTCTCCTCAGCTCTACCTTTTTATCAGGTACATTTTTTTGAATTTTGCCCAATCTGGAGGAGTGTGCTTGACCTTATTCTTGATCATATCTTGAATCCTGGCTGCTTCACTTTCAAGCTCAGGTATGGTCCACTCTTTGTACATGTGTTTTTCTCCTTTGTACTTCTTAGTTGCCATGATGCTTTCAATGTAGTCTTTTCTCAGAGTTTCATCTGCTCTCTCTGAGATTTGCTGACAAACATTTTTTGCAAACTGCTCTAAAGATCTGACTTGTGTGAGCAAGTATTGATAGTTCTGCTGAATTTCTCTATCAGATTTCCCATGTGTATTTCTTTTTGAGATATCCTCTGCTTGCTGAGCCTTGATTTGGAAATATTCTTCAATATTGTTAGGCATGGGATATCCTTCAACAGATGGCAACTTTCTTTTAGCAGGGTCATCCTCATAGTAGAAAGATTTGATTTCTTCTTTGACTGCTATAAGTTCAAGAGGGAATTGAACACCTGCAGGAGGTAAGGGCTTTTGAATTTGAGCTGATGAGAGAGGAACAGGTTTGGGTATTGTAACAAGTGATAGAGATTTTGAAGATGTTGGTGGTGGTTATGGAGAATCATCATCTGGTATGAAAATCCTTCTCCTTTTTATTGTAGGAGAGGCAGATGATGTTTTGGGTGGATCAGTGGTGGTGGTTTGAGTAGCACTGATTTGTGATTGACTAACAGCTGTTGAAACAACTGGTGTTTCAACCACTGTTGTCATTACAACAGATGTTGTAACATCTGCTGTCTTCTGCTTTTTGGCAGGAGGCGATGGTGGTGATGTTGTTTTTAGTGGTGATGGTGGTGGCGGTAAGGCTGTGGTTGTGGTGTGTGTTGAAGTGGTGTGTGTTGAAGTGATAGCAGATGTTGAAACAACTGGAGTACCAGCAGATGTTGATACAGCAGGAGTTACAACAACTGTTTGGGTGGAGGTTTGATGTTGGGGGCTTTTGGATGGTGGTTTTGGAGTATGCTTTGTGAGTCTGGATGGTGTGGACTTGGGTTCCCTCACTTTTCTAGTGGGATTTCTTTTTAGCACAGGATTTTGAACATCCTTTAGCCCAGAACAACCCTGCGCATTCAGCTCCATGTAAGCTCTTTTCTCCTCATTCCACCTTGACATATCCTTTGCCTCTCTGTCCCTTTTTACACTTGCTATAGCTTCATCAAGTGCACTTTGGGTAACATCAACCTTTTTGCTACCATCTGGCAAGGGAATCTTTCTAGTCATGGCATCCTTTTCAGGTTCAATGTAAAGACCATCATCTATTCCCTTCTTCTTCCACTCCTGAATTTTCTCCCCCTTTTTAGCATTATCTGGGGGTAATTGATCAATAAAGAGAACAGTTGGAGGAGCAGTGCCAGTGGTTTTCAATATTTGGGCCTTGAGAGCCTTGATGTCTGCTTATGTGTTCTTGAACCTAGACTCCATTGTGTTTCTCAGCTCTTGTACATGTATTGCATGTTGCTGATCAGCCATTTGTTTTTGTTGTTGGAGAAAAGGTTGAAATAGATTCCAGAGCTCATTTGCAGCAGGTGCTTGTGGTGGAGCAGGTGCTTGAGGTGGAACAACAGTGCATTGCACCTTTTGTACTTTCAATAACTGTTGCAGCATTTCTTTGATTTCTGTAACCGAAGTATCCAGCTTTTCAACACATTCCGTCAATTCAAGGTACTTTAAACCATCACCCAATTTAATGGGATCATCTGATTTCCCACTGGCAGTGGTTTTATCAGTGGTTGAGGTAGGGAGTGTACTCCAAACATTAACCACTGATGCCCCTTTTTCTTGGTACTGGGGTCTTCTTCCTTCAACACTTGACAACCTTTTGATGTTGCCATTGGTCAAAAAAAATCCACGGGTGGATGTCAGGGTGCTATGGAAGGAATTACCTCCAAGGAAGTCTTATTGATGTAACCACTGTCCAAATGCAAACCAGTGGGTTCAACACTTGTAGTGGCTGCTTCACTTGGATTACCACCAAGAGTTACTTGTAACTCAAGGGGTGTAGCCTCCTCAGACATTGTTGGTGGGTTAACTATGATTGATACATCAGACCCAGTCATTGGTTGAAGTATATTCTCATTGACAGGTGATTGAGAAGGACTGGTTTGTGCCTGGTTCAAATCAATAGCATCCAACAAAAGTGTAGTTGGTGGGGGAATTGTGGATGTGAGGTTAGGTGTAGAAAGAGAATTTGCCCCGGGCATTGGGCTGTGGATGATGGAAGCAAGTGAGTCCAGAGCATCATATTGTGGTGTCCCTATATGTACAACCTATTCTTTTTTAGAAGAAACAGGAGGAGTTTCGGTTATGGGTTGAGATATTTGTACCAACTGCTGTGAGGAAGTAGCAGCAGTGGTTTCTTGTGACTTTTGTGTTGTCACTGGCAGTTGCTCTGGTATCTCATCCTCCAGAGTTGCCTTTTTGATAGGTTTGGGGGGGTTTTGAGTTTTCTTTTTGTTTGGCTTTTTGGTGATTATAGGTGTGGGTTTCAAAGCAGCTGTTTTGCTACTTTGATCACCTTGAGCAGTGGGCTCAGCAGCAGATACCTTAGGAGCAGTGGTAGCTGCTAAATTCTGCTCAGGCACCTCTGCTTGTGTTTTGCAAGGTGTTGACATTCTTGTAAAAGTTTCAGCAGTTAAGCTGTGCATTTGAAGAGATTCACCTTGTTTTATTGCAGAAGCATCAGTCTTACCAAGTTTCTTTTCAAAATAATAACTTAGAAATCTTGGAAACAGTAAGAATGCCTTTGTTTCAACATTTTTAACCAGATAATTAAAGATTACCTGAGAATAATTAAAATTTTCTTTTTGAAGGATAGCATACCCCAGGTTTTGAATCTTTAATGGTATTTCATTAAAAGCAGTGGTTTTGTTTGAAACACACATTAGGAGAGTATGGAATAAAAATCTTGTTGCAGAAGGAAAGAAACCTTTTTGTAAGGTATCCTTCTTCATTGTTGTATCTGCATACCCTCTTTCAATGAAGTCAATTTTTAACTCGTTTTTAGGAAAATAAGTTATACCTTTCTGATCATCGAGTTGAAAGACCTCCGAGATGGATTGTGGTGTAATTTTGACTGCTTTACCCTTTAGAGAAGAGTTAATGGCTATGACAGTCTCACCTTGTGTGTCAAGGGTTACATTTTTCCAGAACTCTCTTTAGGTCGCCAAGTAAATTAGTGCATCTGCTGTTAACAAAGTTTTATACTTTGATGCAGACATGATATCGATGATGGAGTCGAAAATATTAGTGGTGCCGGGTTTTGTGAGAAGACCCAAAAGATTGTGAGACGGTTTGTGCGGAATTTCAGTGGGTTTGGTCTTTTGAGGATGATTTGGAAGTGGGTTTTGCAGATGACTTCGATTTTGTCATTTTGGAGATGATGATCGAAGAAGGTTGTGAAGAAATTTGAGGAAATGAGATGAAAAACTGCTTTGAGAAGAGAATTTTTAAGAATTCAATTCGACAGTAAAACCCTGTTTTGGGTTTTGAATGGGGGTTTTATAGGGAAAAAGTGAATGCTGACGTGGCAGCGGTTACAAAAGGACTGTCCACTATGTACGACCCACATGCCAACCCCTGATGAAATGAAGGACAGTACTTTTATGAAAATTACTGATGAAAGGCAGTGGTTACAACGGTAACAAATGAAAGCAGTGGATGATTTTCACTATCAGTGGATAGCATATCAGTGGATAGAACACTGATTTTGAACAACAGTGTTTACCAAGGAAATGAGAGAACAGGGGATGACTTTCAGCAGTGGACAGACTTTGAAGTAGAGCAGACTTTTGAACAAGCAGTGGTTATGGCAGACTCTTAAGGATTTTAATGAAAACTTCATTTTTAGCTATTTTTTAAGGATGGATTTTTGATTTTCTGAAAACATTTTAATGCTTTTATTCATAGAAAAACAAGATGTTGCTTGTTATTCCATGTTTAGCATGCCAATCCTAGAGACCAAGCTTTCAAAGGTGGATGTATCTAATGCTTTTGTGAGCAAATCTGCCAACTGGTCTTTAGTTGGAACATGATGCAGAGAAATCAAACCTTTTTCATAGCAATCCCTCACAAAGTGATGTCTGATGTCGATGTGCTTGGTGGTTGAATGGGAAACTGGATTTTTGATGATATTTTCTGCTGCCTGGCTATCCAACATGAGTGGTGTCTTTAAGGCAGTGATACCAAAATCCAGCAACTGATTTTGAAGCCACATGAGTTGGGCTGTATAGCTTGCAGCAGCAATGTATTCAGCTTTAGCAGTGGATGTTGAAACAACTGCTTGCTTTTTGCTTTGCCATGAAACTAAGCAATCACCTAGAAACTGGCACCCTCCTGATGTGGACTTCCTTGTGGTGTTACATCCAGCAAAGTCACTGTCTGAAAATCCTGAAAGCTTGATATTCCCATTAGCTGGATACCATATACCAAGTGTGGGAGCACTTTTTATGTATCTGAATATCCTTTTTACAGCAATAAGGTTGGATTTCCTAGGGGCTGACTGACTTCTTGCACAAACACATGTTGCAAACATGATGTCTGGCCTAGATGCAGTTAGGTACAATAAAGACCCAATCATGCTTCTATAAAGTGTTTGGTCAATCAGCTCATCCTTTTCATCAGACATGACTAGCTTATTGGTTGCCATGGGTGTGCTGCATGGTTTATAATCATTCATATCAAATTTATTTAAAAGTTCTTTAGCATATTTGCTTTGATGAATGAAAGTTCCATTTTGCATTTGCTGAACTTGGAGACCAAGAAAGCATTGCAGCTCACCCATTGCACTCATTTCAAACTCAGCTGTCATGAGTTCCCTGAACTCTTCACACATTTTATTACATGTGCTTCCAAAAATAATGTCATCTACATAAATTTGGACAATCATTAAATCCTTTCCTCTCCATTTTAGAAACAGTGTTTTATCAATGGTACCTCTTTTGAAACCATTTGAGAGTAGAAAGGTGGAAAGAGTTTCATACCAGGCTCTAGGTGCTTGTTTCAGGCCATACAAGGCTTTGTTTAGCCTGTAGACATGATCTGGATAAAATGGATCCTCAAAACCTGGAGGTTGACAAACATACACCTCTTCTTGAATTGTACCATAGAGGAAAGCACTTTTGATATCCATTTGGAACACCTTCATGTTGTGGTTGACAGCAAAGGCCAGGAACAGTCTTATAGCTTCCAACCTTGCTACAAGGGCAAAAGTTTCATCATAGTCTATCCCCTCTTCCTGTCTGTAACCTTGAACCACAAGCCTGGCTTTATTCTTGACAACAATGCCCCTTTCATCAGTTTTGTTTTTGAAGACCCACTTTGTGCCGATGGGACTTACATCTTTTGGCAGTGGTATAAGCTCCCATACTTGTTGTCTTTTAAACTGTTGGAGCTCTTCTTGCATGGCTTCTACCCAGCTGTTGTCTTTCAGTGCCTCTTGGTACTTGACTGGCTGATGGAGTGATAGAAAACCAGCAAAAAGACAAATGTTTTGGGTTTGACTTCTTGTGAGCACCCCTTCATTGATGTTGCCAATGATTTGGTCAGGTGGATGAGATCTCAAGAAGATTAAATCTCCTTGGTATGGTATGATGACATTTGTTGGTGAAGGCTGCATATGTGTATTATCTGAGCTAACCACTGCTGGTGACTTTGATGATCCAGCAGTGGCTTCAAAAGGTGGTGGAATTGGAGGTAGTGGTGTGGACACATGCTGACTTTTATCCACTGTTTGGGGACTTTTGTCAGCAGTGTTTGATAATGTGGAAGCAGTGGTTGATGGACTACTTTGGTCAACAACTGTTGAGGTAGCAGTGGTTGAGCTTTGACAGCTGTTTTGTACAACTGATGCTTTTCCCATTGTGGCAGACTTTTGTTGAGGAATGATGATCTCATACTCATAGTCTGGTGATGAATCCTCTGATGAACCTGCACTGTTAGTCTTGACAGCAGTATTTACAAAAGTGAATTTATCAAGATCAAACAAATCAGCAGGATTTGCTGGGATTTTCATTGATGAAAGTTCATTGAACTTTACATTCAAGGTCTCCTCCACTGCTTTGGTCCGTGTATTAAACACTTTGTAGGCCTTGGCAGTGGTTGAGTATCCCAGATGATAACTACAATCTACTTTAGCTGCAAATTTTGAGATAGAATCTTTCAAATTCAAAATAAAGCATGGACAGCCAAATACTTTAAAGTATGAGATCAGTGGTTTGATTTTATACAGAATTTCATAAGCAGTCTTTTTGTGCCTCGGGTTTATTAAAACTCTGTTTTGGAGATAGCAAGCAGTGTTTACTGCCTCTGCCCAAAAAGTTAATGGCAAACCTGAGTCAGCAAGCATAGTTCTGGCAACCTCAATCAAAGTTTTGTTCTTTCTTTCAACTACCCCATTTTGCTATGGTGTTCTAGGGATGTTGTACTGCCTTACAATCCCTTTCTTCACAAAGAAGGCATCCAACTCCTTATTTTTTAATTCTGTGCCATTGTCACTCCTGAAGACTTTTACTGGAAGATCAAATTGCTTTTCAACCTGTGTCACAAAGTCTTGCAAAATGCCTGCAGTCTCATTTTTTGAGTGTAAAAAGAAAGTCCATGTAAACCTAGAGAAGTCATCAATAATAACCAAACAATATCTCTTCTTCTTGAGACTCATGACTTGAACTGGGCCAAACAAATCCATGTGCAGCATTTGCAAAAACTGGGTTGTTTTGGACTCTTCAATGGACTTAAAGGAGCTTTTATGCTATTTTCCTTTTAAACAGGAAACACAATGCTCAGTACATGAAAACAATTTTTGTGGTAAGCCTCTTACCAAGCCATTTTTTGAAATTTCAGTGATTGTCTTGAGATTTGTATGCCCCAATCTTCTGTGCCAAAGTTCTATCTCTTTGTTAGAGGCAGCTGAGAACAGACAGGCATCAGTTCTGGGACACTCTTTTGACATATCAACAACATAAACATTGCCACTTCTTTGAGCAACAAGTTTTGTTTTTCCAGTTTTTATTATTGCTTCAATCTTTTCAACCATTTCTGGTCCAACAATCCTACAACTCTCCTTTGTGAAGAATGACCCATACCCCTTATCACTCATTTGTGAAACACTCAGGAGGTTGAATTTCAGATTGTCTATCAGATTGACATTTTCAAATTTCACATTTCCAGACTGTACTGTACCAGACCCCAGAACTTTCCCTTTACTATTATTCCCAAAGGATATATCACCCCCTCCATGGATTTTGAAATCTTTGAGGAGGGCTTTACATCCTGTCATGTGCCTGGAGCCTCCACTATCTACATACCAAAGGCTATCTAAGCATGCAGAAGCTCCCTGCACATGAAGTAAAAGGATTAGTTCATTAGGGTTTCCGGGTTTCCAAAGCCAATAAGGCTTTGGATGGGGTCTCAACAGTGTCTGGGATGGATGCAGATTGATGGACAGTGGTTAGGTCAGGGGTTTGGACAGTTTTAGGATTGTTTCTTTCTAACCACTGTTGTGGGTTTTGACCAATCACCTGTTGATACCCAAAAGGATGCCTGTTCACTCGAGGTTTAGAGGGCCTTTGGTAGGTCTCATAAACGTGTGGAATCCTTTGGTAAGATGATTGTCCCTTGCCTTTTCTGAATTGGTTGGCAGGGGGTGCATTAGTCACTTGAACATCTCTTTGAACAGATGTTTGATTCAGCTATTTTGTAACAGCTCTTTGGACTGGCACAAACAGTGGTTGATTTTTGGTGAATTTGACAGATGATGTTGATGGACTCAAGGATGTTTTAGCAGTGTACTCATTCTTTTTTACATCAAAGTTTTTCAGATACACACATTCTTGAGTTTTGTGGTTTGGTTTACCACAGATGATGCAGCTTTCAGCAGGTACAATGACACTTGTTTTGTTTAAGTCATATGCTTTTAAATGGAAACAATCTTTTGTTAGATGATTCTTTTTTTCACAAAATTCACAAAACAGGTTTTTGATTTTTTCTCTCTTCTTTCTCTTTTCAGACTCCTTTGCAACAGAGTTTTTAACCTCTGCTGGGATGTCTTTGAGAGGAATGACTTTTGCCTTTGGAGCTTTAACACCATCAGTGGTTGTGAAATCCATGGGTTTTAAATTTTCAAGAATGTCACACTCATCAGACCATGTGGGTTTAAATTGGTATTTCTCAATTTCCTCAAAAGTAGAGGATCCCACTGGTCTCTCAAGTGTGATTTTGTTACCAAGTTTATCAGTAATTTTCACTTCTTGGCCATTCTTGTTTGTTGGTTTAATTTCAGATGAACCAGCTTGTTTTCCAACAGTGTTTACAAGATCATCATATTTTCTATATCCTACACCAAACTTGACATTGCTTTCAAGCTGTTTCTCATGCATAACCTCATACCCTTTACAAGATTCCACCCATCTTTCACAGGTGATCTGGGTGGACTCCAACTCCTTTTTGCAAACTTGGTATTTTTCTACCATAGTTTGGAGTTGTGTTTTGGTTATGCTTTGCTCTTCTTTGAGACTGTTGATCTCTTTATCTTTTTCAGACAATTTGTTTCTAAGTTCTTTTAATGACTTTTCAATTTGACTTCATCAGATAAGACTTTATCCCTAAGGTTTTCATTTACCTCTTTGATGTTAGCAAATGCAATAATGCATTGGTCTAAACACAGTTTTTCAAGAACTTGAGGTGATACCTTGGCAGCAGCCATCATGGCACAATCACATTGATGATCCTCTTCATCATCAGCTCTTACTTCTTTCTCACCTGCTTTCTTCTCTTCCTTGTCTTCTTTGTCTTCTTTGGACCAGGGGTCAGACAATGGTTCAATCAGGGTTTCTGAATTTTCTCCCAGCAGTAGTTCACCAGCAACTGCAGTAACCACTGCTTCAGTCACCTCATCCACTGTTTCAGCACTTAGCTGTTCACCTTCAGTTTCTACTCCCTCTGGTATTGACTCTAATGCCATCAAACAAAATTCATCATTAGAAGGTTCATTAAAAGCATAGAGTGCAAAATTTTCATCACCAAGCTCATCAGGCATGCTGCTCCAGTCAACAAAACCTTGGGTGAAAAAGCTTTGTTGATCTGGTTGTACCACTGTTGGAGCAGCTTGTTGAGGTGCAACAGGTTGCACTTGTGCCTGAGGGACAGGGGTTTGAACATACTGAATTTGTGGAACAGTGGTTTGAACATAATGCACAGGCACAGGGGTTGCAGCATAGTGAGCAGTGTTAACATGGGTTGCATTGGTATATTGGGTATAGAGAACAGTGCTTTGATTTTGTGGTCTAGGGTTTGAGCTGGGATGAGTAATTATAGGACCAGTGGTTTAACTCCTGCATTCCCTAGCAAAATGACCTAGCCTATTGCACTTGTAGCACTTAATTTTTTATTTATCCAGCCCCACTCTTAAATTCCCATGTAACCCTGGGAATTTTCACCCTGTTCTTTTGTAGAATTTGCTTGTTCTTACACTAAGCAAAGCCAATTGATGCAAAATGTCCATCTCTTCTAAGTCAGTGGGATCGAAGTGTTGTAAATCATTGAGTTCAAAGCACAAGTTATCTGACATCTGGTTTTCACAATTTGCAGTAAAAGCATAATTTGCAGAGTGAGGATCAGGGTTGTTAAAATTTCCACCAGCAGTTATATCAATAAAGTGATCATAACTCTGATCCTTACCACTACTACCAGATTCTTCCTGACCAAAAAGAGCTGTGTTACCGAATGAATAATCATCAGCAACTTTGCCAGACTCTTGCAACTTCCTTTTCTGGTTTAGCTCCCTTTCATAGGTTAGGATTCTACCATGAAGTTGGGTCAGGGTCAGATCTTTGAACTCAGCAGAGTTTCTAGTAACAAATGCAATGGTGTCCCATTTTTCTGGTAGTGATCTAAGGAACCTGCTATTTTGAGTTGAATTTGGAAATGTTACTTTAACAAGCCTTAGTTCACTAATGAGATAACTGAATCGTTCAAACTGCTGAGTCAATGATTCACCCTTGATGTGACAAAATGTTTCATACTACTGATTCAGAATTTCCCTATTGTTTTCAATGACTTCTTCTGTTCCCCCAAACTGTTCCTTCAGTGCATCCCATAGCTCTTTGGCACTGTTACAATGTAACAGTCCAGCATAGATCTCATTGGGTAATGCAGATGCTATGATGCTAAATGCTTTGGCATCGAGTTCGAACTTTTGAAAATCAGTTTCAGTATAGTTTTCAGTTGGTTTAGGAATGAACTTCTTTGCATCCTCAGCACTTGGCACCATACACTACTAGAAAAATTAAAATTTCTAACACCATTTTCTATAGGAAATGCGTCACAACTCGCGATTTTCTACGAATTTGTGACGAAATGCATATGTAGGAAAACCACTCGTAGGAAACGGGTTTCTTACGCATTTTCTACGCATTTTCCTACCCATTTCTGACAGAAAAAGGCTGTCACAAATTGCTACACATTTTCTACGCATTTTCCTACCCATTTAACGGAAGTTAATTTTTAATTTTTGCTACACAATTGTCACGAAATTTAATTTTTATATTTTTTCTACACAATTGTCACGAAATTTATTTTTCTACGAATTTGTGACGAAACGCATATATAGTTAAACCACTCGTAGGAAACTGGTTTCTTTACGCATTTTCTACGCATTTTCCTACCCATTTCTGACAGAAAAAGGCTGTCACAAATTGCTACACATTTTCTACCCATTTTGTGGAAGTTAATTTTTTATTTTTGCTACACAATTGTCACGAAATTTAACGGACTCTCTAAGATACAGCTCAATAAGTCGCTTAGTGGATGATGCATAATACAAAGTAAGTCAATAAGTCAATGGTCAATTCGAACACTTGCGTATTTTTTCCGTTGCCACTTGCCAAGTCACTCCGTTTTGTCTTTGAAGAATTATGATTTCATTACTTTTGGAGTATAAATCACTCCACTGTTTCCTTTCTAAAGTTCTAGAACTCCCAAATATGTTATTTTAATCATAAAGGTTACTCATACTTTAATTTACACTAAATACATTAAAATACTTTTTTTCCAAATATGTCTTTATTAAAGTACTCTGCTGACACCACCGTCAAAGACCTGAAATATGTGCTTCAACCACTCACCAATCTCCATCCTCGTGGCCAGAAACTCATCGCTAATGGCAAAATTCTTGACGATCAAATGAATTTGAACGGACTCTCTAAGATACAGCTCATCGGCTCCCAAGGCCTGCATCAAGGGGTGGGTAATTCTTTCCTTTCCTTTGTGTGTTGGAAGCGAATCTCCGATCTGCCTGCTTGTTTGTTTGTTACAGAGTGGACCCATCATCAAGAAGGAATCTCCAGATTTACCGTGAAGTTTGTCGGTCGGAGATAAAGACCTCCGCCGTGAGCGGCGTCTCCGGTCGCCGGCCCTCAAAACATCACGTCTTCATCTGATCTCGTCACCACCATCATCATCATTCACGGCGCTGCCTTCTATTCTGGTGGGTGTGCCGGCACTCAAAACATCACGTCTTCATCTGATCTCGTCACCACCGCCGCCGCCTTCTATTCTCGCTCGAACAACGACCCGACAACCGCCGATGATGGAGATGTGGGTGATTCTGGTGGTTGAACTGAAGCAAAAAGGGTGGGTGCAGGGATCTTGGGGTGTGCGTGTTTGAAGAGATTGTGTTTGAAGAGATTTTGATATTTGTGGGTATAAGGATTTTGTGTTTCTAGAGGTATTTTTAAACCGTTGGATTGAAAATTAGGTGAGGAATGGACCGTAGGATTGTGATCCGTGTGAAGTTTAACTAAAGCTTTTGATTGGCTCAATTATGTGTAAAAGATTATGCCTCCATTATCCTTTTCATAAGTTAGAAAATTGGAATCTATTACTTGTATTATTATTAACTAGTTAATTAATGAAAAAATATTATTTATTATTATTAATATGGTGGCACGTAAATTATATCCAGTTTTTTATAAATCACATTTTTCGTAAACTATATGTCATGTAATTAGATTTTAAATCTTAAATTTGTTATAAACTAGTTATATCAATTTGTTTTTATAAATCACATTAACAGTATATTTATATCAATTTGTTTTTATAAATCACATTAAAAGTGTAATTATATCAATTTTTTTTTTTGAAAATCTCCCTAAGTATAGAGTACAACTACTCAATGCATCAACATGTTGATAATTTATAATGTATAAATATGTTTCGTTATTCTTTTTATTTACAACTACCAAATAAGATTTAATTATTAATTCCAAAACAAACTTACAAAAATTAAATGTATTATAGTTATATAATAATTAGGGCTGCATACGAACCAAACGTTCGGCGAACAGTTTATAAAAGAACATGAACAGAGGTAACAATACATATGTATAACACGGGTATACACAGATTGACCCGTGTTAAATCTGACCTGAACCGAACCGTGACCCGAGCCGAAACAAAACCGGAACCATCATGAAGCTGATGTCATCTATTTTAACCAAACCTGAATCGATCTGGAAGTATCCGAACCACCAACATTACCAACAACAGCAAATCGTCTTCACCATCAAAACCAAACCGTTAAAGTAGCCGGGAAAAACGTCGAAGGAACGGTTCCTACACAATAAATTTTCCATCACAAATGCGTAGCTAGTTGCTACACATTTCCTACACAATATGGTAATAAATTTTCCATCACAAATGCGTAACAAGTTGCTACACATTTCCTACACAATAAATTTTCCATCACAAATGCGTAGCTAGTTGCTACACATTTCCTACACAATATGGTAATAAATTTTCCATCACAAATGCGTAGCAAGTTGCTACACATTTCCTACACAATAAATTTTCCATCACAAATGCGTAACAAGTTGCTACACATTTCCTACGCAATAATTAATAATAATGCTGATTAAACATTAAATATAATCTAAGTATAATAATAAATAATTTGTCATAAATGCGTAGCAAGTTGCTACGCATTTCTGACGCAACAATTAATATTTAAATGAATTTAACATATAAATCTAATTCCAACAAATAAATAATGGTTCCGTCAGAAATGCGTAGCAAGTTGCTACGCATTTCCGACACAATACTTAGAATTAGTATATTTGTCACTATTGTGTCACAAATTGCCCAAAAAAATCAAGGTCTTTTTTCCGTAGGAAATGCGTAGTAAATGTGTCAGAATTTGCGACGCATTTTTTTGCGTAGGAAATTTCCGTAGCAAAATGACCACTTTTCTAGTAGTGATAGGAACCTGGGGACCAAAAACAACAGACCTCCAACATCCAGTGTTCTGTTGAGCAAGGATGTGACCCATCCTTCTCTCCCAGATGTTGTATTCATTACGTTTAAGCATGGGTGGTTTGAAAAGAGAGCCAATGGTATTCTTATCATCTTGTGATTATGACGTCATCCTGGTTGTTTTACAGGAACTGATTAATCAACTTTGATGGTGATTAAACCTTACTCTGTTTTTCAACAAAACGAACAAACTATCAGTATCAACGATTATGAGCTGAACTATTTATGTCAAAATGATTGTTAAATCAAATTTGACTGTCCAAGCTCTGATACCAATTGTTAGGATCTGAGTTTGGTATTGATTGTGTTTTACGTTTAATTTAAGATGAAGATGAATGAGTTGTGCAGCGGAATTAAGATGGAAGCAAACTTTTCACAATCAAACAGGAGAATTGTTTTTAACATACATGTTTAACATTCAACCGAATGATTGAATTTAATTTCAAAAACGATTACAATTTTGCAAGTATGCAACAAACTCCCCCTCAGCCTGAGCTCACAGTATTTGTTCGTGCAGGAAGAAGATAGTGAAAGAGCTAAATAGAACAGTGCATGGTACTGTTCTATTTATAGGCACGAGCAAACCACTGAAGCATCTAAGCTGACGTCACCATGAAAGTGACATCTAACCTCTTAACAAACTCTAACCTCTGATCTACACAACCTCTGCTATACTAACTACTGTTATTACATTTCATTACATAAAGATATCTAAACAACTGTTGCATCCTTCCACTGATGTGAACCCACCAGTACTTGTCATGATCAGCAGAGCTTGACTCAAGGCAGTAGATTGAACAGCAGAGCTTTAATCTTTCATCAGTCTTTTACTTGATCAGCGGTTTATAGGTCAGCAGTTTGTACGATCAGTAGATAGGAGGTCAGCAGATGTTGAAGCCACTTTCAAGGGGAGAGACTTGTATACATAACATCTGCTTATTCTGGATCCACTGCTCTGATCCAGTTTTGGCTTTAATTATCTGTTCCTTTGATAGGGTTCAATCCCAACAGACTATTAATGGGACTTAAAGAAAAATCCATATTGTTGAAAAACTGACTTTTGTGGACCAAAATGACATATTTTTCACATAGTTAAGTTTTTCTTTTAAAAGAGAGGACTGAATTTGGCAAGTCTGAGGGGAAATACAGTGATAAGGTTTAGAGAAGTCAGAATTTGCAAAAATGAGGGGAAATAAAAATTTCATTAGAATATATTGAAATTCTGGCATTTTTGAAATTCATGATGTGAAACAGGATTCGGGTGGTTCCAACTTCAGATTGTGACATTTGTGCCATTACGATCATCATACAAATACGAATCCAATGAAATCTTGTGTTTCATTCCCGGGATTTGTATAACGACATGTGACAATTACACATATCCAGTCTCGTAAACGTAATCAGTTTAACGCGACATACACTCTGGAACAGTGATATAAGCTTAACATACCCTAAATATCCTTTACATAACTTAGCAATAAGTTTTGAAGGGTTTGGTATGACAAAAACAAGTTTATTCGATTACAGGGACTATTTGCGACAAACTGCAAAAGTCTGCCAATTCGTATAGAAACGTACACTCCGGAAGAAGATCATAAGCTAAACATACCCTAAATACCCTTTACATAGCTTACAAATAAGTTTTGAGTGATTCGGTATGTGAAAATACGCTTATTTGATCACAGGGGCTTAAAGCGTCAAAACTGCGAAAGTATGCAAATGCGTGCATATCTTACGTTCTGACCATACCTGGACATCCAAAATTTTGTAATCACTAAAATATTGTATTTTAGTGATAGGAATGCAGAAAAACCATTCGTCACGTAATTTGGATCGTTTTCGCGTCCGTTCGAGTTTCGTCGTAATTAACCGAAAAACGCGATCGTATGACCAAACGAACCGACATCCATGATATTTCTAAGCATATTTCAAGTCCCCTATGCTTTAACATCCTTATAAAGCCTTGAAAATGGGCTAACGGGGTTTAAACGCGTCGAAAAACACGTTTCGGAGTTGCAGGGACCTGTTCTGCCAAGTTTGGAAACTTCTGGTCTGCATTCTCTGGCGGGCCGCGACTCCTGAGGCCTTACTGGGTTGCGATCCAAGAGACCTGGAGCTGCTAGAACCAGGTTTCTTGTTAAAAATGCTGATTTGATGGTTTTGGCTAGTTGTTTTCATGTTTGGGGACCTAATCAGTCTCTAACACTTATGTAGTGTAGATTATTCCTTGGGCAATACATTTACACATGTAATCATCCTACAATTCCATGAAACACTATAAATAGCACTTCACTTTGCTCCATTCTTTGCTCATTTCCATTTCTCTTCTCTACAAACTCTAAGTAGAGGCTACCACATTGTTGGAGGCCTCTTACCTGAGTGTTTCTAGTCATATTTTCCATCCTAGAGCACTTGTAAGTGTTCTTCCTTGCCTTGTTTATTTATTTCAAGCTAAAAGTCAAATAGTGTTTGACTTTCATCTTTGACCATGATTTGGTCAAGTCAAAGTTCGTTTGAACTTTGCAACGTGATCGTAATCACGATGGTTATAGTCCCTTGCGACTATACCTACTGATTACCACGTTGACTAGTCGAAGTGACGAGTCAAAGTTTCGATCAAAATGCACGATTATGTGCATTTTGCGACGAAACTATTTCAGGTATCAAAACACTTTGTTTTGATATCAAATCAGTTTTCTAACTTGGTTAAACATGTTTAACTCGTCACTTTTAGTTTAGTGCTTATTTAGGGTCGTAAGTCAAGCGGTCTCGACAACCGCTTAGACTTTCGAACCCGACCCGTTTGGTCGATCATTAGGATCCGACCAAACATATTTTCTGACCATAGTTGTATAGGGAATAACCTTCCGAGGTTATACCTTATGGTCACTTTGTTTAATTAGTTGTATGACAGGTAGTTTATATGCCTTAGGAAAATGACCAAAACGCCCTTTTGTGCATAAATTCATTTTAAGCATATGTAACCTAAATTTTGACACTTAAACTAATTATGCAACATTATTAAACATGTTTAGGCATATAATACTTATCATAGGACTAGTTAGACCATCTAAACTCGTATTTGCGCAAATGACGCATTAAAGTAGCGTATACTACCTTAACGGGACAAAAGCACTTAGGATTGATTTCAAATTAGAATGTAGGCTTTGTTAAACTATATCATATGAGTTCCAACACTCATTTGGTTTCCAAGACCTCATTCTACCCGATCTCCCGATTTAGGTCTCGATTTATTAACATAGTGATCCGATACTAGGTGCCACTTGATTCCTTGACTTCCCGAGCTTTGTTAGTTCACTTGATTCAAGGGTACTTAGTAATCCCCAGTGAGTACATAGCTCCTCTCTTTTATGCTTTTAATTGTTTTGGGGTGACTCATATTGTAACAACTCTCATCAAAAGTCCTAATTATTATTTAATTTAACCAATAGGAAACCTTAATTGAGAAACCCAAGTAATTTCGCACAAACCCTAAAATTTTCAAAACATTTAGAATCAGGATTAGGGGCCCTAAAACTCAAGGGGGGTAAAACCCTAATTGATAGTTATCTTCGAAACTCGCTGTCAAAAGTTAGTTACGTTCAAACAGTTATTCAGCAAGCCTATACTAGTGACAAGGCTACCCTAGGCTAGGGTGTTACCACAGGCGAGTCGCGACAGACTCACTGTCACCTGTCGCGACACGCGGGAGGTGCACTTTTCGGGTATAAATAGTGCGTCTTGGAACTTGAAGTCTGTCTTTGGAACGACGTAAAATCGAGTTTCGTAGAAAGAGTTATCGTAGAAACAGTACACTAAACACACACAATCACTAATTGCTGCAACAATCAGGGTAATAACTCGATCACTATTACGATTCAACGTCCGATCGATTATAACTATCCAACGATTAATTAAGTGCCGCTCAAATTGAGTTTATACTTGGTTAATTCATCGTGATTTCGACTTGAATGTTTGAGTACTGCTCGAATTCGGACTATACTCTGTCATTCGTTGTGAATCTGCTGAATTGTTAAGTGTTGCACTAATAAATCGTTGTGAAGGTTTAATCTCGTGAATTGTCGTAACTGTTGTATTAGTTACTAACCGATTGTGTGTGCATTGTTAATTAAATTAGGTTAATCAAGGCTAATCAGTAGGCTTATATTCTGCTCGTTAAATCTACAATGTGAGTCATTCTCTTTTTATCAAAATACTTTTCGAAAGCATGTTTTTATCAAAATTATAGTTACAGGGATTAAGTCGTTGTTATCTGAAATTACTGCCAGTATGTGGGGGGATGTGCACATAGCTACTAATTATTTATCACTTGGGGTGAAAGGACCCTACAAGTGATATGTCCACAGTCACAGTCCGGTAAAGTGACAACTGGATCAGTTAATTTAAAAGATGAGGCAATTGTAATCGCTCTTAATACTGTACATTATAATAAACAGGATGTTTTTCTAAATAGAATGATTCACTCAGTATTTCCCTGCTGACAAAACCTTTTTCAAACATGTTTCAGGTGATCTGTTGTGAGAAAAAGAAAAGTGCCGTGAAGCACTACAAGCTTAGAAAGTGGCTCAATGTAAATAAGTAAAGAAACATGTTTTAAAGAAATAAAGGATTTCCAAGTGAAATCAAGTGTTTGTAAATTATGGGAATTATCCCTATAATATATATAAATGAGCAGTTTTAAATATTAATCGATTCTGTTTAAAAAGTCTTCCGCTGTCGCTAAATTAAATACCACGGGATTTCCTGCCTCGCGGCTCTGGACCGGGTCAAACCGGGGCCAAGGGCCGTGACAGGAAAAGGTGGTATCAGAGCCACTGAATTAAGCTTACTATTGATTTTTAGCCTATTAAAATAATTAGGAAATTTAATTGCTATTCTGTGGAAATATGTTTTATTAACTAATTGTTGAGTTATAGTATGGGTAAACACAAGATTTCTGCTATCTACCACAAATTAGATACTGCAACCACAAGAAAAGGAACCTCATCCTCTAAACACTCAGCAGATCTGGAAGAAGGGATTTTTGTCCGTAAAGCAAATTATGAAAACCCTCTCACCCAAGATAAAAGAAATTTGATTATTAGAAAGGGACAGGAGAAAATAAAGAAAACCCAAGCTAAGAAAGTGAGGTTTAATCCAGAAATCCAGGAATTAGGCAATAAGTCACCTTGGGAAGATACCTTAGAGGAAAAATGGGCAAACCTTTATATGCTAGCTACCGTAGCAGAAAATGCAAATTTCTAAAATTTAAAAGTCTGGTCTAGTAGAAAAATAATACCCAGTAAATAAATAAATTATAGTGTGTTCACTTTCCTGTAGTCTTTTGTACAAATCCGTATGCAATAAACTTAATGTTTATTTGTTAAACTTTGTTCCAAAGTTTTAACTTAGCATTTTTGTGCATTTTGCATATATGTTGTCCAGCATGACTGAGATATCGGAAGCATTTCAGAATCTCAACCTCTACCCAGTACCAATTGAAGTCTCCCACGACTTTACTGGTTATATTGCTGATATAGAGGAACCCCTGGAATTCCAAGCTCTACCGCTGGAAAAAGCAAAACTTAAAAAGAAGAGAAGATATGTAGGATGGAGAAAAGTGCGCAGGAGAAAGCCAGTTACTAGAAGACTCCCTAAAATAGAAAACCCTATAGAAAGAGGAAAAGGAATAGAAATCGGAGAAAGTTCTAATCCAGCAGAAATAGAAACCAGGAAAGATTACAAACAAAAAGGAATAGAAACTGGAGAGAGTTCTAGACAAACTGAAGATATCACATTTCAAGACGAAATCGACCGTCTACTGGCAAATTGTGATGTCTTTAGCCCTATCCATAATAATCTATATCCTTACCTAGAAACCCAACTACCTGTCAATCTGGAACCAGCTATTCCAGACCCACTAATCCACACTCTACCTTTAGGTCAAATGGAAGAATGGTGGACAAATGACTGGCCATTCCAGAATATTGTCAACAGTCCTTATTCTTTCCTTCCACAGTGGGAGCCAGACCCTATCCCCAATCCTCCAATGAGTAACGAAAACTTAGCCGAACTCCGTCAGTACGGTGAAGAACTGATAAATATTGGAAATAGGATTAGGGATATGGGAGAAAGGATTACCTGGAAGTACGACGAAAGGGAACGTCGCTACTAAACTTCTTGTGACCAAAGAATAGTGGGGTGGGAAGAATGTCTGTATATTAATAATAATAATTAAATATAACTCTGTAAAATGGGAAATAAAACATTGTAAGATAAACGGTGTGTATGAATGCCTATCTAATATATATAAAGCAAAATAGAAGTCAAAACATCGACAATTTTGGATATATATCTGTGTTACCAGATTTTATGTGCTTCTGTGAAATTGTTTTATTCATCACTCGATCCTAATAATTATATTTTTAATAATTATCAGATGGAAAATGCTAATAATGAACCAGTTAATGAAGGGAATCAATCTGAACAAAATCAGGAAAACCAGTTTATGACTAGACAGGATATAGAAAATATTGTTGCACAAGGGATAGCCAATGCTATTCCAGCATTCGTTGCTGATGTTAAAAATCCAGTAGAACCGCAACAAATCATTCCTAGTAAACGTACTCAGGAAGATAATTTTAGTCATAGTGTAAATGGAGGCAGCAATCATGAGGATAATAATCTACGACAGGCTCCACCTCCTAAGAAAATGAAAGCCGCAACACCTGGTTGCACTTTCAAAGAATTTCTTGCTTGCAAACCTGCTGAATTTGCAGGTAATGAAGGAGCAACTGCAGTACTGCGTTGGTTAGAGAAAACCGAAGCAGTAATTGCAATAAGTAAGTGTTCAGAAGAAGATCAAGTGATGTATGCGTCAAACTTGTTCAAAGAAGGGGCGCTAGAATGGTGGAACACGGTGCTACAAGCAAAAGGAAGAAGGATGGCTTATGCCATGAACTGGGAAGAATTCAAGAATCTTGTAGAAATGAAATATTGTCCTGAATATGAAAAGGAACAAATGGCAAATAAGTTCCTAAATCATCGTATGATAGGAGTAGAGTGTCGCGGTTATACTTCGACATTCTTTGAATATGCACGAGTGGTACCTACACTGGCTTCGCCAGAACCGGTACTCATTTCTCGCTACATCTGGGGATTAATTAGTGAAATCCTCAATATCGTTAAAGCTGCGAGACCTCGCACTATTGACGATGCTGTAGAATTAGCTAATACCCTAACTGATGAACTGGTGCGAACAAGAGAAGAGGACAGAAAGAAGGAATTGGCTCAAAAGATTACCCAAGGATTTCGTGTTGGTAATGATAATAATCGATTCAAGAAAAGAGGAACCGGGCAATCCTCAGTTCCTCCGTATTGTAGAAATTGCAAAAAGAAGCATTTCGGAAAATGCAGGGGATATTGCAATTTTTGCAAAATTCCAGGGCATCAAGAGGAGAATTGCAGGAAGAAATCTCTAATCTGCTACAACTGTGGAGAAATAGGTCATTTTCGAACCGAATGTCCTAAATTGACAAAAACCGCAGACAATAAAGGCAAACCAGCTGATGGAACAACAAAGAAGAATGCCCGAGCATTTCAGCTGACCACTCAAGAAGCTGAACTCATTCCTGACGTCATAGCCGGTACGTTCTTGGTCCACGACGTTTATGCAAAAGTATTATTTGACTCTGGTGCAAACCAAAGTTTTATCAATACTTCATTTTGCCAAGCCCTTAACTTACCTTTAACCACCCTTAGGCAAATTTTTACAGTCGAAACGGCAGACGGAAATTCTGTTAACATAAATAATATTTTGCAAGAAGGTAAGATAGAACTGTTAGGTCATAAGTTTTCTGCAAACCTGTTACCTATGAAGTTAGCCGGATTCGATGTAGTGTTAGGAATGGATTGGTTAATAGCCAACCATGCTCGAATCCTTTGTGACAAGAATTCCGTAGAAATCCGTACTCCCACAGGAGAGGTAATTTTAATTACCGGAGATAAACCACGAAAGCCACTAAAGTTCATATCAGTAATGAAAGTTGCTAGTTATGAACGAAAGCAAGGAATGGTGTATATGATTTCCGTAATCATTAACACTAAAAGTAAGGAACTTTCAGACATCCCTATAGTTTCAGAATACCCAGACATCTTTCCAGAAGAGTTACCTGGGTTACCACCAGATAGGGAAGTAGAGTTTAGAATTCATCTAATTCCAGGTACTACACCAATAGCTAAGACACCTTATCGATTAGCACCCACCGAAATGCTAGAATTGAAAAAGCAGTTAGATGAATTATTAAGCAAAGGGTTTATACAACCTAGTTCATCCCCTTGGGGAGCACCAGTGTTGTTTGTGAAAAAGAAAGATGGATCGATGAGAATGTGTATCGATTATAGAGAACTAAATAAAGTTACAATTAAGAATCGATATCCATTACCTAGGATTGACGATCTTTTTGATCAACTTCAAGGTGCTAGGTATTTTTCTAAGATAGACTTAAGATCCGGATATCATCAGTTAAAAGTTCAAGAGGAAGACATACCTAAAACTGCTTTCAGAACTAGGTATGGCCATTATGAGTTTACAGTCATGCCCTTTGGACTAACAAATGCCCCAGCAGCATTTATGGACATGATGAATCGGATCTGTAAACCATATTTGGATAAATTTGTAATCGTATTCATTGATGATATACTAATTTACTCCAAAAGTCAAGAAGAACATTGCAAACACTTGCATGCACTCTTAACTTTGTTAAGAAAGGAAAAGCTTTATGCAAAATTCTCAAAGTGTGAATTTTGGTTAAAGGAAGTGCAATTTTTAGGACATATGGTGAATCATGAAGGAATTCACGTAGATCCTGCTAAAATAGAAGCAATTACCAATTGGAAGGTTCCACAAACAGTTATGGAAATTAGAAGTTTTCTAGGCTTAGCTGGATACTACAGAAGATTTATTAAAGATTTCTCTAAGATAGCTGTACCTTTGACTAAGTTAACCTGTAAAGCCACTAAGTTTGAATGGGGATATAGGCAAGAAGAAGCTTTTAAGATTTTAAAGCAACGATTGACGAATGCTCCAATTTTAGCATTACCCGAAGGAACAGAAGATTTTGAAGTATACTGTGATGCTTCAAAATTAGGATATGGATGTGTATTGATGCAACGCAAGAAGGTAATTGCGTATGCTTCTCGGCAGTTGAAAAAGCATGAGGAAAATTATACGACTCATGACTTAGAATTAGGAGCCATAATTTTTGCCTTGAAAATTTGGAGACATTATCTGTACGGAAGTAAGTTTACTGTCTATACAGATCATAAAAGTTTAAGGTATATATTTGGGCAGAAAGAGTTAAATATGAGGCAAAGAAGATGGATGGAAATTCTAAGTGATTACGACTGTGATATTCAATATCACGAAGGAAAGGCAAATATCGTTGCAGATGCCTTAAGTCGTAAGTATCATGAAAAACAAAAGCGAGTCCGTGCTCTTAGATTAAATCTACAAGTAGATTTAATAGAACAATTAAAGAACATTCAAGAAACAGCAATCAAGGACGATGCTGAAGGAATGAAAGGTTATATTAAGGAACTAGAGCAAGGAAATGATGGAATTTGGAAATTCCACAAGAAACGAATTTGGGTACCTAAACAAGGAGAGTTAAGAATTAAGATTTTAGAAGAAGCTCATAAATCTAGGTATACTATGCACCCTGGAAACAATAAGATGTACCAAGATTTAAGAAAGAATTTTTGGTGGATAGGAATGAAGAAAGATATAGCAAAATATGTTTCTAAATGTCTTACTTGTTCACAAGTTAAGGCCGAACATCAGAAACCTTCAGGATTACTACAACAATTGGAAATTCCTGTATGGAAATGGGAACTCATAACAATGGATTTTGTTACTAAGTTACCCAAGACCAGAAAAGGTAATGATGCGATTTGGGTAATTGTGGATCGATTAACCAAATCAGCTCATTTTCTACCAATGAAGGAAACCTTTAGTATGGAAAGGTTAGCCAAGTTGTACGTAGACGAAGTAGTATCTTTACATGGAGTCCCACTCTCCATTGTTTCAGATAGAGATAGTCGTTTCACTTCCCATTTCTGGAAAAGTTTCCAGCAAGCTATGGGAACTCGACTAAATCTGAGTACTGCATATCATCCACAAACAGATGGACAAAGTGAAAGAACCATCCAAACTCTAGAAGACATGCTTCGAGCATGTGTAATAGACTTTGGTGGAAACTGGGATGATCATTTACCATTAATTGAATTCTCCTATAACAATAGTTATCATTCAAGCATTGAAACTGCTCCATTTGAAGCACTATATGGACGTAAGTGCAGAACTCCAGTTTGTTGGGCAGAAATAGGAGAAAGTCAATTATCAGGTCCAGAAATTGTGCAAGAAACTACTGACAAGATAACTCAAATCAAGGAAAGACTGAGAACAGCTAGAGATCGCCAGAAGAGTTATGCAGATAATCGCCGCAAGCCGATAGAATTTCAGGTTGGAGATAAAGTACTTTTGAAAGTTTCTCCTTGGAAAGGAGTTGTTCGATTCGGAAAGAAAGGAAAGCTAAGTCCAAGGTACGTAGGACCATTTTCAGTAATCCAACGTATAGGACCAGTTGCTTATCGTTTACAACTACCTGAAGAATTAGCTGGAGTACATGATGTATTTCATGTATCCAATCTCAAGAAATGCTTATCAGATGAATCACTGGTAGTACCTCTTCAAGATATAGAGGTAAACGAAAAGCAGAAATTTGTTGAGAAACCTCTTCAAATTGAGGATCGAAAGATCAAATTTCTCAAACATAAACGACTAGTTTTAGTCAAAGTTAAATGGGATTCAAAGCGAGGAGCTGAATACACTTGGGAGCTGGAATCAGAAATGAAGAGAAAGTATCCTCATTTATTCCAATAAATCTCGAGGACGAGATTTTTCTTAAGGTGAGGAGAATGTAACAACTCTCATCAAAAGTCCTAATTATTATTTAATTTAACCAATAGGAAACCTTAATTGAGAAACCCAAGTAATTTCGCACAAACCCTAAAATTTTCAAAACATTTAGAATCAGGATTAGGGGCCCTAAAACTCAAGGGGGGTAAAACCCTAATTGATAGTTATCTTCGAAACTCGCTGTCAAAAGTTAGTTACGTTCAAACAGTTACTCAGCAAGCCTATACTAGTGACTAGGCTACCCGAGGCTAGGGTGTTACCACAGGCGAGTCGCGACAGACTCACTGTCACCTGTCGCGACACGCGGGAGGTGCACTTTTCGGGTATAAATAGTGCGTCTTGGAACTTGAAGTCTGTCTTTGGAACGACGTAAAATCGAGTTTCGTAGAAAGAGTTATCGCAGAAACAGTACACTAAACACACACAATCACTAATTGCTGCAACAATCAGGGTAATAACTCGATCACTATTACGATTCAACGTCCGATCGATTATAACTATCCAACGATTAATTAAGTGCCGCTCAAATTGAGTTTATACTTGGTTAATTCATCGTGATTTCGACTTGAATGTTTGAGTACTGCTCGAATTCGGACTATACTCTGTCATTCGTTGTGAATCTGCTGAATTGTTAAGTGTTGCACTAATAAATCGTTGTGAAGGTTTAATCTCGTGAATTGTCGTAACTGTTGTATTAGTTACTAACCGATTGTGTGTGCATTGTTAATTAAATTAGGTTAATCAAGGCTAATCAGTAGGCTTATATTCTGCTCGTTAAATCTACAATGTGAGTCATTCTCTTTTTATCAAAATACTTTTCGAAAGCATGTTTTTATCAAAATTATAGTTACAGGGATTAAGTCGTTGTTATCTGAAATTACTGCCAGTATGTGGGGGGATGTGCACATAGCTACTAATTATTTATCACTTGGGGTGAAAGGACCCTACAAGTGATATGTCCACAGTCACAGTCCGGTAAAGTGACAACAGGATCAGTTAATTTAAAAGATGAGGCAATTGTAATCGCTCTTAATACTGTACATTATAATAAACAGGATGTTTTTCTAAATAGAATGATTCACTCAGTATTTCCCTGCTGACAAAACCTTTTTCAAACATGTTTTAGGTGATCTGTTGTAAGCAAAAGAAAAGTGCCGTGAAGCACTACAAGCTTAGAAAGTGGCTCAATGTAAATAAGTAAAGAAACATGTTTTAAAGAAATAAAGGATTTCCAAGTGAAATCAAGTGTTTGTAAATTATGGGAATTATCCCTATAATATATATAAATGAGCAGTTTTAAATATTAATCAATTCTGTTTAAAAAGTCTTCCGCTGTCGCTAAATTAAATACCACGGGATTTCCTGCCTCGCGGCTCTGGACCGGGTCAAACCGGGGCCAAGGGCCGTGACACATATGTGCTAAATGCTTTTCAAATTTTCAAAACAAAGACTATGGTTTATATAAACACAACGATTTCAATAATGTGAACGTACTTGTTGGGGCGTTAGTCGAAAGACAAATGACATTCATTAGCTTTGATCAAGCCGACCAGTAGTATGTTATGGTACCATAGGATCTGATAAATCCCGTTATCGGACTATCCCTTTGGTGGGTAATGTGAGTAACGACATAATCTGTTATTTTAACAAGCCATTTGGTGATTTATTAGTCGATGTTAAAGACGTCTTTCAGGGCCAATTAAAGATACCCCATGGGTGGTATAGTTCAGTCAGACAGGTTTGAATGTATTTATTGTAGAATGACCTAAAGTTGTATTTCACAATTAAAACACGGACAATTGAATGATGGTTTATAACATGGACGATTTGAACGATTTGGACGATTGGTTTTTATAACACAAATGATTTGTAACAAGGATGATTTGGATGATTGGTTTATGGTAAGTGATTAGGTAACGAGGCATGTGTAATGTGATAAAAGCACGGTGGATACGCCGCTGGTACTTCCTATATATAAGTGTTTTTATCACATTACATGTTGTAGCGTTATCTAGATCACATGGACGAATTTTTCAAACGATATCACACAACGATGTTTACTTAAAGATATAAACCATACAATGTTTACTTTCAAAGACGATTTACTACTTGGTTTTACAAAGACAAATGTTTTCAGTCAAGATTCATGGCTACAATGGTTTTGCTTTTACATATATCAACTTGTAAAATTGATAAAACATATTGCAATATCAAACACTTTTTGATTTCAAGGATTACACTCGTCGACTCTCGAGGTTGGACGAGGTATTGCAATATGAATTCAAAGCCATGAATTTGACATGCAAAACCTATGTACTCACAAACATTTTTATGCTGACTATTTTTCACATATGTTTCAGGGTCTATGTAACACCTCGAAAATTTATGTCCAATAATGTATCGACACGTGTCATGTGCTCTAAACGTGTAAAAGATCACCTATGAAGGACTAAAGTTGACAAACAAAGAAAGTATGTGGATAAAAGGGTTCAAAGTGTCAACAATGGATAAATATGCCTTACAATAACCCTACACAATGATTATACCCTTAAACGAATGAATCATGGATCATACGAAGCTAATTGTGGAAGAAAGTGAGAGATTACAAACTACAGGGGTTAAATGTGTCAACATGTTTAAAGTATACCTCTGAGTGACCTTTTAGCAAACCCAAAGCTTTGTAACGATAAATTATACTCACTAGAATATGTGGTAAAAATTTCACAAGGTTTCGATAAAGTATGAGAAAGTTATGATAGTATTCGTGTACGAGGGGTTAAAAGCGTCAACGTTGAAATCTAGGGCCTTTCGGGTGATCACAAAGTTAACCAAGGACTTAACAAAGTTTGTATAAGTCTTAAGGTCCTTAAAAGATAAGTTAGAGGGCCAAAAGTGCAAGAAATAAAGGTGAAACCACGTTTGGAAGGACCAAGGACCTAAAGTACAATTAACAAAACTTGTTTGGCTGGTTCTGGAAGGCCATACGGGCCGCGTAAGGTCAGGCAGGACCCTTACGCGGGCCGCCTCAGCATGCCAGCGATAGAATTCTTTGGCAGCTTCCAGTTTCAGCTGTGTAACCGCCTTTAGGACCTATAAATTGTTACCATGGGCTGCACAAACGGATTTACATGCATAGGGGGCACTTGTCTTGATCTGGAACCATGCATAGACTTCATTGGCATGATCCTAAGTGATCAAAATGCATATATAAGGAGCTTCAATGTTGCAACTCTTGTGCCATTCATTTGTAAACTTTCACAAGGTTATTTCTGGAGCTCTCTGGTCAGCAACCAAAGTTTCTTAAGCTTCCTAGTCGTGCTTAGGACCCTTGTAAGTATCCTTAACCCTTTTTAATTCAGTTTTGCGTAGTTAATTAGCCTAAAGTCAAACCGTCGTAATTAGAGTTTGACTTCGTAATTAATCAATAATTGTCCAGTCAAATTTCAAATTGAAAGTACCTATGAGTTGGTAATTATGTGGGTAATAAACCCTTAAAAGGGCACCCTCTGATTCCCACTCTAACTAGGTCAATTGTCGGGTCAAAGTTAATCTTAAAAAGTTAACAGAAAGCTTATTTTCAAATTAATGCATAATTAGCAATGTAGGAGCCATGCAACCTATTTTATCATTAATATAACTTGGTAATTAATGTAAGAACATGTCTAAACATGTTCAATCGGACAATTTTCAGTCTAGGCTTGGTTCGGAACCGAAAGTCGCATAATTTGACTTTTGCTTTGACTTTCAGTTCTGACCCAATGTAGCATGTTTTAGAAATGCCTTAGAGCCTTATTTAGACCAGGTTATATGTTAGTATAACCCTCTGTGATTATACAACTTGCTTCATTAGTTATCCGATTCATATGCATGTTTCCGTTAAATGCTTAAATGTTGACTATTATGCCCATATGACCTTAAAATGTGATTTTTGAAAATGTAAAAGAATAGAAACCTTAGTTACTGATTATTAGACTTGTCCCTAAAATTTGACATCAGTTTGAGGTCTAGATTAGGAGTTATGCTCATTAGCGTATTTAGAAAGCTTTTTACTAAATAAAAGGCGTAATTAGCATATAGCCTATCTAAACCCAATTTTTAATACCAAAATTTTTACCTACTGATATAAAATAATATTTTGGGATTTTTGAAGATTTTTATTTAATTTTAGGATGAGCATAACATATAGTTCTAAACTTGATTCGGTAATTGCCGGTTTTGCCCTTTTGGGCTATAAAATGAGTTTTATAAATTATTTTGATACCAAACCTTTTTCTACTGATCTAATATGATAAATAAAATATCTTGAGCCTTCTGGAATAATAAAAATATCAGCTTTCCTTTAAAAACCCAGAAATAGCTCAAAATCGTCTTTTTAAGCGTTTTTAACGCATAGTATGTATTAAAACTATTTTAAACATATAAGGTTTGATGCCTACTGATATTTTCAGTAAATATTTATATATTAACAGTAAGTAAAAGTTTTAAACTCAGATTTCCAGAATTGACCTTTTAAGCCTATGTGAAATTACCAAAATGCCCCTAAGGTGCATAGTTTGGTTAGATATGATAAATTTCACATATATATAATACCCTACTGTTATAACTTATTAAAATAAGTATTTTTACTGATTATATCAGACCTGTAACTCAGATTTATATTAAATCTCTTTTATAACCTTTTAAATGACCAAAATGCCCCTACGGGGCATAGTTTGAGTTTAAATCCATTTCGGGCATAATAGAAGATATCTTACTGATGTCACAACATATTTAAGGCATATTAACTTAGGAAACCTGCATATGATTCATATGGTTACCCGTTACGCATCTTGCGCGTTCGGTTTGGTTTATGTAACTAGTTTGCATAAATTGACCGAAACGGGTCAAACCTTATCATTTTTGTCTCAAAATCCAGAATGTGTTTAGTTTACCCATATTATACAAGTCTTCAAACTTGTCGGGTCTAAATCACATTCTATCCCGGTCTTCGCTTAATCGTGCGTTTGAACCATATATTCCTTTAAAACTAACCGGTCTAAGTCTAGGCTTAATAAAAGACCCGTTAGGAATCTAATAGGTTATTATAAACCTTTGTTCCAGAATAGGAGACCCGGTAAAAGCTACCCGCACTTGCTGTTTGTGAATAATACTTGCAAAGGTAAATACTTTTAACTTATTTTCCCTATACGGGCTTGGGGTACGGTATATAAAATACCGCTTGGTCGGGCATTGAATTTTTAATTATATGAAGGTTAAATTATTGAAATGTCCCGTTTAAATTGTTTTGTTTGCTTAAAGCCTTTGGGGGGTTAATGACCATGTCCCAGATATCCTTGGCATCATTTTACGAAATGGCCACGACCTAAGCACGGGGTGTAGGCGTACACCCGACAGTGCATATATAAATAATAAGGTATAACCGCCGGTTTCGGGAATAACTCGCCGCGGGACTATATCATGTGGTGTGTCTATTAATCTTTAACCCGGTGTCAATCCGGGCTACTGAACGTATAACGAACATGTAATTCTTTTACAAGTTTATATATAAATAATTATCCCAAGTTATAAAAAGTTTTGTGCCACGTGCATTCAAATCAATTTTCTTAACATTTTCAAAATGAGTCAGTTAATTGTATTTAACAGTGTAAACTGACGTATTTTCCCAAAAAGGTTAAGTGCAGGTACTAAGCGTAATAGGCTGGACTCTCCTTAGCATCATTAAGAGTCTCGCAAGCTTGGATGCATTAAGTCTGATGAACTATGTTTTTTTCTGTTTTTATTTGATCCGCCTGTGGATCCGTTTCAACTACGTTGTGATACTTAATATTACAATTTTATTCAGTTGAAATAAATCTATCTTTTGCTTCCGCTGTGCATTTAAAATTGTGTTGTTTGACTATGATGATATCAACTACGTCACGCTACTCCCCACCGGGCCCACCGGTAATACGTGGAAATATCGGGGTGTGACAGTCTATTACGTGACGATTGTTGATTGCTTGCTTCACATAGGATAGACGCGGGCCTTAGTGACTTTAAAACTTGAAAGACAATTGTTTGTATTTAATTCGTTCGTATCAAAACAACAAGTCGATTAATGAAATAAAATAAAACTTCAAATACTATGTGTTGTGAAACAATGATTCTGTGACATGACTCCCCGACGTTTCCGCCGCAGTTTGTTGTATTACGCAGTCGGGGTGTTACAGAAAAGTTGGTATCAGAGCTCATGGTTATAGGGAAATAGGTTATTAGTAATGCTCTTGACCTAGTCTATAACCTTTCTAGGACCCTAACGCGAGTTCACTTGCGTTTAGATTCTTAATACAATACCAATCACCTATCCTTAGGTGATTAACAAAAACAAAACACAATTCATTCTCTCGAGTTAAAATTTTTCCAAAACTTCACAAGAAATCATCTATCCGTAGATGATTTGTTTTAGGCTTTTTGAGCCTTTGGTGTTTTTAAAATCTTGTCAAAGTTGGGCTTTAATAATGTGAACATGTGCAATCCGGAAGGGTAGGTGCCTATACTCTGAGTTTTCTGTATAAGGCTAGAGTGTTCGTACAAATCCACATCATCGGACCAGTCACTCTTACCTGGGAACTCTTGGGGTAAGTGTCCACCTATAGGCTAAAGCATATCTTCGCGATACATTATAAAGACCCACTTACTTTGATTACTCATTGTGTGTCGTTTGTTTGTTTGAAGAGACAAATGAATGACCACATTCCTTATGTTTCGTCGATACTTTCAATACCGCTTTGTTTATCCAAATGTCAATCTCACACGTTTCCCATGTTTCCTTATTCTTTTAGAATGCCTCCTAGACGCGATCAAACTCAAGATGCTGCAATAGCAGCCTTAGTCGCTCAGCAAATCGCTGCTGTGCTCCCGAACCTTATTACTCAAATAAATCAAGCGAACAACAACAATAACAATACCAATGCTCAGTGCAACTATAAGACATTTAATTCGGCTAAACCGCTTAAATTTTCTGGGTCTGAAGGAGCTACTGGGCTCCTCCAATGGTTCGAGAGTTTAGAAAGCACATTCCGACATGTTCAATGCCCAAACGAGCAAAAAGTTGAGTTTGCATCTAGTGTCTTTGAGAAAAGGGCACTAACATGGTGGAATGGTGTGATGAGAGACGGGGGTGCCAATGTGGCAATGGCTCAAACCTGGGAAGAGCTTCGAGCTCTAATGATGAAGGAATTCTGTCCTCGCCATGAACTCAGGGCACTGGAAAGGGAATTCGACGATCTTAAACAAGATAGTAGTGAGCATCGAGCCTACACTGATCGTTATGAGGAATTAAGTCTGTTGTGTCCTACCATGGTTACGCCTTTGGATAAGGCGATTGAAAAGTACATTGATGGTCTCCCTGACCCAGTTCAGGACATTGTTACTGGTAGCAACCCTACCACATATAGACAGGCCATTGAGCTATCCGCCACCCTGACTGAATCTCAAGTCAGGAAGGGTAAACTTTTCTGAAAAGGCGATAAGAAACCATCGGACAAGACTAAATCAAAGGATGACAAGACTGAATCCTCCAAGAAGTCAAAGAAGCGTAAGGCTTCACAGAACTTTGCTGTAGTTGCTCAAAATAATCAAGCTATCCCTAACCAACCAGCACAACCCCGTGCTAGGAAAACCTATGTTGGTACTGCACCGCTATGCAACAGGTGTAATGCACACCACAAAGCTCACCTATAGTGTCGTTAGTGCACATCATGTGGGAGACTTGGCCATTTGGCAAATGCTTGTCGAACTACCCCGAACAAGGTGGTCCAAACCAACCTCAAGCCAACCCTGCTCAAGCTCGTTTTCCACCTGGTTCTTGCTACAACTGTGGCGAGATGTGCCATTTCAGAAACAATTGCCCAGAGCTTGTTAATGCAAATCCAGCCCGTGGATGAGCATTTGGATAACTGGAAGACAATGCTGCTTTGAAACGACTAAACTTTATGTTTTGTTTCATTTGTTATCCAAAAACTTTGAAACAATTACTTTGGTTTATAAATAAATCTTTATTCGTATTTCGATGTACGAAAACAAATGTGGTTACATGTATGTATGACATACCCCTACAATATTGACACCAAGGAACCATGTTCCTTGCAAGACAAACTACTCTCGTAGTTCTTCCATTTTTGTGATCGCTCGCGATCTCCAAGAAAATCCTAAATACTCATTTCTTCTAAGAAACAAAGTACAAGGTACAAGTTACAACTTTGGACGAATACTCAGAGTACCACTTTAAATCCTTGATTAGAAACCTAAGGGTACTTCTGTAAGTCCTTAATTGGTCTTACGCAATATGTCTATGTACATATCATTTCTTCCTGGTTTCATGACATTATATATAGCTTATGATTTCAAAGACATCTTACATGATTTCAAAGACATTTCATATGGTTTAAAAACATTTTAACATAGTATATTTACATAATATACAAAGTGCATAATTTCAAAAACATTATCCATGGTTTTCAAAAACCTCATACATGATTCCAAAGGCATTTCACATGGTTTTAAAACATTTTATAAACATATTTACCTAATATACCCAGTACATGATTTCAAAAACATTTACATAAGGTTTAAAAAAACATATTTTCAAAGATCCCATTCATAGTTTTCACGGACATTCTACTTGTATGTTGACTTAGCATACGTAGTATATGAATTTCAAGGACATTCTGCTTCATATTTTGAATTAGCATATCTAACACCTTGATTTCATAAACACTTTACTTCGTATGTTGACTTAGCATACCTAGTACAAAGTTTTGAAACATTTCTCGCTACACGAATTCCAAAATCCTTATAGGATCTTCCTATCTTCATAGTTAGATCCTTGTGCATGTTTAAAACGCAAAATCAAAGTCCTTAATTGGATTCTTTGTGTGCTTTAATACGTATGTTACGATTCAATAAGGACAAAACCGAATCCTTATAGGATCTTCCTATCTTCATAGTTAGATCCTTGTGGATGTTTAAAACGCAAAATCAAAGTCTTTAATTGGATTCTTTGTGTGCTTTAATATGTATGTTACGATTCAATAAGGATAAAGCCAAATCCTTATAAGATCTTCATATCTTCATAGTTAGATTCTTGAGGATGTTTAAAGTACTAATTGAAGTCCGTTGATTGGATTCCTGGTGTACTTTAAATGCATGTGTACAAATCGACGACAAGTTGATGACCAAGTTGACAATTATGTGATTATGTGTTTATGTGTGATCCAATTGCTCATTGTCCAAATCCTTGTAGAATCTTCAATATCTTCATAAGATGGATTCTTAGAAGGATATCCAAAAGTACTATCTTAAATCCTTAATGGGCTTCTATGCAATAGTTAAGACCCTTGGATTCTAAAGTACTATTCCAAAGTTAAAGAGATCATGTGTTGATCTAGTTAAAGATATCATGTGTTGATATAGTTAAATAGACCCTTTGGTGGTCTAGTTAAAGAGATTGATTCGTCAATCTAGTTAAAGAGATCATGTGTTGATCTAGTTAAAGAGACCCTTTGGTGGTCTAGTTAAAGAGATTGATTCGTCAATCTAGTTAAAGAGATCATGTGTTGATCTAGTTAAAGATATCATGTGTTGATATAGTTAAAGAGACCCTTTGGTGGTCTAGTTAAAGAGATTGATTCGTCAATCTAGTTAAAGAGATCATGTGTTGGTCTAGTTAAAGAGACCCTTTGGTGGTCTAGTTAACGAGATTGTTCGTCAATCTAGTTAAAGAGATCCTTTGGTGATCTAGTTGAAGAGACTCTTTGGTGGTCTATTTAAAGAGATCATTCGTTGATCTAGTTAAAGAGACCCTATGGTGGTCTAGTCAAAGTCATCACAGGATTATTCGTTTGATTTTCTTCCCCTACACATTATAAAATGAAGTGTGTGGACTATGCAAGGAATTACGTAGAAACCACAACAAGTTTTCTCATGTGTAAGAACCTATAGTGATAAGAATAACGAAACATGAACAATGTAATAAGGGCATGGTGAATACACCGATGGTAATTCCTATATATAAGTGTTCCTTATTACATTGCAAGCGTGACGATATTTAAGTTACTAGAAGTTCAGGACCTTGACCAATGTTGTTTTATCTCCCCGACTCCAATTTTGAGCACACACAAGTTTCCTATTATAGTCTTCATAGGAAACATACTTTCTATCCGTTGTTCGAAACTCCAACTCCTTGTCCAAATCACACGCTCTCCATATTTTACTACAACAAGGACATCATTTGGACATTTACATGGCACTCTTGAGGTTCGTTACAATCATACACAAACCTATTGGAAGGGAGTTTAAATCTTCGGATCTGAACACTTCCCTATAAACAACAAACGAGTATGAATAACCAAGTTCGCTGGAAATCCAGACGTGGCCCAGAGTTTTACTTAGGGAACTGAGGATTTATTTGAAAGCAAATCATCCACATATGTTCCTACAAGTTTCCTCTAAATTAAATTTCGGAATGAAATTTCCTAAAGTAGGCGAGACTGTGACATTTGTGCCATTACGATCATCATACAAATACGAATCCAATGAAATCTTTTGTTTCATTCCTGGGATTTGTATAACGACATGTGACAATTACACATATCAAGTCTCGTATGATTTCAAACTCTCGAGAAGTTTTCCTTGAAGTTTTACGCAAACTGTTACGTAAACATAATCAGTTTAATGCGACATACACTCCAGAACAGTGACATAAGCTTAACATACCCTAAATATCCTTTACATAACTTAGAAACAAGTTTTGAAAGGTTTGTTATGACAAAAAGAAGTTTATTCGATCACAGGGACTATTTGCGACAAACTGCAAAAGTCTGCCAATTCGTATAGCAATGTACACTCCGGAACAAGATAATAAGATAAACATACGCTAAATACCATTTACATAGCTTAGAAATAAGTTTTGAGTGGTTCGGTATGTGAAAATACGCTTATTTGATCACAGGGGCTAAAACCGTCAAAACTGCAAAAGTATGCAAATGTGTGCATATCTTACGTTCTGACCATAGCCGGACATCCAAAAATTTTTGTAATCACTAAAATATTGTATCTTAGTGATAGGAATGCAAAAATACCATTCTTCGAGTAATTTGGATCGTTTTCGCGTCCGTTCGAGTTTCGTTGTAATTAACTGAAAAACGCGATAGTACGACCAAACGAACCGATATCCATGATATTTCCAAGCATATTTCAAGTCCCCTATTCTTTAACATGCTTATAAAGCCTTGAAAATGGGTTAACGGGGTTAAACGCGTCGAACAACATGTTTCGGAGCTGCAGGGACCTGTTCTGCCAAGTTTTGAAACTTCTGGTCTGCATTCTCTGGCGGGCCGTGACTCCTGAGGCCTTACTATGTCACGGGCCATGAGACCTGGAGCTGGCAGAACCATTTTTCTGGTTAAAACTGGTGATTTGATGGTTTTGGCTAGTTGTTTTCCTGTTTGGAGACCAAGTTAAGTGTCCTACAAGTCCCTAATCTGTCTCTAACACTTGTGTGGTGTAGATTATTCCTTGGGCAATACATTTACACATGTAATCATCCTACAATTCCATGAAACACTATAAATAGCACTTCACTTTGCTCCATCTTTGCTCATTTCCATTTCTCTTCTCTACAAACTCTAAGTAGAGGCTACCACATTGTTGGAGGCCTCTTGCCTGAGTTTTTCTAGTCATGTTTTCCATCCTTAAGTATTTGTAAGTGTTCTTCCTTGACTTATTTATTTATTTCAAGCTAAAAGTCAAATAGTGTTTGACTTTCAGCTTTGACCATGATTTGGTCAAGTCAAGTTCGTTTGAACTTTGCAACGTGATCGTAATCATGATGGTTATAGTCCCTTGCAACTATACCTACTGATTACCACGTTGACTAGTCTAAGTGACGAGTCAAAGTTTCGGTCAAAATGTACGATTATGTGCATTTTGCGATGAAACTACTTTGTTTTGATATCAAATCAGTTTTCTAACTTAGTTAAACATGTTTTAACATGTTTAACTCGTCACTTTTAGTTTAGTGCTTATTTAGGGTCGTAAGTCAAGCGGTCTCGACAACCGCTTATACTTTTGAACCCGACCTGTTTGGTCGATCATTACGATCCGACCAAACATATTGTGTGACCTTAGTTGTATAGGGAATAACCTTCCGAGGTTATACCTTATGGTCACTTTGTTTAATTAGTTGTATGACAGGTAGTTTATATGCCTTACGAAAATGACCAAAATGCCCTTTTGCGCATAAATTTATTTTAAGCATATGTAACCTAAATTTTGACACTTAAACTGTTGGTGCATACGTCTGTCGACTTCGTCTTGTATCGAGTCTTGTATTAGAATAGATAGATCAGGGCACGTAGTACGAGAAAATTTTCAAACATGTTTAAAGGTTGATTTCGCACGAAATGACTATTTCGTGTGAACTTGTTTTCGCATGAACTATTCCGTGCGAAATACCATATCCTATAAATACTTGAGGTGCCTTATCATTTGTAACTTTCCGGTTTCAGAGCCGAAGTGCTGCCGAAGTGTCTACTCGCTGTAAAACGTTGTTATACCAATCAAAAGACAGTTTAAAGTGAATTACAAGCTGAATCAACTCGATACATTTGTTTCCGCCTCTCGTATTGAGAAAAAAACTCTTCTAAACGACTCGTTTGGTCGTGAAAACGATCCTACAAGTGGTATCAGAGCTCAGGAGGAAAAGTTCTTACCGTTTCAGCTGCAAATTCTGATTTCTACACCTTCTTTTTCAAAATTAACAAGTTTTACAGATAAAATGGCTTGATTTTCTCATATTATATGCGAAACTGTGTTTTAACAAAGCCTTGAAAGAATTGGACCTAAAATCGGACTAAAATCTAATCAATTTTTGACAAAAACAGTTCGAGATGATGACATCAGCAGTATTTCGTATGAATTAGGAGTTTCATTTCGCACGCAATAGCTTTTTCAGGGTCTTTTCGCACCAAGTTGGTATTTCGTTTGACCTTTTCGCACGAAATCACCTATTTCGTTTGAAAGTGTGTTATTTCGCACGAAAACAGTTATTTCGCATCAGAATTGGGTATTTCGTTTGAACAGGGTCATTTCGTGTGAAAGTTGATTTCGTTTGAGAAGTGTATTTCGCACCAAAGTTCATTTCGCTTGAAGTGTGTATTTCGTTTGAAAGACAAAGTTTGTGAAATTGTGATACCAAATCATGGAAGAAGAATTTTACAACGCCTTTGCTACTCCGATTAGCATTGCACAAAACACAATGTTAGAAAATGAAAGGGGCACCATGCAAAAACCGCCAAAGCTCATGAATATCGAGGAGTATGAAGGATGGGAGGAACGATTTGAAAATTGGGTTCAAGAAAATTACTTGGATGCTTGGGAATGTGTTGAAACGAAATATGTTAGACCGATGAATGATGATGAGGAGATTATTGCAATTAAAGATCTTAGTGCAGAAGAGAAAAGAAATACAAAGATGAAAAGATGATGACTAGTTTATTGCATCAAGCTGTGAAAGAAGATATCTTGGTTTTATTGCAACACAATGGAACTGCATACTCTATCTGGAAAGCATTAAAATCAAAGTTTGTTGGAAGTAAAGAAATGATTAAGAACAAAAAGTCACTTTTGAAAAAAGAATTTGATCTATTTCGTGGTTTGAGAACTGAAAGCACCAAGCTGATCATTGACAAATACTGCAATTTGTTAGTCAACATGAAGAGAGTGAGCATCACAAAGGATAATGAAGAGTTGATTGAAAAATTGGCTGATGCGTTGCCACATGAAACTTGGGGCACGTATCTTATGATGTTGAGGAATAAAAAGGATTTTGGAAACTTAACACTAAGTAAGTTCATTGAAAAACTTGAAGCTCAAGAGATGGAACAAAGGAAAATCTCAAGAATGAAAGATTTTGATGGTGAACAAGATATCAATCTTTATTACAAAGGAGGTATCAGTGATACGACCAACATGTCACCAAAGGTTGAGACTGCATTCAATGCTAAGAGTTCGTCTGGAGGATCATCTAAAGGATCAAACAGCAAAACTGGATTTTCTTCATATTCATCATTTGATCCAAATTTGTCAACAACAAAGAATGGCAAAGTTATTCAATGCAACATTGCATTAAACCTTGAAAATGATCAAGATTACTCAGAAGAAGTTGCAAAAAGTCACATGTCTTTGTTGGTGACTGTGTTAGAATCGTATGGTAGTTTAGTAGCAGGAAGGATCAGGAATCCAATGTTGACAAAAGAGGATTACGATCAGATTGATGCTGAAGAAATGGAGTTGATGGATATAAAGTGGTGTCTTGCGAGTGCTTTGAGAAGAGCTGAAAAGTTTAAACAAATTACGGGAAGAGATAATTTCCGTGATGCAAATGTTTCTACTTTAGGATTTGATAAATCTAAAGTTACTTGTTTTCGTTGTAGGGAAAAAGGGAATTTCAAGAGAGAGTGCACAAACCGCGAAGCAAGTGGAACTCAAAATCCGTTCAACAACAATGATTACTATCGGAAAGCAATTTATCATCAAGTTTCTCAACAGTCGCATCAACAAGAACCACAAACTGCGCATGCTAAAAAGGCTATCGAAGAGTCATCAAAGAGAGCTCTTTATGGTATAATAGATCAAGATGATGAGAAATTACCAGAAGGTTTTAGCTGGGAAAATTTTAGCTGGGATAATTACTGTCCGGATAAAGAGATTTTAAAAGCCAAAGCTTTTGTTGCTCGAGTTGCTGAAGACAGTGATAATGATGATGATTATTATGCAAAAAGAATGGAAGAGCATTTAAGATTGATGGAGGAGAGTGATAGTGATGATGAAAAAATTCGAAAGAAAAAGAAGAAAGTTAAGAAACATGTTAGCAGTGATGATGAAGAAGTTCCTGTGATAAAGAAAAAGATAAAAGAAGTTCCAGCTTTCAAAATCGAAGCAGAAACTGATGCACAAAAGATTCCTGTGAGATGTGAAAACTGTGAAGCAGTGAAGAAGCAAAACAGTATATTGATTCACAACATGAACAGATTAAAAGAATCTTATGATGTTCTCAAGAAAGCAATGAATCAGTACAATCAGTCAAGTAGTGAACAAGCAACAGCCATGAAAACACTTCAAGGGGCTTTCATGACAAAGCAGAAAGTTGTCAACAATTACATAGAAAAGTGTGTTGTTCTGGAACAAAAACTGGAAACACAGAGGATTGAAACAGAAAGGGTAAACAGGTTGTTAAAAAGTTACTCATGTACTTCTTATGTTATTGACAGGATTTATCCAACAGTGGAAGGCATGAAGGCATTTGAAGATGAGGAAGCATCTGAAGAAAAGATTTCTGAAAAGAAGAAGGATACTGAAGTGAACAATTCTGGTAAGAAACATAGTGCCAGTTATACAAAGTGTCTGCCTCCGCTTGAAAATGGATATTCTCCTAGAAATTCAAATTCAGAAAGAGTCAAAAAGGCAACCAACTTATAGTGGGAGTCTGAGTCTTCAGATAATTTGCCAGACAATATTGATGTTACTTTTACATCATCTGATACTGATCATGAGTCAGAGTTAATAAAGAAACTGGTCGATCAGGTGTTGGATAAAGATGAAACCGAGGAGTCAAAGTCGGAGTCAAATTCGGAGTCAAAGTCTGAAACGTCTAGTCCAACAGTAAAAAAGGAGAAACGGGTTTACAATAAAGAATTTTTGCTATCAAAAACTAATTTGAATGATGAAATGTTCAAAGTAGTTGTCACACCCCGACCGCGTAAAACAACAAATCACGGCGGAATCGTCGGGGAGTGTTGTAACAGAATCATTGTTTCAAAACACACAGAAATTTGAAGTTTCGTTTTGTTTATACATTGAATATTTACATCGTCTGGAAATCCAAATAAACAATTTAAACATAGTCTATCATTGTTATTAAGTCATTAAGGCCTCGTCCAATCCTATGTGAGCATGCATCCTAGCAATCAACATCATTCAACAACACCTGAAACATATGTGAAAACAAAGTCAGCAAAGAAATGCTGGCGAGTACATAGGTTTTTGAGAGTGTCGGATTCATGGCTAGTTTACATGTTGCAATACTTAATTAAAAACCTTGTTTTGAAAAGTGTAGTATTGCGACATAATTAATCAACTCAAATCAAGTTGGTTATTATTTGTAAAATCTCGTAGCCGTGATTCTTAACTCGAAAACATTTTGTTTTAGAAAACCAATTTATAAAACATCTCGTTAATAAATCTCGTTAATAAATCTTGTTAATAAAACTCGTATATAAATCTCGTTAATAAAGCTCGTATATAAATCTCGTTAATAAAACTCGTATGGTTTATATAATTTCGAAAACCTCGTTTGTGTGACATTGTTTCAAAATCGTTTACCCAAGTGAACTAAATAACGCCACGGTATGTAATACGATGAAAACACTTATATATAGGAAGTACCAGCGGCGTATCCACCATGCTTTCATCACATTACACCCGTCCCGTTATCTAAACACTAACCGAAAACCAATCGTTTACCCAAATCGTTAATTTCGTTAAAAATCGCCTTAAAACCAATCGTTTACCCAAATCGTTCAATTCGTTAAAAATCGCCTTAGTCGTTTAAACCATTCTCGATTTAAATCGTGAAACTACTTTTGATTGTCTCACTAATAACATCCAAACCTTCGTGACTCGCCTATCTCGCCTATCGCTTCTCGCATTAATAAACCACCAAAGGGTAAATTAACAATCACAGATTCAGTCGTTACCCACTTAACCCACACATAACCATGGGTGCAGTCTGATAACGGGATTTGTCAGATCCTATGGTACCATAACCTAATATTGGTCGGTTCGGCCAAAACTAATGGATATTATTCGTTAGGTAAATACAACCAACAAGTTTGTTTACTATATCGAAATCGTTATTAATTTAATATAAACCATTTTAATCGTTTTTGAAACCAATGTTATAATATCGAAAATCGTTTTGAAAACCATCGTTAAAACCTTGAAAACATTTATCACATATGAATCACCCCAAAATAATTGAAAATAGTAAAATAGGGGAACTATGTACTCACGTGGAGTGCAAAGTATCCTCAATCAATAGAACTTCAACAACTCGAGCAAACCAGAGAAATCAAACAGCACCTAGTAATCGAAGCACTAGTCAAACAATAGACACCTAAATCGGAAGATCGGATAGAATGAGGTCTTGTAAACCAAATGAGTGTTGGAACTCATGTGATATGGTTTATCAAATCCTACATCCTAAATTGAAACCTATCCTAAGTGCTTTCGACCCATCGTGACCCATTAAGGTAGCTTATGCCACTTTAACGCGTCGCGCGCGCAATTGCGTGTTCGACACGTCTAACTAGTCCTATGACAAGTATTATATGCCAAAACATGTTTAAATATGTTATATAATCAGTTATGTGACAAAAGTTTAGGTTACATATGCTTAATTACCAATTATGAATGAAAAGGGTATTTTGGTAATTTACCTAACGCATATAAACTACTTATCATACAACTACATTAAACTAGGTGACCATAAGTTATAACCTCGGAAGGTTATTCCCTATGCAACTATGGTCACTAACCATGTTTGGTCGGATCCTAATGATCGACCAAACGGGTCAAGTTCGAAAGTCTAAGCGGGTGTTTAGTCCGCTTGACTTACGACTCTACACAAGCATAAATCTAAAAGTGACGAGCTAAACATGCTAGAACATGTTTAGTTAAGTTAGAAAACAGGTTTGGTATCAAAACAAACGGTTTTGATACCCTAGAGTAGTTTGGTTACAAAATACGCAAGAATACGCATTTTGGCCGAAACTACAACTCGTCACTGAGCCTAGATAACGTGGTAATCAGTAGGTATAGTCGCTAGGGACTATAACCATCGTGATTACGCTCACGTTAGGAAGTTCAAACGAACTTCGCATTAACCATAAACTGGTCAATGCAGAAAGTCAAACGCAGTTTGACTTTAATGCTAAAATGAATGAAAAGAACGAAGGAACACTTACAAAGGGTCCCCGCAAGATTGAATTTCCAAGTATTTCTCAGGTATGAAGTGTTTTCACACATCAACTTAGAGAAAATCTCAGAATTCAAGTGAGTTGCAAGTGAACTATGGGGGGGGGGGGTATTTATAGTTTTCATAGAACCGTTAGGATCGTTTCTTGAAAACCGTGATTCAATCCTGGCCGTACACATCGAGTCCACTGTTTTAGAAAACCAGGGGAGCCCATAGAAATGCTCAAAACCATGTGCAGAAGTGTGAAGCAGCTGGATCAAGCTGGAATCAACATTCTGCTGATCTAGGGATGCCTTACGGACCATAAGGTTCTCAGGCTTACGGTCCGGAAGCCTTGTGCAGGCCAGCAAGAATTGCATTTTGGCAGAACAGGCCCCTGAAGCCCCAAACTTGGTTTTCGATACATTTTTGACACGTTTAAGCCCCGTTAACCCCAATTCAAAGCTCTAAAATGAAGTTAAAGTATAGGGAACTTTAAATGTGCTCAAAAATATCTCAGATGTCGGTTCGTTTGGCCGTACGGTTGCGTTGTTCGGTTAATTACGACGGAAGTCGTAACGAACGCAAAAACGATCCAAATTAAGCGACGAATGGAATTTTATTATGCCAAACACTAAAATAAAATATTTTAATGCTTACATAAATTTTTGGATGTCCGGATATATTCAGAACGTAAGTTATGCGCGAAAATGCAAACTTATGCACTTTTTGACGCTTTTAGTCCCTGAATGAACATAAAGTTTATTTTAGCACACCGAACCCCTCAAAGCCTATTTCTAAGCTATGTAAAGGATATTTAGGGTGTGTTTAACTTATGATCAAGTTCCGGAATTTCCGTTACAGTACGAATCGACATACTTTCGCAGTTTGTCGAATTTAGTCCCTGTAAGCGAATAAACTTGATTTCGGCACACCAAACCTTCCAAAACTTATTTCTAAGTTATGTAAAGGTTATTGAAGGTATGTTAATCCTATGTCACTATTCCGGAGTGTTTGTTGCATTAAACTTGTTATATTTACGCATCAGTGCGCGTATAACCTTCCAGAAAGCGACTTAGAGCCCGAAATCGAACAAGAGTTGATATGTGCAAATGATACACGTATTTATACAAATCCCAAGTATGAAACACAATATTTCATTGATTTGGTATTTGTTCGATGGCCGTGGAGGCACAGATGTCACAGTAGTATATACTTTGAATGATTTTGACAAATTATATTCTGATGAAAAATTTCCAATAAAAGGTGATAAACCAGAAATTATAAAAAAGGTTTTCAAATTAACAGAAATTAATATTTCTGAAATAAATGATGTGAATTTTTCTGAAAAACCTAAAAAATACACCTCAAGAGTTCAACAACGAGAAAACAAGAAAAAGGGTTACAGTTATGGTTCGGGTTATCGAAAGAAACCAAACCATAACGGTAATTTCAAAAGGAAAGGTCTTGGATTTATTCCACCGAAAAATCATAAAAATGAAAAAACTTATAAATCAAAAACTGTATTTGTTTCAGGAACATCATCTGAAGAAGAAAAAGAAAAATTGTTCAGAAAGCAAACAAACAAAGAATTCCTTGCTAAGAAGCAAGAGGGAATGAAGAATGAAGCTGATCAAAGGAAGGAAACGAGAACCTGTTTTCAATGCAAAACAATTGGTCATATTGCTAGGAATTGTCCAAAGGCAATCCAAACAAAACAGGGAGTCTCTAAAAAAATGAAAGAAAAGATGGTTGAAAATGAACCACTAACCAAACCTTTTATAGTTTTCAAAAACTTGAAATTTGAGATTGGTGAATGTTCAAAAGGATTTTACAAAAGAAAAGCAAATCTTGACAACCAAAAGTGGGTTGTTAAGAAATCAGGTGATAGTTCTAGCAATGATTCTGATTCGTCAAAATCAGAGGAGCTGTTTTCTGGCGATGAATCTGATTCCACAAAGTCAGAAGAGCCACAAGTTGAATCAAAAGTTGAAAAATCAGTACCGCCAATGGATGATGCAAATTTTCCACCATTGAGGGCTGAAAATTTTAAACAAAAAGTTGGTAAAGTTGAGATTTCAAATCAATTTTTCTCTGCAAAGAAAGATTTTGATGTTGAAAAAGCATTTAATCCCAAGGTGAAACATATTTTTGGTAAAATGGTTGACAGGAAGGTCAAAGGGGTGAAGGAATTTTATGACAAGAAGATGAAAGGTAAAAAACCGAGTGTTGATAACTCGGAATCTTCCAAGGTCTATCAGGCTTGGGAGAACTTCTTTAACTGAAAACCCTGACTTGCCGGAGCTTCCAGGTTGGTAAGTGTGGAGCAGGTATCGGCATCATTCTTGATAATTTTGTATATTTGAGAAAACTTACAAGTGGTAAATCAAGGACATTAAGTTGTACTTAATTTTCTACAAGTGGTGTTTGTTGATTGTTTTTAAAAATGTTATATTTTTACAAAAATTTGAAGATGAAAGAACAATGTGATGAATTGAACCCCTAACTTACAAGTGGTTTATGAAATCAACAAAACTTATTTTCCGGAAAAACCATTTTGATTAAAACAAACTTAAGTGTTTTGAAATCATAATGGGAAAATAGTTTGTTGTAAGGGGGAGTTCTGATTGTTTATGCCAAGTGGATAGCGATTTGAAGCAATTCACAACAGTACTTTATTTGTACAGTTTGTTTTCAAATTTCAGTTTAATGTTTTTGAATTTTAGGGGGAGTAAGAATTTTCAGAAAATCCCAAAAACATTTGAAAATTTGAAAAAGTCAAAAACATGATAAAATTCAAAATGAGTTTTGTTGTAAAAAGAGGAAATGATAGTACATCAGTGGACTATCACAGCATGCTAAAAAATTGGAAAGTCAAATGTGATAAACGGTCTCACTGATGATGTGCCAGTAGGTTTTTGCACATTTAGTAGATTGTATCGAGATATAAACCTAAATTTCAAACTTACTTATATCGTGGGGAACATCTCTCGGATATATGGGTAACCCCCGGAATCTTGTTTGAAAGGTCCCTCTTTCTGAGATACTAGGTCTTTATGCTCAGTGATATCTGGGGTATTATTCCGGGACTTCTGATTTTGTGGAAGCAATGGCCTAGTCCCCGTATAATACTTTTCGCTTGCTTGAAATATAGCACCACCCTCAGCATAAAAATGATGAAACATTGCAAAATGCTAATCATGTGCTGTTGAATAAAAGATTCTCTAAAGGGAACACACCTAAAGTCGAAGCCATCATCTCTCTGATTTTGCGGAAGCAATAGCCTGAGCTCTCATGGCCCTCGCATTTTAATCCTTTACAGATATCATCTAGGTATACTCACCTGTAAGACTGAATATTGGGATCTGGATACGGGAGTATATTCTGAGGTGGGACACGCGAATAAGTTTAAGTTTCTAAAATACTAATCTCATATCTCGAAACAGTTAAACTTTGTGTGAAAATTTAAGTGGATCAGTATACTGACAATCTAAGTGAATCGTTTAAAACTTAAAATGTTTAAAGCTTAACGGTGTTACTGATTTGTCTCAAAAACTGATATGATCCTCTTACACAAACTCACAAAAATATTGTTTGTAAATATTTTTTTTACTGTATGTTCTTTCAAATTCAAAAATTCAAAAAGATTTGTGGAGTGTTTTAGCATAATTTTTTGAAAAATTCAAAAAGATTTTCGACAACTGATGCAGAAAAGCTGATTTTCAAAATTCCAAGTGCTAAACATGATGGACAACCAGTGAGGGGGATTTGTTTGATAAGAAAAGGATTTGAAAAGAAAAATATTTTTCCTACAAGTGGTTCATCAGAGATTAACTTTGTAAAATCATTTATTGATTGATTAATACCTGCAAGTGATATATAAATTTGTGAAATTTATTGTGAGGTAGAGCTTGTGCAGGTATGAAGTTTGGAAAGAATCAGGTTCTGATTTCTGAGGATCATGTGGTTTCAAGAGAGCCAGGTTTCGATCCTGAGCAGAATGTAAGCCAGATCACAATCCTGATACTGTGAGAGCCAAGTTTTGATCTTGGATCTGATGTTCATGCAAGCTGATGACGCTGATGAACTTAAGGAATCAAGAGATCTGATCAAGAGAATTAGAAAGATCAACATTCAAGGGGGAGATTAGTTGATAAAGAGAAGAGAGAAGACTGAAGATGCTTTACATTGTAAGATACTTTGGAAAAGTTCGAGAAGACTGATAAAGACTGAAGATTGAAGACTCGACACTGAAGACTTCATCAACATCCGAGGGGGAGTCTGTTGGTGCATACGTCTGTCGACTTCGTCTTGTATCGAGTCTTGTATTAGAATAGATAGATCAGGGCACGTAGTACGAGAAAAATTTCAAACATGTTTAAAGGTTGATTTCGCACGAAATAGGCAACAGCTATTTCGCACGAAATCAAATGGTGATTTCGCACGAAATGACTATTTCGTGTGAACTTGTTTTCGCATGAACTATTCCGTGCGAAATACCATAGCCTATAAATACTTGAGGTGCCTTATCATTTTTAACTTTCCGGTTTCAGAGCCGAAGTGTTGCCGAAGTGTCTACTCACTGTAAAACGTTGTTATATCAATCAAAAGACAGTTTAAAGTGAATTACAAGCTGAATCAACTCGATACGTTTGTTTCTGCCTCTCGTATTGAGAAAAAAAAACTCTTCTGAATGACTCGTTTGGTCGTGAAAACGATCCTACATAAACTGATTATGCAACATTATTAAACATGTTTAGGCATATAATACTTATCATAGGACTAGTTAGACCATCCGAACGCGCATTTGCGCAAATGACGCGTTAAAGTAGCGTATACTACCTTAACGGATCATAACGGGTCAAAAGCACTTAGGATTGATGTCAAATCAGAATGTAGGCTTTGTTAAACCATATCATCTGAGTTCCAACACTCATTTGGTTTACAAGACCTCATTCTACCCGATCTCCTGATTTAGGTCCCGATTTATTAACATAGTGATCCGATACTAGGTGCCACCTGATTCCCTGACTTCCCGAGCTTTGTTAGTTCAGTTGATTCAAGAGTACTTAGCAATCTCAAGTTATACATAGCTCCCCTCTTTTATGCTTTTAATTGTTTTGGGGTGACTCATATGTGCTAAATGCTTTTCAAATTTTCAAAACAAAGACTATGGTTTATATAAACACAACGATTTCAATAATGTGAACGAACTTGTTGGGGCGTTAGTCGAAAGACGAATGACATTCATTAGCTTTGATCAAGCCGACCAGTAGTATGTTATGGTAACATAGGATCTGACAAATCCCATTATCGGACTATCCCTTTAGTGGGTAATGTGGGTAACGACAGAAACTATTATTTTAACAAACCCTTTGGTGGTTTGTTAGTGGATGGTAAAGAGGTCTTTCATGGCCTAATAAAGTTACCCCATGGGTGGTATAGTCGAGTCACACAGGTTTGAATGTATTCATTAAAGAATAACCAAAAGTTGTATTTCACAATTAAAACACGGACGTGTTAGACTCTGTATGCCCAAGACACATATTAAATTGATGTGGCTAGTACGTTATGATCCAAGTCGGGTCATACATGTAACACCCCTAAATTTATTTAAATATATATATGTCGTTATACATGTATAAGTTATAATAATTATAATATAATAATGAGAATCGAAACTAGGAATAACTAACCTAGTTAAATTCTTAATAGAAAAGATGAGGGAAACCAAAGAATTCTAACTATTGTATTAACTTAGAACCTTGAGGGGCTAAATGTGCAAATTTTGAAACTCATTTTATTAAAACCTGGATAAGTATCAAAGACACACACTTTGTGTGTGTGTGTCCAGATCGATCGAAACCCAAGGACGAATTCTATCTCTTTCAAAACCTTAACTCCTCTAATTTCACTCAAAATCCAAGAAATCAAATCAAATTGAAGGTGATTCACGGCTGAATTTGTGATCCTCATCCTTAGTAGGTCACAAGGTATGTTAAATCTTTAGATATGATGATGTTGTGAGGATTTTTGAATTCTTGTAACAAAAATTTTTGATGAATTGATGAAGGTTATGGTTGAATCATGACTAATATAAGTCTAGGAACTAATTTTAGACAAAGAAATTTATCAATTCATTAATTAACCTATGAGTTTCAATGTTTGTTACATAAGGGTATATGGCTTTTGTGAAGAATACATATATTCTTGTTATATTGAATGTTAACGGATGCTTATGATGTAAATTCTAGCGTGCTTATAGTGTTCTTGTTATATAAATCGAATTTCTATGCTAAACATGGTTAAAACTGTTAATCATGAACATGATAGTGTTAAAACACAAATTATGCACACCAGATGTTCGATAAAATGCTTGAATGAATAGGAATACTTTAAAGATATGAATTAATCTCTTAGTTGATTAACCAAGAGAATGAAATATCGAATATTGAACTATGAAGTTCTACACAATATATTCAACTCAAATTATATAGGTGATTTGGGTGGATCATCAAGTGGACAAGGCGGGTCGGATAACCACTTAAAAGGAAAGCTTTGAAAAGGTACGCGGCTATTCGCTTCGTAATATCTTGTTTTAGTACTTTTATGCTTAGTTGTGTAATGATAATTAAATCATTATAAAGTTGGATAATACTAAAAATGAAGGATTTCGTTTGTAGTATCCAAACACAAAAAAGTAGAAATGTCGAGAATATAGAAATGAAGAAAGTGGTCGATTCCACTTAAAAGTTCACCGGGTTAAATTGACTCGGATACTATATGTTTGATTCAAAAATGGCGATGGATTCGCTAGTGAAATCAAACGGGTCAAAATCACCAAAGTATTAAACTTTGGTAAGTTAAAGTGATAAATGTTGCTAATTAAGTTAAACCGGAAAATTAGGACATATGTACCTTATTATCGGCACTTGAGTTTTAGTTTAATGTGTCGTAATGTAAACGGATGATAAGATGTAGTTCTTATGGGAATTTTGAGCCTATAAGTACATTTTATACCTCATTAATGTAAACGGGTCGAATAATTTGGAAAACCCCTACTGTTCAGTGAACACTCCTACTGTACGGTGAAAACTCCTACTATTCAGTGAAAACCCCTACTGTTCAGTGAACACTCCTACTGTACAGTGAAAACTCCTACTATTCAGTGAAAACCCCTACTATTCAGTGAACACTACTACTATTTAATGAACATTCCTACTGATGGGTGAACATTCTTTAGAAAGGGGTTAAACTAGAGCCCTCGCGGCCCGCGGAGGCTAGTCCTTCGTCTGTCGCACCCTGCGACCGAGACACAGAGCTGGAAAAATGTTGTTCTTTTATGTGTTTTGACTTTAGGACTTGTTAATTCACATTATAAACAATGTTTTGAAAAATTTCTGGATTATAGGTGATGGTAGCGAATTGCGGATGATGGTCAAGTACCCGAAAGGATCGAACACACAAATGTCAAAGCTTCCGCAATTATAATAGTCCTTTTGAAACGAAACTTATGTGTAATAAGTAGAAGTAGTTTTGTTGGAAATATTTAAAATCCATGTAAATTATCGTTTTGTGGATATTTGGTAAAAGATACTTATAACGTGATACATGTTTCAAGTAAATTATCCAATGTTATTAAAGGTCTTACAAGTTAGTATCGGAGCCAGGTTAAGACAAAGTGTGTTCGGTTCAAAGCTTGATAAAGACATCCGGTAAGAGTTATTTATAAATGAGTCTAGATTTATAGAATTAGATAATGAAAAACATATGAAAGGTGTATGGGAGGAGTGTATGAATACGCTCGAACCCGGGGAAATACACTAAGAAAGGTAAGGCAAGATATGTACTTGACCGAACCTAAAAAGAAATACACATTACTTGTGATTAAGTATGTGTAATATAAATTTCCATGTAACAAGGTGGAAATAAATTAAATAGTTATTGATTAACTATTGTGAATATTTCAGTCAAAGAAATGGCCGGTGAAACTGGAAAGGAATCAACATCTCGTGTAACTGAAGAGATGAAAGCTACTATTTCCGAGGAAGTCGGAAAAGCTTTAGAAGCTAGTCTACCGCAGTTCATCGATAGACTACAAACTACGCTTTTAGCGGTAATGGATGATAAGATGAATGAAAAGAAAGATGCAGGTAAATCGAAAGCGTGTCCATATAATAAATTTATGGCATGCAAACCCCCGTTATATCATGGTGAAGTTGATCTGATCATTTGTCAACGATGGATTAGCGACATTGAAGGGGTATTTGAAAGGTCCCATTGTGATGAGACTGATTTCGTGGCATACGGAACCGGTCAGTTAAGAGGCCAAGCCAAGGATTGGTGGGATAATCTGAAGAAGGAACAGGGAATTGAGGCCACGAGAATTATGACATGGGAAGAATTCAAAACACCGTTCCTTAGACATCATAGCCCGAAAGCTGTAATCAATAGGATTAAAGAAGAGTTTATTCAGCTAAGGTATAATGGTGAGTCGATAGAGAAGATTACGGGAATCTTTCTCGATAAGCTCAGGTTTTGCAATGAGCTGGTTCAGACTGAAGAATAGAAAATATATTATTACTACAACATGCTGAGAGCGGAGTATCAGGAGTTTATGACTCCTTCAAAATACGGGCATCTTACAGAGATAGTGAATGTCGCACGTGAAAGGGAAATTGAGCTGAAAAAACAGATTGAAAGGGGTGAGCGAAGGGTGTTTGATAAAAACCCAATCCCCACAAAGAAACAAAAGCTGAATGAAGCTCCGAAGAAAGGAGTTGACAAAGGGGGGATACCTCCATGCAAAATTTGTGGAAAAAATCATAAGGGCGAATGCTATTTTAAAAATAAACCATGTCCTACTTGCGGCAAAGTGGGACATGTGGTTGCAAATTGCCCGGGAAAGGTGTCGGTATGTTATAAATGTTACAAACTGGGACACAAAAAGTCTGAGTGCCCGTAGTTAGCGGGAACCAAAGACACCACTGATACAAAGCCTGACGCCCAGAAAGCAAGGGCAAGGTCTTTCAACATGACAGCCGCTGAAGCTAAAACTGAACCTGATGTTGTTTCAGGTATATTTCTTGTAAATTCAATTCCAGCACAAGTTTTATTTGATACGTGTGCAAATAGATCTTTTATATCACATCGATTTATTTAACACCCTATATTTGCATTAACAAAATTACCTGTGCCATTAGAAGTAGAAATAGGTGATAATAAAAGTTTTATTGCCTGTGACATGTGTTGGAATTGCAAATTGAGCATTGACGATGAAGAATATTTCGTTGATTTAATTCCCATGTCAATGGGAGAATTTCAAGTGGTAATTGGGATGGATTGGCTAGCTCGTTATCACGCGACAGTAATATGCAACCGTAAGAATATACAACTAATGTCTTCAAGCGGAAAACATGTTACTATTTATGGGGAGAAAAGTTGTAGCCCCATAATTTGCTCTTTCATTAAAGCTTGCAAGCTGGTTCGACATGGATGTAAGGCGTATATGGCTTACATACATGATTCAACAAAAAAGGCTCCAGAAATCAAAGACGTACCAGTTGGACGAGAATTTGAAGATGTTTTCCGGAAGATCTACCGGGGATACCACCTGAGCGTGAGGTGGAGTTTGGCATTGAATTGGTTCCGGGTGCGAAACCGGTAGCCAAGGCTCCTTATCGATTAGCGCCATCGGAACTACAAGAGTTGCTGTCGCAATTACAAGACCTTTTAGACAAAGGATTTATTCGACCGACCGTTTCTCCATGGGGAGCGCCAGTATTATTTGTGAAGAAGAAAGATGGAAGCATGAGAATGTGCATCGATTATCGGGAGTTAAATAAACTCATGGTAAAGAATCGATACCCACTTCCTAGGATCGACGACTTGTTCAATCAGCTACAAGGCGCGAGTTGGTTTTCGAAGATCGACTTAAGGTCGGGTTATCATCAGTTGAAAGTAAAAGAAGAAGATATACCAAAAACACCATTCAAACGCCATATGGGCATTACGAGTTTTTAGTAATGTCTTTCAGATTAACTAATGCACATGCGGCTTTCATGGATCTTATGAACTGCGTCTGCAAACCAATGCTAGACAAGTCGGTGATTGTTTTCATTGACGATATTCTTGTATATTCAAAGAACGAAGCGGATCATGAATGTCACTTGCGTGAAGTTCTTGAAACGCTTAGGCGTGAGAGACTTTACGCAAAGTTTTCAAAATGTGCCTTTTGGCTGCGTGAGGTACAGTTTCTAGGACATGTTATTAATACCGAGGGGGTATCAGTAGATCCGTCCAAAATAGAAGCTGTGACTAAATAGAAACCTCCAAAGAATCCATCAGAGATTAGGAGTTTCCTAGGTCTTACGGGTTATTATCGGAGATTTATACAAGATTTCTCCAAAATTGCAATACCATTAACCAAGTTGACTCGAAAAGATGAGAAATTTGTATGGGTAGTGCACAAGAAGATGCCTTCCGTATTCTTAAAGAAAAATTGACCAGTGCCCCTGTATTAACGTTACCAGAGGGGATTGAAGACATGGTCATTTATTCTGACGCATCCCAGCGTGGTCTCGGGTGTGTACTTATGCAACGAGGAAAGGTGATCGCTTATGCTTCAAGACAATTAAAGATTCATGAAAAGAAGTATCCGACACATGATCTAGAATTGGCGGCAGTAGTCTTTGCCTTAAAAATATGGAGGCATTATTTATATGGTGTGAAATGTACCATTTTCACTGACCATAAAAGTTTCAAATACTTCTTTGATCAAAAGGAGTTAAATATGAGACAACGGCGTTGGTTAGAGACGGTGAAGGATTATGATTGTGAAATTCATTATCAACCAGGGAAAGCCAACATAGTTGCAGATGCAAAGAATATTCACCTATTCGGGTGCAATCAATGCAGTTAGTAGTGACCTCGGATTTAATTGAACGAATCAAAGAGGCGCAATATGAAGCTGTAAAAGAAGAAAATTTGAAAAAAGAAAGAATAGTGGGTCAGCTTAAAGACTTGAAAGAAAATAGTGATGGATTAAAAACCCGTTTTGATCGAATCTGGGTTCCAAACACTTGCAATGTTAAAACTCTTCTTATTGATGAAGCTCACAAGTCCCGCTATTCTATTCATCCGGGAGCTACCAAGATGTACTAAGACTTAAAACAAAATTATTGGTGGCCCGGAATGAAGCGAGACATCACAAAGTATGTGGAAAAATGCTTAACTTGTTTACAAGTAAAAGAAGAACACCAGAAGCCTTACGGTAAACTTCAGCCGTTAGACATTCCGGTGTGGAAGTGGGAACACGTTACTATGGATCTGTTAACTAAATTACCAAGAACATCACGTGGATTTGATGCTATATGGGTAGTAGTTGACAGATTGACCAAGAGTGCTCATTTTATTCCAATTAGAGAAGCATACACTTCTGAGAAGATGTCGGAAGTATACACGAATGAAATCATATCTCGCCATGAAGTACCGGTGTCTATCGTATCGGATAGAGATGCGCGCTTTACTTCAAATTTTTGGTGCAATTTTCAAGAGGAAATGGGTACTAAGTTGTTCATTAGTACAACATATCATCCGCAGACCGATGGGCAGAGTGAAAGAACTATCCAAACGCTCGAAGATATGCTACGTGCATGTATTATCGACCTTGTTGGTAGTTGGGATGTTTATCTACCACTAACAGAGTTTTCATATAACAATAGTTACCATTCCAGTATTGGAATGACCCCGTATGAAATGCTCTATGGTAGAAAGTGTCGAACCCCGGTGTGTTGGGGTGAAGTGGGTCCGCGAGAATTAGCCCATAAAGATGTACTCAGGATTACTAATGAAAAGATTGAAGTGATCCGGGCTCATTTAAAAGCTGCTCAAGATTGACAAAAGTCCTACGCAGATAAAAGACGAAGACCAATCGAGTTTCAGGTTGGTGATATGGTGATGCTTAAAGTATCTCCATGGAAAGGAGTTATCCGCTTTCGAAAACGGGGAAAATTGAGTCCGAGATTTATTGGGCCACTCAAAATCTTAGAGCGGGTGGGTAAGGTAGCTTTCCGACTTGAATTGCCAGAAGAATTGAGCAGTATACATAGCATTTTCCATGTTTCACATCTACGAAAGTGCTTAGCTGATGAAACAACTTATATAAGTTATGACGACATTGAAGTTGATGATAAATTGAATTATGTCATAAAGCCTATCAAAATTCTTGATCGAAAGGTCAAAAGCTTAAGGTATAAAGAGATTATTCAAGTTAAAGTTAAATGGGAACACCGGAAGGGATCGGACACAACTTGGGAGTCCGAAGAAGAGATGAGACACTTATACCCTTCTCTATTCGGTATGTATTACAATTTCGAGGACGAAATCCTCTTTAAGGGGGGTAGACTTGTAACACCTCTAAATTTGTTAAAATATATATATGTCGTTATACATTTATAAGTTATAATAATTATAATATAATAATGAGAATCGAAACTAGGAATAATTAACCTAGTTAAATTCTTAATAGAAAAGATGAGGGAAACCAAAGAATTCTAACTATTGTATTAACTTAGAAGCTTGAGGGGCTAAAAGTTCAAATTTTGAAACTCATTTTATTAAAACCTGGATAAGTATCAAAGACACACACTTTGTGTGTGGGTGTCCAGATCGATCGAAACCCAGGGACGAATTCAATCTCTTTCAAAACCCTAACTCCTCTAATTTCACTCAAAATGCAAGAAATCAAATCAAATTGAAGGCGATTCACAGCTGAATTTGTGACCCTCGTCCTTAGTAGGTCACAAGGTATGTTAAATCTTTAGATATGATGATGTTGTGAGGATTTTTGAATTCTTGTAACAGAAATTTTTTATGAATTGATGAAGGTTATGGTTGAATCATGATTAATATAAGTCTAGGAACTAATCTTAGACAAAGAAATTTATCAATTCATAAATTAACCTATGAGTTTCAATGTTTGTTACATAAGGGTATATGGGTTTTGTGAAGAATACATATATTCTTGTGATATTGAATGTTAATGGATGCTTATGATGTAAATTCTAGTGTGCTTATAGTGTTCTTGTTATATAAATCGAATTTCTATGCTAAACATGGTTAAAATTGTTAATCATGAACATGATAGTGTTAAAACACAAATTATGCACACCAGATGTTCGATAAAATGCTTGAATGAATAGGAATACTTTAAAGATATGAATTAATCGCTTAGTTGATTAACCAAGAGAATGAAATATCAAATATTGAACTATGAAGTTCTAAACAATATATTCAACTCAAATTATATAGGTGATTTGGGTGGATCATCAAGTGGACAAGGCGGGTCGGATAACCGCTTAAAAGGAAAGCTTTGAAAAGGTACGCGGCTATTCGCTTCGTAATATCTTGTTTTAGTACTTTTATGCTTAGTTGTGGAATGATAATTAAATAGTTATAAAGTTGGATAATACTAAAAATGAAGGATTTCGTTTGTAGTATCCAAACACAAAAAAGTAGAAATGTCGAGAATATAGAAATGAAGAAAGTGGTGGATTCCACTTAAAAGTTCACCGGGTTAAATTGGCTCGGATACTATATGTTTGATTCAAAAAGGGCGATGGATTCGCTAGTGAAATCAAACGGGTCAAAATCACCAAAGTATTAAACTTTGGTAAGTTAAAGTGATAAATGTTGCTAATTAAGTTAAACCGGAAAAATTAGGACATATGTACCTTATTATCGGCACTTGAGTTTTAGTTTAATGTGTCGTAATGTAAACGGATGATAAGATGTAGTTCTTATGGGAGTTTTGAGCTTATAAGTACATTTTATACCTCATTAATGTAAACGGGTCGAATAATTTGGAAAACCCCTACTGTTCAGTGAACACTCCTACTATACAGTGAAAACTCCTACTATTCAGTGAAAACCCCAACTGTTCAGTGAACACTCCTATTGTACAGTGAAAACTCCTACTATTCAGTGAAAACCCCTACTATTCAGTGAACACTACTACTATTTAATGAACATTCCTACTGATGGGTGAACATTCTTTAGAAAGGGGTTAAACTAGAGCCTTCGCGGCCCACGGAGGCTAGTCCTTCGTCTGCCGCGCCCCGCGACCGAGACACAGAGCTGGAAAAATGTTGTTCTTTTATGTGTTTTAACTTTAGGACTTGTTAATTCACATTATAAACATCAATGACTAATGTTTTGAAAAAATTCTGGATTATAGGTGATGGTAGCGAATTGCGGATGATGATCAAGTACCCGAAAGGATCGAACACACAAATGTCAAAGCTTCCGCAATTATAATAGTCCTTTTGAAACAAAACTTATGTGTAATAAGTAGAAGTAGTTTTGTTGGAAATATTTAAAATCCATGTAAATTATCGTTTTGTGGATATTTGGTAAAAGATACTTATAACGTGATACATGTTTCAAGTAAATTATCCAATGTTATTAAAGGTCTTACAATACACAAGCTAGACAAACACCTATAATATTTATTTATGATATGATCAAACTTATAAATATTAACACTTAGAATATTTAGACATTGGTTTTCTAAATAATTGCACTTGAAAACCTAATAAATTATATGGATAATTTATTTTGTGAGAATATTTTATTTTGTTATTTAATGGGTTAAATAACAATTTTAAAAGGATTGCAAAGTCTTATAACATATGATGTTATATTTTATAAAAGTTATAAAATATAAATAATACTTAAATTGTTAAAAAGAAATTTTGTATTTTTTTTATATAACCCACAAGTGCCCCCCTCCCCCCATGGAGTCTTCCCAAAGTTATTGGTCCAATGAGATTGCATACAATTGTCATTGTTAGAGGCTTCTTGATTGGGTGATGAGGGTGGCACTTGATTTGGTGAATAAAGGGTGAACTTCTCTCATACTTTTGCAAGATCATTTTTTTTCAAGTAGAAGACTTGAAAAAATTTTCTCTAAAAATCGGCCAACGTGTGGTGGTTCTAAGGGGTTTTCAAATTTGATTTTCAAGTGCAAAAACTCAAGAAACTACTCTCTAATTTTCGGCCAAGGGTTGGTTCCAAGAGGGGATTTTTCAAGTGAGTTTTAAGTGTAAAATCCTAGCTAAACTTATGGTGTTTGTTGGAAGGCTTGGGGTATACAAGCTTGAGGTCTTCTACTCTTGAAGATTACCATTCAAGAGCATCATCTTCTTCATGTATTTTACTCCAAGAAGGTAGTATTCTAAAGCACCCTATGGTTATGTTTGATAGCATGCATGTTCGTATTGGATCCGGGTATTGGGTTTTACATATAAAATGGGTTTTATATCTTGTAAGTAACATGTTCTAAATAACTTTTCCGCTGCGTTTTTTATTTTATAAGGATAAAATAACTTTGATAAACATGTGAAAAACCCAACAGGACGATTGAACGATGGTTTATAACACGGAAGATTTGAACGATTTAGACGATTGGTTTTTATAACACAAACGATTCGTAACAAGGAAAATTTGGACGATTGGTTTATGGTAAGTCATTAGGTAACAAGGCTTGTGTAATGTGATAAAATCATGGTGGATACGCCGCTGGTACTTCCTATATACAAGTGCTTTTATCACATTACATGTCATAGCGTTATCTAGATCACTTGGACGAATGTTTTCAAACGATGTCACGCAACGATGTTTACTTAAAGATATAAACCATACAATGTTTACTTTCAAAGATGATTTACTACTTGGTTTTACAAAGACAAATGTTTTCAGTCAAGATTCATGGCTACAATGGTTTTGGTTTTACATATATCAACTTGTAAAATTGATAAAACTTATTGCAATATCAAACACTTTTTGATTTCAATGATTACACTCATCGACTCTCAAGGTTGGACGAGGTATTGCAATATGAATTCAAAGCCATGAATTTGACATACAAAACCTATGTACTCGCTGGCATTTTTATGCTGACTATTTTTCTTATATTTTTCAGGTTCTATTATGTGAAGATTGTTGATTGCTTGCTTCACATAGGATGGACGCGGGCCTTAGTGACTTTAAAACTTGAAAGACAATTGTTTGTATTTAATTGGTTTGTATCAAAACAACGAGTCTATTAATGAAATAAAATAAAACTTCAAATACCATGTGTTGTGAAACAATGATTCTGTGACATGACTCCCGGACGTTTCCGTCGCAGTTTGTTGTATTACGCGGTCGGGGTGTTACACAGATTGTTCGGGGATGCATTTGATCTGGATACACTAGTTCGTGATCACATGATTATCATTTGATATAGTGACTATTAATGGGCCTTAAAGAAAAATCCGCATTGTTGAAAAACTGACTTTTGTGGACCAAAATGACATATTTTTCACATAGCTGAGTTTTCCTGTGAACAGAGAGGATTGAATTTGCCAAGTTTGAGGGGAAATTCAGTGAGGTTAGAATTTGCAAAAATGAGGGGGAATAAAAATTTCATTAGAATATATTGAAATTCTGGCATTTTTGAAATTCATGACGTGCAACAATATTCGGGTGGTTCCGATTTCCGATTGTCCAGGGATGCATTTGATCTTGATTCATTAGTTTGTGATCACATGGAGTTCAGATTTTTCAGATCGTGACCAGATTGATGTCTTAGGGTTTGAGTCCCGGGTCTTCGTCATGCCGGATAGTAGGATTACCATGAGGAGATGCATCAGTATTGTTGATACTTAAAAGATATCACAGCTTAGTGATAGTCTAAGGTGTCAAAATGGTTAATTTTTTAGTAGAGGAATTGTTTTTCGGACTAACCGCCGAGGAATGACGATATTTGTTGATTATGTTGTTGCCAGGACTAACAGAAAAGAATATATATCTGTTATCGTGACTGAAGAGGAAGAATGTGAATCTGATTGTGAGAGAATGTTTCTCAGATCTAAATGTGATTACCAAATGATTTGTTATCCGATGAAGATTTACTGATTGAGAAGATTACCGTTTACGCTGATCAATCATTCAAGAATGTGCTTAGAGTTGATTACGGAAAACGGGATTTCAGATTTTCGTGGGTATTCACAAAGTTGAAGTTTACCGGTGTGGTGATTCGAAGTTTCTATCAATTTCCAGTTGGGTTTTTGAAGATTAAGAGACTCAGCTCAAGTGCTAAAGTGGTAAATCAAAACCGAACACGGATGTGGTTATAGTCGAAACTAAGAAGCTGCATTGATTAGCTTCGAGTTGGTGATTATTCGTGAAGATTACAGTTAAGAAAATTAGAGGAGGTCGGGAACTGTGCAAACAAAGACCTGAAGGTTCATTTCAGGGGGGATTTGTTTATAATGAAGATAATGCAAGCCCGAATCATCAATCAAGGGGGAATTATCTAAAGATTTCAAGCTGCTTGATTGAAGTTGCAGAATATTCAAAACAACACTCATATTTCAAGATCAAGATTCGACAGTAACGACCAAGGGGGAAATTATTGGTGCATATTTTGTATGTCCATCACTGTGCGAATAGGCTAGATAGAGCGTGTGTTGAATATTGTATAGATTAGATATGAACAGATGACTTTGGATAGGACAAGAGAGGTTCTTACGAATGTAACCTTCGTGAGGAGGTAACCCCCGTGAGGAGGTAAGTTACCTTTGTACGAAGGTAACTACCTCCACACGGACTAGTACCTCTACACGGAAGTACATCCGTCCCAAACCTCAAGTATATATAGTGTGTTGTCTGTTCGTTAGTTGATAAGTTTTTGAGTTCCTAGAGGGGAAATGCTAGAAAAATTTTGTTCTCCAGCTTGTAAAGATGTATACTCTTTCGGTATGAATGGAATCATTCCACTTATGTTTAGATTTCTACCGAATTAGTTCTTTTCTACCCAAACTTTCGTCTAAATCCGCTAACACTCGTTGGATAGTTGTTTCACTGTGTTTTATAAGGAATTTGATCATCTCATGAGATGTAGAGACTATTACATTGAATGAACTACCTCTGGGCGACTAATTAATGTGTTACAACGGAAGGGGACCCTACGACGAGGAAAGCCCTCTTTTCCCACCGGAGAACTTTCTTATTGTTAGTTAGACTTCCAACATTATCTTTCGTATTGAGAATACCATTTCCCTACAGAATTTCACTAAGGGCATTCTATATTTCTTGAATTTTACTCTTATAGATTTACCCATTTGTAGGAAAAAGTGCAAGTACGTAATCTCTGACGTGTTGCCTACCTCTAGATAAACCTTGTTGACGTCCTCGCCTCCTATCTCCACTTTGATTATAATATGAGATACCTATTATTATTGATACATATTTGAGATAGAAGCTTGTTTGATAGGTTAGATTGATCGATCGATAATCGTTTGTGTTTTGTTTAAGAGTTTGTATGAATTTAGGTATGTGTGTGTAACTTTAATCACCACTGCGACTTTGTAAAGTCGCATGGGGTCCATAGGTGTGACTAAATTCGGCTTATATATATGTTGTGCGGGTTATGTTTCTATAAAATTGAGAAACGAGTGGTGAGTGTGTGTGTTTGTGTGTGTGTGTGTGTTACTCTGAGAGATATATTGTAACCTACCTTCTATTGGATATATATATATATATAAGATTAATTTTTTATAGATCGTTATATACGGATGTATTTCTCGTTACTTATACCGAACGGATTCTGTAGATTTGTGTATTGATTGTGAACTTCTTATCGATCCTATGAGGCACCTTAGGGACCTACACATGTAATGAAACCATTTTTATTTCATCTAAGACCATATGAATCCTTTATAGATATGCGGTCATTTCATCATAAAATTTAAGGTGAAATTCCATAACCTTCGAGAGTAACTTCTGTAGTTAAGGTCTAGCAATTGATGCATTTACACCAATAAAAAAAATTCAAAATTACTACTTTAGCACAAAGTTGCTAATTAAGTTTAGATTTGATAATGGTGTTCAGAGTTAGTATTGATGTTCATACTTGATACCATGTAGTAGCATTTACTACCGAAGTACAAGATGCTACCCATCTTATTTGAAACTAACCTTCAAAAGTAGCTAATGTCCTTCACAATCCCTGAAGATCATTTCCATGCTATTTCTTTTTGGTACCTTCATGTTATATACAGGCGTAGGACAGCTAGCGCATATCTCTTACGCGCGTATGACTTATGCATACGCAGGACTCCTGTGTGCATATCATTCTTGTGCTTCTCTAACACACCAAACTATACAATAATCAACACATTCTCCATCTAACATATTCTCTTATTAACAGACACATAAAATGCATCAACATTTTTCCTAAACCCAGTACTTTTAATATAGTTCCCCAAAGTTTAATTGTGTTAATATTTCATTTTATTTCATACTCATTTTTTTCTAAACCAACCCAAACTCATTTAGGTTTGGATCAGCGTTGCCCAAACCAAATTGGTATGTTTCTAAAATGTTCCAGTTTGACCCGAACTTGGAACTTGGAATGACCCATTACTCAATCCGACTCATCCGTTTTGTGAGGCTATGCACCGCTTAGCCTAATAAATCCTGATTAAGATGATACCTTTAAGTTCTTTTGGGAAATCAGGCTGGTTTTCAGGTAGGGCATTACGAATTGCAGGTACCTGCTTGTATGACTCACTCAACCTAGATAGAAGAGGGTATTTACCCTGCACAAAAAAAATGAAATCGTAAACCTTATAAACAAAACTAAAAGTGGTAACACTAATATAATAATTCCACATGTAAAGATACAATACATACAATATCATAGTTATATCTCTCTAATGTACCAATGATTTGGGGAGCGAGAAGCACATCAACCTGCCTATATATGTTAGTAAGTATATAATCTATAAGGATACAATATTTGTATCCAATGCGAAAGAAACAATCTTTACCAGGCAAATTTCATCTCCGGTTGCATACTTTCCCGCATGATCTTTTAGTAAAATCTCCAAAGCTACATTGGTTTATGTGCAAACATTTGAAGGATTTAATCATAATTAAATGGTTGGTTTGGTTGGGTCAACGAAGATGAAAGGTTAAATGAAAGAGATTAAAATCCGTCAATAAAGGATGAAGATATACAAGTATAGAAAAGCTAGAGACGATTAAAGAGATTTGTTTATTTATATGATTCCATATTAGTAGGAGAAAGGTTTTCTTAGTATAGATATATGGTTAAGGTGTTGTAATCTATGTGGTATTCGATCATTATAATAGAAAAGAGGTGTGTCATAGATTTGGGTCACAAAACCTAGTTATTGTTGAATCCAATTATTTCCAACAAAATCAAAATATTTTTCTATGAACAAGTGGCTTAGGAATGAAATTTGTGTTTTTATCTGATTTTTGAAGTGAAATGTAAAATTAGGTAAATGATTGGGCCCTTGGGTGGTATGTGACTATCACCAAAGTCACTATGGTTGGAATGCCTACAACATATAACTAAGAGTATTCACATCCTTTTCCATGTATATCTGTGAGTGGGTTTTGCATATTATAAGAAGTGGTTATAAGTGTAGGAGAGAAATAATAATATTGTTCATCTGTATATTGGGGTTGGGGGACTGTTCGCCACCATTAGTTTTTTTACTATTTTTTTAAAGTGGTTGTGAGTGGAGAAGAGAGAAATGTAATGATAAAGGAATAAAATTATTACATAATTGAAAATGAGAGAGAAAAGACAATGGTTTTTAATGTAATTATAGAAATAAGGATAAAGGAAGGGATGCGAATGCGAATGCTCTAACAGGTTTAGGATAACGATCCGTTTTTTCGATACATCTATAATATATTATAATACATGAAGTATGGGTATCTTAAAATTTAAATAATACAACCATATAGTTGCTTAAGGTACAAGACATAATACACATGTGAACCACTTTTTTGGGCATATATGTCTTTTAAACAATATTTATACTTTTGTCCCCTCAATTTTACTCAGTTTTTGTTTCGATAAATAGTAATCACACTTTCTCTCCCTTATTTTAAACCAACTACCCTAATGATTTTTAAACGGTCATAACTATTTTCATATGTTAATATTTTTTTTAAATTACACCATAAAGCAATTTGTTGTCTTTAATTTTACTGCTATAGTTTTTAATTAAAGAAAAAATTATATGTTACGTGATTAACTGTGTCTATGGAGGTAATAACTGAACCGTTAACCAAAATGAAAACAGACGATAATCAACCGAAATCAACTGATTTAACCAAAAATCGGTTATCATTTTTTTGTACCCTTGGTTAACTGAAATAACCGAAGAAAAGCAATTGTATTTTCATACATTTGTAGCTTTTATACCTCAATTTTATGTATTTATATCTCAATTTCATATTTTTTATGTATTTATACATCTATTATATGTATCCATACCCTATTTCATGTATTGATCATAGTTATTAACGGCACCAGGCGCACTCAAGGCACATAGGCCTCGCTCGGGGCAGAGGTGCAAGGCGCAAGAAAAGCGAGGGTCTGAGAAAGTAAAAACGCACAACGAAAAAAATAAAAGTTATTTTATGTATAAGAAAATTAACACTATTCTTCAAATAAAATAAATTAAAGCTATTACATAACATTTAATATAATTTATTTAATACCAAAAGTTCTAAAATATTAGTGTAGAAAAGTGATTTTCGTTTAGATAAAAGTAGAAATCTAGTTGGAATCTTGTTGGAATTTAGAGAATTTGGCCGGAAACTCTCTAAAATTTAGAATCTCACCGGAACCTGCTCCGGAACCATCACCTGGAGAACTAAAGCGCAATTGTCTCGCCTCGCTTGGAAAATGGGCCTAGGCGCAAAAGGCCATGGCTTGTAACAACTATGGTATCGATATATCAATTTATGTGTTTCTAGGCAAAAAAAAATTAACCCATGTAAGGTTTGGGTTACTAATAGAACCGAAAATCGACAATCTAACCAAATAAACCGGGCCGATTAACCAAAAATTGATTGACTAATAAAGTAGAGTAACCGATGACTTTGGTGTCGGTTTTTTTTTTTTTTTTTTTTGTGCCAGAGATCATCTTCACGAAGAAGATCAAGGGCTTTTTCTCCGTGACATATCGTCTGTGTTGGTTGTTATTCAACATTCTCATATTTGTTTGTCATGCATTAAAGTTTTGACCAAGCAAAACCATCACATAACTTATTTTTAGCATCCCCACTTGTGGCCTAGTGGTAAGATGTTTGGGTTTTCCAATGGAGAGATACTCAAGTACAATTCCAATTTGTGTCATATTGGGGTGGATATAGGCAATGAAGGATTTGGACTAGGCCTTGTGTGAGGTTGTCAGTTCGATTCCCGAGGCCAACCAGGTTTTCATCCCACCGTGTCTTACGCCAGAGAGTTATGCTCTTGGGGTGGCACAACGACTGTGAAGTGGCAGCCAGCGGTATGGTTTCCCGGTGGAACGCCCAAAAAAGCCAAACTTTGAAGCCAGAGCGGGGCAATACGGGACTCTCCGATTTGGAGAGTGTGGTAACCTTATACATAAAGTTCACCATTCAAAAAAAAAAATCTTATTTTTAGAGCTGAGGATCCTCACAGCAAACCCAGGATTCTGAATACAAAATATAACATTTTCATAAGGCTATGAGGTATACTTTAACCATTCTTAACTCCATATAAGCGCCATATCACCCATTTGTTTCCCTTTTACTTCATCTCATTTTAAGGAAATGGTTTAACCTTGTTAACTTTACCTCACCCACCATTTTTTAATTATTTTAATATTAAATATTTAAATTAACTACAAAATAAATAATAATAATAATAATAATAATAATAATAATATCATTTTATTAACTTCTTAGCTAAAATAAACAATTATAATAAATGATATTAATTTCTTATTCATTTTTGCCTATGTTAACATGTTAACCAAGAGAGGTTTTAACACCCCTTAACATGAGGAGGGAGTGGTTTGAAAGACATGTTAGCTTGCCATGTCATCTTTAACACCAATTAAGTTAGAGTACACCCCAAGACCTAAGAACTTAACCTCATTTTCTATTTTTGGTTACTAAGTTCATCTTACAATTTTTTGACCAAAACAATGGTGTTTTAGTAGTTAAACGGTGTTTTGTGTGAAATTGATAACCTGAATCTCTGCTGGGAGTCGTTTTTCCTTAATTAGTTAACACTTTTCTTAATTAATTTTACAATATCTTTCAAATTAATCAAAATCCCCAAATCACATTAGTAATAATTAAATATACAACGTAGTTAAACATTAACCACATATTCTCTATGAAGACGGCATTAATTACACGTACTCATATAGTTATTTAAGTTATTAAAATACTAGAGTTTTTTTATTAGCGCAAGACAACTATATCATATGATAGCCCTGCCGTTTGACTTACCTACTTTTACATGCAACTTCAAAAATCACCTAAAAACACGTATGGATTCCTAAACCAGCTATTGATGGAAATAGTTTAGAAATCATCAGTTATTATTTATTATGAGAATAGCAAGAAAGAAATATGTTTACCAGCAAAGCCTTTTCCAAGATGCTTATGAACCCATGTAATCCTTTCGTCAGGACCAACGTTATCTCTGATGTAAGCCTGAAACTCAGAATGATATATAAAATTTAGTGAGGAGATTACAAATTAACAAATAAATAAATAAGGGGTTGTTTGGCAATGTTGTGTTTAGCCATTAAGAGGCCTGATGGATTAAGGCGCCTTTAATGGGTCAGCATGTTTCTAAAACTTGCCGAAGCTCTATTAACTATTGTGAAGTGTCTTTTAAGTGAACCAAACACATTTTACCTCTGACCGATTTAGAGGTAGCTTCTTAATGAAATCATTAATTGGCGACCAAACAACCCCTAAATTACGTTTACTCACCAAAATAGGTATCCTTAAAGTAGGTTGTATGGTTGAAGAGATAATATTTGCAGCCTAAACATACATATCATATACCAGAATTCAGATAAGCACATTGATTCATATGTGAAATCGATCCTTCTATATATACCTGATAATTTATTGCTCTTTTCTTAAGGTCATGAGGTAACAAAGGATGCTGAGGATACTTGTCATCAAGGTACTGTGTCACAGGAAAGAAAAAATGTCTTGCTAGAGAGCTTTAGAGTTAACATGAAGATAATTTTGAAGTTACTAACCAATAGGATCGCAGAAGATTCAGCAAGCACCATGTCACCATCTAAAAGAGTAGGCACAAACCCCATAGGGTTGATTTTTAAAAACTCTATGCATACAAAAAGGAAATTAAGTTACACATGCACATATAGATGATACAAGGTAACATTCGACCCCTCATTTCATTAGGCTTTCTCAACAGGAACTAACAAATTTGCTTTTGGTTGCCTAAGTGGAACGTGGTCCCTCGTCATGCCACCCAAAGCGTGCTTAACTCTGGAGTCTTGTCTCATCCACAACTACAACCCCCAAACAGAATGATGGTATTTGAGATCATACATTCCTTGTGACCAGACCATTAATATTTCGTATATGTGAAATTTCCATATGTTGTGACGGTCGTCAATAGATAAATCCTACACCGTTCGAATATGCACTAGGTCATAAGGAATGTCCACCTCACATACCATCAAACGTTGGTTGGGTGGTTGAGAGGAGAACTAGTGTGCTCGGGTGGGAGAAAACATTCGTGTCGATTGGTATTAGGAATCAGACAATGGAACACAAAGAAACCACATGCGGAAGTCGGAACTAGTAAATTCATAAGTTTCAACTAACATCAACATGTAAGTAGATTACTGCACTTAGCTTAATTTAAATGAAATAACTTTATTACCAGGACTGCTCTGCTCTCCTTTGAACACATTAATGGATTTGCATTCATAATCAAGTCCTATCAAAAAACAAAATATTCATATAAAGTGTCCATCAGCAACGTCTATAGTCAGTTAAAGGAAGATTAGATAGATTATCAAATAAGAAAACCTTTCAAGTTGAGAGCAATTCGAACACTAAATGAGGGATGGCTTATGAAACAAGAGTAGAGCTGCAACTTTTTTTTACCATTAGTCATCTACAGAAAGAATCAAGGTGAGAATGAATGAGAATAGCATATTTAGTTTTGCATGTGATATTCTTTATTTTTTTTCCTTTTCTAATTTTCTTTTCTTAATAATTTAATTCTTTATAATTAACTTCCGCATGCTAACTTCTTTTAAAAAAAATACAGTAAGCAAGCGCATGTGTTATATTTTTCTTGACAACTAATTGCGGGTGCCATGGTGTACCCTAACAAACCGACCATTTGTGGTGTGATATATATGCATAGTGCATTTATTTAAAGGGGAAAGTGAATGTGAGGATGTTAGGCATCTAAGGTTAGATGTAAAACAGGAGCAGTATGAAATCAAGAATCAAATGAAATTTTGCAAAGGCATCCTCCAAAAGTTGGACAAAAATAGCTTACTGAAGACATGAGCAATATTTAGCTTACTCAATACTTTAATTCTCTATATTTTACCCGTTTCATTCTAATTCTCTACAATATTACCTGTATCATTTTAATTTTTTTATATTTTGACCCGTTTCATTTTCATTCTCTATATTTTTACCCGTTAGGCCTATTTCAATTTTATTTTCTATACTTAGCCCGTATAATATTTATCCACTTTATTTGGACACGCTTCATGTTAAGTCATCATATCTTAACCTGATTGACCCGTTTCTTTTTAATTCACTATGTTTGGCCTGTCTAATTTCCATTCACCATGTTTGACCTATTTAATTTTAGTTCATGTTTGACCATAGTGTTGACAGTTGACCTCAACTAAGTAATTGCAAGTAATTTCAATAAGATCAAGCTAATGCCTCCATGATGGATCAATCAGTTGAATTGCAGGCAGTTTTAATAACATATTCGACCTAATAAATCCATAATCGGAATCAGATCACTACTAGAAAAGTTGCATTTTGTTACGGAAATTTCCAACGCAAAAAAATGCGTTGCAAATTCCAACACATTTACAACACATTTTTAATGGAAAAAACCCCCTAATTATTGTAACAAATTTATAACACAATAACTACACAAACAAAAGAAAATGCATTTTTCGTTGGAAATGCGTAACAAAATTTGCAACCCATTTGTAACGAAACATTATATTGACAAATGAAAAATCAACTTTCATACTTTCATACACGTACCACTTTCAACCAATTATACATATACCCCTAATATTCCAACTATTTACACTTTGCCATCATCTGTTAACCTTTCAAGTTTCAACCCCCATCTAAACCACCACACACAATAGATTGAAATTCAAAACCCTAAATCTTCAAATTTTCACCACTTCGGTTCTAAATCACCAAATTCCCCAAATTCATCCATCAGACAAACAAGATATTATTATCCGCACACCTGCAACTTCATCTTCAACCGAATTAAGAGGTAACAAACACCAATCCTTCATGCATCTTATCAATTCAACAATCATCAATTTAACGATCAATTCATCATGCAAATAAGTTAATTCATCAATTAATCTATCCATCTGTTGATGAATTCACAGCGAGAAACAATCATGTCGCAATCGCAATCAGCGGCAGATGATTCTTCTTCCGACGGCTCTGGCACCGGCGCCTGTGAAATCATGTTGTTTGGAGTGAGAGTGAAGGTTGATCCGATGACGAAGAGTGTGAGTATGAACAATCTATCGCAGTATGAGCAAACTCCGATCGATTCATCCGCCATTGCCGCTGCCGCCGCTGCCGACGGTTACGCCTCCGCCGATGATGCTGTACGGACTCAATCCAACGGCGGCAGAGAACGCAAACGAGGTTCATTTTTCAGGTTTTGAGATTAACTAGGTCAGAGTAAATGAATCGGTTGATTGATTCATGACCTAGGGTTTATATGAGGGCAATTTGTTCGGTTTTTAGATCAAATCGGTTTGAATAGTTGAATTGGTTGAATGATTTGTGTCATAAGGCTTATGTAGTGTGCAATTTGTTCGCTTTTGAGGTCAAATCGGTTATAGAATAAATGAATCAGTAGATTGATTTGTGACCTAGGGTTTATTAAATGTGCTATTTGTTCGTTTTTAGATCGAATCGGTTAGAACAACTGAATCGGTTTAATGATTTATGACCTAGGGTTTATGGAGTGTACAATTTTTTCGTTTTTAGATCAAATCAGTTGGAATAATTGAATCAGTTGAATGATTTATGACCTAGGGTTTATTTATGTTAGGTTGAACCGATGATTGTGTTAATGCTGATGATGTCTAGGGATTCCGTGGACTGAAGATGAACACAAGCTGTTTCTGCTAGGGTTACAGAAAGTAGGAAAAGGAGATTGGAGAGGAATTTCTAGAACCTTCGTGAAGACTCGTACTCCTACACAAGTTGAACACAAGCATGATTTCACTGGCGAGATCCACATCTTCATCGAGAATCACCGTCACACACAGCTCTAAGGACGACACAGGCGGACTATCATTTCCTGATCCAACTGGATTCGGATCCACAATCAAACCGCCTGTTTCTACTCCGACACTTATCTCTCCGTTGGATCTGATCTCCGTCTACAGAATATGGCGTTGTCCGGCATGAGAGGTCTCTCCGTCTTCATCTCCAAAATCCGTAACTGCCAGAACAAAGAACAAGAGCGTCTTCGTGTTGATAAAGAGGTCGGCAATATCCGCACTCGTTTCAAAAACGAAAAGGTTACTTTCCTCTTTTATATATATGCTATAAGTATTTGAATACTTTTATTTTTGATATATGCATTTTGCACAGTGGCTAGTGTAACTGAAATTGTGAATTTAGTTTAGGTTAAATGTTAAGCCAAGTGAATTTTGCAAGTTAGGTTAGGTTTAGGTTTATTGAGGGAAATTTTGCAAGAGGAAGGTTTGTAATTGAACTCAATTGACCTAAAAAGGTTGAGTCAACGTAGCTGAGTGAATAGGAATAGTGTGTATGTGAGATGAGGATATTTGAAATAAGATTGTTGATCAGTGTGAATAGAAATAGTATAAATAGTATAAAATATTGAGTCTTTATATAATTTCCTGTTTTAGTGGTTTAGGTTTCTTGTTTTCTGAAATGTTTGGTTAGTGTAAATAGATGGTTAATGTTATTGTAATTCGTGTCTTTGCTTTATAATAAAAACGAGTAGAGCGAGTTCGTTCAGTTTCGTGTTTTGGTGTTTCCTCTGTTTAAAAAAGCGCGCTTAAAGCGAGCTTTAAGCGTGAAGCGCTGAAGCGCTGGAAACATCGCTTTTTTTGGTCTGAAGCGTTACATTACGTGAAGCGCTGTGAAGCGAGCTTTAAGCGCGAAGCGATGATGGTTTGAAGCGACGCTTCAGCCCAATCAGGTCACATTTGGGCCATTTTTTAAGCCCAACAGTCTTTAAATAGGGTTAAATGAGGCCTGTTTCTTTACCCTAAGTGTGTTTCGACTTTAATTTATGTTTTAACTATGTTTTTTATGTGTTAAGTGTGTTTTTTAATCATGTTTTTGTGTTTGTTATTGATTAACAAGTAGAATAGGTCATATTGATGTGTACAATATTTTTTTTTATTTTTTTTTATTTTGAGCGCTTCGTATACGTGAAGCTCTCGCTTCATGTTTGAAGCTTCGCTTAAAGCTTTTGGAACCAAAACGCTTCGGAGCGCTTCACGCTTTTTTAAACCAAGGGTGTTTATGTTTTTATCGTTTTCGACGATTACAGTGTTCCTAATGTTAAGTTGTATTAATTTAGCAGATGTTCGTTCCGGTTTCGAATGGAGAGAGGTTGAAATTGTATGAGAAAATGAGCAGGGATTTGGATGAGCATGGTGCACTCTTTCTTAAGCACGGAGAGACTTCACAGTCATTGTTACTTTCTAATCTATTTGATATGAAAAATGGATCTGTGACTCCTGCTTTGAAGGTGATTATGTAATAATCATATGTTTATATATTCATATTTCCGTTTGATAATCTTATAATTTGATAATTTATGTTGTTACTTCTGCAGGCTGCTATTCCTCCTGTTCGAGCTAATGTCCTGCATTTGAGCACTGAGTACTCACTTCCTATCTCGTACGGGAATTATAATTTTTCTCGACGTTTAGTTGTTTTCATGTTTTTATAAATTTATGCATGTTGTTTCTTGATGCAGGAAAGCAGCGAGGGATGTATTTTCACCGACTCTTAGTGAAGGTAAGTTTAATGCTCTATTTAACACTATAGTCTGCAAAAGACTTCCATTGTTATCTTTATTATCTTTCTTGTAAAGCTTAATCATTTGTGGGTTAGTAATTTGGTTTCAGAATTCCGAGCGATACCATTTTAGTATGTTTCACGCTTTACACCACATTACACCCGTTCCTGCTTCAGAAGAGGAAGTAAGCTTCTTTCTATTGCACCTTCATTCTTTTTAATATTTTAAATGATTATTTCTTTACTAAACGTAAATTCAACAGGTCGAGGCGTAAGTGGATGCTGTAAAGTCGTAAATCAACTCTGCCCGGTGACAATTTTGTTAGATCGGGTCGTTTCGACTTCAACTGGTGTGCTTTTGGGTTGCTGGCAGTGCCTAACAAGTGGTTTTTATTGTTCCAGATCTATGATATCTTCCGGTTGTTGCCATCAAAGGTTCATGTTGACGTGTTCTCCGCAGCAAACCAAGTTAGGATTCTTGTGAAGCGTGATGAACTCACTTTGGAAGGTATTAAAAAGTTCTATTTGAATGTGAAGAAAGAAGACTGGAAGTATGAAACACTCTGTAACCTTTGCAAGACGTTTGTTTTGTGGTTTATCATATGTTTGTCCTTTTAGACATATACGCATGTTAGTTTGTGGTTTAAAAACACTAGAACTTGCGTTATGTATTTATTTTCGAAGTACGGTGAATTTAAAGCAGGTTTTTTACTCTTTTCTATATATTTTTTTGGTGATTTTTCATGCAATTTTCAGCAAAAAGAAGAAAAAAAAAACAAATTTATACAGTAAATTAAATTTTCCAATTTTTGTTTAATTTTTTTTATGAATACTTTGTTACAAATGCGTTGCAAATTCTTTAAGAAATGGCGTAGGAAATGTGTTACAAATAAATTTCCAACGCATATTTTCGTTGCAAACACGTTACAAATCTTATGCAAGAGTAATTAAAGAATCGTAGGAAATGCGTTACAAATTTCCAACACAATATTTCCGTTGCAAATAAGTTGAAATTTGCGTAGTAAATGCGTTGCAAAAAGTTTTCCACGGGGCCTTTTCCAACATTAGGTTTTTGTTACAAATGCGTTGCAAATTCAGATTTGCGACACATTTGTGACGGAAAAACTTGTTGAAAAGTTCCATTTTTCTAGTAGTGGATGGGGAAATCAAAGTTAGTGAGTTTGAACTGAAATACAACAGATGGTTTGGCGAGATCATGAATAAAACTTAAAACTAGGTTCGACTTGGGATAGAAGGCACATGGATGCAGCAGGTAGATTTGATATTCATGGAGATAATGTTAGTTTTCCAAATAAAAACAAATCATAGATTATTTTTAGTTTTAATTTTAACGGCACTCTTGGTCACCATGACCCTCCACATCAGTTACTCCTATTCCGTCATCTAAAACCACTACCCTAACGGTGTGATCATGACACAAACCACTATGGTTGTCATGGTTTAATCCATGCCAACCATGATGGATGAGACAAGGAGATGATGTAGCAATCCATTAATGATCCTGCGTAGCGATTGATGACCCAGCCCATCCCCCCACACCCTTTAGACGTATTGTGAGTTTCGCATCTAGCCTTGGATTAGTAAGAGTCTCTTTTTCACTTTCCTCTTATAATAAACTGGTACATGTTGGATATCCACTACCTTAATAATCTTTCTTACGTTAGGTATAAATGCATTTTACGGAACAGACCAATATATATACGGAGAGAGGGACGGACGTACCATGTGGATTTTGAATTGATGCAGACAATAGAAAAGAAACCTTTTAACATATACAAACTTTGTCCAAAAGAAAAGAGACAACAATTGCCTACCTAAAAGGCACTTATAAAGAAGAATGCCTACTTAACGCCCACATATTTTGAAAATCGTAGGAGAGACACAACTAACTACGTGGGTCCTCGAGAATTAGAAAAAAGATAATGTAGAACAAGTAGGGGTGAGCAAAAGGCAAAACCTAACCCTACCCAACCATTACCCTACCCGATCTGAGAACTATATAAAAAATAAAATACATAACCGATTCACAACCCTAAATATTGGGTCGGTTCCGGGTTTTTATGTAATCGGGTTTGTCGGGTACCAAGTATAAGAACCGACACGACATATTTCATTTTTCAACATGTTTTGTTATGAACTTGGGAAGGCTACCGATAAACAACAAACTTAGCATCAACGTATATGTCAAATTTACCTTTTCCAATATCATCAAAATCGGTTATTACTGTGATACTTATCGCTAATCAAGTGTATTAAAATAAATGTTATATGATTTATAGTTTTCACTTTGACTCTGGAAAGTAAAACTTATTAATATAAATTCTATGCTTTCTTATCGATTAATCGATTATTCGCCTTATACCTATTGTATTTGTGTTGACTCCAAAAAGTCAATTGTTATACCTTTATATTATTCACTTTGACTCTGCAAAGTCAACTGTTATACCTTCTTGTTATTCGCTTTGAATGTTATACCTTGTTGCATTCGCTTTGACTCCGAAAACAATAAAACCACACAGAATAAAAAATAATGATACATATCAAATCACGTACCTCGTCAATGAATCACAGTAGCAGCCAAGAAGTTGACTACAAATTCAATGCAGATGGTTTCTTTCGCTATACGTATGTATTGAGAAAATATCAAGCAGTCGTTGTATGTTATATATATTAGGGATTCAAGTCCCAATCGCTACTCGGCTATGGCCTAATCCTTTTTAAGTAACACTTTAGTTTAGTCCATAGGTCCAAGTCGAGTTTCACCATGAAAAGAACCGAGAACTGACCCGACCTGATTTTATATGAAAAACTGGAACCGATCTAAATACCTAAGTGCTTAGGTTCGGGTCAAGTTGGGTATATTTTCGGTTCGGTTCTCGGTTATTTTCGGTCCGGACCTAAACTTGCTCAACCCTAAGAACAAGGGTAAGAGTAGAGCCTCCACCCTATCGTGTAAGTGTCACATAACTTATGTGGGTTTTACCCTCTACATCAAAAAAGGCACGGGGTGGTGTTAGGAGCATGAAGGGCTTTGAAAAAATCAAGATCTCAAAGAAATCAAGGGGCAACACCCGTCAACATCTCCATCTCAAAAGGGGCAACGCCCATGTGGAACAAGTGACAGGGTGGTGTTGGGGCGTGGGGTGGCTCCCACCTCCCCTCGATCTCCACGCTACCACACCTTGTGGTCTAAGTATCAACACTCAACGTTAAGTGTTTTCCTTATATATTTAATCTTTAAAAAGTTTTACTAATTATCAATGTTGTATTTGTATTACAATGTTATAGACACGTATATTACATGGGGTTGTACAATATAAACAATATAATTATATAATCTGTAAAAACTTCATATAACTAACGTATTTTTATTAATATATAATAGTTTGCACAACTAACTTGAATTTATCACAAAAAAAAAACCGTCATATGTTAATTAGTAACACTAAAATACCATAACATCCTATGTATTACACATATTCAATACTGAAAATTATGTAGTACACAAATGGGTCAAGATTTAGAGAAAACGGTGAAAAGTGTGAGAACGGTGAGAACGCTTATGGGTCGTCCGATCAAAACAATCCATGAAATAGATTGTGCAGTGGCGTTTTCGTAAATAACATCAATTTTATTATGTGGGACGTGCTTCATTAAGGGTAAAAGGGTCTTTTACCGCTCATATTCAAAACGCCATCAAATGATAACACGCCATTCAAAAAAATAAAACGCCATTAAAAACAAAACGCCAAAAATTAGTGATAAAACGCGCGGGATATTACAGGAAGATGAAACAATACAGTAACTGAATTTCAGTTATTAACATTTATTAGAAAAAATTCCCTCCTAAATTACACGCCAAAAACATCATTATATAAACGATGTAAAACATAGCTTCCATAATCACTTAAATCTATCCATTTTTGCAAAAACATCTTTAACCAAAAACGCCAACTTAACCAAAACGCCAAAAATGGCAACAATCGTTTCGTGGAGATACACTCTCGCAATCAGGCGATTCGTTCTGCATTTTGACAACAGAAGGAGGGTGTATGTTAAGATGGTCAGGGCAATTTTGAAGATGGAAGAAGAGGTACAGAGGGATATCTTATCCCTTGGCATCGCTCTAGACAACGAATGCCATCAAACACATATGCTTATGAAAGCATTAACTAGGAAATTTGGACCAATCAAAGCAAATGTGAAGCCGGACCCTGTCATGACATCATGGCGTTTTGTGGTGACCGTTATATACGACAACAGAGAGCAGGAAGTCTTTTGGCTTGAAAACATCATGACAAAGCAGGGTCTTGGTTTCATGGAAGAATTACATAACGCCACTTGTACGAACACAGAAATGGACTCAAAATTGGATTTAATGCAAGACATGTTCAAGTGGAGGCTTCAGAATCTTCAAGAACAAGAAGCCGATGAAGGTGAAGGTGAAGGTGATGACATGGATGAAGATCCAGATGAAGACTCGGAGGAAGAAGATGACGCAAGTGATGGATACTTTTCGGATAAAGTACGTTCTGACGAAAGGTTTCAATTTTTTTCCTCTTTTTTTTCTTCGGTGTAATCTTCTTTTTTTAAAGATAATTAAATGATATATTTCTCTCTTTATTAGCAAAACGCCAAAAAAATACTAAAAAATATTTTTCCTGCTTAATATTTTATTTTCTCCGTTATTGTATTTTATCATCCTGGTCTGCATAACGTCATTTAAAAAAAACGCTAAACTTAGAAGATGAGACGTCTATCACCTATGAAACTGATAAAAGCTTATCCAAATAGTAAATACAAAAACAGTAACTGAAAATACGGTTACTTCATTACTATCATTTATTACAATAAAAAAGTTCCGCCTAAACTACGCGCCAAAAAACTCCTATAAAAGAGGGGTCTATACACAATGAAATTGATCACACCTAGAAAAACAAACGCCATATCCTCTAGAAACCACTCACTTTAAAACGCCAAATAATGTTAGTTAAAATAACCACAGATGGCAAAGCTTTCACTGAATGGATTCTTCTTCTGAGGGGGTTATCTCAATAATATTTTCTAAATGAGATGGACAAATATTCAAGAAAAAGCGACTGATGACAGTGATATGCCATCATGTGAGCTTTGTTCTTGATGAATATAGGCATGGAATAAAAGGATCAACACAAGTGTAAAATGCTATTTTGGACTCCATTATTACAAATAGCATCAAGCAAGAGTTGATTTTAATGACATGCCACCAAACAAGAATATCACACCAAAAAACAGGATGCCACTAAGCAGCTTCGTCTGGAAATGACGAGGTTTATGTAGGAAAGTTGGCATCTAGATAAGGTATTCAAAAGGTTCAAAACGCCAAAACAAATTCAAGAAAAGGAGCTGATGACAGTGAAGATTCGGAAGAGAAATTAGATTACCATTTTTAATTTTTTATCTTTTTCATTTTATATTGTTTTGTTATAAAGTTATCTGTTTTTTTGTTATCTAATTCTCTACAAATAAAATACATTATTATATAAAACGCCAAAAACTACAAACACCAAAACGCTTGTAGTGTGAAAACTGTGAGAACAGGTGCTGGCAAAGCAACTTGTTAAATGTATTAAACGACAAAAAATTCACTAAACGCCAAAAAACAACATTTGGTCTTATTTTTAACTTATGAAAATATTAATGACTCGTAGTGAATTATTATACAAAACGGCAAAAAAATTGACTAGAAAACGCTATAACGCCAAAAAATTATCTATGTGACACAAAAACAATTAATTCAACGCCAAAAAGTTTAATAAATACAATTAACGCCAAAAAAATCTTAGACGCCAGAAAATATTACACCGCGTTGGGAAAATAAAAGAAGATTGAAAAGACAAAAAAACCACTCGGACCCTAATCATGTCCTGCGCCACGTGTTGGTCCAGGATGCGTTTTCACCGTTCTCACACTTTTGAGCGTTTTCTCCTGATCCCGTTTCGTACACAAATATATAAATTATTTATATGACATAAATTACGTATTACACTATATGTAATGAGGCCAGTTTACAAACGTACATCATGTACGACAGATAATTACGCACGTTCATTTGAAAATCACGCACGTTATTAACTAAAAAACCCAAATCACGCATGTTGGGAAACATTAATCACGCCTGATGAAAACATTAATCACGCGCATTGTCGTACGTGATGTACGTTAAGCCGTATTATATTTTACATTTTTTCTATATGTAATAATGTATATAAATATTACCCTTATTATTCTGTATCTTTTAAATATAACATTTATTTTATTGTAAATGAAAATAATTTTATTGGTATGTTATTAATTAGATTTATTATTCGTATTAATAATTGTTATATGATTTTAATTTATAACTAAGTGAATTGAAAATTTTGTCCTTTATCTTGATACCTAATTTTAAGTATGAACCCTATAAATGAAAGAGATAGAGACCTTTTATATGTTTCTAAAGAAGGAGACTTGATTGAGAGGGGGGCGGAATGGAAAGTCATAGTGAGAGACTGATAAACAAAAGCTCTTGGTCGATCCATAGCTAATTGCAAAACCTAGCTCACTGAAACATTTAGGCAGGATTTTCCATTTTTAAGTGAGAGAAACAGAGAGCGCGAAGCAAGAAAATAGTGACCTTTCCGGTGGGTGTATATATATTTAGGGTGAATTTGTGGATCTTTTCAATTTTGAATTTCACCGGCTGCTAGATAAATCTCGCTCATTTAACCCTGCATTGCATAGCTGAATCTCCTTTAAAATAGATATGAGATTAGCTTTTAGTCTATATTTTATTTGTGATGATGACTAAAAGCACGTCGGGTTTTAATCATTTGTACACTAATGGATCGTCTACTTGTACCTTTTAATTCGTGCGTCGGTATTGAACAAAACAACTACCGAAACGTCGACAAAAATGTGTAGGTCGTGATGCTATATTTGGATTTTTTTTAAATATTATAGTTTATAAGATGTGTCATGAATACGTAAAAGAATTATAAGTTTGTTGTGGAGGGGTGAATTGTAATTAGTTATCTATAATTTTGTTAAAACCTCAGGGATTTAAGTGTAATAAGTTAAGTGACTAAAAAATAAATAGTGTTTAAAAGACTAAACTACCTTCGTTTTAGGGGTCTTTCTATAAATAAATAAAGGGGAGGAAAAGTTCTTATTTTTTGGGTATCCTAAAATACTCATACCTTATGGATTATTATAATATAGTATAGATAATACTTTCTCTTCTCTCTCTCTCTCTCTTTCTCTGAAAACACAAACTCTATCTCTCTCTAAAACATAAACGCTCCCCCTTTCTCTTAGACCATGTGTAGTGGTGGAACAAAATAATGCCCCCACCATGGGGCATTATTCGACACGTGTCATCCCAGTCAGCATGGGGCATTATTGTAAAAGTGGTGTAGTGGGCATAATGCTTAATAATGCCCCTTCCAATCATTAAAAAAAAAAAAGCAAACTAGTTAATAGTCAAACCTGGGACCACTCCTCCTTGCCAGACTCACACTCCCATTGGCCACATGCTTATGCTCATTTGACCACTTCAGCGTTATAATTAAAACGCCAACATGCAATCTTGTGATTTTTTTTTTTTAAAATAACGCCTACCGTAATGGTGGTGGGGGCGTTTCCGGGCTTTTTTTTTCAATTTAAAAAAAAAACGCCCCACTACGGATGGTCTTAGGCAAACCCCCACCATCTGCCACCACCCAATCCCACCGCACCAACCCCACACCACCACTGTTAACAAAACCCCACATACTCCCCCACACCACCATTGTTAATAGAACCTCACCCCCTTATAGAACCATCCATCCATGACCTTTTCTTGGTGAAACAGAGATATTAACTTTTCTTCATTTAAAATCTTGATGACGGATATCAATAACAAGTTTCAAACAAAGAAAAGTTACTGGATGACGAACCTACGAACGGTGAAAAAGAGACATTGAATCTAATGGTTGTTTGTGAATAACTTGTTTTAGATCAATCGTCAATCGAAGCTTATGAATCAGGTTTGGTGTTAGGTTTGATGTACAAATGAATAACTTGTTCTAGAACGGTTATTGATGAGGGTTTGGGTTTGTAATTTTTTTTTTTTTTTGAACGGCAAATTTGGATCACTGACGGACCACTGGAGTATCATCGTGCCACCAGAGGAACCACCCGATCATATCCATCTCCACTAGGCATAATGCCACACCAATTCAGGAGGAAACCCAATAAATATGGGAAAACCCTCTTGTGGGAATCGAACCCAGGACCTATTGGTCCCAAAGCCTTATCCCACCACCAAACCTGATTCATAAGCTTCGATTGACGATTGATCTAAAACAAGTTATTCACAAACAACCATTAGATTCAATGTCTCTTTTTCACCGTTCGTAGGTTCGTCATCCAGTAACTTTTCTTTGTTTGAAACTTGTTATTGATATCCGTCATCAATATTTTAAATGAAGAAAAGTTAATATCTCTGTTTCACCAAGAAAAGGTCATGGATGGATGGTTCTATAAGGGGGTGAGGTTCTGTTAACAATGGTGGTGTGGGGGAGTATGTGGGGTTTTGTTAACAGTGGTGGTGTGGGGTTGGTGCGGTGGGATTGGGTGGTGGCAGATGGTGGTGCTGTTGGTGGGGGTTTGCCTAAGACCATCCGTAGTGGGGCGTTTTTTTTTTAAATTGAAAAAAAAAGCCCGGAAACGCCCCCACCACCATTACGGTAGGCGTTATTTTAAAAAAAAAAAAATCACAAGATTGCATGTTGGCGTTTTAATTATAACGCTGAAGTGGTCAAATGAGCATAAGCATGTGGCCAATGGGAGTGTGAGTCTGGCAAGGAGGAGTGGTCCCAGGTTTGACTATTAACTAGTTTGCTTTTTTTTTTTTTAATGATTGGAAGGGGCATTATTAAGCATTATGCCCACTACACCACTTTTACAATAATGCCCCATGCTGACTGGGATGACACGTGTCGAATAATGCCCCATGGTGGGGGCATTATTTTGTTCCACCACTACACATGGTCTAAGAGAAAGGGGGAGCGTTTATGTTTTAGAGAGAGATAGAGTTTGTGTTTTCAGAGAGAGAGAGAGAGAGAGAGAAGAGAAAGTATTATCTATACTATATTATAATAATCCATAAGGTATGAGTATTTTAGGATACCCAAAAAATAAGAACTTTTCCTCCCCTTTATTTATTTATAGAAAGACCCTTAAAACGAAGGTAGTTTAGTCTTTTAAACACTATTTATTTTTTAGTCACTTAACTTATTACACTTAAATCCCTGAGGTTTTAACAAAATTATAGATAACTAATTACAATTCACCCCTCCACAACAAACTTATAATTCTTTTACGTATTCATGACATATCTTATAAACTATAATATTTAAAAAAAATCCAAATATAGCATCACGACCTACACATTTTTGTCGACGTTTCGGTAGTTGTTTTGTTCAATACCGACGCACGAATTAAAAGGTACAAGTAGACGATCCATTAGTGTACAAATGATTAAAACCCGACGTGCTTTTAGTCATCATCACAAATAAAATATAGACTAAAAGCTAATCTCATATCTATTTTAAAGGAGATTCAGCTATGCAATGCAGGGTTAAATGAGCGAGATTTATCTAGCAGCCGGTGAAATTCAAAATTGAAAAGATCCACAAATTCACCCTAAATATATATACACCCACCGGAAAGGTCACTATTTTCTTGCTTCGCGCTCTCTGTCTCTCTCACTTAAAAATGGAAAATCCTGCCTAAATGTTTCAGTGAGCTAGGTTTTGCAATTAGCTATGGATCGACCAAGAGCTTTTGTTTATCAGTCTCTCACTATGACTTTCCATTCCGCCCCCCTCTCAATCAAGTCTCCTTCTTCAGAAACATATAAAAGGTCTCTATCTCTTTCATTTATAGGGTTCATATTTCGATTTGCTTTAATCCAATTCTCTGTATCTTTTTTTACATATCCCTGTTTGCATCTTGTTGATGAATTCTCTTCTGGTCTTGTTGACGAAAACTAACAGTTTGATAGGAGCGTCACAATTATTGGACTGCCTGATACGGTATATTATGATTGTTCTGTTGATTTTTGTTCGAATTTTGAAATATGTTTGTTTAATACCCCATATTACCATCCCCAGGTTTAAGCAACCTCACCATGAACCATGTCTTACAACTTACCAGCAACCACTACAGAAAAAAAATGCGACATCTGAGGTACTTTACATATGTTTCAGTAGATTATAAAAGATTAAAATTGAGAATAGCATATTATCTTAATGTTTATTTATTATCTTTATATAGTCAACATCATACGATATGGTTAAGGGTTGTTCTAACACGAGTAGCTTAAAAATGAGAGCAACCAAACAATGAATTCATTAACCTGATGCATTGAACATGTAAAAAATATAATATGTGACAACAATGGTTGTCATAGCTTGGCTACCCACCTGACCACCATTGGCCAACTAATGACAAAATAGTGTACTAAAGCTGTATAAACGTTCAAAAACTTACAAGTTACAACCACATTTTCCCATGAGAAGCTACAACTTTTCTTATTTTATTTTCGTAATCATGAGAATCACAATATCAATACAACATACATTATTATTATTATTGTTATTGTTATTGATCCACTTATAGACCTTTGATTGACCAATCTTCGGTTCCAAATTTTGTAATAATTATTTGTTTTTTACATCTGCCATTGTTTTCATGTTGTGTGTGTATCTTGATATCTGATTAATCGTTTGAACATAAAATCCTACATATATGGATTTCATTTTGTTTGATTTTGTTTTGAACGCTTGTTGTGTGCACACTCTTTTCATATCTATTATTTAATCGTCCCGTCCTGACCCGACATGTTGCTCGACCCGACCCGTTCATTTGGCCAGTTCTATTTAAAGTTCATACATTACGTGAAACATGACTGAAACTCTTACCTGACTTTAAGTTTTTCTTAAGTATAATATTACACTTTGTTGTTTATGCATAGATGATTGAAATTGATTTTTATATATTAATTCACTTGATGCAGGTCACCCGACTCTCTTAGGGTGGTGAAGCTGTTGCGGGAGTAACTTGGAGTTGCGGATAGTTATACATAGTAACATATATACCCTTCCTTTGTAACTTATATAATACCGTTTTTACCATAAAATTTATATTATCACATTACTTTTATTCCTGCAAATTAGAAAAAAAAAAAAAAAAAACTTGGTTCTTTATGTGGTACTTAAAGCTTAGTGGAGCACAATGTCTTAGGACTTTTCCAAACAGATTGGATCCAACCACGTTTTTTAAGGGTCTTGCTATTTTGGTTCATGAGTAAACCGTAAAGAGCTATGATTGGTGAACTTTTTTTTTCTTTTTCTTTTTTCACTCTTTTGAAAGGTGGCAAGTTGATGGGTAGTACTGGATCAATTTGACCAACACAATGGACCCTTTTTAAAGGTAAATGGGTCAAAAATGTCACCTTCAACTTTTGTTTCTATGTTGTGGTTGATGCCTGAGCTGTTTGTTTTCAGATGATATTGGCTCCAACACTAAGAATTCTCATGCCACGACTACACGGGCAGGCAAGATGCCGAGATCTCATCTTGCGCCAGCATTGAAAACTCAAAGAGCGCTCTTCTATGTTGAGTAAAATCTTTGTTGAAAGTGGACGTTCATTGTTAGATCACGCGTATCATTCTTAGAAAGTATATAACACGTAAGATACACATCGTGGTTTTTTTACAATTCATTACTTTTTGGACATTGTTAATAGAATTATGAACAATGAAGGGCTGACCCTCTTACCATTAATTTATTGTCACCACAAAGGACGGGTAAGCGGATATGCCATCGTTATATATATGTCAACTTCCTAAAAAATGTACTAAAACTGTAGCAAGCCTGTGCCTATATATTAAGTATTTTGGTCAATTATGGCCCTCTAAATCAGTGTCAAATAGGTTTAGGAGAGTAGCATCCATTTAACATAAACCAGGATATTATTATGTTTTCAAGATTCATTTCCAATGTAGGGCATTAGTCATCTCAATTCGATAAGGGTCTTTCGGATAACATGGTTTAGGCTACCCGGCCTGATTGCTGGCTGGCATGAACCGCCTGGTTAAGAAGCTCTCCACAGGCCACATTGAGAAAAGTGTTTATATGAAAACAAATCTTACATCAAATAGCTGAGAAAACATTGGTCATAATTAGTGCAGTTTACGAATTACGAGCCTAGCGAAGTCAGGTTGACTCTATTTTTAAACAAATTGGCTCAGCTTGACTCGATTTCTTATTCAAGTTAAAATTGTTAGCTTGGCCCCGATATAAACTCAAGTCCGCTCAGCTCGGAAAATTACAACTGGATTTGATATCAAAAATTAAAATAATACAACAAAGCTTAAAAAAACTAGGCTAACCTGTGCTTCTTCTCTTTGTACCGATGGCCAGGGGTGTTCAAAACCGGATATCCGAAATTTTCGGATACCAGATTTCACTATCCGAATCCGTATCCGAAATTTCGGATATCCGAATTTTGGATATCCGAAATTTCGGATACAGATTCGGATAGTGAATCGGATATCCGAAAATCCAACTTTTTATTTAATTTTTATTTTTTATTATTTTTTTCATATTCGGAAACGGATATTTTAGATAGTTTCGGATATCCGAATATAAGTTTTCGGGTATTTTTCGGATATTTTCGGATACTTTGGATGTTTTCGGATATTCGGATATCCGAAAAAAATGAAAATTAAACCGAAATATCCAAAAATTTTGAAAATCACTATCCGAATCCGAAAAATTCGGATATCCGATTTTTCGGATATCGGATATTTCGGATCGGATTTTCGGATACAGGTAGTTTTGAACACCCCTACCGATGAGTGACCCTTTGTATCTGTGCTTGAAGACCGATGTGGGATGGAAAAAATACACACTTTGTATGTGCTTATTTGTTTTGTAGTTTTATTTTTAATGTAATCTAATTTTTTTTTGTTATTTCTAAACATCAAATACAATTAGAATGTACTAGATTCTTTTTACTACATGTGTTATGCAAGTCCGAACTGTAAGTCCATGAATAATGGAATTGCATTCTTTTTAGTTGCTACTCAGCAGTTCATACCAATGATTTCCAGAAGTTCCTCCAGTAAAGTTTGCAACCGTATGTATGTTGCTATGAACGATTAGACAATTACTATTCATTAAACTACTTTTATGTATATATTGTCTAGGTATACAATGCTAATTATAAAATTGTGAAGTTAGTCGAGCCAAGTGATTGAGCCGACCTTGACTTTGGCTTGACTTATTTACAAAGAGAGCCAAGTTGGCTAGGCTTGTTTAATAACATGGCAAGATGATTTCGAGCGAGCCACTAGCTTTTTGAACACAACCCTCCTCGAGTCTTGCTTAGAAAAAGGAGTGAACAATAAGAAAAATCTTAAACAAATAATAATGACTCTTCTGCTTGAGTACTTCAACATGTTAACTTTTTTGGCCCATGTTAATTTTTCGGTTATTAACCAAAAACCGAACTGACCCAATGTTCATAACCGATTAACCAGAACCTAAATATTCGAAACCGATCGGTTTTTTATAGACCTTAACCGGAAAATTTGGTATTGGTTACGACTTACAAATCAAAATCGAACCGAACTGCCCGTACACACCCCTAAAATCACCAGCCTAAGTGTCGTGCTCCCGCCGCATCGTGCGGGCACGTCACTAGTTATTATATAGTAACAAAACCTTAAAGAATGCTTAATGATGAAAATATGTGGTCAACATCCATTGTTTGGAGGTGGACTTCAAAACGGATTAAATTCCAATTTATAGAAATTGTGACATTACCCCCTCAACATTTTTTTTACCCAAAATCAAACCTAAACACATACTTGTTCTCTCTATCTCTTTCTCTTTCTCCATCTATATTTTCACAATCATCTACAGTCGTAAACATTCCTTGCCTGCTTTTTAAAAAAATTAATTATATATACAACCGGCCATGGCCATCTCTCCGCCACGACCACATGTGCATACAATCCAATGGAAGAGTTTTATGCTGCTTGAATTGCTGCCAAAGTTCTCGTCGGACCAATTTTATTCAACAAAGTACGGATCTGAGTTCCAGCGGTCACCAGTTTGTCTCCGATTAGCACTCGGGTTTGACTGTCACTGTTACTCTGGTCGCCAACGTCCTTCAAGCTTGTAGAACAGCTGTCGCGGTCGTTGCTGTAAGGGTTCACGATGGAACTCTATTCGTGTCGCCTAGGTTGGCTCATCCATGCGCTGCTTCCTTGCAACCTACAAAGTACAAACGTAAACACTACAAAGTACAAATGTAAAAGGAAAATAAAACTGAAACAAAGGGCAAAACTGTAATTCTTGACAGAAGGACAAAATTGTAATATCACTATATGCACCGACCATTGTTTTTAAGGTTTTACTACTATTTTGACCCGCCGCGCGTTGCGGCGGCGTCTAAACTCAAAATAACACAAATTTATATCGTCAAATATATGACCCAACTCTTATCCTAACAAAAATTACATCAAACGTAGACCAACTGAAAACGCATACACAAATAAGCACAAAAATGCATTATATTTTACCTGATTAATTACCGAGAAAAATTTACATCCCAAAACGTACTTAAAGATAAGCAAGTAAGAAGTAGTTTTTTTAAGTTAAATAATGCTATCACGCATTTCGATTGCGGTGACGTCGAAACGTAAAGTAACTCGAACTTGTAATGCCTTGTCAAAACGTTCATCATCATCATCATCATACTCAGTAAATCCCACCAATAGCAAAGCAAAGGGCCTTGTCAAAACGTTGACCAACCAAAAAACGTACTTAAAAATAAGCACACAAACGTATGATATTTGACCTACATACATAAATATAAGCACATAAAACTTGAATGGGTCAAAATGACATATTACAAAGTTTTTAGAAAATTGCATGAATGTAAGAGCTAATGTTGAAAGCTGAGGGGTTGAGGTATGTAATAAGAAAAATGAAAAAAAAAAAAACACTGTTAACCCTAGCTATAGTGAAGATCATCTAAAATTGTTATTGTTATGTACATAACTACACACTAAATAAAATAGTACCTTTTATGTATGCTTTAATTATTAAAAGTTTAAAACTAAAAAAATGCAAACTTATTACTTGATTTATTTTAGAGTAAATTACGATTTTGGCCTCTGTAGTTATATCACTTTTACCATTTTAGCCAAAAAAGAATTTTTTAACATCTGAGCCCCTAACGTTTTTTTTTCTAACCCTTTTGGCCCCTAACGTCTTTCTTTCTAACCCTTTTGACCCCTAACATTTAATGGATGAGGTTAATGTTAGGGGCCAAAAAGGTTAGAAAAAAAGACATTGAGGGCGCAGATGTTAAAAAATTCTTTTTTGAGCTAAAATGGTAAAAGTGATATAACCACAGGGGCCAAAATCGTAATTTACTCATGTATGCTTTAATTATTAAAAGTCTAAAACTAGAAAAATGCTAACTTATTACTTGATTTATTTTATGAACAACCTAAGAATAAGAGTACCAAAAATAAATCTGGAATGCTTGTTGCAAAAGTAAGGAAAAAACACACATAGAAAATCAAAAAAGCATGGATGTGATTCGAACTCTCGTAAGCAAGTTCAAATATCTTTACCACTTGCCCAACAACCAATTTACCAGAATAATAGTTTGTTAATATGACGGCCATTAAACTAAATACATACATTATAAGTCACTGGTATGTGGCATTCGACATAATGGCCACCGACCATTGATTTTAGTATATAGAACAACCTAAGAATAAGAGTACCAAAAATAAATCTGAAATGCTTGTTGCAAAAGTCAGGAAAAAACACACATAGAAAATCAAAAAGGCATGGATGTGATTCGAACTCACGTAAGCAAGTTCAAAAATCTTTACCACTTGCCCAGCAACCAATTTACCAGAATAATAGTTTGTTAGTATGACGATGATTAAACTAAATATATACATTATAAGTCACTGGTAGGTGGCATTCGACATAATGGCCATCGACCAATTATCTATCTATTATACTAAAAGAATTCATCTTTGCCACATCACCTGCTTATGTGGCATAGCTACTTAGGCTGATAATTGTGTTTTGAGCGGCAAAATGAATTTCCCCTATTCTCCTTCACTTGTGATGAGCGGCAAAAGGTTTTTCCTTCATTGTCATTTGTGAAACCGTCGTATGTGTTCATATGGAAACTTCAATCAATCATCTGTCTTCTTTAACACGAATTTTCTCTCTTAACAAACCCTAATTTGTTCCACGCCACTTGCAAATCTCGCCTAAACTTTTTATTAACACTTTTAATCTCCAATCATCATCGTACGATTCTCTTTCACTCAAGCATCTAAACCCTAATTCTTCCATACCACTGTTTTCTTTCTCCATTGTATAAAGTTCTCCCCAATCCAGAATTGGCATGCTGTTGGAAAGACGGTATTGATGAATTAGGGTTCTTGTGAAGTGAACTGGTAATGTTTTTTTCCTGTGTGTCTTTTGGATGTTTGTATAATCCCGTGATTTCTTCACTTTCCTCCTTTACTTACTTGAATTTTTGTTCCTTTGTCTTTCATCTTTTCGTTTATGCATCCGTTGGGTTGTGTTAAGGGTTTTGATTTTTAGCTTAAAATTGAAATTGCAAGATTATTGCATCACCTCTTCCGAATCCACATGGTATATTACAGAAGGGCCCTATGACGATGTATGATTTCCGAATCCACATGGTATATTAGTTCGTGTTTGGTTTTCGTTTTCGTGTGGTTTGAGTTTTTTCTTCTTGTGTGTGGTTTCACAATGGCTAATTGATAATACTTTTTTATCATCAGGGGCTAATTGGTTTTCTACATATGCTTACAATATGAAGGTAAATGTTTCAGCCCATGTTGCTTACTTTTGCTAATTGTTTATCTCGGAGGTGGTACGAGTTGAGTCATGGGGTAACACGTTGTGTTGGAGTGGAAGATGACAGAGGTTGGTTCCGCGGATGCAGTTTTTTATGCGATTATGGTTTGTAATGGCCACTATACCGAACCCTGTTTTGTCAGTAATGTCTGTCACACCCTGGCTTTGCGGAAGCGTGGTTAATTTTGGTGTGACTTCTTAATACCATAGCTTAACCATAACAAAGCTATATGAAATAAAATCATGCAAGATCATCCATTTGATTAAGTTTTAAAACCAGAGTATCATACCATTGTCTTAAAGACTTAAACATCATAACATAAAACATTGTCTTTAACAACATAACCATTAACATGAAATAAACGCAGTTTAAGATTTGTGACTCGTCCAGGAAAAAGTCACATTTCCTAAACCCGGATGACCTCGGAACCCTTATGCAGCGGGAAAACATAACATACCGCGCCAGATCTTTAATTTCCTGAAATACATGTAAGTTGAAAAATCAACAATAATGTTGAGCGAGTTCATGTGTAAGTGAGTAAGTAAACCTTTGTGAGTATAAAAATAGTCTTGGTATGTAGCAAATAAGGGAATTGAGATCACCAATGGTTTGCAAGGCCACTGATATATGTGAAGTGCAAATAGGGAGACTCAAACCTAGCAGATTTCGCCACGGCATTAGTATGTGGACAAAGTCACCCCAAGGTCCGTTTCTAGTTTGGCCTGGGGCTGGGCTCGCTACACCCAGATAGATCTACCGCTCCTGTCCCTCGGTCCCGACATGAGGACTAATGGCCTCATATTGCTCCTACCCACTCACATGATCTAAGTAGTAAACCTCCTTACGCTAACCATACCGTGTATAAAGTACTTGTAATCAAAGTAACATGTATTTCACCCCCGCAGTTAAGAAAACTGAAAATAGTTAGAGAAAAGGGGGACATGAACTCACAGTGAAGCGTCTCTACCAAGTATCTCCTGCTCACGTAGCTGTGTGACGACCTACACGTACTAATTCTATTAGACGGACGGCCGTGCCTTAGCTTCATGGTTTATGTTTTTGGGAAATAGTTAGGCAACTATTTCGTGTTTACATTTTGTAAATACTTGGTAATTATTTTCCTTCCCAAGGGTGGGGGATTCAATACATGTGCGTTCAAATTATATCATTAAGTCTCACTTAATATATATATATATATATATATATATATATATATATATATATTTCCAATTCCAAAATATAAGTATTTTTCTCAAACATGTTATATTTTCATTTCACATAATTTTTCTCCAATAATACGTTGTTAAAATACGCGTTCATAAATATTTCCGTAATTGCATAAGTTACGTTTTAACAATCGAGTGGTAATACACTTACCGGTGTAACTTATATATTTATGGTGAAAGCGTTCGTATTATTTTGGATTCGTTAACGTTCGTAAATATTATTTTTACTCTAAAAATAATATTTATGTATTTTCACAAAATAATCATAAACAGTGTGTGAAAAATATATATTTATCACGTTAAATTTCGTGAAAATCCCACCTCCGAATATTTAGTAAATAAAGTCATGGCGAAATTCATATTTCGAAAACATGTCAAAAATAATTCTAACACTTGTAGTGTAAATAGTTCTAAGTGTTAGGTTTTTAGAAAAATTTCGCCAGAGTTTCCTCTGTAACTGGAGGTGGCTACGCTTTCAAGCGTATCATTTTCTTTAACAAATCAACTCAACAATTTTCTTTATTTGATCAGAACAACTTTCATCACAACAACTAATCAACATATGTGTAAATTGCCAAAAATTACATGAACTTGCAGTTTTCCCAAAACTGTGGTGTAAATCCCCTTAAATTTAGTAGATCTTCAGATAAGGTAATTTGATCTTGTAAAAACCTCGTTTTTAGAGAAAATCCATCTTTACAACTTCCAGTCATCTTTTACAAAAACTGTTATTTTGTCGGATCTTTTCATTTCACAAGTGTTTACACACTTGTGGTTTATAAAAATCATTCCTGTTAGTGTAAGATCCATTTTTAGAAAGCATGATTTCTTTAACGCTTGGTCCTTTGAAAATACCACTTGCAGATACGTAGATCTGCTAGTTTTAAACACTATTCCACAAGTAAAACATTTTTACACAAGTTCATGATTCGCGTGTGGTAGAGTTTCACCTTTTAACCCTTGTATCATTCAAAACAAGCTTATGTTAAGATCCATGACCTTACCAAACCGGGTTAAACGATGATCCGGGCTACCACATCATAGATCGGGCTTAAATAATCATACATTTCGAATACTACATCATTTACACAGCATATAAGCTTTTAACCACTATTTTTAGTGTTTTTAGTAAACTTTAAAGCATCATCTTGCATGTTAACGAGTTTTAACCGATAAAAATCCTTTTAACCACTTTAGAATAGATTGAGAAAGTGTTCTAAGCAACATACCACTAGCTCGAGGCTAGGGAAGAATCTTGACGAAAATGGCGTGGATAAAAGCAAGAGAAAGAGGTCCTTCAAACTCCGAGTGCACCAAGCCTCCTAATACGTGATCCTTGAAGCTTGTATGATGTTGGAATGAAGTGAACTAAACTCGAAAATGGATGTAGGGGAGGGGGTGTTCGGCCGTGACTTATTTAGAGAGAAAGAGAGAGCTTTGGTGAGTTGTGAAGTGTTAAGTGACAAATGGTTTAAGCTTAGTTACTTATAGACAATTCTAATGTTAATTACCCAATGGTTAATGTGTCTAGAAGATATTAAGAAAACAAGATTTTAATAATCTTGTAAGGACAAGTGTGTCCCCCCTTAGTTGGGGACGGTTAGGAGGGGGGGTCTTGGTCCGATTCCAACTAGATAGGTAAGTATTAGTTAGGTTAAACCAAGTTAGTTAAGTGTTTAACCCAGTTACTAATGTGTAGTGTGTTATGACGGGTGTTAGGGTATACGGGGACCCTAACTGGCTCAGAAAAAGATAAATAATGAAAATAACAATATTTTCATGTTCCGGGTATAGTCCGGTTGTTCGGTTGGATAGTAATCCGTTAAAGCGTTAACAAAGCTTTAAAGTGTCGTTAATACTCTTTTTAGTGACACGACTCATTCCTGACACTTTGGAAAGTGTCTAGTGTTATTTTTCTCATGTTTTGGCACTTTATTAGTTAGCTAAAAGCTGAATTATTTTGTAAAGTGCTGAGTTTTGTACTTAGAGTACGTTTTAGGCACATCCAGTCATAGTGACTTATTCCTAGAGACGCAGTTCTACAACCCTTGTACCCCTACACTCACCACTAGTGTAGCAACATATCTCAGGCTCTTACAGGCCTTTAGAGGCAGTGTTTGCCTGATGCTGGCTTTATCAGCATGTTCAATAGGTTATCCGTTATAGTGCTACTGTGCTTTTTGTGCATCATGTTTGTCACTAAGGTTCAGCATGTAAATAATGTAGTGACAGCAAGCAAGTATGATGCAAGTAAGTACATGTATCAGTATTCAAGTAGCAGTTTATTCACAAGTTCAAGTAAGCACAGTAATTCAGCAGTAATTAATTACAAATTAAGTCGTACGGATACCTGGTTTAGTGCGGGTTGTCACAATGTCTCTGGTACTCCGAGTCAGGTTAGACGTCTAACAACACCATTTGTTCTATGTATTTTGTTAATCCACTATCAATTTTATTAGGTATGACCTTGACACCCAAAGATGTCTCATCAAATCCTTAATCAGGTATGATTTTTTTTCGTAAGAAGTTGTTCTGATTGTTATTGTGGACAATTCGCTTAGATTCGTTTATTCAAATGATTTTAACATCTCTTTATAATTCGATAATTCATATGAGATTTGGGGGGTATTTGTATATGTATATCTATGTTCACGTGACAGGTTCATATGTATTTGTCTGTGCTCATAACAGTCGAGATAAAAGGTGTGGTGTTTGTGGACCGGTTTTAATTGAGAAGTTCAACGAGGAGATTGGAGTGAGGGGATTGAAGGATGAGGTGTTCGTGGGTGCTTGCTCACACGTTGGGGGCCACAAGTATGCATGGAACCTGATTATATATAGTAAGGTTCAGGACGAGAAAGTTTCTGGACACTGGTAAGAGAACTTGCTACCGTGTTTTATTATTTGTTGAACTTCTGTTTACACCAGTCACTGTGACATATGTGTGTTCCCGTGCTATTGTTATATTGTAGGTATGGTTATGTTACTCCAAATGATGTGGCTAATTTGCTTGACCAGCATATTAAGAAGGGCGAGATTATCGAAAGGATTTGGAGGTACCATTTTCCCTTCCTACGTGCTTTGCTCAATTGGTTGTTTATTGATTTATATATAATAACCCAAATCGATTCTTTATTATGCATATGGGTTGAAATCGATCCCTACAAGGGTTTGCATTAGTGTTTAACGTATTTAATCAGTTGCAGGGGTGAAATAAGTGTTCCTCCTGTTGAGAAAGTCGAGAAGGTATGAAGGAAAATGGTATGAAGGAAATGGTATGAAGGAAAACGCGAAAGACGAGAAGGAAAACACTGGAGGCTGTTGTCAAGGTGCCAATGGATTCTCATGCTGCAGAGTTGATAATTCAGAAGCGAAAAAGGATTGGAAAAAGTCAACCTACAAGTTTGACTTCTTCACTAGAAAGTGGGAGCTGTAGTTGGAGATGTGGCAACTGTAGCTATGGCATATAGCCTTTATAAAAGGACACGGTGAGTTTTGCTCTCATGGTCACTCGGGTATGTTTTACGGTATTGTTACAAACTTAAAACGAAATGGTGGTCGTGGCAAGGATATTGTAAAGTAGAGGGACTAAACATGTATATTAGGAAAATTAAAGTAGAAGGACTAAACACGTAAATTAGGAAAGTTAAAGGTTAAAAGAGTACCTGGTAAGGTTTAGAATGCAAAAATGATGATTCGGAATCTCACTGTTTCCCTTTTCTTATGATTATCATTATACTTTTTCAACTGTAGCACGATACTTTTCAACAAGTCAGATTGGTAGAAGCTAGAAACTAGAAAGTCACCTTTAGTGAGTATTGTTAATGCACAAAGCGTCCTAAATCATTTTTATCAAAAAACAAGATTATTGTTTAGATATTATATCTTTTGTAATCGCTGTTTAATTATTGTTGCAGAATTGGGGAGATCTCTTGCTGATTTTGGTAAGGAAAATTAAGCTTCTTAGTGCTTATGAAGGAGATGCTCTCGGGACCGCATTCTCAGAGCTTGGAGCTAAATCAGAGATGCTATCAATTAAGCTGCAAAGAGAAGTCAGCTACTGTTGCTTTTATAATCCTATCATTTTTTAAAGAGTAAAATGCCATTTTCGTCCTTGAGGTTTGGCCAGTTTTCGACTTTCGTCCAAGGGTTTGTTTTTTCCGCATCTGGATCTAAAAGTTTCTGATCTTCATTGTTTGCTTTATGATGAAGGCCTTTGAATTTTTTTTTTATAATTTTGTTGATATGTAAATTGTAGATAAAGAAGCATGGAGGGATTGCAGTTGGAATGACCATTATGTTAAATGTGTTTTTGGGAGGGTAACTCTTTAGTATGTTGAACGGATTCATTGCTATTCGAGTACGATATTCTTAAGTTTAATTTCTTAATGCTTGATACATATTTTGTAGAGAAGATAAATGTTTGGGTAACGGGCCAGAACATCTAATTTTTAAGAAAGGGTGAAAATGAGTCGATCACCATATGCGTGACGGGTCAAAACTGATATATGACTGATATGGTACTCCATTTGTCTTGATATTAAGATTTGAATTAATCACACACTTAAAAGGATTATAAAACGTCCAATTTCTTATGTGTATGTTCAATCAAGACTATGAATAATATCACTACACCAGATTTACTTAAGACTAAAATTACTCAAAAACATACGATTTAATATAATTGATGAATCTTGCATGTGGAACTTTTTTACCTCCTAATAACCGGATTAAAAAGGTTCATGGAACTAAGATTTGAAGAGGCAAAATGACAGTATATTTTAAACTGAGAAATTCTAGCGAGATCCAAAGGATTGGGATCTTGAAAACAAAGGCTCGAGCCTCAAGCCAGTAGTTGAAGATGATTCAAAGTTGAATTAATTATGGTGATATGACATGCGAATTGAGATGAGTTGCATTGAGAAGTAACACTTGAACTGAGTTTATCACGAGAATGAACTTCAACATGTGGTTTTAAATCTTATCGCGAGTACTGTCACACCCCGACCACGTAGAACATACGAAACGTGGCGGAAACATCGGGGAGTGTTGTAACAGAATTAATTGTTTCAAATCCATGGCAATTGAAGTTTCGTTTTATTGATAAAAGTGTTACAATGTCTCAACAAACAAAGGAATACAACATAATTAACTAGTCTTGCATCTTTTATTGTCACTAAAGCCCAAGTCTGCCTATGTATATCTTGATCATCTTATGCAACAGTTCCTGAAAAACACATGTGAAAATAGGTACGTCAGCATAAAAATGCCGGTAAGATACATAGGTTTTGTGAAAATAGGTTTCATGACTTATGTTTGAGAAAATGTTTAGTCATGAACCTTGTTATTTGCTTTGTTTTGTAAATCATTTGAAAATCGATAAGATCAGATGATATGTATAAATAATGTATGGTTAAATGAATAACCATGTAAAATGAGTTTGTATTAGATAAGTTGTTTGTAAATCAATGTCTTGTGAAAAATATGTTATTTGTATAAAATGTTCTATGTCTCAAACTGAAATGATTCAAATAACGCTACAATATGTAATACCATACAAACACTTATATATAGGAAGTACCAGCGGCGTATCCACCATGTTTGTATCATATTACACACGCATCGTTACTTAATCACTTAATCAAACCAATCCACCAAAGTAATGTTCATGTCTAATGTAAATCATGTAATTGATACAAACGGTTCAACAGTTACAAACGGTTCACATGGTTCAACGGTTACAAACGGTTCACATGGTTCAACGGTTACAAACGGTTCACATGGTTCAACGGTTCACATAGTCAAATGATTACAACGGTTCAATATGTAGTATAATGTGTTCATAAGCTGGATAAGCATATGCAACAGAAAGGCAATGTAAAACAATGTACTAAGTAATGCACACAATGGGCACACCTAGCATGAAATGTATGTAAAACAATGTACTAAGTAATGCACACAATGGGCACACCTAGCATGAAATGTAATGTAAAACAATGTACCAAGTAATGCACACAATGGGCACACCTAGCATGAAATGTCATGTAAAACGATGTACTAAGTAATGCACACAATGGGCACACCTAGCATAAAATGTATTGAAATCATGTACTATAATGTACTAACGAACATAGCATGTATATGATGTGAAAACAGGAAAGCATGAAAGTAACAAGTAGGCACATGTGTTCCACCCCAAAACAGTTTGGAAAACAGTAAAAGAGGGGTCTATGTACTCACCTGAGATTGCTCAGTAGTCCTTGAGTAACAACTAAACAATGCTAGAGATCGCGGATATCAAACGGCACCTAGTATAGGTAACTATGTTAATAAACCGGACCTAGATCGGAAGATTGGGTAGCATTAGGGTTTGTAAACCAAACGAGTGTAGAGACTCGTGTCATTTGGTTAAACAAAGCCTACATACTAAATGAAACTTAACCTGAGTGATTTCGACCCATTACGACCCGTTTAGGTAGCTTATGCTACTTTAACGCGTCGTTCGCGTGAAACGCGTTCGGACCGCCTAACTAGTCCTATGACAAGTGTTATATGCCTAAACATGTTACATAATCAGTTATGTGACAAAAGTTTAGGTTACATATGCTTAATTACCAATTATACATGAAAAGGGTATTCTGGTAATTTACCTAAGGCATATAAACTACCTATCATACAACTACTTAAACGATGTGACCATAGGGTATAACCTCGGAAGGTTATGCCCTATACTAGGGTCACCTAATGTATTTGGTCGGATCCTAATGATCGACCAAACTGGGTCGGGTTCGAGGTATAAGCGATTTATCAGATCGCTTACCCTACGACCCTAAACAACGTGGTAATCAGTGGGCATAGTCCCAAGGGACTATGACCATCGTGATCACAATCACGTTGCGAAGTTCAATCGAACTTCGCATTGACCATTACTGGTCAACGCTGAAAGTCAAACAAAGTTTGACTTTCTGACTCGAAAAGCAGTAAAAATAAGGAAAAGAACGAAAGAATACTTACGAAGGGTCCCCGAATGCTAATCTAGATCAATATAGTTCAGGTATGAAACAAGGTTTCAACTTAGAACACAACTAATCAGATTCTAGTGCCTTAAAACAATGAAAGGCATGGGGTATATATAGTTTTCGGTGAACCGTTGAGATCGTTTCATGGAAAACGTGCCTTAATCCCATCCGTACATGTGTTGAAATGTCATGGTGTTTAGGTGTTTAAATTCCATCCACACATGTGTTGAAATGTCATGGTGTTTAGGTGTTTAAATTCCATCCACACATGTGTTGAAATGTCATGGTGTTTAGGTGTTTAAATTCCATCCACACATGTGTTGAAATGTCATGGTGTTTAGGTATTTAAATTCCATCCACACATGTGTTGAAATGTCATGGTGTTTAGGTGTTTAAATTCCATCCACACATGTGTTGACTAAGCATTGTTAGAATGTGTGGTTGTGAATTAAACAACGGCTAATACATCGAATCTGGTCCCGAAAGTGCAAAACTGATCCAAATGACGCGACGCATGGATTTTTCTTATGCCGAACACTAAAATAAAATGTTTTAGTGCTTACATAAATTTTTGGATGTCCGGATGTATTCAGAACGTAAGTTATGCGCGAAAATGCAAACTTGTGCACTTTTTGACACTTTTAGTCCCTGAATGTCCCAAAAGTTTATTTTAGCACACCAAACCCCTCAAAGCCTATTTCTAAGCTATGCAAAGGATATTTAAGGTGTGTTTAACTTATGGTTATGTTCCGGAATGTTCGTTACAGTTCAAATTGACATACTTTCGCAGTTTGTCATATTTAGTCCCTGTAAGCGAATTAACTTATTTTTGCCATACCAAAGCCTTCAAAACTTATTTCTAAGTTATGTAAAGGTTATTTAAGGTATGTTGAGTATATGTTGATGTTCCAGAGTATTTCTCGCATTAAACTGAGTACGTTTACGCACTAGTTTGCGTATAACTCTCCAGAAAGTGATGTAGAGTTTGGAATTGAACAAAAGTCAAAACATGAAAAATGTAAAACATAACAAAACAAACATTGAGATCAAATAACATTGTTTTATTGATAACAGAACTGTTCATAGTGATTACAAGCACAGTTGTTAAAGTCTCCCCTACTTGTGGAAATTTCGTCCCGAAATTTATTCGTAGGAGTTTGTCTATGACTTTGTGTCAAATAGTCATCAAAGATATGTAAAGCATAATCTGATTATTTTCCTCAACGGATATTTTTCAGAAGCGAAAATGAACGAACAGAGTCATTTTCTTCAACGGGTTCTTCGGAAATGGAAAATAAAGGAATTAACTAAACGGATATACATTTCCCTCAACGGATATTCTTCAGAAGTGAGAATGAATGGATGATTCATTCTTTCTCAACGGATTCTTCGTCAGAAATGGGAATGAAGGAAAAATCCACGGATATTCATTTCTCTCAACGGATATTCTTCAGAACGAAAATGAACAAACGAGGTCATTTTCCTCAATGGTTTGTTCTTCAGAATTTGAAATGAAAGAAAAATCAACGGATATTCATTTCCTCAACGGATAATCTTCAGAAACGAAAATGAAATAACGGAGTCATTTTCAACGGTTGTTTCCTCAGGTACGGAAATGAAGGACTACACAACGGATATTCATTTCCTCAACGGATAAATCTTCAGAAACGAAAATGAACTAACGGAGTCATTTTCAACGGTTATTTCCTCAGAGTTGGAAATGAAGGATTACACAACGGATATTCATCTCCACAACGGATAAATCTTCAGAAACGAAAATGAACTAACGGAGTCATTTTCAACGGTTATTTCCTCAGAGTTGGAAATGAAAAGATAAACAACGGGTATTCATTTCCTCAACGGATATTCTTCAGAATGAAAATGAATGGATAATTCATTTTTCTCAACGGTTATTCTTCAGAATGGAAATGAAAAGATAAACAACGGATATTCATTTCCTCAACGGATATTCTTCAGAAGTGAAAAATGAATAGCTAGTTCATTTTTCCTCAACGGATGCTTCATCAGAATTGGAAATGAATAGGGTTAACTCTAGATACATGATAGAACTTGCTGTGATTTTCGTGCACTAAATTCCATAATTATGTATGCATCCATAATTACGTAATTCCTTGCACAGTCCGCACAGTTTGTTTTATAATGTTGTGGGGAAGGATGTCGAACTTGTGATGACGGTGACTAGACTACCATAGGGTCCTTTTAATTAGATCAACAGAGGATCTTCTTAATTAGGCCACCAAGGAGTCCTTTCAGCTTGTATCATCCAGTTTAACTAGACCACTCAAGGGATCTAATTATGAAGCAGTACTTTATAATCCAAGGGACTTATCTACAACGTAGAAGTCCATTAAGGATTTTAGGTAGTACCTTTGGGTATCCTACTATGAACCTCTTGCACAAGGATATGTAGGATTCTACGAGGATTTGGATAACATAATTTGAATCACATGACACATAAATGGGAAACACATAAGCACATAACCACATAATTGTTTAATTGTTACCATCTTGTTATTGATTGCTATAAACTTGGCGCCTCGTACCTTGTTTCTCTTGGAAGAAACGGGTACTTAGGATTTTCGTGGAAACGCAAGAGATTATACAAGGGAAGAAATTTGGGGGTAGTCTGTTCTTCAAGGAATATGGTTCCTTGATTGTCGGTATTGTAGAGGATATGTTGTTTATACATACAATCACATAAATACATTGCGATGTAAATAAAAGATTTATTTATAAACAATGATAACAACCACCGTTTCATGGATCGTGACAACAAAAGAAAATAATACATAAGACGTGATTATTTCTAAACGATGTTGTCTTCTGGTTGGTCATATGCTCATCCCTGCGCTGGATTTGCATTAGCAAGTCTTGGGCAATTCCTACTAAAATGACCCATCTCGCCACAGTTGTAGCAAGACCCCGGTGGAAAACGAGCTTGAGCAGGATTGTTGTTAATCTGATTTGGTGTTGCTGCTGTTGGGCAAACCCTCGCTGTATGACCTATAAGTCCGCAAACTTGGCATATGCGGCACTTCACACCAGCATGATGATGTAGGCCACATTGATTGCACAAGGGTGCAGTTCCGTTGTAGGGTTTCCTGGCAAGGGGTTGAGCTGGTTGGTTGGGGACGGCTTGATCATTGTGAGCGACCACGACGAAGTTCTGAGAAGCCTTTCGCTTCTTTGACTTCTTAGAGGATCCAGTCTGTTCATCCATGGTCTTTGATTCCTCGATTGGTTTCGATTCCTCGACCAGTTTCTTGTCACCCTTTCGGAAAAGCTTACGTTTCCTGATCTGCGATTCAGTCAAGGTTGCAGATAGTTCAATGGCCTGTCTAACTGTAGTAGGGTTGCTACCAGTCAAAATGTCTTGTATTGAATCAGGGAGGCCATCAATGTACTTTTCGATTGCCTTATCCAAAGGCGTGACCATGTTTGGGCATAACAGACTTAACTCCTCATAACGGTCCGTGTAGGCTCGATGCTCACCGCTATCTTGCTTAAGATCATCAAATTCCCTTTCCAAAGCCCTGATCTCGTGACGAGGACAAAACTCCTTCATCATGAGAGCCCTAAGTTCGGCCCATGTCTGTGCTAGAGCAACTTCTGCACCACAATCCCTCATAACCCCGTTCCACCATGTGAGAGCCCTCTTCTGAAACACACTCGAAGAAAACTCGACCTTGCGATTGTCAGGACACTGCACGTGGCGGAAAGTATTCTCAATGCTCTCGAACCATTGAAGAAGCCCAGTCGCCCCTTCAGAACCACTAAACTTGAGTGGTTTAGCCTGGTTAAAACTCTTGAAATTGCATGGACCATTGTTGTTGTTGTTGGCTTGATTCCATTGAGCAAAGAGGTTTGGGAATTGAGCAGCCATTTGCTGTGCAATGATTTCTGCCAGTTCGGCAGTCGCTATCTGGTTCTCACATCGAGGAGGCATTCTAAAAGAGGAAACATGAAAGGAAACGAGTGAGAGATTTAGACGAAAAAGAATGAGATGAAACAAATCTGATGAAAGCAAGGGTAGTGGTCATTTGTTTGTTACTACAAAGCAACAAACGACCTCGGTGATTAATCAAAGTAATTAGGTCAAAAATAATGTATCGCGAAGACATGCTCGCCTATAAGTGAACACTCATCCCAAGAATTCCCAGGTAAGCACAACTGGTCTCGCGTCTGATGAGATGTATACGAAGTGCTTGCCTAGACAGAAAACCCAGAATACAGGCATTCACCCTTCCAGTTTGCACGTGTTCACATTATTTAAAACCCAAAACCTTGATGAGATTTTGAAAACTCAAAGGGGTTCAAAACCATATAACAGCGGGTTCAAAACCTAGTAATCAATCATCCTAGAACAGATGATTAGTTTTCAAAGCGGTTTTGAAATTCATGTTCTTGTTGTGGTCGTCACCTAAGGATAGGTGACAGTATTGTTTTATGACTAAACGCAAGTAAACTCGCGTTAGGGTCCTAAGAAAGTTATAGACTAGGTCAAAGCATTACTAATAACCTAATTCCCTATAACCATTGGCTCTGATACCATCTTTTCTGTCACACCCCGACCACGTAGAACATACGAAACGTGGCGGAAACATCGGGGAGTGTTGTAACAGAATTAATTGTTTCAAATCCATGGCAATTGAAGTTTCGTTTTATTGATAAAAGTGTTACAATGTCTCAACAAACAAAGGAATACAACATAATTAACTAGTCTTGCATCTTTTATTGTCACTAAAGCCCAAGTCTGCCTATGTATATCTTGATCATCTTATGCAACAGTTCCTGAAAAACACATGTGAAAATAGGTACGTCAGCATAAAAATGCCGGTAAGATACATAGGTTTTGTGAAAATAGGTTTCATGACTTATGTTTGAGAAAATGTTTAGTCATGAACCTTGTTATTTGCTTTGTTTTGTAAATCATTTGAAAATCGATAAGATCAGATGATATGTATAAATAATGTATGGTTAAATGAATAACCATGTAAAATGAGTTTGTATTAGATAAGTTGTTTGTAAATCAATGTCTTGTGAAAAATATGTTATTTGTATAAAATGTTCTATGTCTCAAACTGAAATGATTCAAATAACGCTACAATATGTAATACCATACAAACACTTATATATAGGAAGTACCAGCGGCGTATCCACCATGTTTGTATCATATTACACACGCATCGTTACTTAATCACTTAATCAAACCAATCCACCAAAGTAATGTTCATGTCTAATGTAAATCATGTAATTGATACAAACGGTTCAACAGTTACAAACGGTTCACATGGTTCAACGGTTACAAACGGTTCACATGGTTCAACGGTTACAAACGGTTCACATGGTTCAACGGTTCACATAGTCAAATGATTACAACGGTTCAATATGTAGTATAATGTGTTCATAAGCTGGATAAGCATATGCAACAGAAAGGCAATGTAAAACAATGTACTAAGTAATGCACACAATGGGCACACCTAGCATGAAATGTATGTAAAACAATGTACTAAGTAATGCACACAATGGGCACACCTAGCATGAAATGTAATGTAAAACAATGTACCAAGTAATGCACACAATGGGCACACCTAGCATGAAATGTCATGTAAAACGATGTACTAAGTAATGCACACAATGGGCACACCTAGCATAAAATGTATTGAAATCATGTACTATAATGTACTAACGAACATAGCATGTATATGATGTGAAAACAGGAAAGCATGAAAGTAACAAGTAGGCACATGTGTTCCACCCCAAAACAGTTTGGAAAACAGTAAAAGAGGGGTCTATGTACTCACCTGAGATTGCTCAGTAGTCCTTGAGTAACAACTAAACAATGCTAGAGATCGCGGATATCAAACGGCACCTAGTATAGGTAACTATGTTAATAAACCGGACCTAGATCGGAAGATTGGGTAGCATTAGGGTTTGTAAACCAAACGAGTGTAGAGACTCGTGTCATTTGGTTAAACAAAGCCTACATACTAAATGAAACTTAACCTGAGTGATTTCGACCCATTACGACCCGTTTAGGTAGCTTATGCTACTTTAACGCGTCGTTCGCGTGAAACGCGTTCGGACCGCCTAACTAGTCCTATGACAAGTGTTATATGCCTAAACATGTTACATAATCAGTTATGTGACAAAAGTTTAGGTTACATATGCTTAATTACCAATTATACATGAAAAGGGTATTCTGGTAATTTACCTAAGGCATATAAACTACCTATCATACAACTACTTAAACGATGTGACCATAGGGTATAACCTCGGAAGGTTATGCCCTATACTAGGGTCACCTAATGTATTTGGTCGGATCCTAATGATCGACCAAACTGGGTCGGGTTCGAGGTATAAGCGATTTATCAGATCGCTTACCCTACGACCCTAAACAACGTGGTAATCAGTGGGCATAGTCCCAAGGGACTATGACCATCGTGATCACAATCACGTTGCGAAGTTCAATCGAACTTCGCATTGACCATTACTGGTCAACGCTGAAAGTCAAACAAAGTTTGACTTTCTGACTCGAAAAGCAGTAAAAATAAGGAAAAGAACGAAAGAATACTTACGAAGGGTCCCCGAATGCTAATCTAGATCAATATAGTTCAGGTATGAAACAAGGTTTCAACTTAGAACACAACTAATCAGATTCTAGTGCCTTAAAACAATGAAAGGCATGGGGTATATATAGTTTTCGGTGAACCGTTGAGATCGTTTCATGGAAAACGTGCCTTAATCCCATCCGTACATGTGTTGAAATGTCATGGTGTTTAGGTGTTTAAATTCCATCCACACATGTGTTGAAATGTCATGGTGTTTAGGTGTTTAAATTCCATCCACACATGTGTTGAAATGTCATGGTGTTTAGGTGTTTAAATTCCATCCACACATGTGTTGAAATGTCATGGTGTTTAGGTATTTAAATTCCATCCACACATGTGTTGAAATGTCATGGTGTTTAGGTGTTTAAATTCCATCCACACATGTGTTGACTAAGCATTGTTAGAATGTGTGGTTGTGAATTAAACAACGGCTAATACATCGAATCTGGTCCCGAAAGTGCAAAACTGATCCAAATGACGCGACGCATGGATTTTTCTTATGCCGAACACTAAAATAAAATGTTTTAGTGCTTACATAAATTTTTGGATGTCCGGATGTATTCAGAACGTAAGTTATGCGCGAAAATGCAAACTTGTGCACTTTTTGACACTTTTAGTCCCTGAATGTCCCAAAAGTTTATTTTAGCACACCAAACCCCTCAAAGCCTATTTCTAAGCTATGCAAAGGATATTTAAGGTGTGTTTAACTTATGGTTATGTTCCGGAATGTTCGTTACAGTTCAAATTGACATACTTTCGCAGTTTGTCATATTTAGTCCCTGTAAGCGAATTAACTTATTTTTGCCATACCAAAGCCTTCAAAACTTATTTCTAAGTTATGTAAAGGTTATTTAAGGTATGTTGAGTATATGTTGATGTTCCAGAGTATTTCTCGCATTAAACTGAGTACGTTTACGCACTAGTTTGCGTATAACTCTCCAGAAAGTGATGTAGAGTTTGGAATTGAACAAAAGTCAAAACATGAAAAATGTAAAACATAACAAAACAAACATTGAGATCAAATAACATTGTTTTATTGATAACAGAACTGTTCATAGTGATTACAAGCACAGTTGTTACAAGTACTGAAAGTAAAAACCTTCAAATAGAAGTCTTGAACTTCAACTAATTCAAAATAAGAGTTTTACTGAAATATCATATGATAATTAGGAACTAGGAAGTTCAATAGAAAAGATGAAGAATAATACATTACGTGCTGGCTGACAAAGAGGTAAGTCTACAAATTGGCCCCTAATTCATCTGTTGCGATTCTTTATGTATGTATAACTTTAGGTCTGTCAGTGGGAGATGAAGAATAATACATAAATATATAATTTGCTTTGTGTTTTACCACATGCTCATTGATCTTTAGGGCTTACATTAGTACATTTCATAGTTAGAATTTAGAACAAGAGGATGTCGCGCATTAAAAATAGGACATCAGTCAATATGTGTACATGACACTGTATGGTTTATGGTTGGACCTTTATTATATGTTTTTCCCCTTCATTTAGTGACTTGTGTTTTTCATGTTGTATGGTATGGGGTTGGACCTACTTGATTCACAATTCATAAATAAAAAAGAAATGGTTTTTGTTTATTTTGATTTGAGTTCTTTACATGACCGTTTGTTTTAATTTACTTTTTTGGTATCTTGAGAATTGTTACTCTTATTTGTCTTAAGCTAGAGGATAGCTTTGCCAAGATGCGTCTGCGTCTTACAGCATCCCGAAGTGATGTTATGCGGATTTAGAACACTAAGAAGAAGGCATCATCGCTAACAAGCGGAGAGGAGTAGTCGAAAGATAACATCCAACGAGGATGTAAGAACACCTTTATATATCAAGAGATGAGAGTCATGGAACATGATGTCATTCCACATTATCCAGGACTTTACTTATCTGAAAAACAGGTAAAGATGAGGGTATTTCACTATTTTGAATGTGACATTTCATCATCTTATTTTGTCCTGATTCACGTGGCAATGTATTATAAGTTTGAATTAGGTGTTGTGGCCAATTTAACTTGCACTGGTATATATATACAAACTATTGCATTTGTTTTGTCTTGGGTCTCACTTATTTTTAATCATAGAAGTGAAGAAATGGACGTGTGGGACAGGTTGTTGGGGGTGATGGGTGAAGACAGATTAGTTCGAATGGCCAATTTTTAGTATGGGTTGGCCCTGCACTTTTTGTTCTTCTTTTTTTAGAATTTTACAAATAGTTTATATTCTAAATATATGATAAAAATAACTATATTATTAATTTATTACAATGATGACCCATTACCCAACCCAATCGGCGTATTGCCACCTTTAGCTTTAAACATTCTGTTTCCTTTTATCAAGAAGTTGACATCACTAGAGGGCGTGGCCGAACATGACACATAATATGACTTATTTATTTTTATTTTTTTTCATTAAACAAGTTTGGACGAGGTTCCCGTGGAGATGTAACTATCTTGCTTATTCATTAGTAATATTTAGTACCAAGGTAGCTCTTTTCGTCACTTCTTCCAGCCTAGCAATTATGAAGTCATAACTGGACATTTCGGTTTCGGTTTAAAAGGGTGGTTTGGTTTTTTGGTCAACCGAAAGTTTCAAGTTGTAGCCATTTTTTTGTTTGGTTACATTGGTAAGTTAACTATATGGAACAAGTTTGAAAAATGTAGAGCCAATGCAATCAAAGATCATGGCTGCCAAACCATCATCTACTAAAATACATAGCCTTACTTTACTTTTTTATGTGTGCATAACTTGAAGTCAAATTTGACTTTTTGAAGGTTGGATACTCTACCCCCATCCCTTATTGTATTTAGGTTCCATGTTCAGCCTTTGACCCGTCTTGGCACATGCTAGGCTTGGGCTACCAAAACATCACAAGTGTGGAGAATGTAAAGAAGGCGGTTGTAATCCACTACAATGGTCAGTCCAAACCATGGCTGGAGTAGTTGTCACTTCATTAAGGTTGTGTGCATAAAAATATATGGAAGACGGGCCATTTTGTCATTAAGTACTCGATCTGTGGCATTCATTCTTTTGGTCTGTTACACAATTGCGCTTTCTTATAACAATTAGGATATGATATAGCATAAAGTTGTTTTTCAATACACAAGTAGGTTTTGGTTTTTGATGTTTACTCTTTCTTCTATATTTTTTATTAATGTTCATTCAACCTTTTTGCACATAATCGTCGCGACCGCCGTATAATGGTACCCACCACCACAATTTTGGTTATTTAAGGTATGCTTTATTTTCAAATTTCGTTTTTAATATTCTGTTTGAATAAAAGGATATCGTGACTTTTAATCATATTAGATTATTTATGTTCTGATCATCACTGTGTACAGAATTTGATTATAGACCAATTCTAGAAGCAGCTTTGTCTTCGTATACTGGTTGCACCGATTGCAAGGTGGACGTGGCGTAATTTTTCTTATTGTGTTTACACCTGTGATATCATTATTTCATCTTTGGTTCTATTTTTCAGGTGCCTCATGGATTTTTTTAGTGCTTACGATAATACAATTATGCTAATAGCTAATAAAATAGAAAAGGTGGCCGTCTGATAGGGTTATTGCGGTACAAGTCGCCAGACATGGAGCAGAAGAGGATTGAGGCAAACAAGGTAAGTTTTCGACACCGATCTTTGGATTCTCGGAGTCTTGAAGCTTCTGTTTTAGTCGTATCTTCTCTATTTTCAGTTATTATTTTAGTTAAATTTAGGTTTACGTCAGATGTCCATTCACTTTTTATGCTCAAATGACCCAAATAATCCTTTTCATTGCAGTATTTTCTGTATCAGTTACTACGCGGGCTTAAATACATCCACTCAGCAAACGTGTTACACCGCGATTTAAAACCAAGCAACTCGCTCCTTGATGCAAATTGTGACCTAAAGATATGTGACTTTGGGCTTGCTAGAACCACATCTGAAACAGATTTCATGACCGAATGTGTTGTAACCAGATGGTACAAAGCCCCTGAATTGCTACTTAATTGTTCAGAGTATACTGCGGCCATTGATATCTGGTCAGTTGGCTGCATTTTGATGGAAATTATTTTGAGGGAACCACTTTTTCCCGGAAAAGATTATGTTCAGTAGTTATCTCTTATAACTCAGGTACCCATCTACCTAAATTGTTTTTTTTTATTAATTAATTAACTTTTAATATAGTTACCCAAAAATTGGTTGAATGCAGCTTGGTACATATGACCAAATTGTGTTTTTTTTTTTTGTAATCAATTAATTAAAATTTAATAATGTGTGGTCTATTAAGGGTGTGCCTTAGTCTAAAACCAGAGTGAACCGAATGAGAATAAAAAACATAGTAAAGTTATTATAAACGATATAATTTGTTTGATCAAAGCAAAACTGGGGCTTAGTTATTGTGTTGATATCGGCTTGATACTGGTTTAGGGTTTAGAACACTCAAACTTTTAACCAACTGATTCTTATACTTAAGCAAAAGTGCTATGTACTTCTTTATCTATTCATCCTGTATTTTTTTTTAATTATACAGATAGAACACGACTTGGGATCTTTGACTATGTGAGTTTGGGTCAAATGACCCGTGTGCTTGGACATGCAAAGGTTCTCAAAAACACCATTCTATGCTCAGGTACACCACAAATCTCTTGTGATATGTTTGACTTTTCATTGTGTTTTGACTAAAAAGTAGAAGTTTGTTATGGTAGTGCATATGTTGGTTGAAAATCCATAATTTGTCACTCACTTTAATTTTTGTGTTTGGATAAACATAATTTAGATCTGATCATAGTCCCTTTATATGGTTCTCACAAGTTAAATTTACCTAAATTGATTGTGCAATTCTTTTATTTATTTATTTATTTTTTGTATTATTTTAAAGATAATGCTCAATATACGTAATCGAATGTGAATGCTCTAACTTGATGTTTACATATTGCATGTCAACTTAATGGTTAAATTGAGACAGTGTATAAGTCTATTAAATCAAGAATTTCAAATTGAGACTCAACGGGTCAAATGGATTGGGAATGAAAAAAAAAGCAATAGATTGAGACTTCCAATGAGATTATTTTATGTTGTTTTGAATAGATGATATCACATGAAAAAGAAAATAAAATAGTAATTTGCATTTGGAAGGGTGGATTTCTTTAGTTGTATAATCATTGTCTCTGTTATAGAAAAAATCCAATTAGCCCTATTGTTTGGTGTGTATATAATGTTTTTACTAATTATTTTTTAAGTAACTGATGCATAGATTAGCAAAGAGGCATTGGCGGATTCATTAACAAAGGAGGGTGGGTAGTGTTGTCTCTATAAATTTATGTTTAACTGGTCCTAGATGATGCGGCTATCGGGAAGGCAACTGACGAGTCAAGATCAAGTGAGAGTGATAAACCACCTGACTGGGTCGAATGGAGAGAAGCGGTTGAACCAGATTCATCAGTTATAACCACTGAGTTTGCTGAAACATCTCACGCTGTAGCTGATAGCCTCTCCAAAGGTGATCTTGAAGTTGATCCATCGGAAGATATTGCTACTGATCCTCCAAACAAAGTGGAGGCTACTAATGTCGTATAGATGAGATAAAAGAGAGTAATTACTGGTGGATGGCGAAAAGATACAAGGTTGATAATTGTGTTGTATTGGTTTTGACCCGACCCGTTTCAACATGTAGAATTTTAAAATCTTGGTTCTAAAGAAGTGTATAAAGAAGTCTTTAACGAATTGTGGTGTATATAGGGACGTTAACCCTACGAATAAAACAACTAATGTGGTTTATAAGGAGATTTTCAACGAATTGTGATAGTTGTATATTCATGTATTTCAATTTGTCGTTGTACTCTAATATATTTGTTTGTGTTTTAACGTGTATAAAGTCATAACATTTATGTCAACACTGATAATGAAGATATTTTCTTTTACCAACCCGTGAAATTCGCGGGTTCTTAATTTTACCGTAAAAAGTTACATGCCAAGGTATTGTTATTACGAAGATTTAGTTTGTCGCTAAAAAAATTATATCTGCCAATATTTTTATGCCTAAAAGTGAATGCTTTGAATTCATTTTGTCTAATCAACATACTTTTGAATAAATTATGTAACTTTGTTTTGAATTTATTTGATTTATACACATATAATCAATTTGTTTGTATTATTTTGTTTATATGTTAGTAATTCATAACCAACAATGGCATTTTACACAACCTCGATTCTCACAGTTTGAATCCCATTTCGGTTGGTTTTCTTTTCATGCTTTCTTTGTTTTTTTATAACTAAATAATGATTGTGATTATATTGATTATTAGATTAATCTATTAAACCAAAATTAAATATGACATTGATGGAACATTACACTCGGACTTAAACAATTAAAAAAGCAAAATATGGTTGTTTAGTCAGTTAGAACATATAAACAAGTTCGTTTATTTAGTTAAGTATTTACAACTTCTTATATTTGTGGAAATTGTAGTTTCGTAGAAGTTCATATATTTTTAGTCAAAAGCTTATAAAATGGTTATTATTAATAGAAAATATGTAGACCATCCATGCCGATTGGCGGTGGGGCCCATCTCCGCATCCTTGCTAAGGGGTACTTCTTTCCTTTTTTGTATTTATTTTGTGTGTTTTGTTCGTTAGTTTTAAGTATTAATATATGTGTTGCATTTGGTTGAAAAAATTATATTTTCATAGCTAAATTGTAGGGACGAAGGTAGCTAAGGTGTAGGGACGAAGATGGAGAATGCATTGTGAATGCTTTAATTAACAACTGATTATTAAAAGTTACAACCAAAGGCTTACCAAATCATAGGTTAGTCCTTAAAGTTGGTGTTCCAGTAATGTTATTACGAATTATTGATCAACGGAATGGATTGTGCAACGGTACAAGGCTACAAGTAAAAAAGCTGCACAACCGTGTAATAGAAGCCGAGATAATATCTGGTGCAAATATTGGTAGTTGCACATATATACCTCGATTAAACTTGATCCCTTCAGATAAAAAGATTCCTTTTGCTTTTCAGAGGAGGCAATTTCCACTGGTCGTATGTTTTGCAATGAGGATCAACAAAAGTCAAGGTCAGTCTCTTTCAAGAGTTGGTTTGTACCTCAAACAACCGGTCTTCTCTCATGGTCAATTGTATGTTGCCTTATCAAGGGTGAAAACAAGAAATGGGCTCAAAATACTCATACTTGACAACAACGGAAAAGCTATAGATAAAACAACTAATGTGGTGTATAAAGAGATTTTCAACGAATTGTGATATCTGCATATTGATGGTTAATAAAAAGTTTTTACATGATCCGTTTCAAGACGTGTATATATTCATAACATTTTATGTAAACAACGATGATGAAGCGATATTATCTTTAATCAACCCGTGTAATACACGGGTCCTTAGGCTAGTTTTAGTATATAGAGTAACTAGGTTATAACCCCGTGTATTACACGGGTTGAACAAATTAATTTTATATACCAAATAATAAAAAATATATCTTTATAAATCTCGTTTATTAGACGGGTTGAATAAATATAATTTTATATACCAAATAATAAAACAATATATATTTAAAAATCTTGTTTATTACATGTCACGGCCCCCGACCTGGTTTGACCTGGTTCAGGAGCCGCGGAACAGAAAATCCCGTGGTATTTATTTAATTAAGTTAACAGCGGAAGACTTTATCAGGATCTTTTTAAAACTGAAATTTCCCGATTATTTTATTTCACAATTCGGGATAAAACCCCGGTAATTTACAATCATATGATTTCACTGAGAAATCTTTATTTTACAAAACATGTTTCTTTATTTTATATTGAGCCACTTCCTTAAGCTTGTAGTGCTTCGCGGCACTTTTCCTGGATCACAAAAGATCACCTGAAAAATGTTTGAAAAAGGTTTTGTCAGCGGGAAATACTGGTGAATCATTCTTTTTACTAAAACGACGCGTTTGTTATAATTTACAGTATTAAGAGTGATTACAATGTTTTCATATATCAACCAACTACCCACAGTATTTGTCACTCGACCATCCATTGGTAACCTCATAGTCCAATGGTGTCTGTGACTATGGTCATATCACCCCTTGGCTAACTCGTTGTCCAATGGTGAAGGTTATCAAGTAATGTATACAAAACACCACATACCGGCTGTAATTTGGTGACTACAAAGACTTAATCCCTGTAATTATAACCTTGAAAATAAACATGCTTTTGTAAAGTAATTTGATAACAAGAGAATGACTCACATTGCAGATTTTTATATGGGCAGGGCTTAGCCTACTGATTAGCCTTTTAACCTAAATTTAAACAACATGCACACGAACTCGATTAGTAACTAATACAGCATTTACGATAACTCACGAGATTAAACCTTCACAACGAATGACAAAGTGCGATACTTAAACATCCATCGATTTAACGACGAATGACAAAGCATAAACCCTAATGTGGGCAGCACTTAAACATCCATTGGATAGTTTAATCGATCGGACATTGAATCGTAGCAGCGATCGAGTTAATACCCGGTATCGGAGCAGCACCTCGCTAATATTGAAAGTAATTTCGACTTCAGAGTATTGAAAATTTGTTTTTACGAAAAGATCTCGACACCAGTGGACTGTGCGTGCAACAAGCTATTTATAGCTGAATTGAGGCCTCACGCGGCCCGCGTAAGCCTTCGGCTTATCTTTACGCGGCCCGCGTGGCCGCCTAGTCTACGAGTAGGGTTGATTGGTCACGAGTAGGTTAGCCAGGTGGACACCACATGGATCTGGAACACTTATCCGGTCAAACATGTCTTGACGCGGTCCGCGTAAGGTTAAGCTAACCCTTACGCGGCCCGCCTGAACACCATACTTCTTGTTTTCTTGGTTTTTCATGTACAGTATGGTTTCAGGGGTCCGGGTTTTTACTTGCGGGTATTTTTAGGAAAATTCTGAGAGTCCTTATATTCTCCCCACCTTATTTAGAATCTCGTCCCCAAGATTCATCGGAATAAGTGAGGATACTTTCGCTTCATCTCCGATTCCAGCTCCCAAGTGTATTCAGGTCCTCTCTTTGAATCCCACTTGACTTTAACTAGCACTAGTCGCTTGTGCTTGAGAAACTTAATCTTTTTGTCTTCTATCTGCAGTGGTTCTTCCACAAATTTTAGTTTCTCATTTACCTCTATATCTTGAAGAAGTACTATTATAGATTCGTCTGATAGGCATTTCTTGAGGTTGGATACATGAAATACATCATGTACTCCAGCTAACTCTTCTGGTAGTTGTAAACGATAAGCAACTGGTCCTATACGTTGGATTACTGGAAATGGTCCTACGTATCGGGGACTTAGCTTTCCTTTCTTACCGAATCGAACTACTCCTTTCCAAGGAGAAACTTTCAAGAGTACCCTGTCTCCTACTTGGAATTCCAATGGCTTTCGTCTATTGTCTGCATAACTCTTCTGACGATCTCGAGCCGTCTTTAGTCTTTCCTTGATTTGAGTAATATTGTCAGTGGTTTCTTGTACTATTTCAGGACCTGATAATTGACTTTCTCTATTTCTGCCCAGCATACTGGAGTTCTACACTTACGTCCGTATAGTGCTTCGAATGGGGCAGCTTCGATGCTTGAATGATAACTATTATTATAGGAGAATTCAATTAAAGGTAGGTGGTTATCCCAGTTTCCCCCAAAATCTATCACACATGCTCGGAGCATGTCTTCTAGTGTTTGTATCGTCCTTTCACTTTGCCCGTCTGTTTGTGGATGATATGCAGTACTTAGATTTAGTCGGGTTCCCATAGCTTCTTGGAAACTTTTCCAGAAGTGGGAAGTGAAACGACTATCCCAATCTGATACAATGGAGAGTGGAACTCCATGTAAGGATACAACTTCATCTACATACAACTTTGCCAACCTTTCCATGCTAAAGGTTTCTTTCATAGGTAGGAAATGAGCTGATTTGGTTAATCGATCTACAATTACCCAAATCGTGTCATTACCCTTTTTGGTTTTGGGTAACTTAGTAACAAAATCCATTGTTATAAGTTCCCATTTCCATAAAGGCATTTCTAGTTGTTGCAGTAGACCTGAGGGTTTCTGGTGTTCGGCTTTAACTTGTGAACAAGTTAGACACTTAGAAACATATCTAGCTATGTCCTTTTTCATTCCTATCAACCAGAAATTATTTCTTAAATCTTGATACATCTTATTGTTACCAGGATGCATGGTATACCTAGATTTATGAGCTTCTTCTAAAATCTTATTTCTTAAATCTCCTTGCTTAGGTACCCAAATTCTTTTCTTATGGAATCTCCAAATTCCATCATTTCCTTGCTCTAATTCTTTTATTCGTCCCTTCATTCCTTCAGCAGCATCCTCTATTGCTGTCTCTTGAACATTCTTCAGTTGCTCCATTAAATCTAATTGTAGATTTAATCTGAGAGCACGAACTCGTCTTTGGTTCTCACGATACTTACGACTTAAGGCATCTGCAACTACATTTGCTTTTCCTTCGTGATAATGAATATCACAGTCGTAGTCACTTAGGATTTCCATCCATCTCCTTTGCCTCATGTTCAACTCTTTTTGCCCAAATATGTACCTTAAACTTTTATGATCTGTATAGATAGTAAATTTACTTCCATACAGATAATGTCTCCAAATTTTAAGGGCAAATATTATGGCTCCTAATTCTAAATCATGAGTTGTATAGTTCTCCTCGTGCTTTTTCAATTGTCTTGAAGCATAAGCAATTACCTTCTTGCGTTGCATCAACACACATCCAAATCCTAGTTTTGAAGCATCACAATATACTTCAAAATCTTCAGTCCCTTCTGGTAATGCTAAGATTGGGGCATTTGTTAACTTATGCTTTAGAATCTTAGAAGCTTCTTCTTGCTTAGGTCCCCATTCAAACTTAATTGCTTTACAAGTTAGCTTAATTAATGGTACAACTATTTTGGAAAAATCCTTAATAAACCGTCTATAATATCCGGCTAAACCTATAAAACTTCTAATTTCCATAGCTGATTGTGGGGCCTTCCATTTGATAACTGCTTCTATCTTAGCAGGATCTACGTGAATACCTTCGTGATTCACCATGTGTCCTAGGAATTGCACTTCTTGCAGCCAAAATTCACACTTCAAGAATTTAGCGTAAAGCTTTTCTTTTCTTAACAAAGTTAAGAGTGCATGCAAGTGCTGAGAGTGCTCTTCCTGATTCTTGGAATAAATAAGTATATCGTCAATGAAGACAATTACAAATTTATCCAAATACGGTTTACAGATTCTATTCATCATATCCATAAATGCTGCAGGAGCATTTGTTAAACCAAAGGGCATGACTGTAAACTCGTAATGACCATACCTAGTTCTGAAAGCAGTTTTAGGTATGTCTTCTTCTTGTACCTTCAATTGATGGTATCCGGAGCGTAAGTCAATCTTAGAAAAATATCTAGCTCCTTGAAGTTGATCGAAAAGATCATCAATCCTAGGTAATGGGTATCGATTCTTAATTGTAACCTTATTCAATTCTCTATAATCAATACACATTCTCATCGAACCATCATTTTTCTTCACAAACAATACTGGTGCTCCCCACGTGGATGAACTAGGTTGTATGAAACCTTTACTTAGTAATTCATCTAATTGCTTTTTCAATTCTAACATTTCTGTGGGTGCTAATCGATAAGGTGCCTTAGCTATCGGTGTAGTTCCAGGAATTAGATGAATTCTAAATTCTACTTCCCTCTATCTGGTGGTAATCCTGGTAATTCTTCTGGGAATACATCTAGGTATTCTGAGACTACAGGAATCTCCTTAAGTTCTTTACCCTTAGTGCTAATGATTACTGAAATCATATATACTATTCCTTGCTTTCGTTCATAACTAGCAACTTTCATTACTGATATGAACTTCATGGGTTTACGTGGTTTATCTCCTGTAATCATGATTACTTCCCCAGTAGGTGCCCGAATTTCTATAGAGTTTTTATCACATAGGATTCGAGCATGGTTGGCTACTAACCTATCCATTCCTAATACAACATCGAATTCGGCTAATTTCATAGGTAATAGGTTTGCATAAAATTTATAACCTGAAAGTTCTATTTCTACATTTTGCAAAACCTTATCTATTTTAACTGAATTCCCATCTGCCGTTTCGACTGTAAAAATCTGCCTAATGTTGGTTAAAGGTAAGTTAAGAGCTTGGCAGAATGAAGTATTGATAAAACTTTGGTTTGCACCAGAGTCAAATAATACTTTTGCATACACGTTTTGAACTAGGAACGTACCAGCTATCACATCAGGAATTAGCTCGGCCTCCTGAGTTGTCAACTGGAAGGCTCGAACATTTTTCTTGGTAGCTCCATCAGCTGGCTTGGCTTTATTGTCTGCTGGTTTAACCAATTTAGGACATTCTGTTTTGAAATGCCCAGCTTCTCCACAGTTATAGCAGATCCTTGTTTTCTTTCTGCAGTCTTCTTCACGATGTCCTACCACTTTGCAAAAATTGCAGGTTACATTACATCTTCCATAATGTTTCTTTTTGCAATTCCTACAGAACGACGGAGTTGAAGATTGCCCTGTTCCTCTTCTCTTGAAGCTGCTATTATTACCCGTACGAAATCCTTGAGTAATTTTCTGAGCCAGTTCCTTTTTCCTGTTTTCATCTCTTGTGCGTACCAGTTCGTCAGTTAGGGTATTGGCTAAATCCACCGCATCATCAATCGTGCGGGATTTCGCAGCCTTGACGATATTACGAATTTCACCAATCAATCCCCAAATATAGCGGGAAATAAGTACTGGTTCTGGCGAAGCCAGGGTTGGTACTACTCTCGCATATTCGAAGAATGTCGAAGTATACCCGCGACAATCTACACCCATCATTCGATGATTTAGGAACTTATTTGCCATTTGATCTTTTTCATATTCGGGACAGAATTTTCTTTCTACAAGACTCTTAAATTCTTCCCAGTTCATGGCGTAGGCCATATTTCTTCCTTTGGCTTGGAGTATTGTATTCCACCATTCTAGCGCCCTTTCTTTGAAAAGATTTGAAGCGTACATGACCTTGTCGTCCTTGGCACATTTACTTATCGTAATTACTGCCTCGGTTTTCTCTAACCAACGCAGTGCCGTAGTCGCTCCTTCATTGCCTGTAAACTCAGATGGTTTACAAGCAAGAAATTCTTTATAAGTGCAACCAGGCGTTGCAACTTTCATTTTCTTAGGGAGCGGAGCCTGCCATGGATCATTATCGTGATTAGTATGATTACCGCCTTCGTTTACGTTATTACTGAAGTTATCTTCAGAAATACGTTTGCTAGGAATAATTTGTTGAGGTTCAACAGGTTTCTGGGCAGCAGCAAGGATTGCTGGAATAGCATTGGCTATCCCTTGAGCAACGATATTTTCTATATCTTGCCTAGTCATAAATTGATCTTCTGGATGTTGCTCAGATTGGTTAACCTCATTAACTGGTTCATTATTAGCGTTTTCCATCTGTTAATTAATTTATATAAATTATTAGCATAAAATAATTAATAGTAATACACAAATAATCACATAATTTCATAACACATGGATAGCCAAAATTATCGATTTCTCGATTCCCATTTTTTATTTTATAATATGCATCAATACACACCATTATCTTACAAAGTTTTATTTGTAGTTATTTTACAAGATTATATTTTACTATTATTATTATTATTATTATTATTATTATTATTATTATACAATCACAGTTTCATAACCCCATTATCCCTTGTTAGTTGATACTTTAGTAACGACATTCCCTTTCGTCGTACTTCCAGGAGATCTGTTCTCCTACTTTCCGAATCCTATTTCCTGCATCCACTAGCTCCTCACCAAAGTGGCGAAGTTCAGCTAGATTTTCATTGCTCATTGGTGGGTTTGGTATTGGTTCCGTGTCGAACTGAGGAAGAAAAGTATAAGGATTGTTAAGGAGGTTTTGAAACTGCCAATCATTAGTCCACCACTCGTCCATTCCTAGAGGTTGGATGTGGATTATAGGTTCTGGGATTGCTGGTTCCAAGTTTATTGGAAGTTGATTTTCAGCAGGATAAGGGTAGAGGTTATTATTAATAGGCCTGATGATATCACAGCTCCCTAATGCACGATCCAATTCCTCCTGAAATGGCAATTCCTCAATTTGCCTAGAGCTTTCTCCAACTTCTATCTTTGTTTGCCTAGAACCTTCCCCAATCTCCATTTCTATCTGCCTAGAATCTTCCCCGATTTCAATACTCTTTCCTTTATCTATTGGATTTTCTATTTTTGGAATCCTCCTAGTTGCGGGTTTCCTCCTGCGCACACGCCTCCATCCTACAAATCTTCTCCTTTTCTTAGGCTTGGGTTTCTCCGGAGGTGGAGCGTTAAATTCCATGGGTTCCTCTACATCGGCTATGTAACTCGTAAAGTCTCTAGAAACTTCTATTTTCACCGGATAAAGGTTGAGATTCTGAAGGGCTTCAGATAACTCATTCATGCTGTTTAGTATATATGTAAAATATACACAAAAAAACTAAGTTAAATTTTATAATAAAATTTCATATATAACCTTTAAATAGTATTGCATACCGTGTGACTAATTTAATACAAAGGACAACTGACAACTAAAACATATCAGGGTTTACTGTAACTTATTTATTTACTGAGTAAAGTTTCTGGCTTGTAGGTGATAAAGTTGCTAAAACTTGAGTCAGAATATTTAAAGATTTGCATTTACTGCTACAGTGGCTAGCATATAGAGATCTGCCCATTTTTCATCTAACTTGTCTTCCCATGGTGGTTTACTATCTAGTTCTTGGGTTTTCTGATTAACTCTCTTTTCTTTTGGTTGTGATTTCTTTATTTTCTCCTGACTTTTCTTAATAATCAAACTTCTTTTATTAGGAGAAAGTGGTTCCTCATATTGTGCCTTTCGAACAAATATTCCCTCCTCAGTATCTACTGAGTATCTTGAGGATTTTGTTTGGGATGAACTTCCCTTCTCTTTTGGTGAACTATCTAATTTAAGATAGATGTTCGAAAGCTTCTGCTTACCCATACTGTAATTAACAATTAAACAGTTAATAAAACACATAATCACAAAATGGTAATCAGGAAAAATTAAGTATTTTAAATACTTAATAGGCTTAAATCAATGGCTCTGATACCACATTTTTTTGTCACGGCCCCCGACCTGGTTTGACCTGGTTCAGGAGCCGCGGAACAGAAAATCCCGTGGTATTTATTTAATTAAGTTAACAGCGGAAGACTTTATCAGGATCTTTTTAAAACTGAAATTTCCCGATTATTTTATTTCACAATTCGGGATAAAACCCCGGTAATTTACAATCATATGATTTCACTGAGAAATCTTTATTTTACAAAACATGTTTCTTTATGTTATATTGAGCCACTTCCTTAAGCTTGTAGTGCTTCGCGTCACTTTTCCTGGATCACAACAGATCACCTGAAACATGTTTGAAAAAGGTTTTGTCAGCGGGAAATACTGGTGAATCATTCTTTTTACTAAAACGACGCGTTTGTTATAATTTACAGTATTAAGAGCGATTACAATGTTTCCATATATCAACCAACTACCCACAATATTTGTCACTCGACCATCCATTGGTAACCTCATAGTCCAATGGTGTCTGTGACTATGGTCATATCACCCCTTGGCTAACTCGTTGTCCAATGGTGAAGGTTATCAAGTAATGTATACAAAACCCCACATACCGGCTGTAATTTGGTGACTACAAAGACTTAATCCCTGTAATTATAACCTTGAAAATAAACATGCTTTTGTAAAGTAATTTGATAACAAGAGAATGACTCACATTGCAGATTTTTATATGGGCAGGGCTTAGCCTACTGATTAGCCTTTTAACCTAAATTTAAACAACATGCACACGAACTCGGTTAGTAACTAATACAGCATTTACGATAACTCATGAGATTAAACCTTCACAACGAATGACAAAGTGCGATACTTAAACATCCATCGATTTAACGACGAATGACAAAGCATAAACCCTAATGTGGGCAGCACTTAAACATCCATTGGATAGTTTAATCGATCGGACATTGAATCATAGCAGCGATCGAGTTAATACCCGGTATCGGAGCAGCACCTCGCTAATATTGAAAGTAATTTCGACTTCAGAGTATTGAAAATTTGTTTTTACAAAAAGATCTCGACACCAGTGGACAGTGCGTGCAACAAGCTATTTATAGCTGAAATTGAGGCCTCACGCGGCCCGTGTAAGCCTTTGGCTATCTTTACGCGGCCCGCGTGGCCGCCTAGTCTACGAGTAGGGTTAATTGTATCACACCCGCTCGTAGCGGAAGCGCGAGGTGTGATCTGATCGGTTCTCATTGCATAACAATATAAGTGAACATACTAAATGAATAAAACATGCTCCAATGCCATTACCATAATTGTTCGAAATAACGCAACATAAGTTTAGGGTATTGTTTACAAACCATCAACTGAAAAGAAACTGTCATTGTTTCGTACATCAAAATGTAAGTCTTAAAATGTCAAGGCTTTGACCACTATATTACCGCAAAGAGGCGGTATATAACGGGCAAACCCTTCAATAGTTGGCATGGAGTCTGGATACTTGTTTTTTTCTTGACTGAAATATCTGCATGGTCCACTAATTTCCTGAAATACATGTAAGTTTGAAAACATCAACAAAAGTTAAGGGAGTTCATGCAGTTTAGTTGTATAAGATGTATCTGTCAATTATGAAATGTATTTGTATAAAACCCGCATGTAAGATGTATTTGTATCAAATGTAATATGAAAAGCGTCAATGAAATCGTTGATCATTAATGTTTCGCGAGGACATCAATATGTGTGACGAAATAGGAAGCAATCCAACCCTAGACGATTTTAATTGTATCGACACCATGTCGTAGGGCAACAAAAGCACTCCTAAGCAAACGAATGGCCATGAGTGGGGCTCGCCAAAACCCATTAGATCTAACCCTTTTGTTCCTTGGTCCAAAATTGGATTAATGAAGCTTTAGTTATGGCCCTAATTTCTCACATGATCTAAGGTGTTTCATTCCTTGACTTATCATACTATTGTACATGTATTTTCCCTGATAGTTGTAAAGCTTGAAAAGCATTTAAGATAAAAAGGGGACATAAACTCACAGAATTGCATTCCGTAAACTGTATGTAACTGTAACCTCACTTGCATTGTCCTTGAATTGTATCACAACCTACAAAGGTCCTAGAATTGTTAGACACTACGGTCTTTGTATTGACTCATGTACAAGTCTTCTATCTTGAATATGTATTAAGACTTGTATTTCTTTGTTATTTGTTGAACTATGTATTAGATGTATGAATTGTTAAAATGTTATATATATATTTCACCAAATATATATATATATATATATATATATGTAATCTTGTATCTTGTGAGTTGTATCATTGGGTCTTGTCTTATTGATTTCGTGTCTTGTATAAGTAAATTGTATTTTTATCAATTATATGTCATTGGGCTTAGCCCAAGAATTCATGTTATTGGGCTTAAATAGTGTTGGGCCTCAATAGTGTTGGGCCTAAATAGTGTTGGGCCTAATGTTATTGGGCCTTGGCCCATATGTTTGGTATTGGGCTTAGCCCATGAGTTTTTGATATTGGGCTTAGCCCATGTATTTATGTTAAGCCCATTATGAAGATAAGCCCATTAAGAAGTGTAAACCCATTTGTATAAAATAGCCCATTAAGAAGTGTAAGTCTTTCATTTTTATAAAAAAAAAAACATTTTTATAAAAATCACTAAGTATACTTTTTAGTAAATAAAAACATAATAGTTTTTATAAGTTTCAAAATGTCCGAATTTTGTTAATGGTAACGTAATTTTTGTGTACGCGTCGAAAGATCGCCTAAACGTCGTAGTAACTCCTCGGAATGGCGATATGTTCACAGATTCGCCCGTCGTCCGAATTGTCCATAAGTTGTATCCGATGTCCGAATGATCCGCAAATTGTATTCAAGTGTGTATAACTGTATATATGTATTCTTGTAAGTCTTTACTTGTAAATGTGTCTTGTATTTATTTGTATCATTGTTATCAAATCCCTAACTTTTGTACATAACTAATACAAATAATAAACACATAGTACATAACTTGTTAAGATCACTAATATATATTTTCCCAAAAATATATATTTATATCCATTTTTTTTCTAGAAAGACCACTTTCTAATCTTGTAAAGACTTTGTTAAAAATGATAATTTTTCTAGCATATGATTTCTAAGAAAAATTTGGCTATAGTTCCTTTGATACATGAACTTTGTCATGTTTATTAACATATCATTTTCTAAACAAAAACACATGAGATTCATAACAACTTTTTAACAAGATGAACTCATAAACATGTAGGGTTTTAGTATGATCTTTACATATGTTTACTAGTTTAAAAATCATACTTTACTTCTAGTTTTGCCAAACTTTTATAGAAAACCCATCTTGTATGTTTCTTTTATAAATCTTTCAAAAAGCATGATTCTTAGTAAAATACTTTACACACTTTTATAACATCAAAAATATATGTTCATTCATTAAACATTAAGTTTCATATAACCCTTTAACATATTCATGTATAATTGTTAGATCATATTTTTAAAACATCATCTAACAAATTATTCATATCATAATCATCATAACAAGATCAAATATGTAAATAACAAGTCTTAGATCACAACATAAACAAACATAAATATATCATGATTATTATTTTTGCTTCTTTGTATTTTTCATGTTTATTATGTATGATTATTTTGTTATCTCTAGTTATATTAACAATCATAACATAATAAGCATGGAAAAAAATAGATTTAGAAGCTCACTTCTAGCACTAGGCTAGGGATGATCTTGATGAATATGATGAGCAAAGATGATGAAAATTATGATGGTTGAAAGCTCTAGAATGGATGAAAACGGATGCTTCAACTTGGAGATGTCTTAGATCTTCATAACTTGCATAAACGTACACTTTGATCATCATGAAAATGGCTTAAAATGAAGATTATTTGGAGTGTTCATGGCTGAATTTTATGAAGGAAAAATGGGTTCTTAAGTGATTGTTTTTTATGGTGTAAGAATTATGAGAAAGTGATTTGTTAGGATCAGGTTTCAAGACTTTTGATCATCCACTAACTCACCATGTGCACATAGGAAATATCTAAGATATTTTTGCAACTTGTTAAGTTTGTGGGACCCACTAAAAAAAACGTGAACATGGGGGGGGGGTGGTAAAGTGTAACATTTTTATAAAAGTTACCAAAATATCTAGACATTTTGGTGATTAGGCTAAGTATGGTGATAAGGGTAATCTTTCACCATTAGGGGGTAATTAGGGATTCAGAACATAAATTAACATTAACTAGTTCACTAAACTAGTAGAAATCATGTTTTGATACTTTGAATGCTTTTCGTTTCGTCATTGGCTAGTTTACGGCACTTTTGTGGCGTACCGACGGACGTTTGCCGTAATTTGTCATTCCGCATTTAAAAGATGTATGAAGTTATTTTGAATCCCAAAATAAGCTTACCTAGTTTACCAAAGCTTTCATTTGGTTGTTTTCGGCGTCAGAAATATCGTTTATTAGCTTGTTGGTTCAGAAACGGACAAGTTGTGGGGGTTGCAACTCAACATCGAAAGCTTATGTTTCGGAAAGCCCATTAATATCCTCATATTGTTTCCATATGTTTGTCATCATTTGTCATATTTCCGGAGTCCCGGAAATGCTAAATTATTATTTTGGACGATTTAAAATTGTCTTATTTTTAGTGAAACGGACGATTTAGCGATTAAGGCGTTGTACCGGAAAGTCTTGTATCTTTGTAAGATATGTTTTCGTATTAGTGTTTTCTTATATAAACGGACTCAGTTATGTTAGCCGTGTGTCGTTTTTCCTTGTTTCGTTCTGTTTTCACGGTTTTGCTGGCATGAATAGTGTGACCGTGAATAGTGCACGCAACACTTTTTACCAACACTTTTAGGACATTGTTTAATTGATTTCTCAATACGACGAAAACCAACATATATTATATCATTGTTTTCTTGTCCTAACACTGTCGTCTAATGTACGACACAGTTACGTAATTAAATTATGCTAATTGCATGAGATTATATACTAAGAATAGTGATTAGACTGTACGGAATTTCCGGTTATTTGCCATTTGTCACATTCTCCCCCTGTTATTGAGAATTTCGGCCCGAAATTCAAACTGAGTCATCCTTTGCAGGAGACTACTCAAACAGGTGAGGGTATTTTGGTTTTGATTTGATCTGTACGTTCCCAAGTATATTCGGGTTCGTGTCGAGAGTTCCAACGAATTTTTTTTTTTTACTAATATGTTACGACTCCTTCGTATTTTCTGGACCTTCCGGTCCATGACCTTAACCGGTGTTTTATGAATTGGAGTTTGTCATCAATGTGAACTTAATCCGCCTGGATGATAACCGTTTCTTGTGTTGGACTCTTCTTAAGATTCTGTAACACCTGTGCCTTCACGGCCATCAAACAAATACCGAACCAATGAAATATTATATTTCATACTTGGGATTGGTAAAAATATGTGTATCGTTTGTACATATCAATTCTTGTTCAATTTCAAACTCTAAATCACTTTCTGGAAGGTTATACGCGCACCGATGCGTAAATATAACCAGTTTAATGCAACAAACACTCCGGAATAGTTACATAGGCTTAACATACCTTAAATAACCTTTACTTAACTTAGAAATAAGTTTTGAAGGCTTTGGTATGGCAAAATCAAGTTAAATCGCTTACAGGGACTAAAGTTGACAAACTGCGAAAGTATGCCAATTTGAACTGTAACAGACATTCCGGAGCATGACCATAAGTTAAACATACCATAAATATCCTTCACAAAGCTTAGAAATAGGCTTTGAGGTGTTCGGTATGCTAAAATAAACTTTTGTGTCATTCAGGGACTAAAAGTGTCAAAAAGTGCACAAGTTTGCATTTTTACGCATAACTCACGTTCTGAATACATCCGGACATCCAAAAATTTATGTAAGCATGACTACATTATATTTTAGTGTTCGCCATAAGAAAAATCCATTCGTCGCGTCATTTGGATCGTTTTTCGCGCTTGTGCGCATTCTGTCGTAATTAAGCGAACATCGCGTTCGTACGGCTAAACGAACCGACATCTGAGATATTTTTGAACACATTTTAAGTTCCCTATACTTTAACTTCATTTTAGAGCTTTGAAATGGGGTTAACGGGCCTTAAACGTGTCAAAAATGGCCTAAATACAGTTCAGGGACCAAAACTGTAAATCTGCCAAACTTAACCCCTACGATGCGCAGGGACTTTTGCCCTACGATGCGCAGGGGGTCTTTTGACCAGATGCAATGTTTAAACAGCCTGTTTTCAGCAGATTTAACCACACCCACACATTTCCAATTGCTTAGTCATCAGATAAGGATGGCATTCTAGTCACCATAAGGTTCCGACAAGTGTACGGGTTGGATTCATGGCACGTTTTCCATGAAACGATCCTAACGGTTCGGGTATTCCTATAAATACCCAACCCACACAACCTCATTATGCACTAGAATTCTGATTTGAGGATCTCTAAGTTGAAACCATTGTTTCATACCTGAGATTCTTGAATCGGGATTAGCATTCGGGGACCCTGGGTTAGTATTCTTTCGTTCTTTTCCTTATTTTACTGCTTTTCGAGTCAGAAAGTCAAACTTTGTTTGACTTTCAGCGTTGACCAGTAATGGTCAATGCGAAGTTCGTTTGAACTTCGCAACGTGAGTGTAATCACGTTGGTCATAGTCCTTTGGGACTATGCCCACTGATTACCACGTTGTCTAGGGTCGTAGGGTAGGCGATCTAATAAATCGCCTATACCTTCGAACTCGACCCATTTGGTCGATCATTAGGATCGGACCAAATACATTAGGTGACCATAGTAGGTAGGGAATAACCTTCCGAGGTTATACCCTATGGTCACATCGTTTAAGTAGTTGTATGATAGGTAGTTTATATGCCTTAGGTAAATTACCAGAATACCCTTTTCATGTATAATTGGTAATTAAGCATATGTAACCTAAACTTTTGTCACATAACTAATTAAGTAACATGTTTAGGCATATAACGCTTGTCATAGGACTAGTTAGGCGGTCCGAACGCGTTTTACGCGAACGACGCGTTAAAGTAGCATAAGCTTCCTAAACGGGTCGTAATGGGCCGCGATGGGTCGATAGCACTTAGGTTTGGTTTCATTGTAGTATGTAGGTCTTGTTAAACCATATCATATGAGTTCCAAAACTCGTTTGGTTTACCAAGCCTCATCCTATCCGATCTCCCGATTTAGGTCCGGTTTATTTATATAGTTTTAGATTGCCGATTGATTCCGTGCTCCCTCAAGCTTTGTTTGGTTGTTGTTCAAGACCTCCAAGCATTCTCAGGCGAGTACATTCTTCCCCTATTTTACTGTTTTCAATTGTTTTGGGGTGACTCATATGTGCTAAATGTTTTCAATGTTATAACAATAGTTTCAAAAACAATTAAGGCGATTTATACAAAACTAATAACGATTTCATAAAGTGAACAAACTTGTTGGTTGTAGTTACATAACATATGACATTCATTAGCAATGATCAAGCCGACCAGTATTAGGTTATGGTACCATAGGATCTGACAAATCCCGTTATTTACTGCACCCGTGGTTATGTGTGGGTGTTGTGGGTAGCGACTGAATCTGTAAGTGTTAACTTACCCTATGGAGGTTTGTTAATGCGAAAACGAGAAGCGACGATAACGAGAAGCGACGAAATCGAGAAGCGACGAAATCGAGAAGCGACGAAAGTCAAGAAGGTTTGAATGTTATTAGCGAGACGACCACATAAGTAGTTTCACGACCTAAAACGAATTAAACGATTTACGATTGGTTTTCACACGATGTTTTAACGATTGGGTAACGATTGGGTTTTCACACGATGTTTTAACGATTGGGTAACGATTGGGTAACGATTGGGTTTTCACACGATGTTTTAACGATTGGCTATACATATTACATGATTTACATTTGACATGAACATTTCTTTATTGGTTTGGTTTGATTAAGTGATTAAGTAGCGATGCGTGTGTAATATGATACAAACATGGTGGATACGCCGCTGGTACTTCCTATATATAAGTGTTTGTATGGTATTACATATTGTAGCGTTATTTGAATCATTTCAGTTTGAGACATAGAACATTTTATACAAGTAACATACTTTTCACAAGACATTTATTTACAAACAACTTATCTTATACAAACTCATTTTTACATGGTTATTCATTTAATCATGCATTATTCTCTTATTTATACATATCATCTGATCTCATTGTTTTCCAAATAATTTACTAAAACAAATGTTTTTGGGTTAAGAGTCATGGCTACGAGGTTTTACAAATTATAACCCGCTTGATTTGAGTTGGTTAATTAAGTTGCAATATTATACTCTTTTCAAAACAAGGTTTTTAAATAAAGTATTGCAACATCTAAACTAGCCATGATTTCGACACTCCTACAAAACCTATGTACTCGCCAGCATTTCTTTGCTGACCTCGTTTTCACATATGTTTCAGGTATTGTTGGATGATATCGATTGATAAGATGCATGCTCACATAGGACTGGACAAGGCCTTAGTGACTAAATAACAATGATAGACTATGTTTAAATAGTGTATTTAGATTTCCAAACGATGTAATTATTCAATGATTAATAAAACGAAACACTTTTGATATCCATGGTTATGAAACATTAATTCTGTTGCAACACGCCCCGATGTTTCCGCCACGTTTTGTATGTTCCACGTGGTCGGGGTGTGACAGAAAAGATGGTATCAGAGCCAATGGTTATAGGGAATTAGGTTATTAGTAATTAGTAATGCTTTGACCTAGTCTATAACCTTCTTAGGACCCTAACGCGAGTTTACTTGCGTTTAGTCATAAAACAATACCGTCACCTATCCTTAGGCGACGACCACAACAAGAACATAAATTTCAAAACCGCTTTGAAAACTAATCATCTGTTCTAGGATGATTGATTACTAGGTTTTGAACCCTCTATTGTAAGGTTTTGAACTCTCTATTATATGGTTTTGAACCCCTTTGAGTTTTCAAAATCTCGTCAAGGTTTTAGGTTTTAAATAATGTGAACACGTGCAAACTGGAAGGGTGAATGCCTGTATTCTGGGTTTTCTGGCTAGGCAAGCACTTCGTATACATCTCATCAGACGCGAGACCAGTTGTGCTTACCTGGGAATTCTTGGGATGAGTGTTCACTTATAGGCGAGCATGTCTTCGCGATACATTATTTTTGACCCATTTACTTTGATCAGTCACCGTCTCATTTGTTTGCCTTAGGTAACAAACAAATGATCGCAATCTTCATGCGTTATCATTCTGTTTTGATTGTCCAATAATCTTTCACCTGTTTCTCCCTATGCCTTTCTTTTCTTCAAGAATGTCTCTTCATCACGATGACGCCCAGATATCTGAGCAAGCAGCCAAAATTCGCTCAGCGAATAGGCAAAGTAGCCCTGAAGACTGTTGAATTAGCCACTGCCATGTATCATCTCCAGGATGAAGCCACTCAAGAGTCACCAAGACAGGCAGGACCTAGTCAGGTGACAGCACCATCAGCCAAGAAACCAATCGAGGAATCAAAGACCATGGATGAACGATTCCCTAAGAAGTCAAAGAAGCAAAAGGCTTCTCAGAACTTCGCCATGGTCGCTCACAATGGTAAAGCAGTCCCCAACCAACCAGCTCAACCCCCTGCTAGGTGTATGACTTTTCCTATGATACCTACATCAAGGAACTATGCACCTTACAAACTACTCTTGTGATTTCTCTCTTTCAAATGATTGCTCATGATTCCCTCGAAAATTTTAAGTACTCGTTTCACCCTAAGAAACAAAGTACAGAAAATTAAGTGACATTATGAGTAATCGTGCTTTTCGCACATCTGTGCCTTTAAATCCTTGGTTAGATAACTAAGGGTATTTTCAAATCTCATACCCATTACGTTTTGATTTTTCAACATACACAGTACCAGTATTTCAAAACAATCTTCATGATCTCAAAACATTTCATATAGTTCGAAAACAATTTTTCAAGATACATTGTCTATGTTATTTCAAAAACATTGGCCATGTTATCAAAACCAACCTTTCAAATTTCAAAATATTTCATATAGTCTGAAGACAATATTAACACAATACATTTTCTTATCAAGTGCATGATTTCGGAGAGCATCATTCATATTTTCAAAAACCTTATACATAATTTCAAAATTCATCTCGCATGATTTTAAAATATTTTTGTAAAAATATCTATCTAATACACCTACTTTATGATTTCAAAATATTATATATATAAGGTTTCAAAAACATTTTTTTTAACCGATGCATAGTTTTCCAAATATATTTTCCTCACACATTTACATAACCTTCAAATTCTGCTTCATATGTCGCCTTGACATATCTAGCATCTCAACTTCATAAGCATTTCAACTTCATGTTTTGACTTAAGCACATCCCGTGCGAGATTTCAAAACATCTTCAACTTCTAAAATTCATATGGGATCTTTTTATCTTTACAATTAGATCCTTGTGGATGATCATCATTCAAATCAGAGTCCTTAATTGGATTCTTTATGTACCTTAATTCGAACACTTCGGTTCCTAATAATCGAAATCGAATTTTCTTTTTGAATCTTTCTATCTTTATAGTTAGATTCTTGAAAATATTTAAAGTACCAAATGAAATCCACGGATTGGATTCCTAGTATGCTTTAAATACCCATGTCCAAAGATAACAAATTAAACGATTATACGAATAAGCGATTATGCGACTATGTGGTTATGTGTTATGTGTTCTCCTTTATGTTTTTGTGTGATCCGATTTTCAAATCCTCATAGAACCTTTCATATCTTCATATGAGGGATTCATAGTAGGATTTTCAAAAAGGTACTACCTTAAATCCTTATGGGCTTCTACTTAGTAGTTAAGACCCTTGGGTTATATAGTACCATTCCATGATTCATAAGAGACCCATTTGGTGGTCTAGTCAAAAAGATTGATTCACAATTTGGTTAGAAAAACGACATCTAGTGATGTAGCTGAACAGACTCCTTGATAGTCTATTTAGATCATTCATTGATTTAATCAAAAGGACTCAATGGCGGTCTAGTTACACTCATCACAGGATTGTTCATTTGGTTTTCCCCTACACACTATAAAATAGACTGTGTGAACTGTGCAAGGAATTATCTGATTATGGACATGTACATAATTATGAAATTTAGTGCACAAAAACCCAGTAAGGTTTATTATGTGTAAGAACCGATAGTGACAACAATAACAAAATAAGAACAATGTAATGGAGGTACGGTGGACGCACCAATGACGCTTCATATACTTGTATATAAGTATCCCTCTTACATTGCAATCATGATGTTATTAAAGGTTACTAGAAGTTCAGAACCCTAACCAATGTTGTTTGATCTTTTCAACTTCATATTTTCAAGCTCTCACAAGTTTCCTCTAAATAAATTTCGGGACGAAATTTCCAAAAGTAGGGGAGACTGTAACACCTGTGCCTTCACGGCCATCAAACAAATACCGAACCAATGAAATATTATATTTCATACTTGGGATTGGTAAAAATATGTGTATCGTTTGTACATATCAATTCTTGTTCAATTTCAAACTCTAAATCACTTTCTGGAAGGTTATACGCGCACCGATGCGTAAATATAACCAGTTTAATGCAACAAACACTCCGGAATAGTTACATAGGCTTAACATACCTTAAATAACCTTTACTTAACTTAGAAATAAGTTTTGAAGGCTTTGGTATGGCAAAATCAAGTTAAATCGCTTACAGGGACTAAAGTTGACAAACTGCGAAAGTATGCCAATTTGAACTGTAACAGACATTCCGGAGCATGACCATAAGTTAAACATACCATAAATATCCTTCACAAAGCTTAGAAATAGGCTTTGAGGTGTTCGGTATGCTAAAATAAACTTTTGTGTCATTCAGGGACTAAAAGTGTCAAAAAGTGCACAAGTTTGCATTTTTACGCATAACTCACGTTCTGAATACATCCGGACATCCAAAAATTTATGTAAGCATGACTACATTATATTTTAGTGTTCGCCATAAGAAAAATCCATTCGTCGCGTCATTTGGATCGTTTTTCGCGCTTGTGCGCATTCTGTCGTAATTAAGCGAACATCGCGTTCGTACGGCTAAACGAACTGACATCTGAGATATTTTTGAACACATTTTAAGTTCCCTATACTTTAACTTCATTTTAGAGCTTTGAAATGGGGTTAACGGGCCTTAAACGTGTCAAAAATGGCCTAAATACAGTTCAGGGACCAAAACTGTAAATCTGCCAAACTTAACCCCTACGATGCGCAGGGACTTTTGCCCTACGATGCGCAGGGGGTCTTCTGACCAGATGCAATGTTTAAACAGCCTGTTTTCAGCAGATTTAACCACACCCACACATTTCCAATTGCTTAGTCATCAGATAAGGATGGCATTCTAGTCACCATAAGGTTCCGACAAGTGTACGGGTTGGATTCATGGCACGTTTTCCATGAAACGATCCTAACGGTTCGGGTATTCCTATAAATACCCAACCCACACAACCTCATTATGCACTAGAATTCTGATTTGAGGATCTCTAAGTTGAAACCATTGTTTCATACCTGAGATTCTTGAATCGGGATTAGCATTCGGGGACCCTGGGTTAGTATTCTTTCGTTCTTTTCCTTATTTTACTGCTTTTCGAGTCAGAAAGTCAAACTTTGTTTGACTTTCAGCGTTGACCAGTAATGGTCAATGCGAAGTTCGTTTGAACTTCGCAACGTGAGTGTAATCACGTTGGTCATAGTCCTTTGGGACTATGCCCACTGATTACCACGTTGTCTAGGGTCGTAGGGTAGGCGATCTAATAAATCGCCTATACCTTCGAACTCGACCCATTTGGTCGATCATTAGGATCGGACCAAATACATTAGGTGACCATAGTAGGTAGGGAATAACCTTCCGAGGTTATACCCTATGGTCACATCGTTTAAGTAGTTGTATGATAGGTAGTTTATATGCCTTAGGTAAATTACCAGAATACCCTTTTCATGTATAATTGGTAATTAAGCATATGTAACCTAAACTTTTGTCACATAACTAATTAAGTAACATGTTTAGGCATATAACGCTTGTCATAGGACTAGTTAGGCGGTCCGAACGCGTTTTACGCGAACGACGCGTTAAAGTAGCATAAGCTTCCTAAACGGGTCGTAATGGGCCGCGATGGGTCGATAGCACTTAGGTTTGGTTTCATTGTAGTATGTAGGTCTTGTTAAACCATATCATATGAGTTCCAAAACTCGTTTGGTTTACCAAGCCTCATCCTGTCCGATCTCCCGATTTAGGTCCGGTTTATTTATATAGTTTTAGATTGCCGATTGATTCCGTGCTCCCTCAAGCTTTGTTTGGTTGTTGTTCAAGACCTCCAAGCATTCTCAGGCGAGTACATTCTTCCCCTATTTTACTGTTTTCAATTGTTTTGGGGTGACTCATATGTGCTAAATGTTTTCAATGTTATAACAATAGTTTCAAAAACAATTAAGGCGATTTATACAAAACTAATAACGATTTCATAAAGTGAACAAACTTGTTGGTTGTAGTTACATAACATATGACATTCATTAGCAATGATCAAGCCGACCAGTATTAGGTTATGGTACCATAGGATCTGACAAATCCCGTTATTTACTGCACCCGTGGTTATGTGTGGGTGTTGTGGGTAGCGACTGAATCTGTAAGTGTTAACTTACCCTATGGAGGTTTGTTAATGCGAAAACGAGAAGCGACGATAACGAGAAGCGACGAAATCGAGAAGCGACGAAATCGAGAAGCGACGAAAGTCAAGAAGGTTTGAATGTTATTAGCGAGACGACCACATAAGTAGTTTCACGACCTAAAACGAATTAAACGATTTACGATTGGTTTTCACACGATGTTTTAACGATTGGGTAACGATTGGGTTTTCACACGATGTTTTAACGATTGGGTAACGATTGGGTAACGATTGGGTTTTCACACGATGTTTTAACGATTGGCTATACATATTACATGATTTACATTTGACATGAACATTTCTTTATTGGTTTGGTTTGATTAAGTGATTAAGTAGCGATGCGTGTGTAATATGATACAAACATGGTGGATACGCCGCTGGTACTTCCTATATATAAGTGTTTGTATGGTATTACATATTGTAGCGTTATTTGAATCATTTCAGTTTGAGACATAGAACATTTTATACAAGTAACATACTTTTCACAAGACATTTATTTACAAACAACTTATCTTATACAAACTCATTTTTACATGGTTATTCATTTAATCATGCATTATTCTCTTATTTATACATATCATCTGATCTCATTGTTTTCCAAATAATTTACTAAAACAAATGTTTTTGGGTTAAGAGTCATGGCTACGAGGTTTTACAAATTATAACCCGCTTGATTTGAGTTGGTTAATTAAGTTGCAATATTATACTCTTTTCAAAACAAGGTTTTTAAATAAAGTATTGCAACATCTAAACTAGCCATGATTTCGACACTCCTACAAAACCTATGTACTCGCCAGCATTTCTTTGCTGACCTCGTTTTCACATATGTTTCAGGTATTGTTGGATGATATCGATTGATAAGATGCATGCTCACATAGGACTGGACAAGGCCTTAGTGACTAAATAACAATGATAGACTATGTTTAAATAGTGTATTTAGATTTCCAAACGATGTAATTATTCAATGATTAATAAAACGAAACACTTTTGATATCCATGGTTATGAAACATTAATTCTGTTGCAACACGCCCCGATGTTTCCGCCACGTTTTGTATGTTCCACGTGGTCGGGGTGTGACAGATTCGACACATGAAATGTGTCGTGTACACTACTTAGTTCCTCTGGTAACTTCAAGTTGTAGGCAACAGTGCCAATCTTTTCTAAGATTTCAAATTGTCCTACATAACGAGGGTTAAGCTTCCCACGCTTACCGAACCTCGCTACGCCCTTCCAAGGCGAGACTTTCAATAAGACTTTGTCTCCGATCTCGAAAGATAATGGCTTCTGTCTCTTGTCCGCGTAGCTCTTTTGTCAATCGTGAGCAGCCTTAATACGGTCTCTGATCTGAAAGATTTTATCCGTAGTCTCTTGGAAAAATTCCGGACCGATTAGTTGTTTATCGCCCGCTTCCGCCCAACATAGCGGTGAGCGACACTTTCGACCATAAGAGCTTCGAACAGTTTAGCTTGTATGCTTGTATGGTAGCTGTTGTTGTAGGAAAACTCAACCAAAAGTAAATGAGTATCCCAGTTGCCTCCCAAATCCATAACACATGCACGAAGCATATCTTCGAGTGTTTGGATTGTCCGTTCGCTATGGCCGTCAGTTTGTGGATGAAAGATCGTGCTTAGATTTAAATGAGATCCAAAGGCCTCTTGAAATAACTTCTAAATTAGTGAAATGAAGCGGCCGTCTTGGTCTGAGATGATTGAAATAGGCACTCCATGATGAGCCACTATTTCTTTGAGATAGAGTTCTGCTAGTTTCTCTATACTAACCTTCTCCCGATTTGGTAAGAAGTGTGCGGACTTTGTTAGTCTATCGATGATTACCCATAACATGTCGTGACCTCTTGAGGTTCTGGGTAACTTCGTAATGAAGTACATCGATATTTGTTCCCATTTTCAAACGGGAATCTCGGGTCGTTGTACCAATCCCGAGGGATTTTGCTATTCTGCTTTGACTTTCGCATATGTCAAGCATTCTCCGACATAAGTAACGATATCACTTTTGAGGTTAGGCCACCAATAGTATTCTTCAATAATTAGGCCTATGTGCTTCCTCAATATATCATCTCGTATACCGCCAAAGAATGGAACCCATTTTTGACCCATAAGGTATAAAGTTCCTTCGTCTTTCGGAGCTAATTTTTCCTTCATGCCTCGAAGTGTTTCTGCTTGAATATGCTCTTCCTTGAGCGCTTGTGAATCATCTTCTCTAATGCTTGAACTCTCAGTGTTCTAACTCACTCCTTGCGGCTCAAGGCGTCAGCTACAACATTTGCCTTGCCCGGATGGTACTTTATTTCACAATCATAGTCGTTCAACAATTCAACCCAACATCGTTGACGCATATTTAATTCTTTTTGGTTGAATATGTGTTGAAGACTTTTATGATCCGTGAAAATAATGCATTGAATACCATATAAATAATGTCGCCATAATTTTTAAAGCGAATACCACCGCGCCTAACTAAAGGTCGAGAGTGGTATAGTTCTTCTCATGAACTTTTTAATTGGCGCGACGTGTGCACGATAACTTTTTCATGTTGCACAAGTACGCAACCTAATCCTTGATGCGAAGCATCATAGTTTACAACAAAGTCATTGGTATCGTCGGATAATGATAAGATTGTAAAATGCTATGCACCAATCTTAAGAATAAGTTGTAATGCTATTTCTTGTTTTTTGATTGGGGCGCATTTATTGTCTTTATGGGTGAGGGAGGTTAGCAATTGAGTAATTTTAAAAAAAAAATCTCAATAGATCTCCGATGATATCCCGCTAAACCAAAAAAAAATTGTCGGGCTCTAGTGGGAGTCTTGGGAACTTCCCAATTCTCATTTGCTTCAATCTTAGCTGGGTCTACTTGAATGCCTTTCTCGTTCACTACATGCCTGAGAAATTGTACTTTGCGAATCCAAAATTCGCACTTGGAAAATTTCAAGTATAGTTTCCCCTTCTTTAGTAGCTCCAAAATGGTTCTCAAATGTTGTTCGTGTTCATTAGTCAATCGTGAGTATATTAATATGTCGTCAATAACTACTATGACGAATTTGTCGAGATACGGCTTGCACACGCGATTCATTAATTTCATGAAGACCGCTAGTGCGTTCGTTAAACCAAAAAGCATAACGAGAAACTCGTAATAACCATAACGAGTTTTAAAAGCCGTTTTCGGTGTGCTTTCCTCTTGAATTCGTAACTGATGATACTCCGATCGTAAGTTTATCTTAGAGTAGAAGCTTGAACCTTTCATAAACCATTTGAGTTAGTTGGAAATTCATTTGTAACATGGTTTAGAAATATGAATTTTCATTCATCGAAATGTTGTGCACTTTTGCAAACTTGTATGTCTTTCCACCCCCAAAACCTTTATAAAGATGTATATTGGTAAAGAGTGGGGGTTATGAACTCACAACATCCTTATTCGGTCAACTACAAGGTTCAGAAGGTGCTAATCGATATGGAGATTTGGCTATGGGTGCGGTTCACGATACCAAGTCGATATGAAACTCGACTTGTCGATATGGTTATAGTCCCGATAAGTCTTCAGGAAAGACTTCAGGAAACCCTTTTACCACTGGAATATCTGTCAGCTTCGGCCCAACGGCCTTCTTGTCGACAACATGTGCCAGAAAGGCAACACAACCTTTCCGTAAGCACTTCTGTGCCTTCATGCAATTGATGATTGATGCGTGCGAAGTGTTATATATATTAGGTGTATATTTTAAGCCCTTTTTAACACTTATTTTAGCCAAGTTTTAAATTTATAAAACACGATATTTTACTAACACTAAACACACATATGGGCAAGTGCACCCATCGTGAGCGTAGTATAGCGTTGGTAAGATACCGAGGTCGTCCAAGGACACAAGAGCTTTTAGTACCGGTTTATCCTCAACGTCTAATCAAAATAAAAAGTTTAGAAAAATGTTTTAAACTAAGAAAAATAAAAACTAACTAAAATGCTGAAAATAAAGATAAAAGAAAAACAGATAGACAAGATGAATCACTTGGTTCCGACTCGTATCTAGTATAACCTTTGATTATTTCCGCACTTTTGCACATAATTAAGAGATTATCTTAGTTATTGTAGTAGGCCCCTCTTTTGAAGGTGACGTTACCCTCACCCCAGTAGTTTGAGTCAGCAAGGATACAATCCTAAAAGGGTGGATTATTGGAAGATAATGAATTAAGGTATTAATGCAGTATTATGGTAGGCCCCGCTTTTGGCGGTGACGTTACCCTCGGCTAAGTAGTCTGAGTCAGCAGGGATACAGTCCTAAATAGTCGGGTTATAGTATTAATAGTAGTTAACTTATGAGGGGATCAAAGAGTTTGGACCCCCGCCATCCAATACCGTGAAGTATTGATGGAGGTCCTACTAAATTTGACCCAGGTCCATTGCAGGACCTCTAAACGCTGAACAATGGCAAGACCTTTACCAAACCGTTACCTTAACCCCCGACCAGGTAGCCAACATACCTCCATATAGACCGTGGAGATATGAATGGTGAAAATCCTTTATTTTATATAGACAGTAAAATAATGCCAAGACACCACGGACAAACGATAAGGAAAGATCACCTTCAACATAAGTAACTAGTTATTAAAGTCATTAATACAAAACCAAATAAAAAGTGCAAAAGATTAGAAATAAAAAGTATTATACTAGACACTTTGTCTTCACCAAGTGATGTAAGAGACTTAGGCAAACATGGCCTTGATTGTCAAGAACTCTTACGATCAATCTTGGATCCCGAGACGACTCACACACTCTACGATGGACAATGGATGATGGTGGTGGATGATGGTGTTGTGATGGTGGTGGGTGGTGGATGAAGTGTGAGAGAGGTGGTGTGCCAAGGGATGAGTTGAAATGAATCCAAGCACTCCTATTTATAGGCTGAACAGAGAGCTGGGCACGGCCCCGTGTCCGCTGGGCACGGCCCCGTGCCTGTCTGACACTCTCTCTCCTCATTAATTGTAATTCGCAATTACAATTAATGCGCCTGATGTACTTTCGACACGCCCCCGTGTTCACTGGGCACGGCCCCGTGGTGGGCAATAGAAGCTTCTATAGATTTGTCTTTTCTGCTGCTTCTTGGGCATGCCCCCGTGCTGGCTGAGCACGGGGCATGTTCAGTCTTCTGCCTTCTCTATTTTGCTTGGGAAGATGCCGTTGAGGGGTCGGGCAGTCCACTTATGTTCCTTTCCTTATATTTATGTTGGATTTAGCTGTCTTTTTGCTTCTTTTGTGTTTTTGAGCTCATTTAATCCTGAAAATACAAAAGGAAGACAAAAACACTCTTTTTCCAATATTAGTACTTAAAAAGGGTTAGTTTTATGCCTCATTTGATGTAATTTATATGTTGCATTTTACACACATCAAATACCCCCACACTTGAACTTTTGCTTGTCCTCAAGCAAAACTCTTTAATATGTGGCTTACACTCCCAAATGGAATGGGTAGAAGAGAAGGTTTCGGGCTTGTCGTAGAGTGTCGGGATGTCCAAGATCTTTTTTTGTATTTACAATCCTATTCGTAATGGTTTATTTAGAACGTTTGATAGGAGAAATTACTTATTTGGGCATAACATGCCTTTTTAAAATTCCATTTATATACGAGTTCACATACCTCACGGGAGAAATCACTCACACTCGGCCGAAGGTGTATTTTTAGTGAATCACTCGAGAGCGGCATGGAACTTATTCCTACCATAAGCTTGCCAAGCAATCAATCCTCCTCCTTTTTAACTTTTATACCTTTGTAAATATCAAGAGGACTTTGTGGGTTAAGGGTTAGGCTTGAGTTAAAGGTAGGTGGTTGGGATAGTGGTTAGTGGTTAGTAAAAAAAAAGCGAAAAGCGTAACAAGTGTCGGTTTTCGTAAGACTTTCTATTTTTGTAACTTTTTATTTTGATGAAGCTTTTATTCAAACAAAGTTATTTTTGATGAACTTGTTTGTTTATTTTCTTTTTGCTTCATCATCAACACTTTTTTTTTTCTTACGAAAAACCAAACTTGTTACTAAAACAAAGGGTTAAAAATAAAAGGTTTTGGTGGGTAAAAGGGTTTTTGGTTTGGGTGATGAAATGAAAAGGTTTAGGCTCAAAGGGGTTAACTAGGGGGATTTTTGGGTAGGTGGTAAAAGAAAAAGAAAAATAATGGTGTAGAAATAAAAAGGGCTAGTCCTAATGCCTCCATCATTTACTTACTCGGGTTTAAGTTGATAAGGACTGGGAATGTATCGTCATGGCAAGTTCTAGAGTTGTAAGAACCAAGCGGCTATTCACACAAGAAACGAAAAATGAGCATTTAGTTTAATAATATGTAATTGTATGCTCAATAAAGGCTCAAAACTCACTTTTGTGGGAATGGGTTTTTATGTGATCAAGTATATATAATCAAATTTTAACTAAGTTTATCATGCCTTTTCATAATTTTCTTATGTTGGTTCTTTTTATCACTACGCTATCGGTTGTAAATTTGTAAAAATATAACCTTTTTTAGAACTTGAATTTCCCGAGTTAAACCTAGACAAGTAAGAAAAATGAAATTTTTGAAAAAAAATTTGGGGTGATTAGCGGTTCTAATAGAGTTTTGTGTAAGGCTTGTATTTAGGACTTGCAAAATTCAAGGTTTTAGCATCCCCCCACACTTAAATTACACATTGTCCTCAATGTGTCCCAAAAATAAATTTTTAGGTTGATTAGATGTGTAAAATGGTGTTAAAAAGCAAAAATTTTGTGTTACTGGTAGTCTGGACACGGCCCCGTGTTCACTGGACACGACCCCGTGGCGAACTGCCAGTAACGAAAACTTACAGAAGGTGAACACGGCCCCGTGTCCACTGGACATGGCCACGTGTCTGACAAAAATCTGCAGGACAGTAACCAAACAGCAGGTCTGGGAGGTGAGCACGGGGGCGTGTTGGCTGGACACGTCCCTGTGTGGATAGTCTGAAAGCCTGAAAAACAGGTTTCTTCCCCCGGTTTTTCCATCCTGGTCCTATAAGTGCTGAGGCTTAGCATTCCAAGCCTCGGTTTGTACCTGTTTCATCACTTAATACCACACCAAGCAATACAAACATCCTACATTACCATAGTTAATTGTTCCAAGCATAAAGTAAAAGAAAAAGAAAGAAAAAAAAATGCAGGAAATAGTTAGGAAAAGTAAATTGTTTAACACTTGGCACGCAGGCCACCAATTGTTCGATAGATAAAGGGACTTAAACCTGTGGGCTTGCCATCAACCTGGTCTTGCTCCTCCGTACTCCCTACTCCATGTCTTCATCGCTATCATCACCCTCATCCCCATGCCCCGACATATACTCTCGGATGCTTCCGATATCGTCTTGTATATCATTGATGTTGCGTTCAATAGCTCCGACCCGTTGGTATGTGTTGTTGGCGAGGTTGTAGGTGTTCCTGGTACACATAAGGTTTTCCTGCATAAGATCATGTAAAATTTGAAAATTAGGAAAACCACTTCCTTGTGAGGAGGATTGACCCGGATCGCCATGGGGTTGATACTGGTAGTGGGGAGGTGGTGCGTGAAGAACTAGGGCCTCCTGCGGGTTCCATGCATAACCTTGCGTCCTTTGGAAGCTTACCGTTCCGTCTTCCGCCTCATAAAGTAAGTTCATGGCTCGGCAAATGTGATAATCAACTCGTCCCGACCATGGGCTTCTTTCAAAGGACCTTGGAATTCGCGTGTAATGCTTGAAAAGACGGTACACCCATCCTCCGAAGAAGATAGGCGTTGGAGCGCGAGCAAGGCGGTTGAGATGCATGTTTCGTAACAGGAGATACGAAACATCGAGAGGCTTCCGGTTGTGGATACAGTGGAGGACAACCAAATCTTTCAACCCTACAACGCCGCTACTGTCGTGACGTTGGTTTAGAGAGTAGGTGAGGATCCTGTGAATGTAGCGATAGAGCGGATCCCTTAGCTTCGTACTCTTGGTGCTACGAGGGTTGTAGATTCCTTCACCGATTTGAGCCCATGCGGCTTGTCTTTCATTTTCATCAAAGTCTCGTAATCCCCCGGTATTTTCTTCGTTTCCCGATTCCTCTTCTTGGTATAGCCCTATTATGGCTCCAAACTGTGCCATAGAGATCGAGTACATTGTCCCTCCACACCGAAATACAACCCCTTCATTGTCGAATGGGTCACACCTTGAAGTGAAGTTAAAGGTACTGTAGAACTCCATGGTGCATTGATGCACCGACCGAAGCCTAGTGTTTAATGCAACAGCTAGTGGTCCCGTAACGATGTTGTTGAATCGGTCCAGCTGGTTTACCAAGGTTAACAGGTCCGTGCAAGCTCTCCTGGGGTACTCCTCGGGTCTTGTTTGAAGTATCTCGTACCTTGCTCTTGCATCGAGCTCATTTGCATTGAACCTTGTGAACTTTGCCATCTTGACGTTGTTAGATCGATAGGAGACGTCGAAATTTCGCGAAAAATTGCCTGGAACCAGAGCTTTTGTGGGGAAACGGGGCGTGTGGAATGAAGAAACTGTTTTGAAAAAGGGGTTTTATCCCGTCTGCAGCGCGAACACGGCCCCGTGTCCAGCGGACACGGCCTCGTGTCGAGCAGGGGTTTTTTTTTTTTTTTTAGTGCCCGTGTGAGTGCCCCTTTTTCCCATAAGCTATGGTTAGAAAACTTACCGCTTTATTTTGTCGTCTCAATCGTTCGTAACTTACCAGGCATGATGTTTTTATTCTTCCACTGTCTGAAGCGAGGTCTCTTCTTCCTCATCCTCAATGAATCCTTGATAGAGTTTCAGCCGTTGGCCATTGACCTTAAATGGTGGCCCATTTTGAGATTTAATTTCTACTGCACCGTGTGGAAAAATGTGGGTGATGGAAAAAGGTCCTGACCACCTAGACTTTAATTTGCCAGGAAACAATCGAAGTCGTGAATTAAACAAAAGAACTAGATCCCCTACCCGAAATTCATTAGGTTTAATATGTTTGTCATGCAAATTTTTCATTCTTTCCTTATAAATTTCAGAGTTTGAGTATGCACAATTCCTAAGCTCGTCTAATTCATTTAATTGACAAAATCGATTTTTACCAGCAAATTCTAAATCTAAGTTTACATTTTTGATTGCCCAGTAGGCTTTGTGTGCAATTTCTACTGGAAAATGACAACTTTTTCCATAAACTAGCTTATATGGGGTTGTACCTATTGTTGTTTTATAAGCAGTTCGAAAAGCCCATAAAGCATCGTCTAATTTATCAGCCCATTCCTTTTTATTTAACCCTACGGTTTTTTCGAGTATTCGTTTTAAACCTCTATTAGTCACTTCGGCTTGTCCGTTTGTTTGAGGGTGATACGCTGTTGAAACCCGGTGATAGACCCCATATCTTATTAAATTTTTTTCAAGTTGATGGTTGCAAAAATGGGTACCTCTATCACTTATTAAAGCTTTAGGTGTGCCAAAACGAGAGAATAATTTTTTCAGAAATCTTACCACGACTCTTCCATCATTTGTTGGAAGTGCCTCGGCCTCGGCCCATTGCCACAAGTATATATTTGTTTCCTTTCGATGGTGGGAAAGGTCCCATAAAGTCGAGTCCCCACACATCAAAAATTTCACAAACAAGAATACCATTTTGTGGCATTTCGTTTTTGGAAGAAATATTACCTGTTCTTTGGCAAGCATCACATGTTTTTACAAGACTTTGAGCGTCTTTGTAAATGGTTGGCCAATAAAATCCCGAATCGAATACATTTCGTGCGGTACTAGCAGCACCATGATGTCCTCCGTATGGACCTTCATGACAATGGCGGAGAATTCTTCGTGCTTCACTACCATGTAGGCATCTTCTGACGAGTTGGGCGGCACACATTTTGAAAAGATATGGATCTTCCCAAAAGTAGTGTTTCACATTGGCAAAGAATTTTTTTCTTTGATGATGTGGCCATCCTTTTGCGACTATACCGCTAGCTAGGTAGTTAGAATAGTCGGCATACCATGGTTCTTCCTTGTATTCCACCATTTCCAGGGACTCAGTTGGAAATTTTTCGTTGATTTGCTCGTCCCTGGTTGCCTCCAAAGCTGGGTCTTTTAAGCGTGAAAGATGATCTGCTGCGGTATTTTCCGCTCCTCTTTTGTCCTTGATTTCAATGTCGAACTCTTGGAGGAGTAGAATCCACCTAATCAAACGTGGTTTTGCGTCTTGCTTCTTGAAGAGATATCGAATGGCTGCATGGTCTGTATAAACTATAGTTTTAGAAAGAACAAGATAAGAACGAAATTTATCAAAAGCAAATACCACAGCTAGTAATTCTTTTTCAGTTGTTGTGTAATTTTCTTGTGCATCATTAAGTGTTTTACTAGCATAATAGATTGGGTGGAAATGCTTTTCTTTTCTCTGTCCCAAGACAGCTCCAACTGCAAAGTCACTGGCATCACACATGATTTCGAAAGGAAATTTCCAATCAGGCGCTATCATGATAGGTGCATTGACTAGCATTTCCTTTAAGGTTAGAAATGCTTGATTGCAATCCTTGTCAAAGATGAAAGGAGCATCTTTTTCAAGTAATTTCGTTAGAGGCCTTGAGATTTTTGAAAAGTCTTTGATAAATCGCCTATAAAATCCGGCATGCCCTAGGAAACTTCTGATAGCTCGTACGGAGGATGGAGGTGGTAATCTAGAAATGGTATCTATTTTGGCTCGATCCACTTCCATTCCTTCGCTTGAGATTTTGTGACCGAGTACTATTCCCTCCGTTACCATGAAATGGCATTTTTCCCAATTAAGGGCGAGGTTAGTTTCCTCACATCGGGATAGCATTCGTTCAAGATTATCGAGGCATTGGTCATATGAATCCCCAAAGATAGAAAAGTCGTCCATAAAGACTTCCATTGTCTTTTCTATCATGTCATGGAAAATGGCTACCATGCAACGTTGGAATGTTGCTGGGGCATTGCATAGACCAAACGGCATGCGTCGATAAGCAAAAGTTCCATAGGGGCATGTGAAAGTTGTCTTTTCTTGGTCTTCGGGCGCTATCGAAATTTGAAAGTAACCTGAAAAACCATCCAAGAAACAGTAAAATTTATGACCGGATAATCTTTCTAACATTTGATCAATGAAGGGTAAAGGAAAATGATCCTTTCTTGTTGCTTCATTTAATCGTCTATAATCTATACATACTCTCCATCCTGTGACGGTTCTCGTTGGTATTAGTTCATTCTTTTCGTTAGTTATTACCGTCATACCTCCTTTCTTTGGAACTACTTGGACGGGACTCACCCAAGGACTATCGGAGATAGGATAGATAAGTCCGGCGTCAAGTAGCTTGATGACTTCGTTTTTAACCACTTCTTGAACATTTGGATTTACTCGACGTTGTGGTTGTATGACCGATTTGTAGTCATCATTCATCAAAATTTTGTGTGTGCACATAGAAGGACTAATTCCTTTTATGTCTACAAGTTTCCAAGCTATTGCATTTTTGTGTTTTTTCAAAAGATTAATTAATTTTTCTTTTTCTAAGTTATCTAATTTAGACGAAATAATTACAGGTAACTTACCGTCTTTGTCTAGAAAAGCATATTCCAAACCTTTTGGAAGTTCTTTGAGCTCAAGTGGTGGGTCTTTAGGAGACTCCTTATTTGGTTGCTCATTTCGATCAAGAACTTTAAAAGTTTGTTCTATGGCGACCTCTTCTTCAACAAAGTGGTCAATCTCTTCACTTGTATCGGGTGGTTCATCTTCATCTTCAATTAGGGGGTCATTATTGCCGAATGGATATTTCATTGATCGTTCGAGATCGACACTTCTTTTAAATGCCCCTAATTGAAGAGGTAGATTGTGAACTTCCGGTTTTTCAAAGCTTCATGAGTTTTTACAAATGGTCTTCCCGACACTAGAGGAGCGTCATCGAGGATGACAAAGTCGGTCGGGATTACCATTTGATTTGTTTGAACCAAGACATCTTCAACTATACCGATTGATTTTATTACTTTCCGATTGGATAGAAAAATGGGTATTTGAAGTGGAGAAAAATCACTAATACTTAATTTTTCGAAAATGTAGTTAGGCATTATGTTAACACAAAGATCCTTATCGATTGTGACATTACTAATAAACGAATTTTGAAAGAAACATGGAACCGGTGTAATGTTAATTTCAAATGGGTCTTCTTTTATTAGTGAAGTTTGATCATTAGTTAACTTAACACTTACCGTTTCGTCAATTTTAGTGTTAGTGTTTAACTCTTTTAAAAACTTAGCATGAGTGGGTACTAAACAATTGTTTTCGAAAGAAGGTGACAAGAGATTAATTTCTTCAAAATTAGACTCTTCTTGAATTTTAACGTTGTCGGACTCACCTTTTTCGTTGTTTAACTCATGTGTCGGTTTTTCACTTATTTGTTCTTCCATTTTTACATTTTCAGTTATCTCTTCCTTTTTTAATTCTTCTCTCGCGCGGGACTCCTCTTCCCTTGCGCGAGCTTCTTTTATACATCGATCAATAACTCTAATGTGTTCTAATATCCTATCGGTCACTTCGGTTATAGAAAAAGAATCGGTATTTTCTAAGCTTGAATCCGGTTGTTCGACCCTTTGTTCCTCATAATACTCATATGAAGTAAATGGTTCACACCATTGTTCTTCATTGTAAGCATATGATGGATAAGGTTCGTAATTTTGCTCTTCATAATACTCATATGAGGTGGGTTGTTCACGCCATGGTTCCTCATAATAAGCATATGAAGGTGGTGGCTCATATATTGGTTCCTCAAAGTACGAGTATGAGGGCTCATACCTTGGTTCATCAAAATATGAGTATGAGGGAGGAGGTTCATACCTTTGGTCTTCATAGGATGTGTATGAAGTTGATGGCTCGTACCTGGGCTCCTCATAGTAGGTGTATGAATTGGATGGTTGATATGAGTGATTATTTTGAATCGAGCGTGCATTACGACAATTAGTGCAATAATTACCCCTATAATCATCCTCCTCATAGGTGTAGTTGTAACCTCCTGAGTATTGATCCATAAGAATCACTCAGCAGACCACAACCGAGTCTCGAGATCAGAAAACAAAAAGAAAAACGGAAACAGAGGCTGGACACGGCCCCGTGTTCAATGAGCACGGCCCCGTGTTCAGGATCTGTATCTGGGCGTTTTTATTAAATTTACTGATTTCGTTGAGCACGGGGCGTGTTCAGTGAGCACGGCCCGTGTTCAAGCTTCTGTTACTGGGTGTTTTTATGAAAATGTGCAGCACGGCCCCGTGTTCAGTGAACACGGCCCCGTGTACAGGTTACTGTAAATGCAAAACTAAACTAAAATGCAGAAAAATGTGCGCGCTTTTAAAAAGGTTTTGAAAAACTGATTAGGCCGTCGATTTTAAGCTTTCTTAAAATCCTTGTGTCCCCGGCAACGGCGCCAAAAACTTGATGCGTGCGAAGTGTTATATATATTAGGTGTATATTTTAAGCCCTTTTTTAACACTTATTTTAGCCAAGTTTTAAATTTATAAAACACGATATTTTACTAACACTAAACACACATATGGGCAAGTGCACCCATCGTGAGCGTAGTATAGCGTTGGTAAGATACCGAGGTCGTCCAAGGACACAAGAGCTTTTAGTACCGGTTTATCCTCAACGTCTAATCAAAATAAAAAGTTTAGAAAAATGTTTTGAACTAAGAAAAATAAAAACTAACTAAAATGCTGAAAATAAAGATAAAAGAAAAACAGATAGACAAGATGAATCACTTGGTTCCGACTCGTATCTAGTATAACCTTTGATTATTTCCGCACTTTTGCACATAATTAAGAGATTATCTTAGTTATTGTAGTAGGCCCCTCTTTTGAAGGTGACGTTACCCTCACCCCAGTAGTTTGAGTCAGCAAGGATACAATCCTAAAAGGGTGGATTATTGGAAGATAATGAATTAAGGTATTAATGCAGTATTATGGTAGGCCCCGCTTTTGGCGGTGACGTTACCCTCGGCTAAGTAGTCTGAGTCAGCAGGGATACAGTCCTAAATAGCCGGGTTATAGTATTAATAGTAGTTAACTTATGAGGGGATCAAAGAGTTTGGACCCCCGCCATCCAATACCGTGAAGTATTGAAGGAGGTCCTACTAAATTTGACCCAGGTCCATTGCAGGACCTCTAAACGCTGAACAATGGCAAGACCTTTACCAAACCGTTCCCTTAACCCCCGACCAGGTAGCCAACATACCTCCATATAGACCGTGGAGATATGAATGGTGAAAATCCTTTATTTTATATAGACAGTAAAATAATGTCAAGACACCACGGACAAACGATAAGGATAAGATCACCTTCAACATAAGTAACTAGTTATTAAAGTCATTAATACAAAACCAAATAAAAAGTGCAAAAGATTAGAAATAAAAAGTATTATACTAGACACTTTGTCTTCACCAAGTGATGTAAGAGACTTAGGCAAACATGGCCTTGATTGTCAAGAACTCTTACGATCAATCTTGGATCCCGAGACGACTCACACACTCTACGATGGACAATGGATGATGGTGGTGGATGATGGTGTTGTGATGGTGGTGGGTGGTGGATGAAGTGTGAGAGAGGTGGTGTGCCAAGGGATGAGTTGAAATGAATCCAAGCACTCCTATTTATAGGCTGAACAGAGAGCTGGGCACGGCCCCGTGTCCGCTGGGCACGGCCCCGTGCCTGTCTGACACTCTCTCTCCTCATTAATTGTAATTCGCAATTACAATTAATGCGCCTGATGTACTTTCGACACGCCCCCGTGTTCACTGGGCACGGCCCCGTGGTGGGCAATAGAAGCTTCTATAGATTTGTCTTTTCTGCTGCTTCTTGGGCACGCCCCCGTGCTGGCTGAGCACGGGGCGTGTTCAGTCTTCTGCCTTCTCTATTTTGCTTGGGAAGATGCCGTTGAGGGGTCGGGCAGTCCACTTATGTTCCTTTCCTTGTATTTATGTTGGATTTAGCTGTCTTTTTGCTTCTTTTGTGTTTTTTAGCTCATTTAATCCTGAAAATACAAAAGGAAGACAAAAACACTCTTTTTCCAATATTAGTACTTAAAAAGGGTTAGTTTTATGCCTCATTTGATGTAATTTATATGTTGCATTTTACACACATCAATGATCCACAATGGTGTGTCGTGCTTCTCTCCATGATTAACAAGTGTCTCTTTGTTCAGTAGTGGTAGGCGAATGACCTTTTTATGACAAAAGACTTTGGCTTGGTTATTGGATAACCAATCCATGCCAACCACTACATCGAAACTACCTAACTCAACGGGTAAGAGATCAATACTGAATCTTCGCTCGCCAAGTTCCAAGGAACAACCTCTAACAACTTTCCCTGACTCGACTAGTTTACCGTATGTCGATTCTATAGAATGAGGAGACGTCTAGCTTACTTGGCTCTAGACCAAGTACATTTGGAATTCTGTGTGGCGAGGACTTCACTGTATAGTTTTAGGAACCCTATGTTTAAATGTAGGATAACCCAATCCATATGTTTAGATGTAGGATAACCCGATCCATATGTTTAGATGTTGGATAACCCAACCATATGTTTAGATGTAGGATAACCCAATCCCTAATTGTGGCTAGGACAATCTCGTCCCTAGCCATGAAACTCATGTATGTGAAATGTTGAGATGAAGCTAAAATTGGCACCAGTATCAAATAACATGGATGTGAAATGTTGGTTGATTGGAAACGTGTCGAGTAACTACTGTTTGAGTGATTGAGGTAGGGTGGGATGATGCGGTCATGCGTCGGATCTCCGAGGCTAAACCCAAAATGTAACACTCAGTGTGTTTGAATTCGGGTGTTACCCAGTATGGAACAACCCTTGAGAGACCGTGAAAGCATCAAGTGTAACCATCAACATTGGCTCCAGTTATGATCGAGTTCTTTTATAAAATCATATGAAAATAGATATGAAAATCAGATGATATAAAATAATGATGTATGGTTAAATAAATAACCAATAGAAATGTAGTGTATAAATATATCATGTCTTGAAATAGAATATTATGTCTTGTGTAGAGGATGTCGCGTCTTGTGCAAAATGTCATGTCTTGTCTTTATCGAAGAGGTTTGAATAACACCACGATATGCAATATAATATAAGCACTTATATATAGGAAGTACCAGCGTCGTATCCACCATGCTTTTATCATATTACACACGTCTCGTTATTTACAAAAATGTCTTGTGTATACTAACGTCAAATGTCATGTATAACAATGTCTTGCGTAACAGTGTCATGTATAAACCACGTCTTGTGTAAAAGCAATGATTTTCAACACATAACGTTTAACTTAAACATTTGTTTCTTTTGGTGCCATGATATTTTTTATACACACTATTAAAAGAATCTAGACATATATTTGGATAAATATAGTCTATCATGCGCCCAAGAATGAAGAATGCAATCGGTCATGGAAACCTCAAGATCGCATTGTTCATATATGTTTGAATATATGATAATATGGATAACCGAAAAAACATAAAAAAAATAAATGATAATGTGAATAACCGCAACCAAAATGCGTAGTGCCTCTTGCGTGTATTGGTTATATGTTTTAGTGGCAAAGAAATAATTCGTTGAGGAGGGGAAACCAACCAGTGGTCTTCGTCCATATAATATGTATTCCCTACTCTATGGACCTCGATCATCCTAAGTAGAGAAAATCCTTTGTCTTACTTGTTCATGTGACAATTATGGTAATAGTGCTTGAGTTTCACGAGCTCTAGCAAGATTATTGGAATCTCCAAAAAGGTCGAATAGAATGCAATGAGGGAGTTGCAGCATGGCTCATGCCATACCATTCCTTGGAAAAAGACGAATGTCAAACGACGGAATTTATTGTATTTATTCCCAATAAATATGATAAGGTGAAATATGATAAGGTAAGGTAAGGTAAAGTGTCATAGGCACCAAGAAAATAGCCCGTATATAAGAATTTTAGAATGTTGAGGAAAAATCTTCCATGAGTGACTAACAAGTTTTGTTTGTTTAAATGACTAGTCTCAACCGTCTCGTAATATAAATCGAATGTTAGGTGCGGTCAAGCATACATCGTCTTCCAATATCGTCTTCTTATATTGTAAGATGTTATAGTAATAACCCTAGTCAGTGTTCTAAGAATGGAAAAATTGAATCTCAAGTAATATCTTAAGAATTGTGAATGGATAGTGATCATTAGCTTGGCCCACAGAGCCCACCAGAATTTCCATGCACTACAATTTGTTATTACGTAGGCCTCCGTAATAATAAATCTCCTTGCATGGTCACCCTAGAATTCTCTCGTTCGAAGCAGATGATCAGTGAGAGAAAGGACACTATTGTCTACATACCTTCAACATCGGAGGGACCTTTGTGATAGTCCACGGCTAACGCCCGTTGTCATTCCTCGCGAAGTGGCACAGCGTTAGATAGAATAGTAATAGAGAGAATTCGTAACAATAACAACTGGAGGGGTGCCTTCAAGATGAGTACTTCATCTTCTTTGACTGGACTGGTGAGTCATCAATCATTATTCGTATGAGACACAGTGATATCGTCCCACTAATGGAGTTGTTGTCTAGGGTTACCACCTCCATCTCATCGTCACTACGAAGGTTAGGCATCTCAACATTCGCGAGAAAGCAACCATATTTTATGAAATAAAGTTTAAGATTTCACTTAGGAATCATGTTCGCCATAAGCTCCGCAGTAAACGTGAGGTCGATATTTTCATCGTCGAGTAAAGAATAATAATAAAGTTTGTAGTCGAAGGTATTTTGTACCTGCCTAATATTTCGTACAACACATATATGAATGACTTATATATATAATCATGTAAAATCCTATCTAACAAGGATTTCTATCTTTGCATAAGCTGAACTTGTAAACCGTTTATAATGTGTAACTGATAATGTAATGTATTGTAGGCACATAGTATGTTAATGTAATGTGTCTATTTCTCATAGACTTCACCCATGGAAATGTCCTCGCTTGATTTATGAGAAGTGAATTTTGTTTGTAGTGGACCTTGAAAAATGTTTATGCAATGAAAACTCTTGTTCTTGTATAAATTGTTTTCGTGAGAGGTTCCCTAGTGATTGTAGACTAGACTCGAGAAAGAATCCTGGTTCACTACAATCGAAGCTCTGATACCAATCTATCACACTGCTCGTAGCGGAAGCGCGAGGTGTGATCTGATCGGTTCTCATTGCATAACAATATAAGTGAACATACTAAATGAATAAAACATGCTCCAATGCCATTACCATAATTGTTCGAAATAACGCAACATAAGTTTAGGGTATTGTTTACAAACCATCAACTGAAAAGAAACTGTCATTGTTTCGTACATCAAAATGTAAGTCTTAAAATGTCAAGGCTTTGACCACTATATTACCGCAAAGAGGCGGTATATAACGGGCAAACCCTTCAATAGTTGGCATGGAGTCTGGATACTTGTTTTTTTTTCTTGACTGAAATATCTGCATGGTCCACTAATTTCCTGAAATACATGTAAGTTTGAAAACATCAACAAAAGTTGAGAGAGTTCATGCAGTTTAGTTGTATAAGATGTATCTGTCAATTATGAAATGTATTTGTATAAAACCCGCATGTAAGATGTATTTGTATCAAATGTAATATGAAAAGCGTCAATGAAATCGTTGATCATTAATGTTTCACGAGGACATCAATATGTGTGACGAAATAGGAAGCAATCTAACCCTAGACGATTTTAATTGTATCGACACCATGTCGTAGGGCAACAAAAACACTCCTAAGCAAACGAATGGCCATGAGTGGGGCTCGCCAAAACCCATTAGATCTAACCCTTTTGTTCCTTGGTCCAAACTTGGATTAATGGAGCTTTAGTTATGGCCCTAATTTCTCACATGATCTAAGGTGTTTCATTCCTTGACTTATCATACTATTGTACATGTATTTTCCCCGATAGTTGTAAAGCTTGAAAAACATTTAAGATAAAAATGGGACATAAACTCACAGAATTGCATTCCGTAAACTGTATGTAACTGTAACCTCACTTGCATTGTCCTTGAATTGTATCACAACCTACAAAGGTCCTAGAATTGTTAGACACTACGGTCTTTGTATTGACTCATGTACAAGTCTTCTATCTTGAATATGTATTAAGACTTGTATTTCTTTGTTATTTGTTGAACTATGTATTAGATGTATGAATTGTTAAACTGTTATATATATATTTCACCAAATATATATATATATATATATATATATATATATATATATATATATATATATATATATATATATGTAATCTTGTATCTTGTGAGTTGTATCATTGGGTCTTGTCTTATTGATTTCGTGTCTTGTATAAGTAAATTGTATAATTGTATTTTTATCAATTATATGTCATTGGGCTTAGCCCAAGAATTCATGTTATTGGGCTTAAATAGTGTTGGGTCTCAATAGTGTTGGGCCTCAATAGTGTTGGGCCTAAATAGTGTTGGGCCTAATGTTATTGGGCCTTGGCCCATATGTTTGGTATTGGGCTTAGCCCATGAGTTTTTGATATTGGGCTTAGCCCATGTATTTATGTTAAGCCCATTATGAAGATAAGCCCATTAAGAAGTGTAAGTCTTTCATTTTTATAAAAAAAAAACATTTTTATAAAAATCACTAAGTATACTTTTTAGTAAATAAAAACATAATAGTTTTTATAAGTTTCAAAATGTCCGAATTTTGTTAATGGTAACGTAATTTTTGTGTCCGCGTCGAAAGATCGCCTAAACGTCGTAGTAACTCCTCGGAATGGCGATATGTTCACAGATTCGCCCGTCGTCCGAATTGTCCATAAGTTGTATCCGACGTCCGAATGATCCGCAAATTGTATTCAAGTGTGTATATATGTATTCTTGGAAGTCTTTACTTGTAAATGTGTCTTGTATTTATTTGTATCATTGTTATCAAATTCCTAACTTTTGTACATAACTAATACAAATAATAAACACATAGTACATAACTTGTTAAGATCACTAATATATATTTTCCCAAAAATATATATTTTTATCTATTTTTTTTCTAGAAAGACCACTTTCTAATCTTGTAAAGACTTTGTTAAAAATGATAATTTTTCTAGCATATGATTTCTAAGAAAAATTTGGCCATAGTTCCTTTGATATATGAACTTTGCCATGTTTATTAACATATCATTTTCTAAACAAAAACACATGAGATTCATAACAACTTTTTAACAAGAAGAACTCATAAACATGTAGGGTTTTAGTATGATCTTTACATATGTTTACTAGTTTAAAAATCATACTTTACTTTTAGTTTTGCCAAACTTTTATAGAAAACCCATCTTGTATGTTTCTTTTATAAATCTTTCAAAAAGCATGATTCTTAGTAAAATACTTTACACACTTTTATAACATCAAAAATATATGTTCATTCATTAAACATTAAGTTTCATATAACCCTTTAACATATTCATGTATAATTGTTAGATCATATTTTTAAAACATCATCTAACAAATTATTCATATCATAATCATCATAACAAGATCAAATATGTAAATAACAAGTCTTAGATCACAACATAAACAAACATAAATATATCATGATTATTATTTTTGCTTCTTTGTATTTTCATGTTTATTATGTATGATTATTTTGTTATCTCTAGTTATATTAACAATCATAACATAATAAGTATGGAAAAAAATAGATTTAGAAGCTCACTTCTAGCACTAGGCTAGGGATGATCTTGATGAATATGATGAGCAAAGATGATGAAAATTATGATGGTTGAAAGCTCTAGAATGGATGAAAACGGATGCTTCAACTTGGAGATGTCTTAGATCTTCATAACTTGCATAAACGTACACTTTGATCATCATGAAAATGGCTTAAAATGAAGATTATTTGGAGTGTTCATGGCTGAATTTTATGAAGGAAAAATGGGTTCTTAAGTGATTGTTTTTGATGGTGTAAGAATTATGAGAAAGTGATTTGTTAGGATAAGGTTTCAAGACTTTTGATCATCCACTAACTCACCATGTGCACATAGGAAATATCTAAGATATTTTTGCAACTTGTTAAGTGTGTGGGACCCACTAAAAAAAACGTGAACATGGGGGGGTGGTAAAGTGTAACATTTTTATAAAAGTTACCAAAATATCTAGATATTTTGGTAATTAGGCTAAGTATGGTGATTAGGGTAATCTTTCACCATTAGGGGGTAATTAGGGATTCGGAACATAAATTAACATTAACTAGTTCACTAAACTAGTAGAAATCATGTTTTGATACTTTGAATGCTTTTCGTTTCGTCGTTGGCTAGTTTACGGCACTTTTGTGGCGTACCGACGGACGTTTGCCGTAATTTGTCATTCCGCATTTAAAAGATGTATGAAGTTATTTTGAATCCCAAAATAAGCTTAACTAGTTTACCAAAGCTTTCATTTGGTTGTTTTCGGCGTCGGAAATGTCGTTTATTAGCTTGTCGGTTCAGAAACGGACAAGTTGTGGGGGTTGCAACTCAGCATCGAAAGCTTATGTTTCGGACACCCCATTAATATCCTCATATTGTTTCCATATGTTTGTCCTCATTTGTCATATTTCCGGAGTCCCGGAAATGCTAAATTGTTATTTTGGACGATTTAAAATTGTCTTATTTTTAGTGAAACGGACGATTTAGCGATTAAGGCGTTGTACCGGAAAGTCTTGTATCTTTGTAAGATATGTTTTCGTATTAGTGTTTTCTTACATAAACGAACTCAGTTATGTTAGCCGTGTGTCGTTTTTCCTTGTTTCGTTCTGTTTTCACGGTTTTGCTGGCATGAATAGTGTGACCGTGAATAGTGCACGCAACACTTTTTACCAACACTTTTAGGACATTGTTTAATTGATTTCGCAATACGACGAAAACCAATATATATTATATCATTGTTTTCTTGTCCTAACACTGTCGTCTAATGTACGACACAGTTACGTAATTAAATTATGCTAATTGCATGAGATTATATACTAAGAATAGTGATTAGACTGTACGGAATTTCCGGTTATTTGCCATTTGTCACAGATTGGTCACGAGTAGGTTAGCCAGGTGGACACCACATGGATCCGGAACACTTATCCGGTCAAACATGTCTTGACGCGGCCCGCGTAAGGTTAAACTAACCCTTACACGGCCCGTCTGAACACCATACTTCTTGTTTTCTTGGTTTTTCATGTACAGTATGGTTTCAGGGGTCCGGGTTTTTACTTGCGGGTATTTTTAGGAAAATTTTGAGAGTCCTTATATTACATGAGTTGAATAAATGTAATATTATATATTAAATAAGAAAAAAGTTGTATTTTTAAGAACCTCGTGTATTGTATAGGTTAAGTAAATTTAATTTTATATATTAAATAATGAAAAAATTACATTTTTAAAAACCTCATATGTTAAACAGGTTGAGCACATGTAATTTTATATACCAAACAATAAAAAGTTATTTCTTTATAAACCCTGTGTATTATATGGATTGAACAAATCTAATTTTATATACTACATAATAAAAAAAGTTATATTTTTAAAAACCCAGTGTATTATACGAGTTGCATAAATGTAATTTTGTATAGTAAAAAATAAAAATTTTATATCTATAAAAAAACATCGTTTATTACACGGATTGAATGAATCTAATAAAAATTTATATTTTTTAAAAAACTAACGGATATACTCGATATACTATGGATGGGGTGATTGTGGTGATGGTTCTTATAAATGTCACGTAAACATATTGATTACCGTATTTGAGTTGAGAGTAGAACATGAAAATAAAAGTATAGAAATTGATTTATATTTTTGTTTACCCCTTATAAGCATTTTTAACCCTTATAAGCATTTTTAAAATAGGTTCTACCCTTTAACTACTCTAGTTTAATAAAATAAATAAATCATTTACATAATATTTTAAAATATTATATTATCTCCTATGCGAATTGTTTAAATTTATATTAAATTTAATTTTATAATTATCTTTTAATTGATATTAATTATCTATAAAAAATAGGTGGCTTCAATGAATGACACATGTCCTCATATTGGTTTCTTTTATTATATAGTATAGATATACAATATATAATATAAGATTATTAAAATAGTTTTAAATAAATAAGTAAAAAGACTAATTTACTCCTTATTTAACAGTTGTTTAACTTGCAAAATTTAGAAGAAAATGTAAAACAAACATTTTGTGAAATATGAAAAGTATAAGGTCACAAAGTTGAAAGTAAAAAAGTTGTGAGGTGAAATTGACAAAGGTAGAAAGCTTTTGGGTTTAAAGTAAAAAAACTAAAGTAGATTTTGGTTAGAAGTGTAATTATATCAAAAAAAAATTGAAAACCTACCTAAACATAGAATACAACTCCTCTATGCACCACAATGTTGTTAATTTATAATTGGTAAATTGCATGATGTATCTCACTTTAAAATTCATATATTGGTGACTTTATAAAATTGTTTTGTAAATCTATTTTTATTTATTATAGACGATTTAATAAAATGTAAATCTTTATATTTATTTTCATACTATAAATAATCAACATTTTATTGCTTTATTTATTGTACCATATGTATGGGACGACTTTAAAAAAAATTGATTTTTCATTTTTCATCTTAAGGTTTTTATCTTTTCATTTTAACTTTTTTTACTATTTCACTTTTAACCCAAAGATATTCATGTTTTGCGAGTCAACACGCTCCAATGTGTGTGTAGTTCAATGTTTTTTTGTCTGTTTTTTCTCTTTTCACAGGCCCGTCACAACGCGTCTGTTATTCTCCGTTTGACAAGTTCGTTCCAATGTGCGGGCCCTAAATCAGCTTAGTTTTTTCTTTCTACTTTTACGTGTTCGTCTAATTTCTTCGCATTAACACGCCGCAATGGGTGTGCGTGATTTAACGATTTTACGTCTGTCTTTCTTTCAGTGTTATTTTTTCTTTTTTTATTTATTTTATTTTACGAGTTCTTGTGTTGTTGGTGGCGTGACATTGGGGCTACTTGGCACGATTTTACAAACGTGTTTAACCTATTAAATTTTTTACTAAAATAATTTGTACGTTTCGGTATAAATGAGATTAAAAAAAAAATTTACGTGCATACTTTTATGTACGTTTCGGTATAAATTCGAGTTGTTGTATGATTCAACGTAAACTTTTTTGGGAAATGAGTGAAATCAAATATTATATGCTTTCGTGCTTATTTTACGGATGTTTCGGTAATTTGTTTCAAACCGAGTGGAGTCAAATTGTGGTTCTTTTTTTTTCCTTTTTTTTCAAAAGTTCTAATTAATCTCTTTCGATTATACGTGTCAGCTTTTCTGTTATACCCGTTATGTTTGCGATGTACCCACGTCGCAAAACGCTCGAGTGTTATTGGTAGGTATAAACAATTCTATAAATGTAAATCTTTAAAAGTTTACTTCATTTACCAGGGAAGGTAAATTGTTTTGACTATCAACTTTGTTTTTTATGTTTTTTTTCCAGGAGTTCTTGCCAACGATGTCTTCATCTCCAACGTCTTCAATCACACCCTGACTTTTGCGAAAGCGTGATTATGTGTGACTTGCTTAATATCATTGCATTCAATCATAACAACAACTATATGATAAAACCGAAGATGTTCATCCATGAAATAAGTTTAAAAACATAACAACAACATTGTTTTAAAACATAGAATTCAAATTCGAGTACAAACCATGCAACTTGTTTAAGAGTTTACAAAGACTCGACAAAAGATATTAAATAAAACCAGGCTTTGGAAGACGTGTCTCGTCCAGGATAAGACACACTACCAAACCCTAAGACCATGGATGACATATTTTATTCCCAAACAACACTTGGAACTTCCGAAGGCCCGCCAGATCCACATCTAATTCCCAGAAATACATGTAGTTTGAAAACATCAACAAAAGTTAAGCGAGTTCATGTGTTTGTTTGTGTGTATGAATAAACCTTTGTAATCATTGAAAGTATGTATGTATGTTTGTAAATCCCGGTATGAAAGCAACAAGGAAAACAGATCATTAATGGTTTGCAAGGCCATTAATATGTGTGACGTGATGCAGGAAGACTCAAACCTAGCAGACTTTGCACCGGGCTTCCGGCTGTAAGACATAGTCATCCCATGGGCCAAACCCTGGTCCAACATGGGCGGGGCTCGCTACACCCAAATAGATCTATCACTCATGTCCCTCGGTCCTACAAAGAGGAGTGATGGTCTTAAGCGTCATACCCACCACTCACATGATCTAGCAGTACACTTCCTTAGCTAACCATACCACGTATAAACGTTTGTAAACAGTTTGTAACATGTACTTCACCCCCAAAGTTATAAAACCGAAAACAGCTAAAGAAAAGAGGGACATGAACTCACAGTCTTGCGTTCTTCGTAAACACTGTAACTCAAAGCTTCGCCTGATGTACACGACTACCTACAACGTACTAAGGTCTATTAGACGAGCGGGTAGTGCCTTGACTTAGAATGGATTAGTGTCTTTGAGTTACGTTCTTTGTGTCTTCAATATTATTCCAAGTTATATAATTATTTGTTAAAATAATAAATATTTTAACTTCAATTATATTTATTAAATTTTGGAATAATAGTTAAAATAATATATTTTAACTTGTTACTTCTCAAGTATTCAAACATGTATATCCTTCCCAAGGATGGGTTATTTGTATTCGTACCCTTAAACTTGTATATTTTTGCCATGTATCAGTGTCGTATTCCGGAGTGTAATTATACGTACGAAAATACGTATTTCTTATAATTGTCAAGTATTCTTTATACTTAATTTTGTATTAACTTTTCCGGAATAATATTTCTAGTAAAAAAATACATTAATATATATTTTAAGAAATATTACTAAGAAAAACTATTGATAATTTTTCCTTCGGCAAAAATATTTGTATTTTCATATGAGTTCCAAAATAATACATTTTCAAGTCTAACTTGGAAAATATATACAAACTTATTTTTCTCCCAAAAATAATATATTTCATGTACATTGAAAAAATATATTTTTCTTCCCAAAAATAATATATCTTCTATTAATTCCGAGAAAACATATATATTTTTATTCACCAAAAATAATTTATTTTCTTTTAGTAAAAAATATGATATAAATTTGTAATAATTGTAAAAATCATATTTTTGTTTCCTTTGGTGTCCAAAATATTATTTACCAAAATATACTTGTGAATATAATTTCTGAAATTTTTTTGTAAGTTATATTCCTTAGTTCGGTTTCACCAATATCTTGTGTATAACTTGTATATTCATATTCTTGGAATTTTGGTAATATTTTGGATTGTAATTTTTGGTATTATGATGAGTTATATTATTTCAAGTCCTAAAATAATATAACTAATACACATAATATACAAATAATCACACACATGGTGACTTCTAAATATATATTTCCTAAATAAATATTCAGTCACTTTTATTTATAAAAATCAACCTCCAATATTTATAATTTTTGAACAAAAATTCTATGGCAAAATTTATATGAAATTCTATGGTTTGAAATACACTTGTAAATGTTTGTTTAGAAATATTTTTCTAAGTGTTTAATTTTTAGAAAAATTTCGCCATAGTTTCCCCTAAAGTGGAGGTTTTCATACCTTGACGGTATATCATTTTCTTTTGTAAATCATCACAATCAATCAACAATCAACAACAAACAAACTTTACTTACCAATTTTGCCAAAATCAAGCATAAACTACCACTTCATGAGCTTGAAAATTTGTAAAAATTTGTAGTAACTTACTAGGGTATTTAGTAAGTCTTGTTACCCTTTGAAGTGTGGTTGATTCTTTAAAAACATCATTTTTAAAGAATTTAGATCTTTACAACTTACAATCTTATTGTCTAAAAATGTTTCTTCATGGATCTTTCTTGTTACACATAAGTTTCTACACTTGTTTAACCACCAAAAATAAGGTTTATTTGTTTAAGAACCAAGATTTAGTAAAACTTGTATTTTTTAACTTGGTTTCTTGAAAAACCATCCATGAAATTTTAGATCTACAAGTATTACAACCTACGTTGATTATTATTTTTCAAGAAAACCACGTATTCTTTCAAGTTCATGTTCTATGTGAGGATGACCTATAATCCTACAACATTTTCATCCTCTCATCTTGCTAGATTATGTTTTTAATCATGATCTATCAATATCATATGATGATCAACATCAAATGCATGAATAAACAACAATCATCAAGCATAACAACACATAAACATTAAGATTTCTTATGTATTCAAGCTTATGTTGAAGTTTTATTATTGTGATTCTTAGTGTTCTTCAAGATTATCATTATGTAGCATCTTTTAACCACTTGAAATAGATGTAAAATAGAGTGTATGATGTTCTTACCACTAGCTCAAGGCTAGGGATGATCAAGAGGAGAAATAGAGTGGTTAATAGCAAATGAAGAAGGTCCTTGAACTTCCGTAAGCTCCTAGCTTCCTTATGCAACCTCTAACACCTTTGAATATGCTTGAAATGTATGAGAATGATTAAATGATGGTGAGTGTGTGTGGGTTGGGTTTCGGCCGAGAACAAGAAGAGAGGAAGAGAAGAAGATGTGTGTGTTTTAGTGTGTGTAAGAATGAGGCTTATGTTCAATTAGGTTATACTTATAACCATTTTAAGAGTTCTTCCATTGTGTAATGTGTCCATAAAACACCAACTGTTGGAGTCTGTATGCCCAAGACACATGTTAAATTGATGTGGCTAGTACGTTATGATCCAAGTCGGGTCATACCCAATAACAAGCTAGACAAACACCTATAATATTTATTTATGATATGATCAAACAAATAAATATTAACACTTAGAATATTTAGAAATTGGTTTTCTAAATAATTGCACTTGACAAGCTAATAAATTATATGGATAATTTATTTTGAGAGAATATTTTATTTTGTTATTTAATGGGTTAAATAACATTTTAAAAGGTTGCATAAGTTTTGTAAACATAAGATGTTATATTTTATAAAAGGTTATAAAATAAACAAGACTTAAATTTATAAAAGAATTTGATTTTTTTTTAAATAAAAGCCTAGGCCGCCCACCCCATGGGGTCTTCCCAAGACTTTTTTGGTCCAATGAGAAGGCATGCATCTTGCATGGTTAGATGGTCCTTGATTGGGTCTTGTGGGTGGCAATCTCTCACAACTTTCTATAACCATTTTGTATGACAAAATAGGATTTAACAACTTGAAAAAACTCTAGTAGGTGCTCTCATTTTTTCGGCCAACATAAGGTTGTCAAATAGTTTCTTTTTGAGTAAATTGCCATTTTAGTCCCTGAGTTTTGTCCAAATTTGCCATTTTGATCCAAATAGTTTTATTTTCCCACCTGGGTCCCTGACTTTTACATTTGTTGCCATTTTGATCACTTTGCCTAACTCCATCCAAAAACCCAGTTACTCTTTTCAATTTAAACCTTTTCAGTTGCCATTTTGATCCAATTTCAAAAAATCAAAAAAATTCCAAAAAATCAAAAAAATTCCAAAAAATCAAAAAAATTCTAAAAATTCTAAAAAATTCTAAAAAATCTAAAAAATTCAAAAAAATATAAAAATCAAAAAAAATTCTAAAAAAGCATAAAAATTCTAAAAAATCCAAATAATTCTAAACGGTTCGCGTCGAAACGGTTCGGTTCGATACGGTACGGGTCGAAACGGTACGGTTCGATACGGTACGGGTCGAAACGGTTCGGTTCGAAACGGTTCGCGTCAAAACGGTTCGGTTCGAAAGGGTTCGCGTCGAAACGGTACGGCTCGAAACGGTTCGGGTTCGAAACGGTACGGTTCGAAACGGTTCGGGTTCGAAACGGTTCGCGTCGAAACGGTTCAGTTCGATACGGTACGGGTCGAAACGGTTCGGTTCGAAACGGTTCGCGTCGAAACGGTACGGCTCGAAACGGTTCGGGTTCGAAACGGTACGGTTCGAAACGGTTCGGGTTCGAAACGGTTCGCGTCGAAACGGTTCGGTTCGATACGGTACGGGTCGAAACGGTTCGGTTCGAAACGGTTCGCGTCGAAACGGTACGGTTCGAAACGGTTCGGCTCGAAACGGTTCGGGTTCGAAACGGTACGCTTCGAAACGGTTCAGGTTCGAAACGGTTCGCGTCGAAACGGTTCGGTTCGAAACGGTTCGCGTCGAAACGGTACGGTTCGAAACGGTACGGGTCGAAACGGTACGGGTCGAAATGCTTCGCGTCGAAACGGTTCGGCTCGAAACGGTTCGGGTTTGAAACGGTATGGGTCGAAACGGTTCGTGTCGAAACGGTTCGGGTTCGAAACGGTTCGCGTCGAAACGGTTCGGTTCGATACGGTACGGGTCGAAACGGTTCGCGTCGAAACGGTTCGGTTCGAAACGGTACGGGTCGAAACGGTACGGGTCGAAACGGTTCGGTTCGAAACGGTTCGCGTCGAAACGGTTCGGTTCGAAACGGTACGGGTCGAAACGGTACGGGTCGAAACGCTTCGAGTCGAAACGGTTCGGCTCGAAACGGTTCGGGTTCGAAACGGTACGGGTCGAAACGGTTCGTGTCGAAACGGTTCGGCTCGAAACGGTTCGCGTCGAAACGGTTCGGTTCGATACGGTACGGGTCGAAACGGTACGGTTCGAAACGGTTCGCGTCGAAACGGTACGGTTCGATACGGTACGGGTTCGAAACGGTTCGCGTCGAAACGGTTCGGTTCGATACAGTACGGGTCGAAACGGTTCGGTTCGAAACGGTACGGGTCGAAACGGTCCGTGCCGAAACATTTAATGATTTTTGGATTTTTTAGAATTTTTTTGATTTTTTAGAATTTTTATGATTTTTAGAATTTTTTATATTTTTTTGAATTTTTTTGAATTTTTATGATTTTTTAGAATTTTTTAGAATTTTTTGAATTTTTTAGATTTTTTTGAATTTTTTAGAATTTTTTTTTTATTTTTTTTATTTTTTTGATTTTTTGGAATTTTTTTGATTTTTTGGAATTGGATCAAAATGGCAACTGAAAACATTTTTTAAGGAAATCCCTAAAATACCCCTGTTACAAACTGGGTTTTTGGATGGAGTTAAGCAAAGTGATCAAAATGGCAACAAAATGTAAAAGTCAGGGACCCAAGGGGGAAAATAAAACTATTTGGATCAAAATGGCAAATTTGGACAAAACTCAGGGACTAAAATGGCAATTTACTCTTTCTTTTTTCAAGTTAGAATTATCAAGTGCAAGAAACTCTAAAATTCCCTCTAGAATTTTCGGCCAAAGGTGGTCTTACAAGAGAGTTTCACAAGTGAAAATCATAGCAATCTCAAGGTGTTTTGTTGGAGGCTTGGGGTATACTAGCTTGAGGCTTTCTCGTTTGGAAGCTATCATTCAAGAATCATCATCATCTTCCATCTCCTTGCTCCTTCAAAGGTTGTTTCTTAAAACACCATATGGTTGCATTTTGATAGCATGCATGTCATATATGGATCCAGTTATTGGGTTTTGCATTTAAAATGGTTTTAAATCTTGTAAAGTAACATGTTTTAAATATATATTCCGCTGCGTTTTAATTTTATTCGGATAAAATTACTTTGATAAACATGTGAAAAACCCAACACCAACATGATCAAATTTTAAATTGTAATAAAATCTCAATGTGGGGCCATGTTGGCCGATTACATAGGGGGGGGGGGGGGGGTAGTAGGCTTAGGTTCCAACCATTAGTTAGATTATGGTTAAAATCCAAGTATTTAGTTAGATACTTTAGTTACAAGATATTTATATGATGTGTTATGATGTTCGGGGACCATAACTAGCTTGGTAATGTTAAAACAGTGCTTCTAGTGAAAATTTGGTGTTTCGGGTAGTGTCCGGTTGTTCGGTTGGTTACCAGTTCGTTAAGGTGCTAAACTATGCAGTTTAGTGTGCTTTATGCACCCTTTTATGACAGTTTCGATTCCCGACACTTATGAAAGCATTCAGGACCATTTAAGCATATTTATGCATGATATAAATGTGTTTAAATGCTGAAAATTGCTGATTTTTGCTGAATTCTGCAGTTTGAATGAGTTTTAGGCACTTTCCAACACTTAAACTATCACTAGGAAGACAATTTTATGATCCTTACTTTCCTACACACTATACTAGTGTAATACTTGGTTTCTGGCTCATTCTGTGTCTCAACACATTGTCTGTCTATGTACTGAACTCTGTCAGCATTTTCCTGATTTGTCTGATAACTGTGCTAACTGTGTTCGTGCATCATTTGAGTCAATAAAGTTCCCATGCATTAATGATATATCATTTGCAATATATGATGCACATGTATGTATATGGTAATAATCAGAAAGCAGTTCAAGTCATTAATTGTAATTCAGCATAGTCATTAAGCACTAATCATGGTTTAATAGTTGTACGGATACCTGAAATTTTGACAGTTGTCACATCTTCATCATTCTCACTGTTTTCTACTTTATTTAATGAGTTAAATGCCATTTTAGTGTCTGTGGTTTGTGCTATTTTGCCAGTTTAGTCCAAAAATTTTTCACTAGGTTAACTTTATCTATTTTTTCTGTTAATGAGAAAGGCAATTCGGTCATTTTATATGGTCGAATTACCGTCCTAGTTAACAGAATTACATATAAAATGACCGAATAGCCCTTTCCGTTAACAAAAAAAATGGATGAAATTAACCTACTAGACTAAAATGGCAACGATTAAACCTTTTTGTTGGACCTACAGACGAAAAATGAAACATTTAGATTAAACTGACAAAATGACGTACTAAAATGACATTTAACTCTTCTTTAACTCTGCAAATGCTTGGAAATCAACGTGAAATGTATTTCACATTTCGGTCGGTCTCAGTTTTATATCCCAACGGAGGATACCGAACCAGATTAATTAAGATTGAAACCCGAAATACACAAATAGGTCCAGCCTTGGGTTTTGCATTCCGTGCATTTTTCGGTCTCGGGTCGGGTTCAACGCGGTTCGGTTCGGTCCTAGGACAATGCTAGAACCATAAAACTCAACTCCTGTAGCGTATCTAGAACGTTGACTCTGATGTGATTTCAACTCCTGCGAAATCACCAGGTTTTGGAGCGTTGACATATCTGGTCTGTTGTCTTGTTCGTTTACTCAAGAGCTAGCTTCACCATCAACTAGATTGATCAACATGGTTTGTTTGTTTCTTTCTCTATTGCAATTTCGAGTTTGATTTGTCACACTAACAAACATAATATTCATTCACATGTAGACAAGTAAGCTGCAGCTGTATTCTTTCTTCATGAGCAGTTGCTCTTTTCGTGTTCGTATTGCTCTCAATTTCAAAGGTTATTATTATTCATCAAACTCAATGTTATTTGACCACCTAATTACAGATGCTTAATTTCAATCTGTTGTTGTTTGTGTATTGCTGCTAACAGGGCTTGATTATGAATACAAGGCCATTAATCTGTTCAAAAACGAGCAAAGTCATCCTGGTAACCATTTAAATCTAGGCCTGGGCTTGCTTGTATCTTCTTCTTTTGTTTAAAACAAATTATTGCTATGACCAATTAATTGTCTATAAGACCATGTGTAGTGGTGAACAAACATAATGCCCCCACCATGGGGCATTATCCGATACGTGGCATCCTAGTCATCGTTGGGCATTATAGCAAAAGTGGCGTACCCCTTCCAATCATTAAAAAGAATAATAAAAAAAAACAAAAAAAACAAACTATTTATCATTGGCCATGCCCCACCTTGGACCCACTCCCATTTGCCACATGCACTCCCATTGGCCACATGCACTCCCAGTCAAACCCCATTCAGCGTTTTTATCATAACGCCAACTTCAAGTTTTTCAATTTTTTTTAAAAAAAAAACGCCCCATGTAATGAGGGGGGGGGGGGGGGGCGTTTTAGGGCGTTTTTTTTCAATTTTTTTTTAAAATCACGCCCCACTACGGGTGGTCTAATATTTTTATTTGAGACAAAGTAAATCAAACTTGTGGATGAAAATCATAACCAACTAAGGGAACAACATAAAAATACACATTTCAAGAAACTATTAGTAATTGAGTAAAATAATCGGCCGTTCCCTGCCTGCGTACAAGGAACGGACAAGGGCCATACCCCGGTGCCACGACTTAGGTATCAGGGGAGGGGGTGTGCCTTCTGTATGAAGGTCAATGGTCAATGCTGCAAGGGAGGGGGTGTGCCTCCAGTATGAAGGTCAATGGTCAATGCTGCAAGTTTCTAGAATGCGTACCGGAACGCCAGCCACTACAAACGGAAACACGTTTTGGATTGATTAAAAACGTGTATTTACCAATTGGAACACCATTATGGTACACAATCGGGAACGGTCCAATTTAGAGATTGGGCTGACTCTGTACCGCGATTCCGATCTGGTACGTGGTACACGGGTCTTTTAGCGTTTCCTGTAACTATGGTATGAACTCCTTTTTTTTTTTTTGTTGAAGGGTGGTTAAAAATAGTAAAATGTGGCACTAACTCTTTTGCAAGACCTATTTATATATTGTAACTTACTCCCTTTTGATCTTGTGTAGAGTATTTGAAGATCAATCCTATTGGGTATGTGCCTACCCTTGTGGATGGTGACATAGTACTTGCTGATTCTTTTGCAATCATATTGGTTAGTAACTCCCTCATGGAAATGCTGTATTTGTATTTGTATTCCCAAGCTTTTTTATTATTCTTCATATGATACAGTACCTTGAAGAGAAGTACCCTCAGCATCCTTTGTTACCTCGTGACCTTGCCAAAAAGGCAATAAATTATCAGGTAATATCATTTGGTTTCTTGTTCCCTAGTTCTCTCGTATACACACTCACGCTTGATGATGATGATTACACCGAAAGGCTTACCAATATAACAGTTATTCGCCAGCATTCGTAAAGCTAAAACCACCTCTTTGTGTGATTGATGGAAGCCATTAAGTGAAAACCATGATGTTTGCGGCATTCACATGTATCAAAACAGTTGAACATAATAATATGCCAATCATGTGTCTGCAATAAAACGAATACTTTACATGGCAATATGGCATACTTTTTTTTTATGATACTGAGATCTTCACTTTCTTAAAAGTTAAAACGTTGTCAACATGCTTACATTTTTTAATAAATAGGCAATTTAAGATTACTTGTTTTGGCACATAAATATGTTGAATGTGGTTTTAGTAGTAATTAATGTGTACTGGTACCTTTTATGGTCGTAGATGCATAATCAAGGTTAAGTTTTGTGGTTTATGTGGTGAATTCTTACACCTTCTTGGAATTTTTGTAGGTTGCAAATATTGTTGCTTCAAGCATACAACCTCTTCTAGCATTACCTGTTATGGTGAGTGAAATATCTTTTGTTAATTCAAAACCCCATCACAATAATTTGCAACACATGAACTTGTATATGTCTTTCATTATCCCAACTTGTAGAACTATATTGGAGAAAATGTTGGTGAAGATGCAAAAATTCAATGGGTTTATAAGCATGCTGCAAAAGGCTTTGCTGGTAAGTCGTTACTTGACTTTCTTTCCAGCCATTGATGAAGGTTTAAAAATAAAAAAAATGAACTAAAAGTTGTGACCTGTAAATTGCAAGTATAAAATTAGAAAGTTTTATAAATCTCAAAAGCTATGTTTCTATATATATATCAAATAAACATTATTGTATGATTGGTCAGTAGGTATTAAACAGTTATTTAATATGCACAAAGTCAAAAGAAAAATGCAGAACAATATTGAACACAATATCATGGAAAGTTATGTGAACTTGTAGCGAAGAACGATCTTCGGTAGCTATATATAACTACATCAGAAATATGTTACGGTTGTACATTTTTGTGAAAATAATATCATGAATTTTTATTTCAAATGTAGGAGCTGATAGTAAGACTAGCTTTATCATGTTACCACTGTACTGTTGTTAATCCAAATTATAAGAGGTTTGCCTGATTGATGTATAAACTAACGCAGCTTTGGAGATCTTACTAAAAGATCACGCTGGGAAGTATGCAACTGGAGATGAAATTTACCTGGTATAAATTCTTTCATATTGATTACAAAATATCTAGTGTAATTATATATACCGACTAACATTACATATTCAGGCTGATCTGTTTCTGGCTGCACAAATCATTAGTTTAAAAGAGAGATTCAACTTTGACATGGTATGCAGCTTCTCAACATAACTGTCCACACTTCTGAAAGTATTATATTCAAGTAATAATTTGTAATTTAGTTTGTGAAATTTCGTATTATTCGTCTGTACAGAGCGACTACCCTCTCCTATCCAGGTTGTGTGAGGCATACAAGCAGGTACCTGCCATTCAAAAGGCCCTGCCAGAAAACCAGCCAGATTTTCCATCAACTGAAGGAAAAATCTAAAGGTACCATCTTAAAGTCTTACTGGAAACTAGTTGTCGAAAACTAAGTGGCCTTAAATCCGGATTAATACCTTTGAAAGCAAAATAGATAAGCCATTTGAGTAGAAAATGTAAAGTCATCTTGCTTGAAGCTCCGTGAACTTTCAATCATACATTATGTGAAGTAGTCCGCATATAAACATATGGTACCAACGTCTAAATTTCTAGTCTATAAATTGCTTGAAACTAATTGACTCAATTATTTTTTACTGAACTGAGTCGTTCAGCGAAAATTTTGGTATTTTTAAATGTAGATCTTAGGTTTTGATTCGTTCGTAACTTTATTGAGTTATTTATTTGCTTCATAATTTCATTTTCTTTAAACAATTAACAAGTTATCACCTAATAACCATATAATAAACTAACGAAGTAACACTTTCAAAGGTTACAGGATATAGTATGACATTCAATTTGGAACTCAACCTACTAAAGAGTTATACCAATAAACAAATTAAGTATAAGAATTCTAATGTAAATAACCAAGTTAAATGATGTTTCGCATAACCTGCGAATTTAGATAAGGCAATTGTCAAACTGCTTGAGATTAAGAAGCACCAGACAGTCCAACGCAAATATTCTTCTGACTGAGAGAACATAAAGCTTACATGTGATAACATAAGAAAGCTCAATTCAAAAATCAAATTGAGATGAAACCAACAAGTAACAAATAACAAGTTTAAACTAAATTGAAAAACCAATTTTTTTTTTGTTTTTTATTTCTATTACTAGGTTATAGTCCCGTGTTTTACAAGGGTTAAAAAACAAAAAAAAAATATTAATATAAATAAATATGAACCAAAATATGCATATAAGTTATAATATGTATACAAAAACATAAATTAACATACCTATAATCAATGAGTTTTTTCTCAAGGTGGTGTAATTTGAAAACTTATTTATCAAAATGGCTAGTTTCAAAAGTATTTACCAAAATAGGTAGTTTCTAACTTTATAGTTTCTCACTCCTAATCTCATTAGATAATATTACCTAATAATTCATTAAATCATTTTTAGGATATTATATATGTTTAATTTACTATTATTCTTTAAAACTAATGTTTTTAATGTAACGTTTTTTACAACATATAATAAATTTCCTTTTGCTTTTACAAATAGTTAGTCATGTCATATATATTATTACTAGATTAGAACCCCGTGTATTACGCGGGTTGTATAAATGTAATTTTATATATTAAATAATAAAAAATTATATCTTTATGAACCCCGTATATTGTACGGGTTAAATAAATGTAATTTTATATATCAAATAATAAAAAAAAAGTTATATCTTTGAAAACCATGTGTGTTACACAGATTAAATATATGTAATTTTGTATACTAAATATTAAAAACGCCGTATCTTAAAAAAAAACCCATGTATAATCGGGTTGAATAATTCTACCAAATAATAAAAAATTACATCCTTAAAAATTCCATATAGTACATGTGTTGAATAGATCTAAAAAGAGTTATATCTTTAAAAACCATGTCTATACACAGATTAAATACATGTAATTTTGTATATTAAATACTAAAAAAGTCATATCTTTAAAAAAACTCATGTATAGTCGGGTTGAAAATCTACCAAATAATAAAAAATATATATCCTTAAAAAACATTGTGTATTACATGTGTTGAATAAATCTAATTTTACATAGCAAATGTTAAAAAAGTTATATCTTTAAAAACTTTGTGTATTACACGGGTTATATAAATGTAACTTTGTATAGTAAATAATAAAAAAAAATTATATTTATAGTAAATAATAAAAAAAATTACATTTTTAAAAACCCCACGTTTTTGTAACACCCCTTTTATGATAATGAGATTACTTAATATATTACATGAGTTTATACTAAAAACCCAATTTACAAAACGTTTTCGCGTAGAAATAGCAAACATGATCATGTTAAGTACATAACAAAAGTTTAAAAGTAACTTCTACTAGTCACTACCGACTAGTTTAAAACCTTAGGACATGGTTATCAATTCATTTACATCAAAATCATTGTCTAAAACAAAGTTAAGTTAACGCGGAAGCTTCAAAATACGTGTTCGGTTCTTCTACATTGCTTGACCGCCATCCGGAAGCCCACCATAGTCACCTAAGGTCAAAACCACTAAAAACATTAGTTTTGGCATTGACATAATATGTGTAAACAAGTTCCAACATCAAATCAATAAAAGAAAATAAAATTTCCTGCTTTGGTCCTCCCCCGTGTCGCGACAGGAATCCTTGAATCCGTCGCGACTCGCGACGGCTTCCGCGTGTCGCGGGGTTTCCCATGTGAACCTCCGCGTGGCGCGGGAGAACCCTTTTTCCAGCAGGTGCAGGTTAAAATCCTGCATTTCTGCCCAGCTCCGAAAATTCACAATTTTCTAAGTTTAAACTATTATAACTTTTTACTCGTTAGTCCGTTTTAACCGATTCTTTTTCCTACGAGTCCGTAATAAAATTACGGACCCGACCACGTAAATTTCTCATTACGGGAACCGAGATACCGACAATCGGTTCACAATTTCCTCATTTCAATTATCCAACCCATTAGTGTAAGTGCATAGCACCTCTTTTCCATTCTTAAAACCTTTTAGACATAATTACCCAATTTCCCGGGCTCTCATACTTGGTGTATTCGCGCCATTCCATGGCTTTGCGTTCCCTTAGGGCTAAATACTTGTTTATTCGGAATTCAAGCATTTCGTTTCAAACAACCCTTTTTCATTTAACATTTATTGTTTGACTCATATTCCGGGTTCTTATACTTAGATTAATATCACCAAATCATTGGTACGGTACAATTCATCATTTAACGAGGTATAAGACTTCCAAGTCTCTACTTCTCGTGATTCTTTTGAAAACATCATTTTGACCCGTTTGGCTATTTAGTGAAAACCATCACTTCATTGACTAGCCAAACTAAATTCCAAGTCTTTACTTTGACCCGTTTGATGGTCGAGTGTACCTCGCCACTTTAACAACGCATCAAACGCATCCCTTTCACTACAATATCATTCACCCAACAAAACTAATTATTTACACATAATTTAACGGGACTTAAGCCACGTACCTTTAAAGCACACCTTTTCCGCGAGTATCACCTCCGGCGTGTCCACTTGACGTTCCGGATTCCTTGCCTAAAGAGTTCAATTCATAACAAGATTAGAACTCTTTCATAAGCTTTAACGCATTAATTCATAACGTATGCAAATCTGCGTTTTTAGCAATCTTTAACATTTTAACCCTCATTTAGGCGTTTTATCAAACACCTTGCGGGTCAGATTTCTACATGATCTAAACCAAGTTCATAACTTGAAATTATCACTCAAATTAACTTCAATTAGACAATATACACATATTTTAACATTAACAATTTCAGAGATTAGCTCACAATTTCAGTTTATACTAGAACAAGAGTCTTAATCCTAGTGTTTATCGAGTTCTACTAACTTACTAATCACCCACTATAGTGATTTTGATCCTTACAACTAACATGCAAGATTTTGACAAGAAATCATCTAGGGTTTGTCCCTAGACTTCACATTACTTCCAATTTCATGTTTTACAACACATAATCAAGCTCAACCTTCGATTTCAATCACATGCAAGAATTTGAGTTGTATCAAAACAACCTAATTTGACATACCTTATGACCTCCTTGACGAGGAGATCACGATTCTATGTTCAGATTTCGATTACGACATGATTTGAGCCTTCAATTTGAGAGTTTAGTAGAATTTAGGGTTGTGAAAGTGTGGGTGTCGCCCCCTGTGGTTTCTTGATCGACCAGGAACTCCAAAATGGAGTGTTTGGTTTTTATTTTACTAAATATTAGTAATTTAAGTTTCAATTTTGACAACCTATGCCCCTCCACTCTTATTTAGTTTATATCTTTGGCTTTTTAACTCATTCATGTGTTACTACAAGACTTCTAACTAACTGGGTTATTTATCCTAGTTAGTTTATTCTTGTTTATTATACACTTTATAATTCTAGTATAAAGTTTTGAAATTTCAGGATGTTACAAGTCCATCCCCCTTAAAAATGGTTTCGTCCCCGAAACCGTAATACGTACCAAATAGTTTAGGGTAGAGCCGTTGCATCTCTTCTTTGGACTCCCATGTGGTATCCGCACCCTTCCTGTGTTCCCATTTAACCTTCACTTGGTTAATTCCCTTACTCCTCAAACTTTTCTCCTTACGATCTAATATCGCAATTGGCTTAACTGCATAGTTGAGGCTGTTATCCACCCCGATATCATCATAGTGAATGCGAGCGGTTTCATCTGCTAAACATTTTCGGAGATGTGACACATGGAATGTGTTATGAATCCCACTCAACTCATCGGGTAGTTCAAGACGATATGCAACTTTACCAACCCGTTCGGTGATTCTGAACGGCCCAATAAATCTTGGGCTCAATTTCCCTCTTTTTCTGAACCGTATGATTCCTTTCCACGGAGATACTTTCAGCATTACCTTATCGCCCACTTGAAACTCAATCGGCCTATTTCGCTTATCCGCATACGACTTTTGTCGATCCTGAGCTGCTTTTAGGTGAACTCGGACCATATCGATTTTCTCATTCGTAGTTCGGATTATATCAGTAGGTGCTAATCCTCGTGGTCCCACTTCTCCCCAACACACCGGGGTTCGACACTTTCTACCATATAACATCTCATACGGGGCCATTTTAATGCTCGATTGATAGCTATTGTTATATGAAAATTCGACCAAGGGTAGATGGACATCCCAACTACCCCCGAAGTCGATGATGCAAGCCCGCAACATATCTTCCAACGTTTGTATCGTTCTCTCACTTTGTCCATCCGTTTGCGGATGATAAGCAGTGCTAATGAACAGTTTAGTTCCCATTTGCTCTTGGAATTCGCGCCAGAATTTAGAGGTAAACCGAGTATCTCTGTCTGACACAATGGATATTGGCACTCCGTGACGTGCTATGATTTCATTGGTGTACACTTCCGACATCTTCTCGGATGTATAAGTCTCACGAATCGGAATGAAGTGAGCACTTTTTGTCAATCTATCCACGACTACCCATATAGCATCAAATCCGCGATTGGTTTTGGGAAATTTGGTTAACAAATCCATCGTGATTTGTTCCCATTTCTAAACTGGGATATCCAGCGGTTGCAACCTACCATATGGCTTTTGGTGCTCCGCTTTGACTTGTAAACAAGTCAGACACTTCTCCACATATTTCACAATATCTCTTTTCATTCCGGGCCACCAATAGTTTTGTTTTAAGTCATTATACATTTTGGTCGCCCCCGGATGAATTGAATAATGAGATTTATGGGCCTCGTTAAGTAGACGCACATTGGCCCCACACGTATTTGGAACCCAAATTCTCCCAAATCGAGTTTTCAATCCTTAGTTATCATCCTCCAGGTCTTTTAGCTGCCCAACTATCCTTTCCTTCTTCACATTTTCTTCCTTGATTGCTTCAATTTGAGATTTTCGGATTTGTTCAAGCAAACCCGATGTCACAATTAGTTGCATCGATCGTACTCGAATAGGCGTATAATATGTCTTTCGGCTCAACGCGTCTGCCACTACATTAGCCTTCCCGGGGTGGTAATGTATTTCACAATCAAAGTCTTTGACAGTTTCTAACCACCGCCTCTGCCTCATATTTAATTCCTTCTGATTGAAGAAATACTTTAAGCTTTTGTGGTCGGTAAAGATAGTGCACTTCACCCCATACAAGTAATGCCTCCATATCTTCAAGGCAAACACCACTGCTGCCAACTCGAGGTCATGGGTAGGATATCTCTTCTCATGAGTCTTTAGCTGCCTCGAGGCATAGGCTATAACCTTGCCCCGCTGCATCAAAACGCAGCCAAGTCCCGAATGCGATGCATCTGAGTAAACTACCATATCCTCCGTTCCGTCCGGTAATGACAATACCGGTGCTTGGGTCAGTTTTTCCTTAAGCGTTTGGAATGCCCTTTCTTGATCCTCGCCCCAAATAAACTTTTCATTCTTACCGGTTAGCTTGGTCAATGGCGTAGCAATTTTGGAGAAATCTTGTATGAATCTCCGATAATAGCCCGCAAGCCCCAAGAAGCTTCTGATTTCCGAAGGATTCTTTGGTGGAGTCCATCTTGACACAGCTTCTATCTTTGACGGATCTACTAACACCCCGTTTGCACTAATGATGTGCCCAAGAAATTGCACCTCTCGTAACCTGAAGGCACATTTTGAGAATTTTGCATACAATTTCTCTTTCCTGAGCGTCTCCAACACTTCACGCAAATGACTTGCGTGTTCTGCTTCATTCTTGGAGTATATCAAGATGTCATCAATGAACACTATCACTGACTTGTCTAGCATGGGTTTGCAAACCCGGTTCATTAGATCCATGAAAGCCGCGGGTGCATTAGTTAACCCAAAGGATATCACGAGAAACTCGTAATGTCCGTACCGTGTACGGAAAGCCGTTTTCGGTACATCCTCCTCTTTGACTTTTAACTGATGATACCCCGATCTGAGGTCTATTTTTGAGAACCAAATTGCACCTTGTAATTGGTCAAATAGGTCATCAATTCTTGGAAGCGGATATCGATTCTTTACCGTGAGTTTATTCAACTCCCGGTAATCAATGCACATACGCATGCTCCCGTCCTTCTTTCTCACGAATAGTACCGGTGCGCCCCATGGAGACACACTTGGCCGAATAAATCCATTGTCGAGCAATTCTTGGATTTAGGACATCAATTCTTGCAATTCTGATGGCGCTAACCGATACGGCGCCTTAGCCACGGGTTTCGCGCCCGGAATCAATTCGATTCCGAACTCTACCTCCCGTTCTGGCGGTATTCCCGGTAACTCTTCCGGAAATACATTGGCGTGTTCACGTACCACTGGTACGTCTTCAACTCTCGGCGTCTCTTTGTCAGGTTCGTTGGCGTATATCATAAATGCTTTACATCTTCGCCTCATAAGTTTATGAGCTTTTAATATTGAGCACATAACGGGACTGCCCCTTTTTCGCCATAGATGGTGACTTGCTTTCCACTTGGAGATGTCAATTTTATCACCTTACGGAAACATATCACTTCTGCATGATGTCGAGCTAACCAATCCATCCCGACCACTACTTGGAATTCTCCCATTGACATAGAGATCAAGTCTATTAAATATTCCTCGTCATCAATGTTTATTTTGCAATCTTGATATACATCACATACAAGGAAACTTTTGTTATCACCTATTTCTACCTCTAATGGCATAGGCAATTTTGTTAGTACAAAAGAAGGATGTCGAATAAATCCATGTGAAACAAAAGATTTATTCGCACCCGTATCAAATAGCACACGTGCAGGTATTGAGTTTATAGCAAATATACCTGAAACCACATCGGGTTCCACCTTTGCCTCTGCTGCTGTTAACTGGAAGGATCTTGCTTTTGCTCTTGGTGTCTCAGTACGTGTATCCTTGTCATCTTTCTTTCCGATCAACTCCGGGCACTCAGATTTCTTGTGACCCGGCTGATAACATTTGTAACACACCGACACCTTCCCCGAGCACAACGCATCCGTGTGCCCGATTTTCCCACAAATAGGACACGGCTTGTCCTTAAACCGGCACTCACCCTTGTGCCCTTTCCCGCATATCTTGTAGCTTGATGACCCACTTTTTCCTTCTTGTTTCTTTGAGGATTCGTTCGGACGTGCCTTTTTCGTTGGGCTTGGGTTGACTACCTGTGCCCTTCTTTCGCCTCTTTCTATCTGTTTCTTCAACTCTATCTCCCGTTCCCGAGCAACGTTTATAATCTCGGTGAGAGTCTCATACTTAGAAGGAGTCATAAACTCCCTATACTCGGCGCTCAGCATATTATAATAATAGTATATTTTCTGCTCTTCATTCGTTATGAGATCATCACAAAACTTCATTTTATCCATGAACGTTTCCGTGATTTTATCGATAGATTCACCCTTGTGTCGAAGCTGCATAAATTCTTCCTTGATTTTGTTTATGATTGCCTTGGGACTATGATGTTTAAGAAACGGCGTCTTAAACTCGTCCCATGTCATAGCCTTAGCTGCTTCACTTCCGATCTCTTTCTTCTTGTTATCCCACCAATCTTTCGCCTGACCCCTTAACTGACCCGTGCCATAAGCCACGAAGTCATCCTCATCGCAATGGGTCCTTTCAAATACTCCCTCCATATCACTTAGCCACCGTTGGCATATTATGGGGTCAACCTCCCCATTGTAGATTGGCGGTTTACACGCCATGAACTCTTTATAAGAACAAGATTTTCGTCCTCCCGACTTTTCCTTTGCTAAATTGGTATTATCCTCCAATTTCTTGATTCTTTCTTCCACCACTAATAATACCGTGTTTTGGATTTTGTCGATGAAACCCGACAAACTGTTTTCGATTGCCTTTCCTACCTCCTCAGCAATCACTTCTCTTGTTTGTTCGGTGACTCTTGGCACCGTATCATCATTACCTTTATCCGTCATCTTTAACTGAAATGTTTACATAGAGCGTTAAACATTTCATCTATGGCATATGATTTATTTACTTCGGTTTATTCAAGTTCATAACTTGTTTTCACCGTTCTCATTTAATACACTTTCCGGGTTTGAGTGTGTTAACACACTCTTCCCATGCATATCAATTCATTATTTCCCTTTTTATACTTAGTAATTCTACTTTAGAACAATTAACTCTTACCGGATGCTTGATCAAGTTGAACCGAACACACTTGTTAACAACCTTGAGCTCTTATTACCAACTTGTAACACCCTTTTTATGATAATGAGATTACTTAATATATTACATGAGTTTATACTAAAAACCCAATTTACAAAACGTTTTCGCGTAGAAATAGCAAACTTGATCATGTTAAGTACATAACAAAAGTTTAAAAGTAACTTCTACTAGTCACTACCGACTAGTTTAAAACCTTGGGACATGGTTATCAATTTATTTACATCAAAATCATTGTCTAAAACAAAGTTAAGTTAACGCGGAAGCTTCAAAATACGTGTTCGGTTCTTCTACATTGCTTGACCGCCATCCGGAAGCCCACCATAGTCACCTAAGGTCAAAACCACTAAAAACATTAGTTTTGGCATTGACATAATATGTGTAAACAAGTTCCAACATCAAATCAATAAAAGAAAATAAAATTTCCTGCTTTAGTCCTCCCGCGTGTCGCGACAGGAATCCTTGAATCCGTCGCGACTCGCGACGGCTTCCGCGTGTCGCGGGGTTTCCCATGTGAACCTCCGCGTGGCGCGGGAGAACCCTTTTTCCAGCAGGTGCAGGTTAAAATCCTGCATTTCTGCCCAGCTCCGAAAATTCACAATTTTCTAAGTTTAAACTATCATAACTTTTTACTCGTTACTCCGTTTTAACCGATTATTTTTCCTACGAGTCCGTAATAAAATTACGGACCCGACCACGTAAATTTCTCATTACGGGAACCGAGATACCGATAATCGGTTCACAATTTCCTCATTTCAATTATCCAACCCATTAGTGTAAGTGCATAGCACCTCTTTTCCATTCTTAAAACCTTTTAGACATAATTACCCAATTTCCCGGGCTCTCATACTTGGTGTATTCGCGCCATTCCATGGCTTTGCGTTCCCTTAGGGCTAAATACTTGTTTATTCGGAATTCAAGCATTCCGTTTTAAACAACCCTTTTTAATTTAACATTTATTGTTTGACCCATATTCCGGGTTCTTATACTTCGATTAATATCACCAAATCATTGGTACGGTACAATTCATCATTTAATGAGGTATAAGGCTTCCAAGTCTCTACTTCTCGTGATTCTTTTGAAAACATCATTTTGACCCGTTTGGCTATTTAGTGAAAACCATCACTTCATTGACTAGCCAAACTAAATTCCAAGTCTTTACTTTGACCCGTTTGATGGTCGAGTGTACTTCGCCACTTTAACAACGCATCAAACGCATCCCTTTCACTACAATATCATTCACCCAACAAAACTAATTATTTACACATAATTTAACGGGACTTAAGCCACGTACCTTTAAAGCACACCTTTTCCGCGAGTATCACCTCCGGCGTGTCCACTTGACGTTCCGGATTCCTTGCCTAAAGAGTTCAATTCATAACAAGATTAGAACTCTTTCATAAGCTTTAACGCATTAATTCATAACGTATGCAAATCTGCGTTTTTAGCAATCTTTAACATTTTAACCCTCATTTAGGCGTTTTATCAAACACCTTGCGGGTCAGATTTCTACATGGTCTAAACCAAGTTCATAACTTGAAATTATCACTCAAATTAACTTCAATTAGACAATATACACATATTTTAACATCAACAATTTCATAGATTAGCTCACAATTTCAGTTTACACTAGAACAAGAGTCTTAATCCTAGTGTTTATCGAGTTCTACTAACTTACTAATCACCCACTATAGTGATTTTGATCCTTACAACTAACATGCAAGATTTTGACAAGAAATCATCTAGGATTTGTCCCTAGACTTCACATTACTTCCAATTTCATGTTTTACAACACATAATCAAGCTCAACCTTCGATTTCAATCACATGCAAGAATTTGAGTTGTATCAAAACAACCTAATTTCACATACCTTATGACCTCCTTGACGAGGAGATCACGATTCTATGTTCAGATTTCGATTACGACATGATTTGAGCCTTCAATTTGAGAGTTTAGTAGAATTTAGGGTTGTGAAAGTGTGGGTGTCGCCCCCTGTGGTTTCTTGATCGACCAGGAACTCCAAAATGGAGTGTTTGGTTTTTATTTTACTAAATATTAGTAATTTAAGTTTCAATTTTGACAACCTATGCCCCTCCACTCTTATTTAGTTTATATCTTTGGCTTTTTAACTCATTCCTGTGTTACTACAAGACTTCTAACTAACTGGGTTATTTATCCTAGTTAGTTTATTCTTGTTTATTATACACTTTATAATTCTAGTATAAAGTTTTGAAATTTCGGGATGTTACAGTTTTACACGAGTTGAATAAATATAATTTTGTATACCAAATAATAAAAAAATATTTTTTTTTAATAAATTAGGATAACATTTAATATTAATTTATTATTTATATATTTAATATAAGATAAGTAGGAAAGAGAGGTATTTGTTTTAAAAATATATTAAATTAACAATTTAGATTTGAGGATAATATTTTATTAAACTACGATAAGATTTAATATTAATTTATTATTTATTTATTTAATTAATATAAGATAAGTATAGATTTGAGGATACATTCAATAACTGACACGTGTCCAAAACTTGGTTTCTTTTATTATAGTAGATATATGTATTACGAATAAATAATATTTTCTTAGGATTCAATAATGTATATCGTTAACCTATTTAATTTTTAAATAATTTTATTTTTATAATAGTTTTTGTTCATTAGTTTAAGAAAAAAATAAATATGCAGGTGCGTTTATTTTTTTATCGCAACATTCTGATATAAGTTTTCTCAACATTCGTACCGGTATCGATATTCGTTTTACATACCTGTATCGTAATAAACCAAACCTTTACCAACCAAATAATATCGGTACCGGTACCGATTTTATCTTGACCACTATCAGTATTCGTTTTCTATCGTTCGTTCGATGGACGTAAAACACGTATCGATATCCGTTAATATATGTACATATATGTGTGTGTGTAAACAACAAAAAACAGTTTGTTTAAATATTCGGTTCTGTAGTAATTCATACAAATACATCAAATAAAATTTGTATGTTAATGACCTTAGCAAAACTAAATTAAAAATAGTATAATTCAATTAACCATAAAACTTTTTGTTTAGACAACCGGTTATATATGATATTTTTTATATTCTCACTTTAAAGCTTTTTTATTTTAATCTAGTTTTAAAACACCCTCTTTCCACATTCGAAAATAAAGATAATAATATAGAATTTTTAATAAAATTTGGGCATGACCCGTTCGTAAATAGGCGATTCCCTGCTTGTAGCAATAAAACATTTGTAAAACTTTAACTTTCTAACACAAGTACAAGTTATGTTAAACAACATTTAGATACAAGGCCTACTAATTATAACTAAGTTAAAGTACATACGAACACCAAAAGACTACACGTAATTGGTTTTATAAACAAAATCATAAATCTTAGACCCATACTCATAGATAACTCCAGAAGTGCGAGGTGGGTGTATCATGTGTGTTTGTTTCAAGTTCGCCATAACGTTTAAGTTGCGGATTTACCTACATCAAACAAAACTTCAAGTCAATTTCGTCAATCGTAACACTAATTAAATTGGCGAATCGATGTAACCCATTACTTTCTTTCAAGTCACCCTTTTCATTTACTTGACCCATCAAAATGGGTCGATACATACTATCTCAAAATTTGAGATAAAACATACCATCCATTAGTCCGTTAACAACGAATTAATCATATTCTCAACTTAACCATCCATTCGATTCGTTTACAACGAGCCGAATACATTCCTTTCATCAACCATTTATACATGCCATTCAACCCATTTATAATTGGGTTAATCATTAACAATAACATACTTTTTCGCATAAACTTTTATATCCGTTCGACTTGTTCAAGACGAGCCGTCTATACTCATTTCCTTTCATAAGCATTCTTCCCATACGACCCGTTCATAACGGTTTGGACTATAAACTCTAAACTACCGTTTGGCTATTTTCACAATAGTTTTTCATACAAGAAACATGAAAAGTCATAATGAAATTGAGTGCGTAAAATGACATACCTCGGTCTTGTGAGCTTTCCGTTTTCTTGGTGCTTGGGCCTTCTTCTTTCATGCCTACTTAAAACGCATCCGTTCGTTTAGCCCAATAAATCCATCCCATCATACACAATGATTTCTTACATTCAAATCATGAACATTATCACTAGATTTCAGAATTTCACACATTTATCACCTTAAGCATCTCATCAAACACTTGGTGGGCGTTCATTTTTGGTTGCTTAGAAAACCTCCATTTTCATGTCATCATATCCTATTATCAATCCACACATAATACTTCTTCTATTCGATTCATCATGATTTCATTTGTTATAATGAGTAATCCTACTTTCACATTACTTAATTAGTATCAACAATTATCAAATGACTTCAAATTTCATTGTGGTGTTAAAAAATAAACCCATTTCATATGCATGAAGATTCTATCTAAACCATACACATACACAAAATTTACACACATTATTATTCATATGTTGATTTCAAACCAACTTCCTACATCAATTTTTATCATAGCAACATAACCCATATGAGATTTGGCATTCCTATGTTCATCCTTTCTACAAACTTCACCAAATCAAAAGTCGTAACTTACCTTATGATTATCAAGTTTAGATGGTTAAGAAATCATGTTCATGCATAAGGTTGATCATCGATTTGCTTCCTAATTTGCTGAATTCTTGTAAGCAAATGTTGGTGTTCTTCTCCCCCTTTCCCTCTCTAATTTACGCACACACATATATGTGCTAGAGGGTTTCTTTTCCAATTTCTTTTATTAGTTTCAGTTTTGAAATGGTCAATTCCAGCCCCTCAATTTTTCAGGTATTTTTAAGTATTTGACATTAGTTATTAATTCTCATCATCTAGTCTTAATTGTTAACTAAGTTATAGCTTCTAGTTAACATATCTCATTATAGGATCAATTATTTACTAACATACCGGGTATATTATAGGATAATGATATAATTAAATTATATGCACTTTTGGGGTGTTACAAGTCTACCCTCCTTATAAAAGGTTCCGTCCCTGAAACCTATACACATATTAGAATAACGATTATATACCGAATAGAGAAGGGTAGTGCTCCCGCATTTCATCCTCCGATTCCCATGTAAGATCCGATCCCTTTCGGTGTTGTCATTGAAGCAAAACTTGTTTAATGGCTTTATTTCAAAGGTTCTTTACTTTAACATCTTTTATGGCTATCGGTCTCTCGGCATAGTTCAGTCTTTCATCTTCTTCAATGTCATCAAAAGACACATACGTTGATTCATCCGCAAGGCACTTTCGTAATTGTGATACATGGAAGGTGTTATGAATTCCATCTAAAGCAGAAGGTAATTCTAAGCGGTATGCGACTTTCCCAACTCGAGCTAATATCTTGAAAGGTCCAATATATGGAGGACCCAATTTCCCCCGTCTACGAAAACGGATTACGCCCTTCCATAGGGATACTTTCAGAAGAACACGATCTTCAACTTGGAACTCAATAGGACATCTTCTCTTGTCCGCATATGCCTTTTGTTGATCTTGAGCCGCTTTCAACCGAGCCCTAATTAGATCGATCTTTCTGTTGGTCTTTGCTATGATATCCTTAGGCGCAAGTTCCCTTTGTCTCACTTCCCCCTAATATACGGGAGTCCTACACTTTCTTCCGTACAACAACTCATAAGGAGCCATTTGAATGCCGTTGTGATAACTGTTATTATAAGAAAATTCCACTAGTGGCAAGTGGTCATCCCAATTTCCTCCAAAGTCTAAGGCGCACGCCCTCAACATATCTATAAGTGTTTGGATAGTTCTTTCTGATTGGCTGTCAGTCTGAGGGTGGTACGTTGTGCTTATGTGTAACTTCGTGCCCATATTTTCATGAAATTTTTGCCAATAGCGAGAGGTGAATCTCGTATCCCGATCCGAGATAATTGACACGGTTACCCCGTGTCGAGATATTATCTCGCTCACATAAACTTCCGCCATCCTCTCCGAAGAGTAGGCCTCTCGAATGGGTAAAAAATGGGCACTTTTTGTGAGTTGGTCCACAATTACCCATATTGTATCGTGCCCCTTTTTCGTTTTCACCTTTCATTTTAGGAAGCTTGATCACCAAATCCATTGTTATTTCCTTCCATTTCCATACCGGAATTTCCAAAGATTGTAATTCTCCGTACGGTTTCTGATGTTCTGCCTTCTCTTGGAAACAATATCGCGTTTCATACCCAGCCACCAATAGTTTGCCTTCAAGTTCCGGTACATTTTTGTTGCCTCGGGGTGAATTGAATACCGTGACTTATTTAAGAGGCAGTATTCACTTACAATCATAAGTATATATCTTGTTCTCGTCTTAAAATCAGGAGTTGAACTCATGCATTTACCATTCATAGTGTGTCATTCTATTTCCACCTCACTCATACATCATAGAAAATATTACATTCTAACATTAGCCCCACGAATACTTGTCGTGAGTTTACCTCGGTGTTATATTATTAGCATCCTTTCTAGGTACTTTCGCTAACACATAATAATTTGGACCATTTATATACTCATTTTACTAACATTCATTTGAGTTAAACGTTACCACCAGATAATTATTATTTCATTCCCGCTTATCTGGAGAAAACCACTACATTCCATTGCTAACGTTACTCCTAATTTCTTTCATATCCTCATGGAAAGTTAGCATATGATAGTACGCATTACTGTAAACATTCAAATGTTGATACACCATCATAATTACCATTTTCATACTCACTTATCCATACTCGTCACGAGGATTAAGCATCAATCTACATTTTCTATTGTTCCTTGAACTACTTACAACTTTAAGTCTAGCCTCAAATTTAATCTTTCGTATCACTTTATTATTAACTCTTTGCATGCGCTATTTATTATACTAACCGGGTATGTCGTGCAAGAGCATCATACGAGCGTTTAACCAATTAGTCTAAACTTTCATTCAAGGCCTTTAGATCTTCCTCTCAATAATATAAATACCTTCGTATGTTGACCATTAAAAGTCGAACATTTCATACCATACCATAATTATCCTACCATTCATTTCGTTCACACGTACAAATCAATCTACAGATGCTTACTTATCAATCAAGAACTAAACATTTTGCTAACCTTGATTTCATTACATAGATCCGCGGCCCAGATTGTTTCACTCCTTCATGAGTTCTCACCATAACCGGATTAACCTCATTCATCCGTGTAATGAACTTCCGCTCGTGCACATCCTTTCTCAACACTACCAGCTTTATCACATCGAGCGTTCTACCTCCTTCATCTATAGAATTTAGGATTAGCATATTTCGTTCAAATTCCTTCAAGTTTGGCGTTTATCAACTCATTTGACTCGTTCACAACGGGTCAATACATGACCATTCCCTAATGTATCATTCCCATTCGTTTGACCCGTACTCAACGGGTCAGTACATGATCATCCCTTAATATACCATTTTCATTTGTTCATTCACTGTTTTTTGTGTTAATTCACCTACGTTCTCTCACAGATCCCTTACTAATGAGTATCCTACATTACACATTGCATTTCTTACGTGATGCTTCCAATATTTGTAAATAATTATTATTTACTGACTTCTGCAATTTAACCTTTTAAAGTCAACCACCACTTAGTACTTTTGTATATAAGTATTGTGGTACGCGTTGTACTTGCTTTCAATTCGTACATACTTACAAAACGTCTTTAGCTAACATCTTAACTAATATTCTTACCATACCTTTCATTAACATTACCAAGTTCTCATTTCCATCTTAAAACTTCTCAACTAAAAATTTATGACCGGTTTACCCCTGTAATGAGGTCTTACCGGTTTAACATTATGCCAACCATTTCAACAAAACTTACCTTAATATTTCTCATTTATTTATACGTTCCACTTGATTTCGAATATTCAAACACGTATACATCTTCATCTAAATAATTTCAAAGTGATTGCGAAATCACCTTCCTTTAGCGTCCTTGTTCATGCTTGCCTCATTGCTCCCTCTTAACCCGTTTGCCATCCATGCTCAAGTCAATTGACAAGATTTCCATCCTTACATATCATTACATTCGTAATATTATTAGCTTATGTGAGCACAAATACAACTGTTCACCTTTTTTTTTAATTCATACGTTGATTGACTTTCGTTAGTCGAATTTCGTATAAATGAGATATTTATTAACAGTTATCTCATTTCAAATCCATACAACTAAACTATCATCAACCATAACACATAATTCATCAAGTACATAACACATTAACTCTTTACTTTAACAATTGTGTCTAATGGCCATTCCATGATATCCCTAAACTGTTGACTTTTAGAAAGTCAACTGTCTTGCTTACACACTTTAAACTTTTGAACATGTATTCATCTAAATATGGTAGGCCATAATATTAACATCCTACGCATTTCATGCTCGTATTGTATGACATATACAATTTACGTGATCCTCTAAACAATACACATATACATTCACATACACGTACTTTTCATATGCTAATGCTTCATTATTCTACAAATAGTAAATTTCATTCAACGTAACTATATAACATAATTTCAACATATCCTTAACTAATAAGCTCGTATGATTCACATTTAGCACATATTCGCCTCTCAATCATACTAAAGCAAATCATTAAATACACATAAATATCACACCATTCAAGCACATGGTAAAAGCATCTATTGCATAATTCTAATCAAAGCATACATTTATCCGAATTCTCATACGAATTCCATCTAACTCACATTCTTCAAATTATTTTACCACTAATCTCATCATTTTTATTTTCATTTATTAGCAAATCAGGTTCCTTCACATATCCAAGTACTTTAGTCTACATTTACTTCTTTCATTATTCATAATCATACGTTTCAAACTCCACTTTATACGTTCGTCATTCATTTCATGCCATTCCATACCTTACTTTCGAATTTTACGAACTTCATTTCATCATTACCACACCATTGTGATCACATACATCTTATTATACCTATTAAGGACTCTACGGGAAAATAAAATAGGCTTTCGGATAACACGGGGACCCCTAGTATGTAAAACGAAACAAAACAGCGGACTGAAGCCGCACGAGGCGTCGGCCGGACTGCCCGTCGGCGACGGTCCCTCAAAAACCGCATCGGGTGAAACTGCCGTAGGCAGGAAGATAGGGCGTCGGCTGGGGCAGTCGCGTCGGGGACGCAGTTCTCTGGCGTCAGCGACGCCCCTCCGATCTGCCAAATCGATGCTACATTTTTTTTACCCATTATCAAGCCCGGTTCCGACCACATGGACCCGTAACCCTTCCGACTTTTATCATTCTAATATCAAGCTAAAATTTGATTCTAATAAACACATTACACCTACTATTATATACCGAAACTTAAGCATTTACCTTAATTGCGCCTTGGAACGAACACACCTTCGAGCGAGCCGTCAGTTTGAGTTCAAGCACAATTACTTGCGCTTGAATCCCTCAAACCTCAGCTCTGATACCAACTTGAAACACCCTCTTTCCACATTCGAAAATAAAGATAATAATATAGAATTTTTAATAAAATTTGGGCATGACCCGTTCGTAAATAGGCGATTCCCTGCTTGTAGCAATAAAACATTTGTAAAACTTTAACTTTCTAACACAAGTACAAGTTATGTTAAACAACATTTAGATACAAGGCCTACTAATTATAACTAAGTTAAAGTACATACGAACACCAAAAGACTACACGTATTTGGTTTTATAAACAAAATCATAAATCTTAGACCCATACTCATAGATAACTCCGGAAGCGCGAGGTGGGTGTATCATGTGTGTTCGTTACAAGTTCGCCATAACGTTTAAGTTGCGGATTTACCTACATCAAACAAAACTTCAAGTCAATTTCGTCAATCGTAACAGTAATTAAATTGGCGAATCGATGTAACCCATTACTTTCTTTCAAGTCACCCTTTTCATTTACTTGACCCATCAAAATGGGTCGATACTTACTATCTCAAAATTTGAGATAAAACATACCATCCATGTAGGATCGTGTATGTGACCCAAATGAGTCTATTAGAGGAGTTTTACTTCGTTTCAGAGGCGGAAACTAAGAAACAAAGGTAGAAACAACTAAATCTTCACTTTAAACACTGATTGTATTGATAAAACTCTGATTACAATCAATCTTCACACCGGCAGCACTTTGGTATGGAAAACAAGGATATGTTACTGATTTCGCTCCTGAATGATATATATATAGTGTCTTGATTCCGCTCAGAATGACATAAAACCTGTTGGAGCGGAATTAGAACTTGGTGATTCCGCTCGAAAGTGTCTACATGACATTTCGGGCTTAATTAACATCTGGAGCGAAATCAGCTTGTTAAACACATAAACTCTCCTATTTTCTCAATCTACGTGCTCTGATCTATACAATCTATTCTAAAACTCGATACAAGACAAAGTCGACAGATGTATGCACCAACAATCCATTAGTCCGTTAACAACGGATTAATCATATTCTCAACTTAACCATCCATTTGATTCGTTTACAACGAGTCGAAACATTCCTTTCATCAACCATTTATACATGCCATTCAACCCATTTATAATTGGGTTAATCATTAACAATAACATACTTTTTCGCATAAACTTTTATATTCGTCCGACTTGTTCAAGACGAGCCGTCTATACTCATTTCCTTTCATAAGCATTCTTCCCATACGACCCGTTCATAAAGGTTTGGACTATAAACTCTAAACTACCGTTTGGCTATTTTCACAATAGTTTTTCATACAAGAAACATGAAAAGTCATAATGACATTGAGCGCGTAAAATGACATACCTCAGTCTTGTGAGCTTTCCGTTTTCTTGGTGCTTGGGCCTTCTTCTTTCATGCCTACTTAAAACGCATCCGTTCGTTTAGCCCAATAAATCCATTCCATCATACACAATGATTTCTTACATTCAAATCATGAACATTATCACTAGATTTCAGAATTTCACACATTTATCACCTTAAGCATTTCATCAAACACTTGGTGGGTATTCATTTTTGGTTGCTTAGAAAACCTCCATTTTCATGTCATCATATCCTATTATCAATCCACACATAATATTTCTTCTATTCGATTCATCATGATTTCATTTGTTATAATGAGTAATCCTACTTTCACATTACTTAATTAGTATCAACAATTATCAAAAGACTTCAAATTTCATTGTGGTGTTAAAAAATAAACCCATTTCATATGACATGAAGATTCTATCTAAACCATACACATACACAAAGTTTACACACATTATTATTCATATGTTGATTTCAAACCAACTTCCTACATCAATTTTTATCATAGCAACATAACCCATATGAGATTTGGCATTCCTATGTTCATCCTTTCTACAAACATCACCAAATAAAAAATCGTAACTTACCTTATGATTATCAAGTTTAGATGGTTAAGAAATCATGTTCATGCATAAGGTTGATCATCGATTTGCTTCCTAATTTGCTGAATTCTTGTAAGCAAATGTTAGTGTTCTTCTCCCCCTTTCCCTCTCTAATTTACGCACACGCATATATGTGCCAGAGGGTTTCTTTTCCAATTTCTTTTATTAGTTTCAGTTTTGAAATGGTCAATTCCAGCCCCTCAATTTTTCAGGTATTTTTAAGTATTTGACATTAATTATTAATTCTCATCATCTAGTCTTAATTGTTAACTAGGTTATAGCTTCTAGTTAAGATATCTCATTATAGGATCAATTATTTACTAACATACCGGGTATATTATAGGATAATGATATAATTAAATTATATGCACTTTTGGGGTGTTACATGTTTTTGTTTTTTGGTAGTAAATTAGAAATGTAAAAAACGAACAATCATTCTTCTAAAAAACTGTTTTCTTGAAAATTGTTTCTTCTAAAATAAAAACCTAAATAAAAATAATAGAAACAAAAAATTTAAGTATACTAAAAAAGTTATTACTTATTTTCAAAGAAAAGTAACAGGTAACGGAAGGTAAATTGAACAAAAAAATATGATTAAAACACTGAGGAAGAAAAAAAGAATTTATTTATGTATTATTGATTGTTTTTTTTTTTCAAATAAGTTCATTTTTTAAGAAAAGAATATAAAACATAAAACTAATAATATTCATGCTAAAAAATGATTAATTGAATAATTAGTTGATGAATTGATATTATCCAATGAGATTAGGAGTGAGAAACTACAAAGTTAGAAACCACCTATTTTGGTAAATACTTTTGAAACTACCCATTTTGATAAATAAGTTTTCAAACTACACAACTTTAGAAAAAAAACTCTATAATCAATCTCATTCAAATGTTGCATATGGAATTAGGAATATGTGTCAAGATGGTGGTGTGATGATTTAGAATAGACTTATAAGTTATGTCATATCCAGTGGCGGACCCTGGAATTTTTTCCACTGGGGTCCCTTTTTATGTGTTAAGATTTTTCACAACCAAACGTTAGAATTTCAGGGTCGGACGTCATTCGGGGCGGGGCGAGAAATATAATAAAAGTACAATATCAAATAAAACTATATGATCGTTACTCATTAAAAAGACACAATAAAAATACGATGTTATTCGAAATTAAAAAAAAAACATGATAAATATTTAAAGTGGTACCCTACGAAAATTAAATGGATACAACTTTGTTAACGTTAGAATCTTTTAAACATTAGATGCACTAAAATTATTTGCATGTCTAACATTGTGTTAAAATTTTTAATCTAATAATAATGAGGACCGGTAAGGTACTAAGATTACTCTTTTTTTCTTCTATGTTTAAGTCAACATATCCATATTTCAATTTATTTTTAATTTTTTTCACAAAGACATCACATCTTTCATAAGTAAATAAACTAGAATTACACCTTGATCTAGTTTAGATAGTGTGGCTACAGCGGTGCCTTTGACAATTTGACCTCAAGTATTTATAAGATATAATTTTATTCAACGAATAACAAAGCATCCATTTTACAAAGATTAAATAATATTAATGTTAAAAAAGGATTAAATGATATCACCATGCACATGAAATATGGTTCCCAATAACAACAATCAGCAATGATGACGCCTTTAAAACTAAAAAACAGTAAAACATGGCACATTAAGGATCGATCCTAGAACCTTTTGGTTGGAAAACAACAACTTACCACTGCAATAGCCTTGCTCTTAATTTTATAGGGTCCAACTATTTATTTTTATGGGGTCCTTCAAAAATTTAGCATACCCATTCTACTATATTTAAAAAAATATTGGGGTCCGGGGAAAAAAAATGAAAGTGAGGATGTTATATAATATAAGAAAGAATAAAAAATGTCACTAATTATTTAATAGAATATTAATAAAGTCTATGATCTACGCATATTTTTTTTTAATGGCTAACGAATAAAAGCTTCACTCCTGGGGTAACCTATTAGCAAAAGGTTTTCCGAGGTAACCCGCTTTCACAGACAACGCTAAGTAGCCTAAGCTCACCATCTTCTGCTCTAGAGAAAGCGCATCGCATGAAGGTCCATTATAGTAAACCTCGATTGGGAACAAATTCAAACTTGAGACATGTGGCCTTCAACCCAAATCTTTATTTCCTCTCCATTGCTAGTTGAGCTACATCTCATTGGCGACGTACACGTATACTAATATTTTTAATGATATGAGTTAATTTTAACTACTAGCAGTAGCTACTCAAAAGAATATTTGACTTATTATATTTTAGGACACTCATGAAATAATTATTTATTTTAATAATTTGGTATACTAATACGTGAGTAATAATAAATGTGTTTTAAGTTTAAAGTAAATGTAGATGACAATAAATTTGTGTGGATATCATAATTTAAAAATTAAATGGTATACGTAAATTTATTTTATATTTATCTATATATATATTTTATATGATAGGATTTATAAAGAGAATATGGTGTTGACATGTGGTATTTTTTAAGAATTCTTTATTATAAGTAGATAAATGCAATTTTTTTTTTTTGAAAAATCGTAGCTTTTTCTTTAAGGTTTTAATTTTTTTTTAATTTTTTTTGGGATTTATATACATGTATATATTGTTAATCTTTTAACTATACATATGTGTATATTGTCAATGGGTAAGGTTCATGCGAGAACCACCCTTATTGCGAGAACCAATGTGAACACAAAATAAAATCTAAAAAAAAAATCAAAAAAACACTCAAAAAATTTTTTTTTACTATTTTTTTTAAATCGCTATATTTCGTTACCATAAAAAAATATTTTTTTTTCGAGTAACAGTTATTCATGCACATGTGCATATGTATCACTACTTCGACAAATTCGGTAATACGTTATCAGGAATAGACAATTGCACTTTAATTTACAATACCATTTGTAATACACTACTTTTTACATTACCAATATTCAAAATGCACATGTGCATCATTAGGTATAACCATGATATAGTGTTTTGGTACAAAAAGTTTGTGATTTTGAATGGAGAAGTAGGCCCATATATATATTTTTTTGGTTAGTTATATCTAGTGGTTGATGGTTTGGTTATAGTTGTCAATTTATGATGTAATATGTTGATTAGATGGTATAAATGGTGTTTACATCCATGTAATAAAGTGAAAATATTGTTAATGGTATTGTATTATGGATGGTAGGAGCTAATGGTATTGTATTATGGATGGTATGAGGTAATGGTAGTATATTATGGATGGTATGATAGATGAAAGGGAAAGTGTATTCAAAGTAGTGTACCAAAACACATTATTTCATGTTGATACATATAATTGCACATGTGCATTTCTAATATTGGTAATGTAAAAATTAGTGTATTACATATGGTAGTGTAAATGAAAGTGCAATTGTCTAATATGTGTAATGAATTACGGAATTTGTCAAAGAAATTACAAAAATGCACATGTGCATGCTTGTGTATTATGGATGGAATGATAGATGAAAGAGAAAGTAGTGTACCAAAACACCTTATTTCATGTTGATAAATATAGATGCACATGTGCATTTCTAATATTGTTAACGTAAAAAATAGTGTATTACACGTGGTAGTGTAAATGAAAGTGCAATTGACTATTATTTGTAATGAATTACGGAATTTGACAAAGAAATGATACATATGCACATGTGCATGGGTAACTGTTACTCGATTTTTTTTTTGAAATTTTTTTATTAACAAAATATAGCGATTTTTCCAAAAAAAATAGTAAAAAAATAAAAAAAAAAATTTGGGTGTTTTTTAGATTTTTTTAGGAATTACTGTTTGTGTTCACACTGGTTCTCGCGGTTCTCGCAATAAAGGGTGGTTCCTAACGGATCTTTGTCCTATTGTCAATTATACATCTATACTATATATAATATACATATCCAAATGACTTCTTAAGGTCATTGAAATTTCCTTAAAACACTTTTAAAGCATAATGTAGAACCCTCTAAAGAACAATATAATTTACAATTCCAATTATACCCTTCACTCAAAAACACACACGGATACACAAATCAATTTTAGGGTTTCTCATTCTCGTAGCATTTTATCCGCCTCCATAGAGCTGCTTTCTCTCCAGGCGATTCAAAAGGAGATCTAGGGTTTCTCTTGGCGAAGCAAGATCTGGCTTTCTCAATGACACCAGATCAATGAATCTCTCTCTATACGACACCCAATTGACTGAGTTTGAAGGTGGTGAGGGTTTGATGTGTGCAAAATACAACATATAAATTACATCAATTGTGGCATAAAACTAACCATTTTTTAGTACTAATGTTGGAAAAAGTGTGCTTTCGTCTTCCTTTTGTATTTTCAGGATTAAATGAGCTCAAATTAACAAAAGAAGCAAAAAGACAGCTAAATTTAACATAAATACAAGAAAATGAACAAACGTGGCATGCCCGACCTCCTCGACAGCATCTTCCCAAGCAAAACAAGAAAACAGAAGGCTGAACACGCCCCGTGCTCAGTGAACACGGGGGTGTGCCCAAGTGTCAGCATAAAAGACAAAGCTGTAGAAGCTTCTATTGCCCACCACGGGGCCGTGCTCAGCGGACACGGGGCCGTGGTCAACTATAAGATTCGCAGAATCCAGGCAAATCTTGATAGTACAGATACGCTTCTGCACACGGGGTCGTGCCCAGCGGACACGGGGCCGTGGTCAACTAATGCAGACAAGAGCAATTAATGAAGATAGAGAAGGAGGATGGACACGGGGCCGTGCCCGAGCTACTGTTCAGGCTATAAATAGGGGTGCTTGGCTCATTTGCAAACCATCCCTTGGCACACCAGCTCTCTCACACTTCACCCACCACCCACCACCATCACAACACCATCATCCACCACCATCATCCATTGTCCATCATAGAGTGTGTGAGTCATCTCGGGATCCAAGATTTATCGTAAGAGTTCTTGACAATCAAAGGCCATGTTTGCCTAAGTCTCTTACATCACTTGGTGAAGACAAGTGTCTGGTGTAATACTTTTTATTTTTAATCTTTTCACACTTTTTACTTGGTTATGTATTAATGACTTTAATAACTAGTTTCTTATGTTGAAGGTGATTCTTCCTTATCGTTTGTCCGTGGTGTCTTGGCATTATTTTACTGTCTATATAAAATAAAATATTTTCACCATTCATATCTCCACGGTCTATATGGAGGTATGTTGGCTACCTGGTCGGGGGTTAAGGGAACGGTTTGGTAAGAGTCTTGCCTTGTTCAGTGTATAGATCCTGCAAGGACCTGGGTCAAATTTAGTAGGACCTCCTTCAATACCCACCGGTATTGGATGGCGGGGGTCCAAACTCTTTGATCCCCTCATATGTAAGCTACTATTAATACTATAACCCGGCTACTTAGGACTGTATCCCTGCTGACTCAGACTACTTAGCCGAGGGTAACGTCACCTTCAAAAGAGGGGCCTACCATAATATGCATTAATAACTTAATTAATTATCTTTCAATAATCCGACCCTTTAGGATTGTATCCTTGCTGACTCAAACTACTGGGTTGAGGGTAACGTCACCTTCAAAAGAGGGGCCTACTACAATAACTAAGATAATCTCTTAAATAGTGCAAAAGTGCGGAAATAATCAAAGGTTACACTAAACACGAGTCGGAGCCAAGTGATTCATCTTGTCTATCTGTTTTTATTTTATTTTATTTTTCAGCATTTTAGTTAGTTTTTATTTTTCTAGTTTAAAACCTTTTTCTAAACTTTTGATTTGATTAGACGTTGAGGATAAACCGGTACTAAAAGCTCTTGTGTCCTTGGACGACCTCGGTATCTTGCCAACACTATACTACGCTCACGATGGGTGCACTTGCCCATATGTGTGTTTGGTGTTAGTAAAATATCGTGTTTTATAAATTTAAAACTTGACTAACGTGTAAAAAGGGGTTAAAATATTATATAACACACCACACGCATCAGGGTTCGAATTCGATTTTAGGGTTTTTAAGATGCACATCGCCAGATCTAGGGTTACGAAATCTTTTTTTCACCTCCTTTCTCTTCACCTCATACCAGTGTTGTAAAAGTCGCTAGACGATCCTTAGTCGGCCGACTGGGGAGTTGGGAGTAATCGGAGTACTCGGAGAGTACTCGGGGAGTACGCGGACATGGTAACTATAAAGAAAACTAATTGTTATATATTATATATATGTTAAAATTGTTAGCGAAGGATATTTAAACTTTATTATGATTATATTACTTATAAGTTTATGTAATAACTGATATGTTTTCATTCGGTACATTATGTGATAAGTGTGCGCATAGATCATAAGCGGGTAATTTAGAAATTGCCGATGACAGTTTTGCCGCCAAATATCAACCGCCATTTTCACACATATATATATGTCTTGTCCGGTAACTGTTTTCGGTACCAAGACAGTTTGTTTCATACTCATTCTGTCCATTCACTTGTTTCTTCATCATTCAAAACTCGTTCTTTCATTTCTATATTCTTAATATCAATCACAAACATGTCCACTGATGTTCCGAAATCTTGTTTATCCGCTGCAAACTTGACCGGAGTCCAACAATGTGGTATCAGAGCCACATTAGGGACATGTGCAGAGATTAGATCCACTTCTACAATCCTACCATGTCAACACTGTTTTGACGAACAAAATGAGAGGGAGAAAAGCAAACGCTGATGGAGTGTATAAAATCCAGATGTTAAAGTGTAATATACCAAGTGTTTTATTGTTGTGAACTTGATTATATGCGTCGAATGTGATATCTACTAGCGTTTGTGGTGTTACAGGTAAAACGCATGAATCGGTGAAGTTACGGGGTTTAGAGTTAAAGCGGAACGTGTAAGGTTGATGAGTGCGGCCAACGGAAGCATTTGGGAATGTTTCGGGTCGAATGATAACATGGAACCGATGGAAATACGAAGCGATGAAGTTGAGGGGTTCAACTGTCATTAATTGAAAGTTGCAAAATGGTTACATGTGAGATTAGAGGATGTGGCGTAAGCTACGGGTATGTAACTGTAGTCTACGGTTGTCATAAGGTCAGCAAGTAAAAAAGGAACAGTAGGTTTATACCGTAACCCACGGTGATGATTCGTAGTGTAAGGTCCCGTGTTTGCGTCTAATAAAAGACGACTAAGGGACACTAGAAATATAAAAATTTCTTAAGAGTGTCCAACTTTTCGCAATTTAAAACGATGATATCAATAACATATATGCATTAATTTTAACAAAAATTGGGCGTGACCCGTCCATAAAACGAGCATACCCCAGTTTTAAACATAATCAGACTAGATACATTTTTACGATTCGTTCAACAAAATACTACTAAGAACCAATACAACAAATTTTGGACCAAAAACATTTGAACAAGCTAGCGGAAGCGTTTGGTATGACATAACATGAACACGCGCTCGCTCCGATTCTCCAAGTCGCCTAAATTGAGGATTTACCTACATTCAACAACAAAGCTTTAAAAAGTTAGACGTTATACTTGTTTGCTTATAAAACCGTCATTTTAGTTCCATTCGTGTACGTACTTTCATTTCTCTTACGCATTCGATTACCCAATTAAATGGGTATGTCATATACTCTCATACAACTAACCCGTTAGTAGGTGGTGACGACCAAACATAAAATATTGTATAAACTAAAACGTCCATAGCATATTCTAACCGCTTAAGTTACTTCAACCCGATTATCCTTCCAACATTCAATCATTTCATTACTATATCAACACTTCGAAAGTCCGACATTCATAAACCTGCACTTTCAAACATACTCAATAATAACTTGGTTAGCAAACCCGTAATCTCAACATATTCAAGTACTACATCTTCGTAAAAAGGTCGCCAACCATTTATATGCATTTATTTAACTACAACACAATGTACGCCTTTCGCATAATTATGTACATATATATATATATATATATCTTCTATACACATCACGCATACTAGTTTATACAACTTAAACTCACCATGACTCCAATTATTCATACTTACATACCATCCTATTCTCTTAACTTAATTAACACACCTCCCTAGTCATGCATATGACCATCCGATAATAGACTTACTTACAAACAAGTTCCACCCATTCGCATGTATAACACATTCGGTCAAAATCTTATAAAGGGAAACCGTCCAAACCCCCAGGGGACGTAAATTACGGCCTACCCAGTAAAATACGGCCTAAAATACGGCCTGCCTGCTGTTTACGGCCTCAAACATGATGCTGATGCAGGGGAGGCCGTAAATTCCGGCCTGGGGCGTAATTTACGGCACTTGTGTCTTTGTTTCGTCCGTTTACGCTAAAACTTGCGTAACTTTCAAACCGCTAACCCGTTTAACCTCCCGTTTCTTCCTACATGATTGTAAATTAACATTCTATCATGTAAACTTGAAATCCAACATCCGAGTTAAGGAATTTCTTAACCTATACGTGTTTGGCTTATTATCCATCTACGAATTGTTCGACCCATTCATGCATTTATCAAAATAATCTATTGATTTGACCTCAACTTCTTATGAACTTAATAATTAAACATTATATTACTTAAACAAACTAAGAAGTGATTATGGAAATCACTTACCTTGTGCTCGCCATGTTTATGCTAGTTTCTTTGCCTCCTCTTTGACCCGTTTGCTTCCCATGAGTTGGCCTATCTTGACATGGTTCTTATTCTTTCAAGCTATCATGTTTACAACATTGTTAGCATATATGCTTATACATAATAACATCCATTTCCAACACATGGGTCACATTGACTTTCACTAGTCCATTATAACATACACAAGTCCTATTTTAACAATTATTTCATTCCAATTCCATACAATTTAACATATCATCAAATCATGGCATGTTAGAACATACCCATTATACTATATATGCTTCACACTCATGTAGTAAGACACATACAACCACATTCACCTAGATTCCACGTATGTACATAAACAACTTCCATTCATACTAGTATTTAGGTAATCCTACATGTAGCATCATAATCCATGATTCGCCAACCTAAATCACCATTCGAATATTTCTTCTTCCTTGTACATTCACGTTCTTACAATTAATTCGTAACCATATTTAGAAAGTTCGGCAACACATGGAGTCCATTGTATCATTTAAGCATAAGGTACCATTCCTAAAGCATACTACTACCACATGATACTAGCAAATCCAATCTTCTACATGAATCATATCTAAAGCACACTTCTTATGTTAATTCACTATTCAACACACCATTATTACTTCCTATACACATTCATTCATTGTTTACATCCAATCTCATCCAATAATCTCACCTATGCATTTCATCAAACACTTGGTGTGCATGCCATCATTTAAGCATATAGTACAAGTACTTTATGCATACTCTTCCTAGTTCATAACATAGATTATCAATTTCAACTAGAATTATATAACTTTTATACCATTATCTAACAATTACTTCTTACAATCAACATCAAATATCAACATCACACAAGCATTGAACATGTATAATCATCCATATCATCATCTCTACTACTACAAATAGGTTTATAAAATTTTATTTCAATTAAACTAAAATCAAGCATGATTTCCACTCTAGGGAGTAACCCTAACATCTAATTAACACAAATCATACCACAAATTCATGATTGGGTTGAAACCCTTTTTCTACCATTCACCAAATCCAGAAATTCGACTTACCACTTCACTAGGTATGCTTAGATGATCGATAAGAGGGCCCATGCACTGGATTTTCTTATGATTTTAGGCTTCAATTGCTTGATTTCTTGAGTTTAGGGTTTCCCCCTCCTCCTGCCCTGTTCGATCGATCCCCCAGACACACTCACTGTGTTTGGGGTTTTATTTGTTTTTTTTTATTAATTTAAGTTTAATCACTTTGCACTTTACCCCCTTCACTTAGTTGCTAATTACAAATCTAATCTTTAAACCACATTTAACTACCATCTTGCCATAAATTCTTAATTATGTTACGTTTGTTATTTATCCTCACTTGTTTTATTGAGTTTTCATTTTTGGGGCGTTACAAGTCTACCCCTCTTAAAAGAGGTTTCGTCCCCGAAACATTTCTCATTCCAACTGGACCAATTCTATTCCTACTTTTTCATCTTTTCATTCACGAGGCTTAGCACCACATGGATGCATTCGAGATCTTGGCAAGAGTTTCATTCATTCATAAACATCTTTGTACGCATTGTCCCTCCGTTCTTAAATCAAGTAAATTACTTTCATAATCGCATTAAAGTCGGAATCTGATCCAGAGCTCTTATTAGTGTCGTTTTCACTTTATAATGCTAGCTCCTAGCATATACCATCACTAGCGCTTCATTCATCGAATTTATTCCAATTGTATACAGTTATTAACCATACAAGCTACGTCTATGGCTTGTTTCTAACATCCTATTTAAGCATATTACATTCATATGTTTACTAATTGAAATAAGTCGATTTATTTCATTCTACTCATACATCATATGCTATCTTTCATTTTGTTCACTATGAGCCATCCTAAACATTCCATTACTATCTTTACTTCTGATTACCCTTAAGCTCATAGGAGGGGTCGATATATTATCATACGCATATTATAATCATTCAAAGACTTATTGTTACAACCAAAATCACCTCTCTTAAACTCACTTATCCATACTTAACACGAAAACTAAGCATTATTTCCATGGTTACTATTGTTATTTATGCCATGCGTATCTTTTCTACAATGTCTTGTTCAAATGAACATGGCCAACAAGCCGAGCATCAAGGTTAGTATTTCTTAATGATACTTGTCGTCTCTTACATTATATTAGAATTTCCACAGTTACGAGCATTCAAATTCTATACCACTCGACGATCATTACGAACATTTTGAAATTCATTCTACATTTTTGCATTACGGTTTGTATATATATACATTCTATTCTAACACATCCATCTCTAGTCGAGTCATAACCTCCTATTTAAGTTATAACTCTTTTTATACATACCTGACGGAAGTAAAGTCCATTGATTCGTTATCCATATCTTACGATGATCATTCCCTTCCGATTAGTGACATTGCGTGTCCATTCTTCAAGCTCACCTATGAGTATAAAACTTAACAAATCAAATCATTAACTACCGAGTTCAAATGGCGATCGCCATCTGACCCGTATGTCCCATTTATCCTTTCTACCATTCTTGCATACAACGCATTTGCATAAATATATTCATGTATGTATATATATATATATATATATGAAAGTTTAAACATAATTTGGATCTTATCACTTAAAGAATATTTACTTGTCCGGTCCGTAATTACTTACACATTCGAATATTTTCATTCTTATCATTCTTTTGCTCATTTGCTTTACATTTACTTAACATGGTCAAGCTATCGACTTCTTCTTATGTAGACTAGTTTTGTCTTTTATATCTTAAATCTGTTTCGCGGATTCGAACACATTATTCATACCTTTCGTACCTGTCACACCCCGATTTCCACGTGTCACCGGTGGGCCCCGTGGGGGAGTATCGTGACGTGGTTGGCAACATAATAGTCAAACAACACAATATTTAATATGCATAGCGGAAGCAAATTTAAAAATATAATACAACCGAATTTATTTATTGTAATATCAATGTCACAATATTCAGAAGTTTATCCACAGGACGGATCGAAATAAAATATGAAACAATAGTTCAACAGACTTCAGGCATCTTAAGCTTGCGAGACTTCTAACGATGCTAAGGAGAAATCCCAGCCAATTTCGCTTAGTACCTGCATTTAATCTTTTTGGGAAAATACGTCAGTTTACACTGGTAAATACATTCAACTGACTCATTTTGGAAAATGATTGAAAATTGGTTTGGATGCACGTGGCATAAACATTTTTATTTTAACTTGGGAGAATCATTTAATATTATAATCTTGTGAACGAATTACATGTTCCTTGTGCGTTCAGCAGCCCGGATCTTGTCCGGGTTAAAGATCAATAGACACACCACATTATTGAGTTATACACTGACAGGTGTACGCCTACACCCCGTGCTCAGGTCTTGGCCATCTCGTAAGATGATGCCAAGGATATCCGGGACATGGCCATTAACCCCCCAAAGGCTTTAAGTAACAAGACTGTTTAAACGAGCCGATCAAATTATTCAACTACCCACTTAACGGTGGAGATTTGATGCCCGATCAAGCGGTATGCTATATACCGTAACCCAAGCCCGTATAGGGAAAATAAGTTAAAAGTATTTACCTGAGCAAAGTATAAATCACAATAAGCAAACGCAAGTAGCTTTTACTGGTCCTCCTAATCTGGAACGAAGGTTTTATAATAACCTATTAGAATCCTAACGGGTCTTTAATTAAGCTAAAGCTTAGACCGGCTAGTTTCAAAGATACGGTTCGTATGCACGATTAAGCGAAGACCGGATAGAATGTGATTTAGACCCGACAAGTTCAGAGACTTGTTTAATATGGGTTTATTATTCACATTCTGGATTTTGAGATAAAACCGTTAAGGTTTGACCCGTTTCGGCTAATTTATGTAAACTTGTTACATAAACCGAACCGTACGCGTAATAAGCGTGACGGGTATTCATGAGAGCTATAGACAGGTTTCCTAAGTTAATTATGCCTCAAATATGTTGTGACATCAGTAAGATGTCTTTCATTATGCCCGAAACGTGTTTAAACACAAACTAGGCCCGTAGGGGTAGTTTGGTCATTTAAAAGTTTATAAAAGAGTTTAAGTAACAAGCTGAGTTACAGGTCTGATGTGATCAGAAAATATACTCAATTTACTAAGTTATATCAGTAGGATAAAATATATATGTGAAATTTATCAATTATAACCAAACTATGCCCTGTAGGGGTATTTTGGTAATTTCACATAAGCCGAAAAGCTCAAAACTGAAGTCTGAGTTCATCAACCTTTACTTACTGATAAAACATTATAATTTGCCTCAAATATCAGTAGGTATCAACCCTTGTATGTTCAAAATTCTTCTAGTACATATTATGCGTTAAAAACGCTTAAAAAGGCGATTAGAGCCGTTTACGGGTTCGATACATAAAGCTGATATTTTTATGCTTCCAGAAGGCCTAAAATAATTTATTTAACATATCTAATCAGTAGCAAAAGGTTTGGAGTCGTTTAGATATGAAAAACTCATTTTATGGCCCGTAAGGGCAAAACCGACATTTACCGGATTAAGCCTACGACTATGAGTTATGCTCAGCCTAAAATAAATTAAAAATCTTTAAAATTCCCAAAATAACATATTACATCATTGGGTAAAATATTTGATATCAAAAAGTATGTTTAAGTAGGCTATACGCTAATTACGCCATTTTATTAACATAAAGCATTCATTTTGCGATAATGAGCATAACTCTTAATCTACAATGCAAACTGATGTCAAACTTTGCATACAAGTTTATATATCAGTAATTAAAGTTTCTACTCTTTTAAATTTCCAAAAATCACGTTTTAAGGTGAAAAGGGCATAATGGTCAACATATGAGCAATTAACGGAATCATGCGTATTAATCGGATATCTAATGAACCGAGGTGTATAATCACAGAGGGTTATACTAGTATGTAACCTGGTCCAAATGGAGCTCTAAGATATTTCTAAATCATGCCATAACGGGTCAGAACTGGAGTCAAAACAAAAGTCAAAGCTTTGCGACTTTCGGTTCCAAACCGGGTTTATACATTAAATTGTCGGGTTGAACATGTTTAGGCATGTTCTTACACTAATTACCAAGTTATATTAATGATCAAATGGGTTGTATGTGCTCTACATTGTTAATCATGCATAAATTAGTATATAATCATTCTGTTGACTTTTTAAGTACAAGTTTGACCCGACATTAGACCTAGTTAGAGTGGGAATCAGGGGGAACCCTCTTGAGGGTTTATTACCCACATAATTACCAACTTATAACTACTTTCACTTCGACTAATCACTGAGCTAACAATGACTAATCGTTAAGTCAACCGTTAATTACGACGGTTTGACTTTTAAGCTAAAACTAAGCTAAAAATTAATTAAGAAAGGTCAAGCAAACTTACAAGAGTCCTAAGCTTGATTAGTGATCACTTGGGAGTGCCTTGGAGCTCCAAGAATGATCAGATTTCAAGAATGAATGGTGTGAAGTATGTTGCAACTTATGGTCCTTTATATAGTGGTTTTAATCACCACAATTTGTTGACACACAAGCCTACAACCCACCACAACTCATCAACACATGTCCTAGATGTTCTAGGGGCCAAGTTTGAAGAGGCAAGTCGAAATAATGGGGTTACAAGGGCTGTGGCAGACAAAGATCAAAGGAAATCAAAAATCTGTCCAGACATGGCAGTGGCGTAGCGCCACTGCATGAGCATTAGTGCTCGCGCTACGCGAGCCCCTAGGGTCATCCAACAAAACTTTTTATTAATTGCAGTTTTGGTCCCTGGCCCTTCTAAAGGTCGTTTTCATGTCTTGTTTTGCACATTGAGCCCTTGAAGTTAACATATAAGGGCTTTAAGACATTTACCCACTTTGTTTAGTCCCCGGTTAACTTTATTGTTACCCGAAAAGGCCTAACTTTCAATGTTGACGCTTTAACCCCTTGCACACGAATTTGATCATAACTTTCTCATACGTTGACGAAACTTTATGAAATTTTTATCGTGCATTCTTGTGAGCATAATTAATCGTTACAAAGCTTTGGGTTTGTCAAAAGGTCACTCAGAGGTATATTTTAAACATGTTGACACATTTAACCCCTGTAGTTTGTAATCTCTCACTTTTAGCTTCGTACGATCCATGATTTATTCGTTTGAAGGTATGAGCATCATGTAGGGTTAATGTATAATATAATTATTCACTGTTGACATTTAAAATTCGTATTTATACCTACTTTCCATGATCGTCAACTTTAATCCTTTTATAACATTCTTTCACACATTCAAACATATGACACGTGTCTACACATTATAGGACGTGAATTTTCGAGGTGTTACATCCTCACCCCCTTAAAATAAATCTCGACCCGAGATTTACTTAAATAAATAAGGGTATTTCTCTTTCATCGTGGATTCAACCTCCCACGTATATTCGGGACCTCTACAGGCATCCCATTTGACCTTTACAATAGGTACATGCTTCCTACGAAGCTTCTTTACCTGTCGATCTTCAATCGACAAAGGTTTTTTCCACAAATTTTAAGCTCTCATCTATATGCACATCTGTATGTGGTATAACCAGTGATTCATCAGCGAAACACTTCTTCAGATTGCAGATGTGGAACACATTGTGAATTCCACTAAGCTCTTCCGGTAAGTTTAACTTATAGGCAACTGACCCGACACGTTCGATAACCTCGAAAGGTCCTATGTATCTCGGGCTTAGCTTGCCTTTCTTACCAAATCGCATCACTCCTTTCCAGGGTGATACTTTGAGCAACACTTTATCACCTACTTCGAAGTGAAAAGCTTTACGCTTTGGATCTGCGTAACTCTTCTGCCTATCCCGGGCAGCTTTGAGATGGTTACGAATCTGGACAATCTTGTCCGTCGTTTCAAAGACTATCTCTGGTCCTGATAATTGGACATCTCCAACTTCCGCCCAACACACGGGCGATCTACACTTTCTACCATATAATGCCTCAAAAGGCGCAACCTTTATGCTGGTGTGGTAGCTATTGTTGTAGGAGAATTCGATTAAGGGTAAGTTCTTATCCCAACTACCACTCAAATCGTACTAAAATTCGGACGTGTGCCCAAAGATTGTTGGAAACTCTTCCAAAAATGTGACGTGTATCTAGTATCTCTGTCAGAGATAATAGACACAGGTATGCCATGTAAGGCTACAATCTTATCCACGTACAACTGGGCTAACATGTCGGAGCCATAAGTCTCCTTGATGGGTAGGAATGTGCTGACGTAGTCAGTCTGTCAACTATAACTCATATTGTATCATTTCCTTTCCTTGTCGTTGGTAACTTGGTGATAAAATCCATGGTTACCATTCCCCACTTCCACGTAGGAAGTTCAAGTTGTTGTAGCAAACCTGACGGTTTCTGATGCTCGGCTTTGACTTGCGCACAAGTCAAGCATTTAGCTACATAGGTGGCTACAGAATTCTTCAAGCCTATCCACCAATAATTTGCCCTTAGATCTTGGTAATTGAACTTACCAATCTATTGCCCCTACAATAGATGTTTATCATTCTATCTTTACGGGGTCTCCAAGGGAGCAGCCTTGATGCTTACATATCAACTATCATAGACAAGCTTATCTTAAGGTGAGATGGTTATTCCAACCACTACTTAACAAATTTTAAGGATTAGTTGATCCTTGTAGTTAGTCGAACAAATCGACGATTCAGAGCAGCTGATGGCAATTCTTAATTGTTGCCTAATTAGGGTTGCGGTAAATAATGCATAAGCAAAATGAACCGTCTTTCTTATTTAACAATATCAAACTTTCGGAATATCGAGTTAGACTATATGAACCCTCCATTTAAAAGCTTAGTTAATCAGGGTTTCGATTCTTCCAATGATGGTACTAGCCGTCATGGAGATTTCATAATAATGCAGCCTTAAATGGGATATAAATCTTAATTCTACCTGCCTTCCAGGAGGTAAGCAGGGAAAACTTATGAGAAGATAATCAAGATGCAAGGAGGCTACAGAGATTTTTCCATATCTCAGGCTCTAGTTCATCCATCATTGCTTATGTCAAATAAGTGACACATTTATGTTACAAGTCCACAAATTTCTTAATCAGGAACATTTACTTGGAAAATTCCATTCTGGATATTTTTTTTTTTTGAATACTACTAGTCGACTTTAGTACAATATGATCATTGGGATATCTTAGGGGTTCCATGTATTAAACCCCCATACTGATCAGGCATGGAAGTAATCTATGGGACACACTAAGACATGCCAATCCTCATATGGCACTTTTATCAAACATAGTTTGGCATTCGCGGGTTATAGAAAACAAAGAGAAAAATAATTAAAATATCATATGTTGTCGTACTCTATGCGAAGAAAGAGTACTCTTAGATTTTTCTGAAGGATTCCTTGCCGATACTAGAAGAATCGGTTACTATGGTTTCCTTGGTAAGTTATACCTTGTGAATAATATAAAAGTTTGCTAAGCTTATGGTTTATGAAGATTTATTATTGCCTGTATTAAAAACAGGACACTTAGCAGAATTTATCATTGGTAAATGATAAGGAATGTATTTGATGACATCGTGAACTGCCTCTTGGCATTCATCAGGAGAGTTCAGGCATTTCTTCCTTTAGCCTTTCCAGGCTTAGCTGTACCTTCTTTGGCAGCTTTATGGTATCTAGTTCTGATGCGGCCTTGCTCACCACAGCCGTAATAGACTGCATTCTTTATGTCCCTACGCTCATGGGAATGATGACCAGTTTCCTTAGCAGATGCCACACTGCTTTGGTCTTTGTTCTAATCGACACTGTCCCTAGTGTCTTTTATAGCAATTCTTACATACAGGCTCTTACTGAACTTTCGTTGCTTTTTATTAAGCCTGTACTTGCTCTCCTTCTTAGATTTCTGGGAGTTATCTTCCTCCTTTAGTTCATCCTTCATATACAAAGGGTGAACAAAACTCTTCTCATAAGCAATTGAACAAGGTTTTGAATGAAAATTAGAGCGAGAAGCATTCGGCTCTTTGGATTGTTTCATGACCTTTTCTATGGTCCTTCCAACTGCTGCGTCAACCACAGCCTGGAGATTAACTCCATTAATATTGAGGTTTACGTTTGTAGTTTTATTAACTTTCGTCGCATTAATAGTATTGCGACTGCCGTCTACCTCATCCGAGTTTTCCATACTCGAAACTTGGTACCAATCACCAAGGTTTATCAATTATTAGTCATCATTCTGATGACCTGACTTAGATTAGCCACGGCATTAATAAACCGTATGGGCTATTCTGTTCTGAACATTCTTAATGAATGCTATTTGAATGTATATCTATTACATTTAGTTTGGGTCACAAAAGGACTATCAATGGCATTTAAGGTTTGGAGCGAGTCCAATACCTGCTTGACAGGGGACCATAATGTCACAACTGTCTTTGTCACAAGGACGATTATAAATAGCTCAAAGGTTTGCCTTACAAGACTTTTATTATATGTATACATATTTGGCATAGAAGCCTGTCTCGGTGAACGTAGAAAGATATGGCATAAAGCCCAGTCATGAAGGACATAAATGATTATACGGCACGAAGGCCTTGTCGCAAAGGTCATTTAGATATGGCACAAACGGCCTTGTCATAAGGACATTTATCAAATCTGGCACAAGGCATGTCACCAGGAATGTTAACACTTTATATGTTAGCTTGTCACGAATGACAAATTATAGCACATAGGCTTGTCATGAATGACTTTAAAACATAACTCGATGGTCTATCACCAAGGTCCTTAATTTATTAGCCGCAATCTTATGAGATTAGGGCTTCAAGGTTTGAACGTGGTTCTTCACCTTTGGACAGAGAGTCATAGACTACAACTGTCATCGTCTTGAAAGACGATTCATTTGGCAGAAAAGTAAGCCAATTAACATCACTAATGGATGTTTATATATAACCATCGTATCTAATGATATTAGTCATGATCACTTCGATCATATTGACTATTAGATTTGGGATAATCACACCATTTTGAACAGGGGATCATAAAGATCACTACTATATTTGTCTTACCGACACTGGAATAAAGTATAGCCCGTAGGCATTTTATCACGAGGGATGTTAATATTATGATCATCATACTGATGATACTAGTCAGGATCGCAATGATAGTATAGACTATGGGATTTGAGTATAGCTCACCCCCTTGGGCAAAGAATCACAAAAGATTACAATTGCCTTGTCTCAATTGGACAATATAATAAAGCCCTTAGGCAAAACATCATTAAGGATGTTAAAATTTTTAACCATCGTATTGATGATTTTTGTCATGATTGCATTGATCGTATAGACTATTAGGCTTGAGCATAGCTCACTACCTTGCACAGGGAATCGTAAAGATTACAATGTCTTTGTCACACATGGACAATATAATATGGCCCATAGGCAAAACATCACTAATGGATGTTTATAATAGGTTCATCCTATTAGATGATATAAGTCATGATTGCATTAATCATATTGACTATTTGGCTTGAGCATAGCTCACCACCTCAGACAAGGAATCATAAAGATAACAATGTCAATGTCCCAAATGGACAATATATTATAGCCCGTAGGCAAAACATCACTAAAGGATGTTAAATAATATGATCATCGTATTAGATGATATTAGTCATGATCGCATTGATCATATAGACTATTATGTTTGGACATGGTCCAACATTTTAGACAGGAGGTCAAAGACCACCACTGTCGTTGTCTTATCGGACAACAAGTTTAGCCCGTAGACACTTCATCACTAACGGATGTTTATAATATGATCATCTTATAGGATGATATAAGCCATGATTCCTAAATCACTAGGCTAGATAAGGGAATTGGAAGAATCCAATATAAGGATGACTGTTGTGATTTTTTTTTTGAATCACATTTGTCAAGAGTGCTAACACGTACCTAAGTGTTAACAAGGATCTGAATCCCTTGAGTAGGTTTCACCATCTTGGCCGCGTAGGCTAGGTTTCACCTTTAAGATTCTTTTTAAAATGCACACTGACAGGGAAGGAAGGATATTTATTTTATTCAGGATTTTTATCATAAATCCTAATTCATAAGTTAATAATAGCACAAATGGCCTAGTCGCGTAGACAAGTTAAATTTATAAGCCATAATTTCAGAGAATTGGACATTAAGGTTCGAATCAAAGTTTATTACCTTTTCCTGACAGGGAGCTGTAGGCTACCACTGTCTTTAGTCTCAGAGGACATTAACTATGGCCCGTAGGTACTTCCCTTCTAAGGGATGTTTATTACGGAATTGCCCCTTAGGGAAATTCATTAACCATGGTAAACAGAGACCATATTTGGTTAATTTATTAATCATTTATGTTTAGGATTTCTATTATAATTTATCCTAATTATAAAACATTAACAGTTTTATTAGTGGCACCCAATGGCCTGGTCATATGGACATTTATAGATTATAAGCTTATGATTTCAGAGAATCAAAGCATGAAAGTATATTGGCACAATAGGCCTAGTCACAAGGACAATTATAAATTATATGCTAGGATTTCAGAGAATCAAAGCATTTGAGTATATTGGCACAATAGGCCTAGTCACAAGGACAATTATAAATTATATGCTAGGATTTCAGAGAATCAAAGCATTTGAGTATATTGGCACAATAGGCCTAGTCACAAGGACAATTATAAATTATATGCTAGGATTTCAGAGAATCAAAGCATTTGAGTATATTGGCACAATAGGCCTAGTCACAAGGACAATTATAAATTATATGCTAGGATTTCAGAGAATCAAAGCATTTGAGGTTTGAACCTAGTTCATTACCTTTATCTGACAGGGAGTCATCGCTACCACTGTCTTTTGGCTCATATGGAAATGAGCAGGGCCCGTAGGCATTATGTTACCACGTATGGTTAAAATATGATCATCTCAATTAATGATGTAAACCCAGGATTCAGAGATCATTAAACTGGGTTAGGAATCTTTTGGAGAATCCTATATAAAAATGACGTGTGTGATTTTTAATGAATCACGTCTGCCAGGAGTGTTAACACGTTTTCAGATGTTAACAGGGATTCGAATCTTTTTAAACAGGTCTTACCATCTTGGCCAGTTCTTTATAATGACACTCGGCTAGGTTTCACTCTTAAGATTCTTTATAATAATAATTAACGCAGAGCAATTTCTAAATTGAAATGTTAATAAGGATCTGAATCTAAATTGAGGAACTGCCATCTTGGCCGGTCTTAATATGACCCGAAGCTAGGTCTTGTCCTTTTAGATTTTGCCATTTTATTATAATGGTAGATCTTGCAAAAAGGAAATGTTATTTTCCATTTATTTAATATTTCTTGTTTAGAATGAAAGTTTAAACTTAATCATTCCACTATATAAAAATAAAAGTATAAAGTTGCCCTAAGTGGGACCTGAAAGGAATAATGTTGTCCTCGTAAGGACTGAAAAGATAATTATGTCCTTATAAGGACTATTGAGGAAACGATTTTCAGCAAAGGAGTTTCTTCTTCATTCAATTCCTGAATGCTTTCTCCTTGGTTGCACGTCTCATCCTGGTCGCGGTACGAAGCTCAGCATTTCAAGGCTCCAGACGTGGAGAATTTTTTATTTTTTTTTACAGCTTCTTTGCTTGGCGACGCATCCAATAAAAATTGGAAGCAAAATTTTTCCAGATTAGGATTGAGAATAATCCTATGTTAAGTCTAGACTCAAATGGTCAAAGAATGTGCTACTGTGTCATTGAGATTAAACACAAAAGGCTAGTGTTTAATTCACTCAATGTTTGCTCTGATACCAACCTGTCACACCCCGATTTCCACGTGTCACCGGTGGGCCCGGTGGGGGAGTATCGTGACGTGGTTGGCAACATAATAGTCAAACAACACAATATTTAATATGCACAGCGGAAGCAAATTTAAAAATATAATACAACCGAATTTATTTATTGTAATATCAATGTCACAATATTCGGAAGTTTATCCACAGGACGGATCGAAATAAAATATGAAACAATAGTTCAACAGACTTCAAGCATCTTAAGCTTGCGAGACTTCTAACGATGCTAAGGAGAAATCCCAGCCAATTTCGTTTAGTACCTGCATTTAATCTTTTTGGGAAAATACGTCAGTTTACACTGGTAAATACATTCAACTGACTCATTTTGGAAAATGATTGAAAATTGGTTTGGATGCACGTGGCATAAACATTTTTATTTTAACTTGGGAGAATCATTTAATATTATAATCTTGTGAACGAATTACATGTTCCTTGTGCGTTCAGTAGCCCGGATCTTGTCCGGGTTAAAGATCAATAGACACACCACATTATTGAGTTATACACTGACAGGTGTACGCCTACACCCCGTGCTCAGGTCGTTGTCATCTCGTAAGATGATGCCAAGGATATCCGGGACATGGTCATTAACCCCCCAAAGGCTTTAAGTAACAAGACTGTTTAAACGAGCCGATCAAATTATTCAACTACCACTTAACGGTGGAGATTTGATGCCCGATCAAGCGGTATGCTATATACCGTAACCCATGCCCGTATAAGGAAAATAAGTTAAAAGTATTTACCAGAGCAAAGTATAAATCACAGTAAGCAAACGCAAGTAGCTTTTACTGGTCCTCCTAATCTGGAACGAAGGTTTTATAATAACCTATTAGAATCCTAACGAGTCTTTAATTAAGCTAAAGCTTAAACCGGCTAGTTTCAAAGATACGGTTCGTACGCACGATTAAGCGAAGACCGGATAGAATGTGATTTAGACCCGACAAGTTCAGAGACTTGTTTAATATGGGTTTATTATTCACATTCTGGATTTTGAGATAAAACCGTTAAGGTTTGACCCGTTTCGGCTAATTTATGTAAACTTGTTACATAAACCGAACCGTACGCGTAATAAGCGTGACGGGTATTCATGAGAGCTATAGACATGTTTCCTAAGTTAATTATGCCTCAAATATGTTGTGACATCAGTAAGATGTCTTTCATTATGCCCGAAACGTGTTTAAACACAAACTAGGCCCGTAGGGGTAGTTTGGTCATTTAAAAGTTTATAAAAGAGTTTAAGTAACAAGCTGAGTTACAGGTCTGATGTGATCAGCAAATATACTCAATTTACTAAGTTATATCAGTAGGATAAAATATATATGTGAAATTTATCAATTATAACCAAACTATGCCCCGTAGGGGTATTTTGGTAATTTCACATAAGCCGAAAAGCTCAAAACTGAAGTCTGAGTTCATCAACCTTTGCTTACTGATAAAACATTATAATTTTCCTCAAATATCAGTAGGTATCAACCCTTGTATGTTCAAAATTCTTCTAGTACATATTATGCTTTAAAAACGCTTAAAAAGGCGATTAGAGCCGTTTACGGGTTCGATACATAAAGCTGATATTTTTATGCTTCCAGAAGGCCTAAAATAATTTATTTAACATATCTAATCAGTAGCAAAAGGTTTGGAGTCGTTTAGATATGAAAAACTCATTTTATGGCCCGTAAGGGCAAAACCGACATTTACCGGATTAAGCCTACGACTATGAGTTATGCTCAGCCTAAAATTAATTAAAAATCTTTAAAATTCCCAAAATAACATATTACATCAGTGGGTAAAAGATTTGATATCAAAAAGTATGTTTAAGTAGGCTATACGCTAATTACGCCATTTTATTAACAAAAAGCATTCATTTTGCGATAATGAGCATAACTCTTAATCTACAATGCAAACTGATGTCAAACTTTGCATACAAGTTTATATATCAGTAATTAAAGTTTCTACTCTTTTACATTTCCAAAAATCACGTTTTAAGGTGAAAAGGGCATAATGGTCAACATATGAGCAATTAACGGAATCATGCGTATTAATCGGATATCTAATGAACCGAGGTGTATAATCACAGAGGGTTATACTAGTATGTAACCTGGTCCAAATGGAGCTCTAAGGTATTTCTAAATCATGCCATAACGGGTCAGAACTGGAGTCAAAACAAAAGTCAAAGCTTTGCGACTTTCGGTTCCGAACCGGGTTTATACATTAAATTGTCGGGTTGAACATGTTTAGGCATGTTCTTACACTAATTACCAAGTTATATTAATGATCAAATGGGTTGTATGTGCTCTACATTGTTAATCATGCATAAATTAGTATATAATCATTCTATTGACGTTTTAAGTACAAGTTTGACCCGACATTAGACCTAGTTAGAGTGGGAATCAGGGGGAACCCTCTTGAGGGTTTATTACCCACATAATTACCAACTTATAACTACTTTCACTTCGACTAATCACTGAGCTAACAATGACTAATCGTTAAGTCAACCGTTAATTACGACGGTTTGACTTTTAAGCTAAAACTAAGCTAAAAATTAATTAAGAAAGGTCAAGCAAACTTACAAGAGTCCTAAGCTTGATTAGTGATCACTTGGGAGTGCCTTGGAGCTCCAAGAATGATCAGATTTCAAGAATGAATGGTGTGAAGTATGTTGCAACTTATGGTCCTTTATATAGTGGTTTTAATCACCACAATTTGTTGACACACAAGCCTACAACCCACCACAACTCATCAACACATGTCCTAGATGTTCTAGGGGCCAAGTTTGAAGAGGCAAGTCGAAATAATGGGGTTACAAGGGCTGTGGCAGACAAAGATCAAAGGAAATCAAAAATCTGTCCAGACATGGCAGTGGCGTAGCGCCACTGCATGAGCATTAGTGCTCGCGCTACGCGAGCCCCTAGGGTCATCCAACAAAACTTTTTATTAATTGCAGTTTTGGTCCCTGGCCCTTCTAAAGGTCGTTTTCATGTCTTGTTTTGCACATTGAGCCCTTGAAGTTAACATATAAGGGCTTTAAGACATTTACCCACTTTGTTTAGTCCCCGGTTAACTTTATTGTTACCCGAAAAGGCCTAACTTTCAATGTTGACGCTTTAACCCCTCGCACACGAATTTGATCATAACTTTCTCATACGTTGACGAAACTTTATGAAATTTTTATCGTGCATTCTTGTGAGCATAATTAATCGTTACAAAGCTTTGGGTTTGTCAAAAGGTCACTCAGAGGTATATTTTAAACATGTTGACACATTTAACCCCTGTAGTTTGTAATCTCTCACTTTTAGCTTCGTACGATCCATGATTTATTCGTTTGAAGGTATGAGCATCATGTAGGGTTAATGTATAATATAATTATTCACTGTTGACATTTAAAATTCGTATTTATACCTACTTTCCATGATCATCAACTTTAATCCTTTTATAACATTCTTTCACACGTTCAAACATATGACACGTGTCTACACATTATAGGACGTGAATTTTCGAGGTGTTACAGTACCTCCTATGTTTTGAATATGTCTCGCGGATTCAAACATTGCATTCACATCCTTCATTCTTTGAATCCATCTCGCGGATTCAAACATTTCATTCATGCCTTTCATTCCTTGAATCCGTCTCGCGGATTCAAGCATTGCATCCATATCTTTCATTCTTTGAATCCGTCTCGCGGATTCAAGCATTTCATTCATGTCTTTCATTCCTTGAATCCGTCTCGCGGATTCAAGCATTGCATTCATATATTTCATTCTTTGAATCCGTCACGCGGATTCAAACATTTCATTCTTGTCATCTGCACTTTTTACTCTAACGTAGTACTCTCAATCTCCCGAGAGTCTTACTACTCATTTCACCCATACGCCCACCTGCTACCCAATTCTAACGGATATACCTGTAACAATTATCGCGGTCTCACGAACGTCATACGTTTCTTGTGTACTTGCCAGGTACACAATCCACGTACTAGTTTCGTGTCTTCGCGTAATCGCCACATTATGTTCAAAGAATTAAGTTTCGGCACGTGTTACATTTTTAAAACTTCTTTACCATGTCGTTCTTATATTCATCTAGAATTTTCTTTCGCTTGCCTAATTATACTATTTCATACATCCACGCGTTGAGTTTACGTACCAGGGGTTAATTCGTCTTATTACTTGCCTTGATGCCGGTCCTAGACCGCATTCACGGATCATCCCTTCCGAACAATTGCGCCCACCCTTCGCATAACCTGCGTGCTCTTGGCCTTATGAATAGCATATTAATAAATGATTAGCATATTCCGTCTATCTTATCCACTGATCGTGGTCACATATGTCGTACTAGGCCTTATATAGATCTTACACGAACATTCATTAGGCTTTTGAACAACTTAGAAACCCAAAATACGAAAACAAAACAAAACAAAAACTTTTCAGCGGATTTGATTTCCGCTAGCCATCGGCGACGGCTTCATGCCCCGTCGGTGACGAGCTCTGAAAACTTGCGTCGCCCACAAAAGCCCGTAGACAGCTACTTAGGCCGTCAGCATGCATAAGGGCGTCGGCGACGGCATCACAACCCGTCGACGACGACCCTTCCTTTATTAAAACGCTGGAAATAAATTTTGGGTTGTCCCGATTATTTCCCGAGTCCGTTTTCAGCTACATGGGTCCCGAGACTTTTTATTTTACACGCCTTATCACCCGTAGCCTACTTGAACCTTAAAACTTATACCGTAACACACTATACATACTTATATTAATCAAAAATTTAAAATTTTACCTCATTGGCGATCTCGGAGCGAGCACACTTTTGCACGAGCCATCGGTTTGAGTTCAAGCACTGATACTCTTGCTCGAATCCCTCAAACCTAGGCTCTGATACCAACTTGTAAGGTCCCGTGATTGCGTCTAATAAAAGACGACTAAGGGACACTAGAAATATAAAAAAATTCTTAAGAGTGTCCAACTTTTCGCAATTTAAAACGATGATATCAATAACATATATGCATTAATTTTAACAAAATTTGGGCATGACCCGTCCATAAAACGAGCATACCCCTGTTTTAAACATAATCAGACTAGATACATTTCTACGATTCGTTCAACAAAATACTACTAAGAACCAATACAACAAATTTTGGACCAAAAACACTTGAACACGCTAGCGGAAGCGTTTGGTATGACATAACATGAACACGCGCTCTCTCCGATTCTCCAAGTCGCCTAAATTGAGGATTTACCTACATTCAACAACAAAGCTTTAAAAAGTTAGTCGTTATACTTGTTTGCTTATAAAACCGTCATTTTAGTTCCATTTGTGTACGTACTTTCATTTCTCTTACACATTCGATTACCCAATTAAATGGGTATGACATATACTCTCATACAACTAACCCGTTAGTAGGTGGTGACGACCAAACATAAAATATTGTATAAACTAAAACGTCCATAGCATATTCTAACCGCTTAAGTTACTTCAACCCGATTATCCTTCCAACATTCAATCATTTCATTACTATATCAACACTTCGAAAGTCCGACATTCATAAACCTGCACTTTCAAACATACTCAATAATAACTTAGTTAGCAAACCCGTAATCTCAACATATTCAAGTACTACATCTTCGTAAAAAGGTCGCCAACCATTTATATGCATTTATTTAACTACAACACAATGTACGCCTTTCGCATAATTATGTACATATATATATATATATATATATATATATATATATATATCTTCTATACACATCACGCATACTAGTTTATACGACTAAAACTCACCATGACTCCAATTATTCATACTTACATACCATCCTATTCTCTTAACTTAATTAACACACCTCCGTAGTCATGCATATGACCATCCGATAATAGACTTACTTACAAACAAGTTCCATCCATTCGCATGTATAACACATTCGGTCAAAATCTTATAAAGGGAAACCGTCCAAACCCCCAGGGGACGTAAATTACGGCCTACCCAGTAAAATACGGCCCAAAATACGGCCTAAAATACGGCCTGCCTGCTGTTTACGGCCTCAAACATGATGCTGATGCAGGGGAGGCCGTAAATTCCGGCCTGGGGCGTAATTTACGGCACTTGTGTCTTTGTTTCGTCCGTTTACGCTAAAACTTGCGTAACTTTCAAACCGCTAACCCGTTTAACCTCCCGTTTCTTCCTACATGATTGTAAATTAACATTCTATCATGTAAACTTGAAATCCAACATCCGAGTTAAGGAATTTCTTAACCTATACGTGTTTGGCTTATTATCCATCTACGAATTGTTCGACCCATTCATGCATTTATCAAAATAATCTATTGATTTGACCTCAACTTCTTATGAACTTAATAATTAAACATTATATTACTTAAACAAACTAAGAAGTGATTATGGAAATCACTTACCTTGTGCTCGCCATGTTTATGCTAGTTTCTTTGCCTCCTCTTTGACCCGTTTGCTTCCCATGAGTTGGCCTATCTTGACATGGTTCTTATTCTTTCAAGCTATCATGTTTACAACATTGTTAGCATATATGCTTATACATAATAACATCCATTTCCAACACATGGGTCACATTGACTTTCACTAGTCCATTATAACATACACAAGTCCTATTTTAACAATTATTTCATTCCAATTCCATACAATTTAACATATCATCAAATCATGGCATGTTAGAACATACCCATTATACTATATATGCTTCACACTCATGTAGTAAGACACATACAACCACATTCACCTAGATTCCACGTATGTACATAAACAACTTCCATTCATACTAGTATTTAGGTAATCCTACATGTAGCATCATAATCCATGATTCGCCAACCTAAATCACCATTCGAATATTTCTTCTTCCTTGTACATTCACGTTCTTACAATTAATTCATAAACATATTTAGAAAGTTCGGCAACACATGGAGTCCATTGTATCATTTAAGCATAAGGTACCATTCCTAAAGCATACTACTACCACATGATACTAGCAAATCCAATCTTCTACATGAATCATATCTAAAGCACACTTCTTATGTTAATTCACTATTCAACACACCATTATTACTTCCTATACACATTCATTCATTGTTTACATCCAATCTCATCCAATAATCTCACCTATGCATTTCATCAAACACTTGGTGTGCGTGCCATCATTTAAGCATGTAGTACAAGTATTTTATGCATACTCTTCCTAGTTCATAACATAGATTATCAATTTCAACTAGAATTATATAACTTTTATACCATTATCTAACAATTACTTCTTACAATCAACATCAAATATCAACATCACACAAGCATTGAACATGTATAATCATCCATATCATCATCTCTACTACTACAAATAGGTTTATAAAATTTTCTTTCAATTAAACTAAAATCAAGCATGATTTCCACTCTAGGGAGTAACCCTAACATCTAATTAACACAAATCATACCACAAATTCATGATTGGGTTGAAACCCTTTTTCTACAATTCACCAAATCCGGAAATTCGACTTACCACTTCACTAGGTATGCTTAGATGATCGATAAGAGGGCTCATGCACTGGATTTTCTTATGATTTTAGGCTTCAATTGCTTGATTTCTTGAGTTTAGGGTCCCCCCCTCCTGCCCTGTTCAATCGATCCCCCAGACACACTCACTGTGTTTGGTGTTTTATTTGTTTTTTTTATTAATTTAAGTTTAATCACTTTGCACTTTACCCCCTTCACTTAGTTGCTAATTACAAATCTAATCTTTAAACCACATTTAACTACCATCGTGCCATAAATTCTTAATTATGTTACGTTTGTTATTTATCCTCACTTGTTTTATTGAGTTTTCATTTTTGGGGCGTTACACGTAGGCTACGGTGGATGTATGGAGGCACAATCGATTATTTTTTATAAATTCTAAAGGCATCACGTGAATATTGGATTTGACAACATTAGTGGCGGCAATTTGGGGCGAAGCACAAGACAATAATAATCAATATCATCATCTCACATATAAAACAATATCATCATCATCATGTTGGCGGATGACATACGGATTGGGGGGCCCACGAATTTTGGAGGCAGACTTCTAGGGGCAAAAGCCCATATACGCACAATTGGGGAATGAGAATAGGAGGCACAAAAAGTCAACATAACAACATCATTAGGATCACGTGACATAGGAACAAGATTGGGGGCTGTTAGTTGGACTTCTTTGTGCATATTGGATTGGGCCGACATATCTCTTGGGCGGCAACATATGTAGAGATTGAGGGGTTCTCGTAATCACCCATCATCAATACTCTATCATTATTCGAAGATCATTCATCAGCGACACAACAGACCGATTCAATCATGCCTTTAACATTCTACCAAGCTGCTGATCGAACGAGTATAATGAGCTGCTAAATCTCTCGTGAACACTCCGGGTGAATGATTCTTGTTAGACACTTTTAATTCTAGTTTCTGTTTGTATTGAGATTTGGATTTGTAGTCGGGTGACAACCGACTATTTACATGATTATATTATTTGTGTGACAGACAAATCCTGAGTGACAGTCAGAGTTATAATTATGTTTTGAATCCAATTATGCTTTTGTTGATTGAATGATTCCTATGAATGTTTGTTTTAATATTTCTCTGATCAATTAATATTAAGATTTTGAACTACATAGGTAATTGGTAGATGTGACAGATTTACTATTCAATCAATAGCATCCAATAAAATCAGAACTAGGTTATTAGTAACTACAGAATCTGAATCCTGGAGTGACCACGTTTTTTCTATCATTGTTTTTACAATCTCAACGTTATTGTTTATAGTTTTCTAGCAAGTTCTCAACCTAATTCAATTATTTACAAACAAATAATAATTAGCATTAACCACAGACTCCTCTGGATTCGATACCCTGCTTACCCTAGCTACCTAGGTTAATTAGGTTTTTGCATGTCCATAACGACAGACATCAAACGCCGGGTGAAATTATGTTACTATTGTCACCGGCCAGGACATCAAATTTATTCATGCAAATCCAAAGAAAATGACGAAGCAACACAACTTATTAACCAAGCGGTTAATGCCGGAATCCAGACACAAAGGAGGGATGCAGATGATCGGGGTGAAATGATAGTGACTGGCACGGAAGGCGGCCAGTGGAAGGACATATGGTATGTCAGTAACTCTTTCTCGCATCATTACGCCAGTAATATAAATGTTTTCAACATGATTAAACATTTGGTTGGTGTTGATACAAACACTGGGGAAAACAACTTTCTGTTCATCCGGGGTATAGGGACCGTTGAAATCAAGTCTAACAACGAAAAATTAATGATTCAAAGTGTCTTTTATACTCCGGAATTGGACAGAAATGTCCTGAGTATGAATCAATTAACATTACAAGGATTCACCATCAATAAAAACGGTGATACTTGTAAGATTTATCCAATGTTCTCTCCTCCCGTGATGAATACTGTGAATGAAGTTACTGGTTTGTCGAAAGAAAAAGAGTTAGGATTAAAAGAAATACAGAAAGTTATGAATCTGAATGATGTAAACGAGAAGTATAAAGAAGATTATTTAAATTCATATTTCGAAACTTTAAATGTTACGAATGAAAGTGAATTTGATTGGAGTCGGATGATCATAAGGGCGTTAGAATTTCACGAATTTGCTGACTGCAAAGCCCTGTTAGACATGATCGATGATTGAGACTTCGTATTCAAATACAAGCATGATCTTGAAATAAAATTCGAAAAAATGGTGGACTGGTTTTTGAAAGAAAAGATGGGAATAACTACAAGATCAATACCCCCACTTCTGGATGATGGAAGAAGAATAGACCTGCTTGGCTTGTATATTATGGTGGAAAGAGACGGAGGATACCGAAGTGTCACCGTTGATAATTTATGGCCGGCGATAGCGAAAGATCTGGGTTTCGAATATCAAGATGGTGACTTCATTAGAGTCATTTATGCCATGTATTTGGACGTTTTGATATATTACTACAAGTTTAAATCTGTTCAAAAGAAGGTGTAGGACAAAGAGATGGTGGAACAAGGAGAAAGCTCAATGGCCGGAAATGATCGAGCAAGAAGCAAAAGTGCAGATCCGGTACCGGAGGACGCTGCATCTGAGCATTACGCTCTTTATGACAGAAATAGTTGGGAAGGCTCTTGGAATCTGCACAAGAAGCATCGCCGATTTAATTTCAACGAAGCTCGTAAAGCCGTCGATGAAGCCAACAGGAGCGTGCTGATGTATGCCGCTAAACATAATTAAGTTTAAGGGAAGGTGTTAGCGAAGGATATTTAAACTTTATTATGATTATATTACTTATAAGTTTATGTAATAATTGATATGTTTTCATTCGGTACATTATGTGATAAGTGTGGGAATAGATCATAAGCGGGTAATTTCAAAACTGCCGATGACAGTTTTGCTACCAAATATCAACCGCCATTTTCACACATATATATATGTCTTGTCCGGTAACTGTTTCTGGTACCAAGACAGTTTGTTTCATACTCATTCTGTCCATTCACTTGTTTCTTCATCATTCAAAACTCGTTCTTTCATTTCTGTATTCTTAATATCAATCACAAACATGTCCACTGATGTTCTGAAATCTTGTTTATCCGCTGCAAACTTGACCGGAGTCCAACAAAAATAAGCATAATTCATGTCAACTGAGTATAATTTAAAATGAAACATGTTTAAAGTTCAAATATTCTGAATACAAGTCCGACTAGTCTGAGTACAAGGTCGAGTAGTCCGAGTACAAGGCCGAGTAGGCCGATGTTGACCGATTTTGACTGATTTTGACTAATTAAAAGTCAACAAACCACGTTGACCGCCTAGACCGACTCTTTTCGACTACGTCCGACTAGGCGCCGAGTTTGACCGAAGCCTACTAATTGAGTCCGCCTAGGAGGAAGTCGCCTCGGAGGGGTTCCGAGGACCGAGTACTCGGCCTTGGAATCCGACTTTTACAACACTGCCTCATACCATCACAGGTGCGTATATGTTCAAACTAACTGATTATGCTTTTGTATTTCATATTGTTTGATCTTAATCTGTGCAGTTAGTGTGACAATGAATTAGGGTTTTCACTTTGGGGGAAACTTTGCAACATTTTCAGATTCGGCTGATTTTCTCTCATCAGGTTCGGTTTTTGTGATTTCAAGTTACCAGTTGTGATGTTATCTAATTATTCACGGTGTTTTATGTAACACCTGTGTCATTTCAACCATCAAACAAATGCCCAACCAATGAGATATTGTATTTCATACTTGGGACTTGTATAAAAATGTGTATCTTGTGCACATATCAACTCTTGTTCGATTTCAAGCTCTAAATCGCTTTCTGGAAGGTTATACACGCTCTGATGCGTAAATATAACCAGTTTAATCCAACGAACACTATGGAATAGTGAAATAGGCTTAACATACCTTAAATAACCTTTACATAACTTAGATATAAGTTTTGGAAGGTTTGGTATGGTGAAATCAAAGTTAAATCGCTTACAGGGACTAAAGTTGACAAACTGCGAAAGTATGCCAATTTGAACTGTAACAGACATTCCGGAACATGACCATAAGTTAAACATACCATAAATATCCTTTACATAGCTTAGAAATAGGCTTTGAGGTGTTCGGTATGCTAAAATAAACTTTTGTGTCATTCAGGGACTAAAAGCGTCAAAAAGTGCACAAGTTTGCATTTTTACGCATAACTTACGTTCTGAATACATCTGGACATCCAAAAATTTATGTAAGCATGACTACATTATATTTTAGTGTTCGCCTTAAGAAAAATCCATTCGTCACGTCATTTGGATTGTTTTTCGCGCTTGTGCGCATTCCGTCGTAATTAAGCGAACATCGCGTTCGTACGGCTAAACGAACCGACATCCGAGATATTTTTTAGCACATTTTAAGTTCCCTATACTTTAACTTCATTTTAGAGCTTTGAAATGGGGTTAACGGGCCTTAAACGTGTCAAAAATGGCCTAAATACAGTTCAGGGACCAAAACTGTAATTCTGCCAAACTGCACCATACGATGCGTATGGTATATATACCATACGATGCGTATGGGGTCTGCAGACCAGGTTCAGTGTATTAACAGCCTGTTTGCAGCTGTTTTAACCACAACCACATGTTTGCAACTTGCCTAATCTGTTGATAAACATCATTTTTAGCCACCATAAGGTTCCGACAAGTGTACGCCTTGGATTCAATCACGTACTACGAGAAACGATCCTAACGGCTCTACTTTTCCTATAAATACCCACCCCCCTTTGGCTTAAAAACCCACAAGAATTCTGATTTGAGAGCTCTAAGTTGAAACCATTGTTTCATACCTGAGTTCTTGAATCGGGATTAGCATTCGGGGACCCTGGGTAAGTATTCTTTCGTTCTTTTCCTTATTTTACTGCTTTTCGAGTCAGAAAGTCAAACTTTGTTTGACTTTCAGCGTTGACCAGTAATGGTCAATGCGAAGTTCGTTTGAACTTCGCAACGTGAGTGTAATCACGTTGGTCATAGTCCCTTGGGACTATGCCCACTGACTACCACGTTGTCCAGGGTCGTAGGGTAGGCGATCTGATAAATCGCCTATACCTTCGAACCCGACCCAGTTTGGTCGATCATTAGGATCCGACCAAATACTTTAGGTGACCATAGTAGGTAGGGAATAACCTTCCGAGGTTATACCCTATGGTCACATCGTTTAAGTAGTTGTATGATAGGTAGTTTATATGCCTTAGGTAAATTACCAGAATACCCTTTTCATGTATAATTGGTAATTAAGCATATGTAACCTAAACCTTTGTCACATAACTGATTATGTAACATGATTAGGCATATAACACTTGTCATAGGGCTAGTTAGGCGGTCCAAACGCGTTTCACGCGAACGACGCGTTAAAGTAACATAAGCTACCTAAACGGGTCGTAATGGGTCGATAAGACTTAGGTTAAGTTTCTTTTAGCATGTAGGCTTTGTTAAACCATATCACATGAGTTCCTACACTCATTTGGTTTACAAACCCTCATGCTACCCAGTCTTCCGATTTAGGTCCGGTTTATTAATGTAGTTACCTATATTAGGTGCCGTTTGATATTCCGCGATCTCTAGCATTGCTTGGTGGTTATCCTAGGACTTCTGAGCAATCTCAAGTGAGTACATAGACCCCTCTTTTACTGTTTTTCCAAACGTTTTGGGGTGGAACACATGTGCCTACTTGTTACTTTCATGCTTTCCTGTTTTAACATCATATACTGCTATGTTCGTTAGTACATTATAGTACATGATTTCATTACATTTTATGCTATGTATGTCCATTGTGTGCATACTTAGTACATTGTTTTACATTACATTTTGTTGCATATGCTCATCCAGTATATGAACACTTTGACATATTACCCAATACATTTGACAATTGATTTGACATAGACATTTCGGCATAGACATTTTAACATGATTGACATTTGATCATGCATTTCCCACAAAACATAACTTTGATTTAAACCAAGTTTTACTTCAATACTTTGTTTTTGTGCATATGGTTTAGTTGAGACCTTTCACTTGCCATACATGACATATTTGACATAGACATTTGACATGGATATTTGACATAGACATTTGACATGGATATTTGACATAGACATTTTGACATGATTTACATCTTGACATGAACATTTTACATTGTTTGGTTTGGTTTGATTAAGTGATTAAGTAACGATGCGTGTGTAATATGATACAAGCATGGTGGATACGCCGCTGGTACTTCCTATATATAAGTGTTTGTATGGTATTACATGTCGTAACGTTATTTGAATCATTTCAGTTTGAGACATAGAACATTTTATACAAATAACATACTTTTCACAAGACATTGATTTATAAACAACTCATCTTATACAAACTCATTTTATATGGTTATTCATTTAACCATACATTATTTATACATATCATCTGATCTTATCGATTTTCAAATGATTTACAAAACAAAGCAAATAACAAGGTTCATGACTAAACATTTTCTCAAACATAAGTCATGAAGCCTATTTTCACAAAACCTATGTATCTCAACGGCATTTTTATGCTGACGTACCATATTTTCACATGTGTTTTTCAGGAGCTGTTGCATAAGATGATCAAGATACACTTAGGCGGACATGGGCCTTAGTGACAATAAAAGATGCAGACTAGTTAATTATGTTGTATTTCCATGTTTGTTTAGACATTGTAACACTTATATTGAATAAAACGAAACTTTAATTTCCAAGGTTGTGAAACATTAATTCTGTTACAACACTCCCCGACGTTTCCGCCACGTTTTGTATGTTCCACGTGGTCGGGGTGTGACAGAAAAGATGGTATCAGAGCTTATGGTTATAGGGAATTAGGTTATTAGTAATGCTTTGACCTAGTCTATAACCTTTCTAGGACCCTAACGCAAGTTTACTTGCGTTTAGTCATAAAACATACCGTCACCTATCCTTAGGCGACTACCACAACAAGAACATAAATTTCAAAACCGCTTCGAAAACTAATCATCTGTTCTAGGATGATTGATTACTAGGTTTTGAACCCTCTATTGTAAGTTTTTGAACTCTCTATTATATGGTTTTGAACCCCTTTGAGTTTTTAAAATCTCGTCAAGGTTTTGGGTTTTAAATAATGTGAACACGTGCAAACTGGAAGGGTGAATGCCTGTATTCTGGGTTTTCTGTCTAGGCAAGCACTTCGTATACATCTCATCAGACGCGAGACCAGTTGTGCTTACCTGGGAATTCTTGGGATGAGTGTTCACTTATAGGCGAGCATGTCTTCATGATACATTATTTTTGACTCATCTACTTTGATTAGTCACTGTGTGTCGTTTGTTGCTTTGTAGTAACAAACAAATGACCACTATCCTTGCTTTCTTCAGATTTGTTTCATCTCATTCTTTTCGTCTAGTTCTCTCACTCGTTTCCTTTCATGTTTCCTCTTTTAGAATGCCTCCTCGACGCGAAAACCAAATAGCGACTGCCGAGCTGGCAGAAATCATTGCGCAGCAAATGGCTGCTCAATTCCCAAACCTCTTTGCTCTATGGAATCAAGCCAACAACAACAACAATGGTCCATGCAATTTCAAGAGTTTTAACTCGGCAAAACCACTCAAGTTTAGTGGTTCTGAGGGAGCGACCGGGCTTCTTCAATGGTTCGAGAGCATTGAGAATACTTTCCGCCACGTGCAGTGTCCTGACAATCGCAAGGTCGAGTTTGCTTCGAGTGTGTTCCAGAAGAGAGCCCTTACGTGGTGGAACGGGGTTATGAGGGATCGTGGTGCAGAGGTTGCTCTAGCACAGGCATGGGCCGAACTTAGGGCTCTCATGATGAAGGAGTTTTGTCCTCGTCACGAGATCAGAGCTTTGGAAAGGGAATTTGATGATCTTAAGCAGGATAGCGGTGAGCATCGAGCCTACACGGACCGTTATGAGGAGTTAAGTCTGTTATGCCCAAACATGGTCACGCCTTTGGATAAGGCAATCGAAAAGTACATTGATGGCCTTCCCGACTCAATACAAGACATTTTGACTGGTAGCAACCCTACTACTGTTAGGCAGGCCATTGAGCTATCTGCAACCTTGACTGAATCGCAGATCAGGAAACGTAAGCTTTTCCGTAAGGGTGACAAGAAACTGGTCGAGGAATCGAAACCAATCGAGGAATCAAAGACCATGGATGAACAGACTGGATCCCCTAAGAAGTCAAAGAAGCGAAAGGCTTCTCAGAACTTCGCCGTGGTCGCTCACAATGATCAAGCCGTCCCCAACCAACCAGCTCAACCCTCTGCTAGGAAACCCTACAACGGAACTGCACCCTTGTGCAACCAATGTGGCCTACATCATCATGCTGGTGTAAAGTGCCGCATATGCCAAGTTTGCGGACTTATAGGTCATGCAGCGAGGGTTTGCCCAACAGCAGCAGCACCAAATCAGATTAACAACAATCCTGCTCAAGCTCATTTCCCACTGGGATCTTGCTACAACTGTGGCGAGATGGGCCATTTTAGTAGGAATTGCCCAAGACTTGCTAATGCAAATCTAGCGCAGGGATGAGTATCTGATCGACAGAAGATAACGCTGTTTGGAAAATAATCGAGCTTTGTGTATTATTTTCTTTTGTTGTCACGATCCATGAAACGGTTGTTGTTATCATTGTTTATAAATAAATCTTTTATTTACATCGCAATGTATTTATGTGATTGTATGTATAAACAACATATCCTCTACAATACCGACAATCAAGGAACCATATTCCTTGAAGAACAGACTACCCCCAAATTTCTTCCATTGTATAATCTCTTGCGTTTCCACGAAAATCCTAAGTACCCGTTTCTTCCAAGAGAAACGATGTACGAGGCGCCAAGTTAATAGCAATCAATAACAAGATGGTAACAATTAAACAATTATGTGGTTATGTGCTTATGTGTTATCCTTTATGTGTCATGTGATCAAATTTATGTTATTCTAATCCTCGTAAAATCTTACATATCTTTGTGCAAGAGATTCATAGTAGGATACCCAAAGGTACTACTTAAATCCTTAATGGACTTCTACGTTGTAGTTAAAGTCCCTTGGATCATAATGTACTACTTCATAATTGGACCCCTTTAGTGGTCTAGTTAAACAGATTGATCCAAAAATCTGGTTAGGGATATCATATGATGATGTAGCTGAAAGGACTCCTTAGTGGCCTAATTAAGAAGATCCTCTGTTGATCTAATTAAAAGGACCCTATGGTAGTCTAGTTACTCTCATCTCAAGTTTGATATCTTTCCCCACAACATTACAAAACGAACTGTGCGGACTGTGCAAGGAATTACGTAATTATGGATGCATACATAATTATGAAATTTAGTGCACGGAAATCACAGCAAGTTCTATCATGTATCTAGAGTTAACCCTATTCATTTCCAATTCTGATGAAGCATCCGTTGAGGAAAAATGAACTAGCTATTCATTTTTCACTTCTGAAGAATATCCGTTGAGGAAATGAATATCCGTTGTTTATCTTTTCATTTCCATTCTGAAGAATAACCGTTGAGAAAAATGAATTATCCATTCATTTTCATTCTGAAGAATATCCGTTGAGGAAATGAATATCCGTTGTTTATCTTTTCATTTCCATTCTGAAGAATAACCGTTGAGAAAAATGAATTATCCATTCATTTTCGTTCTGAAGAATATCCGTTGAGGAAATGAATATCCGTTGTGTAGTCTTTCATTTCCATTCTGAAGAATAACCGTTGAGGAAAATGAATTATCCATTCATTTTCGTTCTGAAGAATATCCGTTGAGGAAATGAATATCCGTTGCGTAATCTTTCATTTCCAACTCTGAGGAAATAACCGTTGAAAATGACCCCGTTAGTTCATTTTCGTTTCTGAAGATTTATCCGTTGAGGAAATGAATATCCGTTGCGTAATCTTTCATTTCCAACTCTGAGGAAATAACCGTTGAAAATGACCCCGTTAGTTCATTTTCGTTTCTGAAGATTTATCCGTTGAGGAAATGAATATCCGTTGCGTAGTCTTTCATTTCCAACTCTGAGGAAATAACCGTTGAAAATGACCCCGTTAGTTCATTTTCGTTTCTGAAGATTTATCCGTTGAGGAAATGAATATCCGTTGTGTAGTCTTTCATTTCCAACTCTGAGGAAATAACCGTTGAAAATGACTCCGTTAGTTCATTTTCGTTTCTGAAGATTTATCCGTTGGGGAAATGAATATCCGTTTGTCTGTCCTTCATTTCTGTACCTGAGGAAACAACCGTTGAAAATGACTCCGTTATTTCATTTTCGTTTCTGAAGATTATCCGTTGAGGAAATGAATATCCGTTGATTTTTCTTTCATTTCAAATTCTGAAGAACAAACCGTTGAGGAAAATGACCCCGTTTGTTCATTTTCGTTCTGAAGAATATCCGTTGAGAGAAATGAATATCCGTGGATTATTCCTTCATTCTCATTTCTGACGAAGAATCCGTTGAGAAAGAATGAATCATCCATTCATTCTCACTTCTGAAGAATATTCGTTGAGGGAAATCTATATCCGTTTAGTTAATTCCTTATTTTCCATTTCCGAAGAACCCGTTGAAGAAAATGACTCTGTTCGTTCATTTTCGCTTCTGAAAAATATCCGTTGAGGAAAAATAATCAGATTTTGCTTTACATATCTTTGATGACTATTTGACACAAAGTCATAAACAGACTCCTACGAATTAATTTCGGGACGAAATTTCCTAAAGTAGGGGAGACTGTAACACCTGTGTCATTTCAACCATCAAACAAATGCCCAACCAATGAGATATTGTATTTCATACTTGGGACTTGTATAAAAATGTGTATCTTGTGCACATATCAACTCTTGTTCGATTTCAAGCTCTAAATCGCTTTCTGGAAGGTTATACACGCTCTGATGCGTAAATATAACCAGTTTAATCCAACGAACACTCTGGAATAGTGAAATAGGCTTAACATACCTTAAATAACCTTTACATAACTTAGATATAAGTTTTGGAAGGTTTGGTATGGTGAAATCAAAGTTAAATCGCTTACAGGGACTAAAGTTGACAAACTGCGAAAGTATGCCAATTTGAACTGTAACAGACATTCCGGAACATGACCATAAGTTAAACATACCATAAATATCCTTTACATAGCTTAGAAATAGGCTTTGAGGTGTTCGGTATGCTAAAATAAACTTTTGTGTCATTCAGGGACTAAAAGCGTCAAAAAGTGCACAAGTTTGCATTTTTACGCATAACTTACGTTCTGAATACATCCGGACATCCAAAAATTTATGTAAGCATGACTACATTATATTTTAGTGTTCGCCTTAAGAAAAATCCATTCGTCACGTCATTTGGATTGTTTTTCGCGCTTGTGCGCATTCCGTCGTAATTAAGCGAACATCGCGTTCGTACGGCTAAACGAACCGACATCCGAGATATTTTTGAGCACATTTTAAGTTCCCTATACTTTAACTTCATTTTAGAGCTTTGAAATGGGGTTAACGGGCCTTAAACGTGTCAAAAATGGCCTAAATACAGTTCAGGGACCAAAACTGTAATTCTGCCAAACTGCACCATACGATGCGTATGGTATATATACCATACGATGCGTATGGGGTCTGCAGACCAGGTTCAGTGTATTAACAGCCTGTTTGCAGCTGTTTTAACCACAACCACATGTTTGCAACTTGCCTAATCTGTTGATAAACATCATTTTTAGCCACCATAAGGTTCCGACAAGTGTACGCCTTGGATTCAATCACGTACTACGAGAAACGATCCTAACGGCTCTACTTTTCCTATAAATACCCACCCCCCTTTGGCTTAAAAACCCACAAGAATTCTGATTTGAGAGCTCTAAGTTGAAACCATTGTTTCATACCTGAGTTCTTGAATCGGGATTAGCATTCGGGGACCCTGGGTAAGTATTCTTTCGTTCTTTTCCTTATTTTACTGCTTTTCGAGTCAGAAAGTCAAACTTTGTTTGACTTTCAGCGTTGACCAGTAATGGTCAATGCGAAGTTCGTTTGAACTTCGCAACGTGAGTGTAATCACGTTGGTCATAGTCCCTTGGGACTATGCCCACTGACTACCACGTTGTCCAGGGTCGTAGGGTAGGCGATCTGATAAATCGCCTATACCTTCGAACCCGACCCAGTTTGGTCGATCATTAGGATCCGACCAAATACTTTAGGTGACCATAGTAGGTAGGGAATAACCTTCCGAGGTTATACCCTATGGTCACATCGTTTAAGTAGTTGTATGATAGGTAGTTTATATGCCTTAGGTAAATTACCAGAATACCCTTTTCATGTATAATTGGTAATTAAGCATATGTAACCTAAACCTTTGTCACATAACTGATTATGTAACATGATTAGGCATATAACACTTGTCATAGGGCTAGTTAGGCGGTCCAAACGCGTTTCACGCGAACGACGCGTTAAAGTAACATAAGCTACCTAAACGGGTCGTAATGGGTCGATAAGACTTAGGTTAAGTTTCTTTTAGCATGTAGGCTTTGTTAAACCATATCACATGAGTTCCTACACTCATTTGGTTTACAAACCCTCATGCTACCCAGTCTTCCGATTTAGGTCCGGTTTATTAATGTAGTTACCTATATTAGGTGCCGTTTGATATTCTGCGATCTCTAGCATTGCTTGGTGGTTATCCTAGGACTTCTGAGCAATCTCAAGTGAGTACATAGACCCCTCTTTTACTGTTTTTCCAAACGTTTTGGGGTGGAACACATGTGCCTACTTGTTACTTTCATGCTTTCCTGTTTTAACATCATATACTGCTATGTTCGTTAGTACATTATAGTACATGATTTCATTACATTTTATGCTATGTATGTCCATTGTGTGCATACTTAGTACATTGTTTTACATTACATTTTGTTGCATATGCTCATCCAGTATATGAACACTTTGACATATTACCCAATACATTTGACAATTGATTTGACATAGACATTTCGGCATAGACATTTTAACATGATTGACATTTGATCATGCATTTCCCACAAAACATAACTTTGATTTAAACCAAGTTTTACTTCAATACTTTGTTTTTGTGCATATGGTTTAGTTGAGACCTTTCACTTGCCATACATGACATATTTGACATAGACATTTGACATGGATATTTGACATAGACATTTGACATGGATATTTGACATAGACATTTGACATGGATATTTGACATAGACATTTTGACATGATTTACATCTTGACATGAACATTTTACATTGTTTGGTTTGGTTTGATTAAGTGATTAAGTAACGATGCGTGTGTAATATGATACAAGCATGGTGGATACGCCGCTGGTACTTCCTATATATAAGTGTTTGTATGGTATTACATGTCGTAACGTTATTTGAATCATTTCAGTTTGAGACATAGAACATTTTATACAAATAACATACTTTTCACAAGACATTGATTTATAAACAACTCATCTTATACAAACTCATTTTATATGGTTATTCATTTAACCATACATTATTTATACATATCATCTGATCTTATCGATTTTCAAATGATTTACAAAACAAAGCAAATAACAAGGTTCATGACTAAACATTTTCTCAAACATAAGTCATGAAGCCTATTTTCACAAAACCTATGTATCTCACCGGCATTTTTATGCTGACGTACCATATTTTCACATGTGTTTTTCAGGAGCTGTTGCATAAGATGATCAAGATACACTTAGGCGGACATGGGCCTTAGTGACAATAAAAGATGCAGACTAGTTAATTATGTTGTATTTCCATGTTTGTTTAGACATTGTAACACTTATATTGAATAAAACGAAACTTTAATTTCCAAGGTTGTGAAACATTAATTCTGTTACAACACTCCCCGACGTTTCCGCCACGTTTTGTATGTTCCACGTGGTCGGGGTGTGACATTTTAGGAGTGATTTGATTTAATATGTGATGTATTTTTGCATACGGTTTGTAAATGTTATATATATTAGACTTTAATTTACGATAAACAATAATATGTAATTGTTGTGTTTGCATTAAAGTTTAGTGAACTCTACTTGAGTTGTAGCTGTGATTATATACTTATTCAATATTCATTTTTTGTGATTCAATTGGTTTTTCAGTTAATTAAAGTGATAGATGGATTTGAAGTTTTAGGTTTTATGATGATTTGATGCTAGTTATTTCTGATTTGAACTCTACTTTAATAATTTTTAAAGATGTATTTACGTAACAAGAATAATATTTAGTAATTTGTTTTAATATCCAAAGTTCAGACGTTAGCACCGGTTCCCGTGCCAGCGCCGGCGCCCGTAGGTATGTGAGCTACCTATGTGTCGAAGGTTGTGGTTATGGAGAATTCGAATAATTCGTATAGTGTGTTATCGGAAGATGAGAGATCGGAGCAGAGGGTTCAATTAGCATATGTTAAGCAACAACAGCAGTATCAGCAGAAATTTGATTTGACTTCACCGGATTCGGTTTCGAGGTATATAGAAATATAGAATCCTTTTTTTTTGCTTTTATTTGATGCATGCTAGGTGTTTGATAAAATGACTGATATATTATTAGATCATGTTTAAAAATAACACACAGTCTTGTTATAACTCAAAAGGTTCAGAAGTTATCTTAGCACCAGTGTTGGAATCAATGGAATATTGTTTGAAGTCGTGTGCTTCTGAAGCGAGTGCATTGGAGGAGTTATCAAAGGCTAGATACAGAGGAGATGAAGCACGAGTAAATGTGTATTCTACATAGTCAATTAGTTCTTGCATAGTTGGTTGAAGCATCTTTGAGCCCCCAAGGTGGTTTTTGATGGTGAGCCATGTGATTGGTTAAAGGTACACCAAGTGATTCTTTTTCCTCTCATTTTCGTTATCTCTTTTTGGCAAAAGTTTTTTTTATTAAAAATTATATATTTTTAACCATGATAGGACGGAGAGCCAGAGATTCATGATTCATTCATGGGTCGATGGATTATAAAACTTAAATCTACCCTCCCCTAAATCAAAGAAAGTAGCGAAGTTTTTAGTTGATAAAGTTTATGAATATCCTGGTGAAGTATCTATACTTGTACATGGCCCGCTAACAAATTTGGCTTTGATAAGTTGCAAGTCTTTTTATGAATATTCTGGTTAAGTAATGGGCCATTGCTTGTCGAGCTGACCCGAAACACTTTTTCGCTTATTTTTAATAAACGTTAGTGCATCAAAAGAGAAATAGGATTAAAAACGTATTTTGGTAAATAATTTTCAAACAACCCATTTTGGTAATTATTTGTATCAAAAGCACTGTTTTGGGTTAAAAAAAACTCTACTCCAAGTGGGTGTTATCGTGTTCGTAATCCTAATGTATCCCACTTTAAATACCGGTACCGTACCGGCAGGGTACCGAAAAACGGGGAAAGTGGGTACCGATACCGGTACCGAATATACCAGGACTAAACCTTACCCATACAATGATTTTTGCTGGAGGATTTCTTGATTTCTTGACATTGTGTTTTACCAGCAAACAGAATATTACCATTGAGTATTAACTTAATTTTTTGTTTGATTTGCTGGAGGATTTCTTGACATTGTGTTTTACCAGCAAACAGACTAATATCATTGTGTTTTAATAGTTTATCATTGGATTAATTTATAACAACCCTTCCTAAACTATTTAGAACACCCCTAAACGTCCTAAAATACACCTCGTATAAGTAAAATGGCCCTATATACCTTTAATTTTGTAAAAATTAAATAAAAATCAAAATTCTTGTGGCGCTCGCGGGTCGCGAAGACTCTGTCTTCAGCTTACGCGGGGCGCGAGAGATGGTCCACCAGGCGAGCCACTGAGCCGCCACGTGCCCCCGCTCGTGTCGAAGCTAGCTGGTGACTGGTCCAAGCTAGGGCCTACCTGACCTACGTCACAGGGCGCGAAGACCCCTTGTGTTTCCTTCGCGGGGCACGACAAAGTGTCGATCAGACACTATAAGTAGAAGGCATCGGCCTTCAGTCCAACTGGCTCAAAATTTTCTCGATCTCTCTCAATTCTGAAGTAATAGAATTATACCCGGGTATTATACCCACCGAAATAACGAAGTTCTGCCTCGATGTAAGTATCATAACCCCCGGTTACGTATTAGATATGATGCCCGATTGATCTAGTGCTCTGTAACGGCTGTTGAGGCTCTGCCCGACGTAGTCGTTGGAGTTCTGTCTCGGGGAGGGTATAACTAATGTAAAATTGGGTTATTATACTAACGCGTGTGCATTATTTAAAATTTATAGATTATAACCAGGAAGCCACAAGAAATTACCTAAGATAGCAATGTGAGTAATCTCCTTTTTGTGTAAACCTTTTTGTGAGTAATCCTCCTTTTTGCAAACTGTTTTACAAAGCATCAATGTTTTAAATTTTATTTCACAGTGATTGAGTATTTGTAAATTCTACAATTATCGTCGGTATGTTGGGGTTTTGTATACAAAATTTGTTACTACACTGTGAGTAGTAACATGACCACAAGTCGGGTTAACAGTACCGTGGGTGGTAATTAAGGTAGAAATATAAACAAATGTATTTGCGAGATCGCCCTCAATACTGTAAACTGATAAAACCTGTTTTGATTTGTCACACCCCGAAATTATCAGAGCTGGCGTGACTGGACTGGTATCTTCATTGCACAACGGAAGTACATATAGCTAAGACTTCTAGAAAATGAACGCCCACTAAGTACACGACTCCACTTGGTTCCCCTATTCCAACCGTGCCATAGTTTTCTGAAAGGTAACCTGAGAAAGAACATGCGAAAAAGTCAACATAAAGTTCAGCGAGTTCATAGTTTGTTTTGGAAAAGATTTAAAATAAATCTTTTGAATAACCGATTTGTGAAATATTTTTGAGAAAACGAATTTAAAAATCATTTTCTTGTCAAGTTATATGGAAACTTGTATTTGTAACGCATTATGTTAGTAAAACCATGTATTTATAAGCTCTTGTATTTGTAAAGTTTGTATAACCGTCAATGCCCACCCTGACTTTGACTCCATGCCCGCATAATCCTATGCTTTGAATTTGTATAAAACATGGTATGTAATTTGTAAAACCCCGCTATGATAGCAAACAAGGAAAAGATCATCAATGGTTTGCAAGGCCACTGATATGTGTGACGGTGTAGGAAGACTCAAACCTAGCAAAGTTGTACCGGGCTTCCGGCTGGAAGACATAGTCACCCTATGGGCCTCCCTGGTCCTCATGGGTGTGGGCTCGCTACACCTAATTAGATCTATCACTCATGCCCCTCGGTACTACAAGAGGATTGATGGCCTCAAGTATACGCCTACCCAATCACATGATCTATGGTTCTTTCCTAGGCTAACCATACCAATTGTATTGTAAGTAATCATTTTGTAACATGTATTTTACCACAGTATCTCAGACTGAATTGCCCAACTAGTCTCTCAGACTAACTCCCCAGTCTCTCAGACCAACTCCCCAGTCTCTCAGACTGAATTACCCAGCTAGTCTCTCAGACTAACTCCCCAGTCTCTCAGACCAACTCCCCAGTCTCTCAGACTGAATTACCCAGCTAGTCTCTCAGACTAACTCCCCAGTCTCTCAGACCAACCCAGTCCCAATATTATCACCAGACGATCCCATCCCTAGTCATGAAAATCATTCACATTTCGATAATACGCATTTGTTTTGTAAAACCGGTATATTTAGTATGATTCATTCGTAAACCATTTGAGTTCCTTGAAATCCGTTCGTAACATGATTTAGAAATATAAGCTTTCGTTCATTCAAAAACCTCGCATGTTCTTGCAAAACGTGCTTTGTCTAAAATATGCAATCTTTGTTCATCGAAAACTTTGTATGTTTCAGCAAAACGTGCATGTCTTTCCACCCCGAAAACATTTACGAAAATGTAAAAACCGTAAAAAGGTGGGGTTATGTACTCACCGGAATTTCCATGTGCAAAGCTTTACGACTTCGTGATGTCGTTTCCAAGATGAGACTCGCTAGCGTGCATTCTACAATATTCCTAACACGGAATATCTTATAAGTTTCTAATTTAAACGTAGCTAAACTACGTGTACGAGCTCTACCGAGTCGTAAATAAAACGACTCTGCGAAGGTGTTAGTATTTTGATTTAGATTAATCAATCTATGGTTATTTGATCCAGTTTATAGTTGGGATAGAACTAAGTCTCGAGATCGACTTAATTTTCAAGTGATTAAGATATATATATATATATATATATATATATATATTCGTGTATCTATACTACTTTATAAAGCATATTAGAAGGACTTCTTAAAGTCCATAAAAATTCCCTTAAAACACCCCTAAAGCATAATGTACAAGTCTTTTAAGCACCATAAAACATCACTTTCCACTTATACCCTTTTACTCAAATAAACACGGATTGAGATCTACACCGTCCATTTTCAAAGAAACACATCACACGGATTGAGATCTGCCCCGTCCATTCAACTTTCAATTCCCGCTCATCCTAATTCCCCATACACCCCTGTCTTCTTTTCATTTTCACTAGGGTTTCTGCTACTAATCTCCCTCCATGAAAGAGCACCTCGATATGTCCGATCTCACCGCCTCCTTACCGGCCACCGCCGCAGGTACCTTCTTCTTCTTCTTCTTCTATAAACCACCACCGCTCTTCATTACCTATAATATTATCCTCTGTTTACCGTATCGTTTTTCGTGAAATTCACAGCTCTTAGTGCCGAAGATCGTGCCGGACTCGTAAACGCCCTAAAGGTTTCATATTATTCCATCAGTTTCTATGTGTTTTCATCTGTAGATTCGTTCTCACTTTGTTTTATGGATGATTTTACAGGATAAGCTTTAGAATCTGGCTGGACAACACTCCGATGTTCTCGAGAACTTGTCTCCGGCTGTTCGGAAGAGAGTTGAGGTTCTCAGAGACATTCAGGTACTTATTTTTGCATATGTTAATTACCTCTTATTGTTTTTTATTATGCTTAATTAGATGATTTAGATCTGTCTTTTGATGTGTTTAGCTGTAGATATTAATTATGAGTCATGTGAAATTTGATTTGAAAAAAGCCTAAAGATGTGTGGTTGCCTTTTCTTTTTGTTACAGGTTACAATTTGCAGATAGGGGGAGAGAGAGCGTACGAGAAAATAAAAGAGAGAATTCTAGAAAGAAAGAGAAAAAGAAGGATCCAGGGTTTGTTATGGTTCAATCAACCAGATCTCCACAAACACACATACGGAATCAACCAGATCTCCAAAACTACACATACGGAACCCTAGATTTTCTTGATCTGGAACCCTAGCCTCCCTCCTCCACATCTCCAATACGCTATCTTCCCTTACACGCACAAAGATGATGTTGGACGACAAAGAACCGGAGATGAAGGAAGAACGACTATGATGGTATGTAATGTAACTCATAGAATGTCTAGAAGTTGAAACTTGAAAGTAGGTTGAAAAGTGGGTCGGTAACTTCCTTCGATTTTGGGAATTGTGGGTAATGGTTTTATGAATGAAGTCCTTGGTGGTGATGTGTAGTTGATGGATTATCTGGGCATTGTTGACTTATTTTTTAAGATTGATTATGATTTGTGTTAAAAAATGGTTACTTTGTAGTTGAATGGTTGAAGGTGTTGTTGAGAGGTTATATATTAATGATATGATTTGGTGATATGAAAGGATCTTTCATGTTTGTTTTGATTTTGGTTAAGTGATAAATCTGTCTTCATTAAACTAGTGTGACGCGTTTCAATGTACGCGTTTCAATGTATGAAAGTTCACAACTTTTGATGGATGATGATGATATCTAACTCGTAGAGTATCTAGAAGTTGAAACTTGAAAGTGGGTTGAAAACCGGTTACCGCTTTTGTTACTGAAGTTGATTTTGTGAAGGATTTGCTGCACAGAAAGTGTTTTGGGACAACCCTGCTACCTGTACGAAAAAAAAATACTTGTTTTGACTTAACGCACCTGTTTCACTTGTTACCTACCCACTGGTTTTGCCAAATTTACATTTTATGGTTTTACCCATGTGCCGAAGGCCTCTTAGTAGCTAAAAGTTAATTTATATTTCAGTTGCATCTCCTATCAGATGTATGACTTCTTGTTGAACACTTTTTGTGTAATTAGTTGCTCTAAATCTATAATATTTATCCCCTTCTAAAATACCTAACTCTGTTTCCATTTATTGCTGTTTTGTAGATTGGAGATGAGAGTACAGTGGTCCAAATCGATTAGGTACAACACTCCAATTCGATCAAGTACGGCGAATTTGATTAAAAATCTTGGCGTACCAGGTTCAATTTGGTACGTATCTGGTTCAATTTGCTCATTGATCTTGGTCTGCAATTCGAATATGTTTGATTGTTGTTTGTGTCTGATTGAAACAAAGAAGAAGAGGTGTAGTGGGCTGGTAATGTAAAAAAGGAGCGGCTGGTAGAAATATTAGGGTTTTTGGATTATTTAGTGAAGAAAAAGAAATAAAAAGAGAAATCGGTTGTGTGTGCAGCTGCAAAAGCATTTCTAGGGTTTTAGGTTTTGTTTTTTCTTATTGGTGGAAAAAATGATAAGGTTGGGGTTATATTGTTTGACAGCCAAGGGGTTTTCAGTAAATTAGATAAAAAAATTAATGTGTGTTTTTAGAACTTTTTGTTTATGTTTTCTATTGGTAATATGAATTTGGATTTGTAATTTCTGTTTTAATTTGTGTATACCGAACCGGACTCAATAGTTCACCGTACCGGATCGTACTGAAATAAACCTACCCCCTTCGTATCCTATCTCGTGAATCGCGAACCCGAACCGCGTTCTCAAACCGGAGCGAACCGCGAATTAGGTGACTACATGAGACTTTTATAATAGCAGCTCTTATGGCAATGCGTCATCAAAAGTCAATTGTTTTATCCGGCGCCCTCAGTGCACTGTTTGTGATGACGGTACATAGAAAAACAAATCCAAGTTGTTTTTGTTTTGAATTTCGAATGCATGATGAATTATGATCTTTCGTATTAAGCTTGATTTTGGTTTACTTGGTATGTAGATACTGTCTACAGGGCTTGGTAGGATTGTTCCAAATTTGCTATCTAGGAAGCACACTAACAATGCTGCTACAGGCATGTAGTTGACCCTTTTTTCTTAGATGATTACATATATATCTATTAAGTACATATTAATCTTACATGTGAACCTTATTCTGCCATATTCAAATTACATATAATATACGAAGATTGGCAGACATCTAAGTTGTTGTTTGAAAATGCAGTTCTTTATGCCTTTTTTGGGCTGCGTTTGCTCTGTATAGCTTGGAGATCAGATTCCAAAGCATCTCAGAAGAAGGGGATGGAAGAGGTATGTTTTAATTTTTATTTGTTGAAAACATACTTGTAGATTTGAAAAAAAATTACTGATGGATAACGAGTAACTTATGAAGGGTTGTGGTTGGGTTGACCAGCAAAACCATTTGTACAAAATTATATTGTCTCCAATGTTTAAAAAACCGGTTCAAACCGGCTGGTTGTACCGGTTGAACCGTCCGGTAGAACCCATTAGACCGCCTGGTACACCCGGTTGAACCGCTTGATACACCTGGTTAAACCGTTTCTGAGGCAAATCTGGTACGGTATAAAAACCGGATTTTAAAAATATGATTGTTTCCGTAATAATTTTATTTTATCAAAAAAATTTTTGGGAGTTTTTATGCATTTGAAATGCACATTAGAGCAACTTTTGGCAAGGGTTGAGATGAACTTAAAAAGTCTTGGAGAATCTTGAAATCAGTTTTCAGTTTTAAAAGATGGATAAGGATTTCGATACAATGTATGTGACAGAATGCCTTATATGTTTCTATGATCTAGACATGTCTGCAACCTCTATGTATATAAACATATGCATGTTTTAAGCATTGGGTTCATGGGAACACCCTTTCATGGACTTCTGGAGTCACAGTCACTGGATACTGGATATCAATTGGTACGTTATTTTGAAGTATTATTATACGTAGATTCCAATATCTCAACATATCAACCTTGTACATGTTCATAAGTTGATCTAATCTAAAGTTTTTTATTTCTTATTTTTGGATGCTTGATTAGCTCGATTATGCATAGCTACTAATTGTTTAGATATGTTCCTTATGATTTACTTGGATTCTTGCAGGTCCGGTAGTGGCCCGAAGAAGCTCCCAAAGTAGAATTATGATGGGTCTTGCGGGTTTGAGTCATATGGTTCTAACCAGGCTGAGTTTGGCTGAAACAGACTGTTATAGTAAGTGGTCGATTGGTTTGGGTTAGAACGAGTTCGGGCTTGAGTGGGTTTCGACCAAACTAAATATGGGTCAAATCAAAATATTTTAAAAAGTGGTCATTTTGGTTTTGGCAGAATGAGTTCAGAGCGTTGGGCAGGGTAACAAGTCGTAGGAGGTTTGGGTCTCAATGGGTTCCAACCAAATTTGGATACGGGTCAAAACGAGCTATTTTAAATAGGGGCCATTTGGTATCTCTGTTATTGTTATCTCATTTAATAACACTTGATTCATGAAAGGTGTATAGTGTATTATTATCCCCTTGAATTCCTTCTGCTTTCATTTTATACTTAAGCCTCATAGCCTCCTACAAAGCCACACTTTCACTTTGATACATAATAATCAAAGCACTTCCCACAAACCCATTACAAAGCAGACGATTTGATAATATCATGTATTAACCGAAAGTTTTAATATTTGAAATGGTTCTGGATTTATTAGTAGTTTGTACAATCAACTTTTTTACATTCTAAAATAAATTAAAAAGGTGAAAATGGACTATTTAAATCAGCATGATGAAAATGATTATTAATTCTATAGGACTAAAAAATATATACAAGTGTTTTTATATTGGATAAGTTCTTGAAATCAATCTAATTTAATTTATGAATCGTTGAAAATAAACTAGATGTAAATGAATTATAAAAAGAAATAGTTATGAAATGATATTAAATAAACGTAAAAACACACGTTTTTTGAAATAAACTTAATTTAAACCAATACGAAACAAGGCTCGATATGATAATAAAGTTTATTGGAGGAACTAATAAACTGTCCAAAAAGCTACTCTCGAATTAACTTGTATAAAGTTACAAATAGGCACATATCATAAGCAACCATGAACAATCTTAAGGTGTTTTGTGTGTTGATGAAACACATGATTGAGTGTCAAATAAGTAGCACCAATGTAACGAACTGAAACACTATGGACCAAACTTTTTTTTCAAAGTTTCTGATACCGGGTCTAACTTCCGCAGCCTTTGAATTTGATTGATTGTTGATGATACTTGTAAATGAATGCTAAAATGATACTTCTGTTGTATTTTAGTATCATGAAATAAATTGCCATTTTGATTGAATTATATCATTGCAAAGTTTTTATTTATTAATAATCTATGGCCTAAAAATACCCTTTATTTGTAGTCTTTCTAAGTGATATGTTTCCCGCCGCATCGCGCGGGTAAGCAACTAGTATAATAAAATATACATATAAGAAGTCGTGTTAGTCATCGCGAATAGAAGGCGTAATGAAATAAATATACATATGTATATATTCGAAAGCTTGACGTTTGAAACAAATATAATCAACTACATTCATGTTATAAGAATATTCGGATTTTAGACGATTGAAATAAATATAAGTAATCATATTTATATTATGTGATTTTTCCGAATACTAAACGTTTGAAATATTAATTCCGAATTCCGACGTTCGAAATAAATATAATAATTATATTTAGTTCGTAAAAGAGTTTAAAGTTGAAGTTTGAAATAAAATATAGACGTTACATTTGTTTTATAAAAGTATACTAGCTAACGACGCTCGAAATAAATATAACATTATATTTATTTGTAAAAGCGTTCGGAAATATCGGTGTTCGAAATAAATATAAATAGTTATGTTTATTTTAAATGTGTATCGGGTTTCGTTAACTTATAACGCCGTCAAGCAAAATGTAAGTTTATATTCGTTTTATAAGAAAACTTAAACTTCGATAGGTTTCATTTTTAGAATAAAATACGTTTCGTATATCGGGTTTTTAACAAAAACGGACAGAGTTTCCTTTGTTTTTGGAATAACCCCGACAACCAAAGTGTCGTCATTTTCAAAACGCAACAATTACGCAATAATAATATATATCATTTTTCGTCAAGTTCGCATAATAAAACGAAACAAAATACTATATAAAAGGTGGTTCGAGCTCGGTTCACGTATTATAACTATGAAATAGATTGGAAAGAATTTCGCGTCATTTAATCTTTACCGCGTCTCGCGTTTGACCAGTTGACCCGACCGTTGACCTGTTTGACCGCTGTTGACTTTCTGACCCGTTTTGACTCAATTCCGAACCTGTTGAACCGAAATAAATGTGAAGTGAACCGAAACCCGAATTAAAACTAAAATGCATGCTCCGAAACTGACCCGAGCCGAACTCGAAGCGAAAACCCAAGTCTGGAATCTGAACCCGAACATAATATGTTGATTGCTGACCCGTTGACTGTCTTGACCGTTGACCCGAGCCGACTGAATCTGAAACCCGAACCGAGATGAAATCCGAACCAAAATAATATTGAATCTGAACCGAGCATACCTTAAATCTGAACCGAAAGAAGTCAAAACAAGACCAGCTGGCAATAATCACCACCACCACCGCCGTAAAGTTTTCTGACGCGGCTCCGGTAGCCGTCGGCCACCACCGCCGCCCTTTTGTATTCTGAAAACGGTGCACCACCATTACGTAACCACCACCATCGCTGTGTCTTGTCGGCCGTCGCTGGCGGCTCTCCGCCGTCACCGGAAAACAAGAATAAAACAAGATCGACACTCTTTTCCGTTCAGAAATCAAAAGAAAATAGTAACACGAGTCGGGTTCAACTTACCGGAAAGTCGCCGGAATATAAAATTCCTTGAAAATGTGCAGAAACACCCCTTGTGAGCCGATCTACGCATGAACGGAGTTAAAAGTTTAAAACGTGTTCGCCGGAATCTTGACCGGAACTTTGCCGGAGTTGCGCGTGAGCTCAAACGGCTAAGAATCGTTGGAAACGGGCACCGCCATTGCACTCAGAAGGTTTAGTTTAGTGGGGGTAGGGGTGTTTTGTCAGAAAAAGACACCGGGACTTCGCCGGACCTCCGCCGCCTACGGCGGCTCCACCGCCGCACCGCCGTCGCCGGTCGCCGGCATCGTCGCCGGATACCCTCGTCGGACCTGTGCCGGTTTGTTCTAGAGAGAGTGAGAGTTTAGAGAACTTGAGGGTTAGTGAAAGAAAGAGATGGTGAAAATGAGAGGATTGGGGTTAAAATCCTTTAAATAGTGAGGGTTTTGTGGGCTTGGGCCCAAGGCCCACAAGCCCGCTTTTAGCATTTTTGAAAGGCCCGATCTCGTCTTTGAAGCCCGTTTTCGCACCCGAAAGTCATGGAAGTATCATAGAGCATAATTTTAATACTAAAACACGTACATTAGGATCGGTAGCCATGTTTGCGTGTTCGTTCGTCGGTTGCGTAAAAATCGCGTAAAATGCTTCGTTCGTCGTTTTTAATCCGTTTTCAATGACAGATAATAAAAATTAAAAACGAAGCTAAATACATCAAAATGTATTAATATCGAGACGAAATTTGAGTCCGGTGCTTCCGTTTCGTCGTTGTTTGTCGGTGCGTCACGGTTTCCGCGCTCTTCGTTCACGTCTGCGTTTTGTGTTGCACGGAAGCCCAATAAATTCACAAAATTAGTTTCATAAATATTGAATATTCGTAGAAAATCCGTATTTGTCGGCGTTGTCAGTATTTCGTACGGTATCAGTTCGTTGTTGCTTAATATCCAGCAGATTTTTCCGTAAATCACCGTTCACGCCCTGTAAAGCCGGTTAGCCGTTTCTAGGCACTCCAAAGGCCTAATTAAGTCAATCTGCACTGTAAACACTATTTATTATCGCGTTAATCACCTGTTAATCACGTAATTAAGAGCCGTAAATCACCGGTTGTCACATTCTCCCCCTGTTAATGAAATTTCGTCCTCGAATTTAGACTACGTTAACTCCTTAGAGTTACGTTATGTCTAGGTAAGTACGAATAGTATCAAAGTGGATGAGTACGAAATCGAATCAAGACTTATTCAAATCATGTGAATTCAAGGACATTCCTCATCAATAAGAACCCAACGATTTAAAAAGAAATGTGTTTCAGTAATTGATGTCAAAGGAACAAGACGTATAGATACAGTCACTAGTGTGATTAAGTTAACAGGGATCCAACAATGAAAGGGAACTTCTACCAATCGAATTCCATATGAACGTTATATGTAAATGAGTTCTAAAAGCAATAACATCCACTAGATGAACTTAGCATCAACAAATTCAAATGTAATGGTTCGCATGAAACGCTAGATCGTGGTCAGCACAAGCTTCAAGTTATACCGACGCCACAAGGTGTCGTAGTGAATGAAACAATTCAAATATAGCGGTGATCGAACAAGTATCACCTGTATTTTGCATAAAACGCTCGATCATGATTAGCCCAAGCTACAAGTTTATACCGACACCACAAGGTGTCGTAGTGACTTAAATAATTCAATAATAGCGGTGATCAAACAAGTCCACCATGTTTGAAGTCAAATGAAAGCGCAATAAAGTGAATCTGAAAGTTTGTTTCAAATGACATCATAGGATTTTCAATTGAAAATGGAACATCAATGAAATAGTGTTTTCGATCGAAGGTGAAGAAGCAATGAATATCGCAAAACATTCGATCGATAATGAAAGAATCGTTAGTAGGTACACCGGAATATAAAATGAATTTGTGTACCATTGTCTCAACACACGATTGTGTTAAGACTGCTGTAATGTGATAATTCAAATCGGATTTAATTTGAATCAATAAATAAATAATTAAATCCGTGCATGAGATATGTAAACGAGTTTAGTGCAAGCTTCAAATAAGTGAAAACACCACCACAAGGTGTCAAAATCAACAAACGACTTAATGGGGTCGTAGACCAAACAAGTCTACTACGACTCGGAACAACTAAAACGCCTATTAGAACGAATTTGAATATGATGCTTTCAATACATCATATGGTGCTCTGAAGTGAATATGTGTAATGGACAAGTTCAAACAATTGAACTTGATTTTAGCGCAATCCGACAATAAATATATATGTTTCAAAAAGGAAATTTCGACATGGTTACGACGAAAAACCATGTATGTAACTTGAAAAGAAAAGAAATTTCAAGAAAATGTGTTGACTTGATAGCAAAGGGGCCAACAACTACAATAATGTAGGTCATTCGAATCACAAACCAATAATTAGGTTTACCGAAATAATATTTGAACTCCGATGAAGTGCTTGTTTGAAACGAAACCACATGCGTAAGAAACCGATGCATGTGTAACATATGAATTTTCAAGAAATGAAGCAAATGAATATTCGCTATACCGAAAGAAATGATCGTGATACAATGACCATTAAAAGGAGTAGAGATACGAAAATCTACTCAGTAAATGTGAAAGTCGAAATTTCAATAAAAGAAATTTAGGGACTTTACCTGGGGTTTCATGTGATGACCGGTTGTTAGGTGACATTACCATGGAATGTCGAACATAGCGTACTCGTCATTAATGAGAGAAGGGGGAATACGAAGACATGCGTCTTCTCCTTTAGCGTGACTCGTGTCGTTTGTAGGACCGCGTGCCAAACCGCCGCTTCCTGATCGATAGTTTTCGTGCTGACAGGATTAGCATGATCGCTGAAATGCTCCACAGTGCCTTCTTGGTGACTTCACCTCGTAAGTCGTATGTGAGGTACTTCAACCTCCGTTGATCTATAGCTTAAGTTTCACGTATACCTGTGCACTAGCGTTTCGTTTCGCGCAGAATGTGATGTACTCTGACATCCGTTGACGTAAAATTTGAGTTCCATGTATTCTCGTGCACTAGCGTTTCGTTATGCGTAGGCTGCCTACTCGGGAAGTTAAAATATCATAGACAATATGGATAATAGTGTGTGCCCAAGTTAATATTCGCGGTTCCTACGTGATGACCTTTAATGAACTTCAACATAAGTTTCCAAAGGTTCTAAATGCATGTTTTCTAAACTCTCTCAGAGTTTTATTTATTGTATGCAATTGTGTCGTGTACCGTGTATAAAACACCACATTAGCGCATGTTTGAAAAAAAAAATCGATTGTTTGTTTTTCGGCAACGGTTGGAGACCATATTCGAGTCTTCGGCGTTCTGTATGTATTCAGGTTTTAATATTCTAAGTTCCCAGAGAAAAGTGAGGTTAGAGCCTAGGTATCACAACAGAAACCTAATTCGCTGTAACCTATAGCTCTGATACCAATCCATCACAACCCGAAATTATCAGAGCTGGCGTGACTGGACTGGTATCTTCATTGCACAGCGGAAGCACATATAGCTAATGTCACACCCCGACCACATGAGACAACGTAACGTGACGGAAACTTCGGGGAGTGTTGTAACAGAATTAATCGTTTCAAATCCATGGCAATTAAAGTTTTGTTTTATTAATCAAACAAGAGAGTTTACATTGTTTTAAACAAGAAACAAAGAGTACATAACATAAATTAACTAGTTCTTGTCTCGTTTTAAGTCACTAAGGCACAGGTCCGCCTAAGTATGTCTTGATAAGTCCTATGCATCATCTCCTGAAAACACATGTGAAAATAGGTACGTCAGCATAAAAATGCCTGTGAGATACATAGGTTTTGTGAAAATAGGATTCATGACTTATGTTTGAGAAAATGTTTAGTCATGAACCTTGTAATTTGCTTTGTCTTGTAAATCATTTGAAAAACGATAAGATCAGATGATATGTATAAATAAGAGAATAATGTATGGTTAAATGAATAACCATGTAAGATGAGTTTGTATAAGATAAGTTGTTTGTAAATCAATGTCTTGTGAAAAGTATGTTATTTATATAAAATGTTATATGTCTCAAACTGAAATGATTCAAATAACGCTACGACATGTAATACCATACAAACACATATATATAGGAAGTACCAGCGGCGTATCCACCATGCTTGTATCATATTACACACGCCTTGTTATTTAATCACTTACTCAAACCAAACTACCAAAGTAAAATGTTCATGTCTAATGTAAATCATGTAATGTGTATCCAAAATGTAAGCATGTGATGAATAACAAATGTACTAAGTATGATGAACAATGCAACAAATGGACATACATAGCATGTGAACTGTACTAAGTATGCAACAATAGACATACATAGCATGTGACGTGAAACAACTGTACTAAGTATGCAACAATAGACATACATAGCATGTGACGTGAAACAACTGTACTAAGTATGCACACAAAGGGCATACATAGCATGAAATGTAATGTAAAACATGTACTATAAATGTACTAATGAACATAGCAAGTATATGATGTGAAAGCATGAAAGTAACAAGTAGGCACATGTGTTCCACCCCAAAACGTTTGGAAAACAGTAAAAGAGGGGTCTATGTACTCACATGAGATTGCTTAATAGTCCTTGAGTAACAACCAAACAATGCTAGCGATCACGGATATCAAACGACACCTAATATAGGTAACTATGTTAATAAACCGGACCTAAATCGAAAGATTTAGATAGAATGAGGGTTCGTAAACCAAACGAGTATGGAGACTCATGTCATATGGTTTAACAAAGCCTACATACTAAATGAAACCTAACCTAAGTGCTTACGACCCATTACGACCCGTTTGGGTAGCTTATGCTACTTTAACGCGTCGTTCGCGTGAAACGCGTTCGGACCGCCTAACTAGTCCTATGACAAGTAGAATATGCCTTAACATGTTTAATATTTTCGCCAAATCAGTTTAGATGTCAAAAGTTATGTCACATATGTTTATAATGAATTTTGGCATCAAAGGGGTATTTTGGTAATTTACCTAAGGCATATAAACTACCTATCATACAACTAGTTAAACGTCGTGACCATAAGGTATTGATGGGATTTTAACATGTTTATCAAAGCAATTTCATCCGTATGAAATAAAAACGCAGCGGAAAATAAGTTTAAAACATGTTACTTTTATAAGATATAAAACTATTTATATGCAAAATCCCAAAACCCGTATCCATATATGAGATGTATACTATCAAACACAACCATAGGATGTTTAGAAAACTACCTTCTTGAAGTACAATGAGTAATGGATATGAAGAAGGTGATGATTCTTGAAATGGTTGTCTTCAAGAGTAGAAGACCTCAAGCTTGTATACCCCAAGCTTCCAACAAACACCTCATGTTAGCTAGGATTTCTACACTTATGAACTCACTAGAAAAACCCTCTTGGAACCATCATATGGCCGAAAATTAGAGGACCTTTTGTTGAGTTCTTGCACTTGTTGTATGAACTTGAAACTCACCAATAGATCAACCATACATGACTCGATTGTTAGAGAGTCTTACACTTGATTTCTCAACTTGAAAAACTCTCTTGGATGAGCATGATGAGGACGAAAATTGGCAGCCATTTTCAGCCATGTTCATCAAGTTCTTCAACCATTTTTCTTTCACCAAAATGGTTATTATAGATGAGAGATGTCTTGCCCCATTTTCACCCAATCAAGTGCCATCTTCCACATGCAAAAGCATGTAAAATAATTGGACCAATTTTGGTGTCTTGGGAAGAACACCCAATGGAAGCACTTCTTACACATGCAAGGAACATTAGTGGCCACTTTATGTCTTGGGAAGGGGGGGGGGGGGGGCGGCCTAGCCTTTATTTTTATAAAAAAAATTCAAATCTTTTATAAAATATATGTCTTTGTTTATTTTATAACCTTTTATAAAATATAACATCATATGTTATAAGACTTATGCTATTTTTTTTATTATGTTATTTAACCCATTAAATAACAAAATAAAATATTCTCTCAAAATAAATTATCCATATAATTTATTAGTTTGTCAAGTGCAATTATTTAGAAAACCAATTTCTAAATATTCTAAGTGTTGATATTTATTTATTTGATCATATCATAAATAAATATTGTAAGTGTTTGTCTAGCTTGTTATTGGGTATGACTCGACTTGGATCATAACGTACTAGCCACATCAATTTAATATGTGTCTTGGGCATACAGAGTCCAACAATCTCCCACTTGCACAAGATACATAGAAGATTGATGCAAGTAGTAAATAACGCCTAACTACGGTTTACTACCCCTAATACGTATGACTATATGTGCCATTCAATAACATCATCCTCTTCAAGTCCCTTACTTGAAATGATTTAGGTGAATCTATCATTTATCCTTTCGTTACAGATGTCATGTCAAATCCAGAGACACAGAGTGATCACTCTCTGTTGATTTAACTTTAGCAGGCCTTAGACATCTTACTCTCAACGAATAAGAGGAACAAATCCCATCTTGACTACATACGTCTCTCACAATCACCTTGTACCACACCTGAGCTTAGCCTTATGTATTGTCATATTACTGACAGCGAAGAAATAAGTCAAGGCATAATATTTGGTGAATATCAAGACCCAATATGTATCTCAGGTCTGAGGATACTATGATATTCTCCTTTACTCAAATTTACTTATGACCAATCACAAATGATTCCATGCAGTAATATTTGAGAGCGAGTCAGTCCAATATTTGTATCCCACAAATATCTATGAACCTTGGCAGCAACGCCTTGCTCTATATTCATACTTCATGAATATCTACCAATCCAAGTTCATAATAGTCTTACATTCATATTTGTTCCCACAAGTATGATCGACTACGGACATTTAGAATAAGTAACTTATTCACGGATTTAAACATGCTAAAATGGAACATAACTCAAAATACCATAATGATTTATAATAACAGTTGTTCCAATATCCAAATATAAAATAGATCAAATCCAATCACTAGAATATCGAAGTCCTAAGGCACAAGTATGACCCTTTCATGCTTTGCCCATTCAAGGAGCTTCGTGAGTGGATCCGCAATATTTTGATCAGTGTGAACTTTGCGAATACATATCTTTCTCTTTTCAACTTCATCCCTTATGTAGTTGAAACTCCGCTCAATGTGCCTAGTCTTTCGATGTACACGAGGTTCCTTGATTTAAGCAATCGCACCATCGTTATCACAAAGATCTCTAGGGGTCCTGAATGGTAGGGACTACCCCTAGATCGGCAATAATTCAAGTGGCAGATCCATATGAACTATCTCAATCAATGAAACGGCGATGTATTATGATTCTGTAGTGGACAATGCTACCCTTTTGTGATCGAGAACCATTTTGATCAGTTTGGAAACTCGTATCCATGTAACCCTTTACAACGAATTCCAAAACTCGCATCCTTGTAACCCTTTACAACGAGTTTTTCTTCACCAGATCTATATATTAGAAACATATCCTTAGTCCTTCTAAGGTATTTCAATATATATATATATAACAGTCACCCAATGACCGTTTCTTGCTGGTTTCTTCTCCTTATGCTTAAAGCGCATAACTTGTCCGGTCTAGTGCATATCATTACGTACATAATGAATCCTATAGCTGACGCATATGGGATTCCTTTGATTCTTTCTTTGCTCATCCTTTGAGCTTGGACATTGAAACGCATTCAATATTGTCCTCTCTTTGAATAGGTACCAAACCTTTCATAGAGTTCTTCATCTTGAACCTTTTCAAGACTTTGTCAATGTATGCACTTTTGTTTAAACCTATCTAGCGCCTTGACCTATCCTTATAGATCTTTATTCCTAAATATAGGCGACTTCATCAAAATCCTTAATGGAAAAACAACTTTCAAGCCAGGCTTTTACACCCTCCAAGGTTGGAATGTTATTTCCAAATAGTAGAATGTCATCGACATATAATACAAAGAAAGTAATAATGCTCCCACTAGCCTTCTTATTCACACAAGCTTTATCAACGTTTTTGATGAATCCATATTCCCTAATCTCTTCATCAAAACGGTGATTCCAATTTCTAGATGCTTGTTTCAATCTATAGATTGATTTCTTTAACTTGCATACTTTGTCAGGATGTTTTGGATCAACAAAACTTGAGTCTTAACTATATAGACATCTTCCTCAAGATATCTATTAAGGAAAGTCGTTTTGAGATCCATTTGCCAAATCTCATAATCATATTGTGCAAGTATGGCAAATGATATCCTAGTTGACTTTAGCATTGCCATGGGCGAGAAGGTCTCATCATAATCAACCCTTTGAGTTTGAGTGAAACCTTTTGCTACAAGTCTCGCTTTTCAAGTATCCAAGTTACCATGCATTACAGTTTTCTTCTTGAAAACCCACTTACTTCCAACTACTTTAGAGTTAAGCGGTGGCACAACCAATTCCCATACTTGGTTGTCAAACATGGATTGCATCTCTACGTTCATAGCTTCAAGCCATTTTGTCACAATCGAATTTTGACATTGCATCATGGTATGTGGTTGGTTCACCCGAATCTACCACGTAGCATCCATCCATGAAAGATCCATATCTTTTAGGTGGATTACTAATTCTACCAGATTTGCGAACGTATTGTGTGTGTTGATCAACCACTTGATCATTTTCAATAACCTCTTGTTGAATGCTAGTATCAACCAAACGTGTATCGGCTTGTGGTTCTCGATCCTTATCAAGTTCCACTGTTCTACTAATTCCTTCCATTAGGAACTTATCTTCCAAGAACTTTGCCTTTCAAGCAACAAATACTTTTGCTCTGTTGGATCGTAGGAATAATATCCTGTATCATCTTTAGGATATCCTACAAAGATACACTTAGTGGATCGTACTTCCAATTTGTTTGGGGTGTATTGCTTCACATAAGCTTCACAACCCATACTTTTAAATATGATAATGATGGAGCCCTTCCATGCCATACTTAAAAGGTGTCTTATCCACTTTCTTGGTTTGGGGCCATATGGGCCATGGAGAGCAAAGCGTAACCCCAAAGTGATAGAGATAATGCGCTCCTAGCCATCATAGATCGAACCATATCTAATAGAGTTCGATTCCTCCTCTATCGAAACGAAGAACTTTAAAAGAGTTGATTTTATACTTCACCTTTTGAAGATTCTGAACGTTTCAAAACTTCTTCTTTGTGTCAAGTACACATAACCATAACTACTATAGTTGTTGGTTAACTAATGAAGTATCTTTCACCATTCCTAGTTATTGGCTTAAAAGGATCACATACATTATGATGCCTAATAAATCTTTTGCCCTTTCCCACTAAGGGATTACTTGGTCATTTTACTTTGTAAATAAGATTCGCATGTATCAAATGAACCAATTTCATTTGTTTCCAAAAGACAATTCTTTCGAAGTGTTTATATGCGACATCTGTTTATATGACCAAGGCGATAATGCCAAAGATAGGTCTTACTCAAATCCATTTTGAGTTTCTTGGTGATTGATCGGTACATTAAACTATCAAATGATGTGTTATTTATGAACCAATTCATAACTACCATTTGAAGGCATAGTTTTAAAGTAAAACATGTCATTCATCGAAATATAAATGTCATTGTTTACAAACTTTAAATCAACACATATTGTCTCAAAAGGGAAACTTGAATAATGTTCCTAGTCAAACTAGGAGCATTCAAAACATTTTAAAACAATCTCCAAACCATTTGGAAGTTTCAAAACATAGTCTCCTTTCTTGTAATGTTTATTTCTTTTGAACCTTTTGCAACGAATTGCAAACATGAGTTCCACATCCGGTATCTTATACCCATGTGTTAGAAGAAATAACATTAAGGTCAATATGTATCATTAAGATTGTACCTGAGGTTTGCCTAGCATCCCTCTTGTTTTTCAACTCTTTGAGATAGATTGGACAATTTCCTATTTAAATGCCCTATCTCACCACACTCAAAGCATGGATCGTTCATGGCAACCTTTGCCTTCTTCTCTTTTGGTTTCGGTGGTTTCGCTTTAGTCTTTCTAATTCTTTGCTTTGGTGTCGGGGTGATGCCTTTTCTTGTTGCCACCCTCATTGATCGTTAGAATGGATAAAATCCTTTTATTCATATTGAGCCCTTCGAGGTGATCAACGTGGCTTTTCATCTTAAAGACATAAGATGAGTCCGATTGGGTTTCCTCCATTCGACATGCATGAAGCGTTCGAACGGTTTCAAAGCGTTCTACCCTTAGGAACATTTCCTTCAATTGGGTAATCATGTTGTATGCTCATGATGTTCAAAAACCTTTTGAATCTTGGAAATCATAATTCCTAACATGAGGCAAGAGGCTTGCGAAGTATCCTCGATATACTTAATCCAATCGTTATAGGCATCCTTATCTTCCATAAGATGTTCATCGGGATTAGGATCGTTTTCTAGTGATAGGTTACAGATGGTTTGGGTAATATTGTTAGCGGCCATCTACAAAATTTAACAAGGTTCAATTTTAGTATTTTCGATATTATTATATTTTAATCATTAATACCCTTTGTGTCTCATAGACAATTAATAATTAAAATCTAGAATCCAACGTTACATTTAAATATTGGTTAGGTGACCTTTATCCCTCTATTTAAATTAACAAGGTAGTCAACGTTTGACAATTGCAACTCTTTGCAACTTCTAGCCATATGGGATCGGTTAAACATCTTTATGTTTAGTTGGCATGTTTAATCCCATCAACACCGTTTGTTCGCCATGCTTCGGTGACCCTAAGTTCATGGTTTCCAAATCAAGTCGTCCAACTTACACACACGTGTGAGTTTATACACATAAGTGGTTAGGTGACCTTTATCCCACAAACATGGTAAACCCACCTCGAACATACAAGTTCCCTCAAATGTGGTTAGGTGACCTTTATCCCACAATAAGAGTTCCCAAGTGTTTCGAGTGTTGTATAAAAGGATGGTGTTTGACTTGTTTTATAAAAGGGATTTTGAGTTTTCAAAATTCTAGTTTAGAAAACTTTATGTACCATATATTTGCATGCATTCAAATCCTTGGTACTTTAGTGAAAACAAATTTTTCATGGTTCTTTTTAATAAAACCTTTATTAATCATTTTAATGATTTTGTCAAGAACCAATTTTACGCTTGTTGTTGATTATTAGTTTGTTAAGCATGCATATCCAAATATCATCAAAACAATATAAATAAGCAACCACACAAGCACAACACATATATCATTAGGTGCATAACCATAGCCAACTATTTTGACCACACTTGTTAGCCGAAACAAGTGTGCCAAAAGGTCCTTCCTAAAGGGTGAATGTTGACACAAATAATGTGTCGTTGAACTCCCAATTGATCCCGCATCCAAATGCTTCAAGTCTTCCTTTTGTGTTGTGATTTCTCCACTTTCTTTGATCTTCCAAAATGTACTTTAATTCAGCTCCAAACTCCTTTGGGCTCCGAAAATGTGTTTTGGTTTTCGGGCTAAAATCCCGTTAAGAACTATGAAGTCCTTTATGCCCGAAATTGGCAAAAACCAAAACCGCATTTTTGTGTGCATCTTCTTTTACAAAATATATCCTAATACATTTTTTCTAGTAAAATAAAATGCACCTAATCTATTTATTTTACATACCAAATGAAATAAATAAATTACATAACTTTACAAATGGAAGAACAAAAATAATAATTATTACAACCCATTGAATAATAAATCACAACACAATCATTCAACACAAGGTCATGGCTAGGTCATATGCACCAAAATATATATCCAAATATATATTTATATTAATTTCAAGAAGCATAAAAAAATGGTTCCCTTTTAATAACCATTTTCGGCTATGTCCAAAAAACCGAAAAGGTTAGTTTTGTCCAAACAAACAAATCATCCATATGAAATAATTTTTCAAGATTCATTTATGCATGTAAGAATATAATCTTGAAAAACAAAGGGATAACCATACTTAAAATTTCGGCCATAGGGTTTTCACCAAACCCGAAACCCGAAAATTTTAAGTCTATTGAAGCATGCACTCATATAAGCGGCTCTAGATGCCATTGATGGAATTTTAACATGTTTATCAAAGCAATTTCATCCGTATGAAATAAAAACGCAGCGGAAAATAAGTTTAAAACATGTTACTTTTATAAGATATAAAACTATTTATATGCAAAATCCCAAAACCCGGATCCATATATGAGATGTATACTATCAAACACAACCATAGGATGTTTAGAAAACTACCTTCTTGAAGTACAATGAGTAATGGATATGAAGAAGGTGATGATTCTTGAAATGGTTGTCTTCAAGAGTAGAAGACCTCAAGCTTGTATACCCCAAGCTTCCAACAAACACCTCATGTTAGCTAGGATTTCTACACTTATGAACTCACTAGAAAAACCCTCTTGGAACCATCATATGGCCGAAAATTAGAGGACCTTTTGTTGAGTTCTTGCACTTGTTGTATGAACTTGAAACTCACCAATAGATCAACCATACATGACCCGATTGTTAGAGAGTCTTACACTTGATTTCTCAACTTGAAAAACTCTCTTGGATGAGCATGATGAGGACGAAAATTGGCAGCCATTTTCAGCCATGTTCATCAAGTTGTTCAACCATTTTTCTTTCACCAAAATGGTTATTATAGATGAGAGATGTCTTGCCCCATTTTCACCCAATCAAGTGCCATCTTCCACATGCAAAAGCATGTAAAATAATTGGACCAATTTTGGTGTCTTGGGAAGAACACCCAATGGAAGCACTTCTTACACATGCAAGGAACATTAGTGGCCACTTTATGTCTTGGGAAGGGGGGGGGGGGGGGGCTAGCCTTTATTTTTATAAAAAAAATTCAAATCTTTTATAAAATATATGTCTTTGTTTATTTTATAACCTTTTATAAAATATAACATCATATGTTATAAGACTTATGCTATTTTTTTATTATGTTATTTAACCCATTAAATAACAAAATAAAATATTCTCTCAAAATAAATTATCCATATAATTTATTAGTTTGTCAAGTGCAATTATTTAGAAAACCAATTTCTAAATATTCTAAGTGTTGATATTTATTTATTTGATCATATCATAAATAAATATTGTAAGTGTTTGTCTAGCTTGTTATTGGGTATGACTCGACTTGGATCATAACGTACTAGCCACATCAATTTAATATGTGTCTTGGGCATACAGAGTCCAACAGGTATAACCTCGGAAGGTTATTCCCTACCTACTATGGTCACCTAATGTGTTTGGTCGGATCCTAATGATCGACCAAATGGGTCGGGTTCGAAGGTATAAGCGATTTATTAGATCGCTTACCCTTACGACCCTAGACAACGTGGTAATCAGTAGGCATAGTCACAAGGGACTATAACCATCGTGATTACAATCACGTTGCGAAGTTCAAAAGAACTTCGCATTGACCATAGACTGGTCAATGCAGAAAGTCAAACAAAGTTTGACTTTCAGACTCGAAAAGCAATAAAAGAACGAAGGAACACTTACGAAGGGTCCCTGAATGCTAATCTCGATCCAAGTAGCTCAGGTATGAAACAATGGTTTCAACTTAGAGCTTCTCAAATCAAAATTCTTGTGGGTTTTGCAAATGAAGGCAAGGGGTATTTATAGGATTCGTAGAGCCGTTAAGATCGTTTCTTGGAAACCGTGATTTGATCTTGGCCATACACCTACAAACCCTGGTATTCTAAAACCATTTGAGCCCATAGATTTCCCCAAAACCATGTGCAACAAGAGGAATGGACCAGATCCAATGTTTCTGAAATTCTGCTGTCTGGAGACAGCTTACGGACCGTAACACTCACAATGATGAGGTCCGTAAGCTAACAACTTTACAGAATTGTCAGTTTTGGTCCCTGTTATGCATTTGAGCTATTTCTGACACGTTTAAGGCCCGTTAACCCCATTTCAAAGCTATAAAATGAAGTTAAAGTATAGGGAACTTAAAATGTGCTCAAAAATATCTCGGATGTCGGTTCGTTTAGCCGTACGGTTGCGATGTTCGCTTATTTACGACGGAATGCACATAAGCGCGGAAAACGATCCGAATGGCGTGACGAATGGATTTTTCTTATGCCAAACACTAAAATAAAATATTTTAGTGCTTACATAAATTTTTGGATGTCCGGATGTATTCTGAACGTAAGTTATGCGCGAAAGTGCAAACTTGTGCACTTTTTGACGCTTTTAGTCCCTGAATGACCAAAAAGTTTATTTAAGCACACCGAACACCTCAAATCCTATTTCTAAGCTATGTAAAGGATATTTAGGGTGTGTTTAACTTATGGCCATGTTCCGGAATGTCTGTTACAGTTCAAATTGGCATACTTTCGCAGTTTGTCAAATTTAGTCCCTGTAAGTGAATTAACTTGATTTCGGCATTCCAAACCATCCAAAACTTATTTCTAAGTTATGTAGAGGTATTTTAAGGTATGTTAAGCCTATTTCACTATTCCAGAGTGTTCGTTGCATTAAACTGGTTATATCTTCGCATTAGAGCGCGTATAATCTTCCAGAAAGCGATTTAAAGCTTGAAATCGAACAAGAGTTGATATGTGCAAACGATACACATATTTTTAAAAATCCCAAGTATGAAATACAATATTTCATTGGTTTGACATTTTTTTGATGGTCGCAGTGACACAGGTGTCACAGTCTCCCCTTCTTTAGGAAATTTCATCCCGAAATTAATTCGTAGGAGTCTGTCTGTGACTTTGTGCCAAATAACCACCAGAGATATGAAAGGCATAATCCTGACATTTCCTTAACGGACATTCTTCAGAAACAAAAATGAACGGAATGAGTCATTTTCCATGATTTCTTCAGAAACGAAAATGAACGGGATGAGTCATTTTCCATAATTTCTTCAGAAAGGAAAATGAACAGAATGAGTCATTTTCCACAATTTCTTCAGAAACGAAAATGAACAGAATGAGTCATTTTCCACCATTTCTTCAGATACGAAAATGAATGGAATGAGTCATTTTCCATGATTTCTTCAGGAATGAAAATGAACAGAATGAGTCATTTTCCACCATTTCTTCAGAAACGAAAATGAACAGAATGAGTCATTTTCCACCATTTCTTCAGAAACGAAAATGAACGGGATGAGTCATTTTCCATGATTTCTTCAGGAACGAAAATGAACGGGATGAGTCATTTTCCACGATTTCTTCAGGAACGAAAATGAACAGAATGAGTCATTTTCTACAATTTCTTCAGGAATGAAAATGAACAGAATGAGTCATTTTCCACAATTTCTTCAGAAACGAAAATGAACAGAATGAGTCATTTTCCACAATTTCTTTAGAAATGAAAATGCACGGAATGAGTCATTTCTAGACACACGACCAAACTTGTTGTGGTTTCTGTGCACTGAATTTCATAATTATGTATGCATCCATAATTACGCAATTCCTTGCACAGTCCGCACAATTTGTTTGTAATGTGAAGGGGAGGAAAAATCAAACCTGTGATGAGTGTGACTAGACTACCATAAGGTCCTTTTAATTAGATCAACAAATGATCCTTTTAATTAGGCCACCAAGGAGTCCTTTCAGCTATCTCACCACATGATATTCCTAACCATATTTTTGGATCAATCTGTTTAACTAGACCACTCAAGGGGTCTAATTATAGAATAGTACAATATAATCCAAGGGTCTTTACTATTACGTAAAATCCCATTGAGGATTTAATATAGTACCTTTGGATATCCTACTATGAATCCCTTATACGAATATATGGAAGATTCTACGAGGATTTGGATAACAAAACTTGGATTACACAAAAACATAAAAGGAAACACATAAGCACATAATCACATAGTTGTTTAATTTGATTATAAATTTGTTATTAACTTGTTATCGATTGAAAATGGATATGGAAACCAGTCGATGGACTTCAATGTCCTCTGGGATCTATCTAAAAAGATAGGAAGATCTTCCAAAAATTCGATTTTTGTTTTCAAAGAAACGTAATATTCGAATTAAGGAACACATCAATTTTTGGATTTACGGAAATACCCTTAGGTACCCTATTAAGGATTTATAGTGGTACTTTGGGTATTCGTCTAGTGTTGTAACTTGCGCCTTGTACTTCGTTTCCTTGGAAGAAACGGGTACTTAGGAATTTCGTGGATAACGCAAGAGATCATAAAATAGAAAAATTTTGGGGGGTAGTTTGCTTTTCAAGGAATACGATTCCTTGATTGCTGGTATTGTAAGGGATATGTTCTTTATACATACAACCATATAAATACATTGCAATGTATATAAAAGATTTATTTATAAACAATGATAACAACTGTTTCATGGACCTTGACAACAAAAGAAAATAATACATAAGACGTGATTATTTCTAAAGGGTGTTGTCTTCTAGTCGGTCAGATGCTCATCCCTGTGCTGGATTTGCATTAGCAAGCTTTGGGCAATTTCTTCGGAAATGACCCATCTCGCCACAATTGTAGCAAGAACCTGGTGGAAAGCGAGCTTGAGCAGGATTGTTGTCAGCTTGATTTGGTGCAACTGCTGCTACGCAAACTTTTGCTGTATGACCTTTACGTCCACAAATTTGACATTCGCGGCACTTCACACTAGCATGATGATGAGGGTTACATTGGTTGCACAAGGGTGAAGTTCCATTGTATGGCTTCCTAGTAGGGGGTTGAGCCGGTTGGTTGGGGATGGCTTGATCATTGTGAGTAACCATGGCGAAGTTCTGAGAAGCCTTTCGCTTCTTTGACTCCTTAGGGGATCCAGTCTGTACATCCATGGTCTTTGATTCCTCAATTGGTTTCTTGTCACCCTTTCGGAAAAGCTTACGTTTCCTGATCTGAGATTCAGTCAAGGTTGCAGCTAGCTCAATGGCCTGCCTAACCATAGTGGGGTTACTACCAGTAACAATGTCCTGAACTGAGTCAGGGAGACCATCAATGTATTTTTCGATCGCCTTATCCAAAGGCGTAACCATGGTAGGACACAACAGGCTCAGCTCCTCATATCGATCAGTGAAGGCTCGATGTTCACCGCTGTCTTGCTTAAGATCGTCGAATTCCCTTTCCAAGGCCCTGATCTCGTGACGAGGACAGAATTCCTTCATCATCAGTGCTCTAAGTTCTTCCCACGTTTGAGCCAGTGCCACTTCGGCACCCCTATCTCTCACCACACCGTTCCACCACGTCAAAGCTCGTTTCTCAAAGACACTAGATGCGAAATCTACCTTTCGATCATTTGGACATTGAACATGTCTGAAGGTGCTCTCTAAACTCTCGAACCATTGCAGAAGTGCAGTCGCTCCTTGAGACCCAGAAAACTTTGATGGCTTAGCCGAGTTGAACGTCTTGAAATTGCAGGGGGCATTATTGTTGTTGAGAGCTTGGTGACATTGAGCAATGATGTTCGGGATTGCAGCAGTCATTTTCTGTGTAATGACAGCTGCCAGCTCTTCAATAGATACCGGATTTTCGCGTCGTGGAGGCATTCTAAAAGGGAAACAAGAAAGAAAACAAATGAAATGGCATTGGGTAAGAATATGATGTTACAATTACCGACCAAAATCATGGTTGATGGTCATTTGTTTGAACCACGAAGCAAACAAACAACACAAAGGCTGAATCAAAGCAAATAGATCCTCATAGTGTATCGCGAAGACATGCTCGCCTATAAGTGGACACTCACCCCATGAGTTCCCAGGTAAGAGTGACTGGTCCGATTATGTGGATTTGTACGAACACTCTAGCCTTAAACAAAAAACCCAGGGTATAGGCATCCACTCTTCCAGTTTGCACGTGTTCACACTATTTAGGACCCAAAACTTTGACGAGAGTTTTGAAAACTCAAAGGGGATCAAAACCTTACAATAGAGGGTTCAAAACCTAGTAATCAATCATCCTAGAACAGATGATTAGTTTTCAAAGCGGTTTTGAAATTTATGTTCTTGTTGTGATTGTCGCCTAAGGATAGGTGACGGTATTGTTTTATGACTAAACGCAAGTAAACTCGCGTTAGGGTCCTAAGAAGGTTATAGACTAGGTCAAAGTATTACTAATAACCTAATTCCCTATAACCATTGGCTCTGATACCAACTTTTCTGTCACACCCCAACCACGTGAGACAACGTAACGTGACGGAAACGTCGGGGAGTGTTATAACAGAATTAATCGTTTCAAATCCATGGCAATTAAAGTTTCGTTTTATTAATCAAACAAGAGAGTTTACATTGTTTTAAACAAGAAACAAAGAGTACATAACATAAATTAACTAGTTCTTGTCTCGTTTTAAGTCACTAAGGCACAGGTCCGCCTAAGTATGTCTTGATAAGTCCTATGCATCATCTCCTGAAAACACATGTGAAAATAGGTACGTCAGCATAAAAATGCCTGTGAGATACATAGGTTTTGTGAAAATAGGATTCATGACTTATGTTTGAGAAAATGTTTAGTCATGAACCTTGTAATTTGCTTTGTCTTGTAAATCATTTAAAAAACGATAAGATCAGATGATATGTATAAATAAGAGAATAATGTATGGTTAAATGAATAACCATGTAAGATGAGTTTGTATAAGATAAGTTGTTTGTAAATCAATGTATTGTGAAAAGTATGTTATTTATATAAAATGTTATATGTCTCAAACTGAAATGATTCAAATAACGCTACGACATGTAATACCATACAAACACTTATATATAGGAAGTACCAGCGGCGTATACACCATGCTTGTATCATATTACACACGCATTGTTATTTAATCACTTACTCAAACCAAACTACCAAAGTAAAATGTTCATGTCTAATGTAAATCATGTAATGTGTATCCAAAATGTAAGCATGTGATGAATAACAAATGTACTAAGTATGATGAACAATGCAACAAATGGACATACATAGCATGTGAACTGTACTAAGTATGCAACAATAGACATACATAGCATGTGACGTGAAACAACTGTACTAAGTATGCAACAATAGAAAAACACAGCATGTGACGTGAAACAACTGTACTAAGTATGCACACAATGGGCATACATAGCATGAAATGTAATGTAAAACATGTACTATAAATGTACTAATGAACATAGCAAGTATATGATGTGAAAGCATGAAAGTAACAAGTTGGCACATGTGTTCCACCCCAAAACGTTTGGAAAACAGTAAAAGAGGGGTCTATGTACTCACATGAGATTGCTTAGTAGTCCTTGAGTAACAACCAAACAATGCTAGCGATCACGGATATCAAACGGCACCTAATATAGGTAACTATGTTAATAAACCGGACCTAAATCGGAAGATTTAGATAGAATGAGGGTTCGTAAACCAAACGAGTATGGAGACTCGTGTCATATGGTTTAACAAAGCCTACATACTAAATGAAACCTAACCTAAGTGCTTACGACCCATTACGACCCGTTTAGGTAGCTTATGCTACTTTAACGCGTCGTTCGCGTGAAACGCGTTCGGACCGCCTAACTAGTCCTATGACAAGTAGAATATGCCTTAACATGTTTAATATTGTCGCCAAATCAGTTTAGATGTCAAAAGTTATGTCACATATGTTTATAATGAATTTTGGCATCAAAGGGGTATTTTGGTAATTTACCTAAGGCATATAAACTACCTATCATACAACTACTTAAACGTCGTGACCATAAGGTATAACCTCGGAAGGTTATTCCCTACCTACTATGGTCACCTAATGTGTTTGGTCGGATCCTAATGATCGACCAAATGGGTCGGGTTCGAAGGTATAAGCGATTTATTAGATCGCTTACCCTTACGACCCTAGACAACGTGGTAATCAGTAGGCATAGTCACAAGGGACTATAACCGTCGTGATTACAATCACGTTGCGAAGTTCAAACGAACTTCGCATTGACCATAGACTGGTCAATGTAGAAAGTCAAACAAAGTTTGACTTTCAGACTCGAAAAGCAATAAAAGAACGAAGGAACACTTACGAAGGGTCCCCGAATGCTAATCTCGATCCAAGTAGCTCAGGTATGAAACAATGGTTTCAACTTAGAGCTTCTCAAATCAAAATTCTTGTGGGTTTTGCAAATGAAGGCAAGGGGTATTTATAGGATTCGTAGAGCCGTTAAGATCGTTTCTTGGAAACCGTGATTTGATCTTTTTTTTTTGAACGGCAAATTTGGATCACTGACGGACCACTGGAGTATCATCGTGCCACCAGAGGAACCACCCGATCATATCCATCTCCACTAGGCATAATGCCTCACCAATTCAGGAGGAAACCCAATAAACATGGGAAAACCCCCTTTGTGAGAATCGAACCCAGGACCTATTGGTCCCAAAGTATTATCTCACCACCAAGATGCCACTAGGACCTATTGGTTCGTTTAGCCGTACGGTTGCGATGTTCGCTTATTTACGACGGAATGCACATAAGCGCGGAAAACGATCCGAATGGCGCGACGAATGGATTTTTCTTATGCCAAACACTAAAATAAAATATTTTAGTGCTTACATAAATTTTTGGATGTCCGGATGTATTCTGAACGTAAGTTATGCGCGAAAGTGCAAACTTGTGCACTTTTTGACGCTTTTAGTCCCTGAATGACCAAAAAGTTTATTTAAGCACACCGAACCCCTCAAATCCTATTTCTAAGCTATGTAAAGGATATTTAGGGTGTGTTTAACTTATGGCCATGTTCCGGAATGTCTGTTACAGTTCAAATTGGCATACTTTCGCAGTTTGTCAAATTTAGTCCTTGTAAGTGAATTAACTTGATTTCGGCATTCCAAACCATCCAAAACTTATTTCTAAGTTATGTAGAGGTAATTTAAGGTATGTTAAGCCTATTTCACTATTCCGGAGTGTTCGTTGCATTAAACTGGTTATATCTTCGCATTAGAGCGCGTATAATCTTCCAGAAAGCTATTTAAAGCTTGAAATCGAACAAGAGTTGATATGTGCAAACGATACACATATTTTTACAAATACCAAGTATGAAATACAATATTTCATTGGTTTGGCATTTGTTTGATGGTCGCAGTGACACAGGTGTCACAGTCTCCCCTTCTTTAGGAAATTTCCTCCCGAAATTAATTCGTAGGAGTCTGTCTGTGACTTTGTGCCAAATAACCACTAGAGATATGAAAGACATAATCCTGACATTTCCTTAATGGACATTCTTCAGAAACAAAAATGAACGGAATGAGTCATTTTCCATGATTTCTTCAGAAACGAAAATAAACGGGATGAGTCATTTTCCATAATTTCTTCAGAAACGAAAATGAACAGAATGAGTCATTTTCCACAATTTCTTCAGAAACGAAAATGAACAGAATGAGTCATTTTCCACCATTTCTTCAGAAACGAAAATGAACGGAATGAGTCATTTTCCACGATTTCTTCAGGAACGAAAATGAACAGAATGAGTCGTTTTCCACCATTTCTTCAGAAACGAAAATGAACAGAATGAGTCATTTTCCACCATTTCTTCAGAAACGAAAATGAACGGGATGAGTCATTTTCCATGATTTCTTCAGGAACGAAAATGAACGGGATGAGTCATTTTCCACGATTTCTTCAGGAACGAAAATGAACAGAATGAGTCATTTTCTACAATTTCTTCAGGAATGAAAATGAACAGAATGAGTCATTTTCCACAATTTCTTCAGAAACGAAAATGAACAGAATGAGTCATTTTCCACAATTTCTTTAGAAATGAAAATGCACGGAATGAGTCATTTCTAGACACACGACCAAACTTGTTGTGGTTTCTGTGCACTGAATTTCATAATTATGTATGCATCCATAATTACGCAATTCCTTGCACAGTCCGCACAATTTGTTTGTAATGTGAAGGGGAGGAAAAATAAAACCTGTGATGAGTGTGACTAGACTACCATAAGGTCCTTTTAATTAGATCAACAAATGATCCTTTTAATTAGGCCACCAAGGAGTCCTTTCAGCTATCTCATCACATGATATTCCTAACCATATTTTTGGATCAATCTGTTTAACTAGACCACTCAAGGGGTCTAATTATGGAATAGTACAATATAATCCAAGGGTCTTTACTATTACGTAAAATCCCATTGAGGATTTAATATAGTACCTTTGGATATCCTACTATGAATCCCTTATACGAATATATGGAAGATTCTACGAGGATTTGGATAACAAAACTTGGATTACACAAAAACATAAAAGGAAACACATAAGCACATAATCATATAGTTGTTTAATTTGATTATAAATTTGTTATTAACTTGTTATCGATTGAAAATGGATATGGAAACCAGTCGATGGACTTCAATGTCCTCTGGGATCTATCTAAAAAGATAGGAAGATCTTCCAAAAATTCGATTTTTGTTTTCAAAGAAACGTAATATTCGAATTAAGGAACACATCAATTTTTGGATTTACGGAAATACCCTTAGGTACCCTATTAAGGATTTATAGTGGTACTTTGGGTATTCGTCTAGTGTTGTAACTTGCGCCTTGTACTTCGTTTCCTTGGAAGAAACGGGTACTTAGGAATTTCGTGGATAACGCAAGAGATCATAAAATAGAAAAAATTTGGGGGGTAGTTTGCTTTTCAAGGAATACGATTCCTTGATTGTTGGTATTGTAAGGGACATGTTCTTTATACATACAACCATATAAATACATTGCAATGTATATAAAAGATTTATTTATAAACAATGATAACAACTGTTTCATGGACCTTGACAACAAAAGAAAATAATACATAAGACGTGATTATTTCTAAAGGGTGTTGTCTTCTAGTCGGTCAGATGCTCATCCCTGTGCTGGATTTGCATTAGCAAGCTTTGGGCAATTTCTTCGGAAATGACCCATCTCGCCACAATTGTAGCAAGAACCTGGTGGAAAGCGAGCTTGAGCAGGATTGTTGTCAGCTTGATTTGGTGCAACTGCTGCTACGCAAACTTTTGCTGTATGACATTTACGTCCACAAATTTGACATTCGCGGCACTTCACACTAGCATGATGATGAGGGTTACATTGGTTGCACAAGGGTGAAGTTCCATTATATGGCTTCCTAGCAGGGGGTTGAGCCGGTTGGTTGGGGATGGCTTGATCATTGTGAGTAACCATAGCGAAGTTCTGAGAAGCCTTTCGCTTCTTTAACTCCTTAGGGGATCCAGTCTGTACATCCATGGTCTTTGATTCCTCAATTGGTTTCTTGTCACCCTTTTTGTCACACCCCCAAAATCCACAAGCGGAGTATCACTGCTTGGAGGCGTGACTGACCAGGATCAAACCACTAATCATATTGAACAAGTAAATAATTAAATGTAAAAGTCCAACCAGCACGTTTAGTGTCCAAAACAAACATAGTTAAGTTATGAGCGGAAGCATAATGTTTAAAACCAAATCAAAAGTTTAAATATCCAAATGTTAACATGGCACTCAGCTGTCCATGTCCCACAACGACTCTTCCTTGTGCAAGCTCCAGCTAAGAACCTATAGACCTTCAAAGCATGTAGTAACGAGTCAACAACAAGTTGAGTGAGTTCACGTTTGGTTGTCCAGTTTATAGTTGTTCCGAAAACACAGTTTGCTCTTTACCAGCTATCCAGCCGTGGGGGTTACCCCATAGTTCGAAAAATGTTTTTTTTAGTTACCCGTTCTTACGTTGGCTATTCCAGCCCGGCTCTATGGCCGTGGGGGCTACCCCATGTTTAATTCACCAGACTCGTTACCATATCGACTACTAACGTTCGTCATGTTTAAGTGCCCTAACGTCTGTGTCTATCATCACTGACGTGCCATAGTCCATTAGTCCACGCCCGTCCTCTGCGGCACGGTGTGAGGTTTGTTAAACCTAATAGCGCTATTTAACTAATGACCCGTTCGCCATTGGCCTCGGCGATTAAGTCGATATAAAAGGAGGGACTTCGTTGATAGAGTTCTAGTCTAGTATAGTTAAATCCGTCTCATACTGGACGAGGAATCTATGTTCCTGATTACGTCTCAACAGGACGAGGAATCCCTATTCCTTAACCCATTCCCAACCCCTGGGAATCCCAGCTTTGTAACGAGGTGTGAACTCACCTTGGTTTGCTTGGCAGATTACACAGAAAGGTCACGTCTAAATGCTAGTGGTCAACCACGTCCTATCATGGTTATTATACAAGTCAGGTTTTGGTTTCAAGTATCGTACATATGTTTACACATAAGCTAACAGTTACGAACACGTATTGATCATGGCAACCACGTAAACACTTAAACAGTCAATTCTATAAAACGCCCAACTTGTACGATTCAACAGATAAAGCCCAGTAACAGTCGGCCCAACATGTTGTGCGGTCGGCACAACTTGTGCGACCCACATCATGTTGTGCGATCCATTATACACCCGGCCCAACAACATAAGTAGTCCAATAACATACACGGCCCAAACACTAACAGATAAACCAACTTGTACGATTCTTGCATCTTGTGCGATTCCATTTGATACCCGGCCCAAGTAACAAGAAGCCCAAATAAGCAAAATTAGTTCAACAGTAACCGGCCCAGCAATTAACAAATAAACAACTTGTGCGACTGATGGCACAACTTGTGCGACCGAGGACTTGTGTGATTGGTCTTGTACGATTAGATGAAATCTGATCTTGTACGACCAAGGAAGGACTTGTGCGATCGGTTAAATCTTCCACAATTCATGCCATTAAGTTACAAACTTATTGATAATTTCCATATTTGTAGATGTCAATCAACAGTTTCTAAACCCAACCATATTCGATCAACACAGGTAATCATTATCACTAACAGTTATGAGTTTCCTCAAAACCCTAAAATAATTCTAACAATTACATCGATTACATCATATCATCATTCAATCGTCAATCAGTTATCGGAAATCATTATACAATCATGATTATAATTCGAATATCATTAAACCACATTAATGTTTATCATATCCATCAACAAAACCGAATCATCATTCCACCCACAACAATAACACATGGCACTAACACCCACATGCAACCGATCATGATTTCTATATTGTTTGGCTGCACATGCATACATCAATATAGTCAAAAGGTTTATCTAAAGTAGCCGACCACCATGCCCCTAATCTTATTTCTATTGGACCTAAACATGAGAACCATTACTCATCAATTAGCATGTCATATTACATCATCATACACGTAAACATCATGGTAGCCGATTAATATTATCATACACGTAAACATCATTGTTCATCATACAATCAATACTTAATCATTTAACCAAATCGTGAAATCATAACATTATTCATAACACACTAACCGATTAAGAAGAGAAAGGAATAGACAATTGATCCGAATCAAGAAAGATCTTCGCTAGAGAGGATGTGTTTGCGGTTGCCGTCAAGCTCGTGAGAGAGAGAGAGAGAGAGAGTACTAGGGTTTGAGTGGTGTTGTGTGATTGCAAAATAATGAAATGTGTTTACCAACTCAAGAGGCTATGCGTATGAGGAGTAGGCCGAACCCATCATGGGCCGCCTATATGTTCCGAGTTCAAGGAGAAGTGGGCCGAGAGTTGCATGAGCCAAAGCCCATTGGCTTGTGCGTTCGGATGTCTATTGTGCGATCGGTTTCTATCGTGTGGTAATACATACATATAAACAAACACAACAATTCACATTTAACATCACATTCAATGTCATAGCATTCCATTTAATCATTCAATTCACAACATCACAAAATATTTAAGTTTCAACAGGTTACAAAGATAGGTTCGGAAATACGAGTTGTCACACTTTCGGAAAAGCTTACGTTTCCTGATTTGAGATTCAGTCAAGGTTGCAGCTAGCTCAATGGCCTGCCTAACCGTAGTGGGGTTACTACCAGTAACAATGTCCTGAACTGAGTCAGGGAGACCATCAATGTATTTTTCGATCGCCTTATCCAAAGGCGTAACCATGGTAGGACACAACAGGCTCAGCTCCTCATATCGATCAGTGTAGGCTCGATGTTCACCGCTGTCTTGCTTAAGATCGTTGAATTCCCTTTCCAAGGCCCTGATCTCGTGACGAGGACATAATTCCTTCATCATCAGTGCTCTAAGTTCTTCCCACGTTTGAGCCAGTGCCACTTCGGCACCCCTATCTCTCACCACACCGTTCCACCACGTCAAAGCTCGTTTCTCAAAGACACTAGATGCGAAATCTACCTTTCGCTCATTTGGACATTGAACATGTCTGAAGGTGCTCTCTAAACTCTCGAACCATTGCAGAAGTGCAGCCGCTCCTTGAGACCCAGAAAACTTTGATGGCTTAGCCGAGTTGAACGTCTTGAAATTGCAGGGGGCATTATTGTTGTTGAGAGCTTGGTGACATTGAGCAACGATTTTCGGGATTGCAGCAGTCATTTGCTGTGTAATGACAGCTGCCAGCTCTTCAATAGATACCGGATTTTCGCATCGTGGAGGCATTCTAAAAGGGAAACAAGAAAGAAAACAAATGAAATGGCATTGGGTAAGAATATGATGTTACAATTACCGACCAAAATCATGGTTGATGGTCATTTGTTTGAACCACGAAGCAAACAAACAACACAAAGGCTGAATCAAAGCAAATAGATCCTCATAGTGTATCGCGAAGACATGCTCGCCTATAAGTGGACACTCACCCCAAGAGTTCCCAGGTAAGAGTGACTGGTCCGATTATGTGGATTTGTACGAACACTCTAGCCTTAGACAGAAAACCCAGGGTATAGGCATCCATTCTTCCAGTTTGCACGTGTTCACACTATTTAGGACCCAAAACTTTGACGAGAGTTTTGAAAACTCAAAGGGGTTCAAAACCTTACAATAGAGGGTTCAAAACCTAGTAATCAATCATCCTAGAACAGATGATTAGTTTTCAAAGCGGTTTTGAAATTTATGTTCTTGTTGTGATTGTCGCCTAAGGATAGGTGACGGTATTGTTTTATGACTAAACGCAAGTAAACTCGCGTTAGGGTCCTAAGAAGGTTATAGACTTGGTCAAAGTATTACTAATAACCTAATTCCCTATAACCATTGGCTCTGATACCAACTTTTCTGTCACACCCCGACCACGTGAGACAACGTAACGTGACGGAAACGTCGGGGAGTGTTGTAACATAATTAATCGTTTCAAATCCATGGCAATTAAAGTTTCGTTTTATTAATTAAACAAGAGAGTTTACATTGTTTTAAACAAGAAACAAAGAGTACATAACATAAATTAACTAATTCTTGTCTCGTTTTAAGTCACTAAGGCACAGGTCCGCCTAAGTATGTCTTGATAAGTCCTATGCATCATCTCCTGAAAACACATGTGAAAATAGGCACGTCAGCATAAAAATGCCTGTGAGATACATAGGTTTTGTGAAAATAGGATTCATGACTTATGTTTGAGAAAATGTTTAGTCATGAACCTTGTAATTTGCTTTATCTTGTAAATCATTTGAAAAACGATAAGATCAGATGATATGTATAAATAAGAGAATAATGTATGGTTAAATGAATAATCATGTAAGATGAGTTTGTATAAGATAAGTTGTTTGTAAATCAATGTCTTGTGAAAAGTATGTTATTTATATAAAATGTTATATGTCTCAAACTGAAATGATTCAAATAACGCTACGACACGTAATACCATACAAACACTTATATATAGGAAGTACCAGCGGCGTATCCACCATGCTTGTATCATATTACAGACGCCTTGTTATTTAATCACTTACTCAAACCAAACTACCAAAGTAAAATGTTCATGTCTAATGTAAATCATGTAATGTGTATCCAAAATGTAAGCATGTGATGAATAACAAATGTACTAAGTATGATGAACAATGCAACAAATGGACATACATAGCATGTGAACTGTACTAAGTATGCAACAATAGACATACATAGCATGTGACGTGAAACAACTGTACTAAGTATGCAACAATAGACATACATAGCATGTGACGTGAAACAACTGTACTAAGTATGCACACAATGGGCATACATAGCATGAAATGTAATGTAAAACATGTACTATAAATGTACTAATGAACATAGCAAGTATATGATGTGAAAGCATGGAAGTAACAAGTAGGCACATGTGTTCCACCCCAAAACGTTTGGAAAACAGTAAAAGAGGGGTCTATGTACTCACATGAGATTGCTTAGTAGTCCTTGAGTAACAACCAAACAATGCTAGCGATCACGGATATCAAACGGCACCTAATATAGGTAACTATGTTAATAAACCGGACCTAAATCGGAAGATTTAGATAGAATGAGGGTTCGTAAACCAAACGAGTATGGAGACTCGTGTCATATGGTTTAACAAAGCCTACATACTAAATGAAACCTAACCTAAGTGCTTACGACCCATTACGACCCGTTTAGGTAGCTTATGCTACTTTAACGCGTCGTTCGCGTGAAACGCGTTCGGACCGCCTAACTAGTCCTATGACAAGTAGAATATGCCTTAACATGTTTAATATTGTCCCCAACTCAGTTTAGATGTCAAAAGTTATGTCACATATGTTTATAATGAATTTTGGCATCAAAGGGGTATTTTGGTAATTTACCTAAGGCATATAAACTACCTATCATACAACTACTTAAACGTCGTGACCATAAGGTATAACCTCGGAAGGTTATTCCCTACCTACTATGGTCACCTAATGTGTTTGGTCGGATCCTAATGATCGACCAAATGGGTCGGGTTCGAAGGTATAAGCGATTTATTAGATCGCTTACCCTTACGACCCTAGACAACGTGGTAATCAGTAGGCATAGTCACAAGGGACTATAACCATCGTGATTACAATCACGTTGCGAAGTTCAAACGAACTACACATTGACCATAGACTGGTCAATGCAGAAAGTCAAACAAAGTTTGTTGGTGCATGTTTGTGACACCAGCTTAGCTTAGATTTGGTCTTTGGATATCTTGTAATTAGATAAACGATAAACAGTTAGCGGGTTTAGCTTTGTAATAGTTAGTTGAAATGTTTGGGCTAACCAAACCCAATGAATTGGGTGATGTGGGGCGAATTGGGCCTGTCCAATTCGCAGTCCATGATGTTTAACCTTGGCCCATGTATTAACCTTGTGTTATATAAACAGGGTTAGGCTTTAGGGTTTAGGTTAATCAGCCAGAACATTGTTTGAGAGCAATTTCGTGATTGACTAAGGTCTTGGACGAAATTGAGAGGGAGTTAGGGTTTAGATTGATTGTAAAACCTTGGTTTGATAATCAATAGAAAATCCAGTTTGAAAGTGAATTGCTGTTTCTGTTTTCTACTTGTTTCTGTGATAAATAGATCAAGAGGATTCCGCACTCTTGATTGGAAAGACAATTCTGTTGAAGATCCATACGAATAGGGGACCTACAATTGGTATCAGAGCATTAGGCTCTTGAAGGCTCGGTTCAGAATTGTTCTTATAGTAACTGGAAGTTGGTTAAAATTTTCGAAATTTTTTTTAAAACCTGAAATTATGGTTTCGAAGTTTCTTGAGTTTTGATAATTTTCAGCGAATTTGTTTGTGGTTGATCAGTTTGTTTGTTGAGTTTTGCTGATTTGCAGGTTTTTGGGACGATTTCTGTTGGATTTTGACGAGTATTTGGCTGGAATTCGAAGACTGTTCTTCGTGTTCATCATATTGTTTTCGAAAATTTACTGATATTTTGCCTTGTGATTTTGCAGGAAAGTGTTGGTGAAATCTGGAAAATCTTCAGAATTTCGAAAAGATTAAGTTTCCTGATTTACTGATCTGCGAAATTAATAGCCTGCGAAATTAACTGATCCAGCATTTTTACCAGCGAATTTGTGACTTGATTACTCGGTGACCGGCGAAGCTAAATCCAAAGGCGACTTTGGTAACCGTATAATTTTCCTCAGCGAAATTATTACGATTTTTGGCGACTTTACAGGTCGTCGTAATAGCGAAATTATACCAGCGAATTTGTCCAGCAAAGATAACCAGCGAAATTGAACAAACAACAGACCAGCGAAATTAATCACTAACCCAGCGAAATTAACTGATACCAGCGAATTTAACAGGGTGGAATTTTCGTTGGCAAGCGTCGAGAAAATTTGACTGTTTTGCAAATAGAAAGTGATCCGTAGCTCGTTTGACAGAACCGTTTGGACCGTTAGATTCCTTGGATTTTTAGGGTAAAAAAAAAAAAAAAAAGACTCTGGAAAAACCCGAATACGGTTTTTGACATTATATATCATTGGATTTGTCTTTTCGAGACGATTCTAAAGGTGTAATTTGGTAACCACTGTTTTCGGAGATATTTTGTACGGTTTTTATCGGTACGGTTACGGTAAAACGTGTTTAAAGATGGTCAGAATGGATAAGTTCAGTGAGACTGTTAAGAATTGGCCGAAGCTTACAAATGTTAAAGAGTATGATGTTTGGAAGGAGGAGTTTGAATCAGTTGTGAAAAGTGAGGATTTTAGAATGTGGTGTTGTATGATAGATGGATATGTTGCTCCTTCACGTCGTGTCGAAGGAAGGGTTATAGTGATGTCTTATGACAAGATGGATGAATCTGAGAGACAGGTGGTTGAAGCTGAGAAGAAAACTTTAGCTGCGATAAAGATGTCCTTACCTGATAGCATCAAGCATATCTTCAACAAGTACACTAATTCAAAGGATATGTGGGATGCTTTACAAAAGCGATATCAGGGAAATGAGAGTGCCACTCAGGCATTCATGGCAGAGATAGTGCCAGTTGATGAGGCTGAAACTAGTGTGAGTGATGCTGAATCTGAAGTGAACAATGCTGAAGCAAAAGTGGATGCTGAAGTAGGGAAAGAGAGTGAAGCTGAACAGGTTGTTGCTGATGAAAACTCAGAAGTTCATGCGAAAGAGGTACAATCTATTTCTGTGTGTTTGAGATGTCGTGAACTACAGGGTGAGGTTGACAGGTTGTCAACACAAAACCAAAGTCTGGTAAGTGAGATGTCTAACATAAAAGAAGCAAACTTTTCTGCTAAAAGAAATGAATCGTCATCCTTGAAGAAGATAAGAGGTTATGAAGCTGAAATTGAAGCTTTAACTTGCAAACTAAATGAAAAACTTCAAGTCATTGACTTAGCTCATGACATGATGGCTGAGAAAACAAAAGAGATTTCTGAAAAATGCAAAGAGTTGTCAGATGCACAACTCAAAATTGTTGAACTTGAAAAGAAATTAGGTCAATTCAGAGATTCATCTTTTGTAATGAAACACATGATGGGTGGGTTAAAGAAGAGTAATGACAAGACCAGTGTGGGCTTCCAGGGCTTTAATGAAGTTCCACCTCCTCTTAGTCATGACTATTCATTCCTGCCTAGTGAAAATGAGCTAGCAGATTTTATGGCATCTACACCAAGTAGTTTCGCATCCACATCAAGTCAAGGTGATGGATCTGAGAGTGATGATTTGAAAAAGAAAAATTCACCGCCTAAGAATAAAAATCAAGCTTTTGTCAAAAAGATTAATTTTGTTCAAGGTAGTGATATGAAAAATGAAACTGCTGTTATTGAAAATGAATCGAATGTAGAGTTTGCTAAAAATAAGAGAATAGAAAAATATGAAATAAAGAAAACTGAACAAGGTTCATCCAAAGGATCATCACCATCTGATAAGGGATCTACCTCAGAGACTCCAGCTAAGAAGTCTTCGAAAAAGAGATCGTGCTTCAAATGTCACGTCAAGGGACATGTAGCAAGCTGCTGTCCTAACAAAAAGAGTGAAGCACAACTTAGTGAAAAACAGAGAGGGAAATTACCAGTGAAGGAAGGTGATAGTGAGGAGAAAGGATCAAATTCTCAAAAGAAATCTGCTCCTAAGCAACCAAAAAATGTTGCTGTTGGTGTAGATAAGGCTGGAACAGGAACTCCACAAGTTCCACGTTTTCAAAGAAATCAACCTAGATTTCAGCCTAGATCTCCACCAGGAAGATACGAGATACCTAGAAGCAATTTTAATGGAAATTTAAATAATTTCAGAAGTCAAGGTCAATATCAAAATCGATAACAAAATAATGGTTGTCGAAATTTTTATAACAATGGCTTTAGAAATTATAACAATAATGCTTCTTGGAATCAAAATTCAAGATTTCAAAATCAGAATTTTCAAAGGTCAAATAGTCCAAACACATATAGGAACCATCAGGACCAGAGACCTTATGGAAATCAAACCCCATTTCCATCAACAGGTCTGAGATCCAAGACTCCAGTTAGGAGTAATGGATATTGGATGGATGTTCCAGTGGTTGGTGAATTTGGACGACCCAAGACCATTAAGGCTTGGGTCCCCCAATCTAACTAATTTCTTAGTTGGTGTGTGCAGGAGCTGCTAAGGAGGACTATCAACTTATGTTGATAGTGGCTGCTCTAGGCACATGAAGGGGGATGTGAGATTGTTGATATATTTATATTGATTGATTTAAATTGAAGTTCAAAGTGCTGAGTTGACACACTAGATAACCTGGCAGATCTTTATACTAAAGCATTTGACAGGGCTCGCTTTGAACACTTAGTTGAACTCAACGGGATGAGGAATCCTGAATAACTGGTTTTTCATAAGAATTTTTGTAAATAGTTTACTGCTTCTCTTAAAAATCAAAAATAAAAAAAAATTTGAAAAATCAAAAACATAAAAAAAATAGAAATTAAAAAATGAGTTATCACTGTGTGAAAAAGAAGAAATGATAGTACATCAGCAACTTAGACTGTCACACTTGAACTGAATTAAATTGCATAAGTGTGATAGCAACTTCATCATATGATGTACCAGTAGGCAAAAGCATGAAATAATCAACTTACCAATGAGATATAAACTTAAATGAACTGAATATGAGTGGGGAACACATCAGTGGTGTATGGTTTAATGACCTTAAATCTTGCGTTGATAGATTGCCAAAATCTGAAGTTTTGGGTCTTTATACTGTTATTTTATCTGGGGATATCTTGGCTGTCTTTCTGTTCAGAACTAAAATTGTACATGACCCCAGGAAAGAAAGTCACTTGGAATTAGCACATTTTTATTTGAATGTCTGTATGTTGTCCCGATACACACAATTTTGATCTGATTCTGAAATCTTCTCTGAAAAAAGTCGTGTACCTCCTCTGCTGCATCCAGATATATGCTGACCTGGAGGTGCTAGGCAACGACAGCTTCTGCTGCATCCAGATACATGCTGACCTAGCTGTTCGTTGTCGCGCTATAGATCTAATACACCCGAAAGAGGCCCTCTAGTGCCCAAAAGAAACCCAATAAACCTATATCAAATTGAGAAAACACATTTGATCTGTATATTATACCATCTCTCCTAAAGATCTATTCTGTTCTCTTCTCAACCTATTCCCAGTTAAGATTTCAGAAATCTGGATTGGACTTGTGAAATATGTGGTAGGGAAGATACTTGCATGATAGAGTGTGTTGTTTATATTTCCAGGATTTGATTAGTATTTATTTGGGTGTTCTCTGTTAAGCAATTAAAACATGATAAAACAGATTATATGCAGACCTAGACATTGTCAGGATATCTTAAAGGATGACATCAGTATACTCACCTACTACGATGAATCTTTGTGCATACCTTGATCGTGGGGGTATATCCTGAAGTGGGACACACTAATATTTCAGTAATTAATATTACCTTAACGTATCATACGGTAATGGTACTTGAAATGTTCATGCATTTTGTTTAAGAGGACAAACATACTGGTAATCGTCTTGGACTGCTTTTCACGAAAAATTAAATAAAGAATTATCTAATGGTGTGAAACAGTTTGAATGTGCTGATATGATCTTCTTACCAGTGATTCTCACAAAAATAGAGTGTTTATTGCTTTTGTTATTTAATTGCTTTCAGAAAATATAAAAAAATCCAAAAATAGTGTCTTTTTCTGTTTAAAATTCTTAACGTACGGAAAACTGTTATTCTTGGAGGAATTGTTACTGATAGGGGGAGACGGTGTTAGAAAGTGAGTTCAAAATTTTAAATCATGCGGGTTATAGGGTGTGTGATTAAAATGTTGAAAATGCTTAATCTGTGATACAGTTTAACTATCTCTTGAAAAATAATAATTTATTTAACTTATGTTGAAAAATTCTTATGGTTTCTCGAGATGTTTGTTTTATAGTATACAGATTGAAGCAGTGTGTTGCTGAGAAGTTGCTGTGTTGCTGAGAAAGTTGCTGTGAAGATGAGAGTTTGATTGGATGCATGGTAGAACCTCCTTTCTATATTGCAGACAAAGTTGAAGAGTTTGCAGATTGCTATATAAATGCTGAACTGGAGTTTACTCAAACGCTAAAGTTTTTGAAGATTTGGTGATTGGATGCATCAGCTTAGGGGGAGTCTGTTGCTGACAGAAGCTATTGAAGCTGAAGCTATCCAAAGACCAAAGACAGTGCAAGACTACATGAAGATTGCAAGACGACTGAAGACAAAGTTACTTTATGAAGCTATTGTCAAGGGGGAGTTTGTTGGTGCATGTTTGTGACAACAGCTTAGCTTAGATTTGGTCTTTGGATATCTTGTAATTAGATAAACGATAAACAGTTAACGGGTTTAGCTTTGTAATAGTTAGTTGAAATGTTTGGGCTAACCAAACCCAATGAATTGGGTGATGTGGGGCGAATTGGGCCTGTCCAATTCGCAGTCCATGATGTTTAACCTTGGCCCATGTATTAACCTTGTGTTATATAAACAGGGTTAGGCTTTAGGGTTTAGGTTAATCAGCCAGAACATTGTTTGAGAGCAATTTCGTGATTGACTAAGGTCTTGGACGAAATTGAGAGGGAGTTAGGGTTTAGATTGATTGTAAAACCTTGGTTTGATAATCAATAGAAAATCCAGTTTGAAAGTGAATTGCTGTTTCTGTTTTCTACTTGTTTCTGTGATATTCTGATCAAGAGGATTCCGCACTCTTGATTGGAAAGACAATTCTGTTGAAGATCCATACGAATAGGGGACCTACAAAGTTTGACTTTCGGACTCGAAAAGCAATAAAAGAACGAAGGAACATTTACGAAGGGTCCCCGAATGCTAATCTCGATCCAAGTAGCTCAGGTATGAAACAATGGTTTCAACTTAGAGCTTCTCAAATCAAAATTCTTGTGGGTTTTGAAAATGAAGGCAAGGGGTATTTATAGGATTCGTAGAGCCGTTAAGATCGTTTCTTGGAAATCGTGATTTGATCTTGGCCATACACCTACAAACCCTGGTTTTCTAAAACCATTTGAGCCCATAGATTTCCCCAAAACCATGTGCAACAAGAGGAATGGACCAGATCCAATGTTTCTGAAATTATGCTGTCTGGAGACAGCTTACGGACCGTAACACTCACAATGTTGAGGTCCGTAAGCTAACAACTTTACAGAATTGTCAGTTTTGGTCCCTGTTATGCATTTGAGCTATTTCTGACACGTTTAAGGCCCGTTAACCCCATTTAAAAGCTCTAAAATGAAGTTAAAGTATAGGTAACTTAAAATGTGCTAAAAAATATCTCGGATGTCGGTTCGTTTAGCCGTACGGTTGCTATGTTCGCTTATTTACGACGAAATGCGCATAAGCGCGGAAAGGGATCCGAATGGCGTGACGAATGGATTTTTCTTATGCCAAACACTAAAATAAAATATTTTAGTGCTTACATAAATTTTTGGTTGTCCGGATGTATTCTGAACGTAAGTTATGCGCGAAAGTGCAAACTTGTGCACTTTTTGACGCTTTTAGTCCCTGAATGACCAAAAAGTTTATTTAAGCACACCGAACCCCTCAAAGCCTATTTCTAAGCTATGTAAAGGATATTTAGGGTGTGTTTAACTTGTGGCCATGTTCCGGAATGTCTGTTACAGTTCAAATTGGCATACTTTCACAGTTTGTCAAATTTAGTCCCTGTAAGTGAATTAACTTGATTTCGGCATACCAAACCATCCAAAACTTATTTCTAAGTTATGTAGAGGTATTTTAAGGTATGTTAAGCCTATTTCACTATTCCGGAGAGTTCGTTGCATTAAACTGGTTATATCTTCGCATTAGAGCGCGTATAATCTTCCAGAAAGCGATTTAAAGCTTGAAATCGAACAAGAGTTGATACGTGCAAACGATACACATATTTTTACAAATCCCAAGTATGAAATACAATATTTCATTGGTTTGGAATTTGTTTGATGGTCACAGTGACACAGGTGTCACAGCTAAGACTTCTAGAAAATGAACGCCCACTAAGTACTCGACTCCACATGGTTCCCCTATTCCAACCGTGCCATAGTTTCTGAAAGGTAACCTGAGAAAGAACATGCGAAAAAGTCAGCATAAAGTTGAGCGAGTTCATAGATTGTTTTGGAAAATATTTAAAATAAATCTTTTGAATAACCGGTTTGTGAAATATTATTGAGAAAACGAATTTAAAAATCATTTTCTTGTCAAGTTATATGGAAACTTGTATTTGTAACGCATTATGTTAGTAAAACCATGTATTTGTAAGCTCTTGTATTTGTAAAGTTTGTATAACCGTCAATGCCCACCCTGACTTTGACTCCATGCCCGCATAATCCTATGCTTTGAATTTGTATAAAACATGGTATGTAATTTGTAAAACCCCGCTATGATAGCAAACAAGGAAAAGATCATCAATGGTTTGCAAGGTCACTGATATGTGTGACGGTGTAGGAAGACTCAAACCTAGCAAAGTTGTACCGGGCTTCCGGCTGGAAGACATAGTCACCCTATGGGCCTCCCTGGTCCTCATGGGTGTGGGCTCGCTACACCTAATTAGATCTATCACTCATGCCCCTCGGTACTACAAGAGGATTGATGGCCTCAAGTATACGCCCGCCCAATCACGTGATCTATGGTTCTTTCCTAGGCTAACCATACCAATTGTATTGTAAGTAATCATTTTGTAACATGTATTTTACCCCAGTCTCTCAGACTGAATTGCCCAACTAGTCTCTCAGACTAACTCCCTAGTCTCTCAGACCCACTCCCTAGTCTCGCAGACTGAATTACCCAGCTAGTCTCTCAGACTAACTCCCCAGTCTCTCAGACCAACCCAGTCCCAATATTATCACCAGACGATCCCATCCCTAGTCATGAAATCATTCACATTTCGATAATACGCATTTGTTTTGTAAAACCGGTATATTTAGTATGATTCATTCGTAAACCATTTGAGTTCCTTGATATCCGTTCGTAACATGATTTAGAAATATAAGCTTTCGTTCATTCAAAAACCTCGTATGTTCTAGCAAAACGTGCTTTGTCTAAAATATGCATTCTTTGTTCATCGAAAACTTTGTATGTTTCTGCAAAACGTGCATTTCTTTCCACCCCGAAAACATTTACAAGAATGTAAAACCGTAAAAAGGTGGGGTTATGAACTCACCTGAATTTCCATGTGCAAAGCTAGCTAATTACGACTTCGTGATGTCGTTTCCAAGATGAGACTCGCTAGCGTGCATTCTACAATATTCCTAACACGGAATATCTTATAAGTTTCTAATTTAAACGTAGCTAAACTACGTGTCCGAGCTCTACCGAGTCGTAAATAAAATGACTCTGCGAAGGTGTTAGTATTTTGATTTAGATTAATCAATCTATGGTTATTTGATCCCGTTTATAGTTGGGATAGAACTAAGTCTCGAGATCGACTTAATTTTCAAGTGATTAAGATATATATATATATATATATATATATATATATATTCGTGTATATAATAAAATATACATATACGAAGTCGTGTTAGTCATCGTGAATAGAAGGCGTAATGAAATAAATATACATATGTATATATTCAAAAGCTTGACGTTTGAAACAAATATAATCAACTACATTCATGTTATAAGAATATTCGGATTTTAGACGATTGAAATAAATATAAGTAATTATATTTATATTATGTGATTTTTCCGAATACTAAACGTTTGAAATGTTAATTCCGAATTCCGACGTTCGAAATAAATATATTAATTATATTTAGTTCGTAAAAGAGTTTAAAGTCGAAGTTTGAAATAAAATATAGACGTTACTTTTGTTTTATAAAAGTATACTAGCTAACGACGCTCGAAATAAATATAACAATATATTTATTTGTAAAAGCGTTCGGAAATATCGGTGTTCGAAATAAATATAAATAGTTATGTTTATTTTAAATGTGTATCGGGTTTCGTTAACTTATAACGCCGTCAAGCAAAATGTAAGTTTATATTCGTTTTATAAGAAAACTTAAACTTCGATAGGTTTCATTTTTAGAATAAAATACGTTTCGTATATCGGGTTTTTAACGAAAAACGGACAGAGTTTCCTTTGTTTTTGGAATAACCCCGACAACCAAAGTGTCATCATTTTCAAAACACAACAATTACGCAATAATAATATATATCATTTTTCGTCAAGTTCGCATAATAAAACGAAACAAATTACTATATAAAAGGTGGTTCGAGCTTGGTTCGCGTATTATAACTATGAAATAGATTGGAAAGAATTTCGCGTCGTTTAATCTTTACCGCGTCTCGCGTTTGACCAGTTGACCCGACCGTTGACCTGTTTGACCGCTGTTGACTTTCTGACCCGTTTTGACTCAATTCCGAACCTGTTGAACCGAAATAAATGTGAAGTGAACCGAAACCCGAATTAAAACTAAAATGCATGCTCCGAAACTGACCCGAGCCGAACTCGAAGCGAAAACCCAAGTCTGGAATCTGAACCCGAACATAATATGTTGATTGCTGACCCGTTGACTATCTTGACCGTTGACCTGAGCCGACTGAATCTGAAACCCGAACCGAGATGAAATCCGAACCAAAATAATATTGAATCTGAACCGAGCATACCTTAAATCTGAACCGAAAGAAGTCAAAACAAGACCAGCTGGCAATAATCACCACCACCACCGCCATAAAGTTTTCTGACGCGGCTCCGGTAGCCGTCGGCCACCACCGCCGCCCTTTTGTTTTCTGAAAACGGTGCACCACCGTTACGGAACCACCACCATCGCTGTGTCTTGTCGGCCGTCGCTGGCGGCTCTCCGCCGTCACCGGAAAACAAGAAAAAAAAACAAGATCGACACTCTTTTCCGTTCAGAAATCAAAAGAAAATAGTAACACGAGTCGGGTTCAACTTACCGGAAAGTCGCCGGAATATAAACTTCCTTGAAAATGTGCAGAAACACCCCTTGTGAGCCGATCTACGCATGCACGGAGTTAAAAGTTTAAAACGTGTTCGCCGGAATCTTGACCGGAACTTCGCCAGAGTTGCGCGTGAGCTCAAACGGCTAAGAATCGTTGGAAACGGGCACCGCCATTGCACTCAGAAGGTTTAGTTTAGTGGGGGTAGGGGTATTTTGTCAGAAAAAGACATCGGGACTTCGCCGGACCTCCGCCGCCTACGGCGGCTCCACCGCCGCACCGCCGTCGCCAGATACCCTCGTCGGACCTGTGCCGGTTTGTTCTAGAGGGAGTGAGAGTTTAGAGAACTTGAGGGTTAGTGAGAGAAAGAGATGGTGAAAATGAGAGGATTGGGGTTAAAATCCTTTAAATAGTGAGGGTTTTGTGGGCTTGGGCCCAAGGCCCACAATGTAACACCCCAAAAATGACCTTTATACGTACGGGCTAAATTAATTAAAAGCCTAACCTAGTAAATGTAAATGTTACAAAATACTAGTTAGATAATGAGAAAAGCCTAAATTATGGGAAGTGTTTAAATTAGGCACTTAACAAACTTGAGCGGGGTAATGTGGAAAAATTAAAAGTTAGAAAGGAGTAAAAAGGGTTCAAACCAAAAAATACACACCCTGGGCGTGTTTTTGGTCGAACAGAAGCAGGAGGAACAAGGGCTACCCTTGTTCTTGCAAAACTCATCGATTGACAAGGAAATTCAGTGTTGATCGACTGCATGTTACCAGATTTTCGATTAACCTAACATCCTCTAAAAAGTGGTAAGTTCAATTTGGTGTTTTTGATGTATGGTAGGAAGTGGGTTATGACCCAATCTCGAAATTTTGCAAGAAATTGTATAGATTGGAGTTAGGATTTCTCTATAGAACAGGAATCATGTATGTTTATGTGTAAAATTGATTATATGAAAAGCTAATTGCATAACCCATTGGTATGAATAATTAGAGATGTTGAAAGGTGGAAAATTGGTAGGAATCATGTGTAGGTTTGACATGTGATGATGTTGTAGTACTTGAATCTTAAGCAAATTAAGTAGGACAAGAGAATATTATGAATTTGATTGATTATTGATGAACTTTGAAATGAACTAGTAGGAATTATACTTTAAAAAGCTTGTATTTAGTGTCCCACAAATGCGAAACCAGCCAAGTGTTTGATGAAATGCTTGAAAGAATAATTATGTGTAATTTGGAAAGTAATGGAATAAAATTTGGGGTACTAAACGAATGAATGAATGTGTTGATATAGGCGTGAAGGAAGAAGGTTCAAGTACTAAGAAATCGGAAGGCTCACAAGATCGAGGTATGTTCCGTTGCATACAAAACTTTACTTAAATTTTGTTAATAACCGCGAAACATAACCCTTGTTATAATGATTATGGTGGTTAGTAAGTAGATGGCAAATCCCTCGCGGATTTAGTTATGTTAACGAAAGTTATAACCAGTTATGCAAATTGACCGGTTCGAGTTGAACAAGTCGAGTAAGAATAAGGTGCCATCCGTTTAGAATGGGTGGTCATGAATGCAATTACAAATGTATGAAGTTCAATCCGTTATACGGATAGAACGAAAGATTATGTTGAAAGCAATTAACCCGATGTTACCGGGTCGTAAGTGGTATGTTTGAATCTCATTATGAGAGTATATGCCATACCCATTTAATTGGGTAATCGAATGCGTAAGAGAAATGAAAGTACATAAACGAATGGAACTAAAATGATGGTATTGTAAGCGAAACAAGTATTATGACTAACTTTTTAAAGCTTTGTTGTTGAGTGTAGGTAAATCCTCAATGTAGGCGACTTGGGGAATTGGAGCAAGCACGTGTTCATGATATGTCATACTAAGCGCTTCCGCTAGCTTGTACTAATGTTTTGGGTCAAAATACCTATTTTGTACAACTTGTTAGTAGACATACATTTTAACACTTGATGTCTTGGTTTTTAGTAGTGTCTTGTCGAATGAATGGTAGAATGGTACTGTCTTGATTATGGTTAAAACTGGGGTATATCCGTTTTACGGACGGGTCATGCCCAAATTTTGTTAAAGTCATGCATTAACGATATTAGCGTTTTTACCTATTAGATCAAGAAAGTTTAGAAAAATTTAAAAGTTTATGTTACTAGCATTTTTGGTCATTATTTCATTAGATTTAAAGACGGGTCTTACACACAAGCCCGCTTCTAGCATTTTTGAAAGGCCCGATCTCGTCTTTGAAGCCCGTTTTCGCACCCGAACGTCATGGAAGTATCATAGAGCATAATTTTAATACTAAAACACGTACATTAGGATCGGTAGCCGATGTTTGCGTGTTCGTTCGTCGGTTGCGTAAAAATCGCGTAAAATGCTCCGTTCGTCGTTTTTAATCCATTTTTCGATCCGTTTTCAATGACAGATAATAAAAATTAAAAACAAAGCTAAATACATCAAAATGTATTAATATCGAGACGAAATTTGAGTCCGGTGCTTCTGTTTCGTCGTTGTTTGTCGGTGCGTCACGGTTTCCGCGTTCTTCGTTCACGTTTGCGTTTTGTGTCGCAAGGAAGCCCAATAAATTCACAAAATTAGTTTCATAAATATTGTATATTCGTAGAAAATCCGTATTTGTTGGCCTTGTCAGTATTTCGTACGGTATGTGAAGCCCGTCGCCGACCGCTAGCGGAAACCAAATCCGCTGAAAGATTTTTGTTTTGTTTTGTTTTCGTATCTTGAGTTTCCCAAATTGTTTAAAAGCCTAATGAATGTTCGTGTAGGGTCAATATAAGGCCTAGTAAGATATATGTGACTACGATTAGTGGATAAGATAGACAGAAATTATAAAAAATTTCTAAGGTAACGTGTCGAATAACACGAACGAATGACGAAAGTTTAAAAAGGGGAGTAAAGCTTAAAATGAAAAAATGTGAACGAAGTAAATGCGGACTAATGAACCATGTTGTATTGAAAGCTTATGATTTGTATTAAACGTAAACATGACAATGTGTAGATGGCTGATGCAAGAAATGTTAATGAGGATGATGACACGGCTCGTCAAGAAGCATTTAATAGTAAGGTCACGTAGGTGGCGGAAGGGGTGATGCAAGCTAATCTTCCACGATTAGCTCAAGAAGTAGAAAGTCGGGGTGTTGGGAGTCGTGGATGCCATGATGAGTAGCAAAATCGAAGAGTTGAAGGAACTGATTGAGGGATCTAAAAGCAAAAGAAAAGAACGACGGTGCACGTATAAAGACTTCATGGCGTGCAATCCCGCGACGTATGATGGTAAAATCGACCCGATTGCATGCCAAAGATGGATTTCAAATATAGAAGCGGTATTTATACGAAGTCGGTGCGATAAGGAAGATCAGGTGATGTTTGCTACTGGCCAACTTACTCTCCAGGCAAAAGACTGGTGGGATGCGCATAGCAAGGAAATAGGGGAAGTTAGACTCCAAATAATGACTTGGCAAGAATTTAAGGAGCCCTTTATGAGATACCATTGCCCTCAGTCGGCTATTGATAAGATTCAGGAGGATTTCTTGCGCCTCCGATAGAAAAATGAGTCAATAAATGAAATATCAAATACTTTCATGGACAAGATGAAGTTCTGTGGAGATTTTGTGAAGACTGAAAGGATGAAGATCAATCGCTTTTTCGGGGTATTAAAGGCAGAATTTAGGGAGTTCATCACTCCCTCGAAATGTGAAACCCTTGATGAGCTTATCAATCTGGCACGGGATAGAGAAATTGAAATTAAGAGGCAAGAAGAACGTGGTGAAAAGAGATTAAGTGAAAAAGGTGCAAGTTCGAGTCCATCTAAAAAGGGGAAATATCAAGAGCAAGGAAGGAAAGATAAGTCGAAGGGTGGTATTACTCCTTGCAAGACTTGTGGAAAACTTCATACTGGAGAGTGTCTGTTAGGCAAGAAGGAGTGCTACAAATGTGGTAAGGAGTGACATTCGTCTTATCAATGTCCAAATAGCCCGAAGACTTGTTTCAATTGTTTCGAAAGGGGGCACATTAAATCAGAATGCCCAAAACTTCAGCAAGAGTCGAAAAAGGAAGACAAGAAGCAAGAGGGTTCTAGGGCTAAAGGAAGGATGTTCCAAATCACATCCGAGGAGGCTAAGGTTCATCCGAATGTCGTTTCAGGTATCTTCTTATTAAATTCTATGCCGGTTCATGTTTTGTTTGATACCGGAGCCACTATATCGTTTATTTCAAATGAAATCGTACAACATCCTTCATTTAAGATTGAACGAATTCCGATGCCTTTAGAAGTAGAAATAGCCGATAGTAAGACCTATATGTTACACGAGATTTGTAGAAATTGCAAATTCACTATAGAAGATGAAGAATTCGATATCGACCTCATACCTATGGTTTTGGGGGAATTTAAAATGATAGTGGGAATGGATTGGTTGGCACGACACCGTGTAGAAATTAATTGTAAAAATAAGATAATGTTTGTTCAAGCTCCAAGTGGAAGGCATTTGAGTATTCAAGGGGAGAGAAAAGTGGAAACCAAATTGTGCACCCTTGTTCAAGCTGTTAAATACGTACTTAATGGGAGTAGAGCATACCTAGCTTATGTAGTAGACGCTCGACAAACCCCCCCCGAAGCTTGAAGATGTTGAGGTCGTGAACGAATTTCCGGAGGAATTGCCGGGACTCCCTCCCGAACGGGAAATAGAGTTTCGCATTGAATTGAATCCGGGTGCGAAACCGGTTGCGAAGGCTCCCTATAGACTGTCTCCCACCGAGATGCGGGAGCTAATGACACAATTACAAGATTTGCTAGATAAGGGCTTTATACGCCCGTGTGTGTCACCATGGGGAGCGCCTGTCTTATTTGTTAAGAAGAAAGATGGGTCGATGCGCATGTGCATCGATTACAGAGAATTAAATAAGTTGACCATGAAGAACCGCTACCCTTTACCTAGAATTGACGATCTTTTTGATCAATTGCAAGGGGCGAGTTGGTTCTCCAAGATTGACCTGCGTTCGGGGTATCATCAAGTCAGAGTACGAGGATAAGACATTGCAAAGACTGCATTTAGAACCCGATATGGACATTACGAGTTCTTAGTTATGTCCTTTGGGTTGACAAACGCTCCAGCAGCGTTTATGGATCTTATGAACCTGGTATGCCGACCTATGTTAGATAAGTCCGTGATCGTATTCATAGACGATATCCTAGTATATTCGCGAAGTAACGCTGAACATTCGAGGCATTTGCGTGAAGTACTTGAAATCCTCCGTAAAGAAAAGCTTTACGCGAAATTCTCGAAGTGTGCCTTCTGGCTCAGAGAGGTGCAGTTTCTGGGTCATGTGATCAACTCGGAAGGTGTTTTGGTAGATCCGTCAAAGATTGATGCCGTAATGAAATGGGTTTCCCCGAAAAATCCAACTGAAATAAGAAGTTTTCTAGGCCTCGCGGGGTACTACAGAAGGTTCATACATGATTTCTCGAAGATAGCCTTACCCTTAACAAAACTAACGAGAAAGAAAGAAAAATTTGTGTGGGGTAAAGAACAGGAGGAAGCCTTTCGAATATTAAAGGAGAAACTGTCAAGTCCTCCGGTCTTGACATTATTAGACGGGACTGAAGATCTGGTTGTTTATTCAGACGCTTCACAGCAAGGTTTAGGTTGTGTATTGATGCAAAGGGGAAGGGTTATCATGTATGCTTCATGACAACTAAAGCCCCATGAGGTAAACTACCCAACACACGATTTGGAATTGGCAGCGGTAGTGTTCGCCCTAAAGATTTGGAGGCACTACTTATATGGTACGAGATGTACAATTTACTCGGATCATAAAAGCCTCAAATATTTCTTTGAACAGAAAGACTTGAATATGAGGCAACGAAGATGGTTAGAGCTGATTAAAGATTACGATTGCGATATCCTTTACCACCCGGGAAAGGCGAACATGGTGGCAGATGCACTAAGCCGAAAAGAGTCTCCACCTTCGATTCGAGTGAGATCCATGAAGATGATAGTTACACCACGTTTGCTTGATATGATACGAGATTCCCAGATGAAGTCGTTGGGAGTGGAGGATTTAAAGAATGAAAGATTAAAAGGTGTGGTCGATAAGCTAGAAGAAAATTCGACCGGACTCAAGATGAGATTCGGCCGAATTTGGATACCTCGTTTCTGTGAAAACAAGACTGCATTACTTGAAGAAGCTCATAAGTCTCGATATTCGGTCCACCCCGAGGCTACAAAGATGTATCGGGACTTGAAGGCCAATTATTGGTGGCCGGGCATGAAACGCGATATTGTTTAGTATGTCGCGAAATGCTTAACATGCTCCCAAGTGAAAGCAGAACATCAAAAGCCATACGGAGAATTACAACATTTGGAAATACCGGTATGGAAATGGGAGGAACTAACGATGGATTTGGTAACCAAGCTTCCTAGAACGAAAAAGGGGCATGATACAATATGGGTAATTGTGGACCGACTTACGAAAAGCGCTCATTTTCTACCCATCAAAGAAGCTTACTCTTCCGAGAGAATGGCAGAAATTTATATGAACGAGATCATATCTCGACACGGGGTGCCCGTGTCAATCGTCTCGGACCGGGACACTAGATTTACTTCTCGCTACTGGCAAAAGTTTCATGAGAGTGTGGGCACGAAGTTACACATAAGCACTGCCTACCACCCTCAGACTGACGGCCAGTCAGAAAGAACCATTCAAACACTTGTCGATATGTTGAGAGCGTGTGCCTTAGACTTTGGGGGAAGTTGGGATGACCATTTACCACTAGTGGAATTCTATTATAATAATAGCTACCATAGTGGTATTCAAATGGCACCTTACGAATTACTATACGGGAGAAAATGTAGAACTCCCGTATGTTGGGGGGAAGTAGGGCAAAGGCTGCTTGCGCCAAGTGATCTGATAGCGGTGACAAATGAAAAGATTGAATTAATTAGAGCTCGACTAAAAGTAGCCCAAGATCGATAAAAAGCTTATGCAGACAAGAGGAGGCGTCCCATCGAGTTTCAAGTCGGAGAATATGTTCTGCTGAAAGTATCTCCATGGAAGGGTATAATCCGTTTCCGCAAGCGGGGTAAGTTGGGTCCCCATTATATAGGGCCATTGAAAATCTTGGCTCGAATCAGAAAGGTTGCGTATCGTTTAGAATTACCGCCTACACTAGACGGGATCCACAATACCTTCCATGTATCACAGTTGAGAAAGTGCCTTGCGGATGAAACAGCGGTAGTACCTCTCGACGACATTGAATTAGATGAGGGGTTAAATTATGTCGAGAGACCGATAACCATTAAGGACGCTAAAGTAAAGAACCTTCGCAACAAAGCCGTTAGACAAGTGTTAGTCCAATGGTTGCATCGAAAGGGCTCGGAACTTACATGGGAATCAGAAGATGAAATGCGAAGACACTACCCTTTCCTCTTTGGTATGTCAATGTTTAATTTGTTCTGTGTCTAGGTTTCGGAGACGAAACCACTTTTAAGGGGGGTAGACTTGTAACACCCCAAAAATGACCTTTATACGTACGGGCTAAATTAATTAAAAGCCTAACCTAGTAAATGTAAATATTACAAAATACTAGTTAGATAATGAGAAAAGCCTAAATTATGGGAAGTGTTTAAATTAGGCACTTAACAAACTTGAGGGGGGTAATGTGGAAAAATTATAAGTTAGAAAGGAGTAAAAAGGGTTCAAACCAAAAAATACACACCCTGGGCGTGTTTTTGGTCGAACAGAAGCAGGAGGAACAAGGGTTACCCTTGTTCTTGCAAAACTCATCAATTGACAAGGAAATTCAGTGTTGATCGACTGCATGTTACCAGATTTTCGATTAACTTAACATCCTCTAAAAAGTGGTAAGTTCAATTTGGTGTTTTTGATGTATGGTAGGAAGTGGGTTATGACCCAATCTCGAAATTTTGCAAGAAATTGTATAGATTGGAGTTAGGATTTCTCTATAGAACAGGAATCATGTATGTTTATGTGTAAAATTGATTATATGAAAAGCTAATTGCATAACCCATTGGTATGAATAATTAGAGATGTTGAAAGGTGGAAAATTGGTAGGAATCATGTGTAGGTTTGACATATGATGATGTTGTAGTACTTGAATCTTAAGCAAATTAAGTAGGACAAGAGAATATTATGAATTTGATTGATTGTTGATGAACTTTGAAAAGAACTAGTAGGAATTATACTTTAAAAAGCTTGTATTTAGTGTCCCACAAATGCGAAACCCGCCCAGTGTTTGATGAAATGCTTGAAAGAATAATTATGTGTAATTTGGAAAGTAATGGAATAAAATTTGGGGTACTAAACGAATGAATGAATGTGTTGATATAGGCGTGAAGGAAGAAGGTTCAAGTACTAAGAAATCGGAAGGCTCACAAGATCGAGGTATGTTCCGTTGCATACAAAACTTTACTTAAATTTTGTTAATAACCGCGAAACATAACCCTTGTTATAATGATTATGGTGGTTAGTAAGTAGATGGCAAATCCCTCGCGGATTTAGTTATGTTAACAAAAGTTATAACCAGTTATGCAAATCGACCGGTTCGAGTTGAACAAGTTGAGTAAGAATAAGGTGCCATCCGTTTAGAATGGGTGGTCATGAATGCAATTACGAATGTATGAAGTTCAATCCGTTATAAGGATAGAACGAAAGATTATGTTGAAAGCAATTAACCCGATGTTACCGGGTCGTAAGTGGTATGTTTGAATCTCATTATGAGAGTATATGCCATACCCATTGTAACATCTGTGCTTGTAATCATTGTGAACAGTACAATTATCAATAAAACAATGTTATTTGATCCCAATGTTTGTTTTGTTATGTTTTACATTTTTCATGTTTTGACTTTTGTTCGATTTCAAACTCTATATCGCTTTCTGGAGAGTTATACGCAAACTGGTGCGTAAACGTAACCAGTTTAATACGAAAAATACTCCGGAACATCAACTTATACTTAACATACCTTAAATAACCTTTACATAATTTAGAAATAAGTTTTGAAGGCTTTGGTATGGCAAAAACAAGTTAATTCGCTTACAGGGACTAAACTTGACAAACTGCGAAAGTATGCCAATTTGAACTGTAACGAACACTCCGGAACATGACCATAAGTTAAAAAAACCTTAAGTATCCTTTATATAGCTTAGAAATAAGCTTTGAGGGGTTCGGTGTGCTAAAATAAACTTTTGGGTCATTCAGGGACTAAAAGCGTCAAAAAGTGCACAAGTTTGCATTTTCGCGCATAACTTACGTTCTGAATACATCCGGACATCCAAAAATTTATGTAAGCACTAAAATATTGTATTATTAGTGTTCGGCTTGAGAAAAATCCATTCGTCGCACAATTTAGATCGTTTTTCGCACTTATGCGCATTCCGTTGGAATTAAGCGAACATCGCAATCGTACGACCAAACGAACCGACATCCGGCATATTTTTGAGCATGTTTTGTGTCCACAATGTTTAGGCATCCTTGTGGAGCCTTGAAAATGATTAAATGAGCCTTAAACATGTCGGAAATGGCCATAATACGCAACGGGGACTGAAAGGTGAACATTAGAAAGTGTTTGCTGATCAGGGGGACCCTAGCGTGACACCTAGCCCCCCTGGCGTCACGCTAGGCCTCTTCTGATAAGAAAAAGCCATTTTAAACACAAGTTAACATCCCCTAACACCCTCCAAAGGTCAAGTGCCACATGTTAATCTCTTATGGTGGCCAAAATCAGCTACCATAACTTTCCAACAAGTGTAGGGATGTGATCATTCCCTCTTCTCCAAGAAACGATCCTAACGGTGAACCGAAAACTATAAATACCCACCTCCACCCTTCAATTTTCCTCACAAGAATCTGATCTAATGTGCTCTAAGTTGAAACCTTTGTTTCATACCTGAGCTATTTTGATCTAGATTAGCATTCGGGGACCCTTCGTAAGTGTTCCTTCGTTCTTTTATTGCTTTTCGAGTCCGAAAGTCAAACTTTGTTTGACTTTCTGCATTGACCAGTTTATGGTCAATGCAAAGTTCGTTTGAACTTCGCAACATGATTGTAATCACGATGGTTATAGTCCCTTGTGACTATGCCTACTGATTACCACGTTGTCTAGGGTCGTAAGGGTAAGCGATCTAATAAATCGCTTATACCTTCGAACCCGACCTATTTGGTCGATCATTAGGATCCGACCAAACACATTAGGTGACCATAGTATATAGGGAATAACCTTCTGAGGTTATACCTTATGGTCGCTTCGTTTAAGTAGTTGTATGATAGGTAGTTTATATGCCTTAGGTAAATTACCAAAATACCCCTTTGATGCCAAAATTCATTTTAAACATATGTAACATAACTTTTGACATCTAAACTGATTTGACAACAATATTAGACATGTTAAGGCATATGTTACTTGTCATAGGACTAGTTAGGCGGTCCGAACGCGATTCACGTGAACGACGCGTTAAAGTAGCATAAGCTACCTAAACGGGTCGTAATGGGTCGTAAGCACTTAGGCTAGGTTTCATTTAGTATGTAGGCTTTGTTAAACCATACTACATGAGTTCCCATACTCATTTGGTTTACGAGCCCTCATTCTATCCGATCCTCCGATATAGGTCCGGTTTATTAACATAGTTACCTATATTAGGTGCCGTTTGATTCCGTGATCTCTAGCATTGCTTGGTGGTTATCTTAGGACTTCTGAGCAATCTCAAGTGAGTACATAGAACCCCACTTTTACTGTTTTCAAACTGTTTTAGGGTGGAACACATGTGCCTACTTGTTACTTTCGTGCTTTCCTGTTTTCACATCATATACCTGCTATGTTTGTTAGTACATTATAGTACATGATTTTCATTACATTTCATGCTATGTATGTCCATTGTGTGCATACTTAGTACATTGTTTTACTTTACATTTCTGCTATGTATGTTGACTGATAGCATGCTAGCACATTGATTTACATGACTTTCTGCTTTGTATGTTAACTTAGCATACTTAGTACATTGTTTTCATATAACATGTTCACTTTTGCTATGACATTTGGTTTGCACAAACGAGACTATTATACGTTCATTAACATTAGCTACGCCGCTCGGTAGTAAGTACTGGTACCATAGGACTTGACAAATCCCATTCCTGACATCCCGGGTTTGTTTGGATGTAAGGAATGACTGAATCCGAAAACATTTCTTTTGATAACCTTGACTGAAAGGGTTATCCGACTGTCTCAAGGCTTGAATGTATGCGTTAACTTACCACATAAATGTTTGTATCAATGTAACATGCATTACTTTGCAAAACATAACTTTTTGATATATTCAAAATACTTTGTTTCGTACATTTCTACATTTGGATTATGTGACAATACCTTACTTACAATACATAACATTTGATTCACATTACTTGACTACTTTTGGACTTACAAACATTTGACATGGCTTATACAAGGACTTTTGACTATTGGTTTAAACATAGACTTTATACATTGGTGGTTTGTTTAAGTGATTTAAGTAACGAGGTGTGTGTAATATGATACAAGCATGGTGGATACGCCGCTAGTACTTCCTATATATAAGTGTTTGTATGGTATTACATCTCGTAGCGTTATTTGAATCATTTCAATTTGAGACATATAACATTTTATATAAATAACATATCTTTCACAAGACATTGCTTTACAAACAACTTATTTTATACAACTCATTTTACTTGGTTATACATTTAACCACACATTATTCTTTATTTATACATATCATTCGATCTTATCGCTTTTTAAACGATTTACAAAACAAAACAATTTACAAGGTTCATGACTGACTTTTGATAAACAACTTTTTCTTAAACTTAAGTCATGAATCCTATTTTCACAAAACCTATGTATCTCACAGGCATTTTTATGCTGACGTACCTATTTTCACATGTGTTTTCAGGAGCTTTTGCATAGGATGATGATCGTGACACTAGGGCGGACCTGTGCCTTAGAGACTTAAAATGAAGATAGACTTTGTTTAATTATGTTATAAACTCTGTATTTCCTGTTTAAAACAATGTAACTCTTATGTTGATAAATAAAATACAACTTTGTATGCCATGGTTATGAAACAATTAATTCTGTTACAACACTCCCCGACGTTTTCCGCCACGTTTTGTATGTTATACGTGGTCGGGGTGTGACAGAAGAGTTGGTATCAGAGCCAATGGTTATAGGGAATTAGGTTATTAGTAATGCTTTGACCTAGACTATAACCTTTCTAGGACCCTAACACAAGTTATCTTGTGTTTCGATCTTAAAACATGCACATCACCTATCCTTAGGTGATTATCAAAACAAAAAACCAAATTTTCCGAAACGATTTTTGAAAAACAATCTTCTGTTTTTGAATGATTTATTACAAGGTTTTGAACCCTCTTTTGTAAGGTTTTGAACCCTTCCAGTTTGACTAAATTTTTGGCTTTATGCCTTCAAATTTTCAAAATCTCGTCAAAGTTTTGGGTTTTAAATAATGTGAACACGTGCAAAACTGGAAGAGTGAATGCCTGTATTCTGGGTTTTCTGTCTAGGCAAGCACTTCGTATATATCACATCAGACGCGAGACCAGTTGTGCTTACCTGGGAATTCTTGGGATGAGTGTTCACTTATAGGCGAGCATGTCTTCACGATACATTATTTTTCACCCATTTACTTTGATTAGTCACTGTGTGTCGTTTGTTTGCTTGGTAATGCGGACAAATGACCACCATCTTTTCTTTTGATAATTTTGTTTCATCTCATTCTCTTCATCCAATCATCTCACTCATTTCCTTTCATGTTTTCCTCTTTTAGAATGCCTCCTCAACGCGAAAACCAGATAGCGACTGCCGAACTGGCAGAAATTATTGCGCAGCATTTTTGAAAGGCCCGATCTCGTCTTTGAAGCCCGTTTTCGCACCCGAACGTCATGGAAGTATCATAGAGCATAATTTTATTGCTAAAACATGTACATTAGGATCGGTAGCCGATGTTTGCGTGTTCGTTCGTCGGTTGTGTAAAAATCGCGTAAAATGCTCCGTTCGTCGTTTTTAATCCGTTTTTCGATCCGTTTTCAATGACAGATAATAAAAATTAAAAACGAAGCTAAATACATCAAAATGTATTAATATCGAGATGAAATTTGAGCCCGGTGCTTCTGTTTCGTTTTTGTTTGTCGGTGCGTCACAGTTTCCGCGTTCTTCGTTCACGTCTGCGTTTTGTGTCGCACGGAAGCCCAATAAATTCACAAAATTAGTTTCATAAATATTGAATATTCATAGAAAATCCGTATTTGTCGGCGTTTTCAGTATTTCATACGGTATCAATTCGTTGTTGCTTAATATCCAGCAGATTTTTTCGTAAATCACCGTTCACGCCCTGTAAAGCCGGTTAGCCGTTTCTAGGCACTCCAAAGGCCTAATTAAGTCAATCTTCGCTGTAAACACTATTTATTATCGCATTAATCACCTGTTAATCACGTAATTAAGAGCCGTAAATCACCGGTTGTCACATTCTCCCCCTATTAATGAAATTTCGTCTTCGAAATTTAGACTACATTAACTCCTTAGAGTTACGTTATGTGTAGGTAAGTACGAATAGTATCAAAGTGGATGAGCATGAAATCGAATCAAGACTTATTCAAATCATATGAATTCAAGGACATTCCTCATCAATAAGAACCCAACGGTTTAAAAGAAATGTGTTTCAGCAATTGATGTCAAAGGAACAAGACGTATAGATACAATCACTAGTGTGATTAAGTTAACAGGGATCCAACAATGAAAAGGAACTTCGGCCAATCGAATTCCATATGAACGTTTACAATATGTAAATGAGTTCTAAAAGCAATAACATCCACTAGATGAACTTAGCATCAACAAATTCAAATGTAATGGTTCGCATGAAACGCTAGATCGTGGTCAGCACAAGCTGCAAGTTATACCGACGCCACAAGGTGTCGTAGTGAATGAAACAATTCAAATATAGTGGTGATCGAACAAGTATCACCTGTGTTTTGCATAAAACGCTTGATCATGATTAGCCCAAGCTACAAGTTTATACCGACACCACAAGATGTCGTAGTGACTTAAATAATTCAATAATAGCGGTGATCAAACAAGTCCACCGTGTTTGAATTCAAATGAAAGCGCAATAAAGTGAATCTGAAAGTTTGTTTCAAATGACATCATAGGATTTTCAATTGAAAATGGAACATCAATGAAATAATGTTTTCGATCGAAGGTGAAGAAGCAATGAATATCGCAAAACATTCGATCGATAATGAAAGAACCGTTAGTAGGTACACCGAAATATAAATTGAATTTGTGTACCATTGTCTCAACACAGGATTGTGTTATGACTGCTGTAATGTGATAATTCAAATCGGATTTAATTTGAATCAATAAATAAATAATTAAATCCGTGCATGAGATATGTAAACGAGTTTAGCGCAAGCTTCAAATAAGTGAAAACACCACCACAAGGTGTCGAAATCAACAAACGACTTAATGGAGTCGTAGACCAAACAAGTCTACTACGACTCGGAACAACTAAAACGCCTGTTAGAACGAATTTGAATATGATGCTTTCAATACATCAATTGGTGCTCTGAAGTGAATATGTGTAATGGACAAGTTCAAACAATTGAACTTGATTTAGCGCAATCCGACAATAAATATATATGTTTCAAAAAGGAAATTTCGACATGGTTACGACGAAAAATCATGTATGTAACTTGAAAAGAAAAGAACTTTCAAGAAAATGTGTTGACTTGATAGCAAAGGGGCCAACAATTACAATAATGTAGGTCATTCGAATCAAAAACCAATAATTAGGTTTACCGAAATAATATTTGAACTTCGATGAAGCGCTTGTTTGAAACGAAACCACATGCGTAACAAACCGATGCATGTGTAACATATGAATTTTCAAGAAATGAAGCAAATGAATATTCGCTATACTGAAAGAAATGATCGTGATATAATGACCATTAAGAGGAGTAGAGATACGAAAATCTACTCAGTAAATGTGAAAGTCGAAATTTCAATAAAGGAAATTTAGGAACTTTACCAGGGGTTTCATGTGATGACCGGTTGTTAGGTGACATTACCATGGAATGTCGAACATAGCGTACTCGTCATTAATGAGAGAAGGGGGAATACGAAGACATGCGTCTTCTCCTTTAGCGTGACTCGTGTCGTTTGTAGGACCGCGTGCCAAACCGCCGCTTCCTGATCGATAGTTTTCATGCTGACAGGATTAGCATGATCGCTGAAATGCTCCACAGTGCCTTCTTAGTGACTTCACCTCGTAAGTCGTATGTGAGGTACTTCAACCTCCGTTGATGTATAGCTTAAGTTTCACGTATACCTGTGCACTAGCGTTTCGTTTCGCGCAGAATGTGATGTACTCCGACATCCGTTGACGTCAAATTTGAGTTCCATTTATTCTCGTGCACTAGCGTTTCGTTATGCGTAGGCTGTCTGCTCGGGAAGTTAAAATATCATAGACAATATGGATAATAGTGTGTGCCCGAGTTAATATTCGCGGTTCCTACGTGATGACCTTTAATGAACTTCAACATAAGTTTCCAAAGGTTCTAAATGCATGTTTTCTAAACTCTATCAGAGTTTTATTTATTGTATGCAATTGTGTCGTGTACCATGTATAAAACACCACATTAGCGCATGTTTGAAAACAAAATTTTGATTGTTTGTTTTTCGGCAACGGTTGGAGACCATATTCGAGTCTTAGGTGTTCTGTATGTATTCAGGTTTTAATATTCTAAGTTCCCAGAGAAAAGTGAGGTTAGAGCCTAGGTATCATAACAGAAACCTAATTCACTGTAACCTATAGCTCTGATACCAATCTGTCACACCCCGAAATTATCAGAGCTGGCGTGACTGGACTGGTATCTTCATTGCACAGCGGAAGCACATATAGCTAAGACTTCTAGAAAATGAACGCCCACTAAGTACTCGACTCCACATGGTTCCCCTATTCCAACCATGCCATAGTTTCTGAAAGGTAACCTGAGAAAGAACATGCGAAAAAGCAACATAAAGTTGAGCGAGTTCATAGTTTGTTTTGGAAAAGATTTAAAATAAATCTTTTGAATAACCGGTTTGTGAAATATTATTGAGAAAACGAATTTAAAAATCATTTTCTTGTCAAGTTATATGGAAACTTGTATTTGTAACGCATTATGTTCGTAAAACCATGTATTTGTAAGCTCTTGTATTTTTAAAGTTTGTATAACCGTTAACGCCCACCCTGACTTTGACTCCATGCCCGCATAATCCTATGCTTTGAATTTGTATAAAACATGGTATGTAATTTGTAAATCCCCGGTATGATAGCAAACAAGGAAAAGATCATCAATGGTTTGCAAGGCCACTGATATGTGTGACGATGTAGGAAGACTCAAACCTAGCAAAGTTGTACCGGGCTTCCGGCTGGAAGACATAGTCACCCTATGGCCCTCCCTGGTCCTCATGGGTGTGGGCTCGCCACACCCAAATAGATCTATCACTCATGCCCCTCGGTCCTACAAGAGGATTGATGGCCTCAAGTATACGCCTACCCAATCTGTTGGTGCATGCGTCTGTCGACTTCGTCTTGTATCGAGTCTTGTTTTAGAATAGATAGATTATGGCACGAAAAACGAGAAAATAGGTTTTAAGAGTTAATTTCGCTTGAAATTGACAATTGTCATTTCAAACAAAATCACATGAGTTAATTCCGTTTGAAATGGTTAATTCTGTTCGAAATGGTAATTCCGTGTGAAACTGATTCCGTTTGAGTCATGTTCAAGCGGAATTAGCCTGTCTATAAATAGTGATCATGTGATTTCGTTTGAGTCAGTTGTGTATGTGTGATTCCGGAGCCGAAGTGCTGCCGAGGTGTCGTTTCGCTGTAAAACTTTGTCAAATCAATCAGAAAGACAATTAAAGTAAATATCTAGCTGAATCGAACTCGATATGTCTGTTTCCGCCTTTCATGTTGAGTAGAACGCCTCTGAACGACTCATTACACGATCCTACATGTGGTATCAGAGCTCAGGAGGAGGAGTTCTATCGTTTTCAGCTTAATTTCATCAGATTTTCTAACTTCTACACCTTCTTTTCAAAATTGAACAACTTTTTACGGTTAAAATCGGCTGATTTTCTCACATATTGTGCGAAACAGTGTTTTAACAAACCCTTGAAAGTTTCAGACCTAAAATCGAGCTATAACTTGATCAATTTGACAAAATTTGGACCGAAGTGATGATGTTAGCATAATTCCGTTGAAATTACATCTAATTCCGCATGGAATTATAATCTCGCTTGAAATTGTTGTTAATTTCGCTCGAAATCAGTATTTCGTTTGGGTGATTCCGTTTGAAAGGCTTATTCCGTTTGAATAGTGTGATTCCGCTTGAATTGATATTTTGTTTGAAATTGTTGTACAAGTGATTCCGTTTGAAAGTGTAATTTCGTGTGAAAGGATAATTCCGTTTGAAAGTGCTATTTTGCTTGAAAGTGTCTGTTTCGTGAAAAAGTTTACCGAATCATGGAAGAGGAGTTCTATAATGCATTTGCAACTGCCCCGACTACTCCAGCTGAAATTGCTAAGAACATGAACATGGAAAAAGAAACTGGGACTATGCAAAAATCCCCGAAGCTAATGGGAATTGAGGAGTACTATGGTTGGAAAGATCGGTTTGAAAACTGGGTTCAAGCTAATCATTTGATATCTTGGGAGTGTGTTGAGAAAAAGTATGTTCTACCACGTACAAATTTGGGAGTTGAGAAAAACATTTATGAATTTACAGATAAAGAACGAGATCTGTACAAAGCAGAAAAGATGATGATCAGTTTGTTACAGCAAGCTATAAAAGAAGACATATTCGTATTGCTTCAACATGATAAGACTTCACGTTCAATTTGGGAAGCACTTAGAATCAAGTTTGAAGGAAGTGAAAAAATGATCAAAAGTAAAAAGGCATTGTTAAAGAAAGAATTTGATTTGTTTTCAAGTTTGCCGGGAGAAGACACTAAGAATTTGATCGAAAGATATTGTCACTTAGTTCGGTCAATGTCATTGTTAAACATCAACAAAGATCGTGAAGAATGGGTTGACAACCTAGCTGATGCTTTACCTCAGAAAGAGTGGGGTACTTATTTGATGATCTTGAAAAATACTGGAGAATATGATGGTTTGACAATCTCTCAGTTATCGAAAAGATTGAAGGACAAAATATTGAACAACAAAAGATTGCAAGAATGAAGAATCCAAGTGCACAGCAAGATGTTAAGATGTACTTCAAAGGAAGTGTTCAGAGTGTCGAAGCAAGTCCAAAAAATCAAACTGCTTTCAGTGTAGGAAACACATCTGAATCAGTCAATCAAAGTTCTAACAGTAGTAGTGGATTTTCTTCATACCCAAGTGTGAATCCAAAGAATTCTACAACAAATCATCAGTTTCAAAGCTCAAATAGTAGTAATGGTCAAGTTGTAAATTGCAACATCGCATTGCATCTTCAGAATGGCCAAAATTTCTTTGAAGAGGTGGTTAAAGGTCACATGTCATTACTTGCTACAGTGTTAGAATCATATGAAGGGTTGGTTACTGGAAGGATCGGAAATCCTATGCTGACGAAAGACGATTACGATCAGATAGATGCAAAAGAAATGGAGCTAATGGACATTAAATGGTGTCTAGCCAGTGTTTTGAGGAGAGCTGAAAAGTTTAAGATGATTACAGGAAGAGATGATTTTAGAGATGCTAATGTTTCTACTTTAGGTTTTGATAAATCTAAAGTTACTTGTTTTCGATGCAGGGAGAAAGGTCATTTTAAGAGAGAATGTAAAAATCAAGAAGCAAGTGGAGCACAGAATCCGTTTGGTGGAAATGATTACTATCGGAAAGCCATTTATCAACAAATTGCTCATCAACCGTATCAACAAAAGGAACCACAAACTGCTCATGCTAAAATGATTGTAGAAGCAAATAAGAAAGCTTATTATGTCATAATTGATCAAGATGATGAAAAAGTTGCAGAAGGCTTTAGCTGGGATAAATACATTCCGCCTTATTAAAAAATAGCAGGTCTCATTGCACAAATAGTTCAAGAGCCAGATTTGATGAAGGAATGGATGAAAGCGTTTGCCAGTGATGAGAAGAATCAAGATGATGAATCTAGTTCTTCTGATGCTAGTTCAGAAGAAACACAAGTGTTTGATCAATCATCAACTGATGATAGTGATGATGAAGAAGAAATGCATATTAATATTGCAAAAACTCATTTATCTCCTGAAAGTTTTCAATTTTATTTTGCAGATAATGTGGAAAAGCTGAAGGAGAAACGTACAGCTAAAAATCAAAAACAGGTGAAAAGTGAGATTGTTGCACAAGAAGAGAAGTCTGAACAAAGTGAAGAAGTTAAAGTTGCTGAGAAAGTATCTGAAGCTGAGAAAGTAGTTGAAGTTGAAAAGATAGTCGAAGTTGAAAAGATTATTGAAGTAGAAAAGATTGTTGAAGTCATCAAACCTTGTTCAAAGTGTTTAGAGTCGTGTAAGCAGTGTGAAGAGAAAGAGGAGAAGTTAAGTGAGCAAGATAAGATGAAAGAAAAATTATTATTCAATCTCAACTACGTGAAAGAATCATATGATGTGTTAAATAGAACGGTGACTAGTTTACAAAAGACAAATTCTGAAAGAGAAGATGCATTAACAATGATGAATGCTGTGATGATGACAAAACAGAAAGCCATTAATCATTATATTGAAGAATGTGCTAAGCTGAAGCAAGAGTTGGAGACAGAAAGGATTGAAAATGAGAGAATTAGACGATTATTGCAAAGTTATTATAGTTCTGATTATTTGATTGATAGAATTTATCCAACTGTTGCAGGTTTTGAAGCATTTCAAGACAAGAAGCCTGAAGAAAAGGATACTGGTAAGAAACACAGTGCAAATTATAACAAGTGTCCGCCTCTGATCTGGGAAGGTTATTCTCCCATAAAACCAAATGAGGAGCAAGTAAAAAAAGGCAGTCAATATAAAGTTAAAGTCTGAAATAACTGATGAGTTACCAGAAAATATTGACGTCACGTTCACATCGTCTGACACTGATCATGAGTCTGAGTTAATAAAAAAGGTGGTCGATCAGGTGTTGGATAAAGATGAGGAGTCAGAGTCAAAGTTGGAGTCCAAAAGTTCGAGTTCATCATCAGTTGACAGTCCAAAGTCGTCAGTTAAAAGAGTTTACAATAAAGAATTCTTGTTATCAAAATCTAATTTGAATGACGAACCAATCAAAATGGCATATACTTTGATTGATTCAGACAAATTATATTCTGATGAAGAATTTCCAATAAGAGGTGTTAAACCAGAAATGATTAAAAAGGTTTTCAAATTAACAGAAATTAATATTTCTGAAATAAAAGATGTAAATCTTTCTGGATAGCTAAAATCTTACATCTCAAGAATTCAACAACGTTTAAACAAGACAAAGGGTTACAGTTCTGGTTCAAGTTGTCAAAAGAAACCAAACCATAACAGTAATTTCAAAAGGAAAGGTCTGGGTTTTATTCCACCTAAAAATCATAAAAATGAGAAAACTTATCAAACAAAAATTGTATTTGTTTCAGGGACAAGTTCGGAAGAAGAATAAAAGAGCTCATTCTGGAAGCAAACAAATAAAGAGTTCTTTGCTGAGAGACAAAAGTTTGAAAAGAATGGAGCTTACCAGAGAAAGGAGACAAGAACCTGTTATCGATGTCAAGAAGTTGGTTATATTGCTTGGAATTGTCCATTGGCAACCAAAACAAAACAGGAAGTTATTTCTAAACTCAAAGAGAAGATTGTTGATAAAACTGAACCGCCAACTGAAAAATTTAAAATTTTCAAAAACTCCACATATGAAGTTGGTGAATGTTCAAAAAGATTTTACATAAGAAGAGTAAATCTTGACAACCAGAAGTGGGTTGTTAAGAATTTTGATGTTAAATCTGGCGATGAATCTGATTCCATAAAGTCAGAGGAGCCACAAGTGGAGATAAATCTGGAAACATCAGTACCTCCAATGGATGATGTCAATTTTCCACCATTGAGGGCTGAAAATTTTAAACAAAAAGTTGGAAAGGTTGAGATCTCAAATCAATTCTATTCTGATAAGAAAGAATTTGATGTCAAAAAAGTTTTTAATGGAAATGTGAAAAAGATTTTTGGGAAAATGGTCGATGGGAAGGTCACAGGGGCAAAAGATTTTTATGAAACGAAGAAAGCATCTTACTACCCAAGTGAAGTTGAGGAGGAAACATCCAAGTTTGGTGAAGCTTGGATGTCTGTTTTTCATAAGTGAGAAATATGACTTGCCGGAGTTCCCAAGTAGGTAATCGCGGAGCATGAATCGGCATCATTCTTGAAAAATTGTTTTTGAAGAGGTATGACTTGCCGGAGCTCCCAAGTTGGTAATCGTGGAGCAGGAATCGGCATCTTTCTTGATATATTCACATGTGTGATATTTCGATTTACAAGTGGTAAATCAAGGACATTAAGTTGTACTTGATTTTCTACAAGTGATATTGTTTATAAAATCTAAAACTGTTATATTTTTCAAAAGGATGAAAATGATTGGAATACAAAGTGATGATCACATCCCCATGTTTACAAGTGGTAAAAACAACAAAACTAATTTTTCAGAAAAACCATTTGATTAAAACAAAATTAAGTGTTTTGAAATCATAATGGGAAAATAGTTTGTTGTCAGGGGGAGTTCTGATTGTTTATGCCAAGTGGATGGCGAATTGAAGCGATTCACAACAGTTGTCAAATTTTTCTTGTACAATTTGTTTTCAAATTTCCTTTAAATGATTTTGAATTTTAGGGGGAGTAAGAATTTTCAGAAAATCCAAAAACATTAGAAAATTTGAAAAAGTCAAAACATGATAAAATGAAAAATGAGTTTTGTTGTATAAAAGAGGAAATGATAGTACATCAGTAGACGATCACAGCATGCTAAAGAATTGGAAGTAAAAAAGTGATAAACGGTCTCACTGATGATGTGCCAGTAGGTTTTTGCACTTTTAGTAGATTGTGACGAGATATAACCCTAAATTTCAAACTTACTTATATCGTGGGGAACATATCTCGGATATATGGGTAACCCCCGAAATCTTGTTTGAAAGGTCCCTCTTTCTGAGATACTAGGTCTTTATACTCAGTAATATATGGGGTATTATCCCGGGACTTCTGATTTTGCGGAAGCAATGGCCTAGTCCCCGGAGAATACTTTATGCTTGTTTGTAATATAGCCCACCCTCAGTATAAAAAATGATGAAACATTGAAAAATGCTAATCATGTGCCGTTGAAGAAAAGATCCTCTAAAGGGGACACACCAAAAGTCGAAGCCGTCATCTCTCTGATTTTGCGGAAGCAATAGCCTGAGCTCTCACGGCCCTCGCAATTTAACCCCTTACAGATATCATCTGTGGTATACTCACCTGTAAGACTGAATATTGGGATCTGGATACGAGAGTATATTCTGAGGTGGGACACACGAATAAGTTTAAGTGCTTAAAACATTAATATCGTATCTCGAAACAGTTGAATTTTGTGTGAAAATTTAAATGGATCAGTATACTGACAATCTAAGTGAATCGTTTAGAACTTAAAATGTTTAAAGCTTAATGGTGTTAGTGATTTTTTTCAAAAACTGATATGATCCTCTTACACAAACTCGCAAAAATATTGTCTGTAAATATTTCTTTACTGCATTTCATTTAAATCAAAAATCCATAAACATTTTCGGAGTGTTTTAGCATAAATTTTTGAAAAAATGCAAAAAGATTTTCGACAACTGATGTTGAAGAGCTGACTTTCAAAATTCCAAGTGCTAAACATGATGACAATCAGTGAGGGAGAGTTTGGTTGAAAGAAGTTTTAAATTAGAAAAATGATATTTCTTCAAGTGGTTCATCAAAGATTAAAATTGTTATAAGCAAATCTACCTCGCAATAAAAGTGGTGTTGTTGAATAAAATCTACCAGTTATTTCTAAATTTGTCAAATTTTAAATTTGTGAAATTTATTTTTGGGTAGAGATTGTGCAGATATGAGAGAGAGCCAAGTTTCGATTCTGAGCAGAATGAAAGCCAGGTTATGATCTTGGATCTGTAAATCATGCAAGCTGATGATGCTGATGAACTTAAGGAATCAAGAGACCTGATCAAGAAGAGCATAGAGCCAGGTTGCGATTCTGGAAGAAAGAGAAAGAAGATTGTTGATGCTTTAGGAAGAGTTGAAGACTCGACACTAAAGACTCGTCAACATTCGAGGGGGAGTCTGTTGGTGCATGCGTCTGTCGACTTCGTCTTGTATCGAGTCTTGTTTTAGAATAGATAGATTATGGCACGGAAAACGAGAAAATAGGTTTTCAGAGTTAATTTCGCTTGAAATTGACAATTGTCATTTCAAACGAAATCACATGAGTTAATTCCGTTTGAAATGGTTAATTCCGTTCGAAATGGTAATTCCGTGTGAAACTGATTCCGTTTGAGTCATGTTCAAGCGGAATTAGCCTGTCTATAAATAGTGATCATGTGATTTCGTTTGAGTCAGTTGTGTATGTGTGATTCCAGAGCCGAAGTGCTGCCGAAGTGTCGTTTCGCTGTAAAACTTTGTCAAATCAATCAGAAAGACAGTTAAAGTGAATATCTAGCTGAATCGAACTCGATATGTCTGTTTCCGCCTTTCATATTGAGTAGAATGCCTCTGAACGACTCATTTCGGGTCAGAACACGATCCTACACAATCACATGGTCTATGGTTCTTTCCTAGGCTAACCATACCAATTGTATTGTAAGTAATCATTTTGTAACATGTATTTTACCCCAGTCTCTCAGACCAACTCCCCAGTCTCTCAGACTGAATTACCCAGCTAGTCTCTCAGACTAACTCCCCAGTCTCTCAGACCAACTCCCTAGTCTCTCAGACTGAATTACCCAGCTAGTCTCTCAAACTAACTCCCCAATCTCTCAGACCAACTCCCCAGTCTCTCAGACTGAATTACCCAGCTAGTCTCTCAGACTAACTCCCCAGTCTCTCAGACCAACCCAGTCCCAATATTATCACCAGACGATCCCATCCCTAGTCATGAAAATCATTCACATTTCGATAATAAGCATTTGTTTTGTAAAACCGGTATATTTAGTATGATTCATTCATAAACCATTTGAGTTCCTTGAAATCCATTCGTAACATGATTTAGAAATATAAGCTTTCGTTCATTCAAAAACCTCGTATGTTCTTGCAAAACGTGCTTTGTCTAAAATATGCAATCTTTGTTCATCGAAAACTTTGTGTGTTTCTGCAAAACGTGCATGCCTTTCCACCCCGAAAACATTTACAAAAATGTAAAACCGTAAAAAGGTGGGGTTATGAACTCACCTGAATTTCCATGTGCAAAGCTAGCTAATTACGACTTCGTGATGTCGTTTCCAAGATGAGACTCGCTAGCGTGCATTCTACAATATTCCTAAGACGGAATATCTTATAAGTTTCTAATTTAAACGTAGCTAAACTACGTGTCCGAGCTCTACCGAGTCGTAAATAAAACGACTCTACGAAGGTGTTAGTATTTTGATTTAGATTAATCAATCTATAGTTATTTGATCCCGTTTATAGTTAGGATAGAACTAAGTCTCGAGATCGACTTAATTTTCAAGTGATTAAGATATATATATATATATTCGTGTATATAATAAAATATACATATACGAAGTCGTGTTAGTCATCGCGAATAGAAGGCGTAATGAAATAAATATACATATGTATATATTCGAAAGCTTGACGTTTGAAACAAATATAATCAACTACATTCATGTTATAAGAATATTCGGATTTTAGACGATTGAAAAAAATATAAGTAATTATATTTATATTATGTGATTTTTCCGAATACTAAACGTTTGAAATATTAATTCCGAATTCCGACGTTCGAAATAAATATAATAATTATATTTAGTTCGTAAAAGAGTTTAAACTCGAAGTTTGAAATAAAATATAGACGTTACCTTTGTTTTATAAAAGCATACTAGCTAACGACGCTCGAAATAAATATAACATTATATTTATTTGTAAAAGCGTTCGGAAATATCGGTGTTCGAAATAAATATAAATAGTTATGTTTATTTTAAATGTGTATCGGGTTTCTTTAACTTATAACGCCGTCAAGCAAAATGTAAGTTTATATTCGTTTTATTAGAAAACTTAAACTTCGATAGGTTTCATTTTTAGAGTAAAATACGTTTCGTATATCGGGTTTTTAATGAAAAACGGACAGAGTTTCCTTTGTTTTTGGAATAACCCCGACAACCAAAGTGTCATCATTTTCAAAACGCAACAATTACGCAATAATAATATATATCATTTTTCGTCAAGTTCGCATAATAAAACGAAACAAAATACTATATAAAAGGTGGTTCAAGCTCGGTTCGCGTATTATAACTATGAAATAGATTGGAAAGAATTTCGCGTCTTTTAATCTTTACCGCATCTCGCGTTTGACCAGTTGACCCGACCGTTGACCTGTTTGACCGCTGTTGACTTTCTCACCCGTTTTGACTCAATTCTGAACCTGTTGAACCGAAATAAATATGAAGTGAACCGAAACCCGAATTAAAACTAAAATGCATGCTCTGAAACTGACCCGAGCAGAACTCGAAGCGAAAACCCGAACATAATATGTTGATTGCTGACCCGTTGACTGTCTTGACTGTTGACCCGAGCCGACTTAATCTGAAACCCGAACCGAGATGAAATCCGAACCAAAATAATATTGAATCTGAACCGAGCATACCTTAAATCTGAACCGAAAGAAGTCAAAACAAGACCAACTGGCAATAATCACCACCACCACCGCCGTAAAATTTTCTGACGGCCGCCACCGCCGCCCTTTTGTTTTCTGAAAACAGTGCACCACCGTTACGGAACCACCACCATCGTTGTGTCTTGTCGGCTGTCGCTGGAGGCTCTCCGCCGTCACCGGAAAACAAGAAAAAAAACAAGATCGACACTCTTTTCCGTTCAGAAATCAAAAGAAAATAGTAACACGAGTCAGGTTCAACTTACCGGAAAGACGCCGGAATATAAAATTCCTTGAAAATGTGCAGAAACACCCCTTGTGAGCCGATCTACGCATGCACGGAGTTAAAAGTTTAAAACGTGTTCGCCGGAATCTTGACCGGAACTTCACCGGAGTTGCGCGTGAGCTCAAACGGCTAAGAATCGTTGGAAACGGGCACCGCCATTGCACTCAGAAGGTTTAGTTTAGTGGGGGTAGGGGTATTTTGTCGGAAAAAGACACCGGGACTTCGCCGGACCTCCGCCGCCTACGGCGGCCCCACCGCCGCACCGCCGTCGCCGGTCGCCGGCATCATCACCGGATACCCTCGTCGGACCTGTGCCGGTTTGTTCTAGAGAGAGTGAGAGTTTAGAGAACTTGAGGGTTAGTGAGAGAAAGAGATGGTGAAAATGAGAGGATTGGGGTTAAAATCCTTTAAATAGTGAGGGTTTTGTGGGCTTGGGCCCAAGGCCCACAAGCCCGCTTCTAGCATTTTTGAAAGGCCCGATCTCGTCTTTGAAGCCCATTTTCGCACCCGAACGTCATGGAAGTATCATAGAGCATAATTTTAATACTAAAACACGTACATTAGGATCGGTAGCCGATGTTTGCGTGTTCGTTCGTCGGTTGCGTAAAAATCGCGTAAAATGCTCCGTTCATCGTTTTTAATCCGTTTTTCGATTCGTTTTCAATGACAGATAATAAAATTAAAAACGAAGCTAAATACATCAAAATGTATTAATATCGAGACAAAATTTGAGTCCGGTGCTTCCGTTTCGTCGTTGTTTGTCGGTGCGTCACGGTTTCCGCGTTCTTCGTTCACGTCTGCGTTTTGTGTCGCACGGAAGCCCAATAAATTCACAAAATTAGTTTCATAAATATTGAATATTTGTAGAAAATCCGTATTTGTCGGCGTTGTTAGTATTTCGTACGGTATCAGTTCGTTGTTGCTTAATATCCAACAGATTTTTCCGTAAATCACCGTTCACGCCCTGTAAAGTCGGTTAGCCGTTTCTAGGCACTCCAAAGGCCTAATTAAGTCAATCTGCGCTGTAAACACTATTTATTATCGCGTTAATCACCTGTTAATCACATAATTAAGAGCCGTAAATCACCGGTTGTCACATGATTAAATTGGGATTCACTCACCAGTATTTTCCCACTGACAAAATGTTTTTAAACGCGTTTCAGGTAACAAAATGTGAAAGCCAAATAGAAGCCAGCTGGACAGCACTGAAGGATTGGAAAAGTGGCTATAAAAAGTTACCTAAATAAAGAAGATGCTTTATTTCAATAAATTAGGGTTTATCTCTACAAACATGTTTGTAATGGAAACTTGGGTTTCATCCCAATATATTTATTATTATAAAATGTGGTGTTTTACTCTGTTAAAATATTTCCTAACTACGGTCCTGATGAAATTTCCGCTGCCAAACTGATAAACACCGATACCACCATCTCTGAGTAGGCTGCGGCTGCCCGCCGCACGAGGTAGGGGTCGGGGGTTGCGACAGAAGGTGGTATCAGAGCTACAACCACTGATTTCAGCCACAGAAGTGTTCTACTGACACCAAAATTTTATCTGTTATGTTAGGAAATTATCTAAGGGATTATGTGTGTATATTATTGTTTTGTGTTATTTGACAATTTGTTAGTTTACAGTATGAGTGATCAAGTACCTTCGGACGCTTACCGTCAGCTGTCTAATTCACCTAAGGACGAAGGAACAGCTTCCCAGCCTACCCCCTCGGGGTACTCAGCTGACACAGAAGAAGGGATCTTTGTATTTAAGGCACAGTCTGAAGAACCATTCCCTCCTAAAAAGAGAGAATGGTTTAGTCGGGGAGCGCACGAGCGTAGGAAAAGAATGAGGAAGTTGCAGCAACAGCGGGCCTTAGCAGCGGCAAATAGAGAAATGAATGCTCAAACCCAGGATATACTCAATAGGAGATTAGCTAATTTTCACATATTAGCTACCACTGCCGCGGACCCAAATTTAGAACAACTCATTGCACCCCAGCCGTTACCACTATTTCCCACACAACCCATGGAAATTGAACCAAATCCAGTAGACCAGCTTCCAGTACCTGCTTTTGACCCAGCTAAAATCCCTAGAGTCCCATCTCCAAACCCTCTAGCCTACGTGTAATAACCATAAATTTAAAAATCATTATTCTAGAAATAAAAGAATAATAATAAATTAACAATTATCTTATAATCCATCTTTCTGTATATCAACCAAAACTATTATTAGTATTTATAAATTACTCACTAGGAAACCCTAATTAAGACACCCAAGTAATTCTGTACAAACCCTAGAATTTTCAGAATCAGGATCAGGGCCCCTAAAACTCAGGGGGGGGGGTATTTTCTAGTAATGATTATCCATTTAACTCGCTGTCTAAATTGAATATTATAAAACTGTCGACTCAGCTGAGCTAGTCCCACACGTGGCCACCCTATACGAATTACATGACCCTTACGGACCGTAAGCATTATTTGTTACGGTCCGTAAGCTATGCCAAAAATTGTGTATAAATAGCAGACATTGGCACTTGCTTCTGGACGCTAAAACGACGAAAGAATTCGTAAAATTCTTCGAGTTATCGTCTGTTTACCACAATTAACACACACGAAACACAAATTAAGTATAGCGGGGTGCTGCATAACAGGGTAATAACTCGATCGCTATTACGATTCATTGTCCGATCGATCAATATATCCAATGGATGTTTAAGTGCTGCCCACATTAGGGTTATACTTTGTCGTTCGTTATTAATTCGATGAATGAGTTTAAGTATCGTACTTTGTCGTTCGTCGTTAATTCGATGGATGAGTTTAAGTATCGTACTTTGTCGTTCGTTGTTAATTCGATGGATGAGTTTAAGTATCGTACTTTGTCGTTCGTCGTTAATTCGATGGATGTTTAAGTATCGCACTTTGTCGTTCGTTGTGAGAATTTGATCTCGTGAGTTATCGTAAATGCTGTATTAAGTTACTAACCTAGTTTGTGTGCATGTTATTTAAATTAGGTTAAAAGACTAATCAGTAGTCTAAACTCTGCCCGTATAAATCTGAAATATTATCACAAGGTAGCATAACTTTGGAATTGTTAAGGTACGGATCCTTACCCCACTCCTTATTGCTTCATATTCAAATTGTTATAAACCATTAAATTCGTAAACTCCTCACGTCTTTGATTATCGATTCATTTGACAGTCCGTTCGATTCCTATTCTAATCATTTGATTTAGCTTTCATGTCATGCTATAGTATTATGTTGTTATATTCATTATCGCATGTTCCAATATATGTTCCGTTTTGTTATGAAAATAAGTTTTATAAGTTATGTGAATAAGACCATTTGTACTCTGATACCCTGAGTATCGCTTCTCGTGGAGTGTCCCACGAGCATGTTGTTGCGACATCGACATCATGTGCTCCATCCGTGACGGAGAGATCAGTTCACGGCGTCTCTTAAGTACAAGTGTGGTACATATAAGCTATTAGGAGGCGTATAGATCGATCCTAGGATTTAAGTATAAGGAGGTGGATAACGGGTATGCCAATTCGTCATCTCATGTGATAATTATGCAGGAGTAGCTACCTGTGTATTGTCACGTTTTAAGTTTGCTCATGGGTACATCCGTAAGATATGATTTTGAAAATTCGTTATTTGCATCAAGTTTCATCCGAATAAAGTGTTATTTGTTATTTGAGCCTAATATTCCGTACTGAGCATTCGGCTCATTCCGTAAATTTTTGTATATATACAGGTACGCAGGTTACTTTGGGCAGGGAAAAGAGAGAAGAATAAAGCTTAGGAAATAAATCTGAAGATGTTAGTAAATCAAGTCAAATATGTTCGCTTGTATATAAACCTTAAGTTTAGTAGTCGTGTGGTTGTATCCTTGTCCAATAAATAAATAAAGGAAATTATGACTTTTGTTTATGATACTGTTATTGTGACACGTCAGCCCTTCCGGGTTGGGGTGTTACAGTTATGGTATCAGAGCAAAGGCTCTTTCCTGTAGAAAACTTGAAGATAGTAATAAAAACCTGTGAGGAATGGGTAGATATCTATGATAGGATTCAAATTGGTCTCTTATTTGGTTTAATTCCTTTGTCTATTCGTATAGATATGCCTCCTCGTCGTCCGCTACGTAGGAGTACTCGTACTAACCATGTACGTAACAACACTTCTTCGAATGAGACTCCAGTCGATCCAAGCGTAATTAATGCTATCAACTAGGCTGTTGCCGGGTTGCTTCCAAACCTTGTTGCTCAAACAACTGAGGCCGTTATTCAACAAACTCGTCATCCAGAAGGCACTAACACTAATCCAACCTCTGGTGGTGAAACTCGTGAGAATACCACGAACAATACTACTTATAGTATAGACATATGGATTAGTAAATTCCAAAAACAAAAGCCGAAATCCTTTAGTCACGCTAATAATCCAGTCGAAGCAAGGAACTGGATAGCTCATATTGAAAAGATCTTCGGAGTTCTTGGAGTTCCGGAGCAATACAAAGTTAGACTGGCTACCTACAAATTTGAAGATGACGCACAAACTTGGTGGGAAGGATATAAGCAAGTCAAAGGAGGGGATGATTTTGACGCTAATCTTTCATGGGTCGACTTTCGTAATATCTTTTACGACAAGTATTTTTCGACCGCTGATAAAGAAGCTTATATCAGGGAGTATGCAGTGATTCGACAGGGAAGTGATGAACCAGCCTCTGAGTTCATTACTCGATTTTCAAGGTTGGCTAGTATTGTAGGAGACGTTGCAGGATCAGCAGAAGTCCAAGCAGAAAAATGCAAGTGGGCAGTTAATGATCGAATTCGGAAGTCGATCATGTACATGAAATTTAAGGATATCACCGAAGTTGCTGATGCAATCAAGACTTTTGAGTTCGAAAGGAAAGAATTTTTATCTCGAACTGGGGATAATAAGAAGAGAAATAGGGAAGGACAATTTAAGCAGGAAATCGGCCAATCATCCACTACGCCACAGCATCAAGACCGCAAAATGCAAGGAAATCAAAACTCTGGAAATGAGGCACGTCCATGGCAACCTAGACTGCAAAACCCAAGGCCTGCTCAAAACCAGATTCAGTTGTATGCAGAACCTATTAGAGCTCAACCACTGAATCAACAAGTAAACCCGAATCAGATTACATATCCTCTATGTAATACTTGTGGCAAGCGACATCAGGGCGTATGTCACCGAAGTACAGGAGCATGCTTTAGATGTGGCCAAACTGGACACATGATTAAGGAATGTACTAAGAAAGACACTAAGAAGAATAACCGACCAAACGTTGCACCACCCAATGTTGGAGGAAGAGCTTTCACACTTTCTGCTACTGATGCTGCTAATGTCCCAGGTACTGTGTCGGGAACCCTTCAGCTTGGTAAACATAGTATCTATGTGTTATTCGACATAGGAGCGACTCATTCTTTAGTATCCCACTCGTTTACTAAGTACCTTCCGATAAAACCAACTCTCTTAAATCATAATTTAACCATTTCCACTCCTATGGACAATTCATCCGTAATCACTTACGTATATAAAGATTGTCCGATCAGTATTGAATCTATGGTGTGTAAGGCAGACCTATTTCCAATACATATGTGTGACTTTGATGTTATTCTAGGAATAGATTGGTTGTCTCGACATCGTGTAACTATAGATTGTCATTCTCGCCGTGTTATTTTCGGTGATTTTCATCATCCTGATATTATATATCAGGGAACTCAAGCTCATAAATCTCTTAAGATTATCTCTGCGCTCAAGGCTCGAAAATTCATATCAAACGGTTGTGCTGGATTCCTAGCATCGATTAGGGATACTTCTGCTAGTGTTAAGAGTATTGATAGCCACTCCGTTGTTCGTGAATATCCTGATGTATTTCCGGATGAACTTCCGGGATTACCACCCGACCGTCAGGTAGAATTCACCATCGACTTGATTCCTGGTGCCGAACCTATTTCTAAAGCTCCATATCGTATGGCTTCAATGGAACTGAAGGAGTTGAAGGAACAATTGCAAGAATTGTTAGATCTAGGATTCATAAGACCCAGTGTTTCACCTTGGGGTGCTCCGGTCTTATTTGTGAAGAAAAAAGATGGTAGTATGCGTTTATGTATTGACTACCGAGAGCTGAACAAGATTACTATTCGTAATTAGTATCCTCTGCCTCGCATTGATGATCTCTTTGATCAACTTCAGGGGGCTCAGTTCTTCTCAAAAATCGACCTGAGGTCCGGGTACCATCAGCTAAAGATCAAGAATGATGATGTTCCTAAGACCGCCTTTCGTACTCGATATGGTCATTACGAATTTTTGGTTATGCCCTTTGGGCTAACTAATGCACCCGCAGTCTTCATGGATTTGATGAATCGTGTATTTCACAAATTCCTAGACCAATTCGTAATTGTTTTTATCGATGACAATCTGGTATATTCCAAGAGTCGTGAAGAGCATGAAGCATATCTACATGCAGTACTTGGAACCTTGCGACATGAGAAGTTGTACGCTAAGTTTTCCAAATGTGACTTTTGGCTTAGCCAAGTGGCATTTCTAGGTCATGTCATATCAGCAGAGGGAATTATGGTAGACCCAACAAAGGTTGAAGCTATTACAAAATGGCCAAGACCCACTTCTGTTACCGAAATACGAAGTTTCTTGGGTCTTGCTGGCTATTACCGAAGATTTGTTGAAAGATTCTCGGTAATTGCTTTACCACTCACAAAACTCCTAAGGAAAGGGGTGAAGTACTCATGGAATGAGGAACAAGAGAAAAGTTTTGAAGAATTGAAGAAGCGACTCGTATCCTCTCCGATACTCACTCTCCCTTCTGGATCAGGAGGTTACCAAGTCTATAGTGATGCTTCAAAGAAAGGATTAGGTTGTGTGCTAATGCAACATGGGAAGGTTATCGCTTATGCCTCCCGTCAGTTAAAACCTTATGAAGTTAACTACCCTACACATGATTTAGAACTAGCCGCAGTCGTCTTTGCACTTAAGATTTGGCGACACTATCTGTATGGTGAGAGTTGTGACATCTTTACTGACTACAAGAGCCTCAAATACATATTCACGCAGAAGGAGCTAAATATGAGGCAAAGAAGGTGGTTAGAACTTTTAAAAGATTACGACGCAAATATTCAATACCATCCAGGCAAAGCCAATGTTGTAGCTGACGCATTGAGCCGAAAGAATTCCGGGACTATATCTTGCTTACAAATTCAGCCTCGTATTAGAAGGGATCTCGAAAGAATGAACATTTGGCTTCAGGTTGGTAAATCTGATGGATATCTAGCTAGAATGCAGATTGAACCCGACCTCATATCACGGATCAAAGATGCACAAAAGCAAGATGGAGAACTTTGGGCAATTGTGCAAAATCTTGAGGTGGGTAAGCAATCTGAATTTCGTATAGACCATCATGGGGTGATTTGGTGCAGTAAGAGACTTTGTGTACCCGATGACTCCAGCCTTCGTGAGTCATTGTTAGCCGAAGCTCACAGCTCACCATTTTCAATTCACCCAGGATCTACCAAGATGTATAGAGATTTAAGACAGAACTTCTGGTGGAATGGCATGAAGGAAGACGTTGCTCGATACGTAAGTAAATGCCTCACTTGCCAACAAGTGAAAATTGAACACAAACGAGCAAGCGGTCTATTGCAGCCATTGGATATTCCCATATGGAAGTGGGATGAGATCACAATGGATTTTGTTACCGGATTGCCTAAGACTTTCAAGAAGAATGATGTTATATGGGTTGTTGTCGATAGATTGTCGAAGTCAGCACATTTTCTACCAATTCAGCAAGGATTTTCGGTTAATAAGTTATCCGAAATATTTCTTCAAGAAATTATTCGACTCCATGGCACACCATCTTCCATTGTTTCCGATAGAAACCCACGTTTCACCTCATGATTTTGGAAAGGTTTTCAGGCAGCTTGGGGTACACGACTGAAGTTTAGTACGGCTTTCCATCCACAAACAGATGGGCAGTCGGAACGCACGATTCAGACCTTGGAAGACATGCTCCGAGCATGTGCACTTGAATGGTCTGGAAACTGGGATGAATATCTATGCCTTGTTGAGTTCGCTTACAACAATAGTTGGCAAGCAAGTATTGGCATGGCACCTTTTGAACTTTTGTACGGTCGGAAATGTCGCGCACCGATATGCTGGGATGAAGTTGGAGAAAAGATTATTGAAGGACCAGAACTAGTTCAGATTACAAATGAAAAAGTCACTATGGCACGAGAAAAACTGAAAGAAGCTCAGAGCAGACAAAAGAGCTATGCAGATCAAGATAGACGACCACTCGAATTTAAAATTGGTGACCACGTATTCTTAAAGGTATCACCTTGGCGTGGCGTTCGTAGATTTGGAATTAAAGGGAAGCTTAGTCCCCGTTTCATCGGTCCGTTTGAAATCCTTGAAAGAGTTGGAGAAGTGTCATATCGACTGGCTTTACCGCCTCAACTCTCTCACGTTCATAACGTTTTTCATGTCTCCTCGTTAAGAGGATATAATTATCATCCACTCCATGTCATTAGTTATCCGTTACTTACAATTCACGAGGATTTGTCCTACGAAGAGGAACCAGAAGCCATCTTAGATCGACAAGAAAAGGTTTTGCGTAGGAAAGTAATTCCGTTTGTTAAAGTCCTTTGGAAAAATCACTCTGAACACGAAGCAACATGGGAATCTGAAGAATCTATTCGCTCTCTATACCCTAATCTATTCTAGTAATAGAATTTTAGTCGAGTAACGGTAAATCTTGCTCTTTGATATATGTTCAATTGTTTCTGTTTACGGTCATTTATGCTTTACCTTATGTGAATATATCTTAGCTATGATTAAGCATATCTATGTAGGAAATATCAGTACCAATAGTTACTCTATTATCTGTAAGTCTTCAATGACTTTTCGTACGGTAAGATATTTTATTAAGATGCGTTATAGGAGGACCATTAGGGCACATATATAAGGTAATTGACAAGTATAGTCATGACCTTAGTTATGAATTTCAGATACATATGTGTGGTTAGGAGATTCTGGTTATATAAGTTAATAATTCTGCTATGACAGTTCCGTTTCTGTTACTTATGCGATAGATTATATTCTTATTTGAAAAATTTCGAGGACGAAATTTCTTTTAAGGGGGTAATAGTTGTAATAACCATAAATTTAAAAATCATTATTCTAGAAATAAAAGAATAATAATAAATTAACAATTATCTTATAATCCATCTTTCTGTATATCAACCAAAACTATTATTAGTATTTATAAATTACTCACTAGGAAACCCTAATTAAGACACCCAAGTAATTCTGTACAAACCCTAGAATTTTCAGAATCAGGATCAGGGCCCCTAAAACTCAGGGGGGGGGGTATTTTCTAGTAATGATTATCCATTTAACTCGCTGTCTAAATTGAATATTATAAAACTGTCGACTCAGCTGAGCTAGTCCCACATGTGGCCACCCTATACGAAATACATGACCCTTACGGACCGTAAGCATTATTTGTTACGGTCCGTAAGCTATGCCAAAAATTGTGTATAAATAGCAGACATTGGCACTTGCTTCTGGACGCTAAAACGACGAAAGAATTCGTAAAATTCTTCGAGTTATCGTCTGTTTACCACAATTAACACACACGAAACACAAATTAAGTATAGCGGGGTGCTGCAGAACAGGGTAATAACTCGATCGCTATTACGATTCATTGTCCGATCGATCAAAATATCCAATGGATGTTTAAGTGCTGCCCACATTAGGGTTATACTTTGTCGTTCGTCATTAATTCGATGAATGAGTTTAAGTATCGTACTTTGTCGTTCGTCGTTAATTCGATGGATGAGTTTAAGTATCGTACTTTGTCGTTCGAGTATCGTACTTTGTCGTTCGTTGTTAATTCGATGGATGAGTTTAAGTATCGTACTTTGTCGTTCGTCGTTAATTCGATGGATGTTTAAGTATCGCACTTTGTCGTTCGTTGTGAGAATTTGATCTCGTGAGTTATCGTAAATGTTGTATTAAGTTACTAACCTAGTTTGTGTGCATGTTATTTAAATTAGGTTAAAAGACTAATCAGTAGTCTAAACTCTGCCCGTATAAATCTGAAATATTATCACAAGGTAGCATAACTTTGGAATTGTTAAGGTACGGATCCTTACCCCACTCATTATTGACATCATGTGCTCCATCCGTGACGGAGAGATCAGTTCACGGCGTCTCTTAAGTACAAGTGTGGTACATATAAGCTATTAGGAGGTGTATGGATCGATCCTAGGATTTAAGTATAAGGAGGTGGATAACGGGTATGCCAATTCGCCATCTCATGTGATAATTATGCAGGAGTAGCTACCTGTGTATTGTCACGTTTTAAGTTTGCTCATGTGTACATCCGTAAGATATGATTTTGAAAATTCGTTATTTGCATCAAGTTTCATCCGAATAAAGTGTTATTTGTTATTTGAGCCTAATATTCCGTACTGAGCATTCGGCTCATTCCGTAAATTTTTGTATATACAGGTACGCAGGTTACTTTGGGCAGGGAAAAGAGAGAAGAATAAAGCTTAGGAAATAAATCTGAAGATGTTAGTAAATCAAGTCAAATATGTTCGCTTGTATATAAACCTTAAGTTTAGTAGTCGTGTGGTTGTATCCTTGTCCAATAAATAAATAAAGGAAATTATGACTTTTGTTTATGATACTGTTATTGTGACACGTCAGCCCTTCCGGGTTGGGGTGTTACACTACGACCCATGGAACGACGACCACAAGGATTATCAAGAACTTTACCTAATAGAGGAACCCATGCAAAACCCAGTAGCACCCTATCCCAACCTGGACCCTCTAGATCCATATTGGGATAATGACCAGTATATCAGGGAAATCCTAGAGAACCCATACCCACACGAAGAACCGATGCCCTAGTTTCCTGACCCGATACCAGCACCAGCCCCACCTATGAGTACTGAGAATGTGCAGGAACTCCGAACGTTTGGTGAGGAGTTGATAGATGAAAGTGAAAGGATAAGACAGATAGGTGAGAGACTCGTTTGGAAGTATGACGAGCGCAACATGCAATTTTGGATGAACCCCTATCAGTAATAGTAATATATATATATATACATACATATATGTTTGTAAGAAAAAAAATATCCCCTAAAATAGATAATAGCTACTGATGCATACTAGTATTGTACTTTAAATTTCAGTTAAAGTTTGTAATAGACGCTATATAAAATAGAGTAAAGGTCGCAATGTACGACGATTTTGATCAATGTGCTTGTTGTGTGATTGTTTGCATTAAATATTGTTTTGTGATATTAATATTTGGTAAATGTTTATAATCCAGATGGACAACGAAGTGAATCAAGAAAACCGGAATAACGATAATAACGGAAATCAACTAGATAACAGTGCCATCCAACATATAGTGGCACAAGGGATTATAGACGCAATGCCATATATTATCAAAATGGTTAAGGAAGCAGGAAATAATAAAGGTAATAGTGGAAGTAAACGACCACCTACTGAACCCAGTCACAACGTAAACAATGGACCATTACTTCAAGTGCCTAAAAAGAAGAAGGACCATGTCTTATGGTTGTTCTTATAAAGAATTCTGGTCCTGTAAACCAATGGAATTCTCGGGCAATGAAGGAGCCATTGCAGCTTTACTCTGGATAGAAAAGACTCAGCCAGTCTTACAAATAAGCAAGTGTGCAGAAGAAGATAAAATCATGTTTGCTTCTAATTTATTTAAGAATGCAACTCTAGAATGGTGGAACACTATTCTCCAGTCTAGGGGAAGTGACAAGATCTATAATATGGAATGGAATGAGTTTAAGAACATGGTGGAAAGAAAATTCTGTCCTCCCAATGAAAAGGAATAGATAGCTAATAAATTCTTAAACCTTAGAATGACTAGAGTAGACAACAAAGGTTACACTACTACATTCTTTGAATATGATAGAATAGTGCCAACCCTAGCATCACCAGAAACGGTATTAATCTCCCATTACATCTAGGGATTAATCAGTGAAATTAGACATGTAGTCAAGGCAGCTAGACCACAAACCATAGAAGAAGCTGTAGAACTAGGAAATACCTTGACTGATGAACTGCTACGTACACAAGAAGAAAACCAAAGAAAGAACCTAGCTCAAAGGCTTACCCAGATTTCGCTACGGTAATTCCAACCATGGGAAAAAATACAGATTCTACCTCTACACCTTACTGTAAAGCCTGTAAGAAGCATTCAGGAAAATGTTCCACCTACTGCAATTTCTGCAAGATACCCGGACACAAGGAAGAAGGCTGTAGGAAGAAACCCAGTAACGGAGTATGCTTCAATTGTGGAGAAAAAGGTCACATCAAGCCAAATTGTCTGAAACTAGCTCCAGCTATGAACAACAAAACTACTAAGAATGCTAGAGCATTTGTTCTGACTGCAGAAGAAGCCAAAATGATTCTGGACGTGATTCCTGGTACGTTTTTAGTTAATGATGTTTTTTCCAAAGTATTATTTGACTCTGGTGCGAACCAAAGTTTTATTAATACTTCATTTTGCAAACTTCTCAATCAACCATTAACTAGACTTCAACAAGAATGTCTAGTAGAAACAGCAAATGGAGAATCCATTAAGATTACTGAAATCTTGCAGGGAGCAATAATAGAATTTTTAAATCAAAAGTTTATTGCAAATCTTTACCCAATGAATCTGGCAGGATTTGATATTGTATTAGGAATGGATTGGTTAATAGCCAATAAAGTCAGTATTCTATGTGATCAAAAGTCAATACAAGTAAATTCACCAAAAGGTGAAAATATCACAATTAAAGGAGATAAGCCAACTAGATCCACGAAATTCATCTCTGTGATGAAAACAACAAGCTGTGCAAGAAAAGGGTCACTAGTGTATATGATTTCCATAATCATTAACACTAAAGGAAAAGAATTGAAAGATATTCCTGTAGTATCCCAATTTTCAGACGTATTTCCAGAAGAACTACCAGGACTACCGCTAGACAGAGAAGTCAAATTCAGAATTCATCTGCTACCAGGAACAGCACCGATTGCTAAAACACCTTACCGTTTGGCACCCGCAGAGATGCAAGAACTGAAGAAACAGTTAGATGAACTTTTGGAGAAAAGATTCATACAACCAAGTTCATCGCCATGGAGAGCACCGATCTTATTCATCAAAAAGAAAGACGGCTCAATGCGTATGTGCATTGATTACCGAGAATTGAATAAAGTCACGATTAAAAATCGGTACCCATTACCGAGAATCGATGACCTATTTGATCAACTGCAAGGAGCCCGATTCTTTTCTAAAATCGATTTACACTTAGGATATCATCAATTAAAGGTACAGGAAGACGACATTCCTAAGACCACCTTAAGAACAAGGTATGGCCATTATGAATTTACCGTTATGCCATTTGGTTTAACCAATGCCCCTGCCGCATTTATGGACATGATGAACAGAATATGTAAACCATATCTGGATAAATTCATAATTGTCTTTATAGATGATATTCTCATTTACTCTAAAAATAAAGAGGAACATGCAGCGCACCTACATGCACTCCTAAGTTTATTGAGAAAAGAAAAGCTTTACGCTAAATTCTCGAAGTGTGAGTTTTGGTTAGAAGAAGTGCAGATTCTTGGACATTTAGTCAATCATGAAGGAATTCATGTGGATCCCATAAAGATCGAGGCAATTACTAAATGGAAAACCCCTGAATCACCAACAGAGGTTAGAAGTTTTCTAGGACTGGCCGGTTATTATAGATGGGTTATCCGAGATTTTTCTAGAATAGCCATTCCCTTAACAAAACTAACCTGTAAATTTGTTAAGTTTGAATGGGGACCAAAACAGGAAGAAACCCTTAGAATTCTTAAGCAAAGATTAACCAACACACCCATACTAGTGTTACCAGAAGGAACTGAAGACTTTGTAGTCTATTGTGACGCTTCTAAGTTAGGTTATGGATGTGTGTTGATGCAACGTCAAACGGTTATAGCCTATGCCTCTAGACAACTTAAGAATCATGAAGAGAATTATACAACCCATGATCTAGAATTATGAGCCATAATATTTGCCCTTAAAATTTGGAGACATTACCTTTACGGTAGTAAGTTTACCATTTTCACTGATCATAAGAGTTTAAGATATGTTTTTGGGAAAAAGTAATTAAATATGAGACAAAGACGCTGGATGGAGATACTTAGTTATTACGATTGTAATATCCAATATCATGCAGGAAAGGCTAATGTAGTAGCCGATGCCTTAAGTCGAAAGTATCATGAAAAGCCAAAAAAGTACGTTCTCTTAAATTAAATCCGCAGATAGACTTAAATGAACAGATTAGAAAAGTACAAGAATCAATAATCCAGGATGATACTGAAAAATTGAAAGGAATGATTAAGGAATTAGAACAAGGAACAGATGGAATATGGAGATTCCATAAGAAAAGAATGTGATACCTAAACAAGGAAACCTACGCCACCGAATATTAGAAGAAGCCCATAAGTCTAAGTACACGATACATCTTGGAAGTGATAAAATGTACCAAGACTTAAGAAAGAATTTTTGGTGGATAGGAATGAAAAAGGATATAGCAGCTTATGTTGCCAAGTGTCTAACTTATTCACAAGTTAAAGTTGAACATCAGAAACCTTCAGGTTTATTGCAGCAATTAGAATTGCCGGTATGGAAATGGGATTTGATAACAATGGATTTTGTTATCAAATTACCCAAGACACGAAAAGGTAATGATACAATCTGGGTGATTGTAGATAGATTTACCAAGTCTGCTCATTTCCTACCAATGAAGGAAACCTTCAGTATGGAACAGTTAGGGGCTGTTTGGCAACATCTGAATGGTTAAGTGCTGAACCAGTAAGAGGTCTGAACCATTAAGTGCTGAACCAGTAAGAGGTCTGAACCATTAAGAGCCAGTATAATGCTTAACCGCTCAGAGGCAAATGTCTGACCAATTCAGATTAGATGTCTTAACCATTCAGACTTAGTATAGTGCTTAACCATTCAGAGGCAAATGTCTGAACCATTCAGACATTTGCTCGCGAAACAAACAGTCTGAACCATTAAGTGATGAATCAGTAAGAGGTCTGAACCATTAAGAGCCCCATTAATGTCACACCCCGACCACGTAAACAACAAAACGTGGCGGAAACGTCGGGGAGTGTTGTAACAGAATCATTGTTTCATAACACATGGAAATTGAAATATTGTTTTATTAAATAAAAGAGTTACAATGTCTTGACAATCAAAGAAACATAACATAAATAACTAGTCTTGCATCTTTTATTGTCACTAAGGCCCAAGTCCGCCTAAGTGTATCTTGATAAATCCTATGCATCATATCCTGAAACACATGTGAAAATAGGTACGTCAGCATAAAAATGCCTGTGAGATACATAGGTTTTGTGAAAATAGGATTCATGACTTGTAAGTTTAGAAAAAAGTTGTTTAGCAAAAGTCAGTCATGAACCTTGTAAATTGATTTGTTTTGTAAATCGTTTGAAAAACAATAAGTTCAGATGATATGTATAAATAAGAGAATAATGTATGGTTAAATGAATAACCAAGTAAAATGAGTTTGTATAAGATAAGTTGTTTGTAAAACAATGTCTTGTGAAAAGTATGTTATTTGTATAAAATGTTATATGTCTCAAATTGAAATGATTCAAATAACGCTACGATATGTAATACCATACAAACACTTATATATAGGAAGTACCAGCGGCGTATCCACCACGCTTGTATCATATTACACATGCCTCGTTACTTAAACCAAACCACCAAAGTAAAATGTTTATGTATAATCAAATGTCAAAATGTTTATGTGAAAACCATGTCTAATGTCTATGTCTAATGTTTATGTCTAATGTAAATCATGAATTGTGTATGTAAATGTCAAAATGTTTATGTATGGTAAGTGAAATATATCAACTAAACCATATGTAAAATGCAAAAAACAAGGTATTGAAGTAAAACATGGTTTAAATCAAAGTTATGTTTTGTGTAATAAATGCATGCTATACTGATATAAACATCTATGCGGTATTGTGAAAATTCATACATCCAAGCCTTGTGACTGTAGAATAAACCCTGGCACAAAGTCTAAGGTCCACCTAGAAATGTAGTCGGATTCGGTCATTCCTTCCAATCCAAACAAACCCGAGATTTCAGGAATGGGAGTTGTCAAGTCCTATGGTACCATTACCTACTAACGAGCGGCATGATCAGTGTTAATGAATGTACATTGTCCCATTTAAACAAACCAAATGTCATACCAAAATGTAAGCATGTGATGAATAATAAATGTACTAAGTATGCACACAATGGGCATACATAGCATAGAATGTAATGTAAAGTAATGTACTAAGTACGCACACAATGGACATACATAGCATAAAATGTAATGTAAAATAATGTACTAAGTACGCACACAATGGGCATACATAGCATAAAATGTAATGTAAAATAATGTACTAAGTACGCACACAATGGGCATACATAGCATAAAATGTAATGTAAAATAATGTACTAAGTACGCACACAATGGGCATACATAGCATAAAATGTAATGTAAAACAATGTACTAATGAACATAGCAAGTATATGATGTGAAAACAGGAAAGCATGAAAGTAACAAGTAGGCACATGTGTTTCACCCCAAAACGTTTGGAAAAAAGTAAAAGAGGGGTCTCTGTACTCACATAAACACCTTGAAAACATTTAAAAGAGGGGGGGGTTCTATGTACTCACTTGAGATTGCTTAGTAGTCCTTGAGTAACAACCAAACAATGCTAGAGATCACGGATATCAAACGGCACCTAATATAGGTAACTACATTAATAAACCGGACCTATAACGGAGGATCGGATAGAATGAGGGCTCGTAAACCAAATGAGTATGGGAACTCATGTAATATGGTTTAACAAGTCTACATACTAATATGAAACCTAACCTAAGTGCTTACGACCCATTACGACCCGTTTAGGTAGCTTATGCTACTTTAACGCGTCGTTCGCGTGAAACGCGTTCGGAACGCCTAACTAGCCCTATGATAAGTAAAATATGCCTTAACATGTCTAATATTGTTGCCAAATCAGTTTAGATACCAAAAGTTATGTTATATATGCTTAATATGAATTTTGGCGTAAAAAGGGCATTTTGGTCATTTACCTAAGGCATATAAACTACCTATCATACAACTAACTAAACGCCGTGACCATAAGGTATAACCTCGGAAGGTTATTCCCTATATACTATGGTCACCTAATGTGTTTGGTCGGATCCTAATGATCGACCAAACGGGTCGGGTTCAAAAGTATAAGCGATTGTTTAGATCGCATACCTTACGACCCTATATAAGCACTAAACTAAAAGTGACGAGCTAAGCATGTTAAAACATGCTTAACTAAGTTTAGAAAACAGGTTTGGTATCAAAACAAACGGTTTTGATACCTAAAAGTAGTTTGGTTACAAAATACGCAATAACACGTATTTTGGCCGAAACTACGACTCGTCACTGAGCCTAGATAACGTGGTAATCAGTAGGTATAGTCACTAGGGACTATAACCATCGTGATCACGCTCACGTTATGAAGTTCAAATGAACTTCGCATTGACCATAAACTGGTCAATGCAGAAAGTCAAACAAAGTTTGACTTTAACGCTAAAACGAATGAAAAGAATGAAAGAACACTTACAAAGGGTCCCCGCAAGATTGATTTCCAAGTAATCTCAGGTAGGAAGTGTATAAACACAACCACTTAGAGAAAAACTCAGATTTCAAGTGGGTTTTGCAATGGGGATGGATGGGTATTTATAGGATTAGGACCACCGTTAGGATCGTTTCTTGAATATCGTGCCTTGATCTCACCCGTACACTTGTCGGAATGTTATGGAACCCAAATTGGCCCCCCACCATAAGAGATCAACATGTGGCAAAGGATTAGGGAGTGGTTAACAGCTGTTAACAGTTGTTTAAACAAGTTTCTGCTGTATGACCCCTTCTTGCGCACCGTAAGACTTAGAACCTTGCGGTGCGCAAGGACCTTGCAGGTCTGATACTTTCAAAAATGGCAGAACAGGCCCCTGAAGCTCCAAACTTGCTATTTGATGCACTTTTGACACGTTTAAGCCCCGTTAACCCCATTTCAAAGCTCTAAAATGAAGTTAAAGTATAGGGAACTTAAAATGTGCTAAAAAATATCTCGGGTGTCGGTTCGTTTGGCCGTACGATCGCGATGTTCGCTTAATTACGACGGAAGTCGTAACGAACGCAAAAACGGTCCAAATTGCGCGACGAATGGATTTTTATCATGCCAAACACTAGAATAAAATATTTTAATGCTTACATAAATTTTTTGGAAGTCCGGATGTATTCAGAACGTAAGTTATGCGCGAAAGTGCAAACTTATGCACTTTTTGACGCTTTTAGTCCCTGAATGAGCATAAAGTTTATTTTAGCATACCGAACCCCTCAAAGCCTATTTCTAAGCTATATAAAGGATATTTAAGGTATGTTTAACTTATGGTCATGTTCCGGAATGTCTGTTACAGTTCAAATTGGCATACTTTCGCAGTTTGTCAAATTTAGTCCCTGTAGGCGAATTAACTCGATTTTGCCATACCAAAGCCTTCAAAACTTATTTCTAAGTTATGTAAATGTTATTTAAGGTATGTTAAGCCTATTTCACTATTCCAGAGTGTTCGTTGCATTAAACGGGTTATATTTACGCATCAGTGCGCGTATAACCTTCCAGAAAGCGATTTAAAGCTTGAAATCGAACAAGAATTGATATGTGCAAAGGATACACATATTTATACAAATCCCAAGTATGAAATACAATATTTCATTGATACAGTATTTGTTTGATGGCCATGGAGGCACAGGTGTCACAATTAAGAGGTAAACAAACAGCCCCTTAGCCAAGTTATATGTAAATGAAGTAGTTTCATTACATGGAATTCCTTTATCTATTGTTTTTTATAGAGATAGCCGTTTTACCTCTCATTTTTGGACTAGTTTCCAAAAAGCTATGGGAACCAAGTTAAATCTAAGCACAGCTTATCATCCTCAAACGGACGGATAATGCGAAAGGACAATTCAGACAATGGAAGATATGCTTAGAGCTTGTATAATTGATTTTGGAGGAAGTTGGGATGATCATCTACCATTAATAGAATTTTCTTACAATAACAGCTATCATACCAGTATCAATGTTGCACCATTCGAAGCACTTTATGGACGAAAGTGCCTAACTCCAGTCTGTTGGGCAGAAATTGGAGAAAAACAACTATCTGGACCAGATATAGTACAAGAAACAACAGACAAAATTATTCAAGTCAATGATAGACTAAAAGTAGCACGTGATTGACAAAAGAGTTATGCTGATAACAGAGGAAAGCAGTTGGAATTTCAGGTAGGAGACAAGGTATTATTAAAGGTTTCTCCTTGGAAAGGAGTGGTAAGATTCACCAAAAGAGGAAAGCTAAGCCCCAGGTATGTTAGACCCTTTGAAATTATTAGAAGAATAGGACCAGTAGCTTACCAGCTACAACTGCCAGAGGAAATGGCAGGAATACATGATGTATTCCATGTATGTAATCTCAAAAGAGTGCTTAGCCGATGAATCATTAGTGGTACCTCTTAAGGACATAGAGGTAAATGGGAAGCTTAAGTTTGTAGAAAGGCCTCTACAGATTGAAGACAGAAAAGTCAAGAATCTCAAACACAAGAGATTGATTCTAGTCAAAGTAAAATGGGATTCCAGGAGAGGACCAGAATACACATGGGAGCTTGAATCAGAAATGCAAAGGAAATATGCACACTTATTCCAGTAGACCTCGAGGACGAGTTCTAAAACAAGGTGGGAAGGATATAACAACCCTTCCTAAAATATTTAGAACACCCCTAAACATCCTAAAATACACCCCGTATACGTAAAATGGCCCTAAATACCTTTAATTTTGTAAAAATTAAATAAAATTCAAAATTCTTGTGGCACTCACGGGCCGTGAAGATTCTGTCTTCGGCTTACGCGGGGCGCGAGAGATGGTCCACCAGGCGAGCCCCTGAGCCGCCACGTGCCCCCACTCGTGTCGAAGCTAGCTGGTGACTGGTCCAAGCTAGGGCCTACCCGACCTACGTCGCGGGGCGCGAAGACCCCTTGTGTTTCCTTCGCGGGGCGCGACAAAGTGTCGATCAGACACTATAAGTAGAAGGCATCGGCCTTCAGTCCAACTCGCTCAAAATGTTCTCGATCTCTCTCAATTCTGAAGTAATAGAATTATACCTGGGTATTATACCCACTAAAATAACGAAGTTCTGCCTCGATGTAAGTATCCTGACCCCCTGTTACGTATTAGATACGCTGCCCGATTGATCTAGTGCTCCGTAACGACTGTTGAGGTTCTGGCCGACGTAGTCGTAGGAGTTCTGTGTCGGGGAGGGTATAACTAATGTAAAATTGGGTTATTATACTAACGCATGTGCATTATTTAAAATTTATAGATTATAACCAGGAAGCCACAAGAAATTGCCTAAGATAGCAATGTGAGTAATCTCCTTTTTGTGTAAACCTTTTTGTGAGTAATCCTCCTTTTTGCAAACTGTTTTACAAAGCCTCAATATTTTAAATTTTATTTCACAGTGATTGAGTATTTGTAAATTCTACAATTATCGTCGGTATGTTGGGGTTTTGTATACAAAATTTGTTACTACACTGTGAGTAGTAACATGACCACAAGTCGGGTTGACAGTACTGTGGGTGGTAATCAAGGTAGATATATAAACAAATGTAATTGCGAGATCGCCCTCAGTACTATAAACTGATAAAACCTGTTTTGATTAAATTGGGATTCACTCACCAGTATTTCTCACTAACAAAATGTTTTTAAACACATTTCAGGTAACAAAATGTGAAAGCCAAATAGAAGCCAGCTGGACAGCACTGAAGGCTTGGAAAAGTGGCTATAAAAAGTTACCTAAATAAAGAAGATGCTTTATTTCAATAAATTAGGGTTTATCCCTAAAAACATGTTTGTAATGGAAACTTGGGTTTCATCTCAATATATTTATTATTATAAAATGTGGTGTTTTCCTCTGATAAAATATTTCCTAACTACGGTCCTGATGAAATTTCTGCTGCCAAACTGATAAACACCGATACCACCATCTCTGAGTAGGCCACGGACGCCCGCCTCCCGAGGTAGGGGTCGGGGGTTGCGACATAATTAGAGGATTTTTCTTGTTGTGTTTTATCAGTTACTGGTTTCATCACAATGTGTTTTATTAGTTACTGGTTTCAGTTACTGTTTCATCACCATGTGTTTTATCAGTTCTTGGTTGATATGATTTTGGTATTCTTGATGTTGTGTTTTAGCAGTCAGTCACTAGTTCGTCACATTGTGTTTTATTGCTAAAACACACTACTATGAATACATCTAGATCTGATTTATCGTTATTTTTTTTAATGATTTGGTGTTCTCAAATGTGAGGGATTAGAGAGAGAGAGAAATTGCGGAATTTTAGGAGATGGTTTTATGATTGGTCGTTATTTCCTTATTTAAAACAACTTAAATGACATATTTACCCCCAATCAATTAAATTAGCCTATTTTAAAGATACGTATATTACAAAAATGCCATCAAAATGATATCAACCATTAAACACAATCATCTGATGGCCCAGATCGCTTCCTACACTTTCTAGGAAAAACACACTTTCTGCAGGATCCCTACTATATATATATATATATATATATAGGGTAAGGTTCATGCGGGAACCACTTTTATTGCGAGAACCGCGAAAACCAATGTGAACACAACCTAAAAAACCCCCAAAAAACCTAACCCCCCCACCCCACCCCCCCCCCCCCAAAAAAAAACCTAAACCCCCTCCCCCACCCCCCAAAAACCTAAACCCCCCCTCCCCCAAGCTAAAATGCTAAAAACTAAACCCCCCAAAAAACCTAAAAAAAATTAAAAAAAAAAAGTCTAATTTTTTTTAATATTTTTTATGTTAAAATCGCTACTTTTAGTAGAAAAAAAATTAAAAATTTTTTTTTGGCTACTAAAAGTAGCGATTTTTTTATAAAAAATATTAAAAAAAAAATTTGTGTGTTTTTAGCTATTTTTAGGCATTTTTTTTTTGTTGTGTTCACATTGTTTTTAGCTAACGGATCTTTGTCCTCTATATATATATATATATATAATTTATGAGTTTGAATGAGAGAATGCAATGCCACATTATTTGAAGTTTTTTTATTATAAGTTAGATTATGCGAATTCTTTTTAAATTAGGATAATGTTAAATTGGTAATGGGCTTAAACGTGGGGTGAATAAAAAAAATCAATGGTTGTTGGTGTCAAAAAAACTCATAGGTGTTGGAAGTTACTATTAGACTATGGGCCCACGGGCTTAGTTAGGTTTCTATGCTTACTTATAATCCTTATATATTGTAACTTACTCATTCAATAATAATCAATCAAGTCTTTTATTAAGTTACATGGTATCAGCGTCAGCCTAGTCTCTATACCCTCTTCGCTGCATCATACACAAATAAAAAAACCCTAGCCATCACCACTTGAGAAAAACCCTAGACAGGGCGGGGTGCCGCCACTGCTGCCATGTCTGGTCTCTGTTCGTTTTTCGTTTCCGTTTTTTTCAGTTTCGTATTCAAATAAAGCTTCGTCTTTGGTTCTAGATTCACCGGTCTTCTTATGGTCTCTTACCGCACAGATGATGCTACGGCTCATCCTCCTGATTTCGCATCTCCATCAAGCCACCTCTTGCCACCGTGCCGCCGCCGCTCATTAGACTACGGTCTTCCGTTCTTGTAACAACCCGTACTCTCGATCTCAATAATCGAGAGCAAGTTATTTTACTGTTATTATTATTACTGCTATTATTATTATTATTATTACTACTTAATATTATTATTATTATTTATTTATTAAATAATAATAACACGTGACGAAAGATTCGTTTCTTTACATATTTAGTTATTGTTATATTTTAAATAATCGGGCATGTTTGTTTTAGCGAGACACATAAACATATAACGGGTTCACGCACTTGGGCTAGTCCCAACCCAACTTACCTAAACCCCTTAACCCTTGCCTATATAAACAATACTATAACCCTAGCCTAAGCCCTAAAAAAATACACACACATCAGCCGCATGCACCCCTACCCTTTCCCTCTTCCCTCTCTCGATTACACACCTACCACCGGAGAAACTCTGTTCGGCCGGCACCGTTCACCGGCGACCTCTCCGTCGCACACCCTTGATTCCTCCTTCTTCACCGGCCATGAACACAGCTCTGCCTCCCTCCTCTCCTCTCGGTTTCACGGCATGAAGTCCACAGCCGGTCACTGATAATACACCGGCAATGGCCGACAGTGGTCGTGGTGCTGTTTTCTAAGCCGCGACCCAGCCCCGTCTTTCCCTTGTCCTCTCTCTTGACCCCTCTCAGGTCCGGTCAATGCTGGTTGTCTTTACGGCGACCCACCAGTAACGGAATGATAACGATGATGATGAACTAGAGACGATGATGACGATGTTGTGATGAATGGTTAAGGATGACAACGACGGTGGTGACTATGCCAGGTAAATTCCAGCTTCGGGTTCGATTTCGGTTTAGTTTCGGTTCGTTCGCGATAGTCAGACTTCAGCGGGTTCGGTTCAATGCGGGTCGGGTTCGGCTCAGGCAACCACTCAGCAGATTCGGTTCGGGTCTCGTATGGTTCAGTCCCGGGTTGCACAACCACATGTTCCTCACCATTCGGTCAGTTTACACCAATGTTTGTACCTGTGTTTTGGTCTTGTGTAATAGTTGGCAGTTTGTTCGATTCATGTGTGTGTTATTGTTTGATGACTTTGGATGTTTGATTTTGAGATGATGATTGGTTGTACTAGAATACATCGTGACCAGCTGCTTGTTTATAATCTCATCCTTTTGTGCTTTGTGTTGGTTTAAAATCAAGGTGTGTCTGTTTGTTTTGATTTGGTATAAAGAATAGTGTGCACATAACTAATGGTAAACTGTTAGTTTAGATACACTAGCGTATGTTGAATTGTTAGATTTGGGCCTAAATAGAAGTGTTAATTTAGGATCTTTATGGGTAACTAAAATAGGGGAGTCCTCGTAAACATGTTAACGAACAATAGATCACGATAGATGGTGCGCATGCTTCTGTGATGATGATGATTATAGGAGTTGTCATAGGTGTAATAGATGTGGGTATTATGTTGATAAAATAGTGTTAAGATTATTTAGGATAGATTTGTTTGTACTAGTGTGAATAAATAAAATGAAAAACATGACGAACTATTTGAAGGTGCTATGAACATTTGAATTTTGTTGTTTTGATCCAAATTGTTAATGTATGGTATTGAGAACTTGTTAATAAAATCTGATTGGGCAGTACATGTTAATGAAATTTGATTGGGTAGTACCAATAAGAAAATTCTAGAAGCACCTACATAGTTTGCGAGTCGAGACCACCCGGTTTCGACTGGACTACTTCACTTAGTTATTGGGCCGCACAAACTGCTGTTATGGACTGTGTATCATTGTTGCTGTTAACTGTTACTGTTTAACTGTTTATATGCTAGTATAGGCCCAATAACGTATATGCTAGTATGACTTATGTGCTATGGGTTAGATACATGTAGGATTATGCGTGAAATTACTTGCATACGAACCTAACGAATATTAATAACCATAATAGGGTAAGGTTGACCAACGTAACATGAGTAAATTGGCTGCCGAGCAAAGCAAAGGTGAGTTCACACACTTTCTAAGGCATGTGATTCCCGGTGGTTGGGAATGGGTTAAGGAATTAAAACGGAACCTACATATCCTCCTTGGGTAGGATATGTACCTCCATCCTCCATGGGTAGGATGCCAATATTAATCCTGCGTATTCTCCTTGGGTAGAATACGTACGTTCGTCCTCATTGGGTAGGACAACAACCTTAAAACTTACTAGACAAAACTCTATCATTAAGTCCCTCATTTTTATATCGACTTAATCGCCGGGCCAATGGCAAGCGGGTCATTAGTTAATAGCGCTATTAGGGTTGACAAGCCTCACACCGTGCCGGTAGGACGGGCGTGTACTAATGGATCTGGGCACTTAGTCAATGATGATAGACATTGACTTAGGGCACAACTTACTTTCGTCAGTTGTCGATATGGTAACAGTCTAGTGGTTCACATGGGGAAGCCCCCACTGGTTATGGTTTGGGAAACAAGGGATTGGTTTACTCATGGTATATGAAAGAACTTACGGTTTTGGAACAACTTTAAAATGAACATCAACTGTGAACTCGCTCAACTTTGTTGTTGACTCGTTGTTACATGCCTTGCAGGCCTTTAGGTGCATATTGTTGGAACTTGCTGTCTGGGATGCTGGAGTGGTCATGGGTCGAGATACATGGAAACGCGAGACGAACTTAATGGTTTTCACACACTTGGTTTATGAATTTCTTAATTAATGTATTATGCTTCCGCTGAACTTTAAATAATGTTTTGTAACACTTCTATCAATAATAAATGAAAGTTTTAGTTGGAATCAACATGATTGGTGGCTTGGATCCTGGTACGTCACACGCCCTCCACGGACATTCCCTAGGTGGTATTTTGAGGGTGTGACTGATGGAGAGTGTGAAACACGGGTGCTAAAGTGCTTATCTTACGTGATTTGATCCGTTTTAGGTAATTATATGTTTGGAATATGTTTATTGCGAGTGTTTATATGCTTTGTAGGTAAGACGTGTAATATGGCGAAGTTAGAAAGATTAGTGATGAAATGGAACAAGGCACGCAAAGCAAGGGGAACATCATCATCGTTTTGGGCAGCCATATACATGCACAAGAGACTTGGACTAAGAAAAAGGGATTGCATTAAAAGTCAAGGAGCATCTTGTGAATATTGGGATTTGTATTTCAACATCATGATTACAACAATATAAAAATCACGTGGATTGGATGTTTGGCAGCTTTAGCTTACGTGAGGAATGAGGCATTTTATAATCAAGTTCAAAAGAAACATATGTATAAGTTGTTTACGATTGTTTAAGTTGCGGTTACGCTTTTAAAACCGTGACTTACGGTTTCAATCAAGGTCCACAAAAAGGAACAGAAAGTTGAGTATGAGGTTTACGGCTGTTATATGGAACCTACGGTTGACAAGAGAAGACATGGCTTGCACGTGACTTGAGGATTTTTAAGGTTTTTAAAAACCCAATCACAGGCTTCATGAGCATCGATGATTGGCAGCAACTTTTGTTGACTATTGGGCTTTCATAATTAAAGAAAGAAAAAACATCATCAGTATTAGTGAGGGATATATCATCATAATCATCGATTGCCAGGGGCCATAACACAACTTTGGGGACTTCTTTCATCACGATTTATTAGCAGCCATAAAACATAACTTTGGGCTCCGAAATCGTCCCAACAACATCTAGAATCCCATCGAAGTTTTGGCAGCCGTACCCTATTGTTTTCGGCAGGGGGAATCTCATCGCCATCATCATTCATCATACATCCTCCGCACAAGATCCGATTCGATCATGCTTTCAATCTCTTACCAAGCTTTTAAAGGTTGTTCGAACGTCATGAGCGGCTAGTCGTCCCGTGACCGTCTCCGGGAATAGGGTTTGTATTTAAACATTGGGTTACGTTTTGTTACGATTATTTTTGGATTAGGATTCGATTAAACATTCGGTTAGTCATTCCTATTGTTCTTGTTTCGATTAAACAATATTTTATTATCGTAATCATTTTTGTTCATCAATTATTTGGTTTGTTCATCAACGATCGGGATTAAATTCTAGGTTGTCATTGTTTTAAACCATTAATCATTGAATATGTTAATGTTTATGAAATCTAAAATTGGTGATTAACTGGATTACTATTCATTTGCATCAATCTTTCGGTTTCGATCGTGGATTATTGCAATTAAATATATTGTCCGTTAATTATTTATCAAAACAAGTTTTCAAATCATGTCTATGTGGTTTCCAATTGGTCGTAACTAAGTAACCTGATTTTATACATAACCTGAAAACCCGGAGATTGGTCATTTTTCTCATTATTGTTTGCCATTCTAATTTATATTTGTTTTCACAATCATTCTATAAAATGCAAAAAGCAATTAGTTCAGAAGTAGATGATAATTAAAGCAACGAACTTTTACACTTTCCACTGATTCCCCGTGGACTCGACACCCTACTTGCCCTTTACTAGTAAAAGGTGAATAGGACACTTTTTAATTATATTTTTGACCGACCTTACGACATCGATCAAAATGGCGCCGTTGCCGGGGAATCGGTGCGCTTAGTGTTTAGTAAGTTGTTTTCTTAAAAAAAAAATAAAAAAAACCAAAAATATTTCTTGTAGTTTTTAGTTTTTTTTATATGTTAGTTTTCTACGCGGGTATTTTAGTTTGTTTGTGCAGGAAGTGAAATCCTTAGACCATGGATAGAGCTCATCAGACATGCCCGTGTTGTGGGAAAATTCACACAGATGAAGATTGCCTAGTGTTTTGGGCAGACCCAGTGTTTTGGAAAGAAAAATTGATGTCCGGGGTACAAGGCACCTTCATATCAGGGACACTATCAGTCAAATGTCAACCACAGGTATGAGCAAAATTTGGATTATGATGAGTACGAATCCGAGGTGGTGCCTTTCTCAAGATATCAAGAATATTATAATGGTCGTTACCATGACTACTCTGAGTCAACATACAATAATCATGGTAATTACCAAGGGAGTTCAGATCAGCATTATGCAAGTCAAAATGAATGTCAAGGTAAACACCAAAATTCTAAACTTGATGAAATCATGGATATTATGCTGGAGATGGCACAAGAGAGCAGGTCGAGAACTGAGGCTATGGTCCAACGATCGAATCAAATAGACGAACAAATTGCAACATTGAAGGGTGTGAAGGATAATACCACATCCATTCCTGCATTTGTTGAAGACACACAAGAAATACCTGTCTTAGTTGATGAAGATGAAGAAGAGGTTGGAAGTCTTCTTGAACTAGAAGTTATCTGTTTAAACCTACATGAAGACTTAGCACCTACTGAAGAACTCGAGACTGATGTAGTCCAAGTCTATTCCGAACCGCTGCATATTTTGATTACTCCAGCTAACAAAGTCGGGGATGATGGCTCGAGTGGGAAAAAGAGAAAGGTGAGTAGAGAAGACATCGGACAAGGTATATTGAAGTGGCTATACAATGATCCAACAGACGTACTCATGATAGGAAAGAAGGTGAAGACTCGACATGTCAACCATCGAACACACGTTGGAAATTCGATAGGCAAATGTGGATTTCACTTGTTCCGATTTGATTTGAAAAATATCGCTGGCAAAAGAGAGCAGATAGGAAGTTGGAATGTCAATTACCGAGCATATGCAGGAAACTCGGTGGGTAAATGTTCACTTCGACCACCATGAGGGTATGTCAGGTACGGTCTGGCTGAAGACCTATAAACTTAGCGCTCTCGGGAGGCAGCCCGAGGATGTAGAGTAGTGTATATTTGTTTGTTTTTGCGTAAGTACTTTTGCAGGTTACCAGGCTATTAATCCCTATGGATGCAGTGGTCCAAGTGTGGGGATGTTTGGTGAAGTCCCAGTACGTTATAGTTGCAGTTGCGGACTATGCACAGATTAGAGTTCAGTCAGAACTGTCCATACTCAATCTCCATTTGGACGGGGATGATTTGAACACTAATTGTAGAGATTGACCCGGGTACTTGCGGACACGGCCGCGAAGGAAATGTTATACGGTCGTGGTGGAACATGATGCATGAGGATTCTACGCTTTAAACCAGGGGAGTCTGTTCCACTTTTATTATTGCATTTTTTTTATTCGTGTTTTTGGTGGTGTGAACAATTTGTGTTTAAGGAATGCGTTAGGTTATGTGTGTTAGGAACAGTCACTCATGAGGTTTGTTAGTTGGTATTCCCTGGTTTTGTTTTTAAAATACGATACATTGGGGACAATGTCGCCCAAGTGTGGGGATATGGAAACCCGGGAAGGGAAGGTTTGGGACAGAGTTTGAAAGAGGTTGAAAGTGATTGAAAACGATGAAAATCGAAAAAAACTTAAAATTTTTGAAAATTTTAAAGAATTTCATCGCCTTAAGTGAACTAAATGGATATGAAAACTGAACGTTTCAATCACTAATGGGTTCCTTGCCGGTAGTAAACTAATGTAGTCCCTTGTCATGGTCGTTCCTTTAAGTTTCATGAGAGTAGGTCCGACAGGTGTTTTTAGTTAAAAGAGTTGAAAAGAGATGCCTATTTAGGGGTAACATGCTTTAGATTGCATATGCTACATGTCGGTAACCCTTTTACCTCTTCTTCGGTGAGAATTTTGAGCCTGTAGAATGATAGAATGCTTTACATATTGAATTCATTTGTTGAGAGCAGGCCGCATGTTATTCTGTGTTAGAACTTGTATGATTTGATACATGCTGAGACTGTGGTTTGACATGTGCACGTAAATGATAAAGGCATTAGGATATACCTTACACCTATTTATTTGTTTTGTATTTACCGAACCATCACCCTTAGTAGCCCTGTTGAGCCTATTTACCCTTTCGTTTGTCCACCCCATGTGAATTGTTTGATACCGACCGTGAATGACAAGTTTTGAGTTATGAAAAAGAAAAAAAAAGAGAAAACAAAGAAAAAAAATATAGAAAAAGGAAAAAGAACAAAAATAGAAGTGTTGTGAATATTGTTTATGTTCTTGGGTAGAAACCAACCCAAAAGTAAGTTATGTTTGCAAATAAAGTTGTCACAGTTGGTCGTTTGTGTGTTCACCACGAAAAGAAAAAAAAGATATAAGCCAAAAATCTTCCTACCTTTAGCCTAAGCCCAAAACCGAAAGTCCTTTTGATATATGTTGTGTTATATGATACAGTGGAGGTGTGATTGTCATACAAGCCTATGATTACAGAATTTCATGTTTGGTTATGAGTGTTATAAATGCTAGCACATTACACGCTAGTTCAGTTTTTAAACCGAGAGGAGAGTTGATTGTGAGGGGCGTGTAGCATGTGTATAATCCTAAGCATGTTAGTTTTAAATAGAAAGTCTTAAGGTTTATAAATTGCATCAATTGCTTGTCGGACTGTCAATCTTGATTGTGTCAGTCTATGGAATGGGTATGACTTGGGACTTAAACTGTTGCATCGGTATAGGGGTTTAGAGGTGTTGTTACGATGGTGAGTAGTTCCGTAACGGTTTGCTTGAGGACAATCAAAGGTAAGTGTGGGGATGTGATGGAGAGTGTGAAACACGGGTGCTAAAGTGCTTATCTTACGTGATTTGATCCGTTTTAGGTAATTATATGTTTGGAATATGTTTATTGCGAGTGTTTATATGCTTTGTAGGTAAGACGTGTAATATGGCGAAGTTAGAAAGATTAGTGATGAAATGGAACAAGGCACGCAAAGCAAGGGGAACATCATCATCGTTTTGGGCAGCCATATACATGCACAAGAGACTTGGACTAAGAAAAAGGGATTGCATTAAAAGTCAAGGAGCATCTTGTGAATATTGGGATTTGTATTTCAACATCATGATTACAACAATATAAAAATCACGTGGATTGGATGTTTGGCAGCTTTAGCTTATGTGAGGAATGAGGCATTTTATAATCAAGTTCAAAAGAAACATATGTATAAGTTGTTTACGATTGTTTAAGTTGCGGTTACGCTTTTAAAACCGTGACTTACGGTTTCAATCAAGGTCCACAAAAAGGAACAGAAAGTTGAGTATGAGGTTTACGGCTGTTATATGGAACCTACGGTTGACAAGAGAAGACATGGCTTGCACGTGACTTGAGGATTTTTAAGGTTTTTAAAAACCCAATCACAGGCTTCATGAGCATCGATGGTTGGCAGCAACTTTTGTTGACTATTGGGCTTTCATAATTAAAGAAAGAAAAAACATCATCAGTATTAGTGAGGGATATATCATCATAATCATCGATTGCCAGGGGCCATAACACAACTTTGGGGACTTCTTTCATCACGATTTATTAGCAGCCATAAAACATAACTTTGGGCTCCGAAATCGGCCCAACAACATCTAGAATCCCATCGAAGTTTTGGCAGCCGTACCCTATTGTTTTCGGCACGGGGAATCTCATCGCCATCATCATTCATCATACATCCTCCGCACAAGATCCGATTCGATCATGCTTTCAATCTCTTACCAAGCTTTTGAAGGTTGTTCGAACGTCATGAGCGGCTAGTCGTCCCGTGACCGTCTCCGGGAATAGGGTTTGTATTTAAACATTGGGTTACGTTTTGTTACGATTATTTTTGGATTAGGATTCGATTAAACATTCGGTTAGTCATTCCTATTGTTCTTGTTTCGATTAAACAACATTTTATTATCGTAATCATTTGTGTTCATCAATTATTTGGTTTGTTCATCAACGATCGGGGTTAAATTCTAGGTTGTCATTGTTTTAAACCATTAATCATTGAATATGTTAATGTTTATGAAATCTAAAATTGGTGATTAACTGGATTACTATTCATTTGCATCAATCTTTCGGTTTCGATGGTGGATTATTGCAATCAAATATATTGTCCGTTAATTATTTATCAAAACAAGTTTTCAAATCATGTCTATGTGGTTTCCAATTGGTCGTAACTAAGTAACCTGATTTTATACATAACCTGAAAACCCGGAGATTGGTCATTTTTCTCATTATTGTTTGCCATTCTAATTTATATTTGTTTTCACAATCATTCTATAAAATCTAAAAAGCAATTAGTTCAGAAGTAGATGATAATTAAAGCAACGAACTTTTACACTTTCCACTGATTCCCTGTGGACTCGACACCCTACTTGCCCTTTACTAGTAAAAGGTGAATAGGACACTTTTTAATTATATTTTTGACCGACCTTACGACATCGATCAAAATGGCGCCGTTGCCGGGGAATCGGTGCGCTTAGTGTTTAGTAAGTTGTTTTCTTAAAAAAAAATAAAAAAAACCAAAAATATTTCTTGTAGTTTTTAGTTTTTTTTATATGTTAGTTTTCTACGCGGGTATTTTAGTTTTTTTGTGCAGGAAGTGAAATCCTTAGACCATGGATAGAGCTCATCAGTCATGCCCGTGTTGTGGGAAAATTCACACAGATGAAGATTGCCTAGTGTTTTGGGCAGACCCAGTGTTTTGGAAAGAAAAATTGATGTCCGGGTACAAGGCACCTTCATATCAGGGACACTATCAGTCAAATGTCAACCACAGGTATGAGCAAAATTTGGATTATGATGAGTACGAATCCGAGGTGGTGCCTTTCTCAAGATATCAAGAATATTATAATGGTCGTTACCATGACTACTCTGAGTCAACATACATTAATCATGGTAATTACCAAGGGAGTTCAGATCAGCATTATGCAAGTCAAAATGAATGTCAAGGTAAACACCAAAATTCTAAACTTGATGAAATCCTGGATATTATGCTGGAGATGGCACAAGAGAGCAGGTCGAGAACTGAGGCTATGGTCCAACGATCGAATCAAATAGACGAACAAATTGCAACATTGAAGGGTGTGAAGGATAATACCACATCCATTCCTGCATTTGTTGAAGACACACAAGAAATACCTGTCTTAGTTGATGAAGATGAAGAAGAGGTTGGAAGTCTTCTTGAACTAGAAGTTATCTGTTTAAACCTACATGAAGACTTAGCACCTACTGAAGAACTCGAGACTGATGTAGTCCAAGTCTATTCCGAACCGCTGCATATTTTGATTACTCCAGCTAACAAAGTCGGGGATGATGGTTCGAGTGGGAAAAAGAGAAAGGTGAGTAGAGAAGACATCGGACAAGGTATATTGAAGTGGCTATACAATGATCCAACAGACGTACTCATGATAGGAAAGAAGGTGAAGACTCGACATGTCAACTATCGAACACACGTTGGAAATTCGATAGGCAAATGTGGATTTCACTTGTTCCGATTTGATTTGAAAAATATCGCTGGCAAAAGAGAGCAGATAGGAAGTTGGAATGTCAATTACCGAGCATATGCAGGAAACTCGGTGGGTAAATGTTCACTTCGACCACCATGAGGGTATGTCAGGTACGGTCTGGCTGAAGACCTATAAACTTAGCGCTCTCGGGAGGCAGCCCGAGGATGTAGAGTAGTGTATATTTGTTTGTTTTTGCGTAAGTACTTTTGCAGGTTACCAGGCTATTAATCCCTATGGATGCAGTGGTCCAAGTGTGGGGATGTTTGGTGAAGTCCCAGTACGTTATAGTTGCAGTTGCGGACTATGCACAGATTAGAGTTCAGTCAGAACTGTCCCTACTCAATCTCCATTTGGACGGGGATGATTTGAACACTAATTGTAGAGATTTACCCGGGTACTTGCGGACATGGCCGCGAAGGAAATGTTATACGGTCGTGGTGGAACATGACGCATGAGGATTATACGCTTTAAACCAGGGGAGTCTGTTCCACTTTTATTATTGCATTTTTTTTATTCGTGTTTTTGGTGGTGTGAACAATTTGTGTTTAAGGAATGGGGTAGGTTATGTGTGTTAGGAACAGTCACTCATGAGGTGTGTTAGTTGGTATTCCCTGGTTTTGTTTTTAAAATACTATACATTGGGGACAATGTCGCCCAAGTGTGGGGATATGGAAACCCGGGAAGGGAAGGTTTGGGACAGAGTTTGAAAGAGGTTGAAAGTGATTGAAAACGATGAAAATCGAAAAAAACTTAAAATTTTTGAAAATTTTAAAGAATTTCATCGCCTTAAGTGAACTAAATGGATATGAAAACTGAACGTTTCAATCACTAATGGGTTCCTTGCCGGTAGTAAACTAATGTAGTCCCTTGTCATGGTCGTTCCTTTAAGTTTCATGAGAGTAGGTCCGACAGGTGTTTTTAGTTAAAAGAGTTGAAAAGAGATGCCTATTTAGGGGTAACATGCTTTAGATTGCATATGCTACATGTCGGTAACCCTTTTACCTCTTCTTCGGTGAGAATTTTGAGCCTGTAGAATGATAGAATGCTTTACATATTGAATTCATTTGTTGAGAGCAGGCCGCATGTTATTCTGTGTTAGAACTTGTATGATTTGATACATGCTGAGACTGTGGTTTGACATGTGCACGTAAATGATAAAGGCATTAGGATATACCTTACACCTGTTTATTTGTTTTGTTTTTACCGAACCATCACCCTTAGTAGCCCTGTTGAGCCTATTTACCCTTTCGTTTGTCCACCCCATGTGAATTGTTTGATACCGACCGTGAATGACAAGTTTTGAGTTATGAAAAAGAAAAAAAAAAGAGAAAACAAAGAAAAAAAATATAGAAAAAGGAAAAAGAACAAAAATAGAAGTGTTGTGAATATTGTTTATGTTCTTGGGTAGAAACCAACCCAAAAGTAAGTTATGTTTGCAAATAAAGTTGTCACGGTTGGTCGTTTGTGTGTTCACCACGAAAAGAAAAAAAAGATATAAGCCAAAAATCTTCCTACCTTTAGCCTAAGCCCAAAACCGAAAGTCCTTTTGATATGTGTTGTGTTATATGATACAGTGGAGGTGTGATTGTCATACAAGCCTATGATTACAGAATTTCATGTTTGGTTATGAGTGTTATAAATGCTAGCACATTACACGCTAGTTCAGTTTTTAAACCGAGAGGAGAGTTGATTGTGAGGGGCGTGTAGCATGTGTATAATCCTAAGCATGTTAGTTTTAAATAGAAAGTCTTAAGGTTTATAAATTGCATCAATTGCTTGTCGGACTGTCAATCTTGATTGTGTCAGTCTATGGAATGGGTATGACTTGGGACTTAAACTGTTGCATCGGTATAGGGGTTTAGAGGTGTTGTTACGATGGTGAGTAGTTCCGTAACGGTTTGCTTGAGGACAATCAAAGGTAAGTGTGGGGATGTGATGGAGAGTGTGAAACACGGGTGCTAAAGTGCTTATCTTACGTGATTTGATCCGTTTTAGGTAATTATATGTTTGGAATATGTTTATTGCGAGTGTTTATATGCTTTGTAGGTAAGACGTGTAATATGGCGAAGTTAGAAAGATTAGTGATGAAATGGAACAAGGCACGCAAAGCAAGGGGAACATCATCATCGTTTTGGGCAGCCATATACATGCACAAGAGACTTGGACTAAGAAAAAGGGATTGCATTAAAAGTCAAGGAGCATCTTGTGAATATTGGGATTTGTATTTCAACATCATGATTACAACAATATAAAAATCACGTGGATTGGATGTTTGGCAGCTTTAGCTTACGTGAGGAATGAGGCATTTTATAATCAAGTTCAAAAGAAACATATGTATAAGTTGTTTACGATTGTTTAAGTTGCGGTTACGCTTTTAAAACCGTGACTTACGGTTTCAATCAAGGTCCACAAAAAGGAACAGAAAGTTGAGTATGAGGTTTACGGCTGTTATATGGAACCTACGGTTGACAAGAGAAGACATGGCTTGCACGTGACTTGAGGATTTTTAAGGTTTTTAAAAACCCAATCACAGGCTTCATGAGCATCGATGGTTGGCAGCAACTTTTGTTGACTATTGGGCTTTCATAATTAAAGAAAGAAAAAACATCATCAGTATTAGTGAGGGATATATCATCATAATCATCGATTGCCAGGGGCCATAACACAACTTTGGGGACTTCTTTCATCACGATTTATTAGCAGCCATAAAACATAACTTTGGGCTCCGAAATCGGCCCAACAACATCTAGAATCCCATCGAAGTTTTGGCAGCCGTACCCTATTGTTTTCGGCACGGGGAATCTCATCGCCATCATCATTCATCATACATCCTCCGCACAAGATCCGATTCGATCATGCTTTCAATCTCTTACCAAGCTTTTGAAGGTTGTTCTAACGTCATGAGCGGCTAGTCGTCCCGTGACCGTCTCCGGGAATAGGGTTTGTATTTAAACATTGGGTTACGTTTTGTTACGATTATTTTTGGATTAGGATTCGATTAAACATTCGGTTAGTCATTCCTATTGTTCTTGTTTCGATTAAACAATATTTTATTATCGTAATCATTTGTGTTCATCAATTATTTGGTTTGTTCATCAACGATCGGGGTTAAATTCTAGGTTGTCATTGTTTTAAACCATTAATCATTGAATATGTTAATGTTTATGAAATCTAAAATTGGTGATTAACTGGATTACTATTCATTTGCATCAATCTTTCGGTTTCGATCGTGGATTATTGCAATCAAATATATTGTCCGTTAATTATTTATCAAAACAAGTTTTCAAATCATGTCTATGTGGTTTCCAATTGGTCGTAACTAAGTAACCTGATTTTATACATAACCTGAAAACCCGGAGATTGGTCATTTTTCTCATTATTGTTTGCCATTCTAATTTATATTTGTTTTCACAATCATTCTCTAAAATGCAAAAAGCAATTAGTTCAGAAGTAGATGATAATTAAAGCAACGAACTTTTACACTTTCCACTGATTCCCCGTGGACTCGACACCCTACTTGCCCTTTACTAGTAAAAGGTGAATAGGACACTTTTTAATTATATTTTTGACCGACCTTACGACATCGATCAAAATGGCGCCGTTGCCGGGGAATCGGTGCGCTTAGTGTTTAGTAAGTTGTTTTCTTAAAAAAAATAAAAAAAACCAAAAATATTTCTTGTAGTTTTTAGTTTTTTTTATATGTTAGTTTTCTACGCGGGTATTTTAGTTTGTTTGTGCAGGAAGTGAAATCCTTAGACCATGGATAGAGCTCATCAGTCATGCCCGTGTTGTGGGAAAATTCACACAGATGAAGATTGCCTAGTGTTTTGGGCAGACCCAGTGTTTTGGAAAGAAAAATTGATGTCCGGGTACAAGGCACCTTCATATCAGGGACACTATCAGTCAAATGTCAACCACAGGTATGAGCAAAATTTGGATTATGATGAGTACGAATCCGAGGTGGTGCCTTTCTCAAGATATCAAGAATATTATAATGGTCGTTACCATGACTACTCTGAGTCAACATACAATAATCATGGTAATTACCAAGGGAGTTCAGATCAGCATTATGCAAGTCAAAATGAATGTCAAGGTAAACACTAAAATTCTAAACTTGATGAAATCATGGATATTATGCTGGAGATGGCACAAGAGAGCAGGTCGAGAACTGAGGCTATGGTCCAACGATCGAATCAAATAGACGAACAAATTGCAACATTGAAGGGTGTGAAGGATAATACCACATCCATTCCTGCATTTGTTGAAGACACACAAGAAATACCTGTTTTAGTTGATGAAGATGAAGAAGAGGTTGGAAGTCTTCTTGAACTAGAAGTTATCTGTTTAAACCTACATGAAGACTTAGCACCTATTGAAGAACTCGAGACTGATGTAGTCCAAGTCTATTCCGAACCGCTGAATATTTTGATTACTCCAGCTAACAAAGTCGGGGATGATGGCTCGAGTGGGAAAAAGAGAAAGGTGAGTAGAGAAGACATCGGACAAGGTATATTGAAGTGGCTATACAATGATCCAACAGACGTACTCATGATAGGAAAGAAGGTGAAGACTCGACATGTCAACTATCGAACACACGTTGGAAATTCGATAGGCAAATGTGGATTTCACTTGTTCCGATTTGATTTGAAAAATATCGCTGGCAAAAGAGAGCAGATAGGAAGTTGGAATGTCAATTACCGAGCATATGCAGGAAACTCGGTGGGTAAATGTTCACTTCGACCACCATGAGGGTATGTCAGGTACGGTCTGGCTGAAGACCTATAAACTTAGCGCTCTCGGGAGGCAGCCCGAGGATGTAGAATAGTGTATATTTGTTTGTTTTTGCTCGCATGTGTTATGTGACTGATAGGGTGGTATTTCCCTAAACCTTCATGACTTACGCTTCGTGATGCTCTTTGTTTGCTACTCGAGATTGAGGAACCACTTGACATGAGTTAAGAGGAGCTGAGATGAACATGCAAATCACAATATTATTGTGGGTGCACACATAATAATAATGTAGGGTGCATGCGAGTCCCAGTGAGCCTTAACAAGTGGACAAGGGGTTCCTTTCCGTTATTTGATCTATGTGAAACATAACAAACCTATAGGGGTCATAGCAGTAATTGTCCCCTACTCGAACGTGAACTTTTCATTCCTCTCTGGATCCTTTCGAATCTCGATGCTATTGAGTATTACCTGAACACCCATCTGGACGCCTAGCGAACTGTGTAGAATATTAGGTGCTTGTACGAACATCCCCGAGTTGGATGTTGCAACGACAATGATTGGTCTATATCTCTCTCACATTTCTTCGTTTGCTGGAACTTAACGTATTGACGCCTTGGATCCCGAAGTGCGATCACTCCTGTAACACCCTCGTAACATATCGTGTATTACTCAGTCAACTTGCAAGAACGATGGACTTTAGCATTTGAACGACCCTAGTTACCAACATTGAACATCAGCGATTTGAGTCCAATCAAATCCTTAACCCCAGCCAGCGACTCATGGGAGTCAACTTTTACGAATTAATCAGGAGATAAGCAATGACAACTGACTGTAAAATGGAATGTAAAACTCCCCGCACAGTGAGTAGTGCGTTAGCACGTACCATGGAATGTGAAGAGGTGGACCCTGTCGGTAAAAGGTCGTAGAGCCCCATTTCAAACAACAGCATTAGAGGCAACAGTCACAGCAACAACAAGGTATTTGTAATGGTAACCAACATTATGGAAAGTGAAGGTGCCTATGGCATGGAGTGGCCGATGTTAAATCCAACGACAACAACCAAGGGAACGACGGCCGTACTGGAAATCCTCACAACGAGTACAACAACACGGGAAATGATGCTCATGGAGGGACATTAGGGATTGGCGTGGGCGACGCCGGGATTATAACAACATGGTGGCCTACGTGTTCTTGGTGACTACTCACTTCGCCACTGTTCTGCTTAACCCTGACACTTCTTGAAATCCAACCTGTTGTAGAATTGGCTGATGGCAAGACAATGGAAACCTCATATGATCGTTGGGATGCAAACTCGACCTTGTGGGACAAGTGTTCGACATCGACCTTTCTTCTATTGTTCTTGATAGATGTACCCTGTAAAGAGAAGATTCTATATATCCCTCTCCTAGTGGAGGATTGTTATCTGTTCTAATGCGTCAGAGTGGTGCAGAGGTTAGCATCAATTCAGCAGTGAAGGCCAGAAGTGTCCATGGAAGGATTATTCCGCTATGATAGCACTCATTACTTATGTCAACGCTAAGGAAAAGAGGATCGAGGATCCACCAATTGTTCGTGATTCCACCCAGCATGCTACGGGAGGAACTATCAGGTTTACCTCCACAACTATTAGACAGACTCTCAGTTTGATCTCACGCCAGAGGTAGCGCTGATTCTTCGTATCTCTTACCATCTTGCACCAGGAGGGTTGCGAGAGTTGTCAATGCAGCAACAGGGACGGTTGGACATGAGCTTTGTCGGACCTAGTTTGTGCTTCGGGGAGCCCCAGTTATATCCAGGAAGATAGGTTATATCGTTGGATATGTGTACTGATTATAGAGAACTCAACAAGGTGACAGTCAAGAACCGTTCGATTCGACCATGTAGTAACACCCTGTTAACCAGTTGCGAGGAATAAGCTTCCATTCGAGGATTGGCTAGAGAACGAACTATCATCAGATGGAACTCCAAGAGGAGAATTCTCCTAGAACAACATGTCGAACGCAATGCAGCCATTTCAACTTTGTACATCATGATCATTGAGTTGATCAACACACCAGCAGCTTCATGGATCGCATGAATCGACCGTATTTGCTGACAAGGTTCTGAATCCTGACCAGGAGAATGGAACGCCATGGGTGGCATTTGTATCTTATTTTAGAACTTCTGAGGGAGGAGCCACTCTCTGCAGAGTCTTGATAAATGTAATTTCTGGGTTCGAGAGGTACCTTTTGGGCTTATAATTAGCGAAGTGGGAATGTACGTGGATCTCGCTAAGGTCCGTCTTGGTTGGAAACTGGTCGACACCAAAGAGTCCTTCAAGGATACAACAATTTCTTGGTCTCGCTTGATACTATCGCGGATAAATCGCAAGATTTTCGAAGGTCGCGCAACTTAAATCTCTCTAGCACAGCAGGGTGCTGTGTTCGTGAAAGACAGAACAGGAGGACGTCTTTTCAGCTTTCGAATCCCAACTTTGTAATGCACTGAGCATCGTCTTTACCAGAGGGTGTAGGTGATTCAGTGGTATATCCTTATGGTTTGAATCAGAGTCCCAGTTACACGTCGACGCAACACAAGAGAGTGATGACTTACGTAATAGAGTTACCAGAGGAACCGCACGACACAACCGGCGGTGGAAACCGTGGTCTTTGGATTTAATTGGAGGCATTACCTGGACGGTACCGAATGCGTTACCTAGACTGATCACAAGGCCCTTCCCGTGAATCGATGTTCGAAAGAGCTAAAGCATGCAATGACATTGCTGGATGGAACTACTGAATGAGTATGACTGTGAAACCTATACATACACGAGCTCTACAACTCGCTATCGACTCTAACATACCTAATCAGACTCACTCTGTTCAAACAGGTTGAAGCACTAAAGGAAGAGAACCTTTTAGCCAAGCCCATGCGGGGCATGGGTAAGTAACTCAAACTCAAAGATGGCATCGGTTGAGTTGTGATGTAATCACCTGACTAAAACTGAACGTTTTCTCATGGTCAAGGAAACCGACAAGTTTTCAAATCTTGCGAACATCTACTTGAAGGAAGTAGGTGCTAGGCGTAGGGCGCCCGACTCCCATTGTCTCTAGATATGACTTACGTTTCACGTCAGATTTGTGGCAAGGCATGCACAAATCCTTCGGCTCACGATCGTGCACGAGCACTACTTAGCACCCCATGAACAAATGGTTGAACCAAACATACCGTCCAAACTCTTGAAAACATAATGCAACATGGGTCACCGATTTTGACAACGGATGGGAACAACACCTACTGTGACAATCCTCACCAAACCAGGTATCCGTACGACTTAATTAATAATTAATTACTTCTTAATTACTGTGCTTACTTGAAATTGTGGATAAACTGCTATTTGAATATTGATACATGTACTTACTTGCATCATACCTTATTTGCTGTCACCCTACTATTTACATACAGAACTGTAGTGACAACCGTGATGCACAAAAGCACTGTAGCACAATAACGGATAACCTACTAAACGTGCTGCTATAACCAGCACCAGGCAGGTACTGCCTCTAAGGCTTGTAAGAGCCAGAGATAGTTTGCTACACTAGTAGAGAGTGTAGGGATATAAGGATTGTAGAACTGCCTCACTAGGAATGAGATTACAGTGACCGGATGTGCCAAAAACGTACTTTAGGTACAAAATTCAGCACTTTAAATGAAAATTCAGCACTAAGCTAACTAATAAAGTGCCAAAACATGGGAAAAATATTACTAGACACTTTCCAAAGTGTCGGGAATAAGTTGTGTCACTAAAAATAATATTAACGACACTTTAAGGCTTTGTTAAGCACTTTAACGGATCACTATCCAACCGGACAACCGGACTTTATCCGGAACACAAAATAAAAATATTGCCTTCAACACTGTTTTTCTTTTTCTGAGCCAGTTAGGGTCCCCGAATACCCTAACACCCGTTACAACTTACTACATGCTAATGTCTAGTCTTAAGCTCCTAACTTAACATAACTATATCCTAATTATCTAGTTGAAATCGAACCAAAGACCCCCCCCCCCCCTTGAACCAAAATCGTCCCCTAGGGGACACCCTTGTCCTATATTTGAATATTATAATCTTATATGTCTAATATCATCTAGACACTAAATCCTTTGGATAATTATAAAGACTTTGTCTATAAGTATCAAGCATGATCCATCATATTCACTTAACACTTAACAAATCACCACACTACTCTCGCCCTCTCTTGACACTTTCGGCCGAGAACCACCCACCCCCATCCATCATTTTTCAATTTTGTTCAAGCTATTCCAAACTCACACAAGTGTTAAGGATCTCACATAAGGAAGCTTGGTGCATTCGGAACGCGAAGGACCTCACCCTATTGCTTTTAACCACTCATTTTGCGACTAGAATCTTCCCTAGCCTCAAGCTAGTAGTAAGTGACTTTAAACACACTCTCGATCTATTTTAAAGTGGTTAAAACGGTATATGATGGTTAAAACTCATGAACATACAAAATGATATGTTAAAAGTCTACTAAAAATGCTAAAAAGGATGGTTAAAAGCTTGATTGTTGTGTAAATCATGTAAGACTTGTTTTGTGTAATTATTTATGTGCCGATCTATGTTGTGGTAGCTCGGATCATCATCTAACCCGGATTAGTCATGTTCATGGAACATGACATAGAATATGAGAAGAATGAAAAGGGTTAAATGATGAAACTCTACTACACACTAAACATGAACTTGTGTAAAACCAATATTACTTATGAAATAGTGTTCAAAACTAGTAGATCTACGGATCTATAAACGGTATTTTCAGAGGACCACGCATCAAGAGAAAACATACTTTTAAAGACGGATCTTTCATAAACATGAATGATTTTAGCAAACACACAAGTGTGTAAACACTTGTGTAACACTAAGTTTTGACAAAGAACTAGTTTTGTCAAATTTTACAAGAAGTTGTAAGAATGGAATTTCGTTAAAAATGAGACTTTTACGAAACTGGATTGATTTATACAAAAGATCCACTAAAAGTAATGGAATTTACTACATATTTTGGACAAACCACAAGTTCATGTAATTTTTGCGATTTACATATATATTGACTAGTTTAATGTTGAAATGTTGTTTGATAATGTTGGGAACATTGTTGATTTGAAATATAAAAGAAAATGATACGCTTGAAAGCGTGGCCACCTCCAGTTACAGGGGAAACTCTGGCGAAATTTTTCTAAAAACCTAACACTTGGAATGTTTTCACTACAAGTGTTGTAAAGCTATTTTTGACTTGTTTCCAAAACATAAATTTCGCCACGATCTTTATTACAAGATTTCTAAATATCGGAGGTGGGATTTTCACAAAATAAAAACTTGATAAATATATATATTTGGTATATATATTTTCATAACAACACTTGTGAATTTTCATGATTATCTTGTGAAATATACAAATATTATTTTTAGGGTAAAAATAATATTACCGAATGTTAACAATTCCAAAATAATACGAACGCACATGTACTAATCCCCCATCCTTGGGAAGGAGAATAATTACCAAGTATTTACAAAAATATAAACACGAAATAGTTGTCTAACTATTTCCCCGAAAACTTAAACCTTAAGTTAAGGCACGGCCATCCGTCTAATAGAGATAGTACGTGTAGGTCGTCGCACAGCTGCTTGATCAGGAGATATACTTGGGAGAGACGCACCACTGTGAGTTCATGTCCCCCTTTTCTCTTAACTGTTTTCAGTTTTCTAAACTGCGGGGGTGAAATACATGTTACTATGATTACAAGTACTTTTTTTACATGGTATGGATAACATAAGGAGGGTTATTACCTAGATCATGTGAATGGGTAGGCTATTATCGTAAGACCATTAATCCTTGTATAAGGACCGAGAGGCATGAGTGATAGATCTATCGGGTGTTGCGAGCCCCACACATGAGCCAGCGTGTGGCTGCATGTGGTGACTATGTCGTTCCGCCGGAAGGACCGGTATGAAATACGCATTACAGGTTTGAGTGCTTCCTAGGCCATTTCACTTATTAATGTATTAGCTACACATTAATTGATCCCTTTTTCCTTATTGCAACATACCAGGAATTTTCATACATACAGACATTTTACAAAGGTCTTACTTACTCACTTATACATGAACTCGCTCAACATTATTGTTGATTTTTCAACTTACATGTATTTCAGGGAATTTAAGATCTGGCGCGGTATGTTATGTTTTCCCGCTGCATATGGGTTCCGATGTCATCCCGGTTTAGGAAATGTGACTTTTTCCTGGACGAGTCACAAATCTTAAACTGCGTTTTAATCATGTTGATGTTTATGTCTTTCAAAACAATGTTATATGTCATGGTGTTGTAGTCCCTAAGACAATGTTATGTTACTTCGGTTTTAAAACTTAAATCTATGGATGATCTTGCATGGTTTTATTATCATATAGCTTTGTTATGATTAAGCTATGGTATTAAGAAGTCACACCAAATTAACCACGCTTCCGCAAAGCCAGGGTGTGACAGCTTGGTATCAGAGCTCTGATCATAGCGAACTAGGATTCTTTCTCGAGTCTAGACTATGATCACTAGGGCTCTCACGAAAACATTTTTTTTTACATTGCATACCACTTAAGTCCAGATCCAAAACGTTTTTACAAACAAATGTTGAGCACATTTTATTTATTATTTATAGAGCAGTCTGGGAGGCTGGGAGGCTAGTGGGACTAGGAAGAGCAGTCTGAGAGGCTGGGAGAATTTGGCTAGTGGGACTAGGAAGAGCAGTCTGAGAGGCTGGGAGAATTTGGCTAGTGGGACTAGGGAGAGCAGTCTGAGAGGCTAGGAGAATTTGGCTAGTGGGACTAGGAAGAGCAGTCTGAGAGGCTGGGAGAATGTGGCTAGTGGGACTAGGAAGAGCAGTCTGAGAGGCTGGGAGGCTAGTGGGACTAGGAGAATTGTTTGATTGCTTACTTGGTGACTAATGTGCTTGTCTGATTATATGATTGATTATTTGTGCATATTTGTGTTTATGATACAGACACCATGGATTCATCAAGCACTGGTGAATCGGACACCACGGACCCTAGACCCATAGTATCAGACGACTTAGAGTCTTCAGAGCACGAGGTCCACACATCAGATGTTACCAGCACAGACGAGGACGACTTTCAGCCCTTTTGCGCTACCCGACGCTATCGATGAGCCCGCTAATGGTCCTTTTGCTGGGTACCTACCACTCGTAGAGATCCCTGCTCCCACACCTTTGGCCGTTTATCCTGCTTACGATATGCTCCTCGACGCCGACACTGACGACGACGTCGATCTGTTTGATGATGAGCCCCTGGAGGACGATCTTGAGGGCGAGGCCCTTCTAGCTGACAGTGGTCTTTTGTTACTCGTAGATGCCCCAGCTGAGGAGTCACCTGCACACTCACCCGCTCCAGACTCCTTCGAGTCTGTGGCCTCCGCACCGTCACACACTCGGAGCGCACAGCACTATTCACACGGTTCAGGCTGGCATGCCCATTGATCCTGTGATTGCTGACCTACCCATTGACGATCACCCTGCTGATGCACCACTACTGGAGGGTGACCATGTTATTGCTGCTGATCATGTTGATCCCCCACTTATCGCTGTTATACCTGCTGACTCTCTTGTTGCACCCCACCCTGACCCTGTGCCTGTACAGTTCGATCATGCGCCTTTTGCAACCCAAGTTGATCCTCGATACGCGCACACCCGAAATGGGTGGATAGACGATGACAATGGCTACCCACCTTTCGAGTTTCCTGTGACGCTCTCTTGTGGCCCCTGTTTCAGCCCCTGTTCCAGTTCCTATGGATGCACCTTTGCTACCCACACTTACCGCTGATGGCCTCCACACCGTTACATGACCCAGAGCCTGCACTCGAGCCAGCTGCTACACCATTTGGGTCAGCTTGATGTTGCTCCTGCTGAACCTACACCTTTACGTGATCACGACCCTGTTTCTTTTTGGTCTGCCATACATTGCACCCCTTATATCTACCTGCATCGGCCAATCTCCTCATTTGTGAGATGTTCGTTTTTACACCCGAAACCGCTGACATTGCTCCCTTCCCCTATGAAGACCAACGTCCATTGCGCCAAGATGCCTATAGCTTCCTTTCGGAATATAACCATACCTCGAGGAGGTACTTCAGGTCAGCACCCGCATAACGATTCATCTACTACAACAGCATATTCCCAACTGCACAGGTCGCACCATTTGCTACATTCACCTCTACAACGTCGGACGAGCCATCTCGGTGATTCCTATTGTACACTGTGCTGAAGTTAGACCCTTACATTATAAAGGCCACACGCGAGATGAGTTGCTCTTGTAACATCAACTACAGTTAAGGATGTGAGTCACAGAATGTTGGAGCTTGAGCTGACGCCACAATTGGCAACTTCAATTGCGAAACATTACATAACCGAAAACATGACTTGAGTGTCTGCATCACAAGACCACATATTGTCTGAAAAGTCTATACAAAATACCACGTTCTCCAGCCGTTCTATCACCAGCATGCTTTGATCCGCCGCATGCATCAAGACTCCTCTGTGCTCTTGACCTTTGTTCTTTCACCATTCCCGGGATTCCGATGTTCATTTCTAAACTATCAAGCGGCAGAGCAAATGATTACTTCTACGTATATACAAGCTCGAGGAGGGACTCACGCACGTTAACAGTATACTTTTCTTTCCTCCTCCACCTCAGTCACCAGTATAGTTGATTTCTGGATTAAGCGGATTGCATTACGCTTGGGAAAAGACGCTAATGATAAGCGGGGATTTTGGAGACTTTTGAGAATCACTTCTGACCACGTAGTTGTGATGCACTAATATACTTGTTGGACAAGGGTAGGGTGACCCTGAGTCCCTTCTGATGTGATGCATTTTGGTAAGACGCAATGATTGTGGCCGGTGGATAATGAAAGCCCGATCATCTTTAAACACGCGACAATACTTATGACTAATGACCGACGAAAAATATCATCGCTATGCTCTCACTAAGCACGTTGATGATCTACATATTTGTGCTATAACTATAATACCACATGTTTACTTGCTACGTTCCTATTTGCAAGCTGTGCTATAACCGTGAGGATATGTGATTAATTGTTAAACAACTGCGTATTTACGTAAATGTAATATACCTATGAGGTCTTATTCGTTAAATAGAGACTTAGGTGCTCGTGTCCTTACTAAGACCCAACCTAACCGACTTTCTTCTCAGAAGATGTCGACTCGAGGGAACACCGACACCAACAACCCTCTGCCAACGACAGAGGCGGAATTTCAAGAACGCCTCTTGCAGTTTATCGCACAGTACGAGGCCCATCGCTCCAAACGCAACGGAGGTACCTTAGGAAATAACCCACCCAACGGCTGCACCTATAAGCAGTTCTTAGGCTGCCAGCCCCTACATTTCGACGGCACTGGGGGTGCCGTAGCCTTCGTACGCTGGATTGAGAAGACGAACACTGTTTTGCGTGCGAGCAAATGCGCCCTAGAAGATCAGGTCACGTACATTTCCGGGCTGTTCCGAGATGGGGCTATGTCATGGTGGAAACTTCAGGTTCAGACAATGGGCGAGGCCGCTGCATATGCTTTATCATGGGATAAGCTGAAAGAGCTAATGCATAAAAAGTACTGTTCGAGAACAGAAAGCCAGAAAGTAGAAACTGAGTTCTGGAACTTGAAGATGGAAGGTCCAAAAATAGCTGAGTATGTGGAGAAGTTCCAAGTTCTGTCGCGTATCGTTCCTTACATGGTAGATCCGGAGTTTAAGAGGATTGAGCGTTTCATTTGGGGATTGGCACCCCAAATCATGAGCTTGGTGACGATGTCAAAGCCTGCAACGATCACTGAGGCCATCAATCTAAGTGTAGCCTTGACGGAAGAGGCAATCAGGACGAACAAATTTTCAACCTCTGAGGAGAAGAAGGAGACTCATGTAGAGTCATCTGGAGACAACAAGAGAAAGTTGGCAAATTTCAAACAGGGTACCCGGTCGAGTAGCAACAACAAGGCCAAAAAGAGAAAATAGTACATGGGTAAGCTACCTAAATGCGATAGGTGCCGACATCATCATACCGGGCGATGTAAAAATGGGAAGTGTGACAACTGTGGCAAAGTGGGACACAACAGGGAAACGTGTTGGCGTGAGATGAAGCGTGGAAAGAAAGGAAAGGGGAAAGATAAGGGATGTTATACCTGCGGGGATATGAGGCACTTTAGGAAAGATTGCCCAAGGGAGATTAAGCAAAATGATGGGAAAGATGTCTAACACCGGAGCCAGGGAAGCACGCCAGGAATCCAAGCATGAATATCGGTACGTCCCATACTACCCGATGTTATGCATCTGTATTGCCAAATATGTTGTAAATTTTACGCTTCGCACCCCTAGAGTTCGAGAGTATAATTGGTTTAAGCAGCAAGTAAGTAGATATTCCAGGACCCATTAGAACTAGCTTAGGGGAAGCTAGTGAAAGCCAACACAATAACTGGAATCGGCAAGATAGAACCCGGGAAGCATAAGATTACACTCGATCTACTGCCAGTGAATTGGGAGACTTCAACAAGGTAGTTGGAGGGATTGGTTGACAAATGATCAATAGGAGATCGATATCCGCACCATGATGACGAATGAAGAAACGATCTCGACTCACAAGGCAGGGTACGCCTCCTCAGATCACGAATTGCTTGAAAGCACGAAGGTTGTTATGGGAAGAATGTGTTGTTTTCTTGGCTCATGTCGGGGACAGGAGGAGCCGAAGAACCAAAGCACAGAGATGTTCCTATGATAAGGAAATATCATGCAGTCTTCCTCGAAGACTTACCGGAATCACCTCCTCAACGATTAGTCGAGTCTCGCATCGATTTAATCCCAGGCACCACGCCTGTAGTCAATGCATCGTAACGACTTACACTTCCGGAGAGGCAAGGATTGGCAGTGCAACCCCAGTGGTTGATAAAGAAGGAAGATAACAGACCAAAACCTTTGTTTGGGATAACCTCAGTTCTGCTCGCCGAAAGAAAGGACGAATGACCTTCAAATGGCCGAGAGTCGGACGAGCTAGCCAACCAGAGTCGGTGGCTCCTTCTGAGGACTAACGAACTTCTTATATAACTAACTATGAGGACCCAACAACTATTACACGACTGGTCCACAATCGAGCGTCGTTAACAGTAAATTCAAGAAGAAAGTTTACCGGTGAAAATTGTGAGACAATGACTAGTTCTTAGACGTACACAAAAACGGTGTTTCCTACACAATGTACAAACCGGATCCACACAGGATACGAAACCTGGAGAATTTGGGAAAACTTATATTTAGGACCTTCGTGAACCCAGGCCCAAACTCGTAAGGGGTTTTTATTTAGGTACCCTATATGTCAACTCAATCAACCATCATTAACCTGGCACATATGCCAGTTCCGCTGACCCAAGCAGAGAGTACTTGGATTTCTTTTACTTCTGGTGAGTAGCTGTTTGCATCTCTACTCCTCTTAATGGTAGTTGCATCACACAAGTTTTCTTCGCTGAGAGCAAACACACATTTGTTTCGATACTTGGTCATTTCTTCATCTTAGCAAGCACTCATTGTTTCAGTGCTCGGAAACTTTCATGACTCACATGCATCATTTGCTACGCACGTGGTTTTGTTTCGAACAAACACTTCATTGAAATTTAAATATTACCCTGCTAAACCCAGTTACTGATTCGTGATTCGAATGACCTACATTTTTGTCATTGTTGACTCTTTTGTTATCAAGTCAACACACTTATTGAAACTACCTTCTTTCATGTTACATGTTTGCTATCATGTCAAGATTTCCTTGTTGATATGTACGTTTATTGTTTGGTTACGTTGAAACTAAGTTCAACTGCTTGAACTTATCCAGTTCACATGCTTAATTTGAGACGCCATATGATGCATTGAGAGCATCATATTCTAATACTTTGGCACATATTCTTTTGTTTCGGGTCGTAGTAGACTTAGTTGGTCTAAGACTCCACTAAATCGTTGATAGATTTCGATAACTTACAGTGATACTTTCACAGAACAGAAGCTTGCGCTTTTTGACTACTCACTTCGTACACGGATTTAATTGATTATTTGACAACTTACCCTAAATCCGTTTCTTTATCACAATTAAATCACTCTCAACACGCGTGCGTGCTGAGTCAAAAGTACATAAATTCATTTCATATCATGATGTACCCCCCTAACGATTCTTTCGTTGTAAATCAAATGCCTTGCGATACTTAATACATTTCATATTCGATTGGAAATAGTGGATCTTTGATGTTCCGTATTTAACTGAAAACTCTGTAACATGGTATAAATCAAATCTTCAGATTGCCTCAGTACACTTTCATTTGATTTCAAACGCGGTGAACTTGTTCAGTCACCACTATTATTGGGAAATGCCATTACGACACCTTGTGGTGTCATCATAAACTTGTAGCTTGTGCTAATCGTGGTAACCGTTTTACACGAGACCACACATACTTCTGTTTGATTTATCATTTAAACATTTCTGATGCAACTACGAATCAAGACAATGATACACCAGATTCACTTGTATTCCATTCGGTGTATCTCCACTATTCAAAAATGTCGACACACTAAACCTTACCAGGCATTTATTCAAGAGTTGACAGATCATTTTACTATTACATTGAGTTGTTACTTTTGAGTTCATATAACGGGTGCTATGGTTTGTAAAAACCCGTTAGCACATTGTAACCAATCGTTTAAAAGAATCTTATTAGTCAAAACTCCACTTTTGTGGAACCCCTGCTAGCTGGTTACACTAGATTATACGTCAAGTACGTCTTGTACCGTTGACATCCAATGCTAGAAGCACACACCTTTCAACCCTAGGATTCGGGTTGTTATATATTCTGGGACTCAGCTAATGTGAGTAAGGTTTGTTTCGATTTAATGATTATCTACTTCGATATTATCCATATACATATGTGTGTGACTTAACCATAAGTAGTAGGGTAGTACAAATTTCGAGGACGAAATTTATTTAACGGGGGGAGAATGTGACAACCCTCACCAAACCAGGTATCCGTACGACTTAATTAATAATTAATTACTGCTTAATTACTGTGCTTACTTGAAATTGTGGATAAACTGCTATTTGAATACTGATACATGTACTTACTTGCATCATACCTTATTTGCTGTCACCCTACTATTTACATACAGAACTGTAGTGACAACCGTGATGCACAAAAGCACTGTAGCACAATAACGGATAACCTACTAAACGTGCTGCTATAACCAGCACCAGGCAGGTACTGCCTCTAAGGCTTGTAAGAGCCAGAGATAGTTTGCTACACTAGTAGAGAGTGTAGGGATATAAGGGTTGTAGAACTGCCTCACTAGGAATGAGATTACAGTGACCGGATGTGCCAAAAACGTACTTTAGGTACAAAATTCAGCACTTTAAATGAAAATTCAGCACTAAGCTAACTAATAAAGTGCCAAAACATGGGAAAAATATTACTAGACACTTTCCAAAGTGTCGGGAATAAGTTGTGTCACTAAAAATAATATTAACGACACTTTAAGGCTTTGTTAAGCACTTTAACGGATCACTATCCAACCGGACAACCGGACTTTATCCGGAACACAAAATAAAAATATTGCCTTCAACACTGTTTTTCTTTTTCTGAGCCAGTTAGGGTCCCCGAATACCCTAACACCCGTTACAACTTACTACATGCTAATGTCTAGTCTTAAGCTCCTAACTTAACATAACTATATCCTAATTATCTAGTTGAAATCGAACCAAATACCCCCCCCCCCCCTTGAACCGAAATCGTCCCCTAGGGGACACCCTTGTCCTATATTTGAATATTATAATCTTATATGTCTAATATCATCTAGACACTAAATCCTTTGGATAATTATAAAGACTTTGTCTATAAGTATCAAGCATGATCCATCATATTCACTTAACACTTAACAAATCACCACACTACTCTCTCCCTCTCTTGACACTTTCGGCCGAGAACCACCCACCCCCATCCATCATTTTTCGATTTTGTTCAAGCTATTCCAAACTCACACAAGTGTTAAGGATCTCACATAAGGAAGCTTGGTGCATTCGGAACGCGAAGGACCTCACCCTATTGCTTTTAACCACTCATTTTGCGACTAGAATCTTCCCTAGCCTCGAGCTAGTAGTAAGTGACTTTAAACACACTCTCGATCTATTTTAAAGTGGTTAAAACGGTATATGATGGTTAAAACTCATGAACATACAAAATGATATGTTAAAAGTCTACTAAAAATGCTAAAAAGGATGGTTAAAAGCTTGATTGTTGTGTAAATCATGTAAGACTTGTTTTGTGACAACTGGCCCAAACCGGTAATTTCTGTACACATTAATTATTGCTTAATGACTGCAATTATGTGCTTAATCATCAGCAATGTCTGAACATATGATTAAACAAGTGAATTCATGCACGTTGTATACTACAAAATATTGCTTTATGCATAAACAAGAGCGTTGCGTCAAAAATACTAGTAAACTCACCGGTAAGACACACTGTGTCAACAGAACTGCAGAAAGCAGTCAGACAATAAAATTGGAGCCTAGGTGTAGGTCCGACAACAAGAATGCGTTAAAACCCAAGAGTACATACAAGGGTTTAATACATGTGCAATGCGAAAGCAAAAATAAGCACTAAAAAGCACCCGAAACGCACTTTAAGTGCAGAATTTATATAATTCAGCAATAATTCAGCATTTAGACACATAAATATTATGCAGAAATGTCGTTTTATTATCCAAAATATTTCCCTAAGTGTTGGGAATCGATAGTATTATGAAAAGATACTTATTAAACACTAAAAGGTGCAATTTAGCACTTTAACGAATCGGTATGTAACCGAACAACCGGACTTTACCCGGAACATGAAAATATTGCCGTTAACATTATTTGTCTTTTTCTGAGCCAGTTAGGGTCCCTGAATACCCTAACACCCGCCATAACACACAACTAACCGGGTTAATCCCTAAACTTAACTATATTAACCTAACTATGTGCCTAACTAATTAGTTGGAATCGGACCAAGACCCCCCCCCCCCCTTTAGAAACCGTCCCCATCTAAGGGGACATACCTTGTACCCTTGTGATTATTATAATCCTAATGTTTAGTATCTAAATGACATAGTATCCATTGGTTAAACATGATTGAGATTGTCTATAAGTTGCAAGATTTGCACACCATCACCTTCACTTAACACACACCACTTCACAACTCTCCCTCTCTCTCTAAGAAGCTACGGCCAAACACCCCTTGAACACACAACCATTTCCAAGCTTTGATCTTGCCATTTCAAGTTCATACAAGTGTTAAGGGTCGCATATAAGGAACCTTGGAGCAAACGGAAGGCGAAGGACCTCTCTACTTTGCTTTTATCCACCCTATTTGCGCTTAGATTCTTCCCTAGCCTCGAGCTAGTGGTATGTTGCTTAAATCACCTTCTTGAACGATTCTAAAGTGGTTAATATGATTCGTAACGATTAAAACTCGTTAACATACAAGATGAAGCATAAAAGTCTACTAAAAACACTAAAAGTGATGGTTAAAAGCTCATATGTTGTGTAAAAGTTGTAGTAATTGATTTGTGTGATTATTTAGGCCCGATCTATGTTGTGGTATCTCGGATCATCGTTTAACCCGGATTGGTCATGATCATGGATTATGACATAAAGCTTGTTTAAGTGTAACAAAGGGTTAGGTGATGAAACTCTACCACACATCAAACTTGAACTTGTGTAAAAGCGATTTAACTTGTGAAATAGTGTTTAGAACTAGTAGATCTACGTATCTACAAGCGGTACTTTCAAAGGACCAAGTGTCCAAGAAATCATATTTTCTAAAGCCAAGTCTTACATGAAAAAGAATGATTTTTAGCAAACACACGAGTATGTAAACACTTGTGTAACATAAAGTTTCGACAAAATAACTATTTTTGTAAATGTTGACCGGAAGTTGTAAAGATGTAACTTCTTTAAAAGCGAGACTTTCAAGAAACAAAGTTGATCTATACAAAGATCCACTAAAAATAATGGAAGGATACTACCTATTTTGGAAAAACCACAAGTTCATGTATTTCTGCGATTATATCTATTTTAACTAGTTGCATATTGTTTATTGTTGAATGAGGAAATTGTTGACAATTGAAAAGAAAATAAACACATGTTTTGAAAACATGGGAAACCTCCATTTTTAGGGGAAACTCTGTCAAAATTTTTATAAATTTTGACACTTAGAAAAATATAAGTTTTTGAGAAACTTATTCCCTAAAAATGTGTTTAAAAGCATTACCAAGGTTTCCCTAATTTTTTGGTGATAAGAAATGAGGATTTCTTCAAGAATAAAAATGGATATAAGTATGTATATTTTTGAGAGAAAAATATATATTATTTGATCACCAACTTATGTGCTAAGTGTATATAGTATGTGTTATACGTACTAGTGTATTAAGACTTAAAAATACACTAAATACTCGTGAGGAGTATAAACATAAAAATACACATACAAAATACAAGATACATAATTCGGGTGCGAAGTGCAAAACACAAAAGACTTATATTTATTTTAGAGGAAATAATATAAGTAAGATACGTAGTTAAAAATATGAAATATTTTTAACACAACAATACAAATACAAAAGAGAGTGACTGTACTTGTGCGACGCAAGTTTAGTGACTAACATTAAGAAAACGCGTATAGGTTACGACGTTAAGTAAGCAAGTCTGGTGAAGTTTACGACGCACAGGAACGCAAAGTTGTGAGTTCATGCTCCCCCTTTTCTCTTTAACTGTTTTCAGTTTTTATAACTTCGGGGGTGAAATACATGTACAAATGTGCAAAATTTATAATTAGTATGATATAAGAATACAAGAAGTACACTTGGTGAGAACGAGAACCAAGTGTGACGAAATATAAGAATATGAGAAGCGCACTTGGTGAGAACGAGAACCAAGTATGAGGCGCTATGAGAAATGATAACAAGAAACGCGCTTGGTGAGAACGAGAACCAAGTAGGATGCGTTATGAGAAATAGTGTCACGAATAGGGTATAGAAGCACCATTAATCGTGTACATACTTAGACCGCAGAACAAAAGATTAGATCTAATGGGTTCCGGGCAGCCCCACTCTTGGCCACTCTTTTACCAAGCAGTGTTTTTGTGTCTCAGTCGTAAATCGACTACAGAAAAATGCCTATGGTTTGGTGACTTCCTATGTCGTGTCACATGTTAATGGCTTTGCAACCCATTAACACTTGATACATACAGAAATATTTGACTTATACATGAGTACGTGGTGTACACAAAAGACTTGATTTATACAAAAGACAAATTATGTTTTCATACAAAGTATACAAACGTGAAATACAAAAACTGCATGAATTCACACCAACTTTATGTTGACGTTTTTCCCAAAACTCACATGTATTTCAGGTAACTAGGATGGATGTGCGCGTGGTCTTACTCATGCTCGTGGATGTCGCTTCGTTTATCTTTAAATAAAGTTGTGACTTTTGAGACAATATGTTATCTCGTGTTGTAAACACTTGACCTATGTTTTCAGTAATGTAATATTTGAAGATATTTTTGAGCATGTAGTATGTTTACTCTTCGTATGCAATGAGAACCTTTCATGATCACACCTCGTGCTTCCGCCGCAGAAAGGGGTGTGACAGATTGGTAACAGAGCTGCGATTGTAGTGAACCAGGATTCCTTCTCGAGTCTAGTCTACAATCTCTAGGATCCTTTCACGAAAACAATTTTCAAAGAGTTTTCATTGCATAAAACGTCCCGCGACATCCACTACCTGAAACTGTCTACATGAGTCTAGAAAAGACACTACGAGACTTAGAGTGCACTTGAGTAGCACTTGTCGTTGACTAGAAATTACTTGCAATTATGTGTGATAATTAGCATGTACTAGATGTAGAATGTCACAAGCATACGTGACTTTACCTGAAAGCAATGGCCCATCTGAAGGAAGAAATACGAGGATGAAACGAACTGTGCGGACTGTGCAAGGAGTTACGTAATTATGGATGCATACATAATTATGGAATTCAGTGCACAGAAACCACAGCAAGTCTTGTCACGTATAGATTCCCTCAGTGCAAGCCTACTAAATACTCTGCTAGAGTAATAATTGTTTGATGTCACTTATGTGGTATATATACCTGTGAATATATATGATACTACTGTCTAGTGTGACGATATCAAACAAATGCCTAACCCTGTTGTGTTATGTTCTGTCAGAACATGGCACCCAGGAAAACTGTGAATGCTCGCAATGACGATCAACCTCCTCCTCCCCCACTGCCAAGAACTGCCGAAGAGCTGAACGCTCTACTGGAGGAAAGGATCTCCGCTGCTATCGCCCAGTACGAGGCGAACCGAACTCAAGACAGTGGAGGACCAAGCAACGCTAGGCGTAATGGAGATTCGTCTGGAGGCAATGCAGCTCAAGGTAACCTTAAGACACTGTGCTAAGCATGAGGAAAATTATGAACGGTCTTTGTTTCATTATTTCTTCGATTGCTCACATATGAATTGGTTGAATCAATTCTAGGCTGCACTTTCAAGCAGTTCCTCGACTGCAAGCCGATGAACTATGATGGCACAGGAGGTGCAGTAGCATTTGTGCGCTGGACAGAGAAGACTGAAGTTACTTTCCGCATGAGCAAGTGTACCGCGGATCAGCAAGTCACTTTCGCTACTGGGTTGTTCGTCGATGAAGCTCTGACTTGGTGGAACCTGCAAGCTCAAACTTTGGGTGATGATGCCGCTTATGGCCTAACTTGGGAGGAACTGAAGGAAAGAATGAGAGAGAAGTACTGCTCTCGTGCGGAACTCCAAAGGCTGGAAACAGAGTTCTGGCACTTGACTATGGAAGGTGCTGACATCAATGGTTATACTCGAAGGTTCCACGATCTGTCAAGAGTGCTTCCCTACATGGTGACTCCCGAATTCAAGCGCGTTAAACGCTACATTTGGGGACTGGCCTCAGAGTTTCGTGGCATGGTGACGTCAGCCAAACCACAAACAATCACCGAGGCTGTAACTCTGGCTGTCAGCCTTACTGAAGACTGTGTTCGGATGAAGAAGCTATCACTAAACCCAACAGAAAATGCCGAGACGCATGCTGAGTCGTCTGGCGACAAGAAAAGGAAATATGCAAACTTGAATCAAGCAACTCGTAACAACAAAGGTTCCAACAAGAAGCGTGACCCTAACCCGCCTCAAGGGGCGAAACCTCTTGCAGCCATGAACGACGCACCAGCAAGGGGATACCGGGGCATCTTGCCCAAATGCCATCGGTGTAAACACCATCACGAGGGAGCTTGTCGCATCCCAAGGTGTGACAAGTGTGGAAAGTTGGGTCACCGCACGGAAGACTGCTGGAGTAAGAGGAACGGGAATGGAAATCGTAATGGGGCTGATGATAGGAACAATGGTGGAAATGGAAACGGTGCTGGCAACGAGAATGGGCGAAACCAAGGATGCTTCAGATGTGGAAGCAAAGATCATTTCATGAAGGACTGCCCAGAGAGAAACAATGCTCAGGCCCGAGCATTTGTGATTGGAGCAAGGGACGCACGCGAGGACCCTAATGTGGTCAACGGTACGTTCCTCATTAACAATCACTCTGCATCCATATTATTCGACACTGGCGCCGATTATAGCTTCATGTCTGTGGAATTTAAACGCATACTCGGAATAGAATCTAGTAGATTAGAAATTCCTTATTCCATAGAACTAGCCAATGGTAAACTTGTTGAATCGAGCGAAGTTGTCAGAGGCTGCACACTAGAACTTGGCGAACGAAATTTTAGCATCGACCTCTTACCTATTCAATTGGGTAGCTTCGATGTAGTAGTCGGAATGGATTGGTTTTCCAAGAACAAAGCTGAAGTTATTTGCCATGAGAAAATCATTCGCATCCCTTTAGCGAATGGTGAAACTCTCATCGTGCATGGAGAAAGACGAAACGCGCCTCTACGAATTATCAGTTGTATGAAGGCACAGAAGTGCTTAAGGAAAGGATGTGTTGCTTTCCTAGCACACGTTGTAGATACGAAGAATGTGGAGCCAAAACTCGAAGACATTCCTGTAGTGAAGGAATTTCCTGATGTGTTCCTTGAGGATCTGCCAGGACTACCTCCGCAACGACAAGTCGAATTCCGTATAGACTTGGTTCCAGGAGCCGCTCCTGTAGCTAAGGCTCCCTATCGACTTGCACCATCCGAAATGCAAGAATTATCTACACAACTTCAGGAGTTGCTGGATAAGGGATTTATAAGGCCAAGCTTCTCACCCTGGGGAGCTCCGGTATTATTCGTGAAGAAGAAGGATGGAACACTGCGGATGTGTATCGATTACAGGGAACTGAACAAGCTCACTATCAAGAATCGGTATCCACTACCGAGGATTGATGACTTATTTGATCAACTGCAAGGATCAAGCTACTATTCCAAGATCGACCTTCGATCTGGATACCATCAGCTGAGAATCCAAGATGAAAGCGTGCCAAAGACTGCATTCAGAACGCGCTATGGGCACTACGAATTCCTTGTGATGCCGTTTGGATTGACGAACGCGCCAAAACACTTGGAATGTTTTCACTACAAGTGTTGTAAAGCTATTTTTGACTTGTTTCCAAAACATAAATTTCGCCACGATCTTTATTACAAGATTTCTAAATATCGGAGGTGGGATTTTCACAAAATAAAAACTTGATAAATATATATATTTGGTATATATATTTTCATAACAACACTTGTGAATTTTCATGATTATCTTGTGAACTATACAAATATTATTTTTAGGGTAAAAATAATATTACCGAATGTTAACAATTCCAAAATAATACGAACGCACATGTACTAATCCCCCATCCTTGGGAAGGAGAATAATTACCAAGTATTTACAAAAATATAAACACGAAATAGTTGTCTAACTATTTCCCCGAAAACTTAAACCTTAAGTTAAGGCACGGCCATCCGTCTAATAGAGATAGTACGTGTAGGTCATCGCACAGCTGCTTGATCAGGAGATATACTTGGGAGAGACGCACCACTGTGAGTTCATGTCCCCCTTTTCTCTTAACTGTTTTCAGTTTTCTAAACTGCGGGGGTGAAATACATGTTACTACGATTACAAGTACTTTTTTTACATGGTATGGATAGCATAAGGAGGGTTATTACCTAGATCATGTGAATGGGTAAGCTATTATCGTAAGACCATTAATCCTTGTATAAGGACCGAGAGGCATGAGTGATAGATCTATCGGGTGTTGCGAGCCCCACACATGAGCCAGCGTGTGGCTGCATGTGGTGACTATGTCGTTCCGCCGGAAGGACCGGTATGAAATACGCGTTACAGGTTTGAGTGCTTCCTAGGCCATTTCACTTATTAATGTATTAGCTACACATTAATTGATCCCTTTTTCCTTATTGCAACATACCAGGAATTTTCATACATACAGACATTTTACAAAGGTCATACTTACTCACTTATACATGAACTCGCTCAACATTATTGTTGATTTTTCAACTTACATGTATTTCAGGGAATTTAAGATCTGGCGCGGTATGTTATGTTTTCCCGCTGCATATGGGTTCCGATGTCATCCCGGTTTAGGAAATGTGACTTTTTCCTGGACGAGTCACAAATCTTAAACTGCGTTTTAATCATGTTGATGTTTATGTCTTTCAAAACAATGTTATATGTCATGGTGTTGTAGTCCCTAAGACAATGTTATGTTACTTCGGTTTTAAAACTTAAATCTATGGATGATCTTGCATGGTTTTATTATCATATAGCTTTGTTATGATTAAGCTATGGTATTAAGAAGTCACACCAAATTAACCACGCTTCCGCAAAGCCAGGGTGTGACACCTACTTCGTTTAGAGTGTTGATGGTACTCAACCTTATGTGAAACAACCGTGCCCTAGTACTGGTCACTCAAGATATGCGAACACTCTTGCCTGCTAAACCAGTTCGCGCCATCGACGTAAGACTTTTGACACAGCGCGCACCCTAAAGTGAGTTAACAACTTGTTACTATAAGCATGTGTCCCTGGTTTAGGATAACTTACTATTTCCCCGGTTTGGGAAATCCACACGGTACCCCTAGCTTACGGCTACACGCACGTCCTTAGAATAGTACACATTCCCAGGTGTTGGGAACCACTACTATCTCTGGATTGGGGAGTAATACTTCTCAAACTAATATTCTTGGAGGAATATTTCTAAACATATTAGTTTAATTTTGATAGTTGGTTGATAAACTCAACTTTATCACTATGTTGAGGATCCGGGTGGGATCATAACCCTCAAGCGTTGTAAGTTACCCATAGATAGAGTTCGTTGGAACTCACGTCATGGCCCGAGGGTTTACTTGGGAACGGGAAGACCAGATGATGCACAAGTATCCCCAATCATTTAAGAACAAACTTCCAACCATCGATTTAGAACAATTTCCGGGACGAAATTTTTTTCAACTAGGGGATGATGTGACACCCGGCCTTCATAGTGTAAACAAAAACCCTGTTAACTTGGACATCTCGTTGTTTAAGTCCAGGTAAACCAAGGGTCTCAAAATTTCATAAACACTCAAGGAATCGTATCACAAATGAATAACTAATTATGAGAAATTCTATGCTAGGCGAAGTGAGTATAGACTACGTGAATCTGTATGTTATGTGAATTACGTGCTACACGACTTTATGTGCTATGTGACTTGCATATTCGTTTTGTGAAATTCCGTGTAATTACGTATAAAACTAAGTTATTAACGAATTTATAAATAAGCGCGTATCGTATATCTTAGCTCAAATTTCGAGGACGAAATTCCTGTAACAAGGGGAGAATGTAACAACCCGTACTCTCGATCTCAATAATCGGGAGCAAGTTATTTTACTGTTATTATTATTACTGCTATTATTGTTATTATTATTACTACTTAATATTACTATTATTATTTATTTATTAAATAATAGTAACACGTGACGAAAGATTCGTTTCTTTACATATTTAGTTATTATTATATTTTAAATAATCGGGCCTGTTTGTTTTAGCGAGACACATAAACATATAACGGGTTCACGCACTTGGGCTAGTCCCAACCCAACTTACCTAAACCCCTTAACCCTTGCTTATATAAACAATACTATAACCCTAGCCTAAACCCTAAAAAAAAATACACACACATCAGCCGCATGCACCCCTACCCTTTCCCTCTTCCCTCTCTCGATTACACACCTGCCACGGGAGAAACTCTGTTCGGCCGGCACCGTTCACCAGCGACCTCTCCGTTGCACACCCTTGATTCCTCCTTCTTCACCGGCCATGAACACAGCTCTGCCTCCCTCCTCTCCTCTCGGTTTCACAGCACGAAGTCCACAGCCGGTCTGTCATACCCCGAAATTATCAGAGCTGGCGTGACTGGACTGGTATCTTCATTGCACAGCGGAAGCAAATAAGCATAGACTTTCTAGAAATTGAATGCCACTAAGTACTCGTATCTCCAATGGTTCTCATATTCCAACCGTGCCATAATTTTGAAGGTAACCTGAGAAAGAAACATGCAAAAAAAATCAACATAAAGTTGAGCGAGTTCATAGTTTGTTTGTAAAAGATTTGAAATAAATCTTTTGAATAACCGGTTTGTGAAATAATGTTGAGAAAACGAATTTAGAAATCATTTTCTTGCCAAGTTATATGGAAACTTTGTACTTGTAACGCATTATGTTCGTAAAACCATGTATTTGTAAACTCTCGTATTTGTAATGTTCGTATAACCGTCCATGCCCACCCTGACCTTGACTCCCTGCCCGCATAATCCTATGCTTTGAATTTGTATAAAACATGGTATTTAATTTGTATAAATCAAGTATTTCTGTAAGTATGTATGTCCCTGGTATGTAGCATTAAGGAAAAAGAGATCACCAATGGGTTGCAAAGCCACTGGTATGTGTGAAAAGGTGCAGGAAGACTCAAACTTAGCAAATTTGTTACCGGGCTTTGGCTGTAAGACACAGTCACCTCTATGGGCCGCCCCGGCCTCATGGGTGTGGGCTCGCTACACCCAAATAGATCTATCACTCATGTCCCTCGGTCCTACGACGAGGATTAATGGCCTTAAGTATCCGCCTACCCACTCACATGATCTAAGTAGTATGCCCTCCTTAAGCTAACCATACCATGTATAAAAATGTCTGTATAATTGTAACATGTATTTCACCCCAGCCTCTAAGGCTGAACCTCCCCAGCCTCAAAGGCTGAACCTCCCCGGCCTCTAAGGCCAACTCCCCAGTCTCTCTATATTATCACCAGACGATCCATCCCTAGTCATGAAAATAATTCACATTTTGATAATACGCATTTGTTTTATATAAACCGGTATATTTAATATGATTCATTCGTAAACCATTTGGGTTCCTTGAAATCTGTTCATAACATGTCTTAAAAATATGAGTTTTCGTTCATTCAAAAACCTCGTATGTTCCTGCAAAAGGTGCTTTGTCTAAAATCTGCGGTCTTTGTGCATTGAAAACTTTGTGTGTTTTCTGCAAAACGTGCATGTCTTTCCACCCCGAAAACATTTATAAAAATGTAAAACCGTTAAAAGATGGGGTTATGAACTCACCTGAATATTCCTGTGCGAAGCTAGCTATATACGACTTCGTGATGTCGTTTCCAAGACTTGAATTGCTAGCATGCACTTTACAATATTCCTAACATGGAATATCTAATAAGTTTCTAAATAACATAGTAACTAAACTACGTGTCATCGAGCTCTACCGAATCGTTAACCGAACGATTCAACGGTAAATTGATAACTTAATAGTAATGATTAAGTTATAATTGTTAAGTCTCGCTTATTGTTGGTACAACTAATAAGTCTTGGGAAGACTCACTCCTCGAGAGATAAATAAATATTTATATCAACTATATAAATATATCGTTAAGGTCGTTTGTCGACCCGAGAAGTCGTTTGTGCATTTAGAAGTATTCGTTATGAAAGTAATATATAATAAACTTTTATTATATATATTACGTCTTGTATATATTTGCCAAAATATACGTATATGCCGTTTAGGCGTATAAAATAAATATAAAAAGTTATATTTATTTTGTAAAAAGGCTCGTCGGGTTTGTTGATTGTTTAAAAATAAATATATACTATATTTATTTTTATAAACGAATACAAGTCGCTTGATGTTTGAAATAAATATAAAACTATATTTATTTTATGAAACGAAGGCGTGTTCTGCGTTTGAAATAATACAGAAGTTATGTGGAGTTTATAAAGTTTTCGAGTTGTCGTATAATAACTATATTTATTTTCATAAAAGAATTCGTGTTGTTTGATACTTGAAATAAATACACAAGCTATATTTATTTTTATAAAAACGAATTCGTGGTGTTCGACATTTGAAATAAATATATAAAACTATATTTATTTTGTAAAACAGTAGTCGTGTCGTTTGATAAATATATAACTATATTTATTTTTGTATAAACGAATCCGAGTTCAACTTTGGAAGTAAGTATACTAATTATGTTTATTTGTAAAATAGTTCGCGTCAGCGTCGTTTTCGTGAGTTGTAGAATGTCGTTGAACACTATGCCTTTGCGTCATGTTGTATGAAAGTTGTTTGAATAGAATATGCTTTTCGTTTTACGTGTTTTTATCGAAAAACGGGCAGAGTTTCCTCTGTTTTTGGACACCCCCGACAACACAAGTTGTCGTTATTTTATCAAAATTCAACAATATAATCAATATCACTATGTATAATTTTCGTAAAAGTGACAAAATGTAAATTAAGCACTAATTTGTATCGGTTCGAGCTCGTTCACGAAATAAATAAAATTAAAAGAATAATGAAATATATTGTGCCGTAAAATCTTTACCATCTTCTTGTGTCAAAAGCCGAGCTGACCGAGTCAACTCGCTGAGTTGACTGAGTCAACTGAGTTGACCAGTTGGACCGAGTTGACTCGAACCGCTTCAAAATCTAACCCGAACCGGCTGACTCGAACCAACTATTGACCTGAACCTGCTGACCCGAACACTGAGTCGACTCGCTGCCGTTGACCGAGTTGACTCAGTTGAGTTGACCGAGTCAACCCGAACCGTTTCCGACGCGGACAATTCTGACCGAACCGGACCTTGTTTAAACTGAACCGAGTTGCTTGACCCGAACACCGCACCAGAACACTCGAACACAACTGACCAGTGAAACTCGAGCCCCACAAGTGACTCGAACCAGAACCGAGTCGAACCCGAAATCCAAACAGACAATCATCTTCACTTTAAACTTTCAGAAACAAAAGATGAAGGGAACGAGGTCTTACCGGTGGATTTCGTCGAATAAAGACATGGGCCGCCGGTCCGAGACACGACCCACTGGTCCGATACCCAACCTACTGGTCCAAGACCCAACCTACTGGTCCGAAACACTAACCACCGTCATAACCGCCGCCTGACTCCGTCACCGCCTAACCCGTCGCCATCTGACTCCGTTGCCGCCGCCGCCGTGAGCGGCGGCTCTCCCTCTCTCTCTCTCTCTCTTCAGCCTCTCTCTCTCTCCGGCTCGTCTCTCTCTCTCTCTCATCTCTGTCTCCGCCGTCGCACCACCACCGGACTGTGGTGGCGGTGGTGGTCGTTCCTGTTGCTCGGAAGAGGGGGGGCTGGTAGGTGGTTGTTGTCTGTGCTATGTGTGAAGGTGTTTGTCTTATCTGTGTGTATATATTGATATGTTGCAAAGAAGGGAAAAATAGGAGAGAAGAGATGATGCTCCAATCTTTGATGTGGGTGTGCAGTAGTAGCATCGAGAGGGAGAGGAGAGTGGGGTTGTTTATGTGTGTAAGTATAGTATGCAGGCAAAGAGGGTGTGGGTGTAGTCAAGGAGTTGATGGTATTTATAAAGATGTGGAGATCTTAGAGATCTTGTAGATATCTTATGTGAATCTTATAAGATATTGTAAATATTTTGTATAGATTTGAAAAGATTTGCACAGATTTTGATAAGATCTTAATAAGATTTAGTTGTAGGTTTAGTTTGAGGGTTTTGGGCTTGGGCCCAAGGCCCACAAGCTCAATCCCCGTGTTTAAGCGGCCCGTAATTCCTACGAGACTTGTTACCAAAACCCGAAATCACTGTAGCCTAGTAAAATAATATTTCAGAGTTAAAAACGTGTAAAAATAATGTTGGTATCTGTCGTAGTCGTGTTCGTGCGTCGATAACTGTAATAATCGCGTAAAATTACATCGTTGCCGTCTTTAATCCGTTTTTCGAGCCGGTTTCAACTACGATTGCTAAAATTTAATTACGAAGCTAGAATATATCGTAAAAACTTAATATTTGTCGACGTTGTTAGTATCTTGTATGGTATCAATTCGTTGTCGCGTAATATTCAGCAGGTTTCTCTGTAAGCCACCGTTCGCGCACTGTAAAGTCGTATAGATGTTCCTAGGCACTCCAAAGGCCTAATTAAGTTAATTTGCGCTATAAACACTAATTATTATCGCGTTAATCATCTGTTAATCACGTAATCAGGTGCCGTAAATCACCGGTTGTCACATTCTCCCCCTGTTACAGAAATTTCGTCCTCGAAATTTAGACTATGTTATCTCCTCAGAATTGTGTTGTTTGCAGGTAGTCCGAATAATAATAAAGTGAATGACCGCGTGATCGAAACAAGACTTATTCGAATCATGTGAATTTAATGACATTCCTCAATAATACGAACCCAATGGTTTACAATAAATGTGTTCAGCAAATCGATGTCAAAGGAGACAAGACGTATAGGTACAGTCACTAATGTGACTAAATTAACAGGGATCCAACAATGAACAGGAACTTTGACCAATCGAATTCCATATGAACGTTCACAATAAGTAAATGAGTTCTAGAAGCAATAACATCCACTGGATGAACTTAGAATCAACAATCTCAAATATAATAGTTTGCATGAAACGCTTGATCGTGATCAGCGCAAGCTGCAAGTTATACCGACGCCACAAGGTGTCTTAGTGAATGAAACAATTCAATAATAGCGGTGATCAAATAAATTCACCGTGTTTGAAGTCAAGCGAAAGTACAGTGAAGCAAATTTGAAAATTTGATTCAAACGACATCATAAGATTTTCAATTGAGGATGGAACATCAAAGAATTAATGTTTTCGATCGAAGATGAAGAAACAATAAATATCGTAAAATATTCGATCGATGTTGAAAGAACCGTTAGTAGGTACACCGGAATATGCAATGAATTTTGTGTACCATCGTCTTAACTCACGATTGTGTTAAGACTGCTTTAATATGATAATTCAAAGCGGATTTAAAACAAATCAATAAATAAATATTTAAATCCGTGCATGAGATATGTAAACGAGTTTAGCGCAAGCTTCAAATAAGTGAAAACACCACCACAAGGTGTCGAAATCAACAAACAATTTAATGGAGTCGAATACCAAACAAGTTTACCACGACTCGGAACAAATGAAGTGCTCGTTAAAATTGATTTGAATATGATGCTCCCAATACATCATATGGTGTCTTGAATCGAATATGTGTAATGAACAAGTTCAAACAATCGAACTTGGTTTTGACACAATCCGACAATAAATACATGTATCGACAAGAAAGACTTTCGGCATGGTCACAACGAAAAACCATGTATGTAACTCGAAAAGAAAAAAAATTTCAAGAAAATGTATTGACTTGATAACAAAGAAGCCAACAATTTCAATAATACGGGTCATTCGAATCATAAATCAATAATTAGATTTAGCGAAATAATATTTGAACTTTAATTAAACGCTTCTTTGAAACGAAACCACATGCGTAACAAACGATGCATGCGTAACATATGAATTTTCAAGAAATCAAGCAACAAGTGTTCGCTATACTGAAAGAAATGATCGTGACACAATGACCATTAAGAGGAGTAGAGATACGAAAATCGACTCAGTAAATGTGAACGTCGAAATTTCAGTAACAGAAATTTAAGGACTTTACCTGGGGTTGCATGTGATAACCGGTTGTTAGGTGACATTACCATGGAATGTCGAACATGGCGTATTCGTCGTTATGAGTTAGGGGGAATGAGGAGACATGCGTCTTCTCCTTGGCGTGTTTTGTGTCGTTTGCAGGACCGCGTGCCAAGCCGCCGCTTCCTGGTCGATAGTTCTCCTGCTGACAGGAATCTAGTGTCGTCGTTGAATTACGCCATCGTGTCTTTTCAAAGGCCTCGCCTCGATAGTTGTGTGTGTCGTACTTCAACCTCCGTTGATGCATAGCTTAAGTTTCACGTATACCTGTGCACTAGCGTTACGTTTCGTGTAGAATGTGATGAACTCCGACATCCGTTGAAGTAAAATTTGAGTTCCATGTATCCTCGTGCACTAGCGTTTCGTTATGCATAGGCTGCCTGCTCGGGAAGTTAAAATATCATAGACAATATGGATAATAGTGTGTGCCCGAGTTAATATTCGCGGTTCCTACGTGATGACCTTTAATGAACTTTAACATAAGTTTCCGAAGGTCTTAAATGCATGTTTCCTAAACTCTCAAAGTTTTGTGTACTGTATGTAATTGTTTTGTGTCCCGTGTGTAAAACACCACTGTAGCGTATGTCTGGAAACAAAATTTTGACTGTTTGTTTTTCGGCAACGGTTGGAGACCATATTCGAGTACTAGGCGTTCTGTATGTATTCAGGTTTTAATATTCTAAGTTCCCAGAGAAAAGTGAGGTTAGAGCCTAGGTATCATAACAGAAACCTAATTCGCTGTAACCTATAGCTCTGATACCAATCTGTCACACCCCAAAATTATCAGAGCTGGCGTGACTGGACTGGTATCTTCATTGCACAGCGGAAGCAAATAAGCATAGACTTTCTAGAAATTGAACGCCACTAAGTACTCGTATCTCCAATGGTTCTCCTATTCCAACCGTGCAATAATTTTGAAGGTAAACTGAGAAAGAAACATGCAACAAAAATCAACATAAAGTTGAGCGACTTCATAGTTTGTTTGTAAAAGATTTGAAATAAATCTTTTGAATAACCGGTTTGTGAAATAATGTTGAGAAAACGAATTTAGAAATCATTTTCTTGCCAAGTTATATGGAAACTTTGTACTTGTAACGCATTATGTTCGTAAAACCATGTATTTGTAAACTCTTGTATTTGTAATGTTCGTATAACCGTCAATGCCCACCCTGACCTTGACTCCCTGCCCGCATAATCCTATGCTTTGAATTTGTATAAAACATGGTATTTAATTTGTATAAATCAAGTATTTCTGTAAGTATGTATGTCCCCGGTATGTAGCATTAAGGAAAAAGAGATCACCAATGGGTTGCAAAGCCACTGGTATGTGTGAAAAGGTGCAGGAAGACTCAAACCTAGCAAATTTGTTACCGGGCTTCGGCTGTAAGACACAATCACCTCTATGGGCTGCCCCGGCCTCATGGGTGGGGGCTCGCTACACCCAAATAGATATATCACTCATGTCCCTCGGTCCTACGACGAGGATTAATGGCCTTACGTATCCGCCTACCCACTCACATGATATTGTAAAGATGTGGAGATCTTGTAGATATCTTATGTGAATCTTACAAGATATTGTAAATATTTTGTATAGATTTGCACAGATTTTGATAAGATCTTAATAAGATTTAGTTGTAGGTTTAGTTTGTGGGTTTTGGGCTTGGGCCCAAGGCCAACAAGCTCAATCCCCGTGTTTAAGCGGCCCGTAATTCCTACGAGACCTGTTACCAAAACCCGAAATCACTGTAGCCTAGTAAAATAATATTTCAGAGTTAAAAACGTGTAAAAATAATGTCGGTATTTGTCGTAGTCACGTTCGTGCGTCGATAACTGTAATAATCGCGTAAAATTACATCGTTGCCGTCTTTAATCCGTTTTTCGAGCCAGTTTCAACTAGGATTGCTAAAATTTAATTACGAAGCTAGAATATATCGTAAAAACTTAATATTTATCGACGTTGTCAGTATCTTGACTGAGTGCTTCCCCATGTGAACCACTAGACTGTTACCATATCGACAACTGACGAAAGTAAGTTGTGCCCTAAGTCAATGTCTATCATCATTGACTGAGTGCCCAGATCCATTAGTACACGCCCGTCCTACCGGCACGGTGTGAGGCTTATCAACCCTAATAGCGCTATTAACTAATGACTCGCTCGCCATTGGCCCAACGATTAAGTCGATATAAAAATGAGGGACTTCATGATAGAGTTTTGTCTAGTAAGTTTAAAGTTGTTGTCCTACCCAAGGAGGACGAACGTACGTATTCTACCCAAGGAGAATACGCATGATTAACATTGGCATCCTACCCATGGAGGATGGCGGTACATATCCTACCCAAGGAGAATATGTAGGTTCTGTTTTAGTTCTTAGCCCATTCCCAACCACCGGGAATCCCATGCCTTAGAAAGTGTGTGAACTCACCTTGGTCTGCTCAGTATGTTATGTTATGTTACCCGTTCCAAGTTGATCAACCAAATCCTAGTGTGGTTACCATTAACAATTAGTTTCGTGTACATGTGACGCATGTGTTCTTTGCATTTATCACATATTAACAGCTCATTTACCATTTGCATACACATAGTTGGTTCACGTATACGTTCACCTCACATATCATACTTCACGAAACACGTATCAACTAACATCACGTTCAATTCCGTTTTGGTCACACACCCGATGATGTAATTCATACACTAACAGTTTGCAAATATCCCAAGTCCTTAAATCAATAATTAGTTCACTAACCTAGTTACCATGGCTGGTTAATATAATTCTTGTACCTAATCGACACATCATTTTAATCTTTCAAAACTGTTATCCTATCTTGGGGTACAGATTCATGGTTTTCATGGTTCATTTAATCAAGGTCCAATTCACATTACTTAATCAGGTTTGATATTGAATCAACAATCATACGTATCCTCTAATTAATTCAAGTCAAAACATATCACACGATTCAGATTATAATAACTTCTTTATCATATTCCAGTAATCTAAACCCATACGAAACATACAAACACACTATTAATCGGCTATTACATGCATGCACCCTTAACATACATCGAATCAAAGCTTATACCATCACATAACCTCTCTAATTGCGTGTTATAAACATATCGAGATAATGTAATTTTTCGAGTCTTAACATCATTGTACAATATCAATATCTTATCAAACCATCATGAACTATCAATTCAGCAAATAACACGGCCCAATAACCTTTCGTATGTAACCCACTGCCACTAATATGCAAGAACACTAGCACATTCTAACATACTATTTAACATCTCTAGTGCACCCATGATTTCTTACCATAAATTCATGAAAGTAACCATGAATTCTATGGCCACACATATAATTATAACACACATCACATATAACCCATATATATATATGATCAGTCCAGTCAGCAAATAAGCAACACCATTTAACCATTCATTATCACACCAGCATGAAAATTAATAAGTGAGAGCTACTAACCGGAAACCTGATTAATCAAGATGCAATCTCGAACCAGGGGGGTTTGCTACTGCCGTCGATGATTTTTTGAGGAACAATAGGGTTTGCAAAAGAATTGTGGAATCTTAATATTATTGCACGTAACTAATAGATAGAAAAGGTGGGCTCGGTTTGGGCCTGGGACAACATAAGGGCCACGTACAACTTTATAACATGCAAACTAATACAACTATTGCAAATGGCCGACAAGTCTGTTTTATAAAATAATCCTATTGGACCGAACACCTTATCATCACATGGGCTTCAGTTCACAGTTAAGTTGATTGGGCCGAATACATTGAATTAATAACACAAGTTAAAACTCTTTTTATTTCTATTGGACCACAGATAATAGTGAAATAGGCTTAACATACCTTAAATAACCTTTACATAACTTAGATATAAGTTTTGGAGGGTTTGGTGTGACGAAATCAAGTTTATTCGCTTACAGGGACTAATTTCGATAAACTGTGAAAGTATGCCGATTTTTACTGTAACGAACATTCCAGAACTTGATCATAAGTTAAATATGCCCTAAATATCCTTTACATAGCTTAGAAATAGGCTTTGAGGTGTTTGGTGCGCAAAAATAAACTTATTTGATCAACAGGGACTAAAAGCGTCAAAAAGTGCATAAGTTTACATTTTCGCGCATATCTTACGTTCTGAATATATCCGGACATCCAAAAATTTATGTAATTATTAAAATATTTTATTTTAGTTATTGGCATGATAAAATTCCATTCGTCGCTTAATTTGGATCGTTTTTGCGTTCGTTACGACTTTCGGCGTAATTAACCGAACAACGCAACCGTACGACCAAATGAACCAACATCCGAGATGTTTTTGAGCATATTTTAAACTCCCTATACTTTAACATCATTTTAGAGCTTTGAAATGGGGTTAACGGGGCTTAAAAGATCCAAAAATCAAGTTTTACAAGTGCAGGGACCATTTTTGAAATTTCTGACCAGATTCAATGAACCTAGTCCAATTTTGAAGTGTTGATGGTTTTAATGGCTGGTTTTGGATGTTATGTGCTCAAATTTGTTATTTTTAAACATTCCCATGGTTTTGAAAACCATGAGCCCAAGTGGAGGGCCAAGATCAAAGCACGAAATGCGAGGAACGATCCTAACGGTTTACCGAATCCTATATAAACCCATGCCTTCACTTCATTTCAACTCACACTTTGGTTCAATCAGCTCTAAGTTGAAGTTATTACTTCATACTTGAGTTGTTTGAATCTAAACTTCCTAGCTTGGACCCTTTGTAAGTCTCGTTCGTGCTTTTTATGCGTTTTTAGCAAAAGTCAAACAGTGTTTGACTTTCTGCTTTGACCACGAGTTGGTCAACACGAAGTTCGTTGAACTTCGCAATGTGAGCATAATCACGATGGTCATAGTCCCTTGTGACTATACCTACTGATTACCACGTTGATTAGGTGTAGTGACGAGTCGTAGTTTCGGTCAAAATACGTATTCTTGCGTATTTTGCAACCAAACTACTTTTGGGTATCAAGACCCTTTGTCTTGATATCAAATTTGTTTTCAAACTTCGTTAAACATGTTCTAACATGTTTAACTCGTCACTTTAGGTTTAGTGCTTATATAGGGTCGTAGAATAAGCGGTCTAAACAACCGCTTAGACTTTCGAACCCGACCCGTTTGGTCGATCATTAGGATCCAACTAAGCATATTATGTGACCATAGTTGCATAGGGAATAACCTTCCGAGGTTATACCTTATGGTCACTTCGTTTAAGTAGTTATATGATATGTAGTTTATATGCCTTAGGTAAATGACCAAAATTCCCTTTTTACGATAAATTCATTTTAAGCATATGTAACCTAAATTTTGACATCTAAACTGATTAGGTAACATTATTAGACATATTAAGGCATATATTACTTGTCATAGGACTAGTTAGGCGGTCCGAACGCGTTTTACGCGAACGACGCCTAAACGGGTCGTAATGGGTCATAAGCACTTAGGATAGGTTTCCTTTTAGAAAGTAGGCTTTGTTAAACCATATTACATGAGTTCCTATACTCATTTGGTTTACAAAACCTCATTCTCTCTGATCTTCCGATTTAGGTCCGGTTTATTTACATAGTTACCTATATTAGGTGCCGTTTGATTCTGTGATCCCTCTAGCTTTGCTTGGTTGTTGTTCATATTCCCCTATTTTGGGGTGAAACACATGTGCCTACTTTTACTGTTTTTCAACTATTTTGGGGTGAAACTACAAATGATCCCTCTAGCACCCTCAGTGAGTACATATTCCCCTATTTTACTGTTTTTCAACTATTTTGGGGTGAAACACATGTGCCTACTTGTTACTTTCGTGCTTTCCATGTTTTCATATCATATACTTGCTATGTTCATTAGTACACTATTAGTACATGATTTCATTATGTTTTGCTATGTATGTTCACTTAACATGCTAGCAGAATTGTTTTATGTTTTGAAACATTTGTAATCGTTGGATGTATGTGAACCATTTGTAATCATTGGATGTGTGTGAACCATTTGTAACCATTTGATGTATGTAAACCATTTGTAATCGTTGGATTTATGTAAACCATTTGTAACTGTTTGAGCCATTGGGTTAGGGAAGTGATTAGGTAACGGGGCGGGTGTAATGTCTTAAAAGCATGGTGGATACGCCGCTGGTACTTCCTATATATAAGTGCTTTTAACACATTACATATCGTTGCGTTATCTAGATCACTTGGGTAAACGATTTCGAAACAATGTCACACAAGGATGTTTTCTGAATAATATTGACCATACGAGTTTTATTAACGAGTTTTTATGAGATATTTTACAATTTGATTTAATAAAACAAATGTTTTGGAGTTAAGAATCATGGCTACGAGATTTTGCAAATTATAACCAACTTGATTTGAGTTGGTTAATTATGTCGCAATATTATACTTTTCAAAACAAGGTTTTTAAATAAGTATTGCAACATGTAAAACGTGCCATGAATCTGACACTCATATAAAACCTATGTACTCGCCGGCATTTTTATGCTGACGTATTTTCACGTGTGTTTCAGGTACCATAGTTGATGATGTTTGATGATGATATTTGTGTACGCTCACATAGGAATGGACGAGGCCTTAGTGACTTAATAACAATGGAAGTCTATTTGTTCATGTTTTGTTTCTAATTCCAATGTAATGTAATACATTTAATTCAATAAAACAAAACTGTTTAATCCATGGTTGTGAAACAATGATTCTGTTACAACACTCCCCGACGTTTCCGCCATGTTTTGTTGTTTTGCGTGGTCGGGGTGTGACAATACTAACATGTGACTCGATCGAATCAGATTTAAGAAGTAATATTGAACTATATTTGGGGTGCCACATCATCCCCAACTTGAAAGAAATTTCGTCCCAAAATTTAGCACGTAGTTACTGAGGAAGCTAGTTAGGTTGCGTGGTTTCCTGGTTTTCCTGGGGTGTCACATCATCCCCCCGTTGGTTTGGAATTTCGTCCCGAAATTCCGTAGTAGCTTCAGCCTCAGTAATGGCTTCATTTTTCTTAAACAACTGGGGATATTTGTGTTTCATTTGGTCTTCTCGTTCCCAGGTAAACTCTGGGCCACGACGGGAGTTCCAACGAACTCGAACAATAGGTATCCTGGTGCGTTTTAGAATCTTGACCTCCTGCTCCAAGATTTCCACTGGTTCTTTGACAAATCGCAACTGATCGTCGATGGTGAGCTCCTTGAAAGGAACTATGAGGGTTTCATCTGACAGATACTTCCTCAGATTCGACACATGGAATACGTTGTGAACTCCACTGAGTTCTTCGGGTAGGTTCAATCTATAAGCCACCTAGCCAATTATCTTCGTGATTTCAAAAGGTCCAACTTATCACGGGTTGAGTTGCCTCGTTTACCAAAACGAACTACACCTTTCCAAGGTGAGACTTTAAGTAGTACTTGATCCCCAACTTGGTACTCAAGTGGTCTCTTGCGCTTATCAGCGTAGCTTTTCTGACGGTCACGAGCTGCCGCCATTCATTGCCGCATCTGAGCAATCTTCTCTGCTGTGCCTACGACGAGTTCTGGGTCAGTGATTTGGTTGCTTCCAACTTCTGCCCAACAAAGAGGTGATCGGCACTTCTGTCCTTACAATGCCTTGAACTCCACTAAAGGTAGACGCCGCTCCCAGCCGTTACCAAAGTCAATTATGCATGCTCGAAGCATGTCTTCAAGAGTTTGGATGGTGCATTCAGTCTGCCCATCCGTCTGTGGATGATATGTTGTGCTCATGTCTAGACGTGAGCCAAAGGATTTGTGCATCGCTGGCCACAAATCAGATGCAAATCGTGGGTCGCGATCAGAGTTAATGGAAGTTGGCACCCCGTGCCTAGCAACCACTACTTTCAGGTAGATGACTGCAAGTGTAGAAAAGCTTATCCGTTTCCTTGATGGCTAGAAAGTGTGCTGGTTACGGGAGACAATCAACGGTTATTCAGGCGATAATGTTTCCGTTTCGAGTTATAAGTAGACTGGCGACCAAATCCATGGTAGTCTATTCTCATTTCCATGTGGGTATTGCTGGTTACTGATACTTCACCTTGACTTTCCCACAAGTCAATTCATCATTCACATACTTAACTAGGTGAGCCTTCATGCCCGATCACCAGTACAAGGTTTATAAATCCTAATGCATCTCATCATAACCTAGACGATTAGAATATCGAGTCCGGTGCTTACTCAACATAAATTTCCTACAGTCACTGTATAATGAGATCCACACTCATTCCATGAGGTAACGAGTATCGTCCAACCTGTCAAAGGTTGCTTCTCCATGCCCCGCATGGGTTCAACTTGAAAATCCTCTTCCTTTAGCTCTCCAGTTTGAACAAAGCGAGTCTGATCAGGTATGTTTGACTCGATAGCGAGCTGCAGAGCTCGTATATGTTTAGGTTTCACAGTAGTACTAATTCAGTAGTTCCATCTAGCGATGTCATTGCATGCTTTAGCTCTTTCGAAGCCAAGGTACACGGGAGGCCCTTGTGATCGGTCTAAATAACGCATCTGGTACCGTCCAAGTAATGCCTCCATCTAAATCCCAAAGCCACAGTTTTCACCGCCAGTTGTGTGTCGTGCAGTTCCTCTTGGTAACTCCATCGCGTAAGTCATCACTCTCTCGGGTTGCGTCAGTGTGTAACTGGGACTCTAATTCAGACCATCATGGTATACCACTAAATCACCCGCACCCTCGGGTAAAGACGATGCTCAGTGCATTGCAGAGTTAAGATGCGAAAGTTGAAAAGACGTCCCCTTGTTTCGTCTATCACGAACGCAGCACCCTACTATGCTGAGGAGATTTAAGCTGTGCGACCTTCAAAACTCCTGTGAGTAAGCTGCAATAGTATCAAGTGAGACCAAGAAATTGCTGTATCCCCGAATGAGTCTTTGGTGTCGATCAGTTTCTAACAAGATGCATCTTAGCGAGGTCCACGTGTATTCCCACTCCGTTGGTTACATGATCAAAATGCATTTCTCGAATCTAGATGTGACATTTCACACGTAATGGCTCCTCCCATAGAGGCGCTGAAATAGGATACATATGCCACCCATAGTGTTCCTTTCCCATTGTCATGATTCAGAAAGTCATCAATAAATATGGTCGGTTCATGTGATCCCTGAAGCTGCTGGTGTGTTGATCAACTCAATGATCCTGGTGTACAAAGTTGAAATGGCTGCATTGCGTTCGACATGCTGTTCTAAGAGCATTCTCCTCTTTGACTTCCATCTGATGATAATTTGTTCACTAGCCAATCCTCGAATGGAAGCTTGTTCCTCGCAACTGGTCGACGGGTTGTCAATACACGGTCGAGGCAAATGGTTCTTGACTGTCCCCTTGTTGAGTTCTCGATACTCAGTACACATACGAAAATGCTTCTCTTCGTGGGTATAGCGAAGGCTCCTTAAAGCGAAAACTCCTGTCCAGCAGTTCCTGTAGTTGGTTAAACAGCCCCTGCAACCCTCCTGGTGCAAGATGGTAAAGAGTACGAGTAGTTAGAACTACCTCTGGTGCGAGGTCAAACTGAGTTCCTACCTAACAGTTGTAAAGATGATCCTGGAAGTTCTTCGAGTAGCGCATTGAGGGTAATCACGAACAACTGGTGGATCCTCGATCCTCTTTTTCCTAACCTACGCCAATAACAGTTGCTAACATAGCGGGGTAATCCCTCCGTGGACACTTCAGGCCTTCACTGCTGGATTGATGCTAACCTCTGCACCACTCGGATGCTTTATGACAGACGACAACTTTCCCCTCACAGGGTATAACTGTGCGATGTTTGGTTAACCCACCCATACTGATTACTGCATCAACACCATCGTGGATAGTAGAAGGGAGTTCATTTCCAGTGTTGCTGTCTTCATTACAAGGATTTCTAGTATTGTCGTTGTTCCTTGGGTCATTGTCTTCTTAACTTAACAACGGCCAATCCATGTTGTAGGCACCTTTATTTCCATACTGTAGGCTAGGGTTACGAATACCGTGTTGTCGCTGTGACTGCTGCTCCCAATGTCGTTGCTCGAAACGAAGCCCTACGATTCTTCACCATCAAGGTCCATCTATTCCCATTCCGAGTCACGTCCTAAAGCGCTACTCACTGGGCTGGCAGCTACACATTCCACACTATAGTCATTTGTCATTGCTTATGCCCCGATTGATTCGTATGGGTTGACTCCCATGAGTCGCTGTCTAGGGTTAAGGATTCGGTTGAAGCCAATCCGCTGGTGCTCATTGCTGGTAATCAGGGTCGTCAAAGTACTGAGGTCGGTAAAGTACTACGCTCAACCTCCTATTCATCGATGTTGCAAGTTGCTTGAGTAATGCACAGTATGTTACGAGAGTGCTGCAAAAGTGATCGCGCTTCGGGATACAAGGCGTCAATTCGTTAAGTTCTAGCAAACGAAGAAAGGTGAGAAAGATATAGACCAATCATTGTCGTTGCAACATCCAACTCGGGGATGTTCATGCAAGCACACCTAACATTCTACACAGTTCGCTAGGCGTTCAGATGGGTGTTCAGGTAATACTCGATAGCATCGAGATTCGAAAGGATCCATAGAGGAACGAAAAGTTCACGTTCGAGTAGGGGACAATCACTGCTATGGCCCCTATAGGTTTGTTATGTTTCACATCGGTCAAATAACGGAACGGAACCCCTTTTCCACTTGCTAACTGTGACTCGCATGCACCCCACATTATTATTATGTGTGCACCCACAATAATATTGCGATTTGCATGCTCATCTCAGCTCCTCTTAACTCATGTCAAATGGTTCCTCAAACTCGAGTAGCAAATGAAGAGCATCACAAAGCGTAAGTCATGAATGTTTAGGGAAATACCACCCTAACAGTCACATAACACATGCAAGTAATACATGAATTCATAATGTTGTGCTAAACGTGCAATCACATGCAATATCATTTGTAAGTGTTCACTAGTTATGCAGTACAATGAGTATACGAGAGACGAACCTTGCAATCTGGAGCTGAGTATCATGGTCGTATTCATGTTTTCAGAACTGTTCGGTTATAGTCTGGTTTACAAAAACATTTTTCTCCTTTTTAAAACCAAGTTCACTATAACCAATGGCTCTGATACCAATCTGTCACACCCCCAAAATACCACATGCGGAATCACCACGGGGCATATGACATACCATGATCTTAGCCACCAATCACATTGAACTCGTAAGTATAATTAAATAAAACTTTCATTTATTAACAGAAAGTATTTCAAAACATTACATATAACTCATAGTACACAGCGGAAGCATAATTCATTTGTTAAATGTTATATAAACCACGCGCAAGTAAGCCATTAGATTTGTGTTGTGATTCCATGTATCTCGACCCATGACCACTCCAGCATCCCAGACAGCAAGTTCCAACGATATGCACCTAAAAGCCTGCAAGGCATGTAACAACGAGTCAACAACAAAGTTGAGCGAGTTCACAGTTGGTTGTTTAGTTTTAAAAGTTTGTTTTGAAAACCATAAGTTGTTTCGTAAACCACGAGTTAACCAGTATCTTTGTTTCCCAAACCATATCCATAATCAGTGGGGGCTTTCCCATGTGAACCACTAGACCGTTACCATATCGACAACTGACGAAAGTAAGTTGTGCCATAATTCAATGTCTATCATCATTGACTGAGTGCCCAGATCCATTAGTACACGCCCATTCTACCGGCACAGTGTAAGGCTTGTCAACCCTAATAGCGCTATTAACTAATGACCCGCTCACCATTGGCCCGGCGATTAAGTCGATATAAAAATGAGGGACTTCATGATAGAGTTTTGTCTAGTAAGTTTAAAGTTGTTGTCCTACCCAAGGAAGACGAACGTACGTATTCTACTCAATGAGAATACGCATGATTAACATTGGCATCCTACCCATGGAGGATGGCGGTACATATCCTACCCAAGGAGAATATGTAGGTTCCGTTTTAGTTCTTAACCCATTCCCAACCACCGGGAATCCCATGCCTTAGAAAGTGTGTGAACTCACCTTGGTCTGCTCGGTATGTTATGTTATGTTACCCGTTCCAAGTTGATCAACCAAATCCTAGTGTAGTTACCATTAACAGTTAGTTTCATGTACATGTGACGCATATGTTCTTTGCATTTATCACATATTAACAGCTGATTTACCATTTGCATACACATAGTTGGTTCACGTATACGTTCACCTCACAAATCATACTTCACGAAACACGTATCAACTAACATCACGTTCAATTCCGTTTTGGTCACACACCCGATGATGTAATTCATACACTAACAGTTTGCAAATATCCCAAGTCCTTAAATCAATAATCAGTTCACTAACCTAGTTGCCATGGCTGGTTAATATAATTCTTGTACCTAATCGACACATCATTTTAATCTTTCAAAACTGTTATCCTATCTTGGGGTACAGATTCATGGTTTTCATGGTTCATTTAATCAAGGTCCAATTCACATTACTTAATCAGGTTTGATATTGAATCAACAATCATACGCATCCTCTAATTAATTCAAGTCAAAACATATCACACGATTCAGATTATAATAACTTCTTTATCATATTCCAGTAATCTAAACCCATACGAAACATACAAACACACTATTAATCGGCTATTACATGCATGCACCCTAAACATACATCGAACTGAAGCTTATACCATCACATAACCTCTCTAATTGCGTGTTATAAACATATCGAGATAATGTAATTTTTCGAGTCTTAACATCATTGTACAATATCAATATCTTATCAAACCATCATGAACTATCAATTCAGCAAATAACACGGCCCAATAACCTTTCGTATGTAACCCACTTCCACTAATATGCAAGAACACTAGCACATTCTAACATATTGATTAACATCTCTAGTGCACCCATGATTTCTTACCATAAATTCATGCAAGTAACCATGACTCCTATGGCCACACATATAATTATAACACACATCACATATAACCCATATATATATATGATCAGTTAAGTCAACAAATAACCAACACCATTTAACCATTCATTATCACACCAGCATGAAAATTAATAAGTGAGATCTACTAACCGGAAACCTGATTAATCAAGATGCAATCTCGAACCAGGGGGGTTTGCTACTGCCGTCGATGATTTTTTGAGGAACAATAGGGTTTGCAAAAGAATTGTGGAATCTTAATATTATTGCACGTAACTAATAGATAGAAAAGGTGGGCTCGGTTTGGGCCTGGGACAACATAAGGGCCACGTACAACTTTATAACATGCAAACTAATACAACTATTGCAAATGGCCGACAAGTCTGTTTTATAAAATAATCCTATTGGACCGAACACCTTATCATCACATGGGCTTCAGTTCATAGTTAAGTTGATTGGGCTGAATACATTGAATTAATAACACAAGTTAAAACTCTTTTTATTTCTATTGGACCACAGATGATAGTGGGCTGACACAATTGACCGTCAAAGCATTTAATCAGATACTAACATGTGACTCGATCGGATCAGATTTAAGAAGTAATATTAAACTATCTTTGGGGTGCCACATCATCCCCAACTTGAAAGAAATTTCGTCCCGAAATTTAGCACATAGTTACTGAAGAAGCTAGTTAGGTTGCGTGGTTTCCTGGTTTTCCTAGGGTGTCACAACCGTGCCTACACAGACCGATACAAAGAACTGAGCCTGCTATGTCCCACCATGGTCACGCCTTTGGACAAGGCGATTGAGAAGTACATAGATGGTCTTCCTGATCCCGTTTAGGATATTGTCACCGGCAGCAACCCTACCACGGTGAGACAAGCAATTGAGCTAACTGCAACCTTGACTGATTCTCAAGTCAAGAAGGGTAAACTCCACCGCAAGGGTGACAAGAAACCATCTGACAAGATAGAGAAGAAGAAGAAGGGAAAGAAGGCTTAAACCTCGAAGAAATCTAGGAAGCGTCAGGCTTCCAAGAACTTTTTCGTTGTTGCACAGACCAATCACGCTGCTCCTACCCAGCCAGCACAACCACCTGCCAAGAAACAGTATGTTGGCACTGCACCTCTTTGTAACAAGTGCAATTGTCATCATCAACCACATCTTCAGTGTCGTCTTTGCAACAACTGTGGAAGATATGGCCATTTGGCTAACACATATCGCTCTCCTCCTACTCCGAATCAAGCGGCACAAAACCCTTCCCAACAGCCAGCAAATCCTGCACGACCTCCTTTTCCGCCTGGGTCTTGCTACAATTATAGAGATTTGACTCACTACAGGAACAAGTGCCCGAAGTTGGCTAATGCAAACCCGGCTCGTGGACGAGCATACAACATCAATGCCAATGAAGTGCGTGCCGACAATGAGGTGGTGAATGGTATGTTCTATATTAACAACCAACTTGCTTCTATTCTTTTTTATTCGGGTGCCGACAAGAGTTTTGTATCCATAGCCTTTGAACCATTGCTTGCAAAGCCTAGAACAAAACTAGGAAAACCCTTGACATTAGAGTTAGCCAGTGGTGAATCCTTTGTACTCGATTCCGTCATTCGAAATTCCCAGTTGAACCTCAACGATCATCTTTTTCCCATTGATCTCACGCCAATGCAACTTGGGAGTTTCGATGTTATATTAGGGATGGATTGGTTGACCCAATACCGTGCAGAGGTGGTTTGTTTTGACAAGATTGTTCGTGTGCCTCTTACGTCTGGTGAAGTCTTAGAAGTTTGTGGAGATAAACCCGCTAGTAGCCTTAAACTGATGACAAGCACCCAAGCTCATAGATATCTACGAAAGAATTATGTGGCTTTCTTGGCACATGTCGTAGAGGAGAAATACAAGGGTAAAACTGTTTAAGACATCCCTGTCGTTCGGGATTATCCTGAGGTTTTTCCTGAAGACTTACCTGGTTTACCCCCAGCACGTCAAATCGAGTTCCGTATTGACCTTGTACCTGGTGCTAACCCGATTGCTAAATCTCCATACCGTCTTGCACCATCCGAGATGCAAGAGTTATCGAAGCAGCTGCATGAGTTATCAGACAAAGGATTTATTCGTCCAAGCTTTTCCCCTTGGGGCGCGCCTGTTCTTTTTGTGAAGAAGAAGGATGGATCTCTCAGAATGTGTATTGATTACCATGAGCTTAACAAACTCACTATCAAAAATCGATATCCCCTACCTCGCATTGATGATCTCTTTGATCAGCTTCAGGGTGCTACCTGCTTTTCGAAGATTGATCTACGTTCTGGGTATCATCAGCTTCGCATATCCGAAGAAGATATTCCCAAGACTACTTTCCGCACACGATACAGTCACTATGAGTTTACTGTTTTGCCTTTCGGTTTAACGAATTCTCCTGCCGTCTTCATGGACTTAATGAATAGGGTTTGTAAGCCTTATTTATATAAGTTCATCATCGTCTTCATTGATGACATCTTAATTTATTCCAAGACACGAGCTGACCACGAACAACATCTCCGTCTAACAATGGAACTCCTAAAGAAGGAACAACTTTTTGCTAAATTCTCCAAGTGTGAATTTTGGCTTAGGGAAGTTCAATTTTTGGGACATATTGTTAACGAACAAGGTATACATGTAGATCCCGCCAAAATCAGTGCGATTAAGGTTTGGGATACACCAACTACTCCTACCGAGGTTCGTTCATTTCTGGGTCTCGCGGGTTATTACCGCCTCTTCATTGCAAACTTCTCCAAGATTGCGGTTCCTCTCACAGCCTTAACTCAAAAGAATAAACCTTTTGAGTGGGGACCCAAACAAGAAGAAGCTTTTCAGACCTTGAAACTTAAACTCTGCGACGCTCCTGTGTTATCTTCACCTGAGGGAAACGAAGACTTTGTCGTATATTGTGACGCATCGAATCTAGGTCTTGGTTGTGTTCTCATGCAAAGGAACAAAGTCATAGCCTACGCGTCAAGACAATTGAAAATCCATGAGAAAAACTACACAACACATGATCTTGAGTTGGGCTCTGTGGTTTTTGCTCTCAAGATCTCGAGACACTACCTTTACGGAACAAAATGTGTGGTTTTCACTGACCACAAAAGTCTCCAACACATCTTCAATCAGAAAGAACTAAACATGAGGCAACGACGTTGGGTAGAACTTCTAAACGACTACGACTACGAGATTCGTTACCATCCTGGTAAGGCGAATGTCGTAGCCGATGCATTAAGTCGAAAAGAAAGAGTCAAGCTTCATTGTGTTCGAGTTCGATCTGATATTCAAACCCGCATCTTTCAAGCTCAACATACTTGTGTTACACAAGGCTTGATGGGTAAAGAATTACCGTGTCACATTAAACCTGAGCTTGAATTGAGAAACTTTGGGATATTCTATTTCATGGTCCGTTTGTGGGTCCCAAGTATAGACAATCTCCGCACCTTATTGATGAATGAATCTCACAAGTCTTATTATTCAGTTCATCCTGGTGCAGAAAAAATGTATAAGGATCTTCGAACCCAGTTTTGGTGGCCGGGAATGAAGAAAGACATTGCCTTATACGTATCAAAATGCCTTACTTGTCTGAAGGTTAAGGCAGAACAGCAGCATCCCTCTGGATTATTGGAACAACCAGAGATACCGGTTTGGAAATGGGAAAACATTGCCATGGATCTCATTACCAAACTACCGCGCACTAATAGAGGTCATGATGCCATTTGGGTAGTAGTTGATCGTTTGACAAAATCTGCTCGCTTCTTGCCAGTCCGTGAGGATCTCTTTGCTGAAAAGCTTGCCAAGATCTATGTAGATGAGATTGTATCCAGACATGGTGTTCCTTTGAACATCATATCAGACCGAGATGCTCGATTCTCATCTCACTTTTGGAGAACCATGCAATCTACTATAGGAACCCAACTCAATTTGAGCACAGCTTATCATCCTCAAACGGATGGACAATCTGAAAGAACAATCCAGACATTGGAGGATATGCTTAGAGCTTGTGTGATCGATTTTGGTGGTAGTTGGGATTCGCATCTTCCATTGATCGAATTCTCCTACAATAATAGTTATCACTCCAGCATCAACATGGCTACTTTTGAAGCTTTATACGGTCGAAAATGTCGTTCGCCGGTCTGCTGGAATGAGATTGGTGAAGCTCAGCTCACTGGACCTGAACTCATTCTAGAGACTACAGACAATGTCAAGAAAATTCGTGACAACCTCTTAACAGCTAGAAGTCGTCAAAAGAGTTACGCGGATAGACGACGCAAGCCTTTGGAATTCCAAGTCGGTGATCTTGTTCTACTCAAGGTATCTCCTTGGAAAGGTGTAATCAGATTTGGGAAGAAAGGAAAACTTGCACCACGATATGTTGGACCATTCAAGATCGTTGAAAGAATCGGAAAAGTAGCCTACAGACTTGAGCTGCCTCCTGAACTTGGAAATGTTCATCCAACTTTCCACGTGTCCAATCTGAAAAAGTGTTTGGCTGATGAAAACCTCCACACCCCCTTGATGAAATTCGTGTCGATAACACGATGCACTTCGTCGAGAAACCTGTGGAAATATTGGACCATCAAGTCAAGAAACTCAAGCGCAAGCGCATACGGATAGTCAAAGTACGCTGGGAATCCAAACGTGGCCCAGAGTTTACTTGGGAATGAGAGGATCAAATGAAGGCGAAATATCCACACCTTTTCCCACAAGTTTCCTCTAATTAAATTTCAGGACGAAATTTCCAAAAGTAGGGGAGACTGTGACATCTGTGTATTTTAATCCTTGTACTGTTCCGAACAACTTTTTATTTAATAAAATATGTTGTTTTAATTTCAATATTTGTTTAATTATTTGTGACATTAGTACGTTTTCAATCATTGTTCAATTCCGAACTCTCAAACCTGTTCTGGAAGTGAAATCATAAACCGTTACGTAAACATAATCAGTTTAATGCGACGTACACTCCGGAACTGTGACATAAGCCAAACATACCCTAAATACCCTTTACATAACTTAGTAATAAGTTTCGAAGGATTCGGTATGGCAAAAACATGTTTATTCGAACTTTAGAACAATTTGCGACAAAACTGCGAAACGAACGTTGGTGACCGCCCGGATAATATTTAAATCCCAAAAATATTCTATTATGATTAAAATTTTATTTTTAATCATGTTCATGTTGAAAAATAAATTAAAACGCTAAAAAACGTTATTTTTCAAGTTTAAGCGCGTACCGCGTGTTACTGCGCAACACAGTGTTTCTACTGCAAAACGCAGCCAGTCTCGGCAACTGATATTTATTTCAGTAATATTTTGGCGAGTTTATTTTTTTAGAATAATAAAAATAATTTAAAACGCCATAAACCGGGATTAAAACACTAGATATTACACCTAACCTCCAACTATTATCTAGTTTACCATTAAAAAAAATTACATTTACCCCCCTCTATATTATTTACGGTCACATGGGGGTGACCCCACCACAATCTTGCCAAGATCTCCCAAAATCCCATTTGATATTACTTGGATTCACTTAGATATTATATGTCACACCCCCAAAATCCACCATGCGGAGTACCACCGCTTGGAGGCGTGACGTGACCAGGATCAAGCCACCAATCATATTAAACAAGCATGTAAGTAGTTTGTAAAATCTAACACAATACAATTTGTGTCTAAACAAAACATAGTTTAAGTTACAAGCGGAAGCATAAAGTTTAAAACCAAATCATAAGTTTAAACGTTTCAAATGTTTAGCATGGTACACAGTTGTCCATGTCCCACAAGGACTCTTCCCACTCCGATGCAAGCTCCATAGATACCTAACGACCTGCAAGGCATGTAACAACGAGTCAACAACAAAGTTGAGTGAATTCACAGTTGGTTGTTTAGTTATAGTGTTCGTGAATCATTTGTTTATTTCGTAAACCAAGTATCTTAGTTATCTGTATCGCGGTTTCCCAAACATGTTTGCGATGATTAGAGGCCGGATCGCGGTTTCCAAAACATGTGTGCGATGATTAGTGGCCGTATCGCGGTTTCCCAAACATGTGTGCGAAGATTAGTGGGGGCTTCCCATGTGTCGACTAGTCGTGTTTGTACGTGCCCTTCTTGATCCAAGGACCGTAGCGAGTGTGAGTGTACGTAGGTTTTACGTACGTGCCCTTCAATCCGAGGACGGTGAAAAGTAATTTAATAGTAATGATAGTACGAGTAGTTGTTCAATCCCATTCCCAACCCACCGGGAATCCCATGCCTTAGGAGTGTGAACTCACCTCGGTTGCTCGGTTTGACTCTCAAAAGTAGCTAACAGTCAAGGTCGGTCAATCACGTCCTAGTACGATTACCACTTAGTTTATTAGTGACTTCAAATAGAACACAAGGTTCCTACACGTATCTATCACATAACATGCATCACTTTAACGGTTTATGCCCATATAAGTTTCTCACCCATTCCCCACTCATAAACAAACATACGATGATGCACATAACACATATAACACGTTATATCATTTACAGATAACATACCCGACATTTAGACACGCAAATCACAACCTATGTCATTTCAGCATTAATATTCAAAACCGGGCTGTTTTCGGACATTTTAATAAAATAGTTAACTTATTCCAAAAATTTCCAAATTTTTACAGAATGTCTTAAACATTCCATATTTTATTGTGTAAAAATATCGGGGTCCGGTTCATTACCAATATTTTATAAAAATTCATATTCCGGACTGAACTCAGATTTATATATTTCTGACCACAGTTCACGGAACAATTTATTAAAAATTCATCGAGTGTCCGATTTACGAAATTCTAGTGGGGTAATTACAAATGCATCGGTTGTCATCTACTGTACAAATTTCATGGTCCGATTCATCACAAAACTCGGGTTATGACTGAAAGCATGACACCCATTTATTGCTGTCAAAATTCAGCTTAAGCTGCTGTTACAAATTAACACTTTAAAAATAGTAAACGGAGTCCAAAAATTACGATTCCGGTGCCATTAAAACCGTATTTTATAATAACATATTTTAGATTCAAAATATCGGTTTTTCGTTGGATTTACGACCTATTTACAGCCTGATGAAGTCGGCTGGAAATCATTACTCAGCTTGCTGTTTTGTGGTTTAAATGTTACTAAAACGTATTAACAAGTGTCCGAACAACGGGTTTATCAAAAGTTTGACGATCAAACATCATATATGCATTAACCAACCCTAAACCAACAACATACCCATGACAACATCAACTAATAGCATTTCATATACAAGTAAACTTCATCTAACCTTTATGTTTATATTTTTAGTGTTCTTGCATTTTAGTTGTAAACATAAGCATCATACTACAATGTTAGCCATAAAATAAGATGAACAAAGGTTAAACAAGAGCTTACTACTAGCTTATAGCTAGGGATGAAATCTAGTGCAAAGTTGATAAGAAAAAGATGGTGAAAAGACTTGAAACAAGCTCCTATGAATGGACTTGTTAATGGAAGAAGATGAATGAAGAAGATGGTGGGATGTGGTTTCGGTTATGGGATGAACCGAAAGAGAGAGAGTAGAGTGATGAGGGTTGAGTGTGAATCTTGGTGGAATGATGAATATCTCAAGACCATGCTCCTTATAAGATTTCTTACATATCATGTTCAAGTTTGCAAGCAAAAGATCAAATAAAATAATGAGTTAAATCTAATCAAATATTGGAAGTATGGAGGATGATTTGTGGGTCCTACTTGGGACTAAAATCGGATGGGGGGGGGGTTATGTAACATTTTGCAACTAATTGGTAAATGATAGTTAGTTTGTAAGTAATGTGATGATAGGTGTTAGTGATTGGGTTTTTTTTAGTGGGTGTTATGGTGTACGGGGATCACGACTAGCTCAAATTAATTAAATAATGTGTTTGACAAATATTTGGTGTCCCGGGTAATGTCCGGTTGTACGGTCGGATACTGTTCCGTTAAATTGTTTAATTGTTCCGTAAGGCGTCTTATATATATATTTTCGTAACACGGTTAATTCCTAACACTCAGGAAAATATACCGGACTATTCAGTAACTTTTCTGTATACTTCTAGTATGTTAACACGCACATGTAAGTATAACACAGAACTCAGAGAGCAATTAAATGATTCAGCACAGTCATCAAGCACTTTCATTATCACTAATTAATTGTACGGAATACATGAAATTTTTTAGAGTTGTCACATTCTTCCCCTGTAAAGAAAATTTCGTCCCGAAATTTAGCGCGTGGTTACTGAGGAAGCTAGTTAAGTTGCGTTGTTTTCCTGATTTTCCTGGGGTGTCACATCATCCCCCCGTTGATTTGGAATTTCGTCCCGAAATTCTGCAGTAGCTTCAGCCTCAGTAGTGGTTGCGTTTTTCTTAAACAGTTGGGGATACTTGAGTTTCATTTGGTCTTCTCGTTCCCAGGTATACTCTGGGCTAGGACGAGCATTCCAACGAACTCGGACCAGAGGTATGCTGGTATGCTTGAGGATCTTAACATCTCGATCAGTAATCTCTACAGGTTCCTCGACGAATCGCAGCTGGTCGTCGATAGTGAGTTCCTTCAGAGGAACTATGAGGGTCTCATCTGACAGACACTTCTTCAGATTCGACACATGGAAAACATTGTGAACTCCGCTGAGTTCTTCAGGTAGATTCAACCTGTAGGCGACTTTGCCAATTTTCTCAATGACTTCGAATGGTCCGACATAATGCGGATTGAGTTTTCCTCGTTTGCCAAAGCGGACTACACCTTTCCAAGGTGAGACTTTGAGTAGCACTCGATCCCCAACCTGGAGCTCGAGTGGTTTTCTTCCCTTATCAGCATAACTTTTCTGACGGTCACGAGCTGCCACCATTCGCTGTCGTATCTGAGCCATTCTCTCGGTGGTGTCTACCACAAGTTCTGGGCCAGTGATTTGGCTGTCTCCAACTTCTGCCCAACAGAGAGGTGATCGGCATTTGCGTCCGTACAATGCCTCAAACGGAGCGGCCTGAATGCTGGTGTGGTAGCTGTTGTTATATGAAAACTCCACTAACGGGAGGTGCTTTTCCCAGCCATTACCAAAATCAATCACACATGCCCTAAGCATGTCTTCAAGGGTTTGGATGGTGCGTTCAGATTGCCCATCCGTCTGTGGGTGATAAGCGGTGCTCATATCTAAACATGAGCCAAAGGACTTGTGCATTGCTTGCCACAGTTCAGAAGTAAAACGTGCGTCACGATCAGATATAATAGAGGTTGGAACTCTGTGCCTTGATACCACTTCCTTTAGGTAAATGTCTGCAAGAGTAGAAAACTTATCCGTTTCTTTGATAGCCAGAAAATGTGCAGACTTGGTCAGTCGATCTACGATCACCCAAATAGTATCGTTTCCGCGTTGAGATCTGGGCAGACCAGTAACGAAATCCATGGAAATTTGCTCCCATTTCCATTTAGGTATCTCTGGTTGTTGAAGTAGGCCTGATGGTTTCTGATATTCAGACTTGACTCTAGCACAAGTCAAGCACTTACGGACGTAGGTTGCTATGTGAGCTTTCATGCCAGGCCACCAATACGTAGTCTTGAGGTCGTGGTACATCTTGTCCGAACCAGGGTGTACTGAATAACGAGACTTATGTGCTTCATCCATCACAAGCTCGCGTAGGTTTCCATACAGTGGGACCCAGATGCGCCCTGTTACATAGTAAGCGTCGTCTTCCTTTTGTTCTAGCCGCTGCCTCGATCCTCGTAGGGACTCAGCCCTGATGTTCTCTGCTTTCAATGCTTCAACCTGAGCATCGCGAATCCGAGCAGGAAGACTAGATTGGATGGTAAGTTGTAACGCACGTACACGCTTAGGCATAGTATCATTTCGACTGAGGGCGTCGGCCACAACATTGGCCTTGCCTGGATGGTACTTGATCGCGCATTCGTAATCATTTAAGAGCTCGACCCATCGGCGTTGTCGCATGTTTAACTCCTTTTGCTTGAAGATATGCTCGAGACTCCTGTGATCGGTGTAAATGGTGCACTTGGTACCGTACAGGTAATGTCTCCATATCTTAAGCGCGAAAACAACTGCTCCCAGTTCCAAGTCGTGCGTAGTGTAGTTCCTTTCGTGAACCTTAAGTTGGCGCGATGCGTAGGCAATGACCTTGTCACGTTGCATCAATACGCAACCAAGTCCTTGGATGGAAGCGTCGCAATAAACCACGAAATCATCGGTGCCTTCGGGCAATGAGAGGATAGGCGCGCTACAAAGTCTATCCTTTAGATGTTGAAATGCGGACTCTTGTGCATTACCCCAATGGTAGACGACACCCTTCTGGGTCAGTGAAGTGAGAGGTTGCGCAATCTTGGAGAAATCTTTGATAAACCTTCTGTAGTATCCTGCCAAACCCAAGAATTGGCGGATCTCTGTTGGTGTGCGGGGTGCAGGCCAGTTCTTGATTGAGTCAACCTTGGATGGATCAACATGAATCCCATCCTTGTTTACCACATTGCCTAGAAAGTGGACTTCGCGAAGCCAAATGTCACATTTCGAAAACTTGGCATACACCTGCTCTTTTCGAAGAAGTTCCAGCATAAGTCGTAGATGCTGCTCGTGTTCCTCCTGACTCTTAGAATAGATCGGGATATCGTCGATGAACACAATAACGAGCTTATCCAGGTAAGGTTTGCATACTCGGCTCATGAGATCCATGAAAACCGCTGGTGCATTCGTCAACCCGAAAGGCATGACCAGAAGCTCGTAATGGCTGTAGCGAGTTCTGAATGCTGTTTTGGAGACGTCCTCATCTCGGACTCTCAGCTGATGGTACCCTGATCTCAAATCAATCTTAGAGTAATAGCTCGACCCTTGCAGCTGGTCGAATAGGTCATCACTACGTGGGAGAGGATAGCGATTCTTCACGGTCACCTTGTTGAGTTCGCGGTAATCTATGCACATACGGAAGGTACCGTCCTTCTTCTTCTTCACGAATAGTAATGGAGCTCCCCAGGGCGAAGAGCTAGGACGTATAAAACCCTTTTCCAAGAGTTCTTGTAGTTGTGTAGACAGTTCTTCGAGTTCTGATGGAGCTAGACGATAAGGTGCTCGAGCTACTGGTGCTGCCCCAGGAGCTAGCTCGATTTGAAAATCAACTTGACGATGGGGCGGAAGACCAGGTAATTCCTCGGGAAATACCTCAGGAAAATCGCGCACAATAGGAATGTCTTCAATTCTCTTTTCTTCCGTTGATGTGTCAGTGACGAGCGCTAGAATGGCAGTGTGGCCCTTTCGTAGACATTTCTGGGCCTTAAGGAAAGAGATGATGCCTTCGACAACACCACTCTTGTCGCCATGAATCACAAGAGGGTCTTCACCAGAACGAGGAATGCGGACGATTTTCTCCTTGCAAACAATCTCCGCTTGATGATGAGATAGCCAATCCATTCCAATAACGACGTCGAAACTACCCAGTGTGATAGGAATAAAATCGATAGAGAAAGTCTGACCAGCTAAGACGAGGTTACACCCTTTAACTACGTGTGTGGCTTCAAGACCTTTACCGTTAGCTAGTTCTACCGTGTGTTTGGTGTTCAGAAGTGTTGGAGTGTGCTTAAGCATTTGGCTAACTTTTAAGGACAGATAACTAGTATCGGCACCCGAATCGAATAAAACAGTAACAAAGAAGTCGTCCAGAAAAACTTACCCATCACCACGTTGGGATCGTTCCTTGCGTCACCCTGACCAATCACGAAAGCACGACCCCTTTCCCCATTGCCATTGTTGTTTCCCCCATTGCCGCCTCCATTGTTGCCTCCATTGTTATTCCCATTGTGGTTCCCATTTCCTTGGTTATTGTTCTGGTTTTGGTTCAGCTGGGGGCAGTTCCTCTTAAAGTGACCTTCAGCGCCACACTGAAAGCATCCTTTATTTCCCTGCTGATGCTGCTGCTGGTGGTTCTGTGGGGCTTGTTGTTGTTGGCGATTCTGATTCGCAGGACGCGGGCTCCTGCAATCCCTAGCTTCATGACCCAACTTGTGACATCTCTGACAACGACCTTTGTTGCACTGCCCACTGTGATGCTTGTTGCACCGGTTGCACTTGGGGTGGTTCCCTCGGTATCCACCCTGTCCTTGATTACCGGAAGATTGCTGACCGGGACTCTGGTAGTCATCAGTCTTTCGCTGTTGAGACTGAACTGAAGTTGAACCTTTACTAGAGTTCCCATCCCATTTTCGCTTGTTGCCGGTAGGTGCATCAGAAGTAGCTGTGGCACTGATACGTTTGGGTAGCCTGTTTTGCTCCACCGCCTGGTCGGTGAGACGATGAGCCAACTTGATAATTTGCTGAATGGTACCCAGGTTGGCTGAAGTTACGTGACTTTGAATCTCTGGTACAAGGCCCTTGAGGTACAGCTCAATACGTTTGATGGGAGGGTCCACCATAGTTGGACACAGGATGGCCAGCTCGTTTGACCTCTTAGTATACGCCTCAATCTCAGACCCCGTCATCTTCAGATTGTAAAATTCCACTTCTAGTTTGTGGATGTCATCCCGACTACAGTACTCCTCCTTGATCAGCTCTTTAAAACCATTCCAGGGTGTGGCATTAGCAACTGCCAGTCCTAGGAGTTGAACCTGCGCCTTCCACCAGGTTAACGCAGCCCCTTCAAGTGTTCCGGTAGCATATTTCACCCTACGGTCTTCGGGGCATTCGCACATCTCGAAAACTGACTCAAGCTTTTCAAACCAGTGAAGAAGGTCCACTGCTCCTTCGGTGCCACTGAAAGTGGTAGGTCGGCAGCCAATGAACGTCTTGAACGTGCACACAGGAGGCTGAGCATGTTGACCTATTGCGCGAGAATAAAAGACAAAGTTAGGCACGAGGGTTGGTTTGCGAAGGTAGGATCTAAACATCCTAAGGTGAGTTGGTATGGCAGGTTATACCTCCTGCAGGGTTGGCTGCGAGTGCCTCAGCGACTCGTTCGTTGATCAAAGCCGTCAACTGGGCTTGAGTGAGGTTGATACGTCCTCCGCGTCCGCTCATGATCTTCATAATGAAGCAACGTAAGTGAGAAAGGTGTCGCAAAAGTGCGTAAGTGTGGGACGATAGTAGAGAGTAAGCACACATGGTTCAAATAGAAATTATCACATTATCTAATGCACAGTGAGAACTATCTAACCGACAATATAACATAAATCATACCACTTATGGTGTCGAGTCTTGCACGTGGAGCGAAGCGTCGTTGTGGATCGTTGAGCACTGTACAGGTTATAGTCTGGTTTTAACAAAAACTTTTTCCCTTATTAAAACCAAGTTCACTATAACCAATGGCTCTGATACCAATCTGTCACACCCCCAAAATCCACCATGCGGAGTACCACCGCTTGGAGGCGTGACGTGACCAGGATCAAGCCACCAATCATATTAAACAAGCATGTAAGTAGTTTGTAAAATCCAACACAATACAATTTGTGTCTAAACAAAACATAGTTTAAGTTACAAGCGGAAGCATAAAGTTTAAAACCAAATCATAAGTTTAAACGTTTCAAATGTTTAGCATGGTACACAGTTGTCCATGTCCCACAAGGACTCTTCCCACTCCGATGCAAGCTCCATAGATACCTAACGACCAGCAAGGCATGTAACAATGAGTCAACAACAAAGTTGAGTGAATTCACAGTTGGTTGTTTAGTTATAGTGTTCGTGAATCATTTGTTTATTTCGTAAACCAAGTATCTTAGTTATCTGTATCGCGGTTTCCCAAACATGTTTGCGATGATTAGAGGCTGGATCGCGGTTTCCAAAACATATGTGCGATGATTAGTGGCCGTATCGCGGTTTCCCAAACATGTGTGCGAAGATTAGTGGGGGCTTCCTATGTATCGACTAGTCGTGTTTGTACGTGCCCTTCTTGATCCAAGGACCGTAGCGAGTGTGAGTGTACGTAGGTTTTACGTACGTGCCCTTCAATCCGAGGACGGTGAAAAGTAATTTAAGAGTAATGATAGTACGAGTAGTTGTTCAATCCCATTCCCAACCCACCGGGAATCCCATGCCTTAGGAGTGTGAACTCACCTCGGTTGCTCGGTTTGACTCTCAAAAGTAGCTAACAGTCAAGGTCAGTCAATCACGTCCTAGTACGATTACCACTTAGTTTATTAGTGACTTCAAATAGAACACAAGGTTCCTACACGTATCTATCACATAACATGCATCACTTTAACGGTTTATGCCCATATAAGTTTCTCATCCATTCCCCACTCATAAACAAACATACGATGATGCACATAACACATATAACACGTTATATCATTCACAGATAACATACCCGACATTTAGACACGCAAATCACAACCTATGTCATTTCAGCATTAATATTCAAAACCGGGCTGTTTTCGGACATTTTAATAAAATAGTTAACTTATTCCAAAAATTCCCAAATTTTTACAGAATGTCTTAAACGTTCCATATTTTATTGTGTAAAAATATCGGGGTCCGGTTCATTACCAATATTTTATAAAAATTCATATTCCGGACTGAACTCAGATTTATATATTTCTGACCACAGTTCACAGAACAATTTATTAAAAATTCATCGAGTGTCCGATTTACGAAATTCCAGTGGGGTAATTACAAATGCATCGGTTTTCATCTACTGTACAAATTTCATGGTCCGATTCATCACAAAACTCAGGTTATGACTGAAAGCATGACACCCATTTATTGCTGTCAAAATTCAGCTTAAGCTGCTGTTACAAATTAACACTTTAAAAATAGTAAACGGAGTCCAAAAATTACGATTCCAGTGCCATTAGAACCGTATTTTATAATAACATATTTTAGATTCAAAATATCGGTTTTTCGTTGGATTTATGACCTGTTTACAGCCTGATGAAGTCGGCTGGAAATCATTACTCAGCTTGCTGTTTTGTGGTTTAAATGTTACTAAAACGTATTAACAAGTGTCCGAACAACGGGTTTATCAAAAGTTTGACGATCAAACATCATATATGCATTAACCAACCCTAAACCAACAACATACCCATGACAACATCAACTAATAGCATTTCATATACAAGTAAACTTCATATAACCTTTATGTTTATATTTTTAGTGTTCTTGCATTTTAGTTGTAAACATAAGCATCATACTACAATGTTAGCCATAAAATAAGATGAACAAAGGTTAAACAAGAGCTTACTACTAGCTTATAGCTAGGGATGAAATCTAGTGCAAAGTTGATAAGAAAAAGATGGTGAAAAGACTTGAAACAAGCTCCTTTGAAATCCCTTCAAGTTGCAACCTCCATGGATTCTTTGAAGCTATGAATGGACTTGTTAATGGAAGAAGATGAATGAAGAAGATGGTGGGATGTGGTTTCGGTTATGGGATGAACCGAAAGAGAGAGAGTAGAGTGATGAGGGTTGAGTGTGAATCTTGGTGGAATGATGAATATCTCAAGACCATGCTCCTTATAAGATTTCTTACATATCATGTTCAAGTTTGCAAGCAAAAGATCAAATAAAATAATGAGTTAAATCTAATCAAATATTGGAAGTATGGAGGATGATTTGTGGGTCCTACTTGGGACTAAAATCGGATGGGGGGGGGGGTTTATGTAACATTTTGCAACTAATTGGTAAATGATAGTTAGTTTGTAAGTAATGTGATGATAGGTGTTAGTGATTGGGTTTTTTTTTAGTGGGTGTTATGGTGTACGGGGATCACGACTAGCTCAAATTAATTAAATAATGTGTTTGACAAATACTTGGTGTCCCGGGTAATGTCCGGTTGTACGGTCGGATACTGTTCCGTTAAATTGTTTAATTATTCCGTAAGGCGTCTTATATATATATTTTCGTAACACGGTTAATTCCTAACACTCAGAAAAATATACCGGACTATTCAGTAACTTTTCTGTATACTTCTAGTATGTTAACACGCACACGTAAGTATAACACAGAACTCAGAGAGCAATTAAATGATTCAGCACAGTCATCAAGCACTTTCATTATCACTAATTAATTGTACGGAATACATGAAATTTTTGAGAGTTGTCACATTATATGATCTTGTCCTATAAATACACCATCATTCCACACTTCACTCCACTCCCTTACACTCCCTTACACTCCATCTCCCTCACTCTCTCTCTCTCTCTCCCAAACCGTAAACACCCACCACCATCACCATTTTCACTTTTGCAATCTTGTTCTTGAAGATTAAACCCCATTCCAAGCTAGTTTCAAGTTGGTGTGAAGATCCAAAGGAGTTTCCAAGGTGCTTTCAAGTGATTTCAAGCTCCATATCATCAAAAACTCATCAACAACTCACTTAAATCTTGAAGGTATAAAGTTTATGTTTAAATCATACACTTGATTCTTGGTTGTTCTTGATGATTGGAAGTTTCTCTTGAATCTTGGAATTTTTCACAAACTTGAAATCTAAAAAGAAATGGGTCTTGATACAAAATAAAAATGGTGGTATATAACCGTGTATATAACCGTGTATATATATGTATGTATATATATATGTGTGTGTGTGTGTGTGTGTGTATGAGATTTGAGTTTTGGGTTGATTTTCGATAAATACTTGTTTAGGATGTTTGCTTGCATGAAAAAGATTATGTGCAAATATGTTAGAGATATAAATGAGTGATTGAATCATGAGTTATAATTTGAAATAATGTTAGTATTTTGACATGTAAATGGCCAAAAATTTATTAGACATATTTGAGAAATTTTAAGTTGTTGCTTGTTCTTGAATGATAGTTAAAATGCAAGTGTTTGATGATTTGTGTATGATATGATGAATGTTCAATTAAATCAGCAAGTAAACATGAATAAATTACATATTTGATGCATTTAAATTCATATGAAATGATGATGATATGATAGTGTGCTTTAGACACTTGTACATAAGAATACATGTTGATTTAAAGCTCAAGAAATGATAAAAAATGATTGTATGACAAAAATGTTTTAGAACAGATTATAAACACTAAAAATAACATTATTTGGTATATTATAATGGCATGAAACTTTGTCATAGGTTTGATAGCTTTGCATGTTGTACATATAGCTTGGAAAGTGGTAAAATATGTGAAATTTGCATGATTTATGTGCTTTATGTGAGACCTTCACTATCATGAGTATAACCACTATTTTATTCAGTAAATAACATGGGTTATGTTAAAATATCAAGTCATTACGATTTGGGATGGTTAGGGTGACGTTTGATGCAAAACTATGCGGTAAAACAGTTAAAAATCGGCTTTTCGGAGGATTTTTATAAAACTGTTTTAGATCAGTAAGTAAACTAATATTTTTTATATAAAAATAAGTATTTTAACTTATATTAAGTTTACTTGGTGTTTGGTTAGTCATACGTGACTTCTGACGCCCAAAAACGTTACCGAATCGCTAAAATACGCGTTTTTCAATGTACACTAGAATGGGTTGTTTATGGGTAAATTTTATGTGTTACAATGTGTTATGTGTTTTATAATATGTGTATGATGACATGTTAATACTTGACAAGATTATGTGTATTACGCTATTATTAGTAGGTTACATTTGAGTATATACATTACGACGAGCAAATCGTAGATATATTGCTTATAACATGATGAGGGTCACCAATAAAATAGTTCAAGTCACAAAGTTTTTAAAATATATATGAACTCATATATATATATAAATACACCAATATAATAAAAAATAATAACTTTTCGAGAAATCTCAAAGTTATGTGAAAATTCTAAGTATCGGAGAAACTTAGGTATTTTTGTGAGTTTTTTATTATTAAATCGTTCTTATTTAATTTAGGACGAATAAAAAATTTGAGGGATTGTGTTAACATATAAAAACGCACCCAAAGGTGAGTACATAGTTCCCCTATTTTACGTTTTCAAATGTTTTGGGGTGAAGCATATGTGCATAACTTTACTTTCCGTCTTCATGACATTATACATTTTTGTTACATATTATATATAATACATTATTTCAAAGACATTTTCATGGTATATTGACTTAGTATACCAAACATTTGGTTTCAAAGACATTTTACTTGGCATATTGACTTAGTATGCCTATTACATGGTTTTACAAAGACATTTTCATGACATGCTTACATTGAAAAAGACATTTGGTATGTTTAACGGAGTAGTACATTCATTAACATTGATCACGCCGCTCGGTAGTATGTAATAGTGCTATAGGACTTGACAAATCCCGTTCCCGCTTTCTAGGTATTTCGGAAGGGGAATGACAGAATCTGAATACATTTTTTTTGATAAACCTTGATCCTGATAAGGGTTTATCCGACAGTCTCAAGGCTTGAGTGTATACGATAGACAAACCACATAAATGTTCATATCAATAAAAGCAATGGTTTTCAAAACATAACTTTTGATTTTAACTCTTGGTTATTTCAAAGACCTTGTTTTGTACATGACATTTTGATTACATAAGACATTTGTTTATACATGACATTATGCATTTGGCTTGAGTAAATACTGTTTATTCACCATACAAGACATTATTTCATGGTTATTAATAAGTGATTTAAGTACCGAAACGTATGTGACATGATAAAAGCATGGTGGATACGCCGCTGGTACTTCCTATATATAAGTGCTTTTATTGTATTGCATATCGTGGTGTTATCTAAACCACTTCTACAAAGACAAGACATGACATATTTTACACATATTATTTTCATTTGGTTATTTACTTATCCATACATCATTCTTTTATATCATTTGATTTTCATATGATTTTATAAAAGAAAATATTTTATAAGGTTCATGACTACTTTTCATTAAACATCTCTTTTAACATTCAAAGTCATGAATCTTCAACACTACACCTATGTTACTCACAGGCATTTTTATGCTGACGTAATTACTTTCACATATGTTTCAGGAGCGAATATTTGATGTGAGCAAGCTACACTTAGGGCGACTTGGGCCTTAGCAAATATAAAATCAAGAAAGTTATCATCTTTTATGTTATGTGTTTTGTTTGAACTAAGACAATGTAATAATTTAAGCTTGTAAAACTTAACTTTAATTATCATGTGTTTTGAAACAATAATTCAGCCACACGACTCCCCGACGTTTCCGCCGCGGTTTGTTGTTTTACGCGGTCGGGGTGTGACAATTTTCCCATCCTAGAACACTTGTAAGTGTTCTTCCTTGGCTTATTTATTTAATTCAAGCTAAAAGTCAAACAGTGTTTGACTTTCAGCTTTGACCATGATTTGGTCAAGTGAAAGTTCAATTGAAGTTTGCAATGTGATCGTAATCATGATAATTATAGTCCCTTGCGACTATACCTACTGATTACCACATTGACTAGTCGAAGTGACGAGTCAAAGTTTCGGTCAAAATGCACGATTATGTGCATTTTGCGACGGAACTATTTTCGGGTATCAAAACACTTTGTTTTGATATCAAATCAGTTTTCTAACTTAGTTAAACATGTTTTAACATGTTTAACTCGACACTTCTAGTTTAGTGCATATTATGGGTCGTAAGTCAAGCGGTCTCGACAACCGCTTAGACTTTCGAACCCGACCCATTTGGTCGATCATTAGAATCCGACCAAACATATATTGTGACCATAGTTGTATAGGGAATAACCTGCTGAGGTTATACCTTACGGTCATTCGTTTGATTAGTTGTATGATAGGTAGTTTATATGCCTTAGGAAAATGACCAAAATGCCCATTTTGCGCATAATTTCAATTTAAGCATATGTAACCCAAATTTTGACACTTAAACTGATTATGCAACATTATTAAACATGTTAGGGCATATAAGACTTATCATAGGACTAGTTAGACCATCCGAACGCGCAATTGCGCAAATGGCGCGTTAAAGTAGCGTAAACTACCTGAATGGGTCATAACGGGTCAAAAGCACTTAGGATTGATTTCAAATTAGAATGTAGGCTTTGTTAAACCATATCATATGAGTTCCAACACTCATTTGGTTTACAAGACCTCATTCTACCCGATCTCTAGATTTAGGTCCCGATTATTAACATAGTGATCCGATCCTATGTGCCACTTGATTCCTTGACTTCCCGAGCTTTGTTAGTTCACTAGATCAAGGATACTTGCAATCTTAAGTGAGTACATAGTTCCCCTATTTTTATGCTTTCAATTGTTTTTTTTTTGGGTGATTCGTGCTAAAACTATTTCAAGTTTTCAAAAACAAATGCTATGGTTTATATTAAACACACCAATTTCAATAATGCGAACGAACTTGTTGGGGCGTTAGTCGAAAGACGAATGACATTCATTAGCTTTGATCAAGCTGTCCAGTAGTATGTTATGGTTCCATAGGATCTGACAAATCCCGTTATCGGGCTATCCACTGGATTTGGTGGATAGTTTGGGGTAACGACAAAATCTCTTATTTTAATAAACCCTTTAGTGGTTTGTTAGTCGAGTTAAAGATACCCTTTGGTGGTATAGTCGAGTCACACAGGTTTGAATGCATTCATTAAAGAACGACCAAAAGTTGTATTTCACAATTAAAACACGGACGATTGAACGATGGTTTATAACACGGACGATTTGAACGATTTGGACGATTGGGTTTTATAACACAAACGATGTGTAACAAGGACGATTTGGACTATTGGTTTATGGTAAGTGATTAGGTAACGGGACAGGTGTAATGTGATGAAAGCATGGTGGATACGCCGTTGGTACTTCCTATATATAAGTGATTTTTTCACATTACATGTCGTAGCGTTATCTAGATCACTTGGATGAATGTTTTCAAACGATGTCACGCAATGATGTTTACTTAAATATATAAACCATACAATGTTTACTTTCAAAGACGATCTACTACTTGGTTTTACAAAGACAAATGTTTTTAGTCAAGATTCATGGCTACAATGATTTTGGTTTTACATATATTAACTTGGAAAGTTGATAAAACATATTGCAATATCAAAAACTTTTTTATTTCAAGGTACATACTCGACAACTCTCGTAGTTGGACGAGGTAATGCAATATGGATTCAAAGCCATGAATTTGACATACAAAACCTATGTACTCGCCGGCATTTTTATGCTGACTGTTTTTCACATATGTTTCAAGTTCTATGATGTGACGTTTGTTGATTGTTTGCTCCACATAGGATGGACGCGGGCTTTAGTGACTTAAAACTTGAAAGACAATTGTTGTACTTATTTGGTTTATATCAAAAAAACAATGAGTCTATTAATAAAATAAACAAAACTTCAATTACCATGTGTTATGAAACAACGATTCTGTGTCATGACTCCTCGACGTTTTCGCCGTGGTTTGTTGTATTACGCGGTCGGGGTGTTACAGAAAAGTTGGTATCAGAACTCTTGGTTATAGGGAATTAGGTTATTAGTAATGCTCTTGACCAAGTCTATAACCTTCCAAGGATCCTAACGTAAGAAAATTTGCGTTTATATTCTTAATACAATACCAATCACCTATCCTTAGGTGATTACCAAAAAAGCAAAACACAATTGATTCTCTCGAGTCAAAATTTTTCCAAAACTTCACAAGAAATCATCTATCCTTAGATGATTTGTTTTAGGCTTCTAAGCCTTTGCTGTTTTCAAAATCTCGTCAAAGTTTGGGCTTTAAATGTGAGCATGTGCAATCCGGAAGGGTGGGTGCCTGTACCCCGAGTTTTCTGTCTAAGGCTAGAGTGTTCGTACAAATCCACATCATCGGACCAGTCACTCTTACCTGGGAACTCTTGAGGTGAGTGTCCACCTATAGGCTAAAGCATATATTCACGATACATTATAAAGACCCACTTACTTTGATTAGTCACAGTGTCATTTGTTTGTTTTAGTTAACGAACAAATGATCACAATCCACATGTTTCGTCGATATTTTTAACGTTCAGTTTTGATTATCTGATAACATCTCACTTGTTTTCTCTCATATTTTCCACTATCTTTAGAATGCCTCCTCATCGCAGCGATACTCAAAGGTCCGAACTGGCTGCTACAATTGCCCAACAACTAAGCATAGTCGATGTGTGCGGTGTGTTATATATTTTTAGTTATATTTTAAGCCCTTTTTAACACTTTAGTCATGTTTTAAATTTATAAAACACGATATTTTACTAACACTAAACACACATATGGGCAAGTGCACCCATCGTGAGCGTAGTATAGCGTTGGTAAGATACCGAGGTCGTCCAAGGACACAAGAGCTTTTAATACCGGTTTATCCTCAACGTCTAATCAAATCAAAAGTTTAGAAAAAGTTTTAAACATGAAAATTAAAAACTAAAAATTCTTAAAATAAAAATAAAAACAGATAGACAAGATGAATCACTTGGATCCGACTCGCTTTTAGTGTAACCTTTGATGATTTCGGCACTTTTGCACTTTTTAAGAGATTATCTTAGTTATAGTAGTAGGCCCCTCTTTTGAAGGTGACGTTACCCTCAACCCAGTAGTTTGAGTCAGCAAGGATACAATCCTAAAGGGACGGAATATTGAAAGATAATTAATTAAGTTATTAATGCGTAATGTGGTAGGCCCCTCTTTTGAAGGTGATGTTACCCTCGGCTAAGTGGTTTAAGTCAGCAATGATACAATCCTAAATAGCCGGGTTAATGTATTAATAGTAGTTTACATATGAGGGGATCAAGCCATTCGCACCCCCGCCATCCAATACCAGTGGGAATTGAAGGAGGTCCTAGTAAGCTTGACCCAGGTCCTTGCAGGATCTATACACTGAACAAGGCAAGAACCTTACCGAACCATTCCCTTAACCCCCCGACCAGGTAGCCAACATATCTCTATATAGACCATAGAGATATGAATGGTGAAAATCTTTTATTTTATATAGACAGTAAAATAATGCCAAGACACCACGGACAAATGATAAGGAAGTTTCACATTCAACATAAGAAACTAGTTATTAAAGTCATTAATACAAAACCAAATAAAAAGTGCAAAAAGATTAAAAATCAAAAGTATTACACTAAATGCTTGTCTTCACCAAGTGATGTAAGAGACTTAGGCAAACATGGCCTTTGATTATCAAGAACTCTTACTATCAATCTTGGATCCCGAGACTACTACACACACTCTATGATGGATGATGGATGATGGATGATGGATGATGGATGATGGTGGTGGATGTGGGTGGTGGATGTGGGTGTTGTGATGGTGGTGGAGTGTGGGTGAAGTGGGAGAGAGGTGGTTTGCCAAGGGATGCTTTTGAAGTGAACCAAGCACCTCTATTTATAGTCTGCACAGAAGCCCGGACATGGCCCCGTGTCCATTGGGCACGGCTCCGTGTCCATCCACTTTCTCTTTCTTCATTAATTGCAATTTGTCTGCATTAGCTCCACACGCCCCCGTGTCCGCTGGGCACGGCCCTGTGTGCAGAAGGGTATCTGTACTATCATGATTTGCTTGTATTCTGCGAATCTTAGCGTTGACCACGGCCCGTGTTGAGCTGGGCACGCCCCCGTGTCGGGAATAGAATCTTATATAGCTTTGTCCTTTCTGCAGACATCTGGCCACGCCCCCGTGTCCACTGGGCACGGGGCCGTGGTCAGCCTTCTGTTTTCTTGTTTTTGCTTGGGAAGATGTTGTCGAGGGGTCAGCCATGCCACGTTTGTTCCTTTTCTTGTATTTATGTTAGATTTTGCTGCATATTTGTTCCTTTTGTTCATTTACGCTCATTTAATCCTGAAAATACAAAAGGAAGACAAAAGCATACTTTTCCAACATTATTACTAAAAAATGGTTAGTTTTATGCCTCATTTGATGTAATTTATATGTTGCATTTTACACACATTAAATACCCCCACACTTGAATCTTTGCTTGTACTCAAGCAAAACTCTTTATAATGTGGCTTACACTCCCAAATGGAATGGGTAGAAGAGAAGTTTTTGGGCTTGTCTTGAGTGTCGGGAATCGAAGATCTTTGTTAGGCTTTATTTTTAAGCTATTTACAATCCTATTCGTTATGATTTATTTTGAACGTTTCATAAGAGAAATTACTTATTTGGGCATAACATGCCTTTTTAAATTTCCATTTATACACAAGTTCACATACCTCACGGGAGATCACTCAACACTCGACCGAAGATGTATTTTTGTGAAACACTCGAGACCGGCGTGGAACTTATTTCTACCATATGCTTGCCACGCAATCAATCCCCCTCCTTTTTAACTATACACCTTTGTAAATATCAAGAGGACTTGGGGAAGGGTTAGGCTTGGGTTAAAGGTAGGTGGTTTTTGGGTTAGTGGTTAGTAAAAAGGGCGAAAAGCGTAAAAAGCGTCGATCGTCGTAAAACTTTTTGTTTTTGTGACTTTTATTCAAATAAAGCATTTTTAAACAAAGTTTCTTTTGAGGAACTTGTTTGTTTATTGCGATTCTTCATTTTTTTTTATAAGGGATGTCACATGAAGACCGAGTTTTTTACTAAAATAAATGGTTTAAAAATAAAAAGGTTTTGGTGGGTAAAGGGTGTTTTTTTTGTGGGTTTAGAAACGAAAAGGTTTAGGCTCAAAGGGGTTAACTAGGGGGATTTTGGGTAGGTGGTAAAAAAAATGAAAAATAATGGTGTTGAAAAGAAAAAGGGTTAGTCCTAATGCCTCCATCATTCACTTACTTGGGTTTAAGTTGGTAAGGACTGGGAATGTATCGTCATGGCAAGTTCTAGAGTTGTAAGAAACCAAGCAGCTATTCGCACAAGAAACGAAAAATGAGCATTTAATTTAAAGATGTGTATTTGTATGCTCAATAAAGGCTCAAAACTCACTTTTTGTGGGAATGGGTTTATAATGTGATCAAGTATATATAATCAAATTTTAACTAGATTTTTCATGCCGTTTTATGATTTTCTTATGTCGGTTCTTTTTATCACTACGCTATCGGTTGTAAATTTGTAAAAATATAACCTTTTTAGAACTTGTTATTCTCGAATTAAACCAAGACAAGTAAAAAAATGAAAAGTTTTTGAAAAAAATTTGGGGTGATTAGCGGTTTCAATAGAGTTTTGTGTAAGGCTTGTTATTAGGACTTGCAAGATTCAAGGTTTTAGCATCCCCACACACTTAAATTACACATTGTCCTCAATGTGTCCCAAAAATAAGTTTTTAGGTTGAATGAAAGTGTAAAAAGGTGTTAAAAACAAGGTTTTGGTGTTACTGGGCATCTGGACACGGCCCTGTGCTGGATGAGCACGGCCTCGTGGTCAGATTGCCAGTAACGAAAACTTACAGAAGGTAGACACTGGGGCATTCCTGGTAAACACGACCCCGTGCTGGGCAGAAATTAAACAAACAGCAGGCACTGGGCGATGGGTACGGGGGCGTGTCGGCTGGACACGGCCCCGTGTTAACAATCTGCAATCATTGAAAACAGGTTTCGGCTTTTGGTTTTGCTTTTCCGGCTTTTGTAGCACTAATATTTAGTGCTTCAAGCCTCGTAGGTACCTGTTTTACTTATTAAATACCACACCAAATAAAATAACCAACATCCTACTTAACCATAAGTTCACCATTCATAACACAAACTAAAAAAAAGAAAAATGCAGGAAATTAAAAGTGTTAAGAAAAGTAAATTGTTCAACAATGGCACACAGGCCATGAAATTGTTTGTGAGAGATAAAGGGTTAACCTGTTACGTCCTTCAACCATGTAATGCCACCTCCAACGCCTCCCGCTCAATCCATGTCGTCATCCTCATCATCATCCCCTCCTTGGCCCGCCATGTACTCCCGGATGTTGCTGATGTCGTCCTGCATGTCGGAGATGTTTCTTTCTATAACTCTGACCTGGGTGTATGTGTTGCTTGCCATATTGTAGGTGTTCCGGGTGCACATGATATTTTCCTGCAACAAATCATGTAAACTTTGGAAGTTAGGAAAACCACCTCCTTGAGAGGAGGATTGACCCGGATCACCATGGTGCTGATACTGGTACTGTGGAGGAGGACGGATTTGAGGAGCCTGAAGGACGAGAGCTTCTTGAGGGTTCCACACATGCCTTTGAACTGTTTGAAATCTGATCATCCCATCATTTGCTTAGTTGATTAAATTCATGGAGCGACAAATGACAAGGTCGACTTTTCCCGACTATGGGCCCTTTTGAAAGGACCTCGGCATCCTTGGCACAAAATGTCTGAAGAGGTGGTAGATCCACCCTCCAAAAAGGATAGGAGTCGGGGGAGTGGCAAGTTGGTTCAAGTTCATGTTGCGAAGTAGCAGGTATGGAACATCGAGGTTGATACGGTTGTGAATACAATGGAGGACTATCAGATCACGCAACCCTACAACACCACCACTGTCATGTCTCTGGCAAAGGGAGTAGCTGAGGACCCTATGGGTGTAACGGTAGAGAGGATCCCTCAACTGGGTGCTCTTGGTCTGGCTCGGGTTATAGTGTCCCTCCCCAATCTGAGCCCATGCAGCTTAGCGTTGATCTTGTGGAAGTTCACGGATACTACCAGTGTTCTCTCCCTCTCCAGCATCCTCTTCCGAATACAACCCGATGATTGCCCCAAATTGTGCAATTGAGATTGAGTACATAACCCCTGCACAACGAAATTCTACTCCCTCATTGTCAAACGGCTCCGCTTTTGCCTTGAAGGCAAACGTGCTATAAAATTCCATGTTATACTCATGCACGTAGTGAAGCAGAGTGCAAAGAGCTGCTCGTAGTGGACCAGTAACAAGGTTGTTGAAGCGGCAATTTGGCCTACTGCTTCTAAAGTATCCAAGCAAACTTCTCGGGGATTTTCTTTGGGCCTTGTCTTGAGAACCTCAAACCGCGCTTGAGCAATCCACTCATTCGCGTTGAACCTGGTAAATTTCTTGGCCATCTGAAAGAAAACACCAAACAATTAGCACGAAACAGTAAAATTTTCGAAGAAAACTGTAAACAGTCAGCTGAACACGTCCCCGTGTTCAGTGGACACGCCCATGTTCGCCAAAAATAGCTGGACACGCCCCCGTGCTCAGGCGTCTGTTTCCCAAAAATCCCATTTTTCGACCCGGTCCCGAAAAATTGAAAATTTTTGGTCCAGGAGGGGCAGTTTTCCCCGAAAATGAAACCCCAAGTGCCGTTTTTTTTTTCCAAAACAAACCGTTTACCCCTTCAATTTCATCTTTTTCGGTTCAAAAACAAGGGTTTGAGGTTTTTGTGAGAAATCGGGCAAATCTACAAACAATTCAAGTTAATTTACTTCCTATAACATGCATCTACACTAATGCTAACAGATCTAAGCAAAAATTTGAGGTTTGATTTGGTTCAAGTTGAAGAACCCTAGATTTTTCCCCAAATTTTTAATGTTAAACTAAATGCAAGTGATTAAACTAACTAACTATGCTGATAGAATCATACCTTGACGTTGTTAGAAGTCGGGGGAACGTTAAAATCTGTAGAAAATTTCACCGGAACCATAGAGTTCTTGGGGAACCGGGGCGTGTTGAAATGAAGAAATGAAGGAAAAAGGGGTTTTATCCCCGACAGTTGCGCAAACATGGCCCTGTGTCCGCTGGACACGGCCCCGTGGGCGGGCAAAATTATTATATTTTTTTAAGTGCTCGTGTGAGTGCCCTATTTCCCGAAACCTTGGTTTTAGAAATCTTACCGATTTAGAGGCTTTCCCGTCGTTTGTTACTTACAAGATATGATGTTGATGCTCAACCTTTGTTTAATCTTCGGCCGCTTGAAGCGAGATTTCCTCTTCTTCATCCTCAATAAATCCTTGATAGAGCTTTAGCCATTGGCCATTGACTTTGAATGGGATTCCATTCCGAGATTTAATTTCAATTGCACCGTGTGGGAAAATGTGGGTGATGGAAAAAGGTCCCAACCACCTAGACTTTAATTTACCAGGAAATAATCGAAGTCATGTATTAAACAATAGAACTTGATCTCCTATTTGAAATTCATTTGGTTTAATGTGTTTATCATGCAGATTTTTCATTCTTTCCCTATAAATTTTAGAGTATGCGTGATTCCTTAACTCGTCTAATTCATTTAATTAACAAAATCGATTTTTACCGGCAATTTCTAAGTCTAAGTTTACGTTTTTAATTGCCTAGTAGGCTTTGTGTGCTATTTCTACCGGCAAATGACAACTTTTTCCATAGACAAACTTATATGGGGTTGTACATATTGTTGTTTTATACGCAGTTCGAAAAGCCCATAAAGCATCGTCTAATTTATCGGCCCATTGTTTTTTATTTAACCCTACGGTTTTTTCAAGTATTCTTTTTAAACCCCGATTAGTCACATCGGCTTGTCCGTTTGTTTGAGGGTGATATGCTGTTGAGACCCGGTGATAGACCCCATACCTTGTTAAAAAAAATTCAAGTTGATGATTACAAAAATGGGTACCTCTATCACTTACTAATGCTTTTGGAGTTCCAAAACAAGAGATTAATCATTTCAGAAATCTTACCACAACTCTTCCATCGTTTGTTGGAAGTGCTTTGACCTCGGCCCATTTAGACAAGTAATCTACCGCCACAAGTATATATTTGTTTCCTTTTGACAGTGGGAAAGGTCCCATAAAGTCTAGTCCCCACACATCAAAAATTTCACAAACAAGAATGCCATTTTGTGGCATTTCGTTTTTGGAAGAAATATTACCTGATCTTTGGCAAGCGTCACATGTCTTGATAAGACTTTGGGCGTCTTTGTAAATGGTTGGCCAATAAAATCCTGAATCAAATACCTTTCCTGCGGTACTAGCGGCACCATGATGTCCTCCGTATGGACCTTCATGACAATGGCGGAGAATTCTTCTTACTTCACTACCATGTACGCATCGACGGATAAGTTGGTCGGCACACATTTTGAAAAGATAAGGATCTTCCCAAAAATAATGCTTTACATCGGCAAAGAATTTTTTTCTTTGATGATGTGACCACCCTTTTGCGACTATACCGCTAGCTAAGTAGTTAGCATAGTCGGCGTACCATGGCTCTTCTCGGTATTCCACCATTTCTAGGGACTCCGTTGGGAATTTTTCATTGATTTGCTTGTCCCTAGTTGCCTCCAAAGCTGGATCTTCCAAGCGAGAAATATGATCCGCAGCGGTGTTCTCTGCTCCTCTTTTGTCTTTTATTTCAGTGTCAAATTCTTGGAGGAGTAGAATCCATCTAATTAAACGCGGTTTAGCATCCTATTTCTTAAAGAGATATCAAATGGCTGCATGGTCTGTATAAACTATCGTTTTAGAAAGAACAAGATAAGAACGAAATTTATCAAAAGCAAATACTACAGCTAGTAATTCTTTTTCTGTTGTTGTGTAATTTTCTTGTGCATCATTAAGTGTTTTACTAGCGTAATAAATTAGATGAAAATGCTTATCTTTTCGTTGTCCCAAGACAGCTCCAACTGCAAAGTCACTTGCATCACACATGATTTCGAAGAGTAATTTCCAGTCAGGCGCTATCATGATAGGTGCATTGACTAACATTTCTTTTAGCGTTAGAAATGCTTGGTCGCAATCCTTGTCAAAGATGAAAGGGGCATCTTTTTCAAGTAATTTTGTTAGAGGTCTTGGGATTTTTGAAAAGTCTTTGATAAATCGCCTATAAAATCCGGCATGCCCAAGGAAACTCCTGATAGCTCTAACGGAGGATGGGGGTGGTAATCGAGAAATAGTGTCTATTTTTGCTCGATCAACCTCCATTCCTTCGCTTGAGATTTTGTGACCGAGTACTATTCCCTCCATTACCATGAAATGGCATTTTTCCCAGTTAAGGCAAGGTTAGTTTCCTCACATCGGGATAGCATTCGTTCAAGGTTATCGAGGCATTGGTCATATGAATCTCCAAAGATAGAAAATTCGTCCATGAAGACTTCCATTGTCTTTTCTATCATATCATGGAAGATGGCCACCATGCAATGTTGAAAAGTTGCGGGGGCATTACATAAACCAAAAGGCATGCATCGATAAGTAAAAGTTTCGTAGGGACATGTGAATGTTGTCTTTTCTTGGTCTTCGGGTGCTATCGGTATTTGAAAGTAACCTGGAAAACCATCTAAGAAACAATATAATTTGTGACCGGATAATCTTTCTAACATTTGATCAATAAAAGGTAAAGGAAAGTGATATTTCCTTGTTGCCTCATTTAATCGACGATAATCTATACATACCCTCCATCCTGTGACGGTTCTTGTTGGTATTAATTCATTTTTCTCGTTAGTTACTACCGTCATACCTCCTTTCTAAGGAACTACTTGGACGGGACTTACCCAAGGACTATCGGAGATTGGGTAAATGAGTCCGGCGTCAAGTAATTTGATGACTTCATTTTTAACCATTTCTTGGACGTTTGGATTTACTCTACGTTGTGGTTGTATTACCAATTTATAGTCATCATTCATTAAAATTTTGTGCGTGCACATGGAAGGACTTATTCCTTTAATGTCTACAAGCTTCCAAGCGATCGCGTTTTTGTGTTTTTCAAAAGTGTAATTAATTTTTCTTTTTCTACACTAGTTAATTTTGATGAAATAATTACAAGTAATTTACCATCTTTGTCGAGAAAAGCATATTCCAAACCTTTTGGAAGTTCTTTGAGCTCAAGAGGTGGGTCTTTAGGAGACTCCTTATTTGGTTGCTCGTTTTGATCAAGAACCAAGAAGGTTTGTTCTATGGCGACCTCTTCTTCAACAAAGTGGTCGATTTCTTCTCTTGTATCGGGTGGTTCATCTTCATCTTCAATTAGGGGGTCATCATTGCCGAATGGATATTTCATTGAACGCTCAAGATCGACACTTTTTTTTAATGCCCCTAATTGAATGGGTAGATTGTTATACTTCCGATTTTTCAAAGCTTCGTGGGTCTTTACAAAAGGTCTTCCCAACACTAGTGGAGCATCATCTAGGATGACGAAGTCGGTTGGGATTACCATTTGATTGGATTGGACCAACACGTCCTCAACTACCCCTATTGATTTTATTGTTTTCCGATTAGATAGAAAAATGAGTATTTGAAGTGGAGAAAAATCACCAATACTTAATTTTTTGAAAATGTAGTTTGGCATTATATTAACACAAAGATCTTTATCAATGGTGATATTACTAATAAAGGAATTTTGAAAAAAACATGGAACCGGTGTAATGTTAATCTAAAATAGATCTTATTTTATTAGCGTAGTTTGATCATTCGTTAACTTAATGCTTACCGTTTCATCAATTTTAGTGTTAGTGTTTAACTTTTTAAAAACTTTGCATGAGTGGGTACTAAACAATGATTTTCGAAAGAATGTGACAAGAGATTAATTTCTTTAAAATTAGACTCTTCTTGAATTTTAACGTTGTCGGACTCACCTTTTTCGTTGTTTAACTCATGTGTCGGTTTTTCACTTACTTGTTCTTCCATTTTTACCTTTTCAACTATCTTTTCTTTATTACAAGTTAATTCTTCCCTTGCGCGGGATTCCTCTTCCCTTGCGCGGGCTTCTTTTATGTAGCGCTCGATAGTTTTAAGATGTTCTATTATTTTATCGGCTATGGGTGTGATGGAATAAGGATCCTCAAAGCTTAAATTCGGAAGTTCGATCCTTGGTTCCTCATGATACTCATATGAGGTAGATGGTTCACACCATTGTTCCTCATTGTAAGTATATAATGGATAAGGGTTGTAACTTGGTTCTTCATAATACTCAAATGAGGCGGGTTGTTCACGCCATGGTTCCTCATAGTAGGTATATGAAGGTGGATGCTCATATCTTGGTTCCTCAAAGTATGAGTATGAAGGCTCATACCTTGGTTCATCAAAATATGAGTATGAGGGAGAAGGTTCATACCTTGGGTCTTCATAGGATGTGTATGAAGTGGACGGCTCGTACCTGGCTCCTCATAGTAGTTGTATGAAAGGGATGGTTCAAAGAGGTCACAATATTGTACCGAATGAAGATTACCACAAATGGTGCAATAGTCTTCCCTATAATCCTCCTCCTCATAGTGGTAGTTGTAATCTCCTGAGTATTGATCCATAAGAATCACTCAGCAGACCATAATAGAGTCTCGGGACCAGAAAACAAAAATAAAAACGGAAAGAGAGGCTGGACATGTCCCAGTGTTCAGTGAGCACGGCCCTGTGTTCAGGTTCTGTATCTGGGCGTTTTAATAAAAGTGACTGGTTTTGCGCAACACGGGGGCGTGTTCAGCAAACACGACCCCATGTTCAGACTCTGTATCTGGGAGTTTGTTAAAAATTCTACAGCACGGCCCCGTGTTCAGTCTACTGTAATGTAAAAACTAACTAAAATGCAGAAAATGTGCGCGCTATTTTTAAAAAGGTTTTGAAAAACTGATTAGGCCGTCGATTTTAAGCTTTCTTAAAATCCTTATGTCCCCGGTAATGGCGCCAAAAACTTGATGTGTACGGTGTGTTATATATTTTTAGTTATATTTTAAGTCATTTTTAACACTTTAGTCAAGTTTTGAATTTATAAAACACGATATTTTACTAACACTAAACACACATATGGGCAAGTGCACCCATTGTGAGCGTAGTATAGCGTTGGTAAGATGCCGAGGTCGTCCAAGGACACAAGAGATTTTAATACCGGTTTATCCTCAATGTCTAATCAAATCAAAAGTTTAGAAAAAGTTTTAAACATGAAAATTAAAAACTAAAAATGCTGAAAATAAAAATAGATAGACAAGATGAATCACTTGGATCCGACTCGCCTTTAGTGTAACCTTTGATGATTTCCGCACTTTTGCACTTTTTAAGAGATTATCTTAGTTATAGTAGTAGGCCCCTCTTTTAAAGGTCACGTTACCCTCAACCCAGTAGTTTGAGTCAGCAAGGATACAATCCTAAAGGGTTGGAATATTGAAAGATAATTAATTAAGTTATTAATGCGTAATGTGGTAGGCCCCTCTTTTGAAGGTGACGTTACCCTCAGCTAAGTGGTTTGAGTCAGCAGGGATACAATCCTAAATAGTCGGGTTAATGTATTAATAGTAGTTTACATATGAGGGGATCAAGCTATTCGCACCCCCACCATCCAATACCAGTGGGTATTGAAGGAGGTCCTAGTAAGCTTGACCCAGGTCCTTGCAGGATCTATACACTGAACAATGCAAGAACCTTACCAAACCATTCCCTTAACCCCCGACCAGGTAGCCAACATATCTCTATATAGACCGTAGAGATATGAATGGTGAAAATCTTTTATTTTATATAGGCAGTAAAATAATGCCAAGACACCACGGACAAATGATAAGGAAGTTTCACGTTCAACATAAGAAACTAGTTATTAAAGTCATTAATACAAAACCAAATAAAAAGTGCGAAAAGATTAAAAATCAAAAGTATTACACTAAATGCTTGTCTTCACCAAGTGATGTAAGAGACTTAGGCAGACATGGCCTTTGATTGTCAAGAACTCTTACTATCAATCTTGGATCCCGAGACTACTACACACACTCTATGATGGATGATGGATGATGGTGGTGGATGTGGGTGTTGTGATGGTGGTGGAGTGTGGGTGAAGTGGGAGAGAGGTGGTTTGCCAAGGGATGCTTTTGAAGTGAACCAAGCACCTCTATTTATAGCCCGCACAGAAGCCCGGACACGGCCTCGTGTCCATCCATTTTCTCTTTCTTCATTAATTGCAATTTGTCTGCATTAGCTCCACACACCCCCGTGTCCACTGGGCACGTCCCCGTGTGCCGAAGCGTATTTGTACTATCAAGATTTGCTTGGATTCTGCGAATCTTAGCGTTGAACATGGCCCGTGTTGAGCTGGGCACGGCCCCGTGTCGGGAATAGAAGCTTCTATAGCTGTCGAGGGGCACGGGGTCGTGGTCAGCCTTTCTGCAGACATCTTGCCATGCCCCCGTGTCCGCTGGGCACGGGGTCGTGGTCAGCCTTCTGTTTTCTTGTTTTTGCTTGGGAATATGCTGTCGAGGGTCGGGCATGCCACGTTTGTTCCTTTTCTTGTATTTATGTTAGATTTTGCTGCATATTTGTTCCTTTTGTTCATTTACGCTCATTTAATCCTGAAAATACAAAAGGAAGATAAAAGCACACTTTTTCAAACATTAGTACTAAAAAAGGGTTAGTTTTATCCCTCATTTGATGTAATTTATATGTTGTATTTTACACACATCAATAGTACTCCGTGGGACCATTGAGTTAGCTATCCCCATGTCCCATCTCAATGATGAAACTACTCAAGAGGCACCTAAGAAGACAAAAGCCAAGCCTTCAAAAAAATCAAAGAAGCATAAAGCTTCAAGGAATCTTACAGCGATTACTCCAGTTCTGCTTAACAAAGTGGGACCTAGCCAGGTGGCATCACCACCAGCTAAGAAGCCATACAGAGGAAAAGCTCCTCTGTGCAATCAATGTAACCGTCATCACTATGCCAGTGCCCAATGCTGAAAATGTTCAAACTGTGGACGTTTTGGTCATATAGCAAATGTCTGTCGTTCAGCCACTAAGCTAAACAAAGCAATGGCAGTTCCTACTCAACCTATCGCAACCCCTCATGCGATACATGTTTGTCCTAACTACCCACAAGAAGCTGCTTCAATTGTGGTTGTCCTTACCACTTCAATTGTCTTGGCTGGCAGATGAAGACTCAACAAATAGACACATGGTTAATGCTGGCAATATCAAGGCTTGTTCTGAAGTCTGGATAAACTCTTGAAATTTTATGTCTTTTGTTTCCTTTCTAAGGATCTTGAAACAATTTGGTTGTTCTATAAATAAATTTGGTCGTTTTCATTTTATTTACAAAGTCAATGTGAACACGTGTATTTATGGCATACCCCTACGATACCGATACCAAGGAACCATGTTCCTTGCAAGACAACTACTCTCGTAGTTCTTCCATTTTTGAGATCGCTCGCGATCTCCATGAAAATCCTAAGTACTCGTTTCTTCTATGAAACAAAGTACAAGGTACAAGTTACAACTCTGGACGAATACTCAAAGTACCACTTTAAATCCTTGATTGGATACCTAAGGGTACTTCCGTAAGTCCTTAATTGGTCTTACGCAATATGTCTATGTACATATCATTTCTTCCTGGTTTCACGACATTATACATTGTATATGATTTCAAACAGATTATACATGTTTTCAGAAACCCCATACATGATTTCAAAATCATCTCACATGGTTTTAAAACATTTTATAAACATATTTACCTAATATACCTAGTACATGATTTCAAAAACATTACATAAGGTTTCAAAAAACATTACATATTTTCAAAGATCCCATGCATAATTTTCGAAGACATTCTACTCGTATGTTGTCTTAGCATACGTAGTACACGATTTTCAAGAACATTCTACTCGTATATTGACTTAGCATACGTAGTACACAATTTTCAAGGACATTCTGCTTCGTATGTTGGCTTAGCATACCTAGTGCAAGGTTTCGAAACATTTTTCGCTACACAAATTCCAAATCCTTATAAGATCTTCCTATCTTCATAGTTAGATCCTTGTGGATGTTTAAAGCGCAAAATCAAAGTCCTTAATTGGATTCTTTGTGTGCTTTAATACATATGTTACGATTCAATGAGGACAAAACCGAATTCTTATAAGATCTTCCTATCTTTATAGATAGATTCTTGAGGATGTTTTAAGTACTAATTGAAGTCCATTGTTGGATTCATGGTGTACTTTAAATGCATGTGTACAAATCGACGAAAAGTTGATAACAAGTTGATGATCAAGTTGACAATTATGTGATTATGTGTTTATGTGTGATCCAAATCCTTGTAGAATCTTCAGTATATTCATATGATGGATTCTTAAAAAGGATATTCAAAAGTACTATCTTAAATCCTTAATGGGCTTCTATGCAATAGTTAAGACCCCTGGATTTTAAAGTACTATTCCAAAGTTAAAGAAACCCTTTGGTGGTCTAGTTAAAGAGATTGATTCGTCAATCTAGTTAAAGAGATCATGTGTTGATCTAGTTAAAGATATCAAATGTTGATATTGTAGGATCGTGAAACGACCTAACGAGTCGATCAGAAGAGTGCTCAGACCGAATCAGAGGCGGAATTCATTGATTCGGTCTTCGTTTAGCTTGTATTCACTATTAATTGTCTCGTTTATTAATCTCTGAACGTTTACAAGACTGGAGACACCTCGACAGCACCTCGGCGTCGGAATTCAGAATATTACAAATGAAATCGTTTGAAGGCTATTTATAGGGAAGACCCTTCCGTTTGAAAGTGACATGGTTATTTCAAACGGAACCCTTCAAACGGACATCTACAAACAAATTGTACATTCAAACGGTCAACTATCTAAATACATATTTTGTCTTCATGTGTGAATTCTATTGTGATGTCATCAATATGATGTCACAAGATGATGTCACACTCCACAACGAACTCGAGACTCGACATAAGACGAAGACGACAGATGAATGCACCAACAGATATAGTCAACTATCTAAATACATATTTTGTCTTCATGTGTGAATTCTATTGTGATGTCATCAATATGATGTCACAAGATGATGTCACACTCCACAACGAACTCGAGACTCGACATAAGACGAAGACGACAGATGAATGCACCAACAGATATAGTTAAAGAGATCCTTCGGTGGTCTAGTTAAAGAGATTGTTCGTCAATCTAGTTAAAGAGATCATGTGTTGATCTAGTTAAAGAGACTCTTTGGTGATCTTGTTGAAGAGACACTTTGATAGTCTATTTAAAGGGATCATTCGTTGATCTAGTTAAAGAGACCCTATGGTGGTCTAGTTAAGTCATCACAGAATTATTCGTTTGGTTTTCTTCCCCTACACATCATAAAATGAACTGTGCAGACTGTGGAAGGAATTACGTTATTATGGATGCATACATAATTATGGAATTCAGTGCACAGAAACCACAACAAGTTTTGCCGTGTGTAAGAACCTATAGTGATGAGAATAACGAAATGGGAACAATGTAATAAGGGCATGGTGGATACGCCGCTGGTACTTCCTATATATAAGTGTTCCTTATTACATTGCAAGCATGGCATTATTTAAGTTGCTAGAAGTTCTAGACCTTGACCACTGTTGTTTTATCTCTCCGACTCCAACTTTGAGCACACACAAGTTTCCTATAATAGTCTTCATATGAAACATTCTTCCATTCGTTGTTCGAAAATCCAACTCCTTGTCAAATTCACACACTCTTCATATTATGCTACAACAAAGACATCACTTTGACAATTACATGACGCTATTGAGGATTTTATGTTATCCCAGACCCATATGTGTTAACTTAAACAAGAAACAAAAGCCACCTATATTCATTTCCGTTTCTGATGAAGTATCCACTGAGGAAAAATGAACTAGCTACTCATTTTTCGCTTCTGAATGAGACATCCATTGGGAAATGAATAATCCATTCGAAAACCATATTCATTTTCGTTTCTGATGAAGTATCCACTGAGGAAAATGAACTATCCGTTCATTTTCGCTCCTGAAGAAATATCCACTAAGGAAAATGAATAAATTCATTCCGTTTCTGATGAAGTATCCACTGAGGAAAATGAATTATCCATTCATTTTCGCTTCTAAAGAAATATCCATTGGGGAATGAATAATCCTGTATTGATTCTTTCATTTCCACTTCTAACGAAGTATCCACTGAGGAAAATGAATTATCCATTCATTTTCGCTTCCGAAGAAATATCCATTGGGGAAATGAATAATCTCTACAATAATCCTTCATTTCCACTTCTGACGAAGTATCCACTGAGCAAAATGAATTATCCATTCATTTTTGCTTCCGAAGAAATATCCATCAAGGAAATGAATAATCTCTACAATAATCTTTCATTTCCACTTCTGACGAAGTATCCACTGAGGAAAATGAACTATCCATTCATTTTCGCTTCTGAAGAAATAACCATTGGGAAATGAACAACTTATATATTCTTTCATTTCCATTTCTGACGAAGAATCCATTGAGGAAAATGAACTATCCATTCATTTTCACTTCTGAAGAATATCCACTGGGGAAATGAAATACAATTCCTTATAGAATCTTCCTATCTTAATAGTTAGATTCTTAAAGGGACACTTAAAGTACTACTTTTAAATCCTTGATTGGATTTCTAAAGAATGCTTTACAAGACACGGAAACAAAGAGTCAAATCCTTACAAGATCTTTCTATCTTAATAGTTAGACTTTTAAGGGATACTCATAGTACTATTGATTGATATGGTTTTACCATTAATCAAGCCCTCATTCCTACTTCCTACATTATCTGAGGAAGCATCCACTAGGGAATGGTAAAGTTATGCCTTACGTGGAGATCCTTGATGGGTTACTTTACGCAAATAGATAACACCCTAGATTCCATGCAAGACAATTTCTTAACACCACTTATACAAACAGACTCCTACGAATAAATTTCGGAACGTAATTTCCTAAAGTAGAGGAGACTGTGACATTTGAGCCTTTACGACCATTGTACAATTCTGAGCATTTTCAAATCTGATGAAATCTTGTGCTTCATTCCCGAGATTTGTATAATTACATATGACAATTTCACATTTCAATTCTTGTTCGATTTTGAACCCTCCAAAGCTTATCTGGAAAATTATATGCAAACTGTTACGTAAACGTAATCAGTTAACGCGACGTATACTCCGAAATAGTGACATAAGCTAAACATACCCTAAATATCCTTTACATAGCTTAGAAATAAGTTTTGAAGGATTCGGCATGGCAAAAACAAGTTTATTCGATCATAGGGACTATTTACAACAAACTACGAAAGTCTGCCGATTCTCGTAGCAACGTACACTCCGGAACAAGGTCATAAGCTAAACATACCCTAAATACCCTTAACATAACTTAGAAATAAGTTTTGATGGGTTCGGTATGTGAAAATATGCTTATTTGATCACAGGGACTAAAAGCGTCAAAACCGCGAAAGTATGCAAATTCGCGCATATTCTGCATTCAGACCATATACGCACATCCAAAAATTTTTGTAATCATTAAAATATTGTATTTTAGTGATGGGAATGCAAAAATACCATTCGTTGCGTAATTTGGATCGTTTTCGCGTCCGTTCGAGTTTCGTCGTAATTAACCAAAAAACGCGATCGTACGACCAAACGAACCGACATCCACAATATTTCCAAGCATATTTCAAGTCCCCTATGCTTTAACATCCTTATAAAGCCTTGAAAATATGTTAACGGGGGTTAAACGCTTCGAAAAAACAAGTTTCGGGGCTGTAGGGACCTGTTTTGCCAAGTTTTTAAAGTTCTGGACTACCCTAGCTTGCGGGGCGCGACCAATAAGGTCTTTTATGTCGCAGGGCACGACAGATGATGCTGGGCATAATGTTTTTTTAGAAATCAGCTTGTAGCCATTGTTTTTCTCCCTCGTTTTTGAATATTGTGGGCACTTTTGTGTGATGAGCAAGGCTTGAATTCTAGTCCTAACACATGTATGGATAGGATTAATCCTTGGAGAACACTTAATCCACATGTCTTGATCCTAAGCATCATCAAATACTATAAATAGCAAGCACCAATTCCATTCTTCCTTGCTCATTTCCATTTCTCTTCTCTACAAACTCTAAGTAGAGGCTACCACATTGTTGGAGGCCTCTTACCTGAGTTTTTCTAGTCATTTTCCCATCCTAGAACACTTGTAAGTGTTCTTCCTTGGCCTATTTATTTAATTCAAGCTAAAAGTTAAATAGTGTTTGACTTTCAGCTTTGACCATGATTTGGTCAAGTGAAAGTTCAATTGAACTTTGCAACGTGATCGTAATCACGATGGTTATAGTCCCTTGCGACTATACATACTGATTACCACGTTGACTAGTCGAAGTGACGAGTCAAAGTTTTGGTCAAAATGCACGATTATGTGCATTTTGCGACGGAACTATTTTCGGGTATTAAAACACTTTGTTTTGATATCAAATCAGTTTTCTAACTTAGTTAAACATGTTTTAACATGTTTAACTCGTCACTTCTAGTTTAGTGCTTATTTAGGGTCGTAAGTCAAGCGGTCTTGACAACCGCTTAGACTTTCGAGCCCGACCCGTTTGGTCGATCATTAGAATCCGACCAAACATATATTGTGACCATAGTTGTATAGGGAACAACCTCCGAGGTTATACCTTGTGGTCACTTCGTTTGATTAGTTGTATGATAGGTAGTTTATATGCCTTAGGAAAATGACCAAAATGCCCTTTTTGCGCATAATTTCAATTTAAGCATATGTAACCCAAATTTTGACACTTAAACTGATTATGCAACATTATTAAACATGTTAGGGAATATAAGACTTATCATAGGACTAGTTAGACCATCCGAACGCGTAATTGCGCAAATGACGCGTTAAAGTAGCGTAAACTACCTTAACGGGTCATAACGGGTTAAAAGCACTTAGGATTGATTTCAAACTAGAATGTAGGCTTTGTTAAACCATATCATATGAGTTCCAACACTCATTTGGTTTACAAGACCTCATTCTACCCGATCTCCCGATTTAGGTCCCGATTATTAATATAGTGATCCGATACTAGGTGCCACTTGATTCCTTGACTTCCCGAGCTTTGTTAGTTCACTAGATCAAGGATACTTGCAATTTCAAGTGAGTACATAGTTCCTCTATTTTTATGCTTTCAATTGTTTTTTTGGGGTGATTCATATGTGCTAAAACTATTTCAAGTTTTCAAAAACAAATGTTATGGTTTATATTAAACACAACGATTCAATAATGTGAACGAACTTGTTGGGGCGTTAGTCGAAAGGCGAATGACATTCATTAGCTTTGATCAAGCCGACCAGTAGTATGTTATGGTACCATAGGATCTGACAAATCCCGTTATCGGGCTATCCACTGGATTTGGTGGATAGTTTGGGGTAACGACATAATCTCTTATTTTAATAAACCCTTTGGTGGTTTGTTAGTCGAGTTAAAGATACCCTTTGGTGGTATAGTCGAGTCACACAGGTTTGAATGTATTCATTAAAGAACGACCAAAAGTTGTATTTCACAATTAAAACACGGACGATTGAACGATGGTTTATAACACGGACGATTTGAACGATTTGGACGATTGGTTTTTATAACACAAACGATTTGTAACAAGGACGATTTGGACGATTGGTTTATGGTAAGTGATTAGTTAACGAGACGGGTGTAATGTGATGAAAGCATGGTGGATACGCCGCTGGTAGTTCCTATATATTCACATTACATGTCGTAGCGTTTTCTAGATCACTTGAACGAATGTTTTCAAACGATGTCACGCAACGATGTTTACTTAAAGATATAAACAATACAGTGTTTACTTTCAAAGACGATTTGCTAGTTGGTTTTACAAAGACAAATGTTTTCAGTCAAGATTCATGGCTACAATGATTTTGGTTTTACATATATTAACTTGTAAAGTTGATAAAACATATTGCAATATCAAACACTTTTTGATTTCAAGGTACATACTCGACAACTCTCGTAGTTGGACGAGGTATTGCAATATGGATTCAAAGACATGAGTTTGACATACAAAACCTATGTACTCGCCAACATTTTTATGCTGACTGTTTTTCACATATGTTTCAGGTTCTATGATGTGACGTTTGTTGATTGTTTGCTCCACACAAGATGGACGCGGGATTGTTGTACTTATTTGGTTTATATATAAAAAAAACAACAAGTCTATTAATGAAATAAACAAAACTTCAGTTAACATGTGTTATAAAACAACGATTCTGTGACATGACTCCTCAACATTTCCGCCGCAGTTTGTTGCATTACGCAGTCGGGGGTTACATAAAATACTTGCACTTCCCGTGAATTAAAACTTAGCAAGTGGTAAAAAACCTATGCGTATTATTTTCCGGGTAGAGTTATTGTTAGAGCATTCTCATCCAAACCATCAAAATATGTGAGGGGTAGTTTTTATATTATAAAGGGTATAAAAAATGGTTGTGAGTGGAGGAGAGAGAAAATGTTACTGTTCATCTGTATATTTGGGAGGACACTGTTCACCCAGTATAATTTTTTTAATATATATTGAAAGTGGTTGTGAGGGAAGGAGAGAGAAAAATGTAATGATAATATTATTTAATTGAAAAGGAGAGAGAAAAAATATTTGTTTTTAGTGAAAATATATTGATATAGGAGTTGTTTTTTAGTAGAATGTATGTATAATTTGATGGATTGGATGAGAATAAAACAAAAAATAGTTTGTCCGGTAATAAAACCCGCTCCATCATATAAAAACCTCCTTAATTTTGAACTAGGGATTCAACAAAAGCTGCATCGTGTAGCAACAATGGAGGTCGGATGGGGAAAGATGAAGAAACCCTCGAGTGACAAATTACTGTACGTATCCTAATTTCGCATTTAATATGAATGTCCACATCTCAACTCTCTCATCAACCTACTCCGCTTGCTCATGCCCCTCTTTAATTCATCACTACCATTAAATGTGACATCTTTCACGCTTTATGCTGTTGTACCTCGTGTTCCAAACATTGTACTCTGCCATCGCAGTTGGTTGCCCATACATTACGCAGTTAATTGCTTCAGATATTTAGGGATCAAGTTGCAAAATAATATCTAGCTCATTCAATTTACAAAGTGTCTGACTTCAGCCATGGCTAAGAACATGCGTAGTGGTAAGGGTGAATAATGCCCTCACCCTTGGGCGTTTTCCGCTATGTGGCAGTACAGTCAGCAAGGGGCATTATTGGGCGGTGGGTGTAGTGAGGATGTGGGCATTATGTTAAAAGGGTGTAAACAATTAAATAAAATAAAACAACTAACCAAAAAAATGTATTGGTCAAACCTAAAGAAGATAGCTATGATTGGTGGTTTCAAAATTCATCTAGCGTGTTTCAAATCACGCCGGTGGCTTTTTTTTTTGCTAAACACGCCGGAAATCGCCTTGGGGGGTGGGGGCTCGGCGTTGTTGGGCGTTGTTGGGGAGAAAAACGCCAGAATCCTTACCACTGCGGGTGGTCTAATGGGTCTGAATTGGGGTGTTATAGGGATGTGAAGAGGGAGGCATAACGCCAAATGAGTAGAAAATAATTGGAAAGTAATGATTGAAAGGGCATTAAAGTATTAAACGTTTTTTGATTGGGCGTTATGATGCTGATGTGGCGGAAAATGCCCCTTATGGGAGGCATTAACCATTACGGATGGTCTCATATTCGGCACCCTTGTTTGTAGGTAATTCAATTTCCATCCACGAAACAGGAAATTAGTTTTCAAAATTTGCTTTTTAGGTTATAGCAGTAGAACTTTGTGTTGGTGGGAAGACTTTGAAGAAAGGAGAAAAGCATCAATGGTTTGGTTTTAACTTTGAAGTGGTCCTCTTGGGAATCCATTGACTTGTTGACTTTTGTAGTCAAAAATGATTTTTTATTTGAAACTGGGGTGTACTAATAAGTCATATCCTTTTTGAACCCACAAATCTTCCTTAAACTGCAACTTTACCTCTATTTTTTCAATGTTTTTTTTTTCTTCTAATTTTTTTTGAACGGTACACTAAACCCGGTGGGCTCGGGAATCGAACTGACAACCTCACACAAGGCCTAGTCCAAATCCTTCATTGCCTATATCTACCCCAATATGACACAAGTGAGAATTAAAATTGAATCTCTATTAAAAAACCCATGCCTCCTACCCCTAGGCCACAATTGGTTTTGTTTTTTTCTTCTAGTGGTGGAATTACTATACGATTGCTTTGTTGAATATGTAGTAGTTATTGGTTAGGATGTGAACATGAATCTTTTTACTGGGCACGTGAATTACTTTTTGTAAGTTTCTATGCCCCCCATTAAGTCTTACATGTTGACTAAAGCTTTTAAATTAGGAATCCATCTATATATATTATGTATTTTTGGATATCTACTATATATTATTATTTACACACCCGTATATATAGTAGTAACCACGAACAACAATTTTTTACACTTAGATATCACCTAACCTTACACTTGCAAGGATTTAAACCTACACCGTTAGACACTAGGTGATGGACTCATGAGTAGTAGCAACCACTACTTATTTAGAAACCATTTTATTCATTGTACATACATATACTATAGTTTCTATTGATTCCAAAATAATGTAATTATTATAGTTCCTAATAAATTCACAAAATGGTGTATTCACCATTGAATCAAATTAATTCTAAATATTTAGTGGTTTTCATTTAAACCCACAACTCCATGTGTGTGTGTATATGTATATCGTTTTGCTTGAAGCTTAGGTGCCATCATGTCTAATCTAACTCTAAATCACCTTATCGCTTTATTAATAGACGAGTTTACAACTGATTTTTAATTTTAGACGTTTTATTCCCTAGTAAAAAACCTTTAGACTCTCAGACACATTTATATTTTTAATCATTGTATCAAATATATACAGTACCATGTATAACACCCTTATTTGATTTGGTTAGTTAGTTTACTTAAATATTAATTTCTAATTTTCTATATGTTCATGATTTATATCTAACCAATTAAGCTCATGTCATTTCTGAAGTCATTTTGCTTATATAATTCCTTACATGTTTTCCCTAGTATACATGGGTGTGAATTTCTGATAAGACACAATAACACGGCATCCGTCATGAGATTCTTGGGTTTGGGTTTAGTTTAAATGGGTTTGGGTCAGTTTCGTGTTGACCCCTGAACATATTTAGTAAATGGTTGGATTCTGGCTGCATCTAGGCTCGTAAAGGTGGTCATTTTCACAATTTAAAGAGTTGTTGAGTTTTGACTAGGGTTTAAGTGTCTATAATTGTTGATCAGAACAAATTAATGATGAAACTGATCACTATCAGTTACACATCACTAGTCATAAAAAGAGTTTGAAGAAGGATGCAAGTGGTAGGGCATTTAGACATTGGTGCAGTGGGGCAGTAATTTTACCAGTGGGCCAATTATACACTTAAAAAATCTGGTTATTTTCTTCTGCATTATATTTCAACTCTTCATATATTTTTGTAGCATGGTTTGTGAAAATTGAGGTTCCTGTTACTACTGCCTTAAGAAATGGATATAAGAATTAAGCTGTTACTTGTGCTAGTATTCATACATGTATTGATTGCATCTGGTCAGAATCAAGATAGTAAGTTCTTTATTTCATCGATCGTATCACATATGTTTCAAGAATGTTTCGGGTTTTAGTTTCATCATGGGTTAACTGAGTTTTATTGCTTTCATTCTATTTTAGTAGTTTAACAAAGTTTAGAACACCAACTATGCTTTTACAATGCTTTCTTTTAGAAAGTATTTTCTTAATCATCAAATTATTACTCTTTTAGGTAAGTCTAATTTAAAAAGTATCTTCTATAAATCAAATATTATTCTTAACATCCTAATGTTTCTTATATGAACAAGTCCAATTTACAATTCAAAATGAATATGAGGACAACCGTTTTGCTCAAGTTTAACGTTGATTGAATAAGTCAGCAAACTGCCACTTCATCTACTCTTTCGAAGAAGAATTGTGGTCTTAGAATGCCGTTCTCTTTTTCTTGAAGTTAAATAAGATTGTTTTTTCAGGACAATAAAGATTTATTAAGTTTATCTATAATTGTTTACATGATTCGATGAGTTATTCTCGTTGTTAAAATGTTTGGTATTTCCTTGGAATCAAGTGAATATAGAATAATTGTGTAAGATAATTTCACTGTTTTTACCCATTCTTTTTGTGAGAACATTCTTGTTTTACAGAGTATACTAGCTGAAGATTTATCCAGATATAGGAAATAAATAAGTGTTACTCTATTATGCAGTTGTATATCTGCAAGCTCTTATGGATAATTTGAAGAATACACCACCTAGTTGGGTCGGGTCTGATCCATGTGAGGACAAATGGGATGGAATTACCTGCACTGATTCACGTGTAACATCGATGTGAGGTTTCTCACATGTGTGTGTATATTGATGACTATCCAACTTTGTTGATTTATAATGTATATGCTGTAATCCCTTCCATTTCAGCACTTTAGGAAGCATCAATTTAAGTGGTGAGATTTCTGGAGACATTGGACAATTTTCTGAATTGCAAATGCTGTATGTCTCCTAAACTATTCTTGTTTTAATCTCCTTGCAACAGTTATTTTGCTATGTTTATTAGAATTTCAAATTTTATGAATTGTTGTTACATGTAGGGATCTGTCTTACAATCCGGGTCTGACAGGATCTCTTACATCAGACATTGGGAATTTAAAGAAGTTATCAAGTTTGTAAGGACTTTTCTTTAAGTTCATGAATTACCACTTTACAATTTAAGCTTCATACGCAACTTTGTTTTTTTAAATTCTGTTCAGAATTCTGGTTGGTTGTGGTTTCAACGGTCCACTTCCAGACTCACTAGGATCTCTGACTCAACTGAGCTACTTGTAAGTATTTGAAAAGGGTATTTTGGTCATATTAGAAAGATGAGAATGCTCGTTCTCCCCTTATTTTGTTTTTGCATGTTTTTGTTCTGTAATTATTTGCAGGGCCTTGAATTCTAATGGCTTCACAGGACGAATTCCAGCATCAATCGGGAAGCTTACTAAACTTTATTGGTTGGATATAGCTGATAACAAGCTTAGTGGATCTATACCCGTTTCTAGTGGACCAACCCCGGGCCTTGATTTGTTGGTCAATGCAAAGCACTTGTACGGTAGTTTTGGTATTTTCATTGAATTAACGCTATAGCAATAAAAGAATCTCAAATTATGGTTTTCTTTTGCTTTTAATCGCAGTCACTTTGGAAAGAACCAACTCTCAGGTGAAATACCACCTAAGCTCTTTGGCTCAAAATTGACTCTTAAACATGTGTATGTTATTGTAAACTTTGTTTTGACTACCGATTTGAGATGTGATTGTTATCTTGGGTTGATTTAAAGTTAATTGAGCAGGCTATTTGAAGATAATCAGTTAACAGGCACCATTCCTTTGACATTAGGATTGGTTCAGACTCTGGAGGTCTTGTGAGTATCTTTGGCTATTTCATGCTGAAAACAAACATTTGTAGAGGTGGTAAATTTACCTCTAGTAGTTTGTATTAATTAATAACTTAAACTTTGCATATGTAAAACAGGCGATTAGACAGAAATCAGTTAAGTGGAGATGTCCCGTCAAATATCAACAATCTCACGTTGATCAACCAGTTGTAAGTTGGCCAATATAGATCTTCAAACAAAAAAAAAAAAAAATCATATTTATCCTGGTTTGCTAGTATTTGCATATTCTTAACTCACCAAGAAATCTTTTTACTTATTTTTTGTAGGTTTCTATCCAACAACAAATTGGATGGCCCGTTGCCCAATCTAACTGGCATGGCAGTCTTAAACTATTTGTAAGCGCCCAACTGCCCAATGTTGTTTGGTTTTAATAATTTTACCATAAACTTATAAATGTATCAAGCGAATAATTGTTCTGCAAAACTTCATTGCAGGGACATGAGCAATAATTCTTTTATAGCTTCAAAAATTCCTCCATGGTTTTCATCCTTGCAGTCTCTAACAACATTGTACATTTCTCTTCCTCTAGTATCCTCTTACATGATCAATCGTTCTACATTTCGTTTCATGATAAATATGGTACTTCTGATATGAACCAGACATATTTTTTTGTTATATTAAAAGGGTAATAATCTTAGAAATTGGACAAAGCTCCTTCGAAAGTTGACAACCTGGTGAAATAAGCACACACACCCGATACTACAATATTTAATAAACTTACTAATGGTCTGCTTTTGAGATAGACTAACTCTTCCGTATGATGCTCAAACTTCTTTATGATATTGCAAAATAGGCACCCGCATGAAAATTTTAGAATGACCAAACAGTCCCTGTACATGGACAAAATAATGAAACAACCTTGCATCTGTATAAACCTGCACTTTTACCCTGTCCATGTTATATTTGAAATGTGTTAAAATCATGAGTTTGTTAATTTTATTATTGTTATCGTTGTTGTTGTCGTTGTTGTTGTCGTTGTTGTTGTCGTTGTTGTTGTCGTTGTTGTTGTTGTTGCTAATAACACTATTATTTTTGTCATAAAAAATATTTCTATTGCTAATAATGTTGATGTTCTTCGTCGTTTTATTATTATTATTCTGCTTCAGTTTATTTACTTTTTTTTAATGGCAAATTTGGATCACTGACGGACCACTGGAGTATCATCGTGCCACTAGGGGAACCACGCGATCGTATTCATCTCCACTAGGCAATAATGCCTATACACCAATTCAGGAGGAAACCCAAAAAATCTTGGAAAAACCCCTTGTGGGAATCGAACCCAGGGCCCAATGGTCCCTAAGCATTATCCCACCCACAAGATGCCACTAGGCTATAATGCCATGGGCTCACTTTAATTACTTTATACTATCATTCTGCAAAGCACTAACCCTGTTTCTAACTTATTTGGTGAACAGTACTCTCAGTTTAGTTTTATAAGATGTGATCCTTCAGCACTATTTTTAAATAAAAACAAACTAGAGTAATCAAATCCAACATATATGAAACTTTTGTCTTGACGTCCAAAAATGTATCTTATGGTGCAGCGTAAAAGGTTGCGTTAATGACCTAAATATGTGTAAAAGATTGCATTAATGACTTACACATGTGTAGAACGTTTACATTGCTTTGAATTGTAAAATCAAATCTTGGAAATTTTCTGCAGCACCTCAATTTACTTATTGTTTGTTAATTTGAAATATCAGGATGATGCAAGAAACAGGGCTTCAAGGAGAAGTACCCGTTGAGTTTTTTAGCATTCCACAGCTAGAGACTGTGTAAGGGCAGGGGATCATTGTTTATTTCCTTGCATCATGTCACAAATTCATTTTCATAACTAAAAAAAAATCCCATTTTTTTTACAGGGTACTAAGAGACAACCAGCTTAATGGCACCCTGGATTTTGGAGCTTCCTATAGCAACCATCTTCGGCTCATTGATATGAGCAATAATAACATTTTAGGCTTCACACAAAGAAGCGGATACCCTAAAGATCTCATGTATGCTTTATATGAATGACTTCTTTGCCCAAAAACATTATATATCACACAAAGAAGCGGATACCCTACAACTACTAATGCATTTGCGTTCTTTTTTCAGACTGACCGGCAATCCAATTTGTACGGAAAATGCAAGAGAACCATTTTGTGAGCATTCCACAGAATCCAACTCCACATATTCAACACCACCCAACAATTGTATTCCTGCAACCTGTGGTTTGTATGAAGTTTCAAGCCCAAATTGTAAATGTTCATATCCATATACTGGAACCTTAGTTTTCCGCGCTCCTTCCTTTTCTGATCTGGGCAATTCAACTATCTTTACATCCCTTCAGAGTTCCATGATGACTTCTTTTGAAATGCATAAGCTCCCAGTGGACTCGGTTTCACTGGGTCACCCCACCAAGAATGCAGATGACTACCTTGATTTAACCCTCAATATTTTTCCATCTGGTGATGAACGTTTCAATAGGACAGGAATTACGCGCATAGCATTTATGCTTAGCAACCAAACTTATAAACCTCCACACGCTTTTGGACCATACTTTTTTCGTGCCGACAACTATGATTCCTTTTCAGGTAAATCTTAATTGTTTCGTTCCAGTTTCCTCCCAACGAATGTCTAATCTATGTTTCGAGTAACCACGAATCACTTGCTACTGCTTACAGGCGGGCCCAAAAGAAGACATAAATCAATGAGCATTGGAGCTATTATTGGAGTATCAGTTGGTGGTTGTGTTCTAGTGTTGTTTGTTGTCATCACTGGAATTTATGCTTACCATCAGAAAGGAAGAGCTGAGAGAGCTACCATCAAGAACAGTCCTTTTGGTAAGTGCGCAAAAAAAAAAAAAACACACAAAAACTAAAAAAAGCACTATCAGAAGACTGCTAACAGTTAGATATACTCTTGCAGCTTCTTGGGATCCTGATAAAGGGAGTGGCGGTCGTCCTCAACTAAAAGGGGCAAGATCTTTCACATTTGAAGAGCTTAAGGCATGCACAAACAATTTTAGCGCAGCAGCCAACGTGGGTTCTGGCGGTTACGGGATGGTTAGTTATATAAATATGGAAACTGACTTTTTTTTTTTGTCACTTGATGGACCAAAGTTGGTAAATATTTTTGCTTATTATAATCTGCAGGTCTACAGAGGGAGTCTTCCAAATGGGCAATTGGTTGCTATTAAAAGAGCTCAGCATGGATCCACTCAGGGAGGACTTGAGTTTAAAACAGAGATTGAGCTTCTTTCAAGGGTTCATCACAAGAATCTTGTTAGTCTAGTCGGTTTCTGTTTCGATGCAGGCGAACAGATGCTGGTTTATGATTTTATCGTTAATGGTACCCTCAAGGATAGCCTTTCAGGTATTCTTTCTTTCTTTATTTCATTAAATATAAATATCATTATATATAATATGAAAAAACTTCATTAATCTATTTGAACAGGGAGGACTGGGATAAGGTTGGATTGGATGAGAAGACTTAAAATAACACTTGGAGCTGCAAGAGGTTTGCAGTATCTGCATGAACTTGCTGATCCGCCCATAATACATAGAGATGTTAAGTCAACTAATATTTTACTTGATGAACGCTTAAACGCCAAAGTTTCTGATTTCGGTCTTTCCAAACCGCTTGGTGAGGGTGACCAGACACATGTCACGACTCAGGTTAAAGGGACCATGGTTAGTCAACTTTCTTTCTAATTTTCTATTATCAGGGAGTGTTTGGATATGGAACTAGGAATCAAATATAATCTGATTATTTGGATCTGACTTTATTGAGTAGTTTTAAATTTATCAAACGGGTCAAACTGTTGCAGGGCTACATGGATCCTGAATACTACATGACTCAACAATTGACCGAAAAGAGTGATGTTTATAGCTTTGGAATAGTAATGCTGGAGTTAATAACCGCAAGAAACCCGATTGAGAAAGGCAAGTACATTGTGAGGCAGGTGAAGGAAGCAATGGACACCGGAAAAGACTTATATAACCTCCGCGAGCTTCTCGATCCGATCCTCAGTTTGAGCACTGAGCAACTGCAGGGTTTGGAGAGATTTGTGGATGTTGCATTGAAATGTGTGCAAGAAACCGGAAACCGAAGACCCAAAATGAGTGACGTTGTGAAAGAGATCGAAAATATCATGGAAATGGCAGGAATTAATCCAGATGCCGAGTCCTCGTCCACATCAGAAAGTTATGAAGGGAAAAGTAAGGGGAATGCTCATCCTTATTTGAATGACTTTTCGTATAGTGGAGGTCTTCTACCTGCAGATTTAGAGGCCAAATAAGGTGGAATCTTTAACCCCTTCGTAAACTGGTTGTTTTGGGCTATGTTTTTATTTCTAAACGCGAATCGAAAGTTAGCTAAAAGAGACCCGGGTCGAAAGTTGTGTGTAGCGTGTTTCTAATGTGTGGAATTCTTAAATCCTTTTACTCCGGATATATGGTTCATAGTTATTGTATTTGCCGGTACCAAACTCAACGATGGGATGAGTGTTTAATGACAACCACAAGTGTGTGCGAAATTGTATATGCATGTATGTGTTGGATATTTATGTCCGGTTCGATAAGTCAACGCTACCGACCGGGTCTTGACCCGTAAGAGTTACACCATAGGCAACGAACTAAAATCCACTTAACTGGTAATTACGAACGATATGCGAAACGGATCATAATTATTATTTATGATCATGAATGGGTTTATATTATTAATAATCGTTATTAATAATATAATTGTTTATCTTAACTAATAAACTAGTTGTGGGTATTAACTGAGAAACGGGTACATGGACCGGGTGAGACGGGTATACTCATCTCGCCACTTGTCGTGCATGCACTCATCCTACGCCACTTGTCATGCATGCACCCTTGCATTGCCGCTTGTCGCACATGCATAAGCTCCTATCCACTTGTCGCACATGCACTCTTGAATCGCCATTTGTCGCGCATGCACTCTTGCATCACCACTTGTCCAACTTGTGCATGCATGTCCGCCACATGGCAAGCATGCATGCTTCTCCATACTCTACATATATGGATGTATAAGGCTGGATTAGAGGTTAGACAACATGCATAAAAAACTCTCATAACACTCTTCCGCCGCCGCGCCCGCCGCCGCCGCTACCCAGCCTATACTCGTGTTTCGTTAGTTTGTGCAACTAGCACGTCTTCGTTGAACCTCGGTGTCTCAACCGGTTTGTGTTTTTATTTCGTGTTTGCATGTCGGTGACCTTGTTTCATTGCGGATACTCCTTGGTATAAAATTGTTCAGATTATTTATATATTGTTACCTATACTTTCGTTGCATATATATATATATATATATATATATATATATATATATAGGGGATGGTTATCTTGAGAACGCTAAATGTTGCGCAAACCGTGAGAACGAATGAAAAAACCAATCAAAACCAATTTTTTTAATACAAACCTCACTGTAATTAAGATACAACAACAAAAAACGAATTTACAACATCAAATAATTCATTTCTTTTTTCAAAATCACCCTTTTTAGATTTTTTACACATGTGTAAATATAACAGATTTACACATGTGTAAATGGCAAACTTACACATGTGTAAATTTTCTTTATTTACGAATTCACGTAAATTTAAACGTGTAAATTATATTTCTAACATTGTATTCGAATAAAAATGATAAGTGTAGAAAAAAAATTGAATTTGATTCGTTTTTGACCAAGTTCTCGCGATTTTTTCATTTGTTCTCACGGTTTTCACAATATTTAGCATTCTCATTTAAACCCTCCCATATATATATATATATATATATATATATATATATATATATATATATATATATAGGGGAATGTTCATTTGAGAAGAAAATTTTATTGAGAAGAAAAAGAATAAAAGGGTATAATTGTAAAACATTAAATAGTTTTTTTTCTCATGTCATTTATTATTATGTTTGACTAATTAATTAGTCATTAAGACTATAATCCTCCACACTAAATATTTTTGCCTACACACATCAAAAGTTATCCTACACATTTCGAAATTTATCCTACACATATTGAAAATTTTCTACACAACTCGTAATTTATCCTACACGCCTCGTATTTATCCTACACTTTAAATGAATTTTTATTTTTATTTTTTGTGAAAAATATATATCTTAAAAATAAGTTACAAATTTAATATAGTTAGTTATTAAAGACGAAACTACCAATTAATAAAGTATGTAAGTTTACTAATATACCCTTATAGTTACATTAAGTACAAATATTAAATGAAGTCTAATGAAACATTCCTATTGGTTGAAAATTCTTCTTACAAAGAATTTCTTCTCATTTGAACCCTCCACTATATATATATATATAGAAAGAGAGAGAGGGTATGAGTTGGGTAGAAAGCCTTATTTTCCTAGAAAGTCTAGGAAGCAATCAGAACGTGACATGTGGCATTGAAGGATTTTAACTAAAAGGGCAATTTTGTAATTTGACATTTTATTTTAATTTTGGAATTTATATCTCATTAACAAACTATGCACGATTTTATGGTAACTGATTCTCCATGATTTGCGAATTACTACCAGATGTAAATATCAATCAAATTCTCATTCGTTCCTTTCACAATCTTGATCAACTTTTGTCACACCCCGACCACGTAAAACAACAAATCGTGGCGGAAACGTCGGGGAGTGTCGTAACAGAATCATTGTTTCACAACCATGGATTAAATAGTTTCGTTTTATTGAATTATTGAACTCATTGCTTTATTACAAATAAGATGAATACAAATATTATCTTTCAAGTTTTAAAGTCGCTAAGGCACGAGTCCATCCTATGTATAGCATGCATCAACAATCATCACATAACAACACCTGAAACATGTGTAAAAATAGGTACGTCAGCATAAAAATACCTTTGAGATACATAGGTTTTATTATAATAGGATTCATGACTTATAAATTTAGAGAAAAATGTTTAATCAAAAATAGTCATGAACCTTAAAATATTTTCTTTTATAAATCATACTAAAATTTATAGGAAATCAGATAATATAACAGAATAATGCATAAATAAATAATTAAGTAAATAGAGTTTGTATAAAATATGTTTTGATAAAAAGGTTTGTAGTATACATAAAAATATACTTTGGTTTTAAGAAAGTCGAATAAGTAATATATTAAAATATATTTCAGTTCCAAAATAAATAATCAGATAGTATATTAAATATACTTTAGTCGTCAAAATAATAATTTTCAGAAGTATATCAAAAGTATACTTTGGTTTTATTAATAACATATTAAACTATGCTTTGGTTTTATAAGTAACATATTAAACTATGTTTTGGTTTTATAAATAACATATTAAACTATGCTTTGGTTTTATAAGTAACATATTAAACTATGCTCTGGTTTATAAGTAACATATTAAACTATGTTTGGGTTTTATAAATAACATATTAAACTATGTTTTGGTAATTAACAAAATATATGTTGTTTTGTACAATATCACACATGAGAGTATATCAAACCATACTGTTGGGAGTATAACAAAATATACAATAAAAATGTGATTTAAGAATTCAACCGAACCCTAGTGCATCAAACTACACCAATTGAGACTATAGAAATACCACAAAGGCAATCTCTATTTGGATAAAAATATCGGTTTTTGACATTCCATGACAATCGGAATGGGGTGTCTAATCCTATAGCGCTATATCATACTACCAATCGGCCTGGTGAACATAAAATAAGTACAATTCAACAATTACTTTTATAATCTTTGAAAATCAGTGTTTAAACCATAAATAATCATTCAGTTTGTCAAAAGATAAATACTAATATGTATAATCAATTATACTTTGAAATCATGAACATAACAAATAAGTACACATGCTTCACCCAAAAACATTGAAAACAGTAAAAGAGGAGACTATGTACTCACTTGAGGATGCTTAGAAGTCTTGAATAACGACCAAGCAAAGCTAGAGGGATCACGGAATCAAACGGCACCTAACATAGGTAACTAAGTAAATAAACCGGACCTAAATCGGAAGATCGGATAGAATAAGGTTTCGTAAACCAAATGAGTATGGGAACTCATGTAATATGGTTTAACAAAGCCTACATACTAAATCGAAACCTAACCTAAGTGCTTACGACCCATTACGACCCGTTTAGGTAGCTTATGCTACTTTAGCGCGTCGTCCGCGTAAAACGCGTTCGGAACACCTAACTAGTCCTATGACAAGTATTATATGCCTAAACATGTTTAATTATGTTGCATAATCAGTTAAATGACAAAATTTTGGGTTACGTATGCTTAAATATCAATTATGCATAAAAAGGGCATTTTGGTCATTTTCCTAAGGCATATAAACTACCAATCATACAACTAACTAAACGAAGTGACCATAAGGTATAACCTCGGAAGGTTATTCCTATACAACTATGGTCACCTAATGTGTTTGGTCGGATCCTAATGATCGACCAAACGGGTCGGGTTCGAAAGTCTAAGCGGTTGTTTAGACCGCTTGACTTACGACTCTACATAAGCACTAAACCTAAAGTGACGAGCTAAACATGTTGGAACATGTTTAGTTAAGTTAGAAAACAGGTTTTGATATCAAAACAAACGGTTTTGATACCCAAGAGTAGTTTGGTTACAAAATGCGCATGAATACGCATTCTGGCCGAAACTACAACTCGTCACTACGCCTAGTCACTCGGGACTAAAACCATCGTGATTACGCTCACGTTGCGAAGTTCAACGAACTTCGTGTTGACCAACTCGTGGTCAAAGCAGAAAGTCAAACACTGTTTGAATTTCGTGCTAAAAACGCATAAAAGAACGAAAGAATGCTTACAAAGGGTCCAAGCAATCTTGATCCAAATTCCTCAGGTATGAGGTACTAAACCCCAACTTAGAGCAAAAGAGTCAGATTTGTGTGAATTGCAAGGAATGGAGGTGTGGGTATTTATAGATTTCGGTCCACCGTTAAGATCGTTCCTCGTAAACCGAGCTTGAATCTCAACCCTCCATGTGTGCCCATTGTATTTCAATACTAGGGGACCTTAAAACCAGCCTATAGACACACCAAAACCATTTGCAAACCCAGGGAACTGCTGGAAATGGCTGGAAATCAGTTTGCTGATCTGGGGAGTTTTACGCTGGCCGCGTAAGAATAGACATGGGCTTTCGCGCCCCGCCTGGCCCAATTATCCAGAAATGTCAACGTTAGTCCCTGAACTTGAAAAACAAGCATTTTGATGCACTTTTGACACGTTTAAGCCCCGTTAACCTCATTTCAAGGCTCTAAAATGATGTTAAAGTATAGGAAACTCAAAACATGCTCAAAAACATCTCGGATGTCGGTTCGTTTGGCCGTACGGTTGCGTTGTTCAGTTAATTATGACGGAAGTCGTAACGAACGCAAAAACGATCCAAATTAAGCGACGAATGGAATTTTATCATGCCAATCACTAAAATAAAATATTTTAATGATTACATAAATATTTGGATGTCCGGATATATTCAGAACGTAAGATATGCGTGAAAATGCAAACTTATGCACTTTTTGACGCTTTTGGTCCCTATTGACCAAGAAAGTTTATTTTTGCGCACCAAACACCTCAAAGCCTATTTCTAAGCTATGTAAAGGATATTTAGGGCATATTTAACTTATGATCAAGTTCCGGAATGTTCGTTACAGTACGAATCGACATACTTTCGCAGTTTGTCGAAATTAGTCCCTGTAAGCGAATAAACTTGATTTCGGCATACCAAACCATCCAAAAATTATTTCTAAGTTATGTAAAGGTTATTTAAGGTATTTTAAGCCTATGTCACTGTTCCGAAGTGTTTGTTGCATTAAACTGGTTATATTTACGCATCAGTTTGCGTATAACCTTCTAGAAAGCGATTTAAAGATCGAAATTGAACAAGAATTGATATGTGCAAACGATACACATATTTATACAAATTCCAAGTATGAAATACAATATCTAATTGGTTTGGTTTTTTTTTGTTGGTTGAAGTGACACAGGTGTCACAGTCTCCCCTACTTTAGGAAATTTCGTCCCGAATTTTAATTTTAGAGGAAACTTGTGAAGACAACTGTGACGGTTTCGCTTTCGAATGAATCCCTCGAATCCTAAGTAAAACTCTGGCCCATGTTTGGATTCTTAGCGAAATTGTCAACTATCAAAGTGAAGTCCTTGTAGTAACAAAACATGGAGTTTCGAACTACGGACAAAAGAACGTTTCTTATGAAGATTATCATAGGAAACTTGTGTGTGATCGAAATCAGAGTTGGAGAGTGAAAAATAACATTGGTCAAGGTTCAGGACTTCTAGTAACTTAAATAACACTACGTTCGCAATGTAATAAGGAACACTTATATATAGGAAGTACCAGCGGCGTATCCACCATGCCCTTTCTACATTGTTCCCGTATCGTTATTCTTGTCACTATAGGTCTTAACACATAACAAAACTTGTTGTGGTTTCTGTGCACTGAATTCCATAATTATGTATGCATCCATAATTACGTAATTCCTTGCACAGTCCGCACAATTCATTTCATAATGCGTAGGGGGAAAAATCAATCGAATAAACATAATGTGACTTGATTAGACCATCAGAGGATCTTTTTAACTAGATCAACGAACGATCTTTATAACTAGATCAACACATGATCTTCTTAACTATACCATCGTACGATCTCCTTAGATAGACCACTTAAGGGATCTTTTCAATTATGTCATCACATGATATTCCTAACCAGATTTTTGAATCAATCTGTTTAACTCAAGGGTTCCAATTATAGAATAGTACGTTATAACCCAAGGGACTTAACTACAACGTAGAAGCCCATTAAGGATTTAAGGTAGTACCTTTGGATATCCTACTATGAATCCCTCATATTGAAATATGGAAGACTCTATGAGGATTTGGATAATGAATAATCAGATCTTACAAAATCACAAGACATAAAAGAAATCACATAAGCACATAATCACATAATTGATTAACTTGATCTTCATTTTGTTAATTTTCTTGTTAATTGAGCACACGAGTATCCAAAGCACACCAGGAATCAAATCCGTGAATTCCGTTTGGCAATTTAAACATTTCAAGAATCTAACTATGAAGATAGGAAGATCTTAATAGGAATATTGGCTTTGTTTCTTAAAAGAAACGAGTATTCAAGATTTTTGGGGAGATCACAAGTGATCATAAAAATGACAGAACCACACGAGTAGTTTGTCTTGGTGTCGGCATCGAAGGGTTGTAACAAACATTCACACAATCGTATCAGTTTCGCAAAATAAAAATTGAAACAACAAATTTTATTTATATAACAACTGAGTCGATTCAAACATCAAAAGATACAACCAAGGAATTTCAAAAGACTAATTGTTCACTGCTGCATCGTTGTTCGCGTTCGCCTCATTTATGTTAAACACTCGTCCATGTGCTGGATTTGCGTTAACAAGTCTTGGGCAATTGTTTCTGTAGTGAGTAAGGTCACCACAGTTATAACACGACCCAGGTGGGAACCGTGCTTGAACAGCAACATGATTTGCAGCATCTTGGTTTTGGTTGGCATAACGACAGGTGTTGATCAAATGTCCCAATCGCCCACAGTGGGTACATTTGTGACACTGCAGTTGCTCAAGATGATGACGGTTGCATTTGTTGCACAAGGGTGCGGTACCAACATAATTTTTCCTTTTACGAGGTTGTGCTGGCTGGTTTGGTGCAACCTGATTGTTCTGAGCAGTTATGGCGCAGTTTTGAGAAGCCTTGCACTTCTTCTTCTTGGATGTCTCGGCCTGTTTTTCCTTTGGTTCAACTTGTGCAGTCTTGTCAGATGGTCTTGGGTCGCCCTTTCGAAAAAGCGTACCCTTCCTGATATAGGATTCAGTCAGGGTGGCAGACAGTTCTATGGCCTGTCTGACGGTAGTAGGGTTGCTGCCAGTAACGATATCCTGAACTAAGTCAGGAAGACCATCAATGTACTTTTCAACCGCCTTCTCCACAAGCATAACCATGGCTGGACATAACAGGCTCAGTTCCTCATAGCGGTCAGTATAGGCTCGATGTTCACCACTGTCTTGCTTTAAATCGTTGAATTCCCTTTCCAACGCCCTAAGCTCATGACGAGGACAGAACTCCTTCATAATTAGAGCTCAAAGCTCTTCCCAAGTTTGAGCTAGTGCCACATCAGCACCCCTATCACGCATCACCCCGTTCCACCATGTAAGAGCACGCTTCTCAAACATACTGGATGCAAACTCAACCTTACGCTCATTCGGACATTGCACATGCCTGAATGTGCTCTCCAAACTTTCAAACCATTGCAGGAGCACGATTGCTTCTTGAGACCCAGAAAACTTCAAAGGTTTAGCAGTGTTGAAGGTCTTGAAATTACACTGAGCATTGTTGTTGTTGTATATCTGATGGATCTCGGTTATTAGGCCCGGAAGCACAGCAGCCATTTGCTGAGCGACAAGGGCTACGACTTCTTCATTAGTTTGAGGCTGTGCTTCTCGTCGAGGAGGCATTGTCTAGAAAGAACAAGAAAACATGAGGGGAAACAAGTGAAATGGTATTGGGTAAGAATAGGATGATGCAATTACCGACCAAAAAGCATGGGTGATGGTCATTTGTTCGAACCATGAAGCAAACAAACGACACACAAAAGCTGAATCAAAGTAAATAGGTCCTCATAATGTATCGCGAAGACATGCTTTAGCCTATAAGTGGACACTCATCCCAAGAGTTCCCAGGTAAGAGTGACTGGTCCGATTATGTGGATTTGTACGAACACTCTAGCCTTAGACAGATAACTCAGGATACAGGCATCCACCCTTCCAGATTGCACGTGTTCACACTATGAGACCCAAACTTTGACGGGATTTTGAAAACATAGAAGGTTCAAAACCTAGTAATCAATCATCCTAGAACAGATGATTAGTTTCCAAAGCGGAATCGAAATTTGTGTTCTCATTGTGGTTGTCACCTAAAGATATGCGACGGTATTGTTTTTAAAACTAAACACAAGATAACTTGTGTTAGGGTCCTAGGAAGGTTATAGTCTAGGTCAAAGCATTACTAATAACTTAATTCCCTATAACCATTGGCTCTGATAAAAACTTTTCTGTCACACCCCGACCACGTAAAACAACAAATCGTGGCGGAAACGTCGGGGAGTGTCGTAACAGAATCATTGTTTCAAAACCATGGATTAAATAGTTTCGTTTTATTGAATTATTGAACTCATTGTTTTATTACAAATAAGATAAATACAAATATTATCTTTCAAGTTTTAAAGTCGCTAAGGCACGAGTCCATCCTATGTATAGCATGCATCAACAATCATCACATAACAACACCTGAAACATGTGTAAAAATAGGTACGTCAGCATAAAAATGCATGTGAGATACATATGTTTTATTATAATAGGATTCATGACTTATAAATTTAGAGAAAAATGTTTAATCAAAAATAGTCATGAACCTTAAAATATTTTCTTTTATAAATCATACTAAAATTTATAAGAAATCAGATGATATAACAGAATAATGCATAAATAAATAATTAAGTAAATAGAGTTTGTATAAAATCTGTTTTGATAAAAAGGTTTGTAGTATACATAAAAATATACTTTGATTTTAAGAAAGTCGAATAAGTAATATATTAAAATATATTTCAGTTCAAAAATAAATAATCAGATAGTATATTAAATATACTTTAGTCGTCAAAATAATAATTTTCAGTAGTATATCAAAAGTATACTTTGGTTTTATTAATAACATATTAAACTATGCTTTGGGTTTATAAGTAACATATTAAACTATGTTTTGGTTTTATAAATAACATGTTCAACTATGCTTTGGTTTTATAAGTAACATATTAAACTATTCTTTGTTTTTATAAGTAACATATTAAACTAAGTTTTGCTTTTATAAATAACATATTAAACTATGTTTTGGTAATTAACAAAATATATGTTGTTTTGTACAATATCATACATGAGAGTATATCAAACCATACTTTTGGGAGTATAACAAAATATACAATAAAAATGTGATTTAAGAATTCAACCGAACCTTAGTGCATCAAACTACACCAATTGAGACTATAGAAATACCACAAAGGCAATCTCTATTTGGATAAAAATATCGGTTTTTGACATTCCATGACAACAGGAATGGGGTGTCTAATGCTATAGCGCTATATCATACTACCAATCGGTCTGGTGAACATAAAATAAGTACAATTCAACAATTACTTTTATAATCTTTGAAAATCAGTGTTTAAACCATAAATAATCATTCAGTTTGTCAAAAGATAAATACTAATATGTATAATCAATTATACTTTGAAATCATGAACATAACAAATAGGTACATATGCTTCACCCTAAAACATTGAAAACAGTAAAAGAGGGGACTATGTACTCACTTGAGGATGCTTAGAAGTCTTGAATAATGACCAAGCAAAGCTAGAGGGATCACTGAATCAAACGGCACCTAACATAGGTAACTAAGTAAATAAACCGGACCTAAATCGGAATATCGGATAGAATGAGGTTTCGTAAACCAAATGAGTATGGGAACTCATGTAATATGGTTTAACAAAGCCTACATACTAAATCGAAACCTAACATAAGTGCTTACGACCCATTAAGACCCGTTTAGGTAGCTTATGCTACTTTAACGCGTCGTTCGTGTAAAACGCGTTCGGAACGCCTAACTAGTCCTATGACAAGTATAATATGCCTAAACATGTTTAATTATGTTGCATAATCAGTTAAATGACAAAATTTTGGGTTACATATGCTTAAATATCAATTATGCATAAAAAGGGCATTTTGGTCATTTTCCTAAGGCATATAAACTACCTATCATACAACTAACTAAACAAAGTGACCATTAGGTATAACCTCGGAAGGTTATTCCTATACAACTATGGTCACCAAATGTGTTTGGTCGGATCCTAATGATCGACCAAACGGGTCGGGTTCGAAAGTCTAAGCGGTTGTTTAGACCGCTTGACTTACGACTCTACATAAGCACTAAACCTAAAGTGACGAGCTAAACATGTTGGAACATATTTAGTTAAGTTAGAAAACAGGTTTTGATATCAAAACAAACGGTTTTGATACCCAAGAGTAGTTTGGTTACAAAATGCGCATGAATACGCATTCTGGCCGAAACTATGACTCGTCACTACGCCTAGTCAACTTGGTAATCAGTAGGTATAGTCACTCGGGACTATAACCATCGTGATTACGCTCACGTTGCGAAGTTCAACGAACTTCGTGTTGACCAACTCGTGGTCAAAGCAGAAAGTCAAACACTGTTTGACTTTCGTGCTAAAAACGCATAAAAGAACGAAAGAATGCTTACAAAGGGTCCAAGCAAGGAAATCTTGATCCAAATTGCTCAGGTATGAGGTACTAAACCCCAACTTAGAGCAAAAGAATCAGATTTGTGTGAATTGCAAGGAATGGAGGTGTGGTTATTTATAGATTTCGGTCCACCGTTAAGATCGTTCCTCGTAAACTGAGCTTGAATCTCAACCCTCCATGTGTGCCCATTGTATTTCAATACTAGGGGACCTTAAAACCAGCCCATAGACACACCAAAACCATTTGCAAACCCAGGGAACAGCTGGAAATGGCTGGAAATCAGTTTGCTGATCTGGTGAGTTTTACACAGGCCGCGTAAGAATAGACATGGGCTTACGCGCCCCGCCTGGCCCAACTATCCAGAAATGTCAACTTTAGTCCTTGAACTTGAAAAACATGCATTTTGATGCATTTTTGATACGTTTAAGTCCCGTTAACCTCATTTCAAGGATCTAAAATGATGTTAAAGTATAGGGAACTCAAAAAATGCTCAAAAACATCTCGGATGTCGGTTTGTTTGGCCGTACGGTTGCGTTGTTCGGTTAATTACGACGGAAGTCGTAACGAACGCAAAAACGATCCAAATTAAGCGAAGAATGGAATTTTATCATGCCAATCACTAAAATAAAATATTTTAATGATTACATAAATTTTTGGATGTCCGGATATATTCAGAACGTAAGATATGCGCGAAAATGCAAACTTATGCACTTTTTGACGCTTTTAGTCCCTATTGATCAAGAAAGTTTATTTTTGCGCACCAAACACCTCAAATCCTATTTCTAAGCTATGTAAAGGATATTTAGGGCATATTTAACTTATGATCAAGTCCCGGAATGTTCGTTACAGTACGAATCGACATACTTTCGCAGTTTGTCGAAATTAGTCCCTATAAGCGAATAAACTTGATTTCGGCATACCAAACCATCCAAAACTTATTTCTAAGTTATGTAAAGGTTATTTAAGGTATGTTAAGCCTATGTAACCGTTCCGGAGTGTTTGTTGCATTAAACTGGTTATATTTACGCATCAGTTTGCGTATAACCTTCCAGAAAGCGATTTAAAGATCGAAATTGAACAAGAATTGATATGTGCAAACGATACACATATTTATACAAATTCCAAGTATGAAATACAATATCTCATTGGTTTGGTATTTGTTTGATGGTTGAAGTGACACAGGTGTCACAACTTTATTCGTAAATCATTTTTACGCGAGAGATAGTTATGGCTTCAAACACAATTCTTGATTGCGGATATGGCAAATACACTTCTTTTTTTGTTTACTATTATCTGGTATGTATCGATTTTTAATTATGTCTGGAAACCACTAGAATGTTCTTGACGTTGTCTTTTAACAGCAAGCAGATTTATACAGTTGTGTTTTAGCATTCAAATTCATACAGTTGTGTTTTAACTGCAAGCAGATTCATACAGTTGTATTTTAGCATTCAGATTCATACAATTGTGTTTTAACAGCAAGCAGATTCATACAGTTGTGTTTTAACAGCAAGCAGATTCATACAGTTGTGTTTTAGCATTCAGATTCATACAGTTGTGTTTTAACAGCAAGCAGATTCATACAATTGTGTTTTAGCATTCAGTCCATACAGTTGTGTTTTAACAGCAAGCAGATTCATACGCTGTGTTTTACCATCCATGCTGGTAATGCTGGAGGATTTCTTGACGCTGTGTTTTAACAGCAAGCAGATTAGCAAGCAGATTAATATGATGTGTTTTCTTGATGTGTTTCTTCATGAAGGATAGAAGGAAGAGAGAGAGAGAGAGAGAGAGAGAGAGAAATCGCAGGAAATGTGGGGTGGTTATGGAATGACAATTATTTCCATATTTAAAACAAGCTAAATGACATATCTACCCCTGATTAATTAAATAATCCTATTTTTAAGAAACACATATTACCAAAATGCCACCAAGATGATCTCAACCATTAAACACACCCATTGGATGGCCCAGATCGCTTCCTAGACTTTCTAGGAAAAACACACTTTCCGTAGGATCCCCACTCTATATATATATATATATATATATAGAGAGTGAGAGAGAGGGGGGGGGGGAGAGGAAGTGTAAGATACAAATCCCCTAATCCTAGATTACTTACGCGATATCCACAGCCATACACGTGTCCCTGATTCATTTTTATTAGATAAGGGTATATTAGACATTCCGTTCAATCATCTGAGGACAAATTAGGGAATTCCGTCAACAAGCAACATATCACGAGTTCGTTGCACAACCATCTCTCTAATTATGATTTGTATCAGTTCGATAGTAGGGTTTGATTGGTTCGTATCAGACGAAACACATATTTCGATTCCGAAAATGCTGAATTCGTCATTTAGCATGTTTATTTGGGTTGTTATCAGAGGGTTACGGTTGAGGAACATCATTTATATTTGATTTGAAGGTTTTTACTGTTATTAGATTGTAATGAGATTGAATTTAAGATGTTTCAACTCGTATTTGGTGATTTTAACAAATCGCATGTGTTGAATTTTCATAATACCGGTTTCGCATGTATAATATATCCATAAATTGCATGTATAAAACATTGGATCAAAAAGTTAATTTCGCATGTTTGAGTTCAACATTTCGCATATTATAAAGTATTAAGATGTTTTTAGATAGTTTACTAGTATGGTTTCGCATGTTTTATTGATCAAAAGGTTAATTTCGCATGTTTAAATACAACATTTCGCACGCTATAAAAGTATTAGATGTAATTTTGCATAGAGTGTTCTATAATTCAGTTTAATAATGCATATCAATAATTCAGTTCAATAATTGATATCAATAATTGATATCAATAATTTTACAGTGTTTTTTGTCTTTAATATAGAGTTTCTCTTTATATCATAATCTCAAACCACTTATTTCTTATCTTGTAAAAAATGACAGACCTCCCAACATCCTCTTCTGACTCTAGTATCAAACATGCTTTGAGAAAAGGATTCATGAACAAATTCAAGAGAATCGATCATGTCAAGAGATGCTGGAAACCAATATTTTCCCGTGTAACAGAAATATGAAGAAAAGACAAGAAATTGTGAACTTGCTCTCTTAGATGCAAGTGAGTAGTCTTCGAGAAATTGATGTTATGTTCATGGTTGATCTAAGTGAGAGGGATGAGAAGCAGTTGAAAGAGTTGGCGGATTCAATAACTATCTTAAGATGCTCGATGGACATGAAAATGAAGTTCCTTTCATCTTTTGAATGACGTTGTTGATTTTGTATATTTGTAGTTTTCTGTTCTAGTGTTTTATTTAATAAAACATGCAAGTTTTATATGTTCCATATAATTCGCATGTTTTGTTATTGCATGGGATTTATTTTCGCATGTTTATTTTCTATATTTTGCATATTATAAATAATCCAATGTCAAACATGCGATTTTATACTTCAAACATGCGATTTTGAAAACATAAATGTAATGTAACAAGTACAATAATCCAACAGCAAATCAACATCAAGCAAGTGCATTTTGGCCTTCTAAGGTATGCTTTCAACCTCAATGGGATTTTTTTTATCCAAATCTTTGATATACCTTTCTTTGTCCGGCCTTTTATCGAAAGCAATTGTTTCTTTAATTATTCGTTGACGCTCCACATTGTACTTAGATAGAATGATCTTACTGAGATATCTGTGTCTCAGGAGATGAAGTTGTGAATTATGTCTATTGTTTACTTCATCTTCATTCACAAACCCTGACAACCACGGTGTTTTCCACTTATATGTTTCCATATGACGCATTGTAAACAACCTACAATCTATACCGTTAGTAAGTGTTCTCCATTCCATCTCTTTTCTTTCTATCTTTGATTTTTCAAGTGCTTTGATAGCTGGTGTTGGTTTTAAGGCCTTTTGTAAGTATAAAACCAGTACCCTTTTCTGTAATATAGCAACATTGTGTCAGTAGTTTTACATAAATATAACATGTATATGAAGAAGTTTGGTATTACCAGTGTGTCTGGAAGCCCTTTGTATCTTTCCTCAAAATCTTTGTTTAACTGCTGAATTGTCTATCAACTTAATTTTGCCGGTTTTCATGTGGAAGCACAAGACATAGAAGTGGTCACCTTGAAATACCGGAATAAACACGAGGTCAACTAATTCAATTTTTTTTACCTCATATTTCAGTAATATGTCTTCAAAATTTGAGATAAATACGTTTAGCCGTTGGTTGTCAGTGTAACCATCCTTGTACATGGCATCTGGCTGTATGATATGTAATTACAAGCAAGGTTAAGTAATGTATTACAAAGTGAGTATACATGCGAATTATATGCAAAATGTTTTACATGTGAAATGCTTAATTGTTTCATGCGAAATGTCTGAAAATATATTACATGCGAATTGCTTATATTTGCATGCGGAATCTCTGAGTATGCATTTTTTATTTATTGGACATGCGAAATGCTTAATTGTTTATGCGAAATGTTTATTTGTGCATGCGAAATCACTGGAAATGCTATACGAAAATCTTTAGATAAACATGCAAATCCCAAATCATATTGTTCTAAATTTAGAAACATACCATCATTGTGCTAAACAAGAAGAGTATGTATGGTGATAATTTTATATCCCTCTTCTTCTCTTCATGGTTGAGCACATCCACAAATGCATCGATTTCGTTTGATGCTATATACTGACCTCTGTAGAAGCTTTCGAAGATAGCTTTGTATGTGTAAAGCCCAGTTTTTTATCGGTAAAATACTTCCATGCCAAGCAAACATTATATAATTAAATATTTTGAGCATATATATAGATGTTTTTAGTTCATCTAATTGTTTACCTACTTTGTTCCCTTAAGCGTAGCAAATGTGTATCGAATCACACTCAATTCACGATCTAGGAGTGCTTCGTGCATGTTAACCACTCTGTTGCAGAAAGGGGAACAAAATGCCTCTCCAAGGTCTGCATACCTTTTCTCATTTCGAACCTTTGCCATTTCTATTGTCTTATAAAGAAGTTCATTTAACCTCTTTGGTTCGTCTTTTTTTTGTTCTTCGCCTTCTTTTTTACCGGCTTTTTCTTTCGCATGTGGTTGGTTTTGAGATCTTTTTCCCCCTACCTGGGTTCTTTCCCTTATGTACTACCAGGCTGGGTGCCAGGCTCAAAAGTGACTCAACCCATTACAATTCTTCAGCCGTCACCAGAGGGTATACTACTTCGGTCTCCTTTTCAACTTCAATACCTGAATCCTCTTGTTGTGGTTCCTTCTGTGTAGTTTCTCCTAAATTAACTGCTTCCACTTTAGTTTCAGATTTATCCTCATTGTTTGGCCTAGAATATGCAAGTGTGTTTCGAATGGTTTTAGTAAAAAAGTGTTAAAAGTTTATCCTTTTTGAGTTGAGTAGATTTTTTTATACCCGTGGAAGTATGTTTTTCTGTAATTTTTTCTGGAAGTTTTTGTGTAGATTCGGCTAAGTTCACTGCTGCTTCCACCCCAGTTTCAGTTTCACCACTTTCTGTAGGCGAGTTTAAGTTAAAAAATATAAGATTTCGTTCTTTTATTTTATTTTCTAATGGAAGTTTTTACCTTGGACAGGTGGTTTGTAAGCGTATACACCTGGTTCCACAGTTTGAATATTTTGCAAAAGGGTGTTTGTTATTCCTCCATCATCTGTCTTTGTTAATCCTTCGTCATCTGGCTCTAGTTTCCCTATACACAAATTATTGAATTTTAATAACTCAGAATCAAAATCGCATGTTATATATGATATGGTATGCGAAATATAAAATCAATTGCATGCATGAAATCCCATGTGTATTTAAGAAATCGCATGTATAAGAAATCCAATGTTTTATATAAAATCGTATGTGTACATGAAATCCAATGTTTTTTTTATAAAATCGCATGTGTGTATTTGAAATCGCATGTTACCTTCTGATTCCATTTGTCTGACACTTTCCACAACATTGGATATGGATTGTTGAGCTTCTTCATTTCTCTCCGCATTCTTCATTTGTTTTATCTTCTTGATGAACTGACAAGGTGCAGTTTCAGGCTCTTGAACCGACTCAGACGGCATACAAACTGGGTTATTTCGAAGTGTGTCATCCCACTGCTTACAGACTTCCATAATCTTCGGATCCCAAAAACACTTGGTTTTTGCATTTGAAACTAAATTGTTCATCTCTTGAATAGTTTGAACCCTTTCAATGTATTTTTTTGATATTGATCCTCATTCTTTTCAACAGATTCTGTAATATTTTTAAGTTAATATCATCAATCTAAATGTTAAAATAAATGGATAAAATGAAATTATTATCCGATGGGCTTACTTTTTTATTGATGTTTGAAGCCTCTCTATTTTGTTGTTGGTCTGAACCGTAAACTACAGTGGGTGAAAGTTGAACATGAGTGTTGTAATAGTCCAACATTTTCTGTGTTTGTGTCCCAACTCCCATCACAAGGTTCAACTAAGACGTTTCCGGAATGTCAAAAGTAAAATCCATCATATCATCAGTGTGCTCGTTAGGGTCCTCCTCGGTTTCTACGGTTCTACTGCAGGTGCAGTTGTTCTTCTGTAGCGTTTTGTGTTGTCAACGGGTTGTCACACCCTCAAAATCCACACGCGGAGTACTACCGCTAGGCGTGTGACTGACCAGGATCTTAACCATTAATCATGCTGAATCGTTTACTTAGGTTATAAATTTTTCCAAATAAAACTATTAGTCTACATATTTAAATGTTCGAAAACACAGTTCATTTTAACAGCGGAAGTATAAAGGAAACTCACTTTTACTTTAAAACCAAAAGTTCGTTAATTATACGTAAATCAAGTAACTTACAAACCACGCACTCCAGCCGATTACAATGTCCGTCTAGAGCTGTAGTGAACGACCTGCAAAGCATGCAGTAGGGTGTCAACATAAAGTTGGCGAGTTCACGAGGTGTCCAGTTTTCCAGTTTTATTTCCAAAAACTTTGGTTGTTTAATTTGTTAAATTACTCATTTATATCATGCCATGGGGAGCTACCCCATATGTAAGCTACTAAACTCCATGATCATACCGAAACTTTCGCACTTAAGTTGTTGTTGCCCTTTTTGTCAAAGTCTATCATCTTTGACAGTTGCCGAGGACCAATTAGTTCACGCCTGTCCACTCAAGGCACGGTGTGAGGTTAGTGAGACATAAATAGCGCTATTTAACTAATATCCCGTTCGCCAGACCAGACGACTAATCGGTATAGTAAAGTAGGGACTTCGTGATAGAGTTCCGTTTAGTAGGTTAATTCATGAAATAATATAAATAGTAATTAACTGAGCGTCCTACACAAGGGGAAAATGTTTGTTCGTATCTCACACAAGGAGATGATGTTACCCGTATCCTGCACAAGGAGATAATGTTACTCGTATCTCGCACAAGGAGATAATGTTAGCCGTATCCCGCACAAGGAGATAATGTTACCCGTATCCCGCACAAGGAGATAGTATAGTTTGTATCCCACGCAAGGAGATAACTTTTTTCGTTCCGTTTCCCAACCACCGGGAACGCATACTTCTAGAAAAAGTTGTGAATTCACCTTTGCTTTGCTCGGTAGATAAAGCATCTGTCCTAAATTAGTCAACCACATCCTATTATGGTTACCACTTGTTAGGACGTTAAACAAGTAATCACGTATAAGCTACATTTATCTAACACATATTTGTCAAGTAGTGTACAAGTACCAATTATTGCATAACACCTTAATCATAATTAATCCATTTATAAATCAGTTAACACAAGATAGCATGGAACAGTGAGTTTGCGGCCTTTTAAGGGATTTGGGCTTTATAGTGTGCGGCCCGCTAGAATAAGGCCCAACTATATTGAAGTGTGTGGCCCACTTGTCAAGTGTGCGGAGTTTGGCCATACGAGAGAGCGTGCGGTCCTTAGAATGTGTAGTCATACAAGTAGTGTGTGGCATAAGTGTGCGACCCGGATTTAATCAAAAATTATGTCACCGTTACAATTTAACATTTGACCACAAACAACATATTATTTTCAACTTTTGACGACTAATCATTCTAATTAATCATATGTCATAATAAAATCAAATTTATGTGGTACATATGAGATTGTTAAAACAATCATTACCAAAGGTGACATATAAACAATCTAATTAACAACTAGTTGAAACCCACTTATTATATGAAATCTCATATATACCCTAGTATGATACGATTCATATACTAATGAACAATTATATGAACAGTGAGAATCTAATTTAAACACTTTGTGGAAGCTACCCCATTACCCATACACTAGTAAACTTACAGATTATTAGATATGAATAATCTAATTACATTACCCTCATCGCATATGAAATAATAAGAATTATTATTTAAATAAGTTTATACTTAACAGTTTGTAATATTATGAATTCACACATAATATCATCATAATTCGACTCCAACGTCCCCTATGATTTGCATGTCTAAGTAGTCATGAATCCGATACACACACAATCTGCATAATAGATAATGAGTTTCATATTCAGTTTGGTATATATGAGATTGGATTTAAAAACATCTTTCGAACTTGTATATCTAAACAAACAACTCAATTATCAATTCAAGCAAGATCAGAAAACACAAAGATTCACACATTGACATAACACTGACTGAGGGTTTAGTATCCTGACCAAACATTATAAACATACTTTCATTCTATAATCAAAATCTCATAGCAATGTATCAAACTGATTGCCGCTATTAGACTAAAACACAAGACAGCAAGTTGAAACACAATACCGGACATTCCAAATCGCACAATACACCAAAACAAACAACTTACCTTTTTCGTTTCGAACCCGACTCTGTCGCACAGTCACCACCGCTGACGTCACCTCGCCGGAGCTGCTCAAGACGACCGCCACCACCACCGGTTTCAACTGCTGCCACTGCTTCTCCTCGCACCGAGACCCGAATCCAAACAGAACCACTACCACCTCCCTGCCGTATCCCATCTTCGACCACTGTCGCCACCGCATCACCGTTATAATCACAGCCGTACTCCACCTTCTATTTAGCTCGACGCCGCTGTTCACTCGCCGTCGCCGGTGCGGCCGCGGTTGCCGGCGCCGCCGCCGGTGCGGCTCCTCTTTCATTCTCAGCGTCTCTCTCTCTCTGGTCTCGCGTTTCTTCTTCTCGACAGTTCCCTCTTTCTTTCTTTCTAGAAGTTTCAGGGGGAGGTTAAGAAGTGTGGCCGGCCGGTTAACCAGCTATGGCCGCCAGAAATTCAGGATAGGGAGAGAGAGAGAGATCGAGAAGGCATGAGGTATGGGAGGTGTATAATTAGAAGAAAGGTGTTTTGGTTTCTTTTATAGTAATCGAGAGAGATAAGAGGGAAGATCTGGTGAGGCAATTTGTGTGTTAGACCGTGGGGTATGGTGGGGTTTGGGTTGGGGGCATGAGTTGACACGTGAAGTTCGAGCCCTCCCATCGCCTAGTGATGTGTCCGTGGGGTTGGCAGGTTATTAAAAAAATATATATATATAAAAAATTTAAAACCCAAGGCGAATAGTAGGCCGCCACATCAAACCCAAGCCCGCCCCACTCCCGGCTTCAAACCCAAGCCCCAAGGGCCACGCCCAAACCCAAGCCCCAAGGGGTGGTGGCTTGGGCATTTTCCCCTAACCACGCCCCAACCCACACCCCAACCCAAGCCCCATACCCCACAATCTTAGTGTTTTGTATAAACTGAGTTTGTGGGTGTAGAATTAGGAAGATAAGATTCCTTATGGTGTGTTTGGGTAATTGCAGAGAAGATGGAAATAAGTGAATGGGAGGGAAAGTGTATAATGTGCGGACGACCAAATGAGGAGTATTTAGGGTTTACACTTCTTATTTATTCATAGGATTTTTAAATGGGTTGGGGTTTTAATATGTATATATATAGTGGTAGGGTTTACGGAGTTGGGTTGGGCTTGGGCCCGGTTTTAATTAAATAAATAAATGAATAAACCTCTCGTCGCGGATTGTTATTATTTGACGAATAATAATGAAAATAATACTAATAATAATAAGGATAACAATAATAATAGAATACCCATTTCTCGATAATATGGATCGAGAGTACGGGTTGTCACACTCTCCCCATGTTACAGGACTTTCGTCCTCGAAATTTAAGCAAAGTCATACGATACGCTTTATTCAAAGATTCATCAATAACCTATTGTCTTACGTAGATACGTAGTGCGCGAAAGTCCATTAAACGAACATAGCTTGATCTTCATCCGCAAGTTCATACCGTTACCTATGACTAAAATCATTCAAACATTAGTTATCCGAGTTTATAATACGTTTTAACAAGTTTACAAGGTCAAACACATCACAAAACAAGTTTTTCCAGTTCTAGCATGCTGTCGCGGACCGCGAGCCCTGTCGCGTGTCGCGCAGGCAGCGGTGGTTTCGGTCGCGTGGTGCGACAAACACCCTTTTCCAGCACTTTTTGTTTAAAAACCTGTATTTTCCCGGCTCAACTATATTTTACGAAAACGGTCATAACTTCTTCGTTATTGATCCGAATTGGATCACGTTTCTTCCTACATGATCATAATTCAATATTCTATAACATAGAATTAAAATCCAACATTCACATGAACAATTTTTCTTAATTTAAACCCTCGGCTTATATGAATTTTCATAATTATTCGACCCGTTTCAAATTATGGACCATAAAATTTATTTTTGAGCTCAAAACTTCTATGAGATTCATTCCTATAATCATTTTAGAATGACGGAACGTTATACATACAACTTATGCGCTCTTATGTATATATATATATATGTATATATATATATATATATATGCTTATTCAACCCGTTCGACCTTAAATACTTAAATGAATTTAATACGAATCCTTTAAATTGGATTCGCCATCTTTTAGTCATACTCAATCCTGAGTTTATGACTCATATTCATCATTAACCGTTTCTCAGCTAACGAATATAATGCATATTATTTAAGAAACCAGGCATTATTTGAAGTCTTTTTATTGTGCGACCTTCCCGGTTCGCACAAAGACAACAATTTGACCCGTTTAACTTTCCTAGCGACATCCATCGCCTTATTTCACCAAAGTTTTGACCCGTTTGGTTTCGTTGGCGAATTCTATCGCTCTCACACAACCATACATGTATAATTCAGATCACTTTGACCCCTTTAAACCTTATAGCGGAATCTACCATTTCCACGTTTTTACTTAACGCTATACACTAGTTATTTCGACCTGTTAATACATACGAAATCCTCCGTTTCGGTTATAACCAAACTTCATAACGATTTAATCATTGTTCAAGTAACTAAACATAAGATAATAACGAGATTTTATGAAGCGTATAGCCATGTACCGTTTAAAGCTTTCCTTTCAAACGGTTATCCGGTCCTCCTTGATTACTTGAGATTCCACCCAAATTTCCTATAAAATTGAATTCGGACACTTCCCTTAGAATTCACAATTCTATATTCAACATTAAATGCTTTTAACTTAATCAAATAAGTGATTCTTTCAACATTTTTTCAAGTTCATTCAAGCATTTTATTAAACATGTTATGTGCACAATCATTACAATAACATTACTATGTTTATAAGTAATTTGTTGACCATATCAAATAAATTTTTTCATATTCATATGACATGAATACCATAACCAACACTTGAAATTACATCATAACAATCAAATAACTTCAATTATCCTAATGATTCAAGTGTTTGTAACAAAACTCATATACCCTCATATGATAACTCATGAATTCAATTGATTATAACCCAATTTCACTAAATTCTCAACTAGGGTTGATTCCTAGACTTGTAATCATCTTAATTTAACCATAATATCAAGAAATCTTTCAAGAATTTCATTCATGAGAATTCATAACAATCAAAGTTTTACCAAAGATCAAAATTGAGCATACCTTTTGATTGTAACACCCCAATCGCGTAACACGCGGCGAAATATCAGGGAGTCACGTTACAAATTGCCCACAACAACTGGTACTAAATTGTTTCATTATTGTTAACATCGTTTTATAAAAACATATAATACATGTAATTGTCTTTTGTTTAAAGGAGTCTAAGGCCTGGATGCAATCATACGCGTTGCATGCTTGAATAATCGAAAACCTGAAACATATGTGAAAATGAGAGTCAGCAATGAAGCTGGCGAGTACATAGGTTTTATTCTCCAAATAAATGGCAAAAGTTTGATATTGCAATACTTTGACAACTACGAGAGTTGTCAATCTAAAATGAAATCTTGAAGCCAAAGAATGGCAAAAGGTTTAGTATTGCAATATGTTATCTTGATTGTGAAAACTTGTGACAATGAGTTTTGTATATGACAATATGATTATTACTAGGTAATTTTTATGACATTGAAAATTATACTTTGTAATCACACTGAAATCGTCATAAAACTTGTGAGTGTGTTATTAGAAATCCAATCAAGGATATTACAAGTTTTGTCCTTTATTTTTTTCTCAAATTTCAGGCGTTGTTCTTTACCTTTAAAATTGATGACTTTTATACTTAATGTTTGAAAATGTTACACGTTATGTCCTTTAAGACAAACCCAGTTAGAATTTTTTGTTAAGTTATGTCATGTGCATTGCACACGAGGGTAGAATAGTCATTTCCCCTCCCTACTTTGTTTCCCCCCTTTTAAAACCCTAATAATACCCTGATTCATCTTCAACCCCAATTGATCTTCAATCCCAAACCCTAATTCCCAAAATCAACTGTTTGCAAAAAAATTCTCAACCCAAAATTATCACCATGATATCTGAACACCACCATCTGCTTCGTTTAGTCAGCCACCGCAAACCACCATCCCTACTCGACCTCACTTATTGACACCACCACTAATCTTTCAAAATTAACAGATCGGTGCTCGTAAATAAAAGATCTAAACATACACAAAGTTACTGAGATGAATCGGGTAGCCAAAGTCTCTTCAGAACTAACCAGAACTTGAAGAGGGTTGTCGGAACCATAGATCTGGCGCCAAGAAACGTCACCTACACTTGAGCCAACTGCTTGACTCCACCAAAATCTCGTTGTATACCTGCATCACTGTAATGCCACCACCATCTCTGCCTCCCTTCTTCCACCTGTGGTGCAAGCACAACAACCAAGCGCCGCCTCGCTGCATATGCAAATACAGTACGAGTACAAGCATTAGCGAAGAACGAAATCTCAGTGGATGCATTGTTATTAATCGACCGCATATGTCGAAAGATATGAGGTGGCGGGCGATTAATCATACGATGAAACAAAACTGGTTTCTCGGATTGAGACATTTCAATTTTGTTGCAGAAGGTTGATTTTGGGAATTAGGGTTTGGGGTTGAAGATGAATTAGGGGTGTTATTAGGGTTTTAAAAGAGGGAAAACATAAGTAGGGAGGGGAAATGACTATTCTACCCTCATGTGCAATGCACATGACATAACTTAACAGAAAATTCTAACTGGGTTTGTCTTAAAGGACATAACGTGCAACATTTTCAAACATTAAGTACAAAAGTCATCAATTTTAAAGGTAAAGGACAACGCTTGAAATTTGGGACAAATATAAAGGACAAAACTTGTAATTTACGCTAATAAAAATATTGAAATATGTCATAACTTGTGTGAGTATTACTAAAATCAAGTCAATGATTTATAATAATACTTTGGATATCCTTCTAAGAATCTAACATATGAAGATATGGAAGATTCTACAAGGATTATGATACTTGAACATTGAATCAATTGAACACATAAATCCTAAAGTGATTTGGATAATGCTACGAGAGTAATACAATAAGAATACTTATATATAGGAAGTACCAGCGGCGTATCCACCATGTTCTTATGGTATTACACTCGTTTCGTTATCTAAATCACAACTAACCACATAAACACATAATTTATAACAACCCTCCTGAATATTTTTCGACGCCCTAATATATTTTAAAATACCCCTATATGTCTCTAAATATACCCCGTATGTGAAAACCAAGCCCAAAATATGAAATACCATTAAAAATTAATTAAAAATAGAAAAATGGGGTTCTCGCGGGGCGCGTAAGCCACCCCTTGAGCTTACGCGGGCTGCGACAGCTATAGGATCAGATCGCACCCTGTGTTGACACGTGTCAAACACGTGTTGAACCTATACGTATGACCCGGATCACCTACGCCTAGACCCCCTATTACGCGGGCCGCGTAGGCCTAAGCCTTATCTTACGCGGGTCGCGGGAGACTTGGATTACAGCCCTATATAAGAAGGCATCGGGCCTTTAGTCGAAACTCGCTCAAATCTTTTCTTTCTCAACGAATTTCTACGTAGTATAAGTAATTTCCGAGCATTATACCCCCTAATTAACGAAGTTCTGCCCCGATGTAAGTATTATAAGCCCGGTTACGTATTAGATATGCTGCCCGATTGATCCAGGGTTCCGTAACGGCTGTCGAGGTTCTGCCCGACGTAGTCGTTAGAATGCCGTCTCGGGGAGGGTATTACTAATGTAAATGATGGGTTATTATACTAACATATGTGCATTGTGAAAATTATAGATTATCACCAGGAAACCTTAGAAGAAAGCTAAGTCAGCAATGTGAGTAATCTCCTTTTTGTAAATTGTTTTTACAAAACCTTAAATGTTTTACAATGCTATTAAGCAGTGATTGAGTCTTTGTAGTTCTTCAATTACTGCCGGCATGTTGGGGTTTTGTATACAAAATGTGGAACACGTTACCATTGGACAACGAGTTAGCCAATGTGTAATATGACCCACCAGTCAGGATTGACAATACTGAATGAGTAATTGTGTAGAAATAAACAATGTGGTTGCTCTCAATACTGTTAAAAGATAAAATGTTTCTTGATTAAACTGGGATTCACTCACCAGTATTTCCCACTGACAAATGTTTTTGAAACGCATTTCAGGTAACAAAATGTAAAAGCCAATTAGAAGAAAGCCAGCTAGAGAGCACTGACGGCTTGGAAAAATGTGGCTATAAAAGTTACCTAAAAGACGATGTTTTAAATTCAATAAAATAGGGTTTATCCCTATAAACATGTTGTAATAAGAAGATTGGGTTTTACCCATGTGTTTATTAAATATGGTGGTTTTACTCTAATAAACATTTCCTAACTACGGTCCTGATGAAATTTCCGCTGCCAAAATAATAATAATGATAGACAAAAATGATACCACCATAGCTGGTCTCGCGGCCGCCCGTTCCCGGGATAGATAGGGGGCGGGGGTTGCGACAGAAGGTGGTATCAGAGCTAAGCCACTGATTCAGCCACAGAAGTGTTCTGCTGACATCAATATATTATTTAAATTGTTAGGAAAATTGATTATGGAAATACGTGCATATCTGTATTTTATTGTTTTGTGTTATTTGACTATTTGTTAGTTTTCAGTATGAGTGATCAAGGACCCTCAGACGTGTATCGTCAATTGTCCGATTCACCTAGGAGTGAAGGTACCTCACAGCCTGCCCTCTCTGGGTATGCCGCTGATAATGAAGAAGGGATGTTTGTCTTTAAGGCTCAGTCTGAAGAGCCATTCCCTCAGAAAAAGAGAGGATGGTTCAGTAAGGGAGCATTTGAGCGTAGGAAAAGAATGCGAAAGTTGCAACAGCAAAGAGTCCTAGCAGCCGCAAAGCGAGAGTCAGATGCCCATACACAGGATATGCTTAATAGAAGCCTGGCTAACTTCCATATCCTAGCAACAACTGCTGCTGACCCAAACCTGGAACAATTAGTAGCCCCACAACCCTTACCTTTGTTCCCTACTAAGCTGATGGAGATAGAGGATAACCCTGAAAATCAAGTAGAAATGCATGATTTCAACCCTGGGGAGATACCTAGGATACCAGCCCCTAATCCCTTAGACCCGGGTTATGATCCATGGTTCAATGATCATAGGGATTATGTGTCGCGCTACCACCTAAACGACGAACCCATGCCGAACTTAGCAGCCTATCCAGGTCTGGATGTCACACCCTCAAAATCCACACGCGGAGTATTACCGCGAGGCGTGTGACGACCAGGATCTTAGCCACTAATTATTTTGAACGGATTAGTTATTGTTATAAACATTAGCATAATTAGTGACCTAATTTAAATTTTTCAAAACATAGTTTAAGTTCACAACGGAAAGGGAAAGAAGACGCATCATAATTGAAACCACAAGTTTATTATCGTGTTACTTACGAACCACGTACTCCATCCGATTGCAACGTCCGTCCAAAGTTGTACCGAGCAACCTGCAAAGCATGCAGTAGAGTGTCAACATAACGTTGGCGAGTTCACGTGTTTACAGTTTTCCAGTTTTAATTTCCAAAAACTTGTTCCAACCAGTTAATTTATCCGTTTATACATGCCATGGGGAGCTACCCCATAAGTAAGCTACTAAACTGTTTTTACAATACCGAATACTATTCATCCGTACATTTCCGTAGAGTGCCCCGTTTGTCAATGTTCTATCATCATTGACGGTTGCCAGAGTACATTAGTTCACTCCCGATCCCATACGCGGGCACGGTGTGAGGTTGGTGAGACCTAAATAGTGCTATCAACTAATAACCCGTTCGCCCGACCCCGACGACTAATCGGTATTAAGTAGTAGGGACTTGAGTGATAGAGTTTCGTTTAGTGTTGCTCGTTGCATTCCGTATAAACAATAATTAACTAAGAGTCCCGCATAAGGGGAGAAAAGTAGTTTGTATCCCTCACAAGGGGATAGCGTTGTTACCCGTATCCCACACAAGGAGATAGAAATACCGTATCCCGCACAAGGAGATAGTAAGCAATCCCAAACCAGGAAAAGTGTTTCGTTCCGTTTCCCAACCACCGGGAACGCATGCTTTAAGTAAAAAGTAGTGAACTCACCTTTGCTTTGCTCGGTAGTTAATTTACTTGTGTTACGTTGGTTAACCATACCCTATTATGGTTTATAAATATTTATTAGGTTCGTGTGCAAGTAAAAGTCACATACAACTACACGTATCTAACACATAGCACGTAAGTCATACTAGCATATACGTTATTGGGCCTATCCTAGCATGCAAACAGTTAAACAGTAACAGTTAAACATTAACAGTGGCACGTAGTCCAAAACATCGGTTTGTGCGGCCCAATAACTAAGCAGAGTGGTCCAGTCGAAACCGGGTGGTCTCGACTCGAGAACAAGAGGTCTCGAGTCGCAACCATGAAGTTCCGAGTCGCAACCAGAGTGGTCTCGAGTTGTGCATAACTGAGTCGCAACCTTGAGGTCTCGAGTCAGGCTTGAGTCAAGATCAGAAGATCTCGAGTCGCAACCATGCCGGTCTCGAGTCCTTACGTGTGAAGTGTATGGTTTCGAGTCGCAATCTCGGATGAAACCCAATCAAAATTCCACCATGGAATCTTTCTAGAACCCTTACCCAGATGTACGAACCAATCAAAATTCCTTAACATGCCTTATTCTTCCGTACAATACCAAATTAGATCAAACCAACATATTTCAAATATTTATCATATCATTCAAACAGTTCATTATTTTTGGGTTTTCATTACCAGCAACATATTCATTCTAATATAAATCTTGCAACAATATTTCTTTCACAACTTTGACAATCATTCGAACCCTTATGTATCCATAAAACAAACAGACAACAACTCTCATATATGCATAACTTAGAGCCTTGAACCTTATGCATCAAACAACTAACAAGTTTCATATATCAACAGTTTATCAACATTTCTTATTTTGATCACCAATCACAGTTTTTCATTTGAGCACTATTATCAAATCATCATTATCCTAATGAAACCCAACAGTCATCCTAATGTCATGATTCAAACAGTGAATTTCTTACCATTATTTTTAAAACAACACAACATCACGGACCACCATATTTATGATGTCAAGATTAGCATGTACCCTTTTCCCATCCATCATTTACAAATTTTTATTACCAAAATCTCTTAATAGACCACTCATTGCAAGCACAAACTAAACATCATAAATCATACAAAACACGAAAGCAGCTAGTCAAGTTCATCTCGGCCTTTTAAAGAAAATCACCAAAAACACAAGTCGGCCAATTTGAAAGCACCCTACAGGGCATCCCTAAACCGTTCAATACACAAACAAGCATCTAAACCAACAAGCAGTCATACATATATAAGATCAGGAATCAAAAGAACACGTACAGTGGCTGAATGTTATCCGACAGGTTAGAATGCTGCCGTTGACCCCTTTGCTGACGTCACCTTGCTAGAAACCGAACCGCCGTAGCTGAGACACCGCCATCGTCATCGTATCAGCATCACCTCCGCCGCCGTAGTGCCTCTGCTGTCACCGGTCAGTCGTCGTCTGCCACCGCCATCATCGTCGCGGCATAACTCCATCACCATTGTCGCCGCCGTGCTCCGCCGCGACCCGCCGCGGCTCTGGTTTGTTACCATCGGCCATCATCAGCAACTCACTATTTCTCATCTGAATCCTGATGTGTATATGTGTTTTAAGAGGAAGGAGGGTGTTGCAGTCTAAGGGATGGAAGAAGGAGGGTTGTAAGTGTATGAAGGTGTGTGACGTCGGAGAAGAAAGGGCACCAGCCGGAATCCGATTTCCGGTCACCGGAATCTGAACAGGGAAGAAGAGGGAGTTGTGCGGCTGATGTTATGTAGGTTTTTATGTTTATGAAAAATAGGGGGTGAGGGTTTAAGTTGGTTTATATATTGTAGGGTTTAGGTTTAGGGAGTGGGGTTGGGCCTAGCCCAAGTGTATGTGTGGATCCATAATACTTAACGTGTCTAGCTAAAATGAACAGGTCCGATGACAATTAACTTAGATGCGTAAGTGTTTAAAACTCTCATCGCGGTTTATTATTATTTTCGAAAAGAATAATAAAAGAAATAATAATAATATTAATACCGATATTAATAGATGTGCGCGTCACCAAAATACCCTTTACTCGACAATGGGAGTACAGGTTGTCACACTGGACCCTCTAGATCCCTACTACTACGATAACGATGAATACATTAGGGAGATCTTAGAGAATCCGTACCCTCAGGAGAATCCTATGCCCCAGTACTCGGACCCAGTACCAGCACTTGCACCCCCAATGAGTGCAGATAATGTGCATAAGCTCTGAACTTTCGGAGAAGAGATCTTGGAGAATAGTGAGAGGATGAGGCAGGTAGGAGAGCGACTTGTCTGGAAGTACGACGAGCGCAATATGGATTACTGGATGAACCCAGACCAGTAAAGGAGGTAGTGGAGTTGGTAATAATAATATAATAATAATAATGGAAAAAAATATAATATATATGTGTAATAATAATAATAAATGTTGTAGTATAGACCACTTTGGGGTTAGCAATGCATAGTAGTATTGTATTGTAATTTTTAATTTCTAGTATTAGTGTGTATTTGACGCATACTATAATAGAAAGAGTAAAGTCGCAATGCTCGACGCTTTTGGTTAATATGTGTGTTGTGTGGTTGTTACTCAAATTGTTAATTATTTTGTGATATTAATAATTGGTAAATGTTTAAAATTCAGATGGACGACGAAGTAAACCAGGAAAACCAGAATAACGATAACCAGAGTAACATTAACTTGGTTAACGAGAACCCGAACAACAACAATAATGGAAACCAAGTGGATAACAGTGCCATGCAGTATATAGTGGCACAAGGGATAATAGATGCAATGCCATATATTATCAAAACAGCTAGAGAAGCCGAAAATAAAAGTAAACATGATAGTAAGCGACCATCTGAATCTGAAAACAGCGTGAACAATGGACCTGTACTTCAAGTGCCCATTCCCAAAAGAAGGAGAACCGTGTCTTACGATTGTTCTTATAAAGAATTATGGTCTTGTAAACCAATGGAATTCTTGGGCAATGAAGGGGTCGTTGCATCTCTACGCTGGATAGAAAAGACTGAGGCAGTCTTAAGAATAAGTAAATGTGCTGAAGAGGATAAGATAATGTTTGCTTCAAATCTGTTTAAGAATTTAGCACTAGAATGGTGGAACACTATCCTCCAGTCTAGAGGTAGTGATAGAACTTACAATATGGGATGGGAGGAGTTCAAAAACATGGTAGAAAGGAAATTTTGCCCTCCTAATGATAAAGAACAGATAGCAAACAAATTCCTAAGCCTTAGGATGATTGGGGTAGATAGTAAGGGTTATACTACATTATTCTTTGAATATGCTAGAATAGTACCAACCCTTGCTTCACCTGAACCAGTATTAATCTCCCGTTACATCTGGGGATTAATTGGGGAGATTAGACATGTAGTCAAGGCAGCTAGACCTCAAACCATAGAAGAAGCTATAGAACTAGCCAACACCTTGACAGATGAATTAGTCCGTACACGAGAAGAGGATCAAAGGAGAAACCTAACACAGAAGCTGACCCAAGAATTCCATTCTGGAAATTCTAACCGTGGGAGAAATGTAGGTTCTACCTCTGCACCCTACTGTAAGTATTGCAAAAGGAAGCATTCAGGAAGATGCTCCATATACTGTAACTTTTGCAAAATATCTCGACACAAGGAGGAAGACTGCAGGAAAAAGATTAGCAACAAAATATGCTACAACTGCGGAGAACAAGGTCATATCAAGCCTAACTATCCAAAGTTAGCTCTAGCTACGAATACCAAAAATACTAAAAATGCTAGAGCATTTGTTCTGACTGCAGAAGAAGCAAAGATGATCCCGGATGTGATCACTGGTACATTTTTAGTTAATGAGGTTTTTGCTAAAGTATTATTTGACTCTGGTGCGAACCAAAGTTTTATTAATACTTCGTTTTGCAAACTTCTTAATCAATCATTAACTAAACTCCCACAAGAATGTCTAGTAGAGATAGCAAATAGGGAAACCATTAAGATTTCTGAAATCTTGCAGGAAGCAATAATAGAAATTTTAAATCAGAAATTTTTTACAAATATTTACCCCATGAATCTGGTAGGATTTGATGTTGTGTTAGGAATGGATTGGTTAATAGCCAATAAAACCAGTATTTTATGTGATCAAAAGTCAATTCAAGTAAATTCACCAAGGGGTGAAAAGATCACAATTAAAGGAAATAAGTTCTCTAAATCTACAAAATTCATCTCTGTGATGAAAACAACAAGTTATATAAGAAAAGGATCATTAGTGTATTTGATTTCTATAATCACTAACACTAAAGGAAAAGAATTAAAGGATATTCCCATAGTATCCCAGTTTTCAGATGTATTTCCAGAAGAGCTACCAGGGCAACCTCCAAATAGAGAAGTTGAATTCAGAATCCATTTAATACCAGGAACCGCACCAATTGCCAAAGCACCTTACCGATTAGCACCCGCAGAAATGCAGGAACTAAAGAAACAGTTAGATGAACTGTTGGAGAAAGGATTCATACAACCAAGCTCATCCCCATGGGGAGCACCGATTTTGTTCGTTAAAAAGAAAGACGGATCAATGCGTATGTGTATTGATTACCGTGAATTAAACAAAGTCACGATTAAGAATCGGTATCCATTACCAAGAATCGATGATCTGTTTGATCAATTGCAAGGAGCACGATTTTTTTTTCAAAAATCGATTTAAGGTCAGGATATCATCAATTAAAGGTACAAGAATAGGACATTCCTAAGACCTCTTTCAGAACAAGGTATGACCATTATGAATTTATTGTCATGCCATTTGGTTTAACCAATACCCCAGCTGCATTCATGGACATGATGAACCGCATATGTAAGCCATATTTGGATAAATTCATAATTGTCTTTATAGATGATATTCTTAATTATTCTAAAAACAAGGAAGATCATGCAGCGCATCTGCACGCACATCTAAGTTTATTGAGAAAAGAAAAGCTTTATGCTAAGTTTTCGAAGTGTGAATTTTGGTTAGAGCAGGTACAATTTCTTGGACACTTAGTCAATCATGAAGGAATTCATGTAAATCCCACCAAGATCGAGGCGATTACCAAGTGGAAAACCCCTGAGTCACTAACTGAGGTTAGAAGTTTCTTAGGATTAGCCGGTTATTATAGAAGATTTATTCAAGATTTTTCTAGAATAGCCATTCCCTTAACTAAGTTAACCTGTAAATCCATTAAGTTTGAATGGGGACCAAAACAAGAAGAAGCCTTTAGAATTCTTAAGCAAAGATTAACCCATACACCCATACTAGCGTTACCAGAAGGAACTGAAGATTTTGTAATCTTTTGTGACGCTTCCAAACTAGGTTATGAATGTGTATTAATGCAACGTCAAAAGGTTATAGCTTACGCCTCTAGACAACTTAAGAATCATGAAGAGAATTATTCAACCCATGATCTAGAGTTAGGAGCTATAATTTTGCCCTTAAAATTTGGAGACATTACCTTTACGGTAGTAAGTTTACCATATTCACCGACCATAAGAGTTTAAGGTATGTTTTTGGGCAAAAGGAATTGAATATGAGACAAAGACGCTGGATGGAGATACTTAGTGATTTTGATTGTGATATCCAGTATCATGCAGGAAAGGCAAATGTAGTTGCTGATGCTTTATGTCGAAAGTATCATGAAAAGCCAAAAAGAGTACGTTCTCTTAAGTTAAATCTGCAAATAGATTTAAATGATCAGATTAGAAAAGTACAAGAATCAGTAATCAAGGATGATACTGAAAAATTAAAAGGAATGATTAAGGAATTAGAACAAGGAACAGATGGATTTTGGAGATTTCATAAGAAAAGAATGTGGATACCTAAATTAGGAAACCTACGTCACCGTATATTAGAAGAAGCTCATAAGTCTAAGTATATGATGCATCCTGGAAATGATAAGATGTATCAGGATTTAAGGAAAAATTTGTGGTGGATAGGAATGAAAAAGGAGATGGTAGCATATGTCGCAAAATGTTTAACTTATTCACAAGTTAAAACTGAACATCAGAAACCCCCAGGTTTATTGCAACAGCTAGAAATGCCTGTATGGAAATGGGAATTAATAACAATGGATTTTGTTACTAAATTACCCAAAATAAGGAAAGGTAATGATACAATCTGGGTGATTATAGACAGACTAACCAAGTCAGCTCATTTCCTACGAGTGAAAGAAACTTTAAGTATGGAACAGCTAGCTAAATTATATGTAAATGAAATAGTTTCATTACATGGAATTCCTCTATCAATTGTTTCTAACAGAGATAGTCATTTTACCTCTCATTTTTAGACAAGTTTCCAAAAAGCAATGGGAACCAAGTTGAATCTAAGCACCGCTTATCATCCTCAAACGGACGAACAAAGAGAAAGGACGATTCAGACAATGGAAGACATGCTTAGAGCTTGTGTAATTGATTTCGGAGGTAATTGGGACAATCACTTACCATTGATAGAATTTTCTTATAATAACAGTTATCACACAAGTATCAATGCTGCACCATTCGAAGCACTTTATGGACGAAAGTGCTGAACGCCAGTCTGTTTGGCAGAAATTGGAGAAAAGCAACTATCTGGACCTGAGATAGTACAAGAAACAACAGACAAGATCATTCAAGTCAAGGAACGACTGAAAGCAGCACGTGATCGACAAAAGAGTTATGCTGATAACAGACGAAAGCCCTTGGAATTTCAATTAGGAGATAAAGTGTTATTGAAAGTCTCTCCCTGGAAAGGAGTAGTAAGATTCATCAAAAGGGGAAAGCTAAGCCCTAGGTATGTTGGACCTTTTGAGATTATAAATGTTGAATTATTTTAAAATTTGCTCTACTAGTGGTCATCAGAAAATTTATTTTTGGGTAGAGAATGTGCAGGTTATTTGAGTGATAGAGAGACAGGTTCTGATACCTGAAGATTGTGTGATTTCAACATGCCAGACTGCGATCCCAGCATATCGAAAGGGGGAGTCTGAAGACATCCGAGTAGAGATTGTTCGTTAGAAGTCTGTTGATGATGAAAAGAGAAGAGAGAAGATTTGAGGATACTTACAACATCAGACACTTCAAAGAGTTCGAGAGGACTGATAAAGACTGAAGATTGTGAAGACTCGACACTTAAGACTCGTCAACATCTGAGGGGGAGTCTATTAGTGCATACATCTGTTGTCTTCGTCTTATATCGAGTCTCGGGTTCGTTGCGGATCTGAACAAGCATGACATCACATAGGTGACATCATAAATGACATCACATAGGTGACATCATTGATGACATCACAACTTGGAATGCATGAAAAAGTTTGAAGCTTGTCGTTTGAAAGCTTGACCGTTTGAAGAGGTGATCGTTTGAAGCATGTCGTGTCCGTTTGAAATGTGTTTTGCCACTTTCAAACGGTCAGGTCCTTCCTATAAATACCCTTCAAACTTTCATCATTTGTAACTTTTAAAAACTTTCCGGCCAGAGCAACGAAGTGCTGCCGAAGTGTTGTCATGTTGTAAAACATTGTGAAATCAATATTACAACAGTTTTAAGCGTGAATCTAGCTGAATTGAACTTTACACGTCTGTTTCCGCCTTTCGTGTTTAGATAAACTCTTCTGATCGACTCGTTCGGGTCAGAAAATGATCCTACATTAGAAGAATAGGACCAGTAGCCTATCAGCTACAACTGCCAGAGGAAATGGCAGGAATACATGATGTATTTCATGTATCTTGTAGTACCTCTTAAGGATATAGAGGTAAATGAGCAACTTAAGTTTGTAGAAAGACCACTACAGATTGAAGAAAGGAAAGTTAAGAACCTCAAGCACAAGAGATTAGTTCTAGTCAAAGTGAAGTGGGACTCCAAAAGAGGACCAGAATATACATGGGAGCTTGAATCAGAAATGCAAAGGAAATACCTACACCTGTTCCAGTAGACCTCGAGGACAAGCTCTAAAACAAGGTGGGGAGGATATAACAACCCTCCTGAATATTTTTTGACGCCCTAATATATTTTAAAATACCCCTATATGTCTCTAAATATACCCCGTATGTGAAAACCAAGCCCAAAATATGAAATACCAATAAAAATTAATTAAAAATAAGAAAAATGGGGTTCTCGCGGGGCGCGTAAGCCACCCCTTGAGCTTACGCGGGCCGCAACAACTTTAGGATCAGATCGCACCCGGTGTTGACACTTGTCAAACACGTGTTGAACCTATACGTATGACCCGGATCACCTATGGCTAGACCCCCTATTACGCGGGCCGCGTAGGCCTAAGCCTTACCTTACGCGGGCCACGAGAGACTTGGATTATAGCCCTATGTAAGAAGGCATCGGGCCTTCAGTCGAAACTCGCTCAAATCTTTTCTTTCTCAACGAATTTCTACATAGTATAAGTAATTTCCAGGCATTATACCCCCCTAATTAACGAAGTTCTGCCCCGATGTAAGTATTATAACCCCGGTTACGTATTAGATACGCTGCCCGATTGATCCAGGGTTCCGTAACGGCTGTCGAGGTTCTGCCCGACGTAGTCGTTGGAATGCCGTCTCGGGGAGGGTATTACTAATGTAAATGATGGGTTATTATACTAACATATGTGCATTGTGTAAATTATAGATTATCACCAGGAAACCTTAGAAGAAACCTAAGTCAGCAATGTGAGTAATCTCCTTTTTGTAAATTATTTTTACAAAACCTTAAATGTTTTACAATGCTATTAAGCAGTGATTGAGTCTTTGTAGTTCTTCAATTACTGCTGGTATGTTGGGGTTTTGTATACAAAATGTGGAACACGTTACCATTGGACAACGAGTTAGCCAATGTGTAATATGACCCACCAGTCAGGATTGACAATACTGAATGAGTAATTGTGTAGAAATAAACAATGTGATTGCTCTCAATACTGTTAAAAGATAAAATGTTTCTTGATTAAACTAGAATTCACTCACCAGTATTTCCCACCGACAAATGTTTTTAAAACGCGTTTCAGGTAACAAAATGTAAAAGCCAATTAGAAGAAAGCCAGCTGGAGAGCACTGATGGCTTGGAAAAATGTGGCTATAAAAGTTACCTAAAAGACGATGTTTTAAATTCAATAAAAGAGGGTTTATCCCTATAAACATGTGGTAATAAGAAACTTGGGTTTTACCCATGTATTTATTAAATATGGTGGTTTTACTCTAATAAACATTTCCTAACTACGGTCCTGAAAAATTTCCGCTGCCAAAATAATAATAATGATAGACAAAAATGATACCACCACAGTTGGTCTCGAGGCAGCCCGTTCCCGGGACAGATAGGGGGCGGGTGTGACACCTATGCCTCCATGGCCATCAAACAAATACCAAACCAATGAAATATTTTATTTCATACTCGGGATTTGTATAAATATGTGAGCCATTTGCACATATCAAATTTTGTTCGATTTCGAGCTCTAAATCGCTTTCTGGGGAGTTATACGCGAACTGATGCTAAAACGTAATCAGTTTAACGCAACAAACATTCCAAAACAGTGACATAGGCTTAACATACCTTAAATAACCCTTACATAACTTAGAAATAAGTTTTGGAATGTTTGGTGTGTCGAAATCAAGTTTATTCGCTTAAAGGGACTAATTTCGACAAACTATGAAAGTATGCCGATTCGTACTGTAACAGACATTCCAGAACTTGATCCTAAGTTAAACATACCCTAAATATCCTTTACATAGCTTAGAAATAGGCTTTGAAGAGTTCGGTATGCTATAATAAACTTTTTGGTCATTCAGGGACTAAAAGCGTCAAAAAGTGCATAAGTTTGCATTTTCGCGCATATATTACGTTCTGAATACATCCGGACATCCAAAAATTTATGTAATAATTAAAATATTTTATTCTAGTGATTGGCATGATAAAATTCCATTCGTCGCATAATTTGGATCGTTTTTCGCATCCGTCCGTGTTTCGTCGTAATTAACAGAACAACGCAACCGTACGGCCAAACGAACCGACATCCGAGATGTTTTTGAGCATGTTTCATGTTCCCTATACTTTAACTTCATTATAGAGCCTTTAAATGAGGTTAACGGGCCTTAAACGTGTCAAAAATGCATCAAAAATCAAGTTCGGAGTCTCAGGGGCCTGTTCTGCCTTTTTGTGAAACTTGCTGACCTGCACAAGGCTTACGGACCGTAAGCACAAACCCATACAGTCCGTAAGGACCCCCCAGATCAGCAAAAGACATTTTCTTTAAAAACCAGCTACTCCTTTGTTTTGCACATGGTTTCTTTGATTCTATGGACTGGTTTTGGACTCCCCTAGTTTTCTAAAACAACGGGTACACATGGAGGGCCAAGATTTAAGCTCGGATTTCAAGAAACGATCCTAACGGTTCTACGAAATCTATAAATACCCAAGCCAATTTCATTTCACCTCACACCTTGATTCATTTCTGCTCTAAGTTGGGGTTTCCACACCTCATACCTGAGCAACTTGAATCAAACCTCCACTCTTGGACCTCTTGTAAGTATTCTTTCGTTCTTTTATGCGTTTTTAAGCGTGAAAGTCAAACAGTGTTTGACTTTCTACATTTACCAGTTTATGGTCAACACGAAGTTCGTTTGAACTTCACTACGTGATCGTAATCACGATGGTTATAGTCCCTTGTGACTATACCTACTGATTACTAGGGGTGAGCAAAAGTTGGGTCAACCCGAAAAAACCCGAGAACCGGACCAAGAATTTCCCGAAACCGAACCGATATTATATATAATACATGGTCCTCGGTTCTTAATTTAACAAGAAATCGGGTTCGGTTCGGTCTCGGTTTTGGACCGAAGGTAATCAAATTGTCTAAAAGTGGAATAATGTATTATTATAGAATGCATTTTACTTGGACACGCCTACCAATTTTGACTAGTTCTGCACATTAAGTAACCGACTTAAAATTACAATTATGACTTATCTAAGTCCAATATTGAATCATGATCAGCACATCTACCCAAAAACATATAACCGACTTGTTGACATAAAATAATAAAAGCAGCGATTAATCAATACAATCACTTTATAAACATTCGATCCAAGCAGCTGTGAAATATGCCATATAATCAATTAATCGATGAAAGTAGGAGAAAAATGGGAAGAATTGGGTATAGTTAACATGCCTTGAAATCTGGATGATGATAGCAATAACAGGGAATTCTCTGGATCAAATTTTGAAGTAATATGGAATGTATTTGCAGGTTTAACATACCTTGAAAGTCGGTCTCGGGTATTAGACGACCCGATTGAGTAAAGGACCGATACCATAGGGTCCACTCTTCGGTTCTCCATATTTAATAAAATCGGTTATCGGGTCGGGTATTGTGCGGGTCGGGTCGGTTAGTGTAGTATGCTCACCCCTACTGATTACCACGTTATTTAGGCATAGTGACGAGTTATAGTTTCGGTCAAAATGCGCGTTTATGCGTATTTTGCAACCAAACTATCTTTAGGTATCAAAACCCTTTGTTTTGATATCAAACTTTTTTTCAAACTTCATTAAACATGTTTTAACATGTTTAGCTAGTCACTTTAGGTTTAGTGCTTGTATAGGGTTATAAGATAAGCGGTCAAAACAACCGCTTAAACTTTCGAACCCGACCCGTTTGGTCGATCATTAGGATCCGACCAAACACATTAGGTGACCATAGTTGTATAGGGAATAACCTTCCGAGGTTATACCTTATGGTCACTACGTTTAGTTAGTTGTATGATATGTAGTTTATATGCCTTAGGAAAATGACCAAAATGCCATTTTTACGCATAAATTCATTTTAAGCATATGTAACCTAAATTTTGACATCTAATCTGATTGGGCAACATTATTAGACATGTTAAGGCATATATTACTTATCATAGGACTAGTTAGGCGGTCCGCACGCGTTTTACGCGAACGACACGTTAAAGTAGCGTAAGCTACCTAAACGGGCATAAGCACTTAGGTTAGGTTTCGTTTTAGTATGTAGGCTTTGTTAAACCACATCATACGAGTTCCAATACTCATTTGGTCTATGAAACCTCATTCTATCCGATCTTCCGATTTAGGTCCGGTTATTAATGTAGTTACCTATATTAGGTGCCGTTTGATTTCATGATCCCTCTAGCTTTGCTTGGTTGTTATTCAAGACTTCTAAGCACCCTTAAGTGAGTACATAGACCCCTCTTTTACTGTTTTTCAAACATTTTGGGGTGAAACACATGTGCCTACTTGTTACTTTCATGCTTTTCATGTTTTCATATCATACTTGCTATGTTCATTAGTACACGTATAGTACATGATTTCATTATGTTTCATGCTATGTATGTCCATTTAGTGCATACTTAGTACATCGTTTTACATTACATTTTATGCTATGTATGTCCATTTAGTGCATACTTAGTACATTGTTTTACATTACATTTCATGCTATGTATGTCCATTTAGTGCATACTTAGTACAATATTTTACATTACATTTTATGCTATGTATGTCCATTTAGTGCATACTTAGTACATTGTTTTACATTACATTACATTTCATGCTATGTATGTCCATTTAGTGCATACTTAGTACATTATTTTACATTACATTTTATGCTATGTATGTCCATTTAGTGCATACTTAGTACATCGTTTTACATTACATTTCATGCTATGTATGTCCATTTAGTGCATACTTAGTACATTATTTTACATTACATTACATTACATTTCATGCTATGTATGTTCATTTGTTGCATACTTAGTACATTATTTTCATAAAACATGCTTACATTTTGGTATGACACTTGGTTTGTTTAAATGGGACAAAAATACATTCATTAACATTGATCACGCCGCTCGTTAGTAGGTAATGGTACCATTGGAATTGACAACTCCCGTTCCTGAAATCCTAGGTTTGTTTGGATGGAAGGAATGACCGAATTCGATACACATAACTTAGATAAACCTTTAATTTGTTTAAGGGTTTGTCGCCACAGTCTCAAGGCTTGAATGTATGCATTTTCACAATACCGCATAGATGTTTGTATCAGTAAATCATACATTATTTTACAAAGCATTACTTTTGATTTATTCAAATACTTTGTTTTGTGCAATATACATATGGTTTAAGTAGTCACTTTTTACTTGCCACACATGACATTTGTTTACACATTTCATGATTTACATTTGACAATAGACATGGTTTTTCACAAAAAACATTTTGACATTTGATTATACATAAACATTTTTACATTGGTGGTTTGTTTGGTAAGTGATTTAAGTAACGAGGCGTGTGTAATATGATAAAAGCATGGTGGATACGCCGCTGGTACTTCCTATATATAAGTGCTTTTATGGTATTACATATCGTAGCGTTATTTAAACCATTTCAATTTTGACATATTACATTTTACACAATTAACATATCATTACAAAACATTGTTTTACAAACAACATATTTTATACAAATTCATTTTTACTTGGTTATTTATTTAACCATACATATTTCTTTTATATCATCTATTTCCTTATCGATTTTTATATGATTTATAAAAGAAAAATATTTTACAAGGTTCATGACTACTTTTGTTAAACATTTTCTTTAAACTTACAAGTCATGAATCTTAAATCGATAAAACCTATGTATCTCACAGGCATTTTTATGCTGACGTACCTATTTTCACATGTGTTTTCAGGAAATGATGCATAGGATTGATCAAGATACACTTAGGCGGACTTGGGCCTTAGTGACATTAAAAGATGCAAGACTAGTTAAATATGTTATGATTCTTTGTTTTAAGACATTGTAACCTCTATTAATTCAATAAAACAAAACTTAAATTGTCCATGTGTTATGAAACAATGATTCTGTTACAACACTCCCCAACGTTTCCGCCACGATTTGTTGTTTTACGTTGTCGGGGTGTGATAGAAGAGTTGGTATCCGAGCTCATGGTTATAGGGAATTAGGTTGTTAGTAATGCTTTGACCTAGTCTATAACCTTCCAAGGACCCTAACACAAGATCCTTGTGTTTAGATCTTAAAACAATACCGTCATTATCCTTAGGTGACAACCACAACCAGAACATAAATTTCGAATCCGCTTCGAAAACCAATCTTCCATTCTAGGATGATTGATTACTAGGTTTTGAACCCTCTAAGTTTTCAAAATCTCGTCAAAGTTGGGTCTTATAATGTGAACTCATGCAATCTGGAAGGGTGGATGCCTGTACTCTGAGTTTTCTTTCTAAGGCTTGAGTGTTCGTACGAATCCGCATAATCGGACCAGTCACTCTTACCTGGGAACTCCTGGGGTGAGTGTCCACTTATAGGATAAAGCATGTCTTCGCGATACATTAATATGACCCGATTACTTTGATTAGTCACCGTCTCATTTGTTTGCCTTAGGTAACAAACAAATGATCGCAAATTTTATGCGTTGTCATTCTGTTTTGATTATTCGATAGCATTTCACTTGTTTCTTTGTATGCCTTTCATTTCTTCTAGAATGTCTCTTCATCGCAACGACGCTCAGATATCCGAGCAGACTGCAAAATTTGCCCAGCGAATAGGCGAAGTAGTCCTGAAGACTGTTGAATTAGCTACTGCCATGTATCGTCTCTAGGATGAAGCCACTTAAGAGTCACCAATGGAGACAGAGGCCAAGCCTTCACCAAAACCAAAGAAACGTAAAGCTTCAAAGAATCCCGCAGGGGTTGCACCAAAACAGGCAGGACCTAGCCAAGTGACAGCACCGCCAACCAAGAAGCCATACAACGGAACTGCACTCTTGTGCAACCAATGTAGCCTTCATCATCAGGTTAGTGTGAAGTGCCGCAAATGCCAAATTTGTGGACTTGTAGGTCATATAGCAAGGGTTTGCCCAACTGCAGCTGTACCAAATCAAGCTGGTGACAATCCTGCTCAAGCTCGTTTCTCACCGGGGTCTTGCTACAACTGTGGCGAGATGGGCCATTTCCGAAGGGATTGCCCAAAGCTTGCTAATGCAAATCTGACCCACGGATGAACATTTGGCTGATTAGAAAATGCTGCTGCTTTGAATAATTTGAATCTTTTGTTGAACCCTGAAACAATCTGTTTTATTTATAAATAAATTGTTGTTAACAATTCTGATGTACAAGTGTAGTTACATGTGTGTATGGCATTTCCCTATGATACCTACATCAAGGAACTATGTTCTTTACAAACTACTCTTGTGGTTCTCCCATTCAAGAGATCTGTCACACCCCGACCACGTAAAACATCAAATCATGGCGGAAACGTCAGGGAGTGTTGTAACAGAATTATTGTTCCACAATTAAAATTTCATTCTATTTAACAACCAAAGGTGGAATACATTGTTTCAAAACAAGAACCAAAGAGTACACAACATAATTAAACTAAGTCTATCTTTATTTTAAGTCTCTAAGGCACAGGTCCGCCCTAGTGTCACGATCATCATCCTAAGCAACAGCTCCTGAAACACATGTGAAAATAGGTACGTCAGCATAAAAATGCCTGTGAGATACATAGGTTTTGTGAAAATAGGATTCATGACTTAAGTTTAAGAAAAAGTTGTTTAACAAAAGTCAGTCATGAACCTTGTTAATTGTTTTGTTTTATAAATCATTTGAAAAGCGATGATAAAGTAGATTATAAGTAAAAGAGTAATGTGAGGTTAAATGAATAACCAAGTAAAATGAGTTTTGTATAAAATAAGTTGTTTGTAAAACAATGTCTTGAAAAATATGTTATTTGCATAAAATGTTATATGTCTAAATTGAAATGATTCAAATAACGCTACGATATGTAATACCATACAAGCACTTATATATAGGAAGTACCAGCAGCGTATCCTGCTTGTATCATATTACACACGCCTCGTTACTCAAATCATTTTACCCAAACAAACCACCAATGTAAATTGCCCATGTCTAAACCATTTGTCAAATGTCTTTGTGTAAATCATGTCAAAATGTTTATGTCAAAATGTAGTCCATGAAATATGTATATCAATATCAAAATGTCTATGTCAAATATGTAATGTGTAAACAAAATGTCATGTATGGCAAGTGAAATATATATATATATATATATGTGTGTGTGTCTACTGAGCCACAGATAAAAAAATGCACAAAACAATGTATTGAAGTAAAACGTGGTTTAAATCAACGTTATGTCTTGTGGATATGCATGCCATACTGAATACTAACATTTATGCGGTATTGTAAAAATGCATACATCCAAGCCTTGTGACTGTGGTGATAAGCCCTTAAACAAATTAAAGGTCTATCTGTGTTATGTTTTATCGAATTCGGTCATTCCTTTCATCCAAACATACCTAGGATGTCAGGAACGGGAGTTGTCAATTCCTATGGTACCATTACCTACTAACGAGCGGCGTGATCAAAGTTAATGAATGTATATGGTCCCACTTAAACAAACCAAATGTCATACCCCAAAATGTAAGCATGTGATGAAAATGTACTAAGTATGTGGCAAAGTGGACATACATAGCATGTGATGAAAAACAAATGCACTAAGTATGATGAACATACATAGCATGAAAAGGTAATGTAAAACAATGTACTAAGTATGTTCTAAATGAACATACATAGCATAAAATGTCATGTAAAACGATGTACTAAGTATGCTACAAAGGACATACATAGCAAAAACACAATGAAATCATGTACTATAAGTGTACTAATGAACATAGCAAGTATATGATATGAAAAACATGGAAAGCATGAAAGTAACAAGTAGGCATATGTGTTTCACCCCAAAATGTTTGAAAAACAGTAAAAGAGGGGTCTATGTACTCACTTGAGATTGCTCAATAGACTTTAGATATCCACCAAGCAAAGCTAGAAGATCACGGATTTAAACGGCACCTAATATAGGTAACTACATTAATAACGGTCCTAATCGGAGGATCGGGTAGCATGAGGGTTCGTAAACCAAATAAGTGTGGGAACTTATGTAATATGGTTTGACAAAGCCTACATACTAAAACGAAACCTAGCCTAAGTGCTTTTGACCCGTTACGACCCGTTTAGGTAGCTTATGCTACTTTAACGCGTCGTTTGCGTAAAACGCGTTTGGAATCTCTAACTAGCCCTATGACAAGTAAAATATGCCTTAACATGTTACTAAATCAGTTTAGATATCAAAAATTAGGTTACATAGGCTTAAAATGAATTTTGGTGCGAAAAGGGTATTTTGGTAATTTACCTAAGGCATAAGAACTACTTAAGGTATAACCTCGGAAGGTTATTCCCTATACAACTATGGTCACCTAAAGTGTTTGTTCGGATCCTAATGATCGACCAAATGGGTCGGGTTCGAAAGCATAAGCGATTGATTAGATCGCTTACCCTTACGACCCTAGACAAGCACAAATCTAAAAGTGACGAGCTAAACATGCTAGAACATGTTTAGTCAAGTTAGAAAATAGGTTTTGATATCAAAACAAACGGTTTTGATACCCTAGAGTATTTTGGTTACAAAACACGCAAGAATACGCATTTTGGCCGAAACTACGACTTGTCACTGAGCCTAGATAACGTGGTAATCAGTAGGTATAGTCACTAGGGACTATAACCATCGTGATTACGCTCACGTTATGAAGTTCAAACGAACTTCGCATTGACCATAAACTGGTCAATGCAGAAAGTCAAACGCAGTTTGACTTTAACGCTAAAAATGCATAAAAAGAACGAAGGAACACTTACAAAGGGTCCCCGCAAGTATTTGATCCGATTCTCTCTCAGGTAGGAAGCATATGCTTCCACTTAGAGAGCATGAATCAGATTCAAATTGTGGGTTTTGCAAATGAGAATGGAGGGGTATTTATAGTTTTCATACAACCGTTAAGATCATTTCTTGAAAACCGAGATTCAATCCTAGCCGTACACATCGAGCCCACTGTTTTAGAAAACCAGGGGAGCCCCTAGAAATGCTCAAAACCATGTGCACAAGTGTGGAGCAGCTGGATCAAGCTGGAATCAACATTTGGCTATCTGAAACTGGCTTACGGACCATATGGAGTGGGTCTTACGGTCCGTATGCTATCTGCAGAACAGCAACTTTCGCAAAATGTCAGTTTTGACCCCTGTGCGTGTATCGTCGTGTTTTGGCACTTCTAACACCCGTCAAACCCATTTTTAAGCTCCATAAGGATGTTAAAGCATAGGGAACATGAAACATGCTCAAAAATATGTCGGATGTCGGTTCGTTTGGCCGTACGATCGCGTTGTTCGGTAAATTACGACGGAATGCGTATGAACACGAAAAACGATCCAAATTGCGCGACGAATGGATTTTTGACAAGAAAATTACTAAAACATAATATTTTAATGATTACATAAATTTTTGGATGTCCGGATGTATTCAGAACGTAAGTTATGCGCGAAAATGCAAACTTGTGCACTTTTTGACGCTTTTAGTCCCTGAATGAGCATAAAGTTTATTTTAGCACACCGAACCCCTCAAAGCCTATTTCTAAGCTGTGTAAAGAATATTTAGGGTGTGTTTAACTTATGATCATGTTCCGAAATGTTTGTTACAGTTCAAATTGGCATACTTTCGCAGTTTGTTAATTTTAGTCCCTGTAAGCGAATTAACTTGATTTTTGTCATACCAAAGCCTTCAAAACTTATTTCTAAGTTATGTAAAAGTTATTTAAGGTATGTTAAGCATAGATTGATGTGCCGGAGTATTTTTCGTGTTAAACTGACTACGTTTACGCACCAGTTTGCGTATAACTCTCCGGAAAGGAATATAGAGTTTGAAATTGAATAAAAGTCAAAACATGAAAAACATCAAACATAAACAAACAAACATTGGTATCAAATAACTTTATTTCATTGATAACTGAACTGTTTACAATGATTACAAGCACAAATGTCACAAGATCACTCATAATTTCCCCTAAAATTCTAAAGTACTCATTTCATTCTAAGAAATGAAGTACAGGAAATAAAGTGACATTATGAGTAATCATGTTTTTTTTTGCACATCTGTATCCTTAAATCCTTGGTTAGATAACTAAGGGTAATTTTTCGATCTCATACCCATTACATTCTGGTTTCATAACCACAAACATAGTATGAGTTTTCAAAACAACCTTCATGATTTCAAAATATTCCATATAGTTTGAAAACATTTTTTTAACATAGTATATTTGCTTAATATATCAAGTGCATGATTTCAAAAAGCATCATTCATGTTTTCAAAAACCTTATACGTAATTTCAAAATTCATCTTGCATGATTTTATAGATTTTATAAATATACTTATCTAATGCACCTACTTTATGATTTCAAAAGTATTATGTAAGGTTTCAAAAACATTAAACACATTTCTAAAAGATCCCCATGCATAGTTTTCAAAAACATTTTCTCATACATTAACTTAACCTTCAAATTCTGCTTCATATGTTACCTTGGCATATCTAGCGCCTCAACCTCATGAGCATTTTTACCTCATGTTTCGACTTAAGCACGTCTAGTTCAAGGTTTTGAAACGCCTCCCGCTTTTCAAATTCCAAAATCCATATGGGATCTTCTTATCTTCACAATTAGGTCCTGGTGGATGTTTATTACTTAAATCGAAATCCTTAATTGAATTCCTTGTATACCTTAATTCGAATATTACGATTCCTTGTAATCGAAATCGAATTTTCCTTTTTAATCTTCCTATCCTTATAGTTAGATTCTTGGAAATGTTTAAAGTGCCAAATGAAATCCACCAATTGGATACCTGGTGTGCTTTAAATACATGTGCACAATTAACAAACAAATTAACAAAATGATAAAAATTGAAGATCAAGTTAAACAATTTTGTGATTATGTGATTTTGTGTTATGTGTTTTCTTGTGTGTTTTTAATTTCGTTATCCAAGTCCTCGTAGAATCTTTCATATCTCCATATGAGTGATTCATAGTAGGATATTCAAAAGGTACTACCATAAATCCTTAATGGGCTTCTATGTAATAGTTAAGACCCTTGGATTATATAGTACCATTCCATAATTCAAAGAAACCCCTTGAGTGGTCTAAGTCAAAAGATTGATTCAGAATCTGGTTAAGAATGACATGTGGTGATATAGCTGAACAGAATCCTTGGTAGTCTATTTAAATCATTTATTGATTTAATTAAAAGGACCCTATGGTAGTCTAGTCACAATCATCACATGTCCGTTCATTGTTTTCTTCCTCTACACATTATGAAATGCACTATGTGGACTATGCAAGGAATTATGCAATTATGGAAGCATACATAATTATGAAATTCAGTGCAAGGAAACCACAGTAAGATTTATCATGTGTAAGAACCTATAGTGGCCAAAAATAACGAAATGTAAACAATGTAATGGAGGTACGGTGGACACACCAATGACGCTTCATATACTTGTATATAAGTATCCCTCTCACATTACAAGCAGGATGTTATTTAAAGTTACTAGAAGTTCAGAACTCTAACCAATGTTGTTTTTTCTTTTCGACTTCATGTTTCAAGTTCTCACAAGTTTCCTCTAAATAAATTTCGGGACTAAATTTCCTGAAGTAGGGGAGACTGTGACACCTGTGCCTCCATGGCCATCAAACAAATACCAAACCAATGAAATATTTTATTTCATACTCGGGATTTGTATAAATATGTGAGCCATTTGCACATATCAAATTTTGTTCGATTTCGAGCTCTAAATCGCTTTCTGGGGAGTTATACGCGAACTGATGCTTAAACGTAATCAGTTTAACGCAACAAACACTCCAAAACAGTGACATAGGCTTAACATACCTTAAATAACCCTTACATAACTTAGAAATAAGTTTTGGAAGTTTTGGTGTATCGAAATCAAGTTTATTCGCTTACAGGGACTAATTTCGATAAACTGCGAAAGTATGTCGATTCATACTGTAACAGACATTCTGGAACTTGATCATAAGTTAAACATACCCTAAATATCCTTTACATAGCTTCGAAATTATGACAACCCTCACCAAACCATGTATCCGTACGAACTAATTAATATTTAATTACTGCTTAATTACTGTGCTTGCTTACAACTGTGATTAATCTACTACTTGAATTCTGATATATACTTATACATGCATCATACTTTACTACTGTCACTCTATTATTTACACAAAACTTTAGTGACAAACCTTGATGCACAAAAGCACAGTGAGCACACTATACGGGATACCCAGTAAACATGCTGACATAGCCAGCATCAGACAGTTACTGTCTCTAAGGCCAGTATGAGCCGGGAATAGATTACTACACCGGTAGGGAGTGTAGGGAGGTGAGGATTGTAGAACTGTGTCACTAGGTGATAATTATAGTGACCGGATGTGCTTAGAACGTACTTTGAGTACAAAATTCTGTACTTTAAATATAAAAATTCAGCATTTTAGCTAACTAGTAAAGTGCCAAAACATGAGAAAAATATTACTAGACACTTTCCAAAGTGTCGGGAACTCTTTGTGTCACTAAAAATAATATTAACGACACTTTATATATTTATTTAGCACTTTAACGGATTAATATCCAACCAAACAACCAGACTTAACCCGGAACCTAAAAATATTGACAACAACATTATTTTTCTTTTTTCTGAGCCAGTTAGGGTCCCCGAATACCCTAACACCCGTCACAAGATACTACATGCTAGTAACTAGTTAACACCTAATTAACATAACTAGATTACTCTAACTATTTAGTTCAAAATGAACCAACCCCCCCCCCCCCCCCATGGTAACCAATCGGTCACCACCAAAGTGACACACTTTTGAATTGTTTAATTCCTTTGCTAAATATCTAGAGGACACATTAACTTATGGTTAAAAGGATTATTTGGTTTATAAATAACACTCAAGATCACATCACATATTCATTTCACCATAACAAAAATTCCCCATCTCTCCTTCCCTCCTTTCTTTTGCCTACTGCCGAGAGCATTCACTTCCATCCATCTTTTTTTCCATTTTGATCAAAGTTTTCTACTTATATACAAGTGTGAAGGGTCGCGTACAAGGAAGCTTGGTGCTTACGGATTGTCAAGGACCTCACCTCAACGCTATTAACCACCCGTTTTTCGACTAGTTTCTTCCCTAGCCTCGAGCTAGTAGTAAGTGACTCTAAATGCCTTTTTGATCTATTCTAAAGTGGTTAATAAAAGATTTAACGGGCAAAAATCATAAACACTAGAGATCAAAGTTTAAAGTCTACAAAAAAAAAAAAAAAAAAAACCAAAGTGGTTAATGGATGAATAATGGTGTAAAACTTATAAAACTAGTATTGTTATGATTATTTTTGGTTGTTGATTGCTAGTATGGGAATGGATCGTCATCAAACCCGCTAGATCATGTTCACAAAACATGAACTAGCCTTATGTTTAGTTGTAAAGTTTCTAGATGACGAACCCTTTCCAACATAAACATGAACTTGTGTAAAAACAATTTTTCTTATAAAATGGAGTTCTATACTAGTAGATCTACGGATCTACAAGTGGTATTTTCGAAGGACCAAGTGTCAAAAGAAATCATATTTTTAAAGCCGGATCTTTCCTAAACAAAGGTGATTTTTGTAAACACACAAGTGTGTAGACACTTGTGTGACAAAAAGTTTTAACAAAGAATTGTTTTTGTAATATTTGACAAGAAGATGTACAAATGCATTTTCTGAAAGAACAAGATTCTTGAGAAACCGATTTTATTTATAGAAAGATCTACTAAAAATATGGGGAAAGTTACTATATATTTTTCACAAACCACAAGTTCATGTGTTTTGCGATTTATATTTATTTTGACTATTTTGATGATGAAACTTTGTTGATTGATGTTGGGAACATTGTTGAATTGAAATTTTAAAAGAAAATGATACGCTAGAAAGCGTGGCCACCTCCAGTTACAGGGGAAACTCTGGCGAAATTTTTCCAAAAATCTAACACTTGGAAATATTTTATCACGAGTGTTACGAATATATTTTCAACTTGTTTTCCCAATTACCTCTCGCCACAATTTTTATTACAAAACAACCAAGTGTCGGAGGTGGAATTTTTATATATAAAACTTGCTAAAATATATATTTAGAATATATATTTTCATAACAACACTTGTGTAAATTTTTGTGATTATTTTGTGAACTACGTAAATATTATTTTTAGGGTAAAAATAATATTACTAAATATTAACGGCTCCAAAATAATACGAACGCCTTCACAATAAATATTTAAGATACACCGGTATTATTTATACCTCCCGAACCTTACAACGTAACTTACGTATTTTCAGAAAATACTCATAAGTGTGTATTTTGACAAGGATATTATTTTGGATAATTATATGGAATAAAATATAATATTTTTGGGAAGAATATTTATATTTTGGAAGTAAAGTAGTTTTGGACAAATGAAATAAAATATATTACATTAAGTGAGACTTAATAATATATTTCGATGTTATACGAAAGCACATGTATTAAATCCCCCATCCTTGGGAAGGAATATATTTACAAAATAATTACGAAATGTAATCACGAAATAGTTGCCTAACTATTTCCCAAAGACATTAAACCTTAAGCTAAGGCACAGCCGTCCGTCTAATAGAAGTTAGTACGTGTAGGTCGTCGCACAGCAGGTTGACTGGGAGATACTTTTTAGAGACACACTTCGGTGAGTTCATGTCCCCCTTTTCTGTTAACTGTTTTCAGTTTTCTAAACCGCGGGGGTGAAATACATGTTACTATGATTACGAGTACTTTTTACATGGTATGGTTAGCGTAAGGAGGGTTACTACTTAGATCATGTGAGTGGGTAGGCGCAACTTGAGGCCATTAATCCTCATTGTAGGACCGAGGGACAATAGCGGTAGATCTATCTGGGTGTAGCGAGCCCAGCCCCAGGCCCAACAGAACGGACCTCGGGGTGACTTTGTGCCCTATGCAAAATCCGCTAGGTTTGAGTCTTCCTACTTGCACTTCACACATATCAATGGCCTTCCAAACCATTGGTGATCTCTTTTTCCTTATTTGCTACATACCAGGGTTTTTATACTTACAAAGGTGTTACATACTCACTTACACATGAACTCGCTCAACATTATGTTGATTTTTCCAACTTACATGTATTTCAGGGAACTAAGGATCTGGCACGGTATGCTACGTTTTCACGCTGCGTTAGAGTTATGGGATCATCCAAGTTTAGGGGTTGTGGCTTTTACCTGGACGAGTCACAGTTCTTAAACTACGTCTATCTTAAGTTTGTGGTTGTGTCTTTCAAACAATGTTTTTTATGTTATTAGGTTGTAATTTACGTTGCATGTGTCAACGCCTTAAGACAATGTTGTGGTATTTTACTTTTCAAACTTAAATCAATGGATGATCTGCATGGTTTTATTTTCATATAGCTTTGTTGTGATTGAGCTATGGTATTAAGAAGTCACACCAAATTAACCCACGCTTCCGCAAAAGCCAGGGTGTGACAACTTGGTATCAGAGCTCTGGTCATAGCGAACTAGGATTCTTTCTCGAGTCTAGACTATGATCACTAGGGCTCTCACGAAAACATTTTTACATTGCATATCACTTAAGTCCAGATCCAAAACGTTTTTACAAACAAATGTTGAGCACATTTTATTTGTTAGTTATTGCTCAGTCTGGGAGGCTGAGGCTCGGTCTGGGAGGCTGAGGCTCGGTCTGGGAGGCTGAGGGAGTTGTCTAGTGGGACTAGGGAGTCAGTCTGGGAGGCTGGGAGAGTTGTCTAGTGGGACTAGGGAGTCAGTCTAGGAGGCTGGGAGAATTGTCTAGTGGGACTAGGGAGTCAGTCTGGGAGGCTGAGAGAGTTGTCTAGTGGGACTAGGGAGTCAGTCTGGGAGGCTGGGAGAATTGTCTAGTGGGACTAGGGAGTCAGTCTGAGAGGCTGGGAGGCAAGTGGGACTAGGAGAACTATTTGATTGCTTATTGGTGACTAATATGTTTATCTGACTATATGATTGAATATTTGTGCATATGTGTGTTTGTATTACAGACGACATGGCTTCCTCTTCAGGTACCGGAGAGTCGGACGCCACGGACCCCATGCCTATAGTATCGGACGACATGGTGTCATCAGAGCGTGAGGTGTACACGTCAAACACCACCAGCATGGATGAGGACGATTTTCAGCCATTCGCGCTGCCCGATGTCATTGCTGAGCCCGCTGATGGCCCTATCGCTGGGGATTTGCCGCTTGCAGTGATCCCTGCTCCTATACCTCTTGCAGCTTATCCTTTTATCGACATGCCCCTTGACGTAGTCGCTGACGACGACGTCGACTTGTTTGGCGAGGATCCACTAGAGGACGACTTTGAGGGCGAGGCCCACATAGCTGCTGGCGATCTCTTACTTCTCGCGGATGCTCCTGCAGAGGAGGCACCTATCCATTCACCAGTCCCAGACTCCTTTGAGTCTGTGGCATCTGCTCCATCACACGCGCAGGGAGCGCAACACTATTCGCATGATACAGACCCTGATAGAGCATCGTCCGCTGCACCTGCCCCTAGTTTTGCTATCGAGCATGACATTGATGATGATTCAGACCCCGTTTTTCCACCTGGTTATGATCCAGACCAGGAGGTTGAGTTTATCCACCTAGATCAGCCCATGGAGGACCCTGTTGACCCCGTTGATCCCATGTTCGCAGATCCCGCTGATTTTGAGATGGAGTTTGACGATCCGGAGCCTGCTGTGGCCCCCGAGCCAGTAGTTGCTCCAGACCCCGCATTCGAGCATGACCCTATTCATGCTGATGTACCTGCTGTTGATCCTTTGATTGCTGATTTGCCTGTCGATGATCATCCTGTTGTGGCTCCACAGTTGGTGGATGATCCTGTTGCTATTGATGCTCATATTGATGCTCCTCATGTTGCTGATATACCCGCTGATCCTGTTGTTGCCCCTCTTCTTGATCCCGTGCCTGTAGAGCCTGATCATGCACCCTTTGCGACACACGTTGACCCACGATATGCTGACACCCGAAATGGGTGGATAGACGATGATGATGACTACCTGTCTTTTGTGGTACCTATTACAGCTGCTTCAACACCTGTTTCGGTTCCTACTGATGTTCCTTTGCATCCCGTTCATACTATCGGTGTTCACCACACCGACATACCTGTTATGTTCCATCAGTTTACACCGCCATCGCGCCCAGGAGAGGGTTCCTCGACTTACCCCGTTGGTCATGTGCCGATATCTGTCCCGGTCATACCACAGTTTTCTTCTGCTGTTCCCCCTGTTGCACCGTTTGCGATACCACCCTTTTCTCCGTCTAGTGAGCCTTTTCTTTGGGCTTCACCATCTATTATGCCACCGATGGATCCATATCATCCATATCATGTGGGGTCTTCTACCGAGGATGTCCTTGTTTCGTTCATGGTCCAGCATGAGGCACTTACTCGACGCGTGCAGGAGCTCGAGAGAGCTCAGAGACCCCCATGCCAGTGCCCTCCTCATCCTGCGATATCGCATCCCCCTCGACTGTTATCTCCAGACTCTGTTGCACGTTTTTGGACACAGGAGCAGCAGATAGCTTTCTTGTTACGTTCTCACCGAGCCATGGAGGAGGATTGGCTCCACATGCGCCGTTTGTTCTATTCTCATTTTCCCCCTCCTCCACCGCCATCAGCGTAGGGCTATTTTGTATAGCACGGGTGGACTTTTGTTGAGAAGACGGCGATTGCACAAGCTGCACAGCTTTTGGAGACTGCATATTGATCATGACTTTTGTTGTTATGGGATATTGTTGACATTGATTTGATATTTTGGATTGGGGTGATGTAGCCCTTAGTCGTTGATGTGTATGATACAGATATGTACTTGTACACTTTACCATGTGGTCTCGATTTATGGCAATGCAATCGCAGTATTCTCATCACATATGATGTTTAATTGATTATTTATGTTTTAGGACATGGGATGTTGTGTGATTGATATATTTATAACATGAGATGTTATGTATTATTACTATCGTTATATACATACGCATTACTACTATGGCCTGACCATCGTGAGCCATCTTTTAGAGGATGCCGCCGAGACGTCAAACACGAATGCCTACCAATGAGGCAGAGCTTCAGCAGGTCATTGCGGCTGCCATCGCGCAATACGCCGCCTCTCAAGGAGGAACTAGCGGAAGTAATTCTGGCAATATCGGCAACAACAATCCGCCTCATGGTAATACTAAGTCATTTTGGCATACCATGATACATTGGATATCTATAGCAAGTTTGCTAATGCCATTCATATATTGTAACGTATGTGCAGGGTGCACCTACAAGCAGTTCCTAGACTGCAAACCTGTAAACTTTGATGGCACCGGAGGTGCTGTTACTTTTGTTCGTTGGGCCGAAAAGACAGAATCAGTTCTCCGCATGAGCGAATGCGCTCCAGATCAGCAAGTTACTTACATCTCTGGGCTATTCTTGGACGGAGCCCTGTCCTGGTGGAATTTACAAGTTCAAACTCTTGGTGAAGCCGCTGCATACGCAATGACATGGAACGAGCTAAAAGAGCTTATGCGAAAGAAGTATTGCTCTCGCGCTGAAATTCAAAGATTGGAAACTGAGTTTTGGCATTTGAAAATGGAGGGTCCGAAAATTTCGGAATATGTTCAGAGGTTCCACGACTTATATCATGTGGTTCCTTACATGGTCACACCAGAATTCAAGCGGATTGAGCGCTTCATTTGGGGTTTAGCTCCTCAAATCATAAGTATGGTGACCTCTTCCAAGCCTGCAACTATCACTGAGGCAATTGATCTGAGCGTGGCTCTCACTGAGGAGGCTATTCGCCTAAACAAGTTTTCTGATGTTGAGCTAAAGAAGAAGGAGACTCACGTTGAGTCGTCCGGGGGTAACAAAAGAAAATTCTCGAACTTCAAACAAGGCACAAGCGGTGATGCAAGGAAAGGAGAACCAAGCGCACCAGTCCAAGCTACAACTGGTACAGGAAGGAAAGGAAAGGGATATATGGGTACACATCCCAAGTGCAACACCTGCCAACGTCACCACTCAGGCCGGTGTGGTTTAAAAGTATGTGAAGCTTGTGGAAAGACTGGTCACTCGAAGGATTCTTGTTGGGCTATGGCTGGCCGGGGAGGCCAAGGAGGATTTGGGAATAGACACAATAACCGGGGTGGATATGGAAATCGCCCACAGGGAAACAATGGTGGAAATGGGAATCGAGGCAACAATGTGAATCAAGCTGGTAATGCGAACCGAAACAACCACAATCAAGCTGGGAATGGAGGTGGAAACGGGCAAAGACCAGGTTGCTTTAACTGTGGTGATATGGGGCATTATAAGCGGAACTGCCCAGAATTGAACCAAGCACGGGGACGGGTTTTCAATATCGAAGCGAGGGAAGCGCGCCAGGATCTCAATGTTGTTACTGGTACGTTCCCTATAAACCAACGCTTTGCATCCATTTTATTTGATACTGGCGCCGATTATAGCTTCGTATCGTTAGAATTTAAGAATATGCTTGGGATAGCCGCTAGTAAATTAAATATTCCGCACTCAATCGAATTGGCAAACGGAAAGTTAGTAGAAGCCAACGAAGTGGTCAGAGGTTGTGTAATTGAGTTAGGAGAGCGTGAGTTTGCTTTGGATCTACTACCAGTCCAGTTGGGGACCTTCGATGTGGTAGTAGGAATGGATTGGTTATCAAGTAACAAGGCGGAGATTGTCTGTCACGAAAAAGTCGTTCGTATCCCAACCGAAGATGGAGAAACAATTGTGGTTCATGGGGAGAAGCGGGATACGCCTTTAAGAATTATCAGTTGCCTGAAAGCTCGTAAGTGTTTACAAAAGGGATGTGCTGCCTTCCTGGCACACATCGTGGATAAGAAAGCTGCTGAGCCGAAAATCGAAGACATCCCTATCGTGAGGGAATATACTGAAGTCTTTCCAGAGGACTTGCCAGGATTGCCACCCCAAAGGCAAGTGGAATTTCACATTGACTTAGTTCCAGGCGCCGCGCCTGTAGCTAGGGCACCTTATAGACTTGCACCGTCAGAGATGCAGGAGTTGTCGACACAACTCCAGGAGTTACTTGACAAAGGATTCATCCGACCAAGCTTCTCACCTTGGGGAGCTCCAGTTTTATTTGTCAAAAAGAAAGACGGTAGTTTTCGCATGTGTATTGACTACCGGGAGTTGAATAAGCTGACGATCAAGAATAGATACCCTCTGCCAAGAATCGATGATTTGTTCGATCAACTCCAAGGTTCAAGCTTTTATTCAAAGATCGATCTTCGATCTGGATACCATCAGCTAAGGATACAAGAGGAGAGTATCCCGAAAACAGCCTTCAGAACTCGTTATGGACATTACGAGTTCCTAGTTATGCCGTTTGGGTTGACAAACGCGCCTGCTGTTTTTATGGACCTAATGAACCGAGTCTGCAAGCCGTATCTCGATAAGTTCGTGATTGTATTCATCGACGATATTTTGATTTATTCAAAGACAAAGGCTGAACACGAACAGCACTTAAGAGTTATTTTGGAGTTGCTGAAAAAGGAACAGTTGTATGCCAAATTCTCTAAGTGCGAGTTTTGGCTACGTGAAGTCCAATTCCTTGGACATGTGGTGAATGGGGATGGGATTCATGTGGACCCCACCAAGATTGAAGCGATCAAAAATTGGGAAACCCCAAAGACGCCAACCGAGATTCGACAATTCTTAGGTTTGGCTGGCTACTATCGAAGATTCATTGAGGATTTTTCAAAAATCGCTCAACCACTGACCACACTCACACAGAAGGATAAGAAGTTTGATTGGGGAATCAAACAGGAGGAAGCGTTTCAGTTGTTAAAAGACAAGCTCTGCAATGCGCTAATCTTAGCACTACCAGAGGGTACAGATGATTTTGTGGTATACTGTGACGCCTCACGTCAAGGATTGGGTTGCGTGTTGATGCAACGCCAGAAGGTCATAGCTTACGCGTCACGTCAGTTGAAAGTACATGAAAAGAACTATACCACGCATGATTTGGAACTAGGTGCATTGATATTTGCATTAAAGATCTGGAGACACTACCTATATGGTACGAAATGTACAATCTTCACAGATCATAAGAGCCTACAACACATATTCGACCAGAAAGAGCTGAATATGAGACAAAGACGTTGGGTCGAATTGTTGAACGATTACGACTGCGAGATAAAGTACCATCCAGGGAAGGCGAATGTGGTCGCCGATGCCCTAAGTCGTAAAGAAAGGATCAAGCCCATAAGGGTTAGTGCTTTGGAGATGATTATCCAGACAGATATTTCCCTGCGCATTCGTGCCGCGCAGAAAGAAGCTCTTAAGGAAAGAAACCTTGAAGAAGAATATCTCCGTGGGATGGAGAAGCAATTAGTACCAAACGAGGAAGGAACGTTATGTTTTATGAAAAGGATTTGGGTTCCTCTGTTTGGTGGTTTGAGAAAAGTTATTTTTGATGAGGCACACAAATCATGGTATTCTATTCATCCCGGTGCGGATAAGATGTACAAGGATCTTAAGGATTATTATTGGTGGCCCAGGATGAAGGGCGACGTTGCTGTTTATGTTAGCAAATGTTTGACGTATGCCAAGGTGAAAGCTGAATACCAGAAGCCTTCAGGACTTCTGCAACAACCTGAGATTCCCAAGTGGAAATGGGAACAGATTTCAATGGATTTTATAACGAAGTTGCCAAGGACGCCCAGAGGTCATGACACAATTTGGGTAATAGTTGACCGCCTGACCAAGTCCGCACACTTCCTGCCAATCAAAGAGAAAGACAACACTAGTAAACTTGCAGAAATATACATGCGAGAAATCATTGCACGTCATGGAGTGCCTCTCTCGATCATCTCTGATAGAGATGGGAGATTTGTATCAAGGATTTGGCAATCCTTCCAAGAAGCTTTTGGCTCGCAATTGAACCTAAGTACTGCATTTCATCCGCAAACTGATGGCCAAAGTGAAAGAACTATTCAGACATTGGAGGATATGCTGAGAGCATGTGTAATGGATCTTGGTGGTAGCTGGGATAGGCATTTACCATTGGCCGAATTCTCATACAACAACAGCTACCACACCAGTATTGGAGCCGCGCCATTTGAAGCTCTTTACGGACGCAAGTGTCGATCACCCCTATGCTGGGCTGACGCAGGTGATAGGCATCTTGTTGGTCCCGAAATCGTCCAAGAGACGATAGACAAGATTGCGCAGATTCGAAAACGCATCAAAGCGGCTTACGACAGACAGAAAGCCTATGCAGATCCAAACCGGAAACATTTGGAATTCCAAGTTGGAGATATGGTTTTATTGAAAGTTTCACCCTGGAAGGGTGTGGCACGCTTCGGAAAGCGTGGGAAGTTGAATCCGCGTTACATTGGCCCTTTCAGAATTCTGCAAAGGATTGGGCCTGTAGCCTACAAGTTGGACCTACCTGCTGAACTCCATGGTGTTCACGATACATTCCATGTATCAAATTTGAGAAAGAGTCCAACACAAGATACAGTGATCATTCCTGCTTAAGAAGTTCATATCGACGACACGCTCCACTTCACTAAAGAACCTGTTGAGGTCACGGATTGGAAAGTTAACAAAACTCGCAGGAGCAGTGTCAAACTCGTCAAAGTTCGTTGGAATGCTAGGCATGGACCTGAATTCACGTGGGAACGTGAGGACCGTATGAAGGAGAAGTACCCCCATTTGTTTCCTAAGACCCCTGCAAATAGAAGCAGAACTTAAATTTCGGGACGAAATTTCTTTAACGGGGGGAGAATGTGACAACCCTCACCAAACCAGGTATCCGTACGAACTAATTAATATTTAATTACTGCTTAATTACTGTGCTTGCTTACAACTGTGATTAATCTACTACTTGAATTCTGATATATACTTATACATGCATCATACTTTACTACTGTCACTCCATTATTTACACAAAACTTTAGTGACAAACCTTGATGCACAAAAGCATAGTGAGCACACTATACGGGATACCCAGTAAACATGCTGACATAGCCAGCATCAGACAGTTACTGTCTCTAAGGCCAGTATGAGCCGGGAATAGATTACTACACCAGTAGGGAGTGTAGGGAGGTGAGGATTGTAGAACTGCGTCACTAGGTGATAATTATAGTGACCAGATGTGCCTAGAACGTACTTTGAGTACAAAATTCTGCACTTTAAAATATAAAAATTCAGCATTTTAGCTAACTAGTAAAGTGCCAAAACATGAGAAAAATATTACTAGACACTTTCCAAAGTGTCGGGAACTCTTTGTGTCACTAAAAATAATATTAACGACACTTTATATATTTATTTAGCACTTTAACGGATTAATATCCAACCAAACAATCAGACTTAACCCGGAACCTAAAAATATTGACAACAACATTATTTTTCTTTTTTTTGAGCCAGTTAGGGTCCCCGAATACCCTAACACCCGTCACAAGATACTACATGCTAGTAACTAGTTAACACCTAATTAACATAACTAGATTACTCTAACTATTTAGTTCAAAATGAACCAACCCCCCCCCCCCCCCCCATGGTAACCAATCGGTCACCACCAAAGTGACACACTTTTGAATTGTTTAATTCCTTTGCTAAATATCTAGAGGACACATTAACTTATGGTTAAAAGGATTATTTGGTTTATAAATAACACTCAAGATCACATCACATATTCATTTCACCATAACAAAAATTCCCCATCTCTCCTTCCCTCCTTTCTTTTGCCTACTGCCGAGAGCATTCACTTCCATCCATCTTTTTTTCCATTTTGATCAAAGTTTTCTACTTATATACAAGTGTGAAGGGTCGCGTACAAGGAAGCTTGGTGCTTACGGATTGTCAAGGACCTCACCTCAACGCTATTAACCACCCGTTTTTCGACTAGTTTCTTCCCTAGCCTCGAGCTAGTAGTAAGTGACTCTAAATGCCTTTTTGATCTATTCTAAAGTGGTTAATAAAAGATTTAACGGGCAAAAATCATAAACACTAGAGATCAAAGTTTAAAGTCTACAAAAAAAAAAAAAAAAAAAAAACAAAGTGGTTAATGGATGAATAATGGTGTAAAACTTATAAAACTAGTATTGTTATGATTATTTTTGGTTGTTGATTGCTAGTATGGGAATGGATCGTCATCAAACCCGCTAGATCATGTTCACAAAACATGAACTAGCCTTATGTTTAGTTGTAAAGTTTCTAGATGACGAACCCTTTCCAACATAAACATGAACTTGTGTGTCACACCCTCAAAATCCACCTGCGGAAAACCACCGCTTGGAGGCGTGACTGACCAGGATCTAGCCACCAATTATACTGAGCATTGATTAAAAGTAAAAATGTTCACTAACCACAATAGTTAGCAAACACCGTAGTTCGAAGTTTTAAAAGTTTAAGTTCAAATAACAGTTTAAGTAAACAGCGGAAGCATAAACCAAACAGTTCAAAACGAGATTCATAGTTCAAGATTATTTAAAACCCAACACACGGGCTAAACGACCACTACACATTCCCAAGCTGCAAGCTCCAGAGTCACTGAGTACCTGCAAAGCATGCAGTAGGGTATCAACAAAAATGTTGGCGAGTTCACGAGTCGTCCAGTTTTTAATTACCAAAAACTTGTTTCACCAGTTAATTTATCCGTTTATACATGCGATGGGGAGCTATCCCATAGGTAAGCGACTAAACTGTTTTTCCAATACCGAATACTTACTTAACCGTACGTTTCCGTAGTGCCCCGTTTGTCAATGTTCTATCATCATTGACGGTTTGCCAGAGTTCATTAGTTCACTCACGTTCCCAGTAACAAGGGTCGGTGTGAGGCTGGTTACACCTAAATAGCGCTATTAACTAATAACCCGTTCGCCAGGCCTCGGCGACTAATCGGTATTAAATGGTAGGGACTTAAGTGATAGAGTTTCATTTAGTGTTGCTCGTTGCATTCCGTATAAACCGTAATTAACCAAGAGTTCCCAGTAACAAGGGAAGTAAGTAGGTTTGTTCCCAGTAACAAGGGAAGAAAAGTAAGTTTGTATCCCTTACGCGGGGATAGCGTTGTTAAGTTTCCGTTTCCCAAAACCACCGGGAACGCATGCTTTAATAGTTGTGAACTCACATTGGGTTGCTCAGCAGTTTAGTTTACTTGGTCAAACACGTTGGTCCCCACGTCCTAACATGGTTACCAGTATAGGTCCGGTTTGGGTACAAAGAAGTCACGCATATTCTACATGTCTCTAACACGTAGCATACATATCACATAAGGTTATTGGGCCAGTTCTATCACATGTTCAGTAACACATAATCTATTTAAACAGTAACAAACATGAACAGTTCATACAATTCGGCCCAATAACGTAGACAAGTAGCCCAGACGAGACAAGGTGGTCTCGACTCGAGAACACGCGGTCTCGAGTCGCAACAGGGAGGTCTCGAGTCGTGGACTTCTGGTCTCGAGTAGTGCAGGTATGAGTCGCAACCTCAGGGATCTCGAGTCCAGTCTCGAGTCAAAATCAGAATATCTCGAGTCGAGACCTTGATGGTCTCGAGTCCCTGAAGTCTGTTTTGAGTTGCTTGGACATGGTCTCGAGTCGCAATCACTATAGTCTCGAGTTGTAACTCAATGGTCTCGAGTCGAGACTAGAGATCTCGACTCATTTGTCTGCTGATTCTGGTACACCTGCAAGACTTGTACTAACCAATAGAATTCTAATTTCATGATTTGGTGTCCTATCCAATGAGGGTTCACAAACATGTTTTCTTGTCTAAACTATTTTCAAAACGGATCAAAGCACACAACAATTTCAAATATTTTCAATGATCTTCAAATAGTTCTTCAAGCACATTCATCACACATTCATGTAGTTCATCCTTTGTTTGCATAGTCACAATCCTAAGTCGAAACACAATTTAGACATCATCTTCGGCCCTAAATCTAGAACATAATCACCAGTTTTATCATTAGATTTACACACTCGATATTGTGATCTTGTATACCATCATTCAAGTCCATACATAGCTAATATTCATGCTTATCATTTACCTAAACAGATTTGTGTCAATTCATCAACATACGATCATTGGTTCAATGACAACATATATCTACATTTGCTATATCAACTTGGCATATCATTCTTAAACAACATTATCATTTAATCATTTTTAACCCCCTAAATCATACAAATCATATAAAGAGACATTTAATCTTGGCATGTGTATTATTCATCAAGCACACACTTTATCATACATTAACATCTATAATGAAGGGAACACTAACCGGTTCAAGTATGGGCAAAAGGGTATGAAGTAGTGAAGAATGAAGCTTTCAAATCGGTGTGTACCAGCTGATCCGAGAGCTTGGTTTGCTTATCCTTGATCCGAGACAAGAGGAGAGGGTGGTGTTGCTAGGGTTTGAGTGAGAGAGAGTGTGGATGAAGTGAGAGAGAGTGTGGGAGAATGATGGAAATGTCAAAATGAGAGAAGTTTGGCTTGGGCATGGGTTTTATACCCGTTCTAAGGTCGGTACACCCTAATGGGTTCCGAATGGGCCCAAGTGCACACGGCCCAACCGTTTAATGTTCACTCAAGACCGAGTGGTCTCGAGTCGGGTTCCTGGTCTTGGCTTACTATATATATATACATATATATATAACTATGTATATCATACTTACACATTGTCAACACATAACTTAGCACGAGGATCACATAGCATATCAAGATCAACACCATATTTCTCATTTAATAATATATACACGCAAGTTTAATACAAGGTGGTTGCTCGGGAAAACCCAGAGTGTCACATTATCCCCAAGTTTTAAGAACTTTCGTCTCGAAAGTTAAGGCAGCCACTGACAAGCTAGTATGAGTGAGAGCGTTTCAACGGGGTGTCACATCATCCCCCCGTTAATTTGGAATTTCGTCCTGAAATTCGGTTGTAGCTTCAGTGCTGGAAGTTTCATTTGGGAACAACTGGGGATACTTGCGCTTCATCTGGTCTTCCCGCTCCCAGGTAAACTCTGGGCCACGTCGCGAGTTCCAACGGACTCGCACGAGAGGTATCTGGCTACGTTTGAGGGTTTTGATCTCTCGATCCGTGATCTCAATCGATTCCTCAGTAAAGTGTAGCTGTTCGTCAATAGTTAGTTCCTTGAAAGGAATGATGAGTGTTTCATCTGACAGATTAGACACGTGGAAGACGTTGTGCACAACACTCAGTTCTTCGGGCAGATTCAATCTGTAAGCGACCTTACCGATCTTTCCGGTAATTTCGAATGGTCCGACGTACCGCGGATTAAGCTTGCCCCGTTTTCCAAAATGAACCACACCCTTCCAGGGTGAGACTTTAAGTAGAGCCCGGTCACCAACCTGGAACTCTAGCGGTTTCCTATCCTTATCAGCGTAACTCTTCTGACGGTCACGAGCTGCCGCCAGGCGTTGTCTGATCTGGGCAATCTTTTCCGTAGTGTCTACCACAAGTTCTGGACCTGTGATCTGGCTGTCACCAACCTCCGCCCAGCAGAGAGGCGATCGACATTTACGACCGTACAATGCCTCAAAGGGTGCTGCCTGAATGCTGGTGTGGTAGCTGTTGTTGTAGGAGAATTCTACTAACGATAGGTGCCTTTCCCAACCCTTGCCAAAATCGATCACACATGCCCTAAGCATGTCTTTGAGGGTTTGGATGGTGCGTTCAGATTGCCCATCCATTTGTGGATGATAAGCGGTGCTCATGTCTAAACGTGAGCCAAAAGATTTGTGCATAGCTTGCCACAACTCAGAAGTAAAACGCGCGTCTCGATCGGAAATAATAGAGGTTGGCACCCCGTGCTTCGAAACCACTTCCTTTAAGTATACCTCTGCTAAGGTAGAGAACTTGTCTGTTTCTTTAATAGCCAAAAAGTGGGTAGATTTAGTTAACCGGTCCACTATCACCCAAATGGTGTCATTTCCGCGTTGAGACCTGGGCAAGCCAGTAACAAAATCCATGGAAATTCGCTCCCATTTCCACTGTGGGATCTCTGGTTGTTGGAGTAGGCCCGATGGTTTCTGATACTCAGCCTTGACTCTTGCACAAGTCAAACATTTTCTGACATAGGTTGCTATGTGGGCCTTCATGCTAGGCCACCAATATGTAGTCTTTAAGTCGTGGTACATCTTATCTGAACCAGGATGTACTGAGTAACGGGACTTATGGGCTTCATCCATTACAAGCTCGCGCAAATCCCCATAAAGTGGGACCAATATACGCCCGTTTACGTAGTAAGCACCATCTTCTTTTTGTTCTAGCCGTTTCCTTGATCCTCGCAGGGACTCAGCCCTGACGTTCTCGGCTTTCAATGCTTCGGCCTGAGCGTTTCGGATTTGCTTAGGGAGGTTCGAGTGGATGGTGAGCTGTAAGGAACGAACACGCTTGGGTTTGGTCTCCTTTCTGCTGAGGGCATCGGCTACCACATTAGCCTTGCCTGGATGGTATTTAATCGCACACTCGTAGTCATTTAGGAGTTCGACCAATTGGCATTGCCGCATATTCAACTCCTTTTGTTCCATTATGTGTTGGAGACTCTTGTGATCAGTGTAAATCGTGCACTTGGTACCGTATAAATAATGTCTCCAAATCTTGAGCGCGAAAACCACAGCTCCGAATTCTAAGTCGTGTGTCGTGTAGTTCCGTTCGTGGATCTTGAGTTGTCGCGAAGCGTAAGCAATAACCTTCTCGCGTTGCATCAACACGCAGCCAAGTCCTTGAATAGAAGCGTCGCAGTAAACAACGAAGTCGTCGGTACCTTCAGGGAAGGAAAGAATAGGGGCACTACAGAGGTTCTTCCTTAGTTCCCGAAAGGCAGATTCATGCGCATCATTCCACTTATAAGCAACACCCTTCTGAGTGAGGGTCGTAAGTGGTTGAGCGATCTTAGAGAACCCCTTGATAAACCTTCGGTAGTATCCTGCCAATCCCAAGAATTGGCGAACTTCGGTCGGAGTCTTAGGTATAGGCCAATTCTTAATGGATTCGATCTTAGCGGGGTCGACATGAATCCCATCCTGATTGACTATGTGCCCAAGGAAATGGACTTCTCTAAGCCAGAAATCACATTTCGAGAATTTGGCGTACAGTTGCTCATTGCGAAGGAGTTCGAGAATAAGACGCAGGTGTTGTTCATGCTCCTCTTGACTTTTCGAGTAAATTAGGATGTCGTCAATAAATACAATTACGAACTTGTCGAGGTAGGGTTTGCACACTCGGTTCATGAGATCCATAAAGATCGCAGGTGCGTTGGTCATTCCGAAAGGCATAACAAGGAATTCGTAGTGACCATAGCGGGTTCTGAAAGTAGTCTTAGAGATGTCCTCATCGCGGACTCTCAGTTGGTGATAACCCGATCGCAGATCGACCTTGGAATAATAGCTCGACCCTTGCAGCTGGTCGAACAGGTCGTCGATACGGGGAAGCGGATAACGATTCTTGATGGTAACCTTGTTCAGTTCATGGTAATCAATGCACATTCGGAATGTGCCATCCTTCTTTTTGACAAAGAGCACCGGGGCTCCCCAGGGTGATGAGCTAGGACAGATAAAACCTTTGTCCAAAAGTTCTTGTAGTTGAGTAGAAAGTTCCTTGAGTTCTGCGGGAGCTAGACGGTAAGGTGTACGAGCTATAGGTGCTGCTCCGGGAGCTAGCTCGATTCGAAATTCGACCTGACGGTGAAGAGGGAGTCCAGGTAGTTCTTCAGGAAATACTTCAGGATAGTCGCGTACAACAGGAAAATCTTCAATCCTACTTTCCTTTTTCTGCGTGTCGGCTACAAGTGCTAAGATAGCGGTGTGCCCCTTTCGTAAACACTTCTGGGCTTTTAAGAATGAAATGATGCCTGTGACTTCTCCGCTTTTGTCGCCTTGAACTATAAGGGGCTTGCCAGGAGGACGGGGAATACGAATAGCTTTCTCTTGGCAGAGGATTTCAGCTCGATGCTTGGATAACCAATCCATACCAATGACGACGTCGAAGCTTCCGAGAATGATGGGGAAGAGATCGATACAAAAGGTCTGACCAGACAATTCTAGTTTGCAGTTACGAATAACGTGTGAGGCCTCGAGGTTTCTACCATTAGCTATTTCAATGATGTGCTTAGAGCTTAGCGGTGTAAGAGTGGACTTAAGCTTCTTACTAATACGTAGGGATACATAACTAGCATCTGCTCCGGAATCAAATAATATGGAAACATAACGGTCATTAAGTAGGAACTTACCCGCCACCACGTTGGGGTCGTTCCTTGCTTCGGCAGCCCCAATCACGAATGCCCTTGCATTGTTTCCAGCTCCCTGGTTGTTGTCGTTGTTTCCAGCACCTCGATTATTGTTGTTGCGATTCTGGTTCAGCTGAGGGAAATCCTTTCGCATGTGCCCTATTGCCCCACATTTGTAGCATTCACGATTGTTTCCTTGCTGCTGCTGTTGCTGTGGTTGATGCTGATTCTGCCTAGCTGGGAACTGGCTCCTGCAGTCTTTGGCTTCATGTCCCATCTTGTTGCATCGCTGACATTGACTTCTGCCACATGGCCCACTGTGGTGTCGGTTACATTTGTTACACTTGGGGTGGTTTCCTCGATAGCCACCCTGTTGCTGAGGGCCCTTGTTGCTTTCAGTCTTCCTTTGTTGAACTGGGGCCTGAGTGGGGTCAGCATCCTTACCCTGACTTCCATCCCACTTTCGTTTGTTATCGCTAGAAGTTCCAGCAGTAGCACTGATCCTCTTGGGCAACTTGCCCTCCTCCACAGCCTGATTGGTGAGTTTGTGAGCAAGACGGACCACGGGCTGTATAGTATTGAGGTTGGCAGAGGTTACATGGCTCCGGATTTCTGGGACCAAACCTTTGATGTACAATTCGATCCTTCGATACATAGGTCGGGACAAGTTTGGGCAAAGTGCAGCATAGTCATTGGACTGCTTGGTGTAGGTCTCAATCTCTGATCCAACCATCTTGAGCTCATAGTATTCGTTTTCGAGTTTGAGTTTGTGGATGTCATCCCTGTGACAATACTCCTCTTTGATCATGTCCTTGAAATCTTCCCACGCAGTAGCATTAGCAGTTTCCAGACCAAGCATCTGAATCTGTGCTTTCCACCATGAAAGCGCTTTTCCTTCAAGCGTACCAGTCGCGAACTTTACCCAGTTAGCAGGGGGACACTCGCAGATAGCAAAGACAGCTTCGGCCTGGCCTATGGCACCCTCAGTGCCGTTGAAAGGGAGAGGCTTGCCATCCATGAAGGTTTTGAAAGTACAAACACGTGGCTGCGCAGGCGCAGGCTGACCTGTCATGAGAAGTGAAGCGAATAGGCTTAGAGGTGAAAAGACGATGTGGGGGTAGGATCTAAACATCCTAAAGGTTAGTGTTGAGCAAGTTAGTGAACTGAGCCTGAGTCATGTTAACGTTTCCTCTTCCGCGTCCACTCATTGTCTTCATAGCCAGAAAACACAGTATGAGTGTGATGTCGTAATGTAGGAGAATGAGATAGAAGAGGGATGTGTATCTATCTGATTAGGCACACTAGTACGTATAGTAGAACAACAACATACAGTAAACAAGCAAGTAAACACAAGTCCGAGCTATGAGGTCTAATAAGCTGAGTCTTGCCCTTGGAGTGTAGTATCGCCACGAGTCACGGGTTATAGTCTGGTTTTTCTCAAAAAGACTTTCTTTTTAAAACCGAGTTCACTATAACCAATGGCTCTGATACCAATCTGTCACACCACCAAAATCCACCTGCGGAAAACCACCGCTTGGAGGCGTGACTGACCAGGATCTAGCCACCAATTATACTGAGCATTGATTAAAAGTAAAAATGTTCACTAACCACAATAGTTAGCAAACACCGTAGTTCGAAGTTTTAAAAGTTTAAGTTCAAATAACAGTTTAAGTAAACAGCGAAGCATAAACCAAACAGTTCAAAATGAGATTCATAGTTCAAGATTATTTAAAACCCAACACACGGGCTAAACGACCACTACACATTCCCAAGCTGCAAGCTCCAGAGTCACTGAGTACCTGCAAAGCATGCGGTAGGGTATCAACAAAAATGTTGGCGAGTTCACGAGTCGTCCAGTTTTTAATTACCAAAAACTTGTTTCACCAGTTAATTTATCCGTTTATACATGCGATGGGGAGCTACCCCATAGGTAAGCGACTAAACTGTTTTTCCAATACCGAATACTTACTTAACGTACGTTTCCGTAGTGCCCCGTTTGTCAATGTTCTATCATCATTGACGGTTTGCCAGAGTTCATTAGTTCACTCCCGTTCCCAGTAACAAGGGTCGGTGTGAGGCTGGTTACACCTAAATAGCGCTATTAACTAATAACCCGTTCGCCAGGCCCCGGCGACTAATCGGTATTAAATGGTAGGGACTTAAGTGATAGAGTTTCATTTAGTGTTGCTCGTTGCATTCCGTATAAACCGTAATTAACCAAGAGTTCCCAGTAACAAGGGAAGTAAGTAAGTTTGTTCCCAGTAACAAGGGAAGAAAAGTAAGTTTGTATCCCTTACGCGGGGATAATGTTGTTAAGTTTTCGTTTCCCAAAACCACCGGGAACGCATGCTTTAATAGTTGTGAACTCACCTTGGGTTGCTTGGCAGTTTAGTTTACTTGGTCAAACACGTTGGTCCCCACGTCCTAACATGGCTACCAGTATAGGTCAGGTTTGGGTACAAAGAAGTCACGCATATTCTACACGTCTCTAACACGTAGCATACATATCACATAAGGTTATTGGGCCAGTTCTATCACATGTTCAGTAACACATAATCTATTTAAACAGTAACAAACATGAACAGTTCATACAATTCGGCCCAATAACGTAGACAAGTAGCCCAGACGAGACAAGGTGGTCTCGACTCGAGAACACGCGGTCTCGAGTCGCAACAGGGAGGTCTCGAGTCGTGGACTTCTGGTCTCGAGTAGTGCAGGTATGAGTCGCAACCTCAGGGATCTCGAGTCCAGTCTCGAGTCGAAATAAGAAGATCTCGAGTCGAGACCTTGATGGTCTCGAGTCCCTGAAGTCTATTTTGAGTTGCTTGGACATGGTCTCGAGTCGCAATCACTACAATCTCGAGTTGTAACTCAATGGTCTCGAGTCGAGACTAGAGATCTCGACTCGTTTGTCTGCTGATTCTGGTACACCTGCAAGACTTGTACTAACCAATAGAATTCTAATTTCGTGATTTGGTGTCCTATCCAATGAGGGTTCACAAACATGTTTTCTTGTCTAAACTATTTTCAAAACGGATCAAAGCACACAACAATTTCAAATATTTTCAATGATCTTCAAATAGGTCTTTAAGCACATTCATCACACATTCATGTAGTTCATCCTTTGTTTGCATAGTCACAATCCTAAGTCGAAACACAATTTAGACATCATCTTCGGCCCTAAATCTAGCACATAATCACCAGTTTTATCATTAGATTTATACACTCGATATTGTGATCTTGTATACCATCATTCAAGTCCATACATAGCTAATATTCATGCTTATCATTTACCTAAACAGATTTGTGTCAATTCATCAACATACGATCATTGGTTCAATGACAACATATATCTACATTTGCTATATCAACTTGGCATATCATTCTTAAACAACATTATCATTTAATCATTTTTAACCCACTAAATTATACAAATCATATAAAGAGACATTTAATCTTAGCATGTGTATTATTCATCAAGCACACACTTTATCATACATTAACATCTATAATGAAGGGAACACTAACCGGTTCAAGTATGGGCAAAAGGGTATGAAGTAGTGAAGAATGAAGCTTTCAAATCGGTGTGTACCAGCTGATCCGAGAGCTTGGTTTGCTTATCCTTGATCCGAGACAAGAGGAGAGGGTGGTGTTGCTAGGGTTTGAGCGAGAGAGAGTGTGGATGAAGTGAGAGAGAGTGTGGGAGAATGATGGAAATGTCAAAATGAGAGAAGGTTGGCTTGGGCATGGGTTTTATACCCGTTCTAAGGTCGGTACACCCTAATAGGTTCCGAATGGGCCCAAGTGCACACAGCCCAACCGTTTAATGTTCACTCGAGACCGAGTGGTGTCGAGTCGGGTTCCTGGTCTCGACTTACTATATATATATATATATACATATATATATAGATAACTATGTATATCATACTTACACATTGTCAACACATAACTTAGCATGAGGATCACATAGCATATCAAGATCAACACCATATTTTTCATTTAATAATATATACACGCAAGTTTAATACAAGGTGGTTTCTCGGGAAAACCCAGAGTGTCACATTATCCCCAAGTTTTAAGAACTTTCGTCCCGAAAGTTTAGGCAGCCACTGACAAGCTAGTATGAGTGAGAGCGTTTCAACGGGGTGTCACATCATTCCCCCGTTAATTTGGAATTTCGTCCCGAAATTCGGTTGTAGCTTCAGTGCTGGAAGTTTCATTTGGGAACAACTGGGGATACTTGTGCTTCATCTGGTCTTCCCGCTCCCAGGTAAACTCTGGGCCTCGTCGCGAGTTCCAACGGACTCGCACGAGAGGTATCTGGCTACGTTTGAGGGTTTTGATCTCTCGATCTGTGATCTCAATCGGTTCCTCAGTAAAGTGTAGCTGTTCATCAATAGTTAGTTCCTTGAAAGGAATGATGAGTGTTTCATCTGACAGACACTTCTTCAGATTAGACACGTGGAAGACGTTGTGCACAGCACTCAGTTCTTCAGGCAGATTCAATTACTGCTTAATTACTGTGCTTGCTTACAACTGTGATTAATCTACTACTTGAATTCTGATATATACTTATACATGCATCATACTTTACTACTGTCACTCCATTATTTACACAAAACTTTAGTGACAAACCTTGATGCACAAAAGCACACTATACGGGATACCCAGTATACATGCTGACATAGCCAGCATCAGACAGTTACTGTCTCTAAGGCCAGTATGAGCCGGGAATAGATTACTACACCAGTAGGGAGTGTAGGGAGGTGAAGATTGTAGAACTGCGTCACTAGGTGATAATTATAGTGACCGGATGTGCCTAGAACGTACTTTGAGTACAAAATTCTGCACTTTAAATATAAAAATTCAGCATTTGAGCTAACTAGTAAAGTGCCAAAACATGAGAAAAATATTACTAGACACTTTCCAAAGTGTCGGGAACTCTTTGTGTCACTAAAAATAATATTAACGACACTTTATATATTTATTTAGCACTTTAACGGATTAATATCCAACCAAACAACCAGACTTAACCCGGAACCTAAAAATATTGACAACAACATTATTTTTCTTTTTTCTGAGCCAGTTAGGGTCCCCGAATACCCTAACACCCGTCAGAAGATACTACATGCTAGTAACTAGTTAACACCTAATTAACATAACTAGATTACTCTAACTATTTAGTTCAAAATGAACCAACCCCCCCCCCCCCCCATGGTAACCAATCGGTCACCACCAAAGTGACACACTTTTGAATTGTTTAATTCCTTTGCTAAATATCTAGAGGACACATTAACTTATGGTTAAAAGGATTATTTGGTTTATAAATAACACTCAAGATTACATCACATATTCATTTCACCATAACAAAAATTCCCCATCTCTCCTTCCCTCCTTTCTTTTGTGTGACAACCCGCACTAAACCAGGTATCCGTACGACTTAATTAGTAATTAATTACTGCTGAATTACTGTGCTTACTTGAACTTGTGATTAAACTGCTACTTGAATACTGATACATGTACTTACTTGCATCATACTTGCTTGCTGTCACTACATTATTTACATGCTGAACCTTAGTGACAAACATGATGCACAAAAAGCACAGTAGCACTATAACGGATAACCTATTGAACATGCTGATAAAGCCAGCATCAGGCAAACACTGCCTCTAAAGGCCTGTAAGAGCCTGAAATATTTTGCTACACTAGTGGTGAGTGTAGGGATACAGGGGTTGTAGAACTGCGTCTCTAGGAATAAGTCACTATGACTGGATGTGCCTAAAACGTACTCTAAGTACAAAACTCAGCACTTTACAAAATAATTCAGCTTTTAGCTAACTAATAAAGTGCCAAAACATGAGAAAAATAACACTAGACACTTTCCAAAGTGTCAGGAATGAGTCGTGTCACTAAAAAGAGTATTAACGACACTTTAAAGCTTTGTTAACGCTTTAACGGATTACTATCCAACCGAACAACCGGACTATACCCGGAACATGAAAATATTGTTATTTTCATTATTTATCTTTTTTCTGAGCCAGTTAGGGTCCCCGTATACCCTAACACCCGTCATAACACACTACACATTAGTAACTGGGTTAAACACTTAACTAACTTGGTTTAACCTAACTAATACTTACCTATCTAGTTGGAATCGGACCAAGACCCCCCTCCTAACCGTCCCCAACTAAGGGGGGACACACTTGTCCTTACAAGATTATTAAAATCTTGTTTTCTTAATATCTTCTAGACACATTAACCATTGGGTAATTAACATTAGAATTGTCTATAAGTAACTAAGCTTAAACCATTTGTCACTTAACACTTCACAACTCACCAAAGCTCTCTCTTTCTCTCTAAATAAGTCACGGCCGAACACCCCCTCCCCTACATCCATTTTCGAGTTTAGTTCACTTCAGTCCAACATCATACAAGCTTCAAGGATCACGTATTAGGAGGCTTGGTGCACTCGGAGTTTGAAGGACCTCTTTATCTAGCTTTTATCCACCTCTTTTGCGCGTAGATTCTTCCCTAGCCTCGAGCTAGAGGTAGAATGCTTAAAACTCGTACTTGAACTAATCTAAGTTGGTTAATAAGATGTATGATGATTAAAACTCGGAATCTTGCATTTTGAAGCATTAAAGTTTACTAAAAACACTAAAAATAGTGGTTAAAAGCTTATATGCTGTGTAAATGATGTAGTATTCGAAATGTATGATTATTTAGGCCCGATCTATGATGTGGTAGCTCGGATCATCGTTTAACCCGGTTTGGTAAGGTCATGGATCTTAACATAAGCTTGTTTTGAATGATACAAGGGTTAAAAGGTGAAACTCTACCACACGCGAATCATGAACTTGTGTAAAAATGTTTTACTTGTGGAATAGTGTTTAAAACTAGCAGATCTACGTATCTGCAAGTGGTATTTTCAAAGGACCAAGCGTTAAAGAAATCATGCTTTCTAAAAATGGATCTTACACTAACAGGAATGATTTTTATAAACCACAAGTGTGTAAACACTTGTGAAATGAAAAGATCCGACAAAATAACAGTTTTTGTAAAAGATGACTGGAAGTTGTAAAGATGGATTTTCTCTAAAAACGAGGTTTTTACAAGATCAAATTACCTTATATGAAGATCTACTAAATTTAAGGGGATTTACACCACAGTTTTGGGAAAACTGCAAGTTCATGTAATTTTTGGCAATTTACACATATGTTGATTAGTTGTTGTGATGAAAGTTGTTCTGATCAAATAAAGAAAATTGTTGAGTTGATTTGTTAAAGAAAATGATACGCTTGAAAGCGTGGCCACCTCCAGTTACAGAGGAAACTCTGGCGAAATTTTTTCTAAAAACCTAACACTTAGAACTATTTACACTACAAGTGTTAGAATTATTTTTGACATGTTTTCGAAATATGAATTTCGCCATGACTTTATTTACTAAATATTCGGAGGTGGGATTTTCACGAAATTTAACGTGATAAATATATATTTTTCACACACTGTTTATGATTATTTTGTGAAAATACATAAATATTATTTTTAGAGTAAAAATAATATTTACGAACGTTAACGAATCCAAAATAATACGAACGCTTTCACCATAAATATATAAGTTACACCGGTAAGTGTATTACCACTCGATTGTTAAAACGTAACTTACGCACTTACGGAAATATTTATGAACGCGTATTTTAACAACGTATTATTGGAGAAAAATTATGTGAAATGAAAATATAACATTTTTGAGAAAAATACTTATATTTTGGAATTGGAAATATATATATATATTAAGTGAGACTTAATGATATAATTTGAACACACATGTATTGAATCCCCCACCCTTGGGAAGGAAAATAATTACCAAGTATTTACAAAATGTAAACACGAAATAGTTGCCTAACTATTTCCCAAAAACATAAACCATGAAGCTAAGGCACGGCCGTCCGTCTAATAGAATTAGTACGTGTAGGTCGTCACACAGCTGCGTGAGCAGGAGATACTTGGTAGAGACGCTTCACTGTGAGTTCATGTCCCCCTTTTCTCTAACTGTTTTCAGTTTTCTTAACTGCGGGGGTGAAATACATGTTACTTTGATTACAAGTACTTTATACACGGTATGGTTAGCGTAAGGAGGTTTACTACTTAGATCATGTGAGTGGGTAGGAGCAATATGAGGCCATTAGTCCTCATCTCGGGACCGAGGGACAGGAGCGGTAGATCTATCTGGGTGTAGCGAGCCCAGCCCCAGGCCAAACTAGAAACGGACCTTGGGGTGACTTTGTCCACATACTAATGCCGTGGCGAAATCTGCTAGGTTTGAGTCTCCCTATTTGCACTTCACATATATCAGTGGCCTTGCAAACCATTGGTGATCTCAATTCCCTTATTTGCTACATACCAAGACTATTTTTATACTCACAAAGGTTTACTTACTCACTTACACATGAACTCGCTCAACATTATTGTTGATTTTTCAACTTACATGTATTTCAGGAAATTAAAGATCTGGCGCGGTATGTTATGTTTTCCCGCTGCATAAGGGTTCCAAGGTCATCCCAGTTTAGGAAATGTGACTCTTTCCTGGACAAGTCACAAATCTTAAACTGCGTTTATTTCATGTTGATGTTTATGTTTATGTTTATCAAGACAATGTTTTACGTTATGAGGTTGTAAGTCCCTAAGACAATGTTATGTTACTCTGGTTTTAAAACTTAATCAAATGGATGATCTTGCATGATTTTATTTCATATAGCTTTGTTATGGTTAAGCTATGGTATTAAGAAGTCACACCAAAATTAACCACGCTTCCGTAAAACCAGGGTGTGACATTTTGCCTACTGCCGAGAGCATTCACTTCCATCCATCTTTTTTTCCATTTTGATCAAAGTTTTCTACTTATATACAAGTGTGAAGGGTCGCGTACAAGGAAGCTTGGTGCTTACGGATTGTCAAGGACCTCACCTCAACGCTATTAACCACCCGTTTTTCGACTAGTTTCTTCCCTAGCCTCGAGCTAGTAGTAAGTGACTCTAAATGCCTTTTTGATCTATTCTAAAGTGGTTAATAAAAGATTTAACGGGCAAAAATCATAAACACTAGAGATCAAAGTTTAAAGTCTACAAAAAAAAAAAACAAAGTGGTTAATGGATGAATAATGGTGTAAAACTTATAAAACTAGTATTGTTATGACTATTTTTGGTTGTTGATTGCTAGTATGGGAATGGATCGTCATCAAACCCGCTAGATCATGTTCACAAAACATGAACTAGCCTTATGTTTAGTTGTAAAGTTTCTAGATGACGAACCCTTTCCAACATAAACATGAACTTGTGTAAAAACAATTTTTCTTATAAAATGGAGTTCTAAACTAGTAGATCTACGGATCTACAAGTGGTATTTTCAAAGGACCAAGTGTCAAAAGAAAGCATATTTTTAAAGCCGGATCTTTCCTAAACAAAGGTGATTTTTGTAAACACACAAGTGTGTAGACACTTGTGTGACAAAAAGTTTTAACAAAGAATTGTTTTTGTAATATTTGACAAGAAGATGTACAAATGCATTTTCTGAAAGAACAAGATTCGTGAGAAACCGGTTTTATTTATAGAAAGATCTACTAAAAATATGGGGAAAGTTACTATATATTTTGCACAAACCACAGGTTCATGTGTTTTGCGATTTATATTTATTTTGACTATTTTGATGATGAAACTTTGTTGATTGATGTTGGGAACATTGTTGAATTGAAATTTTAAAAGAAAATGATACGCTAGAAAGCGTGGCCACCTCCAGTTACAGGGGAAACTCTGGCGAAATTTTTCCAAAAATCTAACACTTGGAAATATTTTTATCACGAGTGTTACGAATATATTTTCAACTTGTTTTCCCAATTACCTTTCGCCACAATTTTTATTACAAAACAACCAAGTGTCGGAGGTGGAATTTTTATAAATAAAACTTGCTAAAATATATATTTAGAATATATATTTTCATAACAACACTTGTGTAAATTTTTGTGATTATTTTGTGAACTACGTAAATATTATTTTTAGGGTAAAAATAATATTACTAAATATTAACGGCTCCAAAATAATACGAACGCCTTCACAATAAATATTTAAGATACACCGGTATTATTTATACCTCCCGAACCTTACAACGTAACTTACGTCTTTTCAGAAAATACTCATAAGTGTGTATTTTGACAAGGATATTATTTTGGATAATTATATGGAATAAAATATAATATTTTTGGGAAGAATATTTATATTTTGGAAGTAAAGTAGTTTTGGACAAATGAAATAAAATATATTACATTAAGTGAGACTTAATAATACATTTCGATGTTATACGAACGCACATGTATTAAATCCCCCATCCTTGGGAAGGAATATATTTACAAAATAATTACGAAATGTAATCACGAAATAGTTGCCTAACTATTTCCCAAAGACATTAAACCTTAAGCTAAGGCACGACCGTCCGTCTAATAGAAGTTAGTACGTGTAGGTCGTCGCACAACAGGTTGACTGGGAGATACTTTTTAGAGACGCACTTCGGTGAGTTCATGTCCCCCTTTTCTCTTAACTGTTTTCAGTTTTCTAAACCGCGGGGGTGAAATACATGTTACTATGATTACGAGTACTTTTTACATGGTATGGTTAGCGTAAGGAGGGTTACTACTTAGATCATGTGAGTGGGTAGGCGCAACTTGAGGCCATTAATCCTCATTGTAGGACCGAGGGACAGTAGCGGTAGATCTATCTGGGTGTAGCGAGCCCAGCCCCAGCAGAATGGACCTCGGGGTGACTTTGTGCCCAACGCAAAATCCGCTAGGTTTGAGTCTTCCTACTTGCACTTCACACATATCAATGGCCTTCCAAACCATTGGTGATCTCTTTTTCCTTATTTGCTACATACCAGGGTTTTTATACTTACAAAGGTGTTACATACTCACTTACACATGAACTCGCTCAACATTATGTTGATTTTTCCAACTTACATGTATTTCAGGGAACTAAGGATCTGGCACGGTATGCTACGTTTTCACGCTGCGTTAGAGTTATGGGATCATCCAAGTTTAGGGGTTGTGGCTTTTACCTGGACGAGTCACAGTTCTTAAACTACGTCTATCTTAAGTTTGTGGTTGTGTCTTTCAAACAATGTTTTTTATGTTATTAGGTTGTAATTTCCGTTGCATGTGTCAACGCCTTAAGACAATGTTGTGGTATTTTACTTTTCAAACTTAAATCAATGGATGATCTGCATGGTTTTATTTTCATATAGCTTTGTTGTGATTGAGTTATGGTATTAAGAAGTCACACCAAATTAACCCACGCTTCCGCAAAAGCCAGGGTGTGACAGAAATAGGCTTTGAGGAGGTATGCTAAAATAAACTTTTTGGTCATTCAGGGACTAAAAGCGTCAAAAAGTGCATAAGTTTGCATTTTCGCGCATATCTTACGTTCTAAATACATCCGGACATCCAAAAATTTATGTAATCATTGAAATATTTTATTTTAGTGATTGGCATGATAAAATTCCATTCATCACGTAATTTGGATCGTTTTTCGCGTCCGTCCGTGTTTCGTCGTAATTAACCGAACAACGCAACCGTACGGCCAAACGAACCGAAATCCGAGATGTTTTTGAGTACGTTTCATGTTCCCTATACTTTAACTTCGTTATAGAGCATTGAAATGAGGTTAACGGGCCTTAAACGTGTCAAAAATGTATCAAAAATCAAGTTCGGAGTCTCAGGGGCCTGTTCTGCCTTTTTGAGAAACTTGCTGACCTGCACAAGGCTTACGGACCGTAAGCACAAACCCATACGGTCCGTAAGGACCCCCCATATCAGCAGAAACTATTTTCTTTAAAAACCAGCTACTCCTTTGTTTTGCCATGGTTTCTTTGATTCTATGGACTGGTTTTGGATTCCCCTAGTTTTCTAAAACAATGGGTACACATGGAGGGCCAAGATTTAAGCTCGGATTTCAAGAAACAATCCTAACGGTTCTATGAAATCTATAAATACCCAAGCCAATTTCATTTCACCTCACACCTTGATTCATTTCTGCTCTAAGTTGGGGTTTCCACACCTCATACCTGAGCAACTTGAATCAAACCTCCACTCTTGGACCTCTTGTAAGTATTCTTTCGTTCTTTTATGCGTTTTTAAGCGTGAAAGTTAAACAGTGTTTGACTTTCTGCATTGACCAGTTTATGGTCAACACGAAGTTCGTTTGAACTTCGCTACGTGATCGTAATCACGATGGTTATAGTCCCTTGTGACTATACCTACTGATTACCACGTTATTTAGGCATAGTGACGAGTTATAGTTTCGGTCAAAATGCGCGTTTATGCGTATTTTGCAACCAAACTATCTTTAGGTATCAAAACCCTTTGTTTTAATATCAAACTTGTTTTCAAACTTCATTAAACATATTTTAACATGTTTTGCTTGTCACTTTAGGTTTAGTGCTTGTATAGGGTAATAAGATAAGCGGTCAAAACAACCGCTTAGACTTTTGAACCCGACCCGTTTGGTCGATCATTAGGATCCGACCAAACACATTAGGTGACCATAGTTGTATAGAGAATAACCTTCTGAGGTTATACCTTATGGTCACTACGTTTAGTTAGTTGTATGATAGGTAGTTTATATGCCTTAGGAAAATGACCAAAATGCCATTTTTACGCATAAATTCATTTTAAGCATATGTAACCTAAATTTTGACATCTAAACTGATTAGGAAACATTATTAGACATGTTAAGGCATATATTACTTATCATAGGACTAGTTAGGCGGTCCGCACGCGTTTTACGTGAACGACGTGTTAAAGTAGCGTAAGCTACCTAAACGGGCATAAGCACTTAGGTTAGGTTTTGTTTTAGGATGTAGGCTTTGTTAAACCACATCATACGAGTTCCAATACTCATTTGGTTTACGAAACCTCATTCTATCCGATCTTCCGATTTAGGTCCGGTTATTAATGTAGTTACCTATATTAGGTGCCGTTTGATTCCGTGATCCCTCTAGCTTTGCTTGGTTGTTATTCAAGACTTCTAAGCACCCTCAAGTGAGTACATAGACCCCCCTTTTACTGTTTTTCAAACATTTTGGGGTGAAACACATGTGCCTACTTGTTACTTTCATGCTTTTCATGTTTTCATATCATACTTGCTATGTTCATTAGTACACGTATAGTACATGATTTCATTATGTTTCATGCTATGTATGTCCATTTAGTGCATACTTAGTACATCGTTTTACATTACATTTTTTGCTATGTATGTCCATTTAGTGCATACTTAGTACATTGTTTTACATTACATTTTATGCTATGTATGTCCATTTAGTGCATACTTAGTACAATGTTTTACATTACATTACATTTCATGCTATGTATTTCCATTTAGTGCATACTTAGTACATTATTTTACATTACATTTTATGCTATGTATGTCCATTTAGTGCATATTTAGTACATCGTTTTACATTACATTTCATGCTATGTATGTCCATTTAGTGCATACTTAGTACATTATTTTACATTACATTTCATGCTATGTATGTTCATTTGTTGCATACTTAGTTCATTATTTTCATAAAACATGCTTACATTTTGGTATGACATTTTGTTTGTTTAAATGGGACAAAAATACATTCATTAACATTGATCACGCCGCTCGTTAGTAGGTAATGGTACCATAGGAATTGACAACTCCCGTTCCTGAAATCCTAGGTTTGTTTGGATGGAAGGAATGACCGAATTCGATACACATAACTTAGATAAACCTTTAATTTGTTTAAGGGTTTGTCGCCACAGTCTCAAGGCTTGAATGTATGCATTTTCACAATACCGCATAGATGTTTGTATCACTAAAGTATGCATTATTTTACAAAGCATAACTTTTGATTTATTCAAATACTTTGTTTGTGCATTATACATATGGTTTAAGTAGTCACTTTTTACTTGCCATACATGACATTTGTTTACACATTTCATGATTTACATTTGACAATAGACATGGTTTTTCACACAAACATTTTGACATTTGATTATACATAAACATTTTTACATTGGTGGTTTGTTTGGTAAGTGATTTAAGTAACGAGGTGTGTGTAATATGATAAAAGCATGGTGGATACGCCGCTGGTACTTCCTATATATAAGTGCTTTTATGGTATTACATACCGTAGCGTTATTTAAATCATTTCAATTTTGACATATTACATTTTACACAATTAACATACCATTACAAAACATTGTTTTACAAACAACATATTTTATACAAATTCATTTTTACTTGGTTATTTATTTAACCATACATATTTCTTTTATATCATCTATTTCCTTATCGATTTTTATATGATTTATAAAAGAAAAATATTTTACAAGGTTCATGACTAGTTTTGTTAAACATTTTCTTTAAACTTACAAGTCATGAATCTTAAATCGATAAAACCTATGTATCTCACATGCATTTTTATGCTGACGTACCTATTTTCACATGTGTTTTCAGGAAATGATGCATAGGATTGATCAAGATACACTTAGGCGGACTTGGGCCTTAGTGACATTAAAAGATGCAAGACTAGTTAAATATGTTATGATTCTTTGTTTTAAGACATTGTAACCTCTATTAATTCAATAAAACAAAACTTAAATTGTCCATGTGTTATGAAACAATGATTCTGTTACAACACTCCCTGACGTTTCCGCCACGATTTGTTGTTTTACGTGGTCGGGGTGTGACAGCGGGGATTGCGACATAATTCGTCAACTTGTCAATCAACTTGTAAACACACATTAAAGTACACAATGAATCCAAACAAGGACTTCAATTGTACTTTAAACATCCAACGAATAGCTAACTATAAAGATAGATAGATACTACAAGGATTTGGTTTGGTTATCAATCGGTAGTATATCAAACTATACTTTGGTAAACAATGTCACATGAATAGCATATCAAACTATGCTTTGGTAAACAATATCTCATTGGTAGCATATCACACTATGCTTTAGTAGTATATCAAAATATACTTTGGTTTGTGATTTGGTAGTATATCAAACTATACTTTGGTTTTAGTCACAAAAATCCTAAGTCCTAATGGTGATTCGGGATAACGCCACGAAGGGTAATACAATAAGCACACTTATATATAGGAAGTACCAGCGGCGTATCCACCATGTCATTATTGTATTACTCTAGTTTCGTTATCTAAATCACCAACAAATCTCTACACATAATCAATAACCATCGTCTTGTAAAGTACTTCTTAAATTCTCACTATGAAGATAGAAAGATCTAAGTCTGTACTTCAAATATCCTACAAGAATCTAACTATAAAGATAGGTAGATCCTATAAGGATTTGGATAATCGTCGTGTTTGCATAATCGGAATAATACACATAAAAGCACTTAGTAAACACATATATGCCATACATTTGAAAATAAATCGGTTACACATATGAATCACCCAAAACTTTTGAAAACATAAAAGAGTGGAACTATGTACTCACTTGGGATTGCGTATAGGTCATGTTCAAATGATATAAGAAGGCTCAAAGGATCAAGAGTTCAACTGTTGAAGTGGTTCCTAGTGTATCGGATACTATGTTAGTGTAATGGGATACAAATAGAGGAATCAGATAGAATGAGGTTTTATAAACCAAATGAGTGTTGGAACTCATATAAAATAGTTTAACAAAGCCTACATTCTGATTTGAAAACAATCCTAAGTAATTTTGACCCGTTACGATTCGTTAAGGTAGTTTACGCTACTTTAACGTGTCGTTTGCGCAAAAGCGCGTTCGGATGGTCAAACTAGTCCTATGATAAGTCTCATATGCCTAAACATGTTTAAAAATGTTGCAATATCAGTTTAAGTGTAAAAATTTAGGTTACATATGTTAAATTGAATTTATGCGTAAAAAGGGCATTTTGGTCATTTTCCTAAGGCATATAAACAAACTATCATACAACTAACCAAATGAAGTGACCATAAGGTATAACCTCTGGAGGTTATTCCCTATACAACTATGGTCACAAAATGTGTTTGGTCGGGCCCTAATGATCGACCAAATGGGTCGGGTTCGAAAGTCTAAGCGGTTGTCAAGACCGCTTGACTTACGTCCCTAATTAAGCACTAAACTAGGAGTGACGAGTTAAACATGTTTAACTAAGTTAGAAAACTAATTTGGTATAAAAAAAGTGTTTTGATACCCAAAAATAGTTTCGTCGTAAAATGCACATAATTGTGCATTTTGACCGAAACTTTGACTCCTCACTTTGACTAGTCAATGTGGTAATCAGTAGGTATAATCGCTAGGGATTATAACCATCGGGATTACGATCACGTTGCAAAGTTCAATTGAACTTTGTCTTGACCAATTCATGGTCAAAGCCGAAAGTCAAACATTGTTTGACTTTTAGCTTAATATAAATAAACAAGACTAGGAAGAACACTTACAAGTGTTCTAGGATGGAAAGAAGACTAGAAAACTCAGGTAGGAAGCTTCCAACAAATGTGGTAGCCTCCACTTAGAGTGTATGAGAAAGAAGAAGTGAATAAGCAAGTTGGAAGAATGAAAATGGTTGGGTATTTATAGTGTTCAAGGATTTACAAGATCTTGCCAAGTGTTTTGTGTGGCCTCCAAGGAAGGATCATGGCCTTACAGGTGTGTGGACAGGAGTAATAGCCATGGAGAACACTTAAAATAGCCCACAAGATCAAAAACTAGGTTGGAAAACAAGTTGCAATAGCTAGGAAGTAGTTTTGAAGCTTCTGGTCTGAAGAATCTCGCCCCCGCGAGCCAGATAGCTCAATGGGTCGCTCCCGGTGAGCCACTTCAGACAAAAGTTTCAAAAGTTGGCAGAAATGGTCCCTGCAGCTCCAAAACTTGTTTTTCGACATGTTTAACCCCCGTTAACCCAATTTCAAGGCTTTATAAGGATGTTAAAGCATAGGGTACTTGAAATATGTTTGGAAAAATCATGGATGTCGGTATGTTCGGTCGTACGGTCGCGTGTTGCGGTTAATAACGACGAACGTTTGAACGGATGCGAAAACGATCCAAATTACGCAACGAATGGTATTTTTGAATCCCCATCACTATAATATAATATTTTAATGATTACAAAATTTTTTGGTTATGTGTATATGGTCTGAATGCAGATTATGCACAGATTTGCATACTTTCACAGTTTTGACGCTTTTAGTCCTTGTGATCAATAAGCGTATTTTCACATACCAAACCCCTCAAAACTTATTTCTAAGCTATTTAAGGGATATTTAGGGTATTTTTAGCTTATTTTCTTATTCCGAAGTGTACGTTGCTATGAGAATCGGCAGATTTTTGTAGTTTGTAGTAAATAGTCCTTGTACTTGTATAAACATGTTTTCGTCGTCCCTAACCCTTCGAAGCTTATTTCTAAGTTATGTAAAGGGTATTTAGGGTACGTGTAGCTTGTGTCCTCATTGTGGTGTGTACGTTGCGTTAAACGGATCACGTTTAAGCATCGGTTATCGAATTGCTTTCAAAGAAAAAGTTTTTTTTTTGAAAGCTCGAAATTTTGCACAAGGGTTACATTGATCTCCCAAGGTTGGTGATCAAGAATTTAGCTTAAGATTGATTCCTAATCGAATTCCCTCTTTGAATTTTGAAGTAATTGAGTGAATTAGGGTTTTGAGAAGATGGAGTCTTGTACAGGGGTGTTTGGTCGATCTTAGCTTCACACAAGATGTGTGAAGTTGTAGTTATCCAGTGTTTTTAAAACACTTGTTTCAATTCGACCAAATTTAGTCCCTCTAATTTGTAATGTATATAAATTAGTTATAATCCTTTGATTCCCCATCTTTCATGACAAGATTATTAACTAGGTTAATTATTCCTAGTTTTAAATCTCACTATTTTATTTTAAAGCTGTATATATCTGTATATAATTACACAGATGTACACGCATATATTATTTAATATTTTTAGGGGTGTTACAAGTCTACCCCCTTAAAGAGGATTTCGTCCTCGAAATCGTAATACATACCGAATAAGGAAGGGTATAAGCGTCTCATCTCTTCTTCGGACTTCCAAATGGTGTCCGATCCCTTCCGATATTCCCATTTGACTTTAACTTGATTGATTTCTTTATTTCTTAAGTTTTTAACCTTTCGATCATGAATTGTTATAGACTTTATAACATAGTTAAGTTTATCATCAACTTCAATGTCGTCATAGCTTATATAAGCTGTTTCATCAGCTAAGCACTTTCGCAGATGTGAAACATGGAAAGTGCTGTGTATACTAATCAATTCTTCTGGAAGTTCGAGTCGGTACGCTACCTTACCCACACGCTCAATGATTTTGAATGGTCCAATAAATCTTGGACTCAATTTCCCCCGTTTTCGAAATCGGATGACCCCTTTCCACGGAGATACTTTAAGCATAACCATATCACCAACCTGAAACTCGATTGGACTTCGTCTCTTATCAGCGTAAGATTTTTTTCGGTCTAGGGTAGCTTTCAAATGAGCCCGGACCATTTCAATTGTGACAACCCTCGAATTTACATGTAACCGTACAGTTTATTAATAATAATTAATGTGCTTGACGACTGTGTGGAATTACTTAACTGCTTTCTGATATCTGTGTTATGCTTACACGTATTTGTTAATATACTAATAGTGTACAGATAGGTCACTAAATAGTTCGTTATATTTTCCTAAGTGTTAGAAAGTAAAAACGTTACAAAATATATAAATATGACACTTTACGGATTAATTAAGCACTTTAACGGAACAACACCGAACCGAACAATCGGACTTTACCCGGAACCTAAAAATATTGTCTATGACATTGTTTTCTTTTTCTGAGCCAGTTAGGGTCCCCGAATACCCTAACACCCGTTATAATTCACCACACACTAATATCTAGTCTTAACCTCCTAACTTAACAACTAATGCTTAATCATCTAGTTCAAAACAAACCGAATACCCCCCCCCCCCCCTAACGAGTTCGGTTCCCCATAGGGGACACCATCTTACAAACCTTGAATATTTTAATCCTTGTGCCTCATATCAAGAGAACATAAGATCCAATGGGTATTAGTGGAATTGGACTATAAGTTGGACCATAAGGCTTTGTATTCATTCATTCACTTAGCAAAAACTTCACTCTTTCTCTCCCTCTTGCCCATATCCTTGGCTGAACCCACACACCCACATCCATCCATTTTCGAGCTTTGATCTTGCCATTCCAAGCATATACAAGTGTGAAGGATCGCGTACGAGGAAGCCCGGTGCTTGCGGATTGTCAAGGACCTCCCCACGTTGCTTTTAACCACTCGTTTTTCGCCTAGTTTCTCCCCTAGCCTCGAGCTAGTAGTAAGTGACTCTAAACGCCTTCTTGATCTTGTCTAGAGTGGTTAATAAGAGTTTCGTCGGTTAAAAATCACTAACATATAAGATCACCTACTAAAAGTCTACTAAAGTGATGAACAAGGTGGTTAATGGATGAATATGTGTGTAAATCATGTAGATCTTGTGTTGTTATGATTATTGGTTGATTATCTGATGTTTTTCTGATTAATATTGATGTTTAATGTTGTTGTGATTAATTAACTTGTTAACGGAATCGATCGAACGCGATTTAGAAGGTTAAACACTGAAAAACAGAATCTGTCCCGGTTTTACAGCCAACTTCAGTTGGCTGTAAACAGGTCTTAAACTCAACCAAAAACCGATATTTTGAATCTAAAATATGTTATTATGAAATACGGTTCTAATGGCACCGGAATCGTAATTTTTGGACTTCGTTTACTATTTTTAAAGTGTTAATTTGTAACAGCAACTTAAGCTGAATTTTGACAGCAATAAATGGGTGTCATACTTTCAGTCATAACCTGAGTTTTGTGATGAATCGGACCATGAAACTTGTACAGTAGATGACAACCGATGCATTTGTAATTAACCCACTGGAATTTTGTAAATCGGACACTCGATGAATTTTTAATAAATTGTTCCGTGGACTGTGGTCAGAAATACACAAATCTGAGTTCAGTCCGAAATATGAATTTTTATAAAATATTGGTAATGAACCGGACCCCGATATTTTTACACAATAAAATATGGAACATTTAAGACATCCTGTAAAAATTTGGGAATTTTTGGAATGATTTAACCATTTTATTAAAATGTCCGAAAACAGCCGGTTTTGAAATATAAATGCTGAAATGACATAAGTTGTGACTCGCGTGTCTAAATGTCGAGTATGCTATCTGTGAATGATCTAACATGTTATATATGTTATGTGCATTATCGTATGTTTGATTTTGAGTGGGGAATGGATGGGGAATTTAGATGGGCATAAACCGTTAAAATGATGCATTTGTGTGATAGATACGTGTAGGAACCTTGTGTTCTATTTGAAAGCCACTAAATGACTAACTGGTAAATCATACTAGGACGTGATTGACCGACCTTGACTGTTAGCTATATTTGAGAATCTAACCGAGCAAACCGAGGTGAGTTCACACTTTTCTACAAAGCATGGTAAATTCCCGGTGGGAATGGGAATGGGTACAAGAATAGGGATTCCTCGTCCTTTGAGACGTGTTCAGGAATGTAAATTCCTCGTCCTGTTGGGACGTGTTAGACTTACTGGACTAGAACTCTATCAGCGAAGTCCCTCCCTTTTTGTATCGACTTAATCGCCGAGGCTATGACGAGCGGGTCATTAGTTAATAGCGCTATTAGGTTTAACAAACCTCACACCGTGCCAGTCGGACGGGCGTGTACTAATGGACTATGGCACGTCGGTGGTGATAGAACACCGACGCTAGGGCACAATTGATTTCTTTTGTTAGTAGTCGATATGATAAACGAGTCTGGTAGTTTAAAATACTGGGGCAGCTCCCCACGGCCAAAGTGCCGGGCTGGATAGCCAGGGAAGGTGGACATGGGATGGTTAACAAATAAACGTTTTCGAACTATGGGGTAACCCCCACGGCCGGATAGCCGAATGAGATTAAACTATGTTTTTGGAAACAACTCTAAAATGGACAACCAACCGTGAACTCACTCAACTTTGTTGTTGACTCGTTATTACATGCTTTGCAGGTCATTAGATGCTATGGAGCTTGCACATGGAGGTGGTCGTTGTGGGATGCGAACTGATATGTCCCGTACTTAATAAATAAACTTTATGAACTTATTAAACCTACGTTTTGGACTTTAAACTTACGAACTATGGACTTATGTTATGAACTTATGTTTTATGCTTCCGCTGTTAACCTAAAATCGGTTTACTTCCTTTTGGTCACCAATCGTATTGTGTTTGGTTTTATTTACTTAATTATGTTGTTCAATCTGATTGGTGGCTCGATCCTGGTCATGTCACGCCTCCAAGCGGTGATACTCCGCATGGTAGATTTTGGGGGTGTGACAGATTGGTATCAGAGCCATTGGTTATAGTGAACTTGGTTTTTAAAAGGGGAAAAGTTTTTGATAAAAACCAGATTATAACCAGTACAGTGCTCAACGATCCACAACGACGCTATGCTCCACGTGCAAGACTCGACACCATAAGTGGTATGATTTATGTTATTTTGCCGGTTAGATAGTTCTCACTGTGCATTAGACAATGTGGTAGTTGCTATTTGAACCTTGTGTGCTTACTCTCTATTGTCGTCCCACACTTACGCACTTTCGCGACACTTTTCTCACTTACGTTGCTTCGTTATGAAGATCATGAGCGGACGCGAAGGACGTATCAACCTCACTCAAGCCCAGTTGACGGCTTTGATCAACGAACGAGTTGCTGAGGCACTCGCAGCTGTTCCTGCAGGAGGTATAACCTGCCATATCAACCCACCTTAGGACGTTTAGATCCCACCTTCACAAACCAACCCTCCTGCTTAATTTCGTCCTTTATTCTCGCGCAACAGGTCAACATGCTCAACCTCCTGTGTGCACGTTCAAGGACTGCCGACCTACCACTTTCAGTGGCACCGAAGGAGCAGTGGGCCTTCTTCACTGGTTTGAAAAGCTTGAGTCGGTTTTCGAGATATGCGAATGCCCCGAAGACCGTAGGGTGAAATATGCTACCGGAACACTTGAAGGGGTAGCGCTCACATGGTGGAACGCTCAAGTTCAGCTACTGGGGTTGGTTGCTGCTAATGCCACCCCATGGAACGGTTTCAAGGAACTGATCAAAGAAGAATACTGTAGTCGGGATGACATCCACAAACTGGAGGTGGAATTTTTCAATCTGAAGATGACGGGGTCTGAGATTGAGGCGTATACCAAGAGGTCGAATGAACTGGCCATTCTGTGCCCTACTATGGTGGACCCTCCCATCAAACGTATTGAGCTTTACCTCAAGGGCCTTGTACCCGAGATTCAGAGCCATGTGACTTCGGCCAACCTGGGTCCCATTCAGCAGATCATTAAGTTAGCCCATCGTCTCACCGATCAAGCTGTGGAACAAAACAAACTGCCTAAGCGTATTGGTGCTGCTACTGCTGACGCACCCAATAATAACAAGCGAAAATGGGATGGGAATTCAGGCAAAGGTTCTACTTCAGCTCAGTTCCAGCAGCGAAAGACAGATGAGTACAGGAGCCCCAGTCAGCAGTCTTCTGGGAATCGAGGTCAGGGTGGATACAAGGGAAATCACCCCAAATGTAATCGCTGTAACTTGCACCACAGTGGGCCATGTGGTAAAGGAAACTGTCATCGATGCAACAAGCCTGGTCACATGGCAAGGGATTGCAGGAGTCAGAATCCGGCGAATCAGAACCGGCAACAACAGCAAGCCCCACCCAATCAACGCCAGCAGCGACAACAACAAGGTAACAACAAAGGGTGCTTTCAATGTGGTGCAGAGGGCCATTTCAAGAAAGACTGCCCCCAGTTAAATCAGAACCAGAACAACAACAATAATGGAGGAAACAATGGAGGCAACAATGGGGGTAACAATAATGGTAATGGCGCCCGAGGTCGTGCCTTTGTGATTGGTCAGGGTGATGCAAGGAACGATCCCAACGTTGTGATGAGTAAGTTTCTTCTGGACGACTTCTTTGTTACTGCTTTATTCGATTCAGGTGCCGATACTAGTTATGTGTCCTTAAAAGTTAGCCAAATGCTTAAGCGCACTCCAACACTCCTGAACACCAAACACACGGTAGAACTAGCTAACGGTAAAAGTCTTGAAGCAACACACGTAGTTAAAGGTTGTAACCTCGTCTTAGCTGGTCAGACTTTCCCTATCGATCTTGTTCCTATCACACTGGGTAGTTTCGATGTCGTTATTGGGATGGATTGGCTATCTCATCATCAAGCGGAGATTGTTTGCAAGGAGAAAATTGTCCGCATTTCTCGTTCTGGTGAAGAACTTCTCATGATTCGTGGCGACAAGAGTGGTGCTGTCGAAGGCATCATCTCTTTCCTTAAGGCCCAGAAGTGTTTACGAAAGGGCCACACTACCATTTTAGCACTCGTTACTGACACATCAACAGAAGAGAAGAGAATTGAGGACATTCCTATTGTGCGCGATTTTCCCGAGGTATTTCCTGAGGAATTACCTGGTCTTCCGCCTCATCGCCAAGTCGAGTTTCAAATCGAGCTAGCTCCTGGAGCAGCCCCAGTAGCTCGAGCACCATATCGTCTAGCCCCATCAGAACTCGAAGAACTGTCTACACAACTACAAGAACTCTTGGAAAAGGGTTTCATACGTCCTAGCTCTTCGCCCTGGGGAGCTCCAGTACTATTCGTGAAGAAGAAAGACGGTACCTTCAGAATGTGTATTGACTACCGCGAACTTAACAAGGTGACCGTGAAGAATCGTTATCCTCTCCCACGCATTGACGACTTGTTCGACCAGTTGCAAGGGTCGAGCTATTACTCCAAGATTGATTTGAGATCGGGATACCATCAGCTGAGGGTCCGAGATGAGGACGTCTCCAAAACAGCATTCAGAACTCGTTACGGCCATTACGAGTTTCTGGTTATGCCATTCGGGCTGACGAATGCACCAACGGTCTTTATGGATCTCATGAACCGAGTGTGCAAGCCTTACCTGGATAAGTTCGTTATTGTGTTCATCGATGATATCCTGATCTATTCCAAGAGTCAGGAGGAACACGAGCAGCATCTACAACTTATGCTGGAACTTCTTCAAAAAGAGCAGTTGTATGCCAAGTTTTCGAAATGTGACTTCTGGCTCTGCGAAGTCCACTTTCTAAGCCATGTGGTAAACAAGGATGGAATTCATGTGGATCCATCTAAGGTTGAATCGATCAAGAACTGGCCTGCACCCCGCACACCAACAGAAATCCGCCAATTCTTGGGTTTGGCAGGATATTATAGGAGGTTTATCAAGGATTTCTCCAAGATTGCGCAACCTCTCACTTCACTGACTCAGAAGGGTGTCATCTATCGTTGGGGTGATGCACAGGAGTCCGCATTTCAACACCTAAAGGATAGACTTTGTAGCACGCCTATCCTCTCATTGCCTGAGGGCACATATGATTTTGTGGTTTACTGCGATGCTTCCATCCAAGGACTTGGTTGCGTGTTGATGCAACGTGACAAGGTCATTGCCTACGCATCACGCCAACTCAAGGTTCACGAAAGAAATTACACTACTCATGATCTGGAGCTGGGAGCAGTTGTTTTCGCGCTTAAGATATGGAGACATTACCTGTACGGTACTAAGTGCACCATTTACACCGATCACAGGAGTCTCGAGCATATCTTCAAGCAAAAGGAGTTAAACATGCGTCAACGCCGATGGGTTGAGCTCTTGAACGATTATGAATGCGCTATCAAGTATCATCCGGGCAAGGCCAATGTTGTGGCCGACGCCCTCAGTCGAAAGGATACTATACCTAAGCGTGTACGTGCTTTACAGCTTACCATCCAATCTAACCTTCTCGCTCAAATTCGTGATGCTCAGGATGAAGCACTGAAGGCAGAAAACATCAGGGCTGAATCCCTACGAGGATCGAGGCAGCGGCTAGAACAAAAGGAAGACGGCACTTACTATGTAAACGGACGCATCTGGGTTCCATTTTATGGTAACTTACGCGAGCTTGTGATGGATGAAGCACATAAGTCTCATTATTCGGTACACCCTGGTTCGGACAAGATGTACCACGACCTCAAGACTACGTATTGGTGGCCTGGCATGAAAGCCCACATAGCAACCTACGTCAGAAAGTGCTTGACTTGTGCGAGAGTCAAATCTGAATATCAGAAACCATCAGGCCTACTTCAACAACCAGAGATCCCGAAATGGAAATGGGAGAAAATTTCCATGGATTTCGTTACTGGCCTGCCTAGATCTCAACGCGGAAACGATACCATTTGGGTGATCGTAGATCGACTGACCAAGTCTGCACATTTTCTGGCCATCAAAGAAACGGATAAGTTTTCTACTCTTGCAGACATTTATCTAAAGGAAGTAGTATCAAGGCACGGAGTGCCAACCTCTATTATATCTGATCGTGACGAACGTTTTACTTCAGAACTGTGGCAAGCAATGCACAAGTCTTTTGGCTCACATTTAGATATGAGCACCGCTTATCACCCGCAGACGGATGGGCAATCGGAACGCACCATCCAAACCCTCGAAGACATGCTTAGGGCATGCGTAATCAACTTCGGCAATGGCTGGGAAAAGCACCTCCCATTAGTGGAGTTTTCATATAACAACAGCTACCACACCAGCATTCAGGCCGCTCCATTCGAGGCAATGTACGGACACAAATGCCGATCACCTCTCTGTTGGGCAGAAGTTGGTGACAGCCAAATCACTGGCCCAGAACTTGTGGTAGATACCACCGAGAGAATTGCTCAGATACGACAGCGAATGGCGGCAGCTCGTGACCGTCAGAAAAGCTATGCTGATAAGGGAAGAAAACCACTCGAGCTCCAGGTTGGGGATCGAGTGCTACTCAAAGTCTCACCTTGGAAAGGTGTAGTCCGCTTTGGCAAACGAGGAAAACTCAATCTGCGTTATGTCGGACCATTCGAAGTCACCGAGAAAATTGGCAAAGTCGCCTACAGGTTGAATCTACCTGAAGAACTCAGCGGAGTTCACAATGTTTTCCATGTGTCGAATCTGAAGAAGTGTCTGTCAGATGAGACTCTTATAGTTCCTCTCAGGGAACTCACAATCGACGACCAGCTGCGATTCGTCGAGGAACCAGTAGAGATTACGGATCAAGATGTTAAGATCCTCAAGCATACCAGGATACCTCTGGTCCGAGTTCGTTGGAATGCTCGTCGTGGCCCAGAGTATACCTGGGAACGAGAAGACCAAATGAAACTCAAGTATCCCCAACTGTTTAAGAAAAACGCAACCACTTCTGAGGCTGAAGCTACTGCAGAATTTCGGGACGAAATTCCAAATCAACGGGGGGATGATGTGACACCCCAGGAAAATCTAGAAAACAACGCAACTTAATTAGCTTCCTCAGTAACCACGCGCTAAATTTCGGGACGAAATTCTCTTAACAGGGGGAGAATGTGACAACCCTCGAATTTACATGTAACCGTACAGTTTATTAATAATAATTAATGTGCTTGACGACTGTGTCGAATTACTTAACTGCTTTCTGATATCTGTGTTATGCTTACACGTATTTGTTAATATACTAATAGTGTACAGATAGGTCACTAAATAGTCCGTTATATTTTCCTAAGTGTTAGAAAGTAAAAACGTTACAAAATATATAAATAGGACACTTTACGGATTAATTAAGCACTTTAACGGAACAACACCGAACCGAACAATCGGACTTTACCCGGAACCTAAAAATATTGTCTATGACATTGTTTTCTTTTTCTGAGCCAGTTAGGGTCCCCGAATACCCTAACACCCGTTATAATTCACCACACACTAATATCTAGTCTTAACCTCCTAACTTAACAACTAATGCTTAATCATCTAGTTCAAAACAAACCGAATACCCCCCCCCCCCCTAACGAGTTCGGTTCCCCATAGGGGACACCATCTTACAAACCTTGAATATTTTAATCCTTGTGCCTCATATCAAGAGAACATAAGATCCAATGGGTATTAGTGGAATTGGACTATAAGTTGGACCATAAGGCTTTGTATTCATTCATTCACTTAGCAAAAACTTCACTCTTTCTCTCCCTCTTGCCCATATCCTTGGCTGAACCCACACACCCACATCCATCCATTTTCGAGCTTTGATCTTGCCATTCCAAGCATATACAAGTGTGAAGGATCGTGTACGAGGAAGCCCGGTGCTTGCGGATTGTCAAGGACCTCCCCACGTTGCTTTTAACCACTCGTTTTTCGCCTAGTTTCTCCCCTAGCCTCGAGCTAGTAGTAAGTGACTCTAAACACCTTCTTGATCTTGTCTAGAGTGGTTAATAAGAGTTTCGTCGGTTAAAAATCACTAACATATAAGATCACCTACTAAAAGTCTACTAAAGTGATCAACAAGGTGGTTAATGGATGAATATGTGTGTAAATCATGTAGATCTTGTGTTGTTATGATTATTGGTTGATTATCTGATGTTTTGCTGATTAATATTGATGTTTAATGTTGTTGTGATTAATTAACTTGTTAACGGAATCGATCGAACGCGATTTAGAAGGTTAAACACTGAAAAACAGAATCTGTCCCGGTTTTACAGCTAACTTCAGTTGGCTGTAAACAGGTCTTAAACTCAACCAAAAACCGATATTTTGAATCTAAAATATGTTATTATGAAATACGGTTCTAATGGCACCAGAATCGTAATTTTTGGACTTCGTTTACTATTTTTAAAGTGTTAATTTGTAACAGCAACTTAAGCTGAATTTTGACAGCAATAAATGGGTGTCATACTTTCAGTCATAACCTGAGTTTTGTGATGAATCGGACCATAAAATTTGTACAGTAGATGAAAACCGATGCATTTGTAATTACCCCACTAGAATTTTGTAAATCGGACACTCGATGAATTTTTAATAAATTGTTCCGTGGACTGTGGTCAGAAATACACAAATCTGAGTTCAGTCCGAAATATGAATTTTTATAAAATATTGGTAATGAACCGGACCCCGATATTTTTACACAATAAAATATGGAACGTTTAAGACATCCTGTAAAAATTTGGGAATTTTTGGAATGGTTTAACCATTTTATTAAAATGTCCGAAAACAGCCGGTTTTGAAATATAAATGCTGAAATGACATAAGTTGTGACTCGCGTGTCTAAATGTCGAGTATGCTATCTGTGAATGATCTAACATGTTATATATGTTATGTGCATTATCGTATGTTTGATTTTGAGTGGGGAATGGATGGGGAACTTAGATGGGCATAAACCGTTAAAATGATGCATTTGTGTGATGGATACGTGTAGGAACCTTGTGTTCTATTTGAAAGCCACTAAATGACTAACTGGTAAATCATACTAGGACGTGATTGACCGACCTTGACTGTTAGCTATATTTGAGAATCTAACCGAGCAAACCGAGGTGAGTTCACACTTTTCTACAAAGCATGGTAAATTCCCGGTGGGAATGGGAATGGGTACAGGAATAGGGATTCCTCGTCCTTTGAGACGTGTTCAGGAATGTAAATTCCTCGTCCTGTTGGGACGTGTTAGACTTACTGGACTAGAACTCTATTAGCGAAGTCCCTCCCTTTTTGTATCGACTTAATCGCCGAGGCTATGACGAGCGGGTCATTAGTTAATAGCGCTATTAGGTTTAACAAACCTCACACCGTGCCAGTCGGACGGGCGTGTACTAATGGACTATGGCACGTCGGTGGTGATAGAACACCGACGCTAGGGCACAATTGATTTCTTTTGTTAGTAGTCGATATGATAAACGAGTCTGGTAGTTTAAAATACTGGGGCAGCTCCCCACGGCCAAAGTGCCGGGCTGGATAGCCAGGGAAGGTGGACATGGGATGGTTAACAAATAAACGTTTTCGAACTATGGGGTAACCCCCACGGCCGGATAGCCGAATGAGATTAAACTATGTTTTTGGAAACAACTCTAAAATGGACAACCAACCGTGAACTCACTCAACTTTGTTGTTGACTCGTTATTACATGCTTTGCAGGTCATTAGATGCTATGGAGCTTGCACATGGAGGTGGTCGTTGTGGGATGCGAACTGATATGTCCCGTACTTAATAAATAAACTTTATGAACTTATTAAACCTACGTTTTGGACTTTAAACTTACGAACTATGGACTTATGTTATGAACTTATGTTTTATGCTTCCGCTGTTAACCTAAAATCGGTTTACTTCCTTTTGGTCACCAATCGTATTGTGTTTGGTTTTATTTACTTAATTATGTTGTTCAATATGATTGGTGGCTCGATCCTGGTCATCTCACGCCTCCAAGCGGTGATACTCCGCATGGTAGATTTTGGGGGTGTGATATCAATCTTTTCATTAGTGATCCCGACTACATCTTTGTGGGCTAATTCTCGCGGACCCACTTCATCCCAACACACCGGGGTTCGGCATTTTCTGCCATAAAACATTTCGTATGGAGCCATTCCAATGTTGGAATGGTAGCTGTTGTTATATGAAAATTCAACTAATGGTAGATAAACATCCCAGCTACCGCCAAAATCGATAATACATGCTTGTAGCATGTCTTCGAGTGTTTGAATAGTTCTTTCACTTTGCCCGTCGGTCTGCGGTTGATATGCGGTACTAATGAATAACTTATTACCCATCTGCTCTTGGAATCGTGCCAAAAGTTTGAAGTGAACCGTGTATCTCTATCTGATACGATAGACATCAGCACTCCATGGCGAGATAAAATTTCATTCATGTATACTTCCGACATCTTCTCAGAAGTGTATGTCTCGCGAATCGAAATAAAATGACCACTCTTGTCAATCTATCAACTACTACCCATATGGCATCAAATTCATGTGTTGTTCTTGGTAGTTTAGTTAAAAGATCCATAGTGATGTGCTCCCATTTCCACACCAGAATGTCTAACGGATAAAGTTTATCGTAAGGCTTCTGGTGTTCTACTTTTACTTGTAAACAAGTTAAGCATTTTTCTACATATTTAATTATGTCTCGTTTCACTCCGGGCCACCAAAAGTTTTGTTTCAAATCTTGGTACATTTTGGTAGCTCCCGGATGAATAGAATAGCGAGAATTGTGGGCTTCATCAAGAAGAAGAGTTTTAACATTACAAGTGTTTGGAACCCATCTTCTACCAAGTCTTTCAACTGGCCTACAAATCTTTCCTTTTTCACACTCTCTTCTTTTGCAGCTTCAATTTGTGCCTTTCTGATTCGTGCGAGTAAACCAGAGGTCACTATTAACTGCATTGACTGCGCCCGAATGGGTGAATAATCTTCTTTTCATGGATCTTTAATTGTCTTGAATCTTGCGCGATCACTTTCCCTTGTTGCATAAGTACACACCGGAGACCAAGCTGGGATGCGTCATAATAGATGATGATGTCTTCAGTCCCATCTGGTAACGTCAATACTAGAGCACTGGTCAACTTTTCTTTAAGTATTCGAAAGGCATCTTCTTGTGCGCTTCCCCATACAAATTTCTCAATTTTACTGGTCAACTTGGTTAATGGCATTGCGATTTTGGAGAAATCTTGTATAAATCTCTGGTAATAACCCGCAAGACCTAGGAAACTCCTAATCTCAGATGGATTCTTCAGAGGTTTCGATTTAGACACGAGTTCTATTTTGGACTGATCTACCGACACTTCATCGGCACTAATAACATGTCCCAGAAACTATACCTCACGTAGCCAAAAGGTACATTTCAAAAACTTCACGTAAAGTCTTTCACGCCTAAGCGTTTCAAGTACTTCATGAAAATGACACCCGTGATCTATTTCACTCTTCGAATACATGAGAAAATCGTCAATGAATACTGCCACTGACTTATCTAGCATCGGTTTGCAGACGTTGTTCATGAGGTCCATGAAAGCCGCAGGTGCATTGGTTAAACTGACAGACATTACTAAAAATTCGTAATGTCCATAACGTGTTCGGATTGTTGTTTTCGGTATATCTTCTATTTTTTACTTTTAACTGATGATATCCCGACCTTAAGTCGATCTTTGAAAACCAACTCGCGCCTTGCAGCTGATCGAACAAGTCGTCGATCCTAAGAAGCGGGTATCGATTCTTTACCGTGAGTTTGTTTAACTCCCAGTAATCAATACACATTCGCATGCTTCCGTCTTTCTTCTTTACAAATAATACCGGCGCTCCCCACGGAGAAATGCTCGGCCGAATAAATCCCTTATTGAGAAGATCTTGTAATTGCGACAACAATTCTTGTAGTTCCGATGGCGCTAATCGATAAGGAGCCTTGGCTATCGGTTTCGCGCCCAGAACTAATTCGATGCCAAACTCCACCTCGCGTTCAGGTGGTAACCCCGGTAGCTCTTCCAAAAAAAACATCTTCAAACTCCCGTACGACTGGTACGTCTTTAGTTTCTAGAGATTCTTTAGTCTAATCATGTATGTAAACCATATACAATCATATATGTAAACCATATACGCCTTATATCCATGTTGAACAAGCTTATAAGCTTAAATAAATGAACATATTATGGGTTGCTACTTTTCTTCCCATATATAGTAACCTGTTTTCCACTCGAAGACATTAATTGTATCTCCTTACGGTTGCATATTACTTTCGCGAGATATAAAACTAGCCAATACATCCCGATTACCACATTGAAAAATTCTCCCATTAACGTGGGAATTAGATCGATAAAGTATTCTTCATCGTCAATACTTAATTTGCAGTTTCAGCACATATCACAAACAATAAAACCTTTATTATTACCTATTTCTACTTCTAGAGGCATAGGTAATTTCGTTAACGTGAATGTAGGGTGTTGAATAAATCGATGTGAAACAAAAGATCTATTCGCACCTTTATCAAATAAAATTCGTGCTGTAATTGAATTTACAAGAATTATACCTGAAACGACATCAGGTTTAGCTTTAGCCTCTACGGCTATCATGTGGAACGACCTTGCCCTCAATTTCTGGGCATCAGACTTTGTGTCAGTTGTTTCTTTGGTTCCAACCAGCTCCGGACATTCAATCTTCTTATGTCCCGGCTTATAGCATTTATAACACACTGTCACCTTTCCCGGGCAATTTGCAACTATATGTCCCACTTTTCCACAAGTAGGACATGATTTGTTTCTAAAGTAGCATTTGCCCTTGTGAATCTTTCCACATATTTTACACTATGGTAACCCCCTTTTTGTAACTCCTTTCTTGGGAGCTTTATTAGACTTTGATTTCTTTACGGGACTTGGATTCATATCCAACCCCCTCCTTTCATCTCTTTCTTGTAAGAGACTGTCTTTCAATTTGTCACACCCCGACTGTCACACCCCGACCGCGTTAAAACAACAAACCGCGGTGGAAACGTCGGGGAGTGTCGTAACAGAATCATTGTTTCACAACACATGGATAAAAGTTCTGTTTTATCGAATTAAGTTTATTACATTGTATTGAAGCTAGAAACAAAACATGAACAAATTGACTTTCATTGTTATTAAGTCACTAAGGCCTCGTCCATTCCTATGTGAGCATGCATCAATATCATCATCAAACATCACCAACTATAGTACCTGAAACACATGTGAAAATACGACAGCATAAAAATGCCGGCGAGTACATAGGTTTATGTGAGTGTCAGATTTATGGCCCGTTTATATTTTGAAAATAACTTGAACACCTTTGTTAATTGATAATTAGAAAACCAAGTTTTGTAAAATATTTGTAATGTAAATTGAAATAACCAAGTCAAAACAGATTTGTTTTATAAAACCTCGATGCCATGAATCTTAACTCAAAACATTTGTTTAAGTAAACCCAAATCGAAAACCGATTTTGTAATAAAACTCGAATGGTTTATATTATTAGAATAACCTTGTAATATAACTTTGTTTTGATAACATTTGCCCAAGTGATCTAGATAACGCAACGATATATAATGTGTTAAAAGCACTTATATATATATGAAGTACCAGCGGCGTATCCACCATGCTTTTAATACATTACACCCTCCCCGTTACCTAATCACTTCCCTAACCCAATGGTTCACATCAATCAAACAGTTCCAAACGGTTCACATAAATCAAACAGTTCCAAACGGTCAGGATTAAACAGTTCCAAACGGTTCACATATATCAAGCAGTTCTAAACGGTTCACAAGGATCAAACAGTTCCAAATAGTTCACATATATCAAGCAGTTCTAAACGGTTCACAAGGACCAAACAGTTCCAAACGGTTTAAATAGTTTAAAATGTAAAACAATGTGTCCATATGCTGGATGAGCATATGCAACAAAATGTAATATATGAAATCAATGTGCTAGCATGCTAAGTGAACATACATAGCAAAACATAATGAAATCATGTACTATATACGTACTAATGAACATAGTAAGTATATGATATAAAAGCATGGAAAGCACGAATGTAACAAGTAGGCACATGTGTTCCACCCCAAAACAGTTTGAAAACAGTAAAAGAGGGGACTATGTACTCACTTGAGGATGCTTAGAAGTCTTGAATAACAACCAAGCAAACCTAAAGGGATCACGGAAATCAATCGGCACCTAATATAGGTAACTACATAAATAACCGGATCTAAATCGGAAGATCGGATAGGATGAGGTTTCGTAAACCAAATGAGTGTTGGAACTCATACGATATGATTAAACAAAGCGTACATACTAAATCAAAACCTAACCTAAGTGCTTACGACCTGTTTAGGTAGCTTACGCTACTTTAACGCGTCGTTCGCGTAAAACGCGTTCGGAACGCCTAACTAGTCCTATGACAAGTATTATATGCCTAAGCATGTTTGATATGTTTCAAAATCAGTTAAGTGACAAAAGTTTAAGTTACATATGCTTAAATATCAATTAGGCATGAAAAGGGCAATTTGGTCATTTTCCTAAGGCATATAAACTACCTATCATACAACTAACTAAACGAAGTGACCATAAGGTATAACCTCGGAAGGTTATTCCCTATACAACTATGGTCACTAAACATGCTTGGTCGGATCCTAAAGATCGACCAAACGGGTCGGGTTCGAAAGTCTAAGCGGTTGTTTAGACCGCTTATCTTACGACCCTGTATAAGCACCAATCTAAAAGTGACGAGTTAAACATGTTAAAACATGTTTAACAAGGTTTGAAAACAAGTTTGATATCAAAACAAACGGTTTTGATACCCAAGAATAGTTTGGTTGCAAAATACACATAAACGCGTATTTTGACCGAAACTATGACTCATCACTAAGCCTAAATAACGTGGTAATCAGTAGGTATAGTCACAAAGGACTATGACCATCGTGATTACACATACGTTACGAAGTTCAAACGAACTTCGTGTTGACCATTGACCGGTTAAAGCAGAAAGTCAAACACTGTTTGACTTTCGTGCTAAAAAACGCATAAAAGAATGAAAGAAACTTACAACAGGTCAAAGCAATGAAGATATTGATCTAAATGTTCTCAGGTATGAAGTTTTGGAACCTCAACTTAGAGAAATTCAGATCAATTGTGAGGAACAAGTGAATTGGGGTTGGGTATTTATAGGAAATCCACAACCGTTAGGATCATTCCTCGATAAACGAGCTTCAATCTGGACCGTACAAGTGTGCCCACTGATTTGGAATACCATGGGTGCTCAAAACAAGCACATAGAATGAAGAAACCATGTGCAAAAACCCAGGAAACCAACTGTTGAATTAAAAACAGTTTTCTGATCTGGGTATGTCACGCCCCGCATAAGAATGGGCTCTATCTTACGCAGCCTGCGAGAGCAAAGTTTCTAGAAATGTCAGAAATGGTCCCTGCATGTCGAAAACTTGATTTTCGATGCATTTTTGGCACGTTTAAGCCCCGTTAACCCCATTTCAAGGCTCTAAAATGAATTTAAAGTATAAGGAACATAAAATGTGCTCAAACACATCCCGGATGTCGGTTTGTTTGGTCGTACGGTCGCGTTGTTCGGTTAATTACGACGAATCACGAACGGACGCGAAAAACGATCCAAATTACGCGACGAATGGAATTTTATCATGCCAATAACTAAAATAAAATATTTTAATGATTACATAAATTTTTGGATGTCCGGATATATTCAGAATGTAAGATATGCGCGAAAATGCAAACTTATGCACTTTTTGACGCTTTTAGTCCCTATTGACCAAAAAGTTTATTTTTGCGTACCAAACACCTCAAAGCCTATTTCTAAGCTATATAAAGGATATTTAGGGCATATTTAACTTATGATCAAGTTCCAGAATGTCCGTTATCATTCGATTCGGTATACTTTTGCAGTTTGACGCAAATAGTCCCTGCGATCGAATAAACTTGATTTCGCCACACCAAACACTCCAAAACTTATTTCTAAGTTATGTAAAGGTTATTTAAGGTATGTTAAGCCTATGTCACTATTACGGAGTGTTTGTCACATTAAACTGATTATGTTTACGCATCAGTTCGCGTATAACCTTCCAGAAAGCGATTTAAAGCTCGAAATCGAACAAGAATTGATATGTGCCAACGATACACATATTTATACAAATCCAAAGTATGAAACACAATATTTCATTGATTTGTTTGATGGTCAAAGAGACACAGATGTCACTGTCTCCCCTACTTTAGGAAATTTCGTCCCGCAATTTATTCGTAGGAGTTTGTCTGTGACGTTGTATTAAATGATTGTCTTGCATGGAATCTAGGGTGTTATCTATTTGCGTAGAGTAACCCATCAAAGATATGCAAGGCATAATCCTGTCATTTCCATCAACGGATATTCTTCAGAAGCGAAAATGAACGGATGGAGTCATTTTCCTCAATGGGTTCTTCAGAAATGGAAATGAAGGAATAATCAAAAGGATATTCGTTTCCCTCAACGGATATTCTTCAGAAACGAAAATGAACGGACGGAGTCATTTTCCTCAACGGGTATTCTTCAGAAATGGAAATGAAGAGGTAAACAAATGGATATTCATTTCCCTCAATGGATATTCTTCAGAAATGAAAATGAACGGACGGAGTCATTTTCCTTAACGGGTATTCTTCAGAAATGGAAATGAAAAGGTAAACAAAAGGATATTCATTTCCCTCAACGGATATTCTTCAGAAACGAAAATGAACGGACGGGGTCATTTTACTCAACGGGTATTCTTCAGAAATGGAAATTAAGGGGTAAAAAAAACGATATTCATTTCCCTCAACGGATATTCTTCAGAAACGAAAATGAACGGACGGAGTCATTTTCCTCAACGGGTATTCTTCAGAAATGGAAATGAAGGGGTAAACAAAAGGATATTCATTTCCCTCAACGGATATTCTTCAGAAATGAAAATGAACGGACGGAGTCATTTTCCTCAACGGGTATTCTTAGAAATGGAAATGAAGGGGGTAAACAAAAGGATGTTCATTTCCCTCAACGGATATTCTTCAGAAACAAAAATGAATGGACGGAGTCATTTTCCTCAACGGGTATTCTTCAGAAATGGAAATGAAGGGGGTAAACATAAGGAAATTCATTTCCCTCAACGGATATTCTTCAGAAATGAAAATGAACGAACAAAGTCATTTTCCTCAACGGGTATTCTTCAGAAATGGAAATGAAGGGGTAAACAAAAGGATATTCATTTCCCTCAACGGATATTCTTTCAGAAGTGAAAAAATGAATAGCTAGTTCATTTTTCCTCAACGGGTGCTTCATCAGAAATGGAAATGAATAAAGTTAACTCTAGACACATGACAAAACTTGCTGTGGTTTCTGTGCACTAAATTCCATAATTATGTATGCATCCATAATTACGTAATTCCTTGCATAGTAATCACAGTTTGTTTTATAATGTGAAGGGGATAGAATCTTAACAAGCTTGAGACAACCTTAATTAGGTCAACATATAAACACATAAGCACATAAGCACATAATTGTTTTCTTGATTATTAATTTGTTATCAGTTTGTTATTAATTGATATTAACTTGTTATCGATTTGAACATGGGTATTCAAGGTACACCAGGAACCCAGTCGATGGACTTCAGCGTCCTCAAGAATCTATCTGAAAAGATAGGATGATCTTCCAAAAATTCGATTTCGTTTATAAGGAAACGTAATATTCGAATTAAGGTAGACAACAATTAAGGACTTACGGAAATACCCTTAGGTACCCTATTAAGGATTTATAGTGGTACTTTGGGTATTCGTCCAGAGTTGTAACTTGCGGCTGGTACTTCGTTTCCTTGGAAGAAACGGGTACTTAGGATTTTCGTGGAAAACGCAAGAGATCATAAAATGGAAGAATTTTGGGGGTAGTCTGTTCTTCAAGAAATACGATTCCTTGATTGTCGGTAACATAGGGGATATGTCGTTTATATATGCAACCACATAAATACATTGCAATGTAAATAAAAGATTTATTTATAAACAACAACAACAACAGTTTCATAGACCTTGACAACAAAAGAAAATAATACATAAAGCTTGATTATATCTAAACAGCGTTGTCTTCCAGTCGGTTAGATGCTCATCCCTGCGCTGGATTTGCATTAGCAAGCTTTGGGCAATTCTTTCGGAAATGACCCATCTCGCCACAGTTGTAGCAAGACCCCGGTGGAAAACGAGCTTGAGCAGGATTGTTGCCAGCTTGATTTGGTGCAGCTGCAGCTGGACAAACTCTTGCTGTATGACCTATAAGTCCACAAATTAGGCATTTGCGGCACCTCACACTAGCATGATGATGAAGGCTACATTGGTTGCAGAAGGGTGCAGTTCCATTGTATGGCTTCCTAGCAGGGGGTTGAGCTGGTTGGTTGGGGATAGCTTGATCATTGTGGGCAACCATGGTGAAGTTCTGATTAGAAAGTTAACCTAAGTGCTTTGGACCCGTTTCGACCCGTTACGGTAGTTTAAGCTACTATAATGCGTCGTTTGCGTAAACCTAAGTTCGGATGGTTATCTATGTCCTATGTTAAGTCTTACATGCCCAATTATGTTTAAATATGTTACTAAATCAGTTTAGATGTCAAAAACTTGTTCACATATGCAAAATATGAATTTACGCTTAAAAAGGGCATTTTAGTCATTTTCAATGGGCATAATAACAACTTAACTAATAACTAACCAACCTAAGTGATCATAAGGTATAACCTCAGTAGGTTATTCCCTATACAACTATGATAACTAAATATGTTTGGTCAAATCCTAATGATCGACCAAACGGGTCGGGTTCGAAAGTCTAAGCGGCTGTCGAGACCGCTTGACTTACGACCCTAAACAAGCACTAAACTAGTAGTGACGAGTTAAACATGTTAAAACATGTTTAACTAAGTTAGAAAACTGATTTGGTATCAAAACAAAAGGGTTTTGATACCCGAAGATAGTTCTGTCTCAAAATGCGCATAAATACGCATTTTGACCGAAACTTTGACTTGTCACTACGCCTAGTCAACGTGGTAATCAGTAGGTAAAATCACTAAGGATTATAACCATCGTGATTACAATCACGTTGCAAAGTTCACTTTAACTTTGATTTGACCAATTGATGGTCAAAACCGAAAGTTAAACTGTTGGTCAAACTGTTTGACTTTCAGCTCTAAATGGCTGAAAATAAGAACTAAGCCATGAAAGAACACTCACAATGCTCTATGGCTGAAAGATTAGACTAAGAGAACTCAGGTAGGTGGCTCCCAAGAAGGAAGTCCTCCACTTAGAGTTCAAATGATGGAAATGAGCAAAGAATAAGGAAGAAATGAGGGGTATTTATAGTTGTGGAGGTGAATCAAGATCATGCCAAGTGTATTGTGTAGGCTCCAAGGAATGATTTTGACCTTACAAATGGTTGGTGGTGGTTTAAAGCCTTGAAGAACACTTAAACTTGGTCACCACACAAAGAAAATTGCATAAAAGTCCTTAAAATACAAGCAGTTTGCTGAAAACAAAGTTTCTGTCGCGGGGGGGGGGGTCTGTCGCGCCCCGTTTGGTCGTACGGTCACGTTGTTCGGTTAATTACGACGAAACTCGAAGGGATGAGAAAACGATCCAAATTAAGTGATGAATGGTATTTTTGCATTCTGATCACTAAAATAAAATATTTTAGTGACTACAAAAATTTTTGGATGTCCGGATGTGGTCAGATCGTAAGATATGCGCGTAAATGCAAACTTACGCCGCTTTTGACGCTTTTAGTCCCTAATTGATCAAATAAGCGTATTTTCGCACACGGAACCATTCAAAGCTTATTTCTAAGCTATGTTAAGGTTATTTATGGTATGTTTAGCTTATGATCATGTTCCGGAATGTACGTTGTCATACGAAACGGTAGACTTTTGCAGTTTGACGCAAATAGTCCCTGTGAGAGAATAAACTTGTTTTTGCCATACCAAACCCTTCAAAACTTATTTCTAAGTTATGTAAAGGTTATTTAAGGTATGTTAAGCTTGTGTCACTGTTCCGGAGTGTTTGTCACGTTAAACTGATTACGTTTACGCATCAGTTTGCGTATAACTTTCCAGAAAGTGTTTAAGGATTTGAATTTGAACAAGGATTGATATTGTGCAAATATCATAGATAATTACACAATCCAATAAATAAAACACAAGGTTTTATTGCTTATGAAATTGTTCGGAATTGGTTGGTGATATCTGTAGGCACAGTTGTCACACCCATATGCTGAGTAAACCTATGCAGGAAAAGTATTTATGAAATCAATGTGCTAGCAGGCTCAGTCAACATACATAGCAAATCATATTGGAAATCATGTACTATATATGTACTAAGTGAACATAGCAAGCATATGTCATAAAAACATGAAAATCATGAAAGTAACAATGTAGGCTCATGTGTATCACCCAAAAATATTTGAAAGCGGTAAAAGAGGGGACTATGTACTCACTTGGGATTTCTTAATAGTCTTGGAATAAAGACCAAATTAAGCTTGAAGGATCACGGAATCAAACGACACCTAGTATAGGTAACTATGTTAATAATCGCATCCTAAATTGGAGGATAGGATAAAATGTAGTTCTATAAATCCAATGAGTATTGGAACTCACACAGCATGATTAAATAGACCTAACATTCTGATTTGAAACTTAACCTAAGTGCTTTTGACCCGTCTTGACCCGTTAAGATAGTTTAAGCTACTTTAACGTGTCGTTTGCGTAAATATAAGGTCGGATGGTTATTCATGTCATATGTTAAGTCTTACATGCCCAATTTTGTTTACAAATGTTATTAAATCAGTTTAGATGTCAAAAACTAGATTACATATGTTAAAAATGAATTGATGCTTGAAAAGGGCATTTTGGTCATTTTTAAAGGGCATATAAACGACTTAGCAAATAACTAACCAAACGAGGAGACCATAAGGTATAACCTCAGTAAGTTATTCCCTATATAACTATGGTTACTAAATAAGTTTGGTCGGATCCTAATTGTTGACCAAACGGGTCGGGTTTGAAAGTCTAAGCGGTTGTCGAGACCGCTTGACTTACGACCCTAAACAAGCACTAAACTAGTAGTGACGAGTTAAACATGTTAAAACATGTTTAACTAAGTTAGAAAACTGATTTGGTATCAAAACAAATTGTTTTGATACCTAAAAATAGTTCCGTCGTAAAATGCACATAAACGTGCATTTTGACCGAAACTTTGACTCGTCACTACGACTAGTTAACGTGGTAATTAGTAGGTATAATCGCTAGGGATTATAACCATCGTGATTACGATCACGTTGCAAAGTTCAATTGAACTTTGTCTTGACCAATTAATGGTCAAATCCGAAAGTCAAACACTATTTGACTTTTAGCTTAAAATAGCTAAAATGACTAAACAAGCCATGAAAGAACACCTACAAGGTGTTCTAGGAAGAAGATAGCTCAATTGGGAGGCCTCCACAAGTGGTCGCAACTCCAAACTCAAAGCATAGAAGAGAAAGAAAAGAATTTAGCAAGGAATGAAGTGGATGGTGAAGGGTATTTATAGTGTTCATGGATTTCTAAGATCTTGACATGTGTTTGTGTGGGCTTCAAGGAAAGATCTCAACCATACACATGTTAGAACTAGGTTAGAAGCCTTGGAAGTTACTTAAAAAGGCCCACAAGATTGAAAACAATCAATGAAATCAGGCTGCAACAGGCTGGAAGCTGTCAAGAAGGTTCTGCTGGTTCTGGGACCTCCTTAGGGACCATAAGGATATGTGCATACGGTCCTTCTGGGACCTCCGTATGGACCTGCAGACCAGCAACTTTTGCAAATTTACAGTTTCAGCCCCTGTGTGTGTTTTGTCACGTTTTGGCACTTCTAACACCCGTCAAACCCTTTTTCAAGCTCCATGATGAAGTTAAAGTATTTTTAACTTAAATTATGCTAAAAAATGTTCGGTTCGTTTGGCTGTACGGTTGCGTTTTTCGGTTAATTACGACGGAAATCGTAACGGATGCGAAAACGATCCAAATTGTGAAACGAATGGTATTTTTGCATTCCTATCCCTAAAGTACAATATTTTAGTGATTGAAAAATTTTTTGGATGTCCGGATATGGTCAGAATGCAAGATATGCACGCAAATGCATACTTTCGCAGTTTTGACGCTTTTAGTCCCTGTGATCAAATAAGCGTATTTTCGAATACCGAACCCCTAAAAGCTTATTTCTAAGCTATGTAAAGGATATTTAGGTTATGTTTAGCTTATGATCTTGTTCCAGAGTGTACGTTGCTATACGAATTGGCAGAATTTTGCAGTTTGACGCAAATAGTCCTTGTGACCGAATAAACTTGTTTTTGCCATACCAAACCCTTCAAAACTTATTTCTAAGTTATTTAAAGGTTATTTAAGGTATGTTAAGAATATATCACTATTTAGGAGTATTTGTCACATTATACTGATTACGTTTACGCATCAGTTTGTGTATCACTTTCCAGAAAGAAATTTGGAGTTTAAAATCGAACAAAAATCAAAACGTGCAAGATGTCAAGCATAAATAAACAAATATTGCGATAAAACTCATTGTTATATTGATATTTGAATTGTTCGGAATTGTACAATGATTACATAGGCACAGATGTCACACAATTCGGTCATCATATCGTCCACCACCGGCAAGATTGTGGTTTGTAATCTATCGATAAACTGCGATAGACTATTTTCTAAAGCCTTTCCGATTTCCTTGGAAATCTTAGCTTTCATTTATTCAGTTAAGTAAGATGTCACATCACCTCCGGTTACTCCAGACATTTCTTTAACTGAAACGTCCATAATAGTTAATCAATAACTATTCAGGTCATTTCCATTCCGTTATATGAAAATTTATATCACACACACTTAATCATAAGTGATGTATTATTCCTTTTTCGGTTTGGTCAAGTATATAACTTGCCTCACCTTTCTTACTTAGTGTATTTCGCAGGTTTGAGCGTATTCATACACTCCTTCCATACAATTTTCACATATTTTACATCATTTAAATCTTTAAATCTAGACTCATTTATAAGTAACTCTTACCGGATGTCTTGATCAAGCTTTGAACCGAACACACTTTGTCTTAACGAGGCTCTGATTACCAACTTGTAAGACCTTGATCTTTATTTAATAATTCATGTTGTATGAAAGGCATGGAACATGCCTTTGAACGAAAACATCAACAAAAGATGATTTATAGAAAGTTCCGACTTTCGAACAAAAGTTTACTAACGTTTTAGAACTACATTGTTAAAACAACCCATTCTTAAACTTTCAAAACATACAAACCATATTAACAAAAGTGTGATAACACAACACCAAAGTGTTTTGTGACAAAAGTTATATTTTCGCATTTGCGGAAGTTTCATTGCGCGCGTGTTCGGTTCTCTAACATAGCTTGATCTTCATCCGCAAGTTCATATCGTTACCCATGACTAAAATCATTCAAAATATTAGTTAACAGAGTTTATAATATGATTTAACAAGTTTACAAGGTTAAACACATCACAAAACAAGTTTTTCCAGTTTTGGCATGCTGTCGCGGACCGCAACACGGGAGAGCTAGGCGCTCACGGGCCGCGAGCCCTGTTGCGTGTCGCGCAGGCAGCGGTGGTTTCTATCGAGTGGCATGACAAACACCCTTTTCCAGCACTTTTTGTTTAAAAACCTGCATTTTCCCAGCTCAACTATATTTTACAAAAACGGTCATAACTTCTTCGTTATTGATCCGAATTGGGTCACGTTTCTTCCTACGTGATCGTAATTCATAGAATTAAAATCCAACATTCACATGAACAATTTTTCTTAATTTAAACCCTTGGCTTATATGAATTTTCATAATTATTCGGCCCGTTTAAATTATGGACCATAAAATTTATTTATAACCTCAAAACTTCTATGAGATTCATTCCTATAATCATATTAAAATGACGGAACGTTTTACATACAACTATGCACTCTTATGTGTGTATATATATGTATATATATATATATATATATGCTTATTCAACCCGTTCAACCTTAATTACTTAAATGAATTTAACACGAATCCTTTAAATTGGATTCGCCATCTTTTAGTCATACTCAATCCTGAGTTTATGACTCATATTCATCATTAACCGTTTCTAGGCTAACGAATATAATGCGTATTTGTAACATCTGTGCTTGTAATCATTGTGAACAGTTCTTTCATCAATAAAAGAATGTTATTTGATCCCAATGTTTGTTTGGTTATGTTTTACATTTTTCATGTTCTGACTTTTATTCAATTTCAAACTCTATATCGCTTTCTGGAGAGTTATACGCAAACTGGTGCGTAAACGTAATCAGTTTAATGCGAAAAATACTCCGGAACATCAACATATACTTAACATACCCTAAATAACCTTTACATAACTTAGAAATAAGTTTTAAAGGCTTCGGTATGGCAAAAACAAGTTAATTCGCTTACATGGACTAAACTTGACAAACTGTGAAAGTATGCCAATTTGAACTGTAACGAACATTCTGGAACATGACCATAAGTTAAACACACCTTAAATATCCTTTATATAGCTTAGAAATAGGCTTTGAGGGGTTCGGTGTGCTAAAATAAACTTTTGGGTCATTCAGGGACTAAAAGCGTAAAAAAGGGCACAAGTTTGCATTTTCGGGCATAACTTACGTTCAGAATACATCCGGACATCCCAAAATTTATGTAAGCACTAAAACATTTTGTTTTAGTGTTTGGCATAATAAAAATCCATTCGTCACGCAATTTGGATCGTTTTTCGCGCTTATGCGCATTCTGTCGTAATTAAGCGAAGATCGCGATCGTACGGCCAAACGAACCGACACCCGAGATATTTTTGAATACATTTTAAGTTACCTATAATTTAAATTCATTTTAGAGCTTTGAAATGGGGTTAACGGGCCTTGAACATGTCGGAAATGAGCTTATTACACAGCAGGGACCAAATCTGCCATTCTGCCAAAATAGGTCCTTGCGCACCTCAACACTATGAGTGTTACGGTGCGCAAGCAGTCCCCAGATAGCAAAAACTTGCAGAAACTTTGAATCTGGTCCATTCCACCTTGCACATGGTTTTGGGGCAATACCTTGGGCTCTAATGGTTTTCAAAAACCAGGGTTTTGAGGTGGAGGGTTGAGATTGAAGCACGGTTAACGAGGAACGATCTTAACGGCTCTACGAATCCTATAAATACCCCTTGCCTTCATTTGCCAAAACCCACAAGAATCTTGATTTGAGAAGCTCTAAGTTGAAACGTTTGTTTCATACCTGAGCTATTTGGATCGAGGTTATCATTCGGGGACCCTTTGTAAGTGTTCCTTCGTTTTTTTATTGCTTTCCGAGTCCAAAAGTCAAACTTTGTTTGACTTTCTGCATTGATCAGTTTATGGTCAATGCGAAATTCGTTTGAACTTCGCAACGTGAGCGTAATCACGATGGTTATAGTCCCTTGTTACTATGCCTACTGATTACCACTTTGTCTAGGCTCAGTGACGAGCCGTAGTTTCGGTCAAAATGCGCATTCGTGCGTATTTTGTAACCAAAATACTCTTAGGTATCAAAACCGTTTGTTTTGATACCAAACTTGTTTTCAAACTTAGTTAAGCATGTTTTAACATGCTTAGCTCGTCACTTTTAGTTTTGTGCTTGACTAGGGTCGTAAGGGTAAGCGATCTAATAAATCGCTTATACCTTCGAACCCGACCCATTTTGGTCGATCAAATAAATCGCTTATACTTTTAGTTTTGTGCTTGACTAGGATCCGACCAAATACTTTAGGACCATTGTATATAGGGAATAACTTTCCGAGGTTATACCCTATGGTCACATCGTTTGAGTAGTTGTATGATAGGTAGTTTATATGCCTTAGGTAAATTACCAGAATACCCTTTTCATGAGTAATTGGTAATTAAGCATATGTAACCTAAACTTTCATCACTTAACTGATTATGCAACATAATTAAACATTTTAGGCATATAATACTTGTCATAGGACTAGTTAGGCGAACGCGTTTCACGCGAACGACGCGTTAAAGTAGCATAAGCTACCTAAACGGGTCGTAATGGGTCTTAAGCACTTAGGTTAGGTTCCATTTAGTATGTAGGCTTTGTTAAACCATACTACATGAGTTCCCATACTCATTTGGTTTACGAGCCCTCATTCTATCCGATCTTCCGATATAGGTCCGATTTATTAACATAGTTACCTATATTAGGTGCAGTTTGATTCCGAGATCTCTAGCATTGTTTGGTTGTTACTCAAGGACTACTAAGCAATCTCAAGTGAGTACATAGACTCCTCTTTTACTGTTTTCCAAACTGTTTTGGGGTGAAACACATGTGCCTACTTGTTACCTTCATGCTTTCCTGTTTTCACATCATATACTTGCTATGTTCATTAGTACATTTATAGTACATGATTTCATTACATTTCATGCTATGTATGCCCATTGTGTGCATATTTAGTACAGTTGTTTCACGTCACATGCTATGTATGTCTATTGTTGCATACTTAGTACAGTTGTTTCACGTCACATGCTATGTATGTCCATTTGTTGCATACTTAGTACAGTTGTTTCACGTCACATGCTATGTATGTCTATTGTTGCATACTTAGTACAGTTGTTTCACGTCACATGCTATGTATGTCTATTTTTGCATACTTAGTACAGTTCACATGTTATGTATGTCCATTCGTTGCATTGTTCATCATACTTAGTACATTCGTTTCACATCACATGCTATGTATGTTCATCATACTTAGTACATTTATTATTCATTCACATGCTTACATTTTGATATGATATTTGGTTTGTTTTGATGGATCAATATACATTCAATAACACCGATCACGCCGTTTGTTAGTAGGTAGTGGTACCATAGGAATTGACAACTCCCGTTCCTGAAATCCTAGGTTTGTTTGGATTGGAAGGAATGACCGAATTCGATACACATAACTTAGATAAACCTTTAATTTGTTTAAGGGTTTATCGCCACAGTCTCAAGGCTTGGATGTATGTATTCTCACAATACCGCATAGATATTTATATCAGTATAGCATGCATTTGTTCCACAAAACATAGCTTTGATTTAAACCATGTTTTACTTCAATACTTTGTTTTTGTGCATATGGTTTAGTTGATATATTTCACTAGCCATACATATCATTTTGGGTTACACATTACATGATTTACATTTGACACATAAACATTATTGACATTGGTTACACATTACATGATTTACATTTGACACATAAACATTATTGACCTTGGTTATACATTACATGACTTACATCTTGACATAAACATTTTGACATATTATTCAATACATTTGGCAATTGGTTTAAACATAAACATTCTACGTTGATTGGTTTGGTTTGAGTAAGTGATTTAAGTAACGAGGCGTGTGTAATACGATACAAGCATGGTGGATACGCCGCTGGTACTTCCTATATGTAAGTGATTGTATGGTATTACATATCGTAGCGTTATTTGAATCATTTCAATTTGGACATATAACATTTTATACAAATAACATACTTTTCACAAGACATTAATTTACAAACAACTTATTTTATACAAACTCATTTTACATGGTTATTCATTTAACCATACATTATTCTCTTATTTATACATATCATCTAATTTTATCATTTTTCAAATGATTTACAAGACAAAGCAAATTACAAGGTTCATGACTAAACATTTTCTCAAACATAAGTCATGAATTATGTTTTCACAAAACCTATGTATCTCACAGGCATTTTTATGCTGACGTACCTATTTTCACATGTGTTTTCAGGAGATGATGCATAGGACTTATCAAGATACACATACGCGGACTTGGGCCTTAGTGACAATAAAAGATGCAAGACTAGTTATTTATGTTATGTTTCTTTGATTGTCAAGACATTGTAACTCTTTTAATCAATAAAACAATATTTCAATTTCCATGTGTTATGAAACAATGATTCTGTTACAACACTCCCCGACGTTTCCGCCACGTTTTGTTGTTTTACGTGGTCGGGGTGTGACAGTATTATTTAAGAATCCGGGCATTATTTGAAGTCTTTTTATTGTGCGACCTTCCTGGTTCGCACCAAGACAACAATTTGACACGTTTAACTTTCCTAGCGACATCCATCATGTATAACACCACAATAGCGTATGTTTGAAAACAAAATTTCGACTGTTTGTTTTTCGGCAATGGTTGGAGACCATATTCTAGTACTATGCGTTCTGTATGCATTCAGGTTTTAATACTCTAAGTTCCCAGAGGATAGTGAGGTTAGAGCCTAGGTATCTCTACAGAAAACCTTGTTCGCTGTAACCTATAGCTCTGATACCAATCTGTCACACCCCGAAATATCAGAGCATTGCCGTGACTGGACTGGTATCTTCATTGCACAGTGGAAGCAAATAAGCTAAGTCTTTTAGAACATGAACGCCACTAAGTACTCGTATCTCCAATGGTCCTGCAATTCCAACCATGCCATAAATTCTGAAAAGTAACCTGAGAAAGAAACATGCGAAAAAGTCAACATAAAGTTGAGCGAGTTCATAGTTTTGCTTGTAAAAGATTTGAAATAAATCTTTTTGGATAACCGGTTTTTGAAGTATTGTTGAGAAAACGAATTTAAAATCATTTTCTTGTCAAGTTATATGGAAACTTTGTATGAAAATATGGTATGTATCTTGTATAAATCAAGCCTTTCTGTATGTATCTTGTATAAATCAAGTCTTTCTGTATGTATCTTGTATAAATCAAGTATTTCTGTATGTATCTTGTATAAATCAAGTATTCTGTATGTATCTTGTATAAGTCAAGTATTTCTGTATGTATCTTGTTGTTAATGGGTTGCAAGGCCATTAACATGTGACACGACATAGGAAGCGACCAAACCATAGGCATTTTTCTAGTTGTCGATTCACGACTGAGACACAAAAGCACTACTCGGTACTAGTTTTCACCAAGAGTGTGGCTGCCCGGACACCCGTTAGATCTAACCTTTTGTTCTGCGGTCTAAGTATGTACACTATTAATGGTGCTTATGGTACCGTATTCGTGCACGATTTCTCGTATCATTCCTTAAAACGCATCACACTTGGTACTAGTTATCACCAAGAGTGTTTCTTGTTTTTGTATCCATCATACCATAACTCATGTATTTTCCCCAAATTTAAAAGTATTCTTGTGGTACTAACCTCGTACAAATAAAGTATTCTTGTGTAAATAAAGTATTCTTGTGTAAATAAAGTATTATTGTGGTATGAACCAAATAAAGTATTCTTGTGTACGAATCTCGTACAAATAAAGTATTCTTGTATGCTTTGCAAAAAGTGCATGTCTTTCCACCCCGAAAACATTTAAAAAAAATGTAAAACCGTAAAAAGGGTGGGGTTATGAATTCACCTGAATATTCATGTGCAAAGCTACATATACGACTTTGTGATGTCGTTTCCAAGACTTGACTTGCTAGCGTGCGTTCTACAATATTCCTAACATGGAATATTTAAATAAGTTTCTAAATGAACACGGTAACTAAACCACGTGTCACCGAGCTCTACCGAATCGTTGACCGAATGTTTTGACGGTAGATTGTTAACTTAAAGGATGCGAAGAAGTTATACTCATTAGCTCGTTTTGAGAAATCGTTTGTCGATATATGATATCTACATACATTATGCCGTTAGGCGTTTGAAATAAATTTAAAAGTTATATTTATTTTATAAAAATTTCATCGAGTCTTTGCAAAAATAAATATATACTATATTTATTTTTATAACAGCGAATCCGTGTTGTTTGATATTTAGAAATGAACACATAACTATATGTATTGTATAAACGATTTCGTGTTGTCCGTTATTTGAAATAAATATATAAAATATATTTATTTTTCTTTTTAAAAAGTTCGAGTTTAAAATATAGTAACTATATTTACTTTGTATAATATTTTGCTTCATCGTCGTTTTTGTAAGTTGTAAAGTGTCGTCATAAGAAATTTTATAAAACAATATTTGAATCCAAAAGTTTTATTTTATGATAAAACGCGCTGTATATTACGGATTTTCTCGAAAAACGGGCAGAGTTTCCTCTGTTTTTGGAATAACCCGGCAATAAAAAGTTGTCGTATTTTATCAAACTCAACAATAATTCAATCCATTCAAACAATATATATCATAAAGTTTTATCAATACGACCAAAATAAAACGTAACTGAATTATAAACGAATCGGGTCGAGCTCGTTCACAAAATAATTAAAATTACGGAAATATTAAACTGTCGTCAATCTTTACCAAATCTTTCGCGTCGAACCGCGGACTGAGTTGACCGAGTTGACTCGGTTTGACCAAGTCAACCCGAACCACGAACCGAACCGTCTGACCGAGCCGCTTGACCCGAACCGGTTGACCAGTTGACCTGAGCCGATCTGTTGACCAAACTTTGGCTGTTGACTAAGCCGTTGACCCGAACAGTGAGCGGACCCGAACCCGCAGACTTGTCGACTTGGTTTGACCGGGTCGACTCGGTTTGACCGAGTCAACTGAACCCGAAACTCCCAAAAATTTACCGATCTTCTTCTGAGTGAAACCTGAACCCGCTAACGTGAACCCCAAACTGAATCTGGCCATGTTTACTCGAGTCTGACCGTGTCACGAAAGCTGACCGGAGTCCCAAAACTCGAACCAAACTGAACATCCCAGGCATCATCTTCATCATCAACGCGAAACTCAACGGTCCGAAGCAAGAACCTCCGGTCCGAGACAAGGACCGCCGGATAATTGTACCGACCGCCGGTCCGATACACAGACCATCGTCGTTCTTCATCATCGTCGCCAGAAACGACGATCGGAGCTGGTCCGATCGGAAGAGAAGACGGGGAGAGAGAGCGAGCAGAAAAATGGGGGTTGCTGGTTCACCGTGAAGAGGACTCCTCCACCACCGTCGTAGCGGCGGCGCCTGTCACACCCCGAATTATCAGAGCATTGGCGTGACTGGACTGGTATCTTCATTGCACAACGGAAGCAAATAAGCTAAGTCTTTTAGAAAATGAACGCCGCTAAGTAATCGACTCCACATGGTTCTCCTATTCCAACCGTGCCTTGTCTTAGAACTGTAACCTGAGAAAGAAACATGCGAAAAAGTCAACATAAAGTTGAGCGAGTTGATAGTTTGTTTGTAAAAGATTTGAAATAAATCTTTTGAATAACCGGTTTTTGATGTATTGTTGAGAAAACGAATTTAAAATCATTTTCTTGTCAAGTTATATGGAAACTTTGTATGAAAACATGGTATGTATCTTGTATAAATCAAGTATTCTTGTATGTATCATGTTTTCTTGTATAAATCAAGTATTCTTGTATGTATCATGTTTTCTGTATGTATCAAGTGTTAATGGGTGCAAGGCCAGTAACATGTGACACGACATAGGAAGTCACCAAACCATAGGCATTTTTCTAGTAGTCGATTCACGACTGAGACACAAAAACACTACTCGGTACTAGTTGTCACCAAGAGTGGGGCTGCCCTGACACCCGTTAGATCTAACCTTTTGTTCTGCGGTCTAAGTATGTACACGATTAATGGTGCTTATGGTACCCTATTCATGACACGATTTCTCGTATCGTTCCTTAAAACGCATCATACTTGGTACTAGTTATCACCAAGAGTGCTTCTTGTTTTTGTATCCATCATACCATAACTCATGTATTTTAAAACTCTTGTATTTGTATTTTCCCGTAGTTTAGAATACTAGAATTCGTGTGTATGCATATTTCGAAAAATACGCTTGTTTGAAAAACCGGTATAAAACATAAGCTTTTCGTAAACCATTTGTGTCAGTTAAAACTTGCTTGTAAAATGGTTTAGAAATATGTAATTATTGTATGCTTTGCAAAAAGTGCATGTCTTTCCACCCCGAAAACATTTAGAAAAATGTAAAATCGTAAAAGGTGGGGTTATGAACTGTTAGGATCTGGGGATCTACTGATTGTGCTTGTTTGTGAGATTTGAACAAATCAAATAGATATGAGTAGTTTTAAGTGCAGCGGAAATGAATAACAAACTTTGTAAACACAATCAAAGTAGAATATAGTTTAATAAACAATTGCTTTTCATAGAGTCGAAAGATTACATTAAAAGCAAAAGGTTACAATGCAAGCTTATAGACTAAGCTCCCCCTCAGCCTGATACTTCAGGGTTGGTTGCACAAGATGAAAGGATTGGATTGAGGAGAAGAACTCACTCAAAACGATCAAATATAACAGTACAGAGTACTGTTATATTTATAAGCAAACCAAACAACTGATGTACCTCAGCTGACGTCACCATGATAGTGACATCTAACAGCCTAACAACCTATAAACACTGGTCTATACAAAACTACTGATGTCTAACAACTGATTGATAATAAAATACAAAACAAGTCTAACACAGTTCACGTTCCACTATTGTAGCCTAAGCACTGACTGTTTGAACATCAGTGCTCTCTTCAAAAGGTGATCAGTCTTTGAATGAGCAGTGCTTGGGTCTTCAGCAGTACTTAAGAGACAGCAGTAGATAGAGCTCAGTGTTTGCCTTTTAGCAGTCTTTAGTTGTTTCATCAGTGTTTGGTTCATCAGTTGTTCTTCTGAGCAGTACTTAGAGTGTATCAGCAGATAGGTAACCACTGTCAAGGGGAGAGCTTAGAGTAAACGTCTCCTTATTGTGAATCCACTGTTGTGAACCGGTTTTGGCTTTCTCTATCTGTTCCTCTGGTAGGGTTCAATCCCAACAATCTCCCCCTAGAACAGATAATGCCAAAACCCTTCATTATTCTGGATGTTTATTCTTCATCAGAAGTTCCTTTGCTTTTCTTTTAAATTCTTCCTCAAACTCTTTGTAACTTGAATCAGCTTCATCCCTGCACAGTGAAAGCTCAAGGAGATCTTGTAGATCTTCAACACTCAGGCAGTGTGCTTGATTCCTTGATATATGCCTCACTTCTCCATTGGTTCTGATCAGAGTCAATACGTGGGTCTTTTGATCAGAGAGCCACTTTAGTATTTTTAAACCAAATGGGTTTCTTGGGAGAGGTTTATTGTCTGATGAACTTAAAGTGCTTGGCCCAGAGAAGAAGTGTAGAGCAGTATCATGAGCTTCAGATACTCGTGTGAATGCCTTTTCAATAATCTCATTAGCTGCAGCTATGTCTGCTTCAACTTCTTTGTCAGTCAGCTCACTGTTTGTGACATCTGCTGATGATGTTTGGTTTACTACTTTGACCCTTTTGGCAAGGTCTTGTAGTTTTGCTAATTTCTCTTTATCAGAAGCCAATTTCTTGATAGCTTCTTCAATCAGATCATCTTCTTTATGCTTTTCTTCACCAACAGTCAGCATTTCCTTCCTTTATTTTCTCAAATTTGTAACAAAAGCTTCTGCTGTACTGATTTGTGTTTCAAAAGTCTTGACCTGCTCCTTTAGCTTTTTGTAGTCAGACTTTTTAGGAGTGTTGGAGACTTTCAGCCTCTGTTTCTCAAGCCTTTCATAAGCTTCATCAGTTTGCTGCATTGACCATTTTGCTATGGCATCTGCAGTATCCACCTTTCCATCCATCAACTCCTGCTTCTTTCTTTTATGCTCGGAAATAAGATCAGCTATGAATTTCTTGTATTTGTTCCAATTTGGAGCCGTCTTTTTCTTCTGTGGATCAAGTTTAATCTTTTCAATTCTGTTAGCCTCATGCTTTAGTGCAACTATTGGCCAGTCTTTGAATTCTGTTTCTTCAGCAGGATAGAACTTTTCTTTCATTATGTATGCAAGGTATTCTTTTCTCAATTCATTTCGTTGATCTGCTACAGGGGATAGGCTTGACATTTCTTTGTTCAGATCTCTTGCATATTCTTCTATTTGTTTGACTTTGTTGAGCAGGAATTCCTTTCTTTCCAAAATAGCATCATCACCTTGATCCTTGCATTCAACTTTGGCTCTTATCCTTGCTTGTCTTGCTTTTATTTCGAGATATTCATCCATGTTTTCTGGAATTATGAAACCTATGAGAGAAGGAAATTTCCTTATTGAAGGATCATCTTCAGTGTAAAATTGTTTCATCTCATTTTTCACAGCTTCTAATTCCAATGGATATTTAGCAGCAACAGGATCATACTTTTCATCAGTAGCCTGTGTTGTTTCTCTTTTTCTTTTGTGAGGCTTTGGAGGTTGTAATGTAGGAATGGTGGAAACAGTGGTGGATGTCTGACTAACAGTGGTTGAAACAACTGGTGTTTCAACCGCTGTTGTCATTACAACTGCTGATATGTCAGCAGATGTCTTCTGCTTTTGAGCAGGGGTTTTTGATGGTGGTGATGGTGGTGGTGACTCATCATAAGGAATGAAAACCCTTCTCCTTTTTAATGTAGGAGAGGCTGATGTTGTTTTGGGTGGATCAGTGGTTTGAGATTGAATAGCAGTGGTTTGTGATTGTGATTGACTAACAGCTGTTGAAACAACTGGTGTTTCAATCACTGTTGTCATTACAGCAGATGTTGTAACATCTGCTGTCTTCTGCTTTATGGCAGGAGGCAGTGGTGGTGATATGATTGTAGATGATGATGGTGATGGAACAATGGTTGTGATGGTGTGTAATAGAGTGGTGTGTGTGTTGATGAAATGGCAGCTGTTTGACTAACAGGTTTTGAGACCTGCTTTTCTTTTTCTTTTTCTTTTTCTTTTTCTTTTTCAGGCTCAATATAAAGGCCATGTTCTATTCCCATCTTATTCATTTTTCTCAACAGCTTGATATTCTCCCCCTTTTTGGCATTATCTGAAGGGGGGTTATCAAGAAATGATAGGGAAGAAGGAACTTTGCCAGAGGCACTTTGAATGCTAGCCTTTATAGCCTTGATATCTGCTTGAGTGTCTTTAAACCTTGATTCCACCATGTTGGTCAGCATTTCTACATGAATAGCATGCTTTTGATCAGCCATATGTTGCTGTTTTTCAAGCATGGGTTTAAAAATATTCCAAAGCTCATTTTCAGCAAATGCATGTTGTGCAGGTGCTTGAGCAGGAACAGCAGTGGCTTGTGCTGTTTGAGCTTTTAAAATCTCTTGCACCATATCTTTAATTTCAACAACTGAGTCTTCAAGTTTTTCAACCCTGTTCGTCAATTCCTGATATTTTAAATCATCACCCAAATTAATGGGATCATCTGATTTCCCTCCTGAAGAGGTTATACCAATGTATGACTTAGGAACAGTGTTCCAGAAATCATCCATTGATGCCCCTTGTTCTTGGTACTGGGGACTTCTTTCTTCAGCACTCGATAAACCTTTGATGTTACTGGTGGTCAAAATAGGCTCACTAGTGGTTATTGTAACACCTGTGCCTCCACGGCCATCAAACAAATACCAAACCAATGAAATATTGTATTTCATACTTGGGATTTGTATAAATATGTGTATCACTTGCACATATCAATTTTTGTTCAATTCCAAACTCTAAATCGCTTTCTGGAAGGTTATACGCGCACTGATGCGTAAATATAACCAGTTTAATGCAACAAACACTCCGGAATAGTGAAATAGGCTTAACATACATTAAATAAACTTTACATAACTTAGAAATAAGTTTTGGAAGGTTTGGTATGCCGAAATCAAGTTAAATCGCTTACAGGGACTAAATTTGACAAACTGCGAAAGTATGCCAATTTGAACTGTAACAGATATTTTGAAACATGACCATAAGTTAAACATACCATAAATATCCTTCATATAGCTTAGAAATAGGCTTTGAGGGGTTCGGTGTGCTAAAATAAACTTTTGGGTCATTCAGGGACTAAAAGTGTCAAAAAGTGCACAAGTTTGCATTTTCGCGCATAACTTACGTTCTGAATACATCCGGACATCCAAAAATTTATGTAAGCACTAAAACATTTTATTTTAGTGTTTGGCATAATAAAAATCCATTCGTCACGCAATTTGGATCGTTTTTCGCGCTTATGCGCATTCCGTCGTAATTAACCGAACAACGCAATCGAACGGCTAAACGAACAGACATCCAAGATATTTTTGAGCACATTTTAAGTTCCCTATACTTTAACTTCATTTTAAAGCTTTGAAATGGGGTTAACGGGCCTTAAACGCGTCGGAAATGACCTTATAGCACAACAGGGACCAAAATGGTAAATCTGCCAAACTTGGCCCTTGCGCACCGTAAGGGTTATTTGTTACGGTGCGCAAGCAGTGTCCAGATGCAGCAAATCGTTTTTGGCTGCTGTTATCTACCCCTAAACATTCTCCAAAGGTCAAGTGCCACTTGTTAAACTCTTGTGGTGGCCAAAATCAGTTACCATAACATCTTGACAAGTGTACGGGCTAGATCATTCCCTCTTCTCCAAGAAACGATCCTAACGGTGGACCGAAATCTATAAATACCCACCTTGTTTTACCCATTTCCCTCACATTTGAATCTGATTCTACACTCTCTAAGTGGAAGTATATGCTTCCTACCTGAGAGTGAATCGGGTTCGAATCTTGCGAGGACCCTTCGTAAGTATTCCTTCGTTCTTTTATTGCTTTTCGAGACTGAAAGTCAAACTTTTTTTGACTTTCTGCGTTGACCAGTTTATGGTCAATGCGAAGTTCGTTTGAACTTCGCAACGTGAGTGTAATCACGTTGGTTATAGTCCCTTGGGACTATGCCTACTGATTACCACGTTGTATAGGGTCGTAGGGTAAGCGATCTAATAAATCGCTTATACCTTCAAACCCGACCCATTTGGTCGATCATTAGGATCCGACCAAACACATTAGGTGACCATAGTATATAGGGAATAACCTTCCGAGGTTATACCTTATGGTCGCTTCGTTTAAGTAGTTGTATGATAGGTAGTTTATATGCCTTAGGTAAATTACCAAAATACCCCTTTGATGCCAAAATTCGTTTTAAACATATGTAACATAACTTTTGTCATCTAAACTGATTTGACAACCATATTAGACATGTTAAGGCATATTTTACTTGTCATAGGACTAGTTAGGCGTTCCGAACGCGTTTTACGCGAACGACGCGTTAAGGTAGCATAAGCTACCTAAACGGGTCGTAATGGGTCACAAACGCTTAGGTTAGGTTTCATTTAGCATGAAGGATTTGTTAAACCATATGACACGAGTCTCTATACTCGTTTGGTTTACAAACCCTCATTCTATCCAATCATCCGATTTAGGTCCGGTTATTAACATAGTTACCTATATTAGGTGCCGATTGATATCCGCGATCTCTAGCATTGTTTGGTTGTTACTCAAGGACTACTAAGCAATCTCAAGTGAGTACATAGACCCCTCTTTTACTGTTTTCCAAACTGTTTTGGGGTGAAACACATGTGCCTACTTGTTACTTTCATGCTTTCCTGTTTTCACATCATATACTTCCTACGTTCATTAGTACATTATAGTACATGATTTCATTACATTTTATGCTATGTATGTCCATTGTGTGCATACTTAGTACATGGTTCTACATTACATTTCTGCTATGTATGTTAACTGATAGCATGCTAGCACATTGATTTACATGACTTTTCTGCTTTGTATGTTAACTTAGCATACTTAGTACATTTCTTATTCATCATATGCTTACATTTTGGTATGACATTTGGTTTGTTTAAACTATACTATACATTCATTAACACCGATCATGCCGCTCGGTAGTAGGTAGTGGTACCATAGGACTTGACAAATCCCATTCCTGAAATCTCGGGTTTGTTTGGACGTAAGGAATGACCGAATCCGAATACATATTCTTTTGATAACTCATTTTTACATAGTTATCCGACTGTCTCAAGGCTTGGATGTATGAATTTTCACAACACCGCATAGATGTTCGTATCAGTATAGCATGCATTTACTACACAAAACATAGCTTTGATTTAAACCAAGTTTTACTTCAATACTTTGTTTTTGTACATTTTTACTTATGGTTTAAGTAGTCTTATTTTACTTACCATACATATCATTTTGGTTACACATTACTTGACTAATTTTGGACTATAAACATTTGACATGGTTTATATAAGGACTTTTGACTATTGGTTTAAACATAGACTTATTACATTGTTGGTTTGGTTTGAGTAAGTGATTAATTAACGAGGCGTGTGTAATATGATACAAGCATGGTGGATACGCCGCTGGTACTTCCTATATATAAGTGTTTGTATGGTATTACATATCGTAGCGTTATTTGAATCATTTCAGTTTATGACATATAACATTTTATACAAATAACATACTTTTCACAATACATTGTTTTACAAACAACTTAACCTATACAAACTCATTTTACATGGTTATCCATTTAACCATGAATTATTCTCTTATTTATACGTATCATCTGAACTTATTGTTTTTCAAATGATTTACAAAGACAAAGCAAATTACAAGGTTCATGACCGACTGTTATTAAACAATTTCTTAAAATTAAGTCATGAATCTTATTTTCACAAAACCTATGTACTTGCCGGCATTTTTATGCTGACGTACCTATTTTCACATGTGTTTCAGGAAATGAAGCATAGGATTGATCAAGATACACTTAGGCGGACATGGGCCTTAGTGACAATAAAAGATGCAAGACTAGTTATTTATATTATGTTTCTTTGATTGTCAAGACATTGTAACTCGTGTATTCAATAAAACAGTATTTCAATTTCCATGTGTTATGAAACAATAATTCTGTTACAACACTCCCCTATGTTTCCGCCATGTTTTGTTGTTTTACGTGGTCGGGGTGTGACAGAAAAGTTGGTATCAGAGCTCATGGTTATAGGGAATTTGGTTATTAGTAATACTTTGACCTAGTCTATAACCTTTCTAGGACCCTAACGCGAGTTTACTTGCGTTTAGTCATAAAACAATACTGTCGCCTATCCTTAGGCGACAACCACAACAAGAACATAAAATTCAAAACCGCTTTGAAAACTAATCATCTGTTCTAGGATGATTGATTACTAGGTTTTGAACCCTCTATTGTAAGGTTTTGAACTCTCTATTATATGGTTTTGAACCCCTTTGAATTTTCAAAATCTCGTCAAGGTTTTGGGATTTAAATAATGTGAACACGTGCAAACTGGAAGGGTGAATGCCTGTATTCTGGGTTTTCTGTCTAGGCAAGCACTTCGTATACATCTCATCAGACGCGAGGCTAGTTGTGCTTACCTGGGAATTCTTGGGATGAGTGTTCACTTATAGGCGAGCATGTCTTCGCGATACATTATTTTTGACCCATTTACTTTGATTTGTCACCATCTCATTTGTTTGCCTTAGGTAACAAACAAATGATCACAATTTTCATTCGTTACCATTCTGTATTGATTATCCAATAACCTTTCACTCGTTTCTTCCTATGTCTTTCATTTTCTTCTAGAATGTCTATTCCTCTCAGCACTGGTCAAATGTCCGAGCGAACAGCCAAATTTGCCCAGCAAATAGGCGAAGTGATTCAGAAGACTGTGGATTTAGGTATTGCCATGGCTCGTCTCAACAATGAAGCCTCTCGTCTCGACAATGAAGCCACTCAAGAGCCACCAAAGGAAGCAGAAGTCAAGCCAGCACCAAAATCAAGGAAACGTAAGGCTTCAAGGAAACCCGCAGCGGTTACACCTAATCAAGCGGGACCTAGCCATGTGGCAAGGCCACCAGCTAGGAAGCCATACAATGGAACTTCACCCCTGTGCAACCAATGTAACCTTCATCATTACCCTAGTGTGAAGTGCCGCAAATGCCAAATTTGTGGACTTAAAGGTCATACGGCAAAAGTTTGCGTAGCAGCAGTACCAAATCAAATAGGACCCAATCGGGTGGCAACACCACCTGCTAAGAAGCAATACAAAGGAACAGCACCAATATGCGACAAATGTAATGCAGACCACTTAGCTCACCTACAGTGTCGTTTGTGTGCATCATGTGGGCGACTCGGTCACCTGGTAAATGCTTGTCGATTTACCCCAAACCAAGGTGGTCCAAATCAACTCCAAGTCAACCCTACTCAAGCTCGCTTTCCGCCTGGATCGTGCTACAACTGTGGCGATACGAGCTATTTCAGGAACAACTGCCCGAAGATTTTTAGTGCAAATCCAACCCTTGGATGAGCATTCGGCTGAACAAAGGATGTTGCTGTCTTATGCCTTTGTTTCTTTTGTTTTCTTGTAATGTGAAACAATGTGTTTTGTTCATAAATAAATTTTTGTTCACAACTCTGATATACAAGTGTAGTTACATGTGTGTATGACTTTTCCTATGATACCTACATCAAGAAACTATGTACCTTACAAACTACTCTTGTGATTTCTCTCTTTCAAATGATCGCTCATGATTCCCTCGAAAATTTTAAGTACTCGTTTCACTCTAAGAAACAAAGTACAGAAAATAAAATGACATTATGAGTAATCATGCTTCTGCACATCTGTACCTTTGAATCCTTGGTTAGATAACTAAGGGTATTTTCAAATCTCATACCCATTACGTTTTGAGTTTTCAACATACACAGTACAAGTATTTCAAAAACAATCTTCATGATCTCAAAACATTTCATATAGTTTGAAAACAATTTTTTTTTTCAAATGCATTGCCTATGTTATTTCAAAAACATTGGCCATGTTATCAAAACCAACCTTCCTAATTTCAAAATATTTCATATAGTCTGAAGACAATATTAACACAATACATTTTCTGATCAAGTGCATGATTTCGAAAAGCATCATTCATGTTTTTCAAAATCCTTATACATAATTTCAAAAAATTCATCTCGCATGATTTTAAAACATTTTTGTAAATATATCTATCTAATACACCTACTTTATGATTTCAAAAGTATTATATATAAGGTTTCAAAAACTTTAAACACACTTTTCTTAAAAGAACCCCATGCACAGTTTTCAAAAATATTTTCCTCGTACATTGACTTAACCTTCAAATTCCGCTTCATATGTCGCCTTGACATATCTAGCATCACAACTTCATAAGCATTTTTTTACTTCATGTTTTGACTTAAGCACATCCAGTGCAAGATTTCAAAACATCTTCAAACTTCTAAAATCCACATGGGATCGTTTTACCTTCACATTTAGATCCTTGTGGATGATTATCATCCAAAAATCAGAGTCCTTGATTTGATTCCTTATGTACCTTAATTCGAACATTTCGGTTCCTTAAAATCGAAATCGAATTTTCTTTTTAAATCTTTCTATCTTTATAGTTAGATTCTTGATAACGTTTAAAGTACCAAATGAAATCCACGAAATGGATTCCTAGTGTGCTTTAACTGCATGTACGCAATTAACAAGACAAATTAACAAACAATTTTGTGGTTATGTGACTATGTGTTTATTCATCTTGTGTTTTCTTTTATGCATTTTGGGTTTTCTTCATTGCATTTTTGTGTTTTTGTATACTCTGGATATTCGTTATCCAAATCCTCGTAGAATCTTTCATATCTTCATATGAGGGATTCGTAGCAGGATATTCAAAAGGCACTACCTTAAATCCTTAATGGGCTTCTATGTAATAGTTAAGACCCTTGGATTATATATTACCACTCCATGATTCATAAGAGACCTTTAGTGGTCTAGTAAAAAAGATTGATTCACAATTTGGTTAAAGAACGACATCTAGTGATGTAGCTGAACAGACTCCTTGATAGTCTATTTAGATCATTTATTGATTTAATTAAAAGGACTCTATGGCGGTCTAGTCACACTCATCACAGGATTGTTCATTTGGTTTTACCTTACACATTATAAAATAGACTGTGTGAACTATGCAAGGAATTGTCTAATTATGGACGCGCACATAATTATGAAATTCAGTGCACGGTAACCACAATAAGATTTATTATGTGTAAGAACCGATAGTGACAACAATAACGAAATGAGAACGATGTAATGGAGGTACGGTGGACGCACCAATGACGCTTCATATACTTGTATATAAGTATCCCTCTTACATTGCAAGCACGATGTTATTAAAGTTACTAGAAGTTCAGAACCCTAACCAATGTTGTTCAATCTTTTCAACTTCATGTTTTCAAGCTCTCACAAGTTTCCTCTAAATAAATTTCGGGACGAAATTTCCTAAAGTAGGGGAGACTGTAACACCTGTGCCTCCACGGCCATAAAAAAAATACCAAACCAATGAAATATTGTATTTCATACTTGGGATTTGTATAAATATGTGTATCACTTGCACATATCAATTTTTGTTCAATTTCAAACTCTAAATCGCTTTCTGGAAGGTTATACGCGCACCGATGCGTAAATATAACCAGTTTAATGCAACAAACACTCCGGAATAGTGAAATAGGCTTAACATACATTAAATAAACTTTACATAACTTAGAAATAAGTTTTGGAAGGTTTGGTATGCCGAAATCAAGTTAAATCGCTTACAGGGACTAAATTTGACAAACTGCGAAAGTATGCCAATTTGAACTATAACAGACATTCCGGAACATGACCATAAGTTAAACATACCATAAATATCCTTCATATAGCTTAGAAATAGGCTTTGAGGGGTTCGGTGTGCTAAAATAAACTTTTGGGTCATTCAGGGACTAAAAGTGTCAAAAAGTGCACAAGTTTGCATTTTCGCGCATAACTTACGTTCTGAATACATCCGGACATCCAAAAATTTATGTAAGCACTAAAACATTTTATTTTAGTGTTTGGCATAACAAAAATCCATTCGTCACGCAATTTGGATCGTTTTTCGCGCTTATGCGCATTCCGTCGTAATTAACCGAACAACGCAATCGTACGGCTAAACAAACAGACATCCGAGATATTTTTGAGCACATTTTAAGTTCCCTATACTTTAACTTCATTTTAAAGCTTTGAAATGGGGTTAACGGGCCTTAAACGCGTCGGAAATGACCTTATAGCACAACAGGGACCAAAATGGTAAATCTGCCAAACTTGGCCCTTGCGCACCGTAAGGGTTATTTGTTACGGTGCGCAAGCAGTGTCCAGGTGCAGCAAATCGTTTTTGGCTGCTGTTATCTGCCCCTAAACATTCTCCAAAGGTCAAGTGCCACTTGGTAAACTCTTGTGGTGGCCAAAATCAGTTACCATAACATCTTGACAAGTGTACGGGCTAGATCATTCCCTCTTCTCCAAGAAACGATCCTAACGGTGGACCGAAATCTATAAATACCCACCTTGTTTTACCCATCTCCCTCACACTTGAATCTGATTCTACACTCTCTAAGTGGAAGTATATGCTTCCTACCTGAGAGTGAATCGGGTTCGAATCTTGCGGGGACCCTTCGTAAGTATTCCTTCGTTCTTTTATTGCTTTTCGAGTCTTTTCGAGTCTTTTCGAGTCTGAAAGTCAAACTTTGTTTGACTTTCTGCATTAACCAGTTGATGGTCAATGCGAAGTTCGTTTGAACTTCGCAACGTGAGTGTAATCACGTTGGTTATAGTCCCTTGGGACTATGCCTACTGATTACCACGTTGTATAGGGTCGTAGGGTAAGCGATCTAATAAATCGCTTATACCTTCGAACCCGACCCATTTGGTCGATCATTAGGATCCGACCAAACACATTAGGTGACCATAGTATATAGGGAATAACCTTCCGAGGTTATACCTTATGGTCGCTTCGTTTAAGTAGTTGTATGATAGGTAGTTTATATGCCTTAGGTAAATTACCAAAATACCCCTTTGATGCCAAAATTCGTTTTAAACATATGTAACATAACTTTTGTCATCTAAACTGATTTGACAACCATATTAGACATGTTAAGGCATATTTTACTTGTCATAGGACTAGTTAGGCGTTCCGAACGCGTTTTACGCGAACGACGCGTTAAAGTAGCATAAGCTACCTAAACGGGTCGTAATGGGTCACAAACGCTTAGGTTAGGTTTCATTTAGCATGAAGGCTTTGTTAAACCATATGACACGAGTCTCTATACTCGTTTGGTTTACGAACCCTCATTCTATCCAATCATCCGATTTAGGTCCGGTTATTAACATAGTTACCTATATTAGGTGCCGATTGATATCCGCGATCTCTAGCATTGTTTGGTTGTTACTCAAGGACTACTAAGAAATCTCAAGTGAGTACATAGACCCCTCTTTTACTGTTTTCCAATCTGTTTTGGGGTGAAACACATGTGCCTACTTGTTACTTTCATGTTTTCCTGTTTTCACATCATATACTTCCTACGTTCATTAGTACATTATAGTACATGATTTCATTACATTTTATGCTATGTATGTCCATTGTGTGCATACTTAGTACATGGTTCTACATTACATTTCTGCTACGTATGTTAACTGATAGCATGCTAGCACATTGATTTACATGACTTTTCTGCTTTGTATGTTAACTTAGCATACTTAGTACATTTCTTATTCATCATATGCTTACATTTTGGTATGACATTTGGTTTGTTTAAACTATACTATACATTCATTAACACCGATCATGCCGCTCGGTAGTAGGTAGTGGTACCATAGGACTTGACAAATCCCATTTCTGAAATCTCGGGTTTGTTTGGACGTAAGGAATGACCGAATCCGAATACATATTCTTTTGATAACTCATTTTTACATAGTTATCCGACTGTTTCAAGGCTTGGATGTATGAATTTTCACAACACCGCATAGATGTTCGTATCAGTATAGCATGCATTTACTACACAAAACATAGCTTTGATTTAAACCAAGTTTTACTTCAATACTTTGTTTTTGTACATTTTTACTTATGGTTTAAGTAGTCTTATTTTACTTACCATACATATCATTTTGGTTACACATTACTTGACTAATTTTGGACTATAAACATTTGACATGGCTTATACAAGGACTTTTGACTATTGGTTTAAACATAGACTTATTACATTGTTGGTTTGGTTTGAGTAAGTGATTAATTAACGAGGCGTGTGTAATATGATACAAGCATGGTGGATACGCCGCTGGTACTTCCTATATATAAGTGTTTGTATGGTATTACATATCGTAGCGTCATTTGAATCATTTCAGTTTATGACATATAACATTTTATACAAATAACATACTTTTCACAATACATTGTTTTACAAACAACTTAACCTATACAAACTCATTTTACATGGTTATCCATTTAACCATGAATTATTCTCTTATTTATACGTATCATCTGAACTTATTGTTTTTCAAATGATTTACAAAGACAAAGCAAATTACAAGGTTCATGACCGACTGTTATTAAACAATTTCTTAAAATTAAGTCATGAATCTTATTTTCACAAAACCTATGTACTCGCCGGCATTTTTATGCTGACGTACCTATTTTCACATGTGTTTCAGGAAATGAAGCATAGGATTGATCAAGATACACTTAGGCGGACATGGGCCTTAGTGACAATAAAAGATGCAAGACTAGTTATTTATATTATGTTTCTTTGATTGTCAAGACATTCTAACTCGTGTATTCAATAAAACAGTATTTCAATTTCCATGTGTTATGAAACAATAATTCTGTTACAACACTCCCCGATGTTTCCGCCATGTTTTGTTGTTTTACGTGGTCGGGGTGTGACAGTTATCGATGGTGCTATAGAAGAAATTGCCTTCAAGGGAGTCTTACTTATGAAACAACTATCCAACTGAAGATCTGTTGATCCATCAGTTGTAGTTGCTGCTCCACTTGAACTACTGACAAGAGTTACTTGTAACTCCTGCAGTGTAACCTCCTCAACTGTTGCCGGGATAGCAGAGGTATAAGCATCAGACCCAGTCACTTGTGGGGGTATACTCTCAGTGATAGGTGATAGAGAGGAACTGGTTTGTGTCTGTGCAATATCAACCGCATGCAACAGGGGTATTATTGATTGTGGTAGAATGATTGGTGAGGGTTTGGGAGTTGAAAGAGACATGTCCTTGGGATCAGGACTGTGGAAGATAGAGCCAAGTGGATCCAGAGCTTCATAATTTGGTGTCCCTGTGATTACAACCTGATCCTTTTGTGAGGATGCAGGAGGAGTTTTAGGCAATGGTTGAGATCTTTCTTCCAACTGCTGTGAGGAAGTAGCAGCAGTGGTTTGTGGTGACATTTGTGTTGTCACAGGCAGTTGCTCTGGGATCTCATCTTCCAGAGTTGCCTTTTTCTTGGGTTTAGTGGGCTTTTTAGAAGATTTTCTTTTGGTCTTTTTGGTGATGTCAGGTGAGGGTTTCAAAGCAGTGGTTGTGCTGCTCTGATCACCTGGAGCAGTGGGCTCAGCAGAAGTTGCCTGAGGATCAGTGGCAGTTTCTAAAGTCTGCTCAGGCACCTTTGCTTTTAATTTTATTGGTGCCATCATTCTTGAAAATGTTTCAATTGTTAAACCTTTTATTTGAAAATGGACACCTTGTTTGGGCAAATTTTCATCCTCTTTTTCAAATTTTTGTTTAAAGTAATAGCTCAGAAATCTTGGAAAAAGAAGAAATGATTTGCTGTCAACATTTTTTACCATGTCATTGAAGATCTCCTGGGAGTAGTTGTAATCTTTATTGTTTAAAATAGCATAGCCCAGGCATTGAATCTTCAATGGTATTTCATTAAACGCTGTTGTTTTATTAGAAACACAACTCAAAAGTGTGTGAAATAAAAATCTGGGTGCAGAAGGGAAATAACCTTTTTGTAAGGTATCTACCTTTGACTGTTTTGCATATCCCCTTTTTATGAAATCAGTTTTCATCACGGCTTTATCAAAAGATATTTTACCGTTCTGGTCATTCAGTTTGAAGACTTCTGAGATTGATTTTGGGGTTATTTGAATCGCTTTACCCTGTATCGAGGAGTTGATGGCAATGACTTTGTCGCCTTGTTTTTCAAGCGTCGCCTTCTTCCAGAACTCTCTCTGGGTTTGCAAGTAAATGGGAGCATCTGCTGTCAACAAAGTTTTGTACTTTGATGCAGATAGTGTATCAATGATGAAGTCGAAGGTGTGGTTATCGGTAGGTTTTGTGAGGAGACCCAAGTAGTTATGCGGTGATTTGTATGGGATTTCAATGGTTTCTTTGGTAGTTTGAGCGACCTCTTTTGAAGATGATGGTGATTTTGGTTTAGATTTTGATTTTGATTTTGACTTCGTCATTTTGATGAAGAAGAATCAGAGAGTGTTTTGGGAAGAAAGGTTGGAAACTGCTTTGAGAAGAGAACTTTTGGAATTCAATTCGACAGTGTAAAACCCTATTTGGGGGTTTTGATCAGGGTTTTATTTAGGGAAAAAGTGATCGCTGATGTGGCAGCTGTGACACCTGTGTCACTTCAACCATCAAACAAATGCCAAACCAATGAAATATTGTATTTCATACTTGGGATTTGTAAAAAAATATGTGTATCGATTGCACATATCAACTCTTGTTCGATTTCAAGCTCTAAATCGCTTTCTGGAAGGTTATACACGCACTGATGCGTAAATATAACCAGTTTAATGCAACAAACACTCTGGAATAGTGAAATAGGCTTAACATACCTTAAATAACCTTTACATAACTTAGATATAAGTTTTGGAATGTTTGGTGTGGTGAAATCAAAGTTTAATCGCTTACAGGGACTAAATTTGACAAACTGCGAAAGTATGCCAATTTGAACTGTAACAGACATTCCGGAGCATGACCATAAGTTAAACATACCATAAATACCCTTCACATAGCTTAGAAATAGGCTTTGAGGTGTTCGGTATGCTAAAATAAACTTTTGTGTCATTCAGGGACTAAAAGTGTCAAAAAGTGCACAAGTTTGCATTTTCGCGCATAACTTACGTTCTGAATACATCCGGACATCCAAAAATTTATGTAAGCACTATAATATTTTATTTTAGTGTTTGGCATAAGAAAAATCCATTCGTCACGTCATTTGGATCATTTTTCGCGCTTATGCGCATTCCGTCGTAATTAAGCGAACATCGCGTCCGTACGGCCAAACGAACCAACCTCCGGCATATTTTTGAGCATGTTTTGAGTTCCCTATACTTTAACTTCATTTTAGAGCCTTAAAATGAGGTTAACGGGGTTCAAACGCATCGAAAAAAGCCTTAAAACACCACAGGGACCAAAACTGTCAATTTTGAAACTTTTCTGAAGCTGGTGCATGGTGGCGTAGCGCGACTGCATAGGGCCTTTACCGTCGCACTACGCGAGTGCCATATCTGGGCAGAAATATCAGTTTTGCACTTTCGGGACCAGATTCGATGTATAAACAGCTGTTTAATTCACAACCACACATTCTAACATGCTTAGTCAGCTGATAAGGATGGAATTTAGGCACCATAACTTTCCGACACTTGTACGGATACGATTAAGGCACGATATTCGACAAGCGATCTTAACGGTTCGGGTATTCCTATAAATACCCATCCACCCCCATTGCTAAAATCACTAGAATCTTGATCTTAGGAACTCTAAGTTGAAACCATTGTTTCATACCTGAGATTCTTGGATCGAGATTAGCATTCGGGGACCCTTCGTAAGTATTCTTTCGTTCTTTTATTGCTTTTCGAGTCTTTCGAGTCTGAAAGTCAAACTTTGTTTGACTTTCTACATTGACCAGTTATGGTCAATGCGAAGTTCGTTTGAACTTCGCAACGTGAGTCTAATCACGTTGGTTATAGTCCCTTGGGACTATGCCCACTGATTACCACGTTGTCTAGGGTCGTAGGGTAGGCGATCTAATAAATCGCCTATACCTTCAAACCCGACCCAGTTTGGTCGATCATTAGGATCCGACCAAATACATTAGGTGACCCTAGTATAGGGCATAACCTTCCGAGGTTATACCCTATGGTCACAATGTTTAAGTAGTTGTATGATAGGTAGTTTATATGCCTTAGGTAAATTACCAGAATACCCTTTTCATGTATAATTGGTAATTAAGCATATGTAACCTAAACTTTTGTCACATAACTGATTATGTAACATGTTTAGGCATATAACACTTGTCATAGGACTAGTTAGGCGGTCCGAACGCGTTTCACGCGAACGACGCGTTAAAGTAGCATAAGCTACCTAAACGGGTCGTAATGGGTCGTAAACACTTAGGTTAAGTTTCATTTAGTATGTAGGCTTTGTTAAAACAAATGACACGAGTCTCTACACTCGTTTGGTTTACAAACCCTAATGCTACCCGATCTTCCGATTTAGGTCCGGTTTATTAATATAGTTACCTATAGTAGGTGCCGTTTGATATCCGTGATCTCTAGCATTGCTTGGTGGTTATCCTAGGACTTCTGAGCAATCTCAAGTGAGTACATAGACCCCTCTTTTACTGTTTTCCAAACTGTTTTGGGGTGGAACACATGTGCCTACTTGTTACTTTCAAGCTTTCCTGTTTTCACATCATATACATGCTATGTTCGTTAGTACATTATAGTACACGTTTTACATTACATTTCATGCTACGTATGTCTATTGTTGCATACTTAGTACAGGTTACATGCTACGTATGTCTATTGTTGCATACTTAGTACAGGTTACATGCTACGTATGTCTATTGTTGCATACTTAGTACAGGTTATATGCTACGTATGTCTATAATTGCATACTTAGTACAGGTTATATGCTACGTATGTCTATTGTTGCATACTTAGTACAGGTCACATACTACGTATGTCTATTGTTGCATACTTAGTACATTTGTTATTCATCACATGATTACATTTTGGATACATATTACATGATTTACATTAGACATGAACATTTTACTTTAGTAGTTTGGTTTGATTAAGTGATTAAGTAACGATGCGTGTGTAATATGATACAAGCATGGTGGATACGCCGCTGGTACTTCCTATATATAAGTGTTTGTATGGTATTACATATATCGTAGCGTTATTTGAATCATTTCAGTTTGATACATATAACATTTTATACAAATAACATACTTTTCACAATACATTGTTTTACAAGCAACTTATCTTATACAAACTCAGTTTACATGGTTATTCATTTAACCATACATTATTCACTTATTTATACATATCATATGAACTCATTGTTTTTCAAATGATTTACAAGACAAAGCAAATTACAAGGTTCATGACTAAACATTTTCTCAAACATAAGTCATGAAACCTATTTTCACAAAACCTATGTATCTCACAGGCATTTTTATGCTGACGTACCTATTTTCACATGTGTTTTTCAGGAGCTGTTGCATAAGATGATCAAGATACACATAGGCAGACTTGGGCTTTAGTGACAATAAAAGATGCAAGACTAGTTAATTATGTTGTTTTTCATTGTTTGTTAAGACATTGTAACACTTTTAATCAATAAAACAAAACTTCAATTGCCATGGATTTGAAACAATTAATTCTGTTACAACACTCCCCGACATTTCCGCCACGTTTTGTATGTTCTACGTGGTCGGGGTGTGACAGCAACGGTTATTATGATCTGAAGGCTAAAAACTGACCACGTGTCAAACACTGATGAAATGGATGAAGGGTGGAGAACAGTTGTTTTAAGAGCCACTGATGAATCAAGCATCAGTGGTTACAACGGTAATAATGTGGACAGTGGTGGATTTTTACTATCAATGGATAGCATATCAGTGGATAAGACACTGATTTTGAGCATCAGTGCTTGTCAAGCAAAATGAAGAAACAGTGGTTGACTTTCAGCAGTGGATAGTGATTAGGAAACAGATGTATGAACAAAGCAGTGATTAGGGTAAATGATCCAGATTTGAAAGACAAGTATTTCAGCAACAGTTTTGAGAATTACCATTCAAGGTTTTTGCCACATGTCAATTTGACGGACAGTGGTTTAGTACCCCAGATGATGTAAACTTTTTGCTAAGGCACTCATTTTTGTTAGATATCCAAGTTAAAACATGAGATGCCCCAGTAGTTTAACCACAGTTTAGCAACCAACCCTTGATTAATGTTTAAAAACAAACCTGAGTATGACATGATCTTGAACTATGTACCATTTCCTTTTGACCCATTCATGAGGACAAGAATACCAACAAAAATAAGGTACTATGTCCTAACAGGTAATTGAAACTAATGCCAACAAAAACAAGCAAAAGTTCAAAATATATATTACTCCAAAAAAAATTAAAATGAATAATATATCCTGATTATTCGAGAGAATCCTTTATGTAAAAAATTTTAAAGGATTTTCTGAGAACAGCATCAAAAAGGATCTGGTATATTTTCAAAAAAAACAAAAAAAAACGTAATCATATTATTCTCAAATTTATGAAAATGGTCAGTGGTTTGACCGCAGTGGTAGAATATTTTGAATACATTTTGACCACTGTTTGGTATCATTTTCTTTGTCAGTTTATTGCAAACATGAGGACACAAGAACTAGTCCATTTATAAGCTTAATCACTGAGAATACTACTGTCACCTGAATTTTCCTGAGTCAAAGAGTACAAACAGTTGCTTAATGACCATTTTTACCCCAAGCTTTGACTCTTAAGTGTTTTACGTTTATACTCTTTTCTTTTGACTTCAAGAGTTTTGAGATAAACACACTTTCGAGTTTTATGAATTTTAGTCCAAAATCATTTTGTAGTAATGTTTTGAGAGACATGGTCATGTTTGCACAAATTTTTCAACCAATCTCACACTATACATGATACGGACTATGTTGAACCCTGATTTTCTTAATGTATTTTTAACAAAGTTGACTTGTTCCTTTTGAGGATCTCAACCTGTTTTTCAACACATAAGATCGAATGACTAAAGTTTTAATTTCCCTCTTTTTATGTTAGCAAAACATCAATGTTTTTATGAACATAGGTTTTGTTAATCTGAGGTTCATACTTTAGTATTTAATGAGAACCTCACAGATTATACATCAACAATTAAAATCAATTTAGAAAATAAGAAATAATCTCATGGTTTAACAGATATTGTTTTCAGATCTAGAAACCATGAGTGTCTTGTGCATGAATTCACTTGTTGTGTGAAATTTGTGTGTCATATGACATCTTGGTTGATTTACAGAGTTTTTGATTAACCACTTTGAACATGATTTACTCGATACTCTGTTTTTTCAACTGAATACAACCAACCTTAGTATCAATGAATTTTGAGCCGAACTGTTATGTCAAATTGATTGTTAGATCGAATTTGACTGTCCAGGCTCTGATACCAATTGTTAGGATCTGTGGATCTACTGATTGTGCTTGTTTGTGAGATTTGAACAAATCAAATAGATATGAGTAGTTTTAAGTGCAGCCGAAATGAATAACAAACTTTGTAAACACAATCAAAGTAGAATATAGTTTGATAAACAATTGCTTTTCATAGAGTCGAAAGATTACATTAAAAGCAAAAGGTTACAATGCAAGCTTACAGACTAAGCTCCCCTTCAGCCTGATACTTCAGGGTTGGTTGCACAAGATGAAAGGATTGGATTGAGGAGAAGAACTCACTCAAAACGATCAAATATATAAGTACAGAGTACTGTTATATTTATAAGCAAACCAAACCACTGATGTACCTCAGCTGACGTCACCATGATAGTGACATCTAACAGCCTAACAACCTATAAACACTGGTCTATACAAAACTACTGATGTCTAACAACTGATTGATAATAAAATACAAAACAAGTCTAACACAGTTCACGTTCCACTGTTGTAGCCTAAGCACTGACTGTTTGAACATCAGTGCTTTCTTCAAAAGGTGATCAGTCTTTGAATGAGCAGTGCTTGGGTCTTCAGCAGTACTTAAGAGACAGCAGTAGATAGAGCTCAGTGTTTTCCTTTTAGCAGTCTTTAGTTGTTTCATCAGTGTTTGGTTCATCAGTTGTTCTTCTGAGCAGTACTTAGAGTGTATCAGCAGATAGGTAACCACTGTCAAGGGGAGAGCTTAGAGTAAACGTCTGCTTATTGTGAATCCACTATTGTGAACCGGTTTTGGCTTTCATTATCTGTTCCTCTGGTAGGGTTCAATCCCAACATGAACTCACCTGAAGATTCCTGTGCAAAGCTAGCTATATGCGACTTCGTGATGTCGTTTCCAAGACTTGACTTGCTAGCGTGTATTCAACAATATTCCTAACACGAAATTTCCTTATAAGTTTCTAATAAACGCAGTAATTAACTACGTGTCATAGAGCTTTACCGAATCGCTAATTGAATGAATCGACTGTGAGTTATGACAGTAAATGAACGACGGTAACTAAACTATGTGTTGTTTAGGCGTTTTGAAATAAATATAACAACTTATATTTATTAATAGCGTTTTCGTGTTGATGTCGTTTGAAATAAATACGATAGTTATATTTATTTCATAAACGAATACGAGTTGTTTGGCGCTTGAAATAAATATATAAAATATATTTATTTTATAAAAGAATTGTCGTTTTCGTATGTGATAAAGCGTCGTTGAAAGTGATATACACATTCATATTAGTTCTCATAAAAATCGCTTTTCAATAAAAAATGTTTTGCTTTTACGTGTTTTCTCGAAAAACGGGCAGAGTTTCCTCTGTTTTTGGACTATCCCGTCATCTAAGTGTCGCTATATTTTTCAAGATTCAATCAATGATTCAATAATCTTTATGCATAGCCAATTTATATAAACGAAGTAATAACTAAAACCAAGTTAATATTACTAATAACTCATCGTTTTGTTCGGTTCGAGCTCGTTTTCACGTGACATAAACTATAAAACAACGAAATAAATCGCGCCGTAAAACCTTTACCAATCCTTGCGTCGAGTTGGTGACTGTGTTGACAGAGTCAACCGGGTTGACCGAGTTGACTCGCTGAGTTGACTGGGTTGACTTAGTTTGACTGAGTCGACCCGATCCACTTCATAAGCTGCTTCGAACCGTCCGACCCGAACCGCCTGACCCGAACCGTCTGAGTTGACTGAGTTGACTCGGTTGACCGAGTCAACCGAAACTGATTCGGAAACCCGAAACCGAGAGACTCGAACATGATACAGAACCATTAAATCTCTTCCCGGCCCAGAATCCAAAACAATCGGACCACACATAATCTGAACCTGATCGATGAAACCCGTTGGATAACGCTAAGGACCGTCGGACCGAGACTTGAACCGAGATGAATCTGGAGCTAAAACCTTGTCCAAAGCATGACCCGAACCAAAACATCATCATCAACATGTAACTCACCGGTCCGAGATGAGGACCACCGGTTCTAGACGAAGACCACCGGTTCGAGACGAAGACCACCGGTACGAGACGAGGACCAACGGTTCTCTCTCTCTTATCTCCGTTTGTAGCCGCCGTACCACCACCGGACCATGGTGGTGGTCGTTGAATCTGTAACAGGGGGTGTCGAGTGAGAGAGGAGGAGACAATTGGATTGTTTGGCTTTGATTGTTGAATGTATTTGAGAAATGCTCATATGTGATGTGGGATTTGTGGGTATTTGTAAGAGGATCTCGAGAGGGAGATAAGGGAAATTAGGAGGTGTTTTGTGTGTGTATAAATGTGCAGACAAATGAGGATGAGGGTGATATGTGTGATATACCCTTATTTATATAGTTTATTTGCTAAAATCTTGTAAGATTTTAAGGATCTTGTTGAGATTTTATATTATATTTTGTAGAGATATCCTAGATTTAGTGAGATCTTGTATAGATCTTCAAGTAATAGATCTAGTATAATATGTGCAGGGTTAGGCTTGTGGGTTTCGGGCTTGGGCCCAGGGCCCACAAGCCCATCTCGTGTGTAAGTGGCCCGTAATTCCTACGAGACCCGTTCTCAAATCCTGAACTCCGTTTAGCATCAAAAAAATTAAAATACACAAAAATACGATCGGTAGTCGCTGTTTGCACGCCCGTTCGTCGATTACGGTAATAATCGTGAAAAATTGTATCGTTGCCGTCTTTAATCCATTTTTCGATCCGGTTTAAACTGTAGTCAATAAAATTTAATTACAAAGCTAAAATATACCGCAAAAATTTAATATTTGTCGGCGTTGTCAGTATTTTGTACGGTATCAGTTCTTTGTAGCGCAATGTTCAGCAGATTTCCCGTAAACCACGGTTCACGCACTGTAAAGTCGTATAGATGTTCCTAGTCACTCCAAAGGCCTAATTAAGTTAGTTCGTGTTGTAAACACTATTTATTGTTGCGTTAATTGCTTGTTAATCACGTAATTAAATGCGTAAATTACCGGTTGTCACATTCTCCCCCTCTTAATGAAATTTCGTCCTCGAAATTTAGAATACGTCAACTCCTTAGAGTTACGTTATGCGTAAGGAAATACGAATAATGTCAAAGGAAATGAGATATACTGATACAGTCAACAATGTGATCAAGTTAACAGGGGTCCAATAAAAGAGGAATTTCGACCAAAAGAATTCCAAATGGACGTTTACAATATGCAAATGAATGTTAGGAACAATAACATTCGCTAGGAGGAGCTTAGAATAAACAAGCCCAAACGAAATAGTTTTTCATGAAACGCTCGATCGTGATCAGCGCAAGCTGCAAGTTCTACCGACGCGACAAGGTGTCGTAGTGAGTGAAACAATTCAATAATAGCGGTGATTGAACAAGTATCACCTGTGTTTTGCATCAAATGCTCAATCATAATTAGCCCAAGCTACAAGTTTATACTGACACCACAAGGTGTCGAAATCAACAAACGACTTAATGGAGTCGTAGACCAACAAATCTACTACAACTCAGAACAATGAAACGCTTGTTAAAACGAATTCGAATATGATGTTTTCAATACATCATATGGTGTCTTGAATTGAATATGTGTAATGAACAAGTTCAAACAATTGAATTTGGTTTCGGCGCAAGCCGACAATAAATGCATGTATCAACAAGAAAACTTTCGGCATGGTCTCAACGAAAAACCATGTACGTAACTTGAAAAGAAAAGAAATTTCAAGAAAACGTGTTGACTTGATGACAAGGAAGCCAACATTTACAATAATGCGGGTCATTCGAATCACAAATCAATAATTAAATTTAGCGAAATAATATTTGAACTTTAATGAAACGCTTATTCGAAACGAAACCACATGCGTAACAAACGATGCATGCGTATCATATGAATTTTCAAGAAACGAAGAAAATGAGTATTCGCTGTAATGAAAGAAATGATTGTGATACAATAACCATTAAGAGGAGTAGAGATACGAAAATCTACTCAGTAAATGTGAAAGTCGAAATTTCAATAAAAGAAATTTAAGGACTTTACCTGGGGTTGCATGTGATAACCGGTTGTTAGGTGACATTACCATGGAATGTCGAACATAGCATATTCGTCGTTAATTATGGGGGATGCGGAGACATTCGTCTTCTCCCTGGCGTGATTCGTGTCGTTGCAGGATCGCGTGACAAGTTGTCGTTTTCTGATCGCTAGTCCTCCTGCTGACAGGAATCTAGCGTCGTCGTTGAATTGCGTCATCGTGTCTTTTCAAAGGCCTCACCTTGATAGTCGTATGTGTCGTACTTCAACCTTTGTTGATGTATAGCTTAAGTTTCATGTATACCTGTGCACTAGCGTTTCGTTCTGCGTAGGCGACCTGCTCGGGAAGTCAAAATATCATAGACAATATGAATAATAGTGTGTGCCCGAGTTAATATTCGCGTTTCCTACGTGATGACCTTTAATGAACTTCAACATAAGTTTCCGAAGGTCTTAAATGCATGTTTCCTAAACTCTCAGAGTTTTGTGTACTGTATGCGACTGTCTTGTGTACCGTGTGTAAACACCACAATAACGTATGTTTGAAAACAAAATCTTGACTGTTTGTTTTTCGGCAACGGTTGGAGACCATATTCGAGTACTATGCATTCTGTATGTATTCAGGTTTTAATATTCTAAGTTCCCAGAGGATAGTGAGGTTAGAGCCTTGGTGTCTCTACAGAAACCTAATTTGGTGTAACCTATAGCTCTGATACCAATCTGGGATCAGAGCTGGGGTGACCTATGGCTGTAACCCATGGCTCTGATACCAATCTGTCACACCCCGAATTATCAAAGCATTGGCGTGAGTGGTATCTTCATTGCACAGCGGAAGCAAATAAGCTAAGTCTTTTAGAAAATGAACGCCGCTAAGTACTCGACTCCACATGGTTCTCCTATTCCAACCGTGCCTTGTCTTAGAACTGTAACCTGAGAAAGAAACATGCGAAAAAGTCAACAAAAAGTTGAGCGAGTTCATAGTTTGTTTGTAAAAGATTTGAAATAAATCTTTTGAATAACCGGTTTTTGATGTATTGTTGAGAAAACGAATTTAAAATCATTTTCTTGTCAAGTTATATGGAAACTTTGTATGAAAACATGGTATGTATCTTGTATAAATCAAGTATTCTTGTATGTATCATGTTTTCTTGTATAAATCAAGTATTCTTGTATGTATCATGTTTTCTTGTATAAATCAAGTATTCTTGTATGTATCATGTTTTCTGTATGTATCAAGTGTTAATGGGTTGCAAGGCCATTAACATGTGACACGACATAGGAAGTCACCAAACCATAGGCATTTTTCTAGTAGTCGATTCACGACTGAGACACAAAAACACTACTCGGTACTAGTTGTCACCAAGAGTGGGGCTGCCCTGACACCCGTTAGATCTAACCTTTTGTTCTGCGGTCTAAGTATGTACACGACGGTAACTAAACTATGTGTCGTTTAGGCGTTTTGAAATAAATATAACAACTTATATTTATTAATAGCGTTTTCGTGTTGATGTCGTTTGAAATAAATACAATAGTTATATTTATTTCATAAACGAATACGAGTTGTTTGGCGCTTGAAATAAATATATAAAATATATTTATTTTATAAAAGAATTGTCGTTTTCGTATGGGATAAAGCGTCGTTGAAAGTGATATACACATTCATATTAGTTCTCGTAAAAATCGCTTTTCAATAAAAACATGTTTTGCTTTTACGGATTTTCTCGAAAAATGGGCAGACTTTCCTCTGTTTTTGGACGATCCCGTCATCTAAGTATCGCAATATTTTTCAAGATTCAATGAATGATTCAATAATCTTTATGCATAGCCAATTTATATAAACGAAGTAATAACTAAAACCAAGTTAATATTACTAATAACTCATCGTTTTGTTCGGTTCGAGCTCGTTTTCACGTGACATAAATTATAAAACAATGAAATAAATCGCGCCGTAAAACCTTTACCAATCCTTGCGTCGGGTTGGTGACTGTGTTGACCGAGTTGACTCGCTGAGTTGACTGGGTTGACTCAGTTTGACTGAGTCGACCCGATCCGCTTCATAAGCTGCTTCGAACCGTCCGACCCGAACCGCCTGACCCGAACCGTCTGAGTTGACTGAGTTGAATCGGTTGACCGAGTCAACCGAAACCAAAACTGATTCGGAAACCCGAAACCGAGAGACTCGAACATGATACAAAACCATTAAATCTCTTCCCGGCCCAGAATCCAAAACAATCGGACCACACATAATCTGAACCTGATTGATGAAACCCGTCGGATAACGCTATGGACCGCCGGACCGAGACTTGAACCGAGATGAATCTGGAGCTGAAACCTGGTCCAAAGTATGACCCGAACCAAAACATCATCATCAACATGTAACTCACCGGTCCGAGACGAGGACCATCGGTTCTAGACGAAGACCACCGGTTCGAGACGAAGACCACCGGTACGAGACGAGGACCAACGGTTCTCTCTCTCTTCTCTCGGTTTGTAGCCGCCGCACCACCACCGGACCGTGGTGGTGGTGGTCGTTGAATCTGTAACAGGGGGGTGTCAAGTGAGAGAGGGGGAGACAATTGGATTGTTTGGCTTTGATTGTTGAATGTATTTAAGAAATGCTCATATGTGATGTGGGATTTGTGGGTATTTGCAGGAGGATCTCGAGAGGGAGATAGGGGAAATTAGGAGGTGTTTTGTGTGTGTATAAATGTGCAGACAAATGAGGATGAGGGTGATATGTGTGATATACCCTTATTTATTGAGTTTATTTGCTAAAATCTTGTAAGATTTTAAGGATCTTGTTGAGATTTTATAGTATATTTTGTAGAGATTTCCTAGATTTAGTGAGATCTTGTATAGATCTTCAAGTAATAGATCTAGTATCATATGTGCAGGGTTAGGCTTGTGGGTTTCGGGCTTGGGCCCAGGGCCCACAAGCCCATCTCGTGTGTAAGTGGCCCGTAATTCCTACGAGACCCGTTGTCAAATCCTGAACTCCGTTTAGCGTCAAAAAAATTAAAAGACACAAAAATAAAGTCGGTAGTCGCTGTTTGCACGCCCGTTCGTCGATTATGGTAATAATCACGAAAAATTGCATCGTTGCCGTCTTTAATCCGTTTTTCGATCCGGTTTCGACTGTAGTCAATAAAATTTAATTACGAAGCTAAAATATACCGCAAAAATTTAATATTTGTCGGCGTTGTCAGTATTTTGTATGGTATCAGTTCTTTGTTGCGCAATGTTCAACAGATTTCCCGTAAACCACCGTTCACGCACTGTAAAGTCGTATAGATGTTCCTAGGCACTCCAAAGGCCTAATTAAGTTAGTTCGTGTTGTAAACACTATTTATTGTTGCGTTAATCGCTTGTTAATCACGTAATTAAGCGCGTAAATTACCGGTTGTCACAGCGCCGCCGTGAGCCGCCACCACCTTCGCCGTCGCCGGTCATTGCCGGCCGGACCTGTTTGCCGGAGAGAGGGAGAAAGATACGTGGGTGTGTGTGTTGTCTGTTTGGTTCTTGTGGGATGAGAACGAAAAGAACTATAGGTTCTTATTTATAAGCAGATTTGGGTCTTGTGGGTTTTTATTGTATGTTATGCATTCCAATTACATTCTGGTTAATGTTCTATCCCTTGAGCTAATATCTTTTTGTAGAGATTTCTAAAGATCATGAAGATCTTGTAGAGATTTGGAAATATTTTGTAGAGATCTTAATAAGATCTAATATATTATGCGCAGGTTTAGGTTGTGGGTTTTGGGCTTGGGCCGAGGGCCCACAAGCCCGTCTCATGTGTAAGTGGCCCGTAATTTCTACGAGACCCGTTGTCGCAACCCAAACACTTCATAACGTTGTAAAACATAATGTTAGTATCAAAACACATAAATTAGGGTCGGTTGCCATTGTTCGTCGCGTTTAGTCGTCGGTTGCGTAAAAAGCGCGTAAAATGCTTCGTGTAGCGTTTTTAATCCGTTTTTCGATCCGGTTTCAACTACGATTGTTAAAATTTAATTACGAAGCTAGAATATATCGTAAAAATTTAATATTTGTTGGCGTTGTCAGTATCTTGTACGGTATTAGTTCGTTGTCGCGTAATATTCAGCAGGTTTCTCTGTAAATCACCACACGCGCTCTGTAAAGTCGGATAAACATTCCTAGGAACTCCAAATGCCTAATTAAGTCAATCTTCGTCTTAATCACTATTTATTATTGCGTTAATCGCCTGTTAATCACGTAATTAAGGGTGTAAACTACCGGTTGTCACATTCTCCCCCTGTTAAATAAATTTCGTCCTCGAAATTTAGACTACGTTAACTCCTTAGAGTTACGTTATGCGTAGAAAATACGAATAGTACCAAAGTGAATGATCATGAAGTCGAATCAAGACTTATTCGAATGATGTGAATTCAAGGACGTATCACAATATGCAATTGAATTCTAGAAATGATTGCATCCAATAAATGAATTTAGATTTCAACAAGCTCAAATGTAATAGTTTGCATGAAACGCTCGATCATGATCAGCCCAAGCTACAAGTTCTACCGACGCCACAAGGTGTCGTAGTGAATGAAACAATTCAATAATAGCGGTGATTGAACAAGTATCACCTGTGTTTTGCATCAAATGCTCAATCGTAATTGGTCCAAGCTACAAGTTTATACTGACAACACAACGTGTCGAAATCAACAAACGACTTAATGGAGTCGTAGACCAAACAAATCTACTACGACTCAGAACAATGAAACGCTTGTTAAAACGAATTCGAATATGATGTTTTCAATACATCATATGGTGTCTTGAATTGAATATGTGTAATGAACAAGTTCAAATAATTGAATTTGATTTCGGCGCAAGCCGACAATAAATACATGTATCAACAAGAAAATTTTCGGCATGGCCTCAAAGAAATACCATGTATGTAACTTGAAAAGAAAAGAGATTTCAAGAAAATGTGTTGACTTGATAACAAAGGAGCCAACAATTGCAATAATGCAGGTCATTCGAATCACAAATCAATAATTAGATTTAGCGAAATAATATTTGAACTTTAATTAAACGCTTATTTGAAACGGAACCACATGCGTAACAAACGATGCATGCGTAACATATAAATATTCAAGAAATGAAGCAAATGAATATTCGCTATATTGGAAGAAACGATCGTGACACAATGACCATTATGAGGAGTAGAGATACGAAAATCTACTCAGTAAATGTGAAAGTCGAAATTTCAATAAAAGAAATTTAAGGACTTTACCTGGGGTTGCATGTGACGTCCGGTTGTTAGGTGACATTACAATAGAATGTCGAACATAGCGTATTCGTCGTTAACTGAAATAGGGGGAATACGGTGACTTGCGTCTTTTCCTTGCTGTGATTCGTGTCGCTGCAGGATCGCGTGGCAAGCTGTCGCATCCTGATCGGTAATTCCCCTGCTGTCGGAATTAGCATCGTTGCTTAAGTGCTCAATCGTGTCTTCTCAAATACCTTGTCTCAAAAGTCGTATGTAATCGTACTTCAACCTCCGTTGATGTATAGCTTAAGTTTCACGTATACTTGTGCACTAGCGTTTCGTTATGCTTAGGCTGCCTGCTCGGGAAGTTAAGATATCATAGACAATATGGATAATAGTGTGTGCCCAAGTTTATATTCGCGTTTCCTACGTGATGACCTTTAATGAACTTCAACATGAGTTTCCAAAGGTCTTAAATGCATGTTTCCTAAACTCTCAGAGTTTTGTGTACTGTATGTGACTGTTTTGTGTATCGTGTATAACACCACAATAGCGTATGTTTGAAAACAAAATTTCGACTGTTTGTTTTTCGGCAACGGTTGGAGACCATATTCGAGTACTATACGTTCTGTATGCATTCAGGTTTTAATACTCTAAGTTCCCAGAGGATAGTGAGGTTAGAGCCTAGGTATCTCTACAGAAAACCTTGTTCGCTGTAACCTATAGCTCTGATACCAATCTGTCACACCCTGAAATATCAGAGCATTGGCGTGACTGGACTGGTATCTTCATTGCACAGCGGAAGCAAATAAGCTAAGTCTTTTAGAACATGAACGCCACTAAGTACTCGTAACTCCAATGGTCCTCCAATGTAACAACTGTGCTTGTAATCACTATGAACAGTTCTGTTATCAATAAAATAATGTTATTTGATCACAATGTTTGTTTTGTTATGTTATACATTTTTCATGTTTTGACTTTTATGTAATTTCAAACTCTACATCGCTTTCTGGAGAGTTATACGCAAACTAGTGCATAAACGTACTCAGTTAATGCGAGAAATACTCCGGAACATCAACATATACTCAACATACCTTAAATAACCTTTACATAACTTAGAAATAAGTTTTGAAGGCTTTGGTATGGCAAAAACAAGTTAATTCGACTACAGGGACTAAATATGACAAACTGCGAAAGTATGTCAATTTGAACTGTAACGAACATTCCGGAACATGACCATAAGTTAAACACACCTTAAATATCCTTTACATAGCTTAGAAATAGGCTTTGAGGGGTTCGGTGTGCTAAAATAAACTTTTGGGACATTCAGGGACTAAAAGTGTCAAAAAGTGCACAAGTTTGCATTTTCGCGCATAACTTACGTTCTGAATACATCTGGACATCCAAAAATTTCTGTAAGCATGACTACATTATATTTTAGTGTTCTCCTTAAGAAAAATCCATTCGTCGCGTCATTTGGATCGTTTTTCGCGCTTATGCGTATTCCGTCGTAATTAACCGAACAACGCAACCGTACGACTAAACGAACCGACATCTGAGATATTTTTGAGCATGTTTTAAGTTCCCTATACTTTAACTTCATTTAAGAGCTTTGAAATGGGGTTAACGGGCCTTAAACGTGTCAAAAATGGCCCAAATACAGTTCAGGGACCAAAACTGTATTTCTGCCAAAGTTCACCCATACGATGCGTATGGTATTTATACCATACGATGCGTATGGGGTCTCCAGACCAGGTGCAATGTTTAAACAGCTGTTAACAGCTGCAAACCACTCCTAATCCCAATGCCAAGTGTTGATCTCTTATGGAGAGTGACCAAATGAGCCACCATAAGCTTCCGACACTTGTACGGGTGAGATCAAGGCACGTTTCCCGATAAACGATCCTAACGGTGGTGCATTTACTATAAATACCCATCCATACTCAACACAAAAACCCACAAATCTGATTAAGGAAGCTCTAAGTTGGAACCTTCGTTTCATACCTGAGCTATTTTGATCTGGGTTAGCATTCGGGGACCCTTCGTAAGTATTCTTTCGTTCTTTTCCTTATTATTTACTGCTTTTCGAGTCGGAAAGTCAAACTTTGTTTGACTTTCAGCGTTGACCAGTAATGGTCAATGCGAAGTTCGTTAGAACTTCGCAACGTGATTGTAATCACGATGGTCATAGTCCCTTGGGACTATGCCTACTGATTACCACGTTGTTTAGGGTCGTAGGGTAGGCGATCTAATAAATCGCCTATACCTTCGAACCCGACCCAGTTTGGTCGATCATTAGGATCTGACCAAATACGTTAGGTGACCATAGTGTAGGGAATAACCTTCCGAGGTTATACCTTATGGTCACGACGTTTAAGTAGTTGTATGATAGGTAGTTTATATGCCTTAGGTAAATTACCAGAATACCCTTTTCATACATAATTGGTAATTAAGCATATGTAACCTAAACTTTTGTCACGTAACTGATTTTGTAACATGTTTAGGCATATAATACTTGTCATAGGACTAGTTAGGCGGTCCGAACGCGTTTCACGCGCACGACGCGTTAAAGTAGCATAAGCTTCCTAAACGGGTCGTAATGGGTCGTAAACAATTATGTTAAGTTTCATTTAGCATGTAGGCTTTGTTAAACCATATCACGTGAGTTCCTACACTCATTTGGTTTACAAACCCTAATGCTACCCAATCTTCCGAGATAGGTCCGGTTTATTAACATAGTTACCTATATTAGGTGCCGTTTGATTCCGAGATCTCTAGCTTTACTTGGTGATTATCTTTTGACAACTGAGCAATCTCAAGTGAGTACATAGACCCCTCTTTTACTGTTTTCTAAACTGTTTTGGGGTGGAACACATGTGCCTACTTGTTACTTTCCTGCTTTCCAGTTTTCACATCATATACTGCTATGTTCGTTAGTACATTATAGTACATGATTTCATTACATCTTATGCTAGGTGTGCCCATTGTGTGCATTACTTGGTACATTGTTTTACATTACATTTCATGCTAGGTATGCCCATTGTGTGCATTACTTAGTACATCGTTTTACATGACATTTCATGCTAGGTATGCCCATTGTGTGCATTACTTAGTACATCGTTTTACATGACATTTCACGCTATGTATGTTCATTTGATTACATACTTAGTGCATTGTTTTCACATGCTCACATTTTGTTATGACATTTGGTTTGTTTACATGGGACAATATATCCATTAACATTAGCTACACCGTTCGTTAGTAGGTAGTGGTACCATAGGAATTGACAACTCCCGTTCCGGACATCCCAGGGTAAGGGGACAGAAAGGAATGACCGAATTCGTTGACATTAAGACAGATAGACCTTTAATTTGTTTAAAGGGTTTATCACCACAGTCGCCAGGCTTGGATGTATGCATATTCACAATACCACATAAATGTTCATATTAAATAGTTGCATGCATTTACACAAAACATAGTTTTGATTTAAACCAAGTTTTACTTCAATGCTTTGTTTTTGTGCATATGGTTTAGTTGAGACATTTCACTTGCCATACATGACATTTTGACATAGACATTTGATATGGATATTTGACATAGACATTTGACATGGATATTTGACATAGACATTTGGCATGGATAATTGACATAGACATTTGACATGATTTACACTTGACATATTATTCAATACATTTGACAATTTGTTTAAACATAGACTTCTTACATTGGTTGGTTTTGTTTGATTAAGTGATTAAGTAACGATGCGTGTGTAATATGATACAAGCATGGTGGATACGCCGCTGGTACTTCCTATATATAAGTGTTTGTATGGTATTACATGGCGTAACGTTATTTGAATCAATTCAGTTTGAGACATAGAACATTTTATACAAATAACATACTTTTCACAAGACATTGATTTACAAAACAACTTATCTTATACAAACACATCTTTTTACATGGTCATTTATTTAACTGACAATTACTTATACATATCATCTGATCTTATTGTTTTCAATGATTTACAAGACAAAACAAATAACAAGGTTCATGACTAAACATTTTCTCAAACATAAGTCATGAATCTTATTTTCACAAAACCTATGTATCTCACAGGCATTTTTATGCTGACGTACCTATTTTCACATGTGTTTTCAGGTGCTTTTCCATAGGATGTTGATCACGATACTAGGGCGGACCTGTGCCTTAGAAACTTTAAAAGAAGATAGACTATGTTTAATTATGTTCTGAACTCTTTAATTACCTGTTTGAAACAATGAAACACCCTTGTTTAATAAATAAATAAAACTTTGTATGCCATGGTTATGAGACAATTAATTCTGTCGCAACACGCCCCGATGTTTCCGCCGCGATTTGTTGTTTTACGCGGTCGGGGTGTGAGAGAAGAGTTGGTATCAGAGCCAATGGTTATAGGGAATTAGGTTATTAGTAATGCTTTGACCTAGACTATAACTTTTCTAGGACCCTAACACAAGTTATCTTGTCTTTAGATCTTAAAACATGTACATCACCTATCCTTAGGTGATTAACAAAACAAGGAACCAAAATTTTTCCGAAACGATTTTTGAAAAACAATCATCTGTTTTTGAATAAATTTTTACAAGGTTTTGAACCCTCAATTGTAAGGTTTTGAACCCTCAATTGTAAGGTTTTGAACCCTCTGTTTTATGGTTTTGAACCCTTTTCAGTATTGGTTTTTGGCCTTGTGCCTTCTAATTTTCAAAAATCCCGTCAAACGTTTTGGGTTTTAAATAATGTGAACATGTGCAAACTGGAAGGGTGAATGCCTGTATTCTGGGTTTTCTGTCTAGGCAAGCACTTCGTATACATCTCAACCAGACGCGAGACCAGTTGTGCTTACCTGGGAATTCTTGGAGTGAGTGTTCACTTATAGGCGAGCATGTCTTCATTATACATTATTTTTGACCCATTTACTTTGATTAGTCACTGTGAGTCGTTTGTTTGCTTTGTGATACGGACGAATGACCACCATCTATGCTGTTTGCAATTCTTGTTTTTATCATCTCATTCTTTTCATCCAATCATCTCACTCGTTTCTTTTCATGTTTTCCTCTTTTAGAATGCCTCCTCGACGCGAGAATCAGATAGCTACTGCCGAGCTGGCAGAAATTATTGCGCAGCAGATGGCTGCTCAGTTTCCAAATCTCTTTGCTCAATGGAACCAGGCCAACAACAACAACAACGTTCCATGCAAATACAAGGATTTTAACCAGGCTAAACCACTCAAGTTTAGTGGTTCTGAGGGAGCGACTAGGCTTCTTCAGTGGTTCGAGAGCATAGAGAATACTTTTCGCCATGTGCAGTGTCCGGATAATCGCAAGGTCGAGTTCTCCTCGAGTGTATTTCAGAAGAGGGCTTTGACATGGTGGAACGGGGTTATGAGGGACCAAGGTGCTGAAGTTGCTCTCGCACAGACATGGGCTGAACTTAGAGCCCTTATGATGAGGGAATTCTGTCCTCGTCATGAACAGCGAGCGTTGGAGAAAGAGTTTGATGTTTTGAAGCAAGATAGTGGTGAGCACAGGGCTTATACTGATCGGTTTGAAGAATTGAGTCTGCTTTGCCCAACAATGGTCACCCCACTCGACAAGGCTATCGAGAGATACATCGATGGCCTACCTGACTCGGTACAAGACATTCTTACTGGTAGTAACCCTGCCACACTTCGTCAGGCGATCGAGCTATCTGCGACATTGACTGAGTCGCAGATTAGAAAGGGAAAGCTACACAGGAAGGGTGACAAGGGCAAGAAGCAGTCGGCTGACAAGGAAGATAGCAAGAAAGGTCAAAACTTGAATGGAAAGAACTCTGGTTCTTCGAAGAGGTCAAAGAAGCGCAAGGCTTCTCAAAATTTTGCTATCACTGCCCAAGCTAATCAGGCAGCTCTCAACCAACCTGCACAGCCTCCAGCGAAGAGACCCTATTCAGGGAATGCACCTTTGTGCAATAGATGCAACAGTCACCACCAGCCGTAACTTCCATGCCGTTTCTGTACTAACTGTGGGAAATCAGGCCATCTCGCCAATTTTTGTCGATCTGCTCAGAATCCCGCGGTTCAGAACCCGGCTCAACAAGTTGCTCAGCCTCCTGCTCCGCAACAGGGTCAAGCTGCAAGACCACAATACCCACCAGGTGCTTGTTACAATTGTGGAGATCTGACCCACTATAGAAATCGGTGCCCAAGGCTAGCCAACCAGAACCAAAACCAGAATCCGGCTCCGGCTCGAGGCCGAGTTTTTAACATGAATGCCCAAGAGGCACAGGCTGACGATAATGTGGTGAACGGTACGTTCTTTATTAATAATCAGCCTGCATCTGTTCTTTTCGATTCTGGTGCCGATAAGAGTTTCGTGTCTTTGTCTTTTGAGCAAATGCTTCGCGTGTCTAGAACGAAACTAGGCAAATCTTTGACAGTAGAGGTTGCTAGTGGTGAACCCATTATTCTGGATTCTGTTCTTCACAACTGCCTATTGAACCTAAATGACCATCTTTTCCCTATCGATCTCGCACCTATGCAACTTGGAAGCTTCGACGTCATTGTGGGAATGGATTGGTTATCCAAGCATCACGCAGAGATAGTTTGTTCTAAGAAGATTGTTCGTGTGCCGCTTTCGTCAGGCGAGATCCTGCAAGTTCAAGGTGAGAAGCCTACCGGTGGTCTCAAACTCATGTCTTGTTTTAAAGCTCGGAAGTATCTGCAGAAGAACTATGTGGCTTTCTTAGCACATGTTACAGAAGATAAAGGCAAGGGTAAGTCTATTTCAGATATTCCTGTCGTTCGGGATTATTCTGAAGTGTTCCCTGAAGATTTACCTGGTCTACCTCCAGCACGCCAAGTCGAGTTCCGCATTGATCTCGTACCTGGTGCGAATCCCATTGCCAGAGCTCCATATCGTCTTGCACCATCTGAGATGCAAGAGTTGTCTAAACAGATTCAGGAGCTCTCCGACAAAGGCTTTATCCGTCCCAGTTTTTCACCTTGGGGTGCTCCCGTTCTTTTTGTAAAGAAGAAGGATGGATCCTTTAGGATGTGTATCGATTATCGTGAGCTTAACAAGCTTACCATCAAGAATCGATATCCTCTACCTCGCATCGATGATCTCTTTGATCAGTTACAAGGTGCTTCTTATTTTTCGAAGATTGATCTACGTTCCGGATATCATCAACTTCGGGTGCAAGAAGAAGACATTCCGAAAACAGCATTCCGCACTCGTTATGGGCATTATGAATTCACAGTCATGCCATTCGGTTTGACTAATGCTCCAGCTGTTTTCATGGACTTAATGAATAGAGTCTGTAAACCTTATTTGGATCAGTTCGTCATTGTTTTTATTGATGACATCTTGATATACTCTAAGACGCAAGCTGACCACGAGCAACATCTTCGTCTTACCCTTGAACTCCTAAAGAAAGAGCAACTATTCGCCAAATTCTCCAAGTGCGAATTTTGGCTTAAAGAAGTTCAATTTTTGGGGCATGTTATCAACGAACGGGGTATTCATGTAGATCCCTCCAAGATCAGTGCGATTAAGGATTGGGATACGCCTACTACTCCTACTGAAGTTCGTTCTTTTCTTGGTCTAGCGGGTTATTATCGCCGCTTCATTGAAAACTTCTCTAAGATTGCAGTTCCTCTAACTGCTCTAACTCAGAAGAAAATGCCCTTTTACTGGGGATTCAAACAAGAGGAAGCTTTTCAACACTTGAAACAGAAGCTTTGCGATGCGCCTGTTCTATCATTGCCTGAGGGGGATGATGATTTTGTTGTGTATTGTGATGCATCAAAATTGGGTCTTGGCTGTGTTCTTATGCAAAGGAACAAAGTCATAGCTTATGCATCAAGGCAGTTGAAGATACATGAGAAGAACTACACCACTCATGATCTTGAGTTGGGTGCAGTTGTCTTTGCTCTCAAGATCTGGAGACACTATTTGTACGGCACAAAATGTGTGGTTTTCACTGACCACAAAAGTCTTCAGCATATCTTCAACCAGAAAGAACTCAACATGAGACAGCGACGTTGGGTTGAGCTTTTAAACGACTATGATTGCGAAATTCGCTACCATCCTGGTAAGGCGAATGTCGTAGCTGATGCATTGAGTCGTAAGGAGCGTACTAAGCTTCATTGTGTACGTGTTCAATCTGTTATTCAAGCTCGATCTGATATTCAAGCACGCATTTCTCAAGCTCAACAATCTTGTGTTTCACAAGGATTAATGGATAAGGAATTTCCCTATCACATAACACCTGCTCTGGAACTGAAGGACAATGGATCATATTACTTCATGGACCGTTTGTGGGTCCCAAGCCAGGATGATCTTCGTACCTTGCTTATGGATGAAGCCCATAAATCTCGCTATTCTATTCATCCGGGCTCAGATAAAATGTATAAGGATCTTCGTATTCACTATTGGTGGCCTGGTATGAAGAAAGACATTTCCTTATACGTATCCAAATGCCTTACTTGTCTTAAGGTTAAGGCTGAACATCAACGTCCTTCTGGTTTATTGGAACAACCAGAGATCCCAGTTTGGAAATGGGAAAACATTACTATGGATCTTGTTACCAAACTCCCGCGCACAAAGAAAGGTCATGATGCCATCTGGGTAGTCGTTGATCGTCTTACAAAGTCAGCACATTTCTTGCCAATCCGCGAGGATTTTCCTACTGACAGACTTGCTCAAATCTATGTAGATGAAATTGTGGCTCGACATGGTGTTCCTTTGAACATCATTTCTGACAGAGATGCTCGTTTCACTTCTCACTTTTGGAGAACCATGCAATCTGCTATGGGGACCCAACTTAATCTGAGCACAGCTTATCATCCGCAAACGGATGGTCAATCTGAGAGAACAATCCAGACTCTGGAGGATATGCTAAGAGCTTGTGTGATCGATTTTGGTGGTAGCTGGGATTCACATCTTAAATTGATTGAATTCTCCTACAACAACAGTTATCACACTAGCATCAAAATGGCTCCTTTCGAAGCTCTCTATGGTCGAAAATGTCGTTCACCAGTCTGCTGGAATGAGATTGGCGAGGCTCAACTTACTGGACCTGCCCTCATTTTAGAGACAACTGACAAGGTCAAGAAGGTTCGTGATAACCTTCAGGCAGCTAGAAACCGTCAGAAGATTTACGCGGACCCAAAACGCAAAGCCTTTGAATTTCAAGTCGGTGATCGAGTATTACTTAAGGTCTCACCTTGGAAAGGTGTGATCAGATTTGGAAAGAAAGGAAAACTTGCACCTAGATACGTTGGACCATTCAAGATCGTCGAAAGAATCGGAAAGGTAGCCTACAGACTTGAGTTACCTCCTGAACTGGGAAATGTTCATCCAACTTTTCACGTGTCCAATCTCAAGAAGTGTACAGCTGATGAGAACTACTCCATACCGCTTGACGAAATTCGTGTTGGCAAAACACTGAAATTTGTTGAGAAACCAGTGGAAATCATGGAACGTGAAGTCAAGTGGCTTAAACGCAAGCGCATTCCTTTAGTCAAAGTTCGCTGGGAAGCTAAACGTGGACCTGAGTTTACTTGGGAACGCGAAGATCAAATGAAGGCGAAATATCCACATCTTTTTCCTCGAGTTTCCTCTAAATAAATTTCGGGACGAAATTTCCACAAGTAGGGGAGACTGTAACAACTGTGCTTGTAATCACTATGAACAGTTCTGTTATCAATAAAATAATGTTATTTGATCACAATGTTTGTTTTGTTATGTTATACATTTTTCATGTTTTGACTTTTATGTAATTTCAAACTCTACATCGCTTTCTGGAGAGTTATACGCAAACTAGTGCATAAACGTACTCAGTTAATGCGAGAAATACTCCGGAACATCAACATATACTCAACATACCTTAAATAACCTTTACATAACTTAGAAATAAGTTTTGAAGGCTTTGGTATGGCAAAAACAAGTTAATTCGACTACAGGGACTAAATATGACAAACTGCGAAAGTATGTCAATTTGAACTGTAACGAACATTCCGGAACATGACCATAAGTTAAACACACCTTAAATATCCTTTACATAGCTTAGAAATAGGCTTTGAGGGGTTCGGTGTGCTAAAATAAACTTTTGGGACATTCAGGGACTAAAAGTGTCAAAAAGTGCACAAGTTTGCATTTTCGCGCATAACTTACGTTCTGAATACATCTGGACATCCAAAAATTTCTGTAAGCATGACTACATTATATTTTAGTGTTCTCCTTAAGAAAAATCCATTCGTCGCGTCATTTGGATCGTTTTTCGCGCTTATGCGTATTCCGTCGTAATTAACCGAACAACGCAACCGTACGACTAAACGAACCGACATCTGAGATATTTTTGAGCATGTTTTAAGTTCCCTATACTTTAACTTCATTTAAGAGCTTTGAAATGGGGTTAACGGGCCTTAAACGTGTCAAAAATGGCCCAAATACAGTTCAGGGACCAAAACTGTATTTCTGCCAAAGTTCACCCATACGATGCGTATGGTATTTATACCATACGATGCGTATGGGGTCTCCAGACCAGGTGCAATGTTTAAACAGCTGTTAACAGCTGCAAACCACTCCTAATCCCAATGCCAAGTGTTGATCTCTTATGGAGAGTGACCAAATGAGCCACCATAAGCTTCCGACACTTGTACGGGTGAGATCAAGGCACGTTTCCCGATAAACGATCCTAACGGTGGTGCATTTACTATAAATACCCATCCATACTCAACACAAAAACCCACAAATCTGATTAAGGAAGCTCTAAGTTGGAACCTTCGTTTCATACCTGAGCTATTTTGATCTGGGTTAGCATTCGGGGACCCTTCGTAAGTATTCTTTCGTTCTTTTCCTTATTATTTACTGCTTTTCGAGTCGGAAAGTCAAACTTTGTTTGACTTTCAGCGTTGACCAGTAATGGTCAATGCGAAGTTCGTTAGAACTTCGCAACGTGATTGTAATCACGATGGTCATAGTCCCTTGGGACTATGCCTACTGATTACCACGTTGTTTAGGGTCGTAGGGTAGGCGATCTAATAAATCGCCTATACCTTCGAACCCGACCCAGTTTGGTCGATCATTAGGATCTGACCAAATACGTTAGGTGACCATAGTGTAGGGAATAACCTTCCGAGGTTATACCTTATGGTCACGACGTTTAAGTAGTTGTATGATAGGTAGTTTATATGCCTTAGGTAAATTACCAGAATACCCTTTTCATACATAATTGGTAATTAAGCATATGTAACCTAAACTTTTGTCACGTAACTGATTTTGTAACATGTTTAGGCATATAATACTTGTCATAGGACTAGTTAGGCGGTCCGAACGCGTTTCACGCGCACGACGCGTTAAAGTAGCATAAGCTTCCTAAACGGGTCGTAATGGGTCGTAAACAATTATGTTAAGTTTCATTTAGCATGTAGGCTTTGTTAAACCATATCACGTGAGTTCCTACACTCATTTGGTTTACAAACCCTAATGCTACCCAATCTTCCGAGATAGGTCCGGTTTATTAACATAGTTACCTATATTAGGTGCCGTTTGATTCCGAGATCTCTAGCTTTACTTGGTGATTATCTTTTGACAACTGAGCAATCTCAAGTGAGTACATAGACCCCTCTTTTACTGTTTTCTAAACTGTTTTGGGGTGGAACACATGTGCCTACTTGTTACTTTCCTGCTTTCCAGTTTTCACATCATATACTGCTATGTTCGTTAGTACATTATAGTACATGATTTCATTACATCTTATGCTAGGTGTGCCCATTGTGTGCATTACTTGGTACATTGTTTTACATTACATTTCATGCTAGGTATGCCCATTGTGTGCATTACTTAGTACATCGTTTTACATGACATTTCATGCTAGGTATGCCCATTGTGTGCATTACTTAGTACATCGTTTTACATGACATTTCACGCTATGTATGTTCATTTGATTACATACTTAGTGCATTGTTTTCACATGCTCACATTTTGTTATGACATTTGGTTTGTTTACATGGGACAATATATCCATTAACATTAGCTACACCGTTCGTTAGTAGGTAGTGGTACCATAGGAATTGACAACTCCCGTTCCGGACATCCCAGGGTAAGGGGACAGAAAGGAATGACCGAATTCGTTGACATTAAGACAGATAGACCTTTAATTTGTTTAAAGGGTTTATCACCACAGTCGCCAGGCTTGGATGTATGCATATTCACAATACCACATAAATGTTCATATTAAATAGTTGCATGCATTTACACAAAACATAGTTTTGATTTAAACCAAGTTTTACTTCAATGCTTTGTTTTTGTGCATATGGTTTAGTTGAGACATTTCACTTGCCATACATGACATTTTGACATAGACATTTGATATGGATATTTGACATAGACATTTGACATGGATATTTGACATAGACATTTGGCATGGATAATTGACATAGACATTTGACATGATTTACACTTGACATATTATTCAATACATTTGACAATTTGTTTAAACATAGACTTCTTACATTGGTTGGTTTTGTTTGATTAAGTGATTAAGTAACGATGCGTGTGTAATATGATACAAGCATGGTGGATACGCCGCTGGTACTTCCTATATATAAGTGTTTGTATGGTATTACATGGCGTAACGTTATTTGAATCAATTCAGTTTGAGACATAGAACATTTTATACAAATAACATACTTTTCACAAGACATTGATTTACAAAACAACTTATCTTATACAAACACATCTTTTTACATGGTCATTTATTTAACTGACAATTACTTATACATATCATCTGATCTTATTGTTTTCAATGATTTACAAGACAAAACAAATAACAAGGTTCATGACTAAACATTTTCTCAAACATAAGTCATGAATCTTATTTTCACAAAACCTATGTATCTCACAGGCATTTTTATGCTGACGTACCTATTTTCACATGTGTTTTCAGGTGCTTTTCCATAGGATGTTGATCACGATACTAGGGCGGACCTGTGCCTTAGAAACTTTAAAAGAAGATAGACTATGTTTAATTGTGTTCTGAACTCTTTAATTACCTGTTTGAAACAATGAAACACCCTTGTTTAATAAATAAATAAAACTTTGTATGCCATGGTTATGAGACAATTAATTCTGTCGCAACACGCCCCGATGTTTCCGCCGCGATTTGTTGTTTTACGCGGTCGGGGTGTGACATCCAATTCCAACCTTGCCATAAATTCTGAAAAGTAACCTGAGAAAGAAACATGCGAAAAAGTCAACATAAAGTTGAGCGAGTTCATAGTTTTGCTTGTAAAAGATTTGAAATAAATCTTTTTGGATAACCGGTTTTTGAAGTATTGTTGAGAAAACGAATTTAAAATCATTTTCTTGTCAAGTTATATGGAAACTTTGTATGAAAACATGGTATGTATCTTGTATAAATCAAGCCTTTCTGTATATATCTTGTATAAATCAAGTCTTTCTGTATGTATCTTGTATAAATCAAGTATTTCTGTATGTATCTTGTATAAATCAAGTCTTCTGTATGTATCTTGTATAAGTCAAGTATTTCTGTATGTATCTTGTTGTTAATGGGTTGCAAGGCCATTAACATGTGACACGGCATAGGAAGCGACCAAACCATATGCATTTTTCTAGTTGTCGATTCACGACTGAGACACAAAAGCACTACTCGGAACTAGTTTTCACCAAGAGTGTGGCTGCCCGGACACCCGTTAGATCTAACCTTCTGTTCTGCGGTCTAAGTATGTACATGATTAATGGTGCTTATGGTACCCTATTCGTGCACGATTTCTCGTATCATTCCTTAAAACGCATCACACTTGGTACTAGTTATCACCAAGAGTGTTTCTTGTTTTTGTATCCATCATACCATAACTCATGTATTTTCCCCAAATTTAAAAGTATTCTTGTGGTACTAACGTCGTACAAATAAAGTATTCTTGTGTAAATAAAGTATTCTTGTGGTATGAACCAAATAAAGTATTCTTGTGTAACTAAAGTATTCTTGTGTAAATAAAGTATTCTTGTGTAAATATAGTATTCTTGTGGTATGAACCAAATAAAGTATTCTTGTGTACGAATCTCGTACAAATAAAGTATTCTTATATGCTTTGCAAAAAGTGCATGTCTTTCCACCCCGAAAACATTTTAAAAAAAATGTAAAACCGTAAAAAGGGTGGGGTTATGAACTCACCTGAATATTCATGTGCAAAGCTAGCTATATACGACTTTGTGATGTCGTTTCCAAGACTTGACTTGCTAACGTGCGTTCTACAATATTCCTAACATGGAATATTTAAATAAGTTTCTAAATGAACACGGTAACTAAACCACGTGTCACCGAGCTCTACCGAATCGTTGACCGAATGTTTTGACGGTAGATTGTTAACTTAAAGGAAGCGAAGAAGTTATACTCGTTAGCTCGTTTTGAGAAATCGTTTGTCGATATATGATATCTACATACATTGTGCCGTTAGGCGTTTGAAATAAATATAAAGGTTATATTTATTTTATAAAAATTTCATCGAGTCGTTGCAAAAATAAATATATACTATATTTATTTTTATAACAGCGAATCCGTGTTGTTTGATATTTAGAAATGAACACATAACTATATGTATTGTATAAACGATTTCGTGTTGTCCGTTATTTGAAATAAATATATAAAATATATTTATTTTTCTTTTTAAAAAGATTCGAGTTTAAAATATAGTAACTATATTTACTTTGTATAATAGTTTGCTTCATCGTCGTTTTTGTAAGTTGTAAAGTGTCGTCATAAGAAATTTTATAAAACAATATTTGAATCCAAAAGTTTTATTTTATGATAAAACGCGCTGTATATTACGGATTTTCTCGAAAAACGGGCAGAGTTTCCTCTGTTTTTGGAATAAACCGACAATAAAAAGTTGTCGTATTTTATCAAACTCAACAATAATTCAATCCATTCAAACAATCTATATCATAAAGTTTTATCAATACGACCAAAATAAAACGTAACTGAATTATAAACGAATCGGGTCGAGCTCGTTCACAAAATAATTAAAATTATGCAAATATTAAACGTGTCGTCAATCTTTACCAAATCTCTCGCGTCGAACCGCAGACTGAGTTGACCGGGTCTGAGTTGACCGAGTTGACTCGGTTTGACCGAGTCAACCTGAACCACGAACCGAACCGTCTGACCGAGCCGCTTGACCCGAACCGGTTGACCAGTTGACCCGAGCCGATCTGTTGACCAAACTTTGGCTGTTGACTGAGCCGTTGACCCGAACAGTGAGCGGACCTGTCACACCCCGACCACGTAGAACCTACAAAACGTGGCGGAAACATCGGGGAGTGTTGTAACAGAATAATTGTTTCATAACACATGGAACTTGAAATATTGTTTTATTGATTAAAAGAGTTACAATGTCTTGACAATCAAAGAAACATAACAAAATAACTAGTCTTGCATCTTTTATTATCACTAAGGCCCATGTCCGCCTAAGTGTATCTTGATCAATCCTATGCTTCATTTCCTGAAACACATGTGAAAATAGGTACGTCAGCATAAAAATGCCGGCGAGTACATAGGTTTTGTGAAAATAAGATTCATGACATCTGTTTAAGAAAATGTTTAGTCATGAACCTTGTAATTTGCTTTGTCTTTGTAAATCATTTGAAAAACAATAAGTTCAGATGATACGTATAAATAAGAGAATAATGCATGGTTAAATGAATAACCATGTAAAAATGAGTTTGTATAAGTTAAGTTGTTTGTAAAACAATGTATTGTGAAAAGTATGTTATTTGTATAAAATGTTATATGTCTAAATTGAAATGATTTCAAATAACGCAATGATATGTAATACCATACAATCACTTATATATAGGAAGTACCAGCGGCGTATCCACCATGCTTGTATCATATTACACACGCCTCGTTACTTAAATCACTTACTCAAACCAAACCACCAATATAAGATGTCTATGTTTAAACCAATTGTCAAAAGTCCTTGTATAAACCATGTCAAATGTTGATAGTCCAAAAGTAGTCAAGTAATGTGTAACAAATGTTTATGTATGGCTAGTGAAATGCATCAACTAAACCATAGATGAAATGCACAAAACAAAGTATTGAAGTAAAACTTGGTTTAAATCAAAGTTATGTTTTGTAAAATATATGCATGCTATACTGAATATGAACATTTATGCGGTATTTTAAAATTCATACATCCAAGCCTTGCGACAGTCAGATAACTATGTAAAAATGAGTTATCAAAAGAATATGTATTCGGATTCGGTCATTCCTTACGTCCAAACAAACCCGAGATTTCAGGAATGGGATTTGTCAAGTCCTATGGTACCACTACCTACTACCGAGCGGCGTGATCGGTGTTAATGAATGTATAGTATAGTTTAAACAAACCAAATGTCATACCAAAATATAAGCATGTTTTATGAAGATAATGTACCTAGTATGCTAGAGTAAACATACAAGGTAGAGCTGTAAAACAATGTGTCCATATGTTACTGGAACATATGCAACAGAGATGCAATGTAAAATAATGTACTAAGCATGTACTAAATGGACATACATAGCATGTGATGTGATGTGATGTAAAACAATGTACTAAGTATGCACACAATGGACATACATAGCATAAAATGTAATGAAATCATGTACTAATAGTGTACTAATGAACATAGCATGTATATAATGTGAAAACATGGAAAGCATGAAAGTAACAAGTAGGCACATGTGTTCCACCCCAAAACGTTTGGAAAACAGTAAAAGAGGGGTCTATGTACTCACTTGAGATTGCTCAGAAGTCCTAAGATAACCACCAAGCAATGCTAGAGATCTCGGAATATCAAACGGCACCTAATATAGGTAACTACATTAATAAACCGGACCTAAATCGGAAGATCGGATAGAATGAGGGCTCGTAAACCAAATGAGTATGGGAACTCATGTAGTATGGTTTAACAAAGCCTACATACTAAATGAAACCTAACCTAAGTGCTTACGACCCATTACGACCCGTTTAGGTAGCTTATGCTACTTTAACGCGTCGTTCGCGTAAAACGCGTTCGGACCGCCTAACTAGTCCTATGACAAGTAACATATGCCTTAACATGTCTAATATTGTTGTCAAATCATTTTAGATGTCAAAAGTTATGTTACATATGCTTAAAATGAATTTTGGCGTCAAAAGGGCATTTTGGTAATTTACCTAAGGCATATAAGCTACCTATCATACAACTACTTAAACGAAGCGACCATAAGGTATAACCTCGGAAGGTTATTCCCTATATACTATGGTCACCTAATGTGCTTGGTCGGATCCTAATGATCGACCAAACGGGTCGGGTTCGAAAGTATAAGCGATTGTTTAAATCGCTTACCTTACGACCCTATATAAGCACTAAACTAAAAGTGACGAGCTAAGCATGTTAAAACATGCTTAACTAAGTTTAGAAAACAGGTTTGGTATCAAAACAAACGGTTTTGATACCCATAAGTAGTTTGGTTGCAAAATACGCAAGAATACGTATTCTGACCGAAACTACGGCTCGTCACTGAGCCTAGATAACGTGGTAATCAGTAGGTATTGTCACAAAGGACTATAACCATCGTGATTACAATCACGTTGCGAAGTTCAAACACACTTCGCATTGACCATAAGCTGGTCAATGCAGAAAGTCAAACAAAGTTTGACTTTCAGACTCGAAAAGCAATAAAAGAACGAAAGAATACTCACGTAGGGTCCCCGAATGCTAATCTAGATCAAAATAGCTTAGGTATGAAACAAAGGTTTCAACTTAGAGCATTTGAGATCAGATTCTAGTGAGTTTAGAGGTTGGATGGCAAGGGGTATTTATAGTGAATGGTCCACCATTAGGATCGTTTGTCGAATTACGTGCCTTAATCTCATCCGTACATGTGTTGGAACCTTATGGTACCCAAAAAGGCCACTCACCATAAGAGTTTGACACTTGGCACTTGACCTTTGGAGAGTGTTAAGGGCTGTTAAAAGATGAAAAAAAACGTTTTGCTGCATCTGGCCCCTGTTTACGGACCTAGTTTGGCAGATTTACAGTTTCAGTCCCTGCAACCTCAAAACTTGGTTTTCGATGCGTTTTTTTTTTTGACACGTTTAAGCCCTGTTAACCCCATTTCAAAGCTCTAAAATGAAGTTAAAGTATAGGGAACTTAAAATGTGTTCAAAAATATCTCGGGTGTCGGTTCGTTTAGCCGTACGGTTACGTTGTTCGGTTAATTACGACGGAATGCGCATAAGCGCGAAAAATGATCCAAATGGCGTGACGAATGGATTTTTCTTATGCCAAACACTAAAATAAAATATTTTAGTGCTTACATAAATTTTTGGATGTCCGGATGTATTCAGAACATAAGTTATGCACGAAAATGCAAACTTGTGCACTTTTTGACGCTTTTAGTACCTGAATGAGCCAAAAGTTTATTTTAGCACACCGAACCCCTCAAAGCCTATTTCTAAGCTATATAAAGGATATTTAAGGTGTGTTTAACTTATGGTCATGTTCCGGAATGTCTGTTACAGTTCAAATTGGCATACTTTCGCAGTTTGTCAAGCTTAGTCCCTGTAAGCGAATTAACTTGTTTTTGCCATACCAAAGCCTTCAAAACTTATTTCTAAGTTATGTAAAGGTTATTTAAGGTATGTTAAGCCTATGTCACTATTCCGGAGTGTTTGTTGCATTAAACTGGTTATATTTACGCATCGGTGCGCGTATAACCTTCCAGAAAGCGATTTAGAGTTTCGAATTGAACAAAAATTGATATGTGCAAATGATACACATATTTTTACAAATACCAAGTATGAAATATAATATTTCATTGGTTCGGTATTTGTTTGATGGCCGTGGAGGCACAGGTGTTACAGGACCCAAACCCGCTGACTTGTCGACTTGGTTTGACCGGGTCAACTGAACCCGAAACTCCCAAAAATTTACCGATCTTTTGCTGAGTGAAACCTGAACCTGCTAACGTGAACCCCAAACTGAATCTGGCCATGTTTACTCGAGTCTGACCGTGTCGCGAAAGCTGACCGGAGTCCCGAAACTCGAACCAAACTGAACATCACAGGCATCATCTTCATCATCAACGCGAAACTCAATGGTCCGAAGCAAGAACCTCAGGTCCGAGACAAGGACTGCCGGATAATTGTACCGACCGCCGGTCCGATACACAGACCATCGTCGTTCTTCATCATCGTCACTGGAAACGAAGATCGGAGCTGGTCCGATCGGAAGAGAAGACGGGGAGAGAGAGCGAGCAGAAAAAGCGGCGGTTGCTGGTTCGCCGTTAAGAGGATTCCTCCACCGCCGCCGTAGCGGCGGCGCCGCCGTGAGCCGCCACCACCTTCGCCGTCGCCGGTCATTGCCGGCCGGACCTGTTTGCCGGAGAGAGGGAGAAAGATACGTGGGTGTGTATGTTGTCTGTTTGGTTCTTGTGGGATGAGAAGGAAAAGAACTATAGGTTCTTATTTATAGGCAGATTTGGCTCTTGTTGGTTTTTATTGTATGTTATGCATTCCAATTACATTCTGGTTAATGTTCTATCCCTTGAGATAATATCTTTTTGTAGAGATTTCTAAAGATCATGAAGATCTTGTAGAGATTTGGAGATATTTTGTAGAGATCTTAATAAGATCTAATATATTATGCGCAGGTTTAGGAGGTTTTGGGCTTGGGCCCAGGGCCCACAAGCCCGTCTCATGTGTAAGTGGCCCGTAATTCCTACGAGACCCGTTGTCGCAACCCAAATGCTTCATAACGTCGTAAAACATAATGTTAGTATTAAAACACATAAATTAGGGTCGGTTGCCGTTGTTCGTCGCGTTTAGTCGTCGGTTGCGTAAAAAGCGCGTAAAATGCTTCTTGTAGCGTTTTTAATCCGTTTTTTGATCCGGTTTCAACTACATTTGTTAAAATTTAATTATGAAGCTAGAATATATCGTAAAAATTTAATATTTGTCGGCGTTGTCAGTAACTTGTACGGTATCAGTTCTTTGTCGCGTAATATTCAGCAGGTTTTTCTGTAAATCACCACACGCGCACTGTAAAGTCGGATAAACGTTCCTAGGCACTCCAAAGGCCTAATTAAGTCAATCTTCGTCTTAATCACTATTTATTATTGCGTTAATCGCCTATTAATCACGTAATTAAGGGCGTAAACTGCCGGTTGTCACAATTCGATACTCCTTGATTACTTGAGGTTCCACCCAAATTTCCTATAAAATTCAATTCAGACACTTCCCTTAGAACTCATAATTCTATATTCAACATCAAATGCTTTTAACTTAGTCAAATAAGTGATTCTTTCAACATTTTCACTTATTTCAAGTTCATTCAAGCATTTTATCAAACATGTTATGTGCATAATCATTACAATAACATTACTATGTTCAAAAGTAATTTGTTAACCATATCAGTAATTTTTTTCATATTCATATGACATGAACACCATAACCTGTCACACCCCAAAAACGTCGCAGCGGAATATAAAACGTAGTGGTGACGGAAGCTGGTGCCCATTTATATCTTGATGATCGATGCATTAATTTGTTGGACATATTATCCTATTCAAAACCTAAGTTTTAAACATTATGTTTTAAAATATGACACAACCATGACATAGTTAAGTTGTTTTGATCCTCATGGATCTTATTATATTCGTCCCAGAAAGTTTTAAAAGTTAGTCCAACATATTAAGTGACAAAACATGCATCAACAACCACAAGATACGCCATGATTCCCGAAGCCAAACTCAAGTACCTGTAGAACGCGTTAAAATCAAGTGTCAACACAAAGGAAGGTGAGTTCATGTATTCACTTACAAACAATTTTATTCCAAGGAAAACTTTCTGATTAGGTGTTTATTTGAAAACATCCATATAATTTTAGAAAGTCCATTTTACTTCCTTAATAAAATCCATGGGCCTTCCGTCGCAGTTTCAAGAACCCGACAATATTGTTACTACCCAGGTTTTGTATATTAAATTATTGCATCAATTTTCAGACTCGTATGTTAGCTAGACGATACGAACTATATATTAACCATGCAGGGATAATCAATGCTAGACTATAAACAGAATATCAATTCGTTGTTTGACTTGACACGGGGCGACCGGTCACGACGGGGTTGTCAACCCGATAGATCTACCAACAATTCCTCGCGTACATTACTTAAATAATTAAACAACATCATGGGCGCAGGGTTCTCTCAAAGAACAATATGATGTCTGCCTCACGTACAATATATATATCCTACTAATATGACAATTTAATACATGATGTTGTACGAATCCCCTGAATTCCCCCGATGAAATGTAAGCCTATGCTGATACTTACTCTCTTGAGACCAACCAATTTTCGTACCAACTACACATCCGTTTTTCCCCCAAACACCGTGCATAATCCCGTTTCCACTCGAAACATATTTATTCTCCAAAACCATTTCATCCCGAAATATATATATATATATATAATTTCCCAAAAATCCATATATTTTCAATGAAAATATATAATTTATATCAAAAGGTCTGTTTTATTTCAAAACATTATTAAACCCTTTTATTGGCGTGTTTTAACCCAAAATATATATAAAGTAGTAAAAAGAGGGGTTTAGTGACACTCACCTTTGGGTGCGTATTTTAAATAGCGCAATCCCAGAGATTGATTTCTACACGTCCTATTATATATATAGGAACGATTTTAAATCAATATTCATAACACAAAATCCTAAGTTTCTCTGTTTTCTTAGAATTTTCACATAACTTGAGATTTTCTCGAAATGTTATTATTTTTTATTATGGTGGCATGTTAATATATATATATATATATATATATATATATATATATATATATATATATATATATATATATATATATGAGTCCATATATATTTTTATGATTTTTTGACTTGAACGATTTTAATGGTGACCGTTATTGTGTAAATCCATTAACTCTCCCATTTATATGCAATATATCTACGATTTGCGCGTCGTAATATATATACATAAACGTTCACATAATTTATCATCGAAACACGTGAAATCTTGTTAACTTATCTATTTTGTCATTTTTAAAGCAAATATACATAAAATATCTTATATGTATCAAATTTCATGCTCGACAAACAAGTTTCACGTTTAACGCAATTTTTACCATTTCTACCGCACAAAACGTACAAACATACATGCGTAAGCTAGATTTCTAATATCATGTTAAATACTTAACATATTTTCACATTCTCATGTTTAAATCACATATCAAATTTTAATACATAAGGTTCACCCAAAATTTTTACCTATTTTAGTGTACATTGAAAAATGCGTATTTCAGCGATTCGGTAACGTTTTCGGGCGTCGGAAGTCACGTACGACCAACCAAACACTAAGTAAACTTAAAATTGGTTAAAATACTCATTTTAAAACTAAAAATATCAGTTTATTTACTGATCTAAATCAATTTTATAAAAATCACTCGAAAACCCGATTTTTGGCCGTTTTAACGCATAGTTTTGCGTTAAACGTTACTATAATCATCCCAACTCAAAACGACTTGATATTTTAACACAATACATGTTATTTACTTAATAAAATAGTGGTTATAATCAGGTTAGTTCAGTTTTTGTGTAGGTCACATAAATCATGTAATTTCACATATTTTATACTTTTAATGCACCAAGTATAACATGCAAAGCTAGCAAACATTATGACAAAGTTATATATTATTTTAACACTTAATATATTCATGTTTTTAGTGTTTAGATTCTGATTAGAATTTATTTTTATCAAATCACACTCAAACCATCATTTCACAATCATATTTCAACATGCATGTTCAAGTAAGTGCATCTAATACACCCATACCATATCATCATCATTCCACATGAACTTAAATGCATCTACACACTTTAAATTCATGTCATCCATGTATCATCAAATTATTATCTAATCATACATATGATCTTTAAAGTGTAAATGCATGTACCATTTATTTGCTAGTAAACAAAACTTACATACATGCATACACATATACATATACATATACATATACATATACATATACATATACATATACATGTACATGTACATATACATATACTTCTAAAAAAATATATACTTTTATGTCGTCTTTTCAAATCACAAGAACCTTCTTGTATGACAACTTTTCGATTCATGCATGTAACAATCTTTCAAGGATCATGTCAAACAAGAATCATTCAACAAAAATCCATCAACAATCAAATCTCAAATCTCTTATATACATACATACACTCACGACTATATATATATATATACACATCCATTTTTATTTTCTTTAAAAACCCATTTGTTATTGTTTTCAAGTTTGTGATTAATTTTCCAAGATTCAAGAGAAATTTCCAACATCATCATCTCTAAAAATCAAGAACATGGTTTTAAAAACAAGTTTATACCTTTCAAGATTTTAGTGGGTTTTGACAAGATTTTTGATGATATGAGGCTTGTTTCACCAAGAAAACACTTTCGGATCTTCAAAACACCTTAAAACCTTCTTAGAATGAACTTTGATCTTCATGAACAAGTGAAAAAATTCGAAAATATGTAAGAGATGAAGGGTGTTCGGCTGAATTTTTAGAGAGAGAGAGGTGTTGGTGATTTTGAAATCAAGTTCTTGGAAATGAGTAAGTTATAGTAAGTTTGGTGGATAGTAATCATGCACCTCCTTTGTGGTCTAATAGATGGAGGAGAGAGAGAGAGAAACAAGATGCATGGCAGCCAACACATGCCCTATGTCTCCCATATCTCACACATTTCGCATATACACACACACACACACACACACACACACACATATATATATATATATATGTATATGTATATGTAAATTAGAGTCAAAACTGGTATTTTACTGGATACCGGGTATTTTATCTAGCGTTTTAACTCGTTTTAAATTATTTTTAACACTCTATAAAAATAAGCTCACCAAAATATTATTGAACAATATTTTGTTTGCCGGGACTGGCTACGTTGTCGGTATTTGGCAGTATGCGCGGTACGCACTTAAAATCGCAAAAATAGGGATTTAAGCGTTTTTATTTATTTTTATCATTCTATAGTGATAAACTTATCAAATTATTACTAAAATGATTATCAGTTGCCTTGACAGGCTGTGTTGACAGTATTTTGTCGGTATACGCGCTACATCGTTGGGTACGCGCTTAAACTCGAAAAATAGAGTTTCTTAGCGTTTTAATTTAATTTTCCTCACGAATATGATTAAAATTATTATTCTAATCATAACAGACTATTTTTAGGATTTTAACACTGATTGGGTGGTCACCGACATTCGTTTCGCATTTTAACAGTTACGCGATAAGCGTTTATCTTAGCGTTGCCAACATAATTTTTATCAAAGTTTAATTTTACCAACTCATTAAATTTCACATATAAACATCATAACCTGTCAAATACAGCCCTGTTACGTATTCACAACACGTGTTACAATTGAACGGTACGGCCTGAAAAGCCGGGTGTCACAGTCTCCCCCTGTTTAGGAAATTTCGTCCTCGAAATTTTTACTCTACAGGTTTTGTTTTCGCACTAGATGTTGGTGCATACGTCTGTCGACTTCGTCTTGTATCGAGTCTTGTAATAGAATTGTTAGATCAGGGCACGTTGTACGAGAAAACAGGATTTTAGGTTAAGAGTTGATTTCGCACGAAATGAACTTGTGCTATTTCGTACGAAATAGCAAGTGGCTATTTCGCACGAAATGCCCGTTGTCTATTTCGTGCGAAACACCATCTCCTATATATACCTGTCATGCGAACTCATTTGTAACGTTCATGATTCCGGTACCGAAGTGCTGCCGACGTGTCTACTGATCTGTAAACGTGTTATATCAATATAACAAGACAATTAAGAGTGAATCAAGCTGTTACAAAGTCTAATCAATGAATTCCGCCTCTGATTAGACCAAGAACTCTTCTGATAGACTCGTTTCGATCGTCTCACGATCCTACATGTGGTATCAGAGCTCAGGAGGAAGAGTTCTTATCAATTCAGCTTAAATTTCTAACTTATACACCTTCTTTTCAAAATTAAAACTAGATTTTACGGTCAAAATGGATTGAATTTCACATATAACAAGCGAAACAGTGTTTTAATTAATCCTTGAAAGAATTGGACCTTAATTCGATCTAAAACTAGTAAAATTGGCCATTTCGCTTGAAAATGTTTTCGGATTGTATCACGTCAGCACTATTTCGTACGGAATAGACTTTGGTTTCGCATGAAATTACCTGCTTGAACCTTATTTCGCACGAAATCAACCATTCAAACCCCATTTCGTACGAAATCACCATTCATTTCGTACCAAAGTGTATTTCGTACCAAAAGTTCATTTCGCACCAAGCTGTCATTTTGTGTGACTGTTTTCGCATGAAATCACCATTTCGTTTGAAAGTGGTTATTTCGTTTGAAGTTGCTATTTCGCATCAAAGATTGATTTCGCTTGAAAGCCTATTTCGCACCAAACTGATTTTGTATCAGTGTGTTATTTCGTGTGTATTCTCATTTCGTGTGAACTTTCATTGTTGTTTGAACGTTGTGAATTTGTGAAACAGGTTATCGAAACATGGAAGGGGAATTTTACAATGCGTTTGCTACACCAGTTGCTCCTGTTACAGCTGCCGAAACTCTTTACAGTGAGAATGAGACGGGAACTTATCAAAAACCGCCAAAGCTTATGTACATTGAAGATTTTAGAGGATGGCAAAATCGGTTTGAAAACTGGGTGCAAGCTTATAAATTTGACGCATGGTGTTCGTTAGAGGTGGATTATGAAAAACCGAAAAATGAACGTGGGCTTGAAAAAGCATTTAGTGACTATTCAGATGTTGAAAAATTGAAATACACAAGTGAAAAAATGATGATCAGCATTCTTCAACAAGCAGTTAAAGAAGATATCTTTGTTTTGCTTCAACATTCGGGTACTGCAAGATCAATTTGGACTGCATTGATTCAAAAGTTCAAGGGAAGCGCTGATATGATAAAGAACAAAAAGGCCTTATTAAAGAAATCATTTGATATGTTTGTAGCCTTCGAAGGAGAATCAAAAAAAGCTACCATCGATAGATATTGTCATCTTGTTTTAGAAATAGGAAGACTGGAAATAACGAAAGACGACGATGAGTGGGTTGATAAGTTAGCCGATGCATTACCCCAGCATAAATGGGGAACGTATTTGTTGATTTTAAAACACATGAGAAAGTCTGAAAGTATGAATTTGGCAAAATTCATTCAGAAGATTGAAGAGCATGAATTAGACATTCAGAAAACTGATATCATGTCTAATCTAAATGCACAACAAGATGTCAGTCTGTATTACAGAGGAAATAAATTTGAAACTACTCCATGTCCAAAGATCAAGACTGCTTTTAGTGCTGATGGTTCTTCTGGTTCAAATGTTAGCACTACAACTCAGAGTGGTGGATATTCATCATCATATTCAAGTTTTGATCCGAATTTCACAACACCATGTCCTCAGCAACAAAATCCAAAGAATTTGCAATGTAATGTTACATTGAACATTCAAAATGGTCAAAATCTCTCTCCAGAAATGGCTAAGCAACACATGGCATCACTTGTTGCTATGTTAGAGTCATATGAAAGTTTAGTTGCTGGTAGAATTGGAAATCCAATGCTCACAAAAGAGGATTATGATCAGATTGATGCTGTAGAACTTGAACTGATGGATATCAAATGGTGTTTGGCCAGTGCTGTTAGAAGGACAGAAAAAATCCAAGATATCACCGGTAGAGATGATTTTTGAGAAATGAGTGCATCTCCGATAGGGTTTGACAAATCAAAGGTCACTTGTTTTCGTTGCAAAGAAAAGAGACATTTTAAAAGAGAATGAAAAAATAAAGAAGCAACTGAAAGACAAGACTCATCTGGAAACAACAATTATTATCAAAAATCATTTTTTCATCAGATTACTCAACAACAACCATCGTCATCACGTGCTCTTGAGGATGGAAAGAAAAAAGCTTTTCTTGTCAATCAAGATGATGAAAAGCTAGCAGAGGGTTTTAGTTGGGACAACTATATGCCAGATAAAGAATTTTTAAAGAAATCAACTCTTATTGCTCAAATCTTGGAAGCAGAATCAGTTAAATCTCATCCAAAAAGAATACCGATTTTTCCAGAATTAGGAAGTGATGCAGATACAGATGATGAAGAAGAGTATATTAATAAAGCTAGAAAAGGTTTGGATCCTGATACTTTTTATTTGTTCTTTGCAGATAAGGTTGAGATGTTGAATGAGAAGAAGGCTGCCAGATTGAAGAGAGAGTTGGAAGAAAAAAGGATTGCTGAAGAAAAGATAAAACTGGAAGCTGAGAAAGCAGAAGTTGAAGAAAGTTCAACAGAGAAGGTCGAAGTTGAAGGATGGGAAAAACAGTTAAAGTTCAATGGAGAACCGGATATTGTTGAAAAAATAGTGGAGAAAATTGTTGAAGTTGAAAAAATAGTTGAAAAAGTTGTTGAAGTTGAAAAACTCGTCGAAGTTGAAAAAATTGTCGAAGTTGAAAAGATCATTGAGGTAACAAAACCTTGTCTGAAATGTTTGGAGTCTTGCAAACATTGTGAAGAAAAGGACAAGAAGATTCGTGAACTTGAAGAGGTGAAAGAAAAACTGTTGTTTGATGTGAAGTACGTGAAGGAATCTTATGACGTGTTGAACAGAACAGTTGATGGTTTGAAAAAGACAAATTTGGAAGTTAATGCTGCAATGACAAGATGAGCTCAACATTAATGACAAAGCAGAAGGTCATAAATGAGTATATTGAAGACTGTGCAAAACTGAAGCAGGATTTGGAACTCGAAAAGATTGAAAGTGAAAGAATCAAACGATTGCTATTGAGTTATACAACGTGTGATTATTTGATTGATCGAGTTTATCCTACTGTTGCAGGTCTTGAAGCTTTCCAAGATAAAAAGACGGAAGAGGATACTGGTAAGAAACAAAGTGTCAAGTATAACAAGTGTCCGCCCCCGATCTATGAAAGTTATTCTCCCAGAAAACCAAATGAGGAATGTTTAAATAAGGCTCTCAACATCAAGTTAAAGTCTGAAACCATTGATGAGTTACCAGATAACATTGATGTCACATTCACAGCGTCTGACACTGATCATGAGTCTGAGTTATTAAAGAAAGTGGTCGATCAGGTGTTGGATATGGATGAAGAGTCAAAGTCGGAGTCTAAATCTGAAAGTTCGAGTTCGTCAGACAAGAGTCCGAGTTCACCGGTTAAACGGGTTTATAACAAAGAATTCATGTTATCAAAATCTAATTTGAATGATGAAACAATCAAAGTGGCATATACTTTGAATGATTCAGACAAATTATATTCTGATGAGGAATTTCCAATAAGAAGTGTCAAAACTGAAATGATCAAAAAGGTTTTCAAATTAACATAAATTAATATTTCTGAAATAAAAGATTTAAATTTTACTGAAAAAACCTAAAAAGTACACTTCAAGAGTTCAACAAAAATTGAACAAGAAAAAAGGTTACAGTTCTGGTTATGGCTTTTAAAAGAAACCAAACCATAACAGTAATTTCAAAAAGAAATGTTTGGGTTTTATTCCACCAGAAAATTATTAAAATGAGAAAACTTATAAACCAGACACAAAATTTGTTGCAGTAGGAAGTGCTGAAGAAGAACAGAAGAAACCATTCTGGAGACAGTCAAATCAAGAATTTCTTGCTGAAAGAAAAAAGAATCTGGTGAAAGAATCTGAGAAGAGAGTTGATAGAAGAACCTGTTTCAAATGTCAAAAAGTTGGACGCATTGCTTGGAATTGCCAACAGTTCAACAACACAAAACAGGGAGTTTCTTTTAACTCAAAATTGAAAGAAAAACTTGTTGATGAAAAGAAACAATCAACTAAAAAATCTAAAGTGTTTGAAAATTCGACTTTCGAAACTGGTGATGTTTCAAAACATTTTTACAAAAGAAAAGTTGATTTGAACAAACAAAGATGGGTTGTAAAATCTGAGAGTAGTTCTGACAATGAATCTGATTCCATAAAATCAGAGAAGTCATTTGTTGAGAAAAGTGAGAAGAATTCCGTTCCAGAGATGAATGATGAAAAATTTCTGCAATTGTCAAAAGAAAACTTGAAGTTAAAAGTTGGAAAGATTGAGATTTCAAATCAATTCTTCGCTGGTAAAGAAGAATTTCATGCTGAAAAGGCTTTCAATGGGAAAGTCAAACATATATTTGGGAAGATGGTAGATGGGAAAGTGAAAAGTGCAAAAGATTTTTATAAATCGAAAGGAGGTTGGGATAGAGATGAATCAAAATCACCGAAGGCTTGTCAGCCTTGGGTGACAACATTTTCTACTTAAAAAACCTGACTTGCCGGAGCTCCCAAGTTGGTAATCGTGGAGCATGAATCGGCATCATTCTTGAAAAATTGTTTTTGTGAAACATTTAAAAATTGTTAAATTCCACAGGTTGTGGACTTGCCGGAACTTCCAGGTTGGTAAGTGTGGAGTAGGAATCGACATTTTCCTGCAAGTGGTGTGACACCTGTGTCACTACGACCATCAAAAAAATACCAAATCAATGAAATATTGTGTTTCATACTTGGAATTGGTATAAATATGTGTATAGTTTGCACATATCAATTCTTGTTCGATTTCGTGCTTTAAATCGCTTTCTAGAAGGTTATACGCGAACTAATGCGTAAATATAATCAGTTTAATGCAACAAACACTCTAGAATAGTGACATATGCTTAATATACCTTAAATAACCTTTACATAACTTAGAGATAAGTTTTGAAGGCTTTGGTATGGCAAAATCAAGTTAATTCAATTACAGGGACTAAATTTGACAAACTGCGAAAGTATGATGATTCATATTGGAACAGACATTCCGGAACATGACCATAAGTTAAACATACCATAAATATCCTTTACATATCTTAGAAATAGGCTTTGAGGGGTTCGGTGTGCTAAAATAAACTTTTGGGTCATTCAGGGACTAAAAGCGTCAAAAAGTGCATAAGTTTGCATTTTCGCGCATAACTTACATTCTGAATACAACCGGACATCCAAAAATTTATGTAAGCATTAAAATATTTTATTTTAGTGTTTGGCATAAGAAAAATCCATTCGTCGCGCAATTTGGACCGTTTTTGCGTCCGTTACGACTTCCGTCGTAATTAACCGAACAACGCAATCGTACGGCCAAATGAACCAACGTCCGACCTATTTTAGAGCATGTTTCATGTTCCCTATGCTTTAACATCCTTGTGAAGCTTAAAAATGGGTTTGACGGGTGTTAGAAGTGCCAAAACACGACGATACATGCACAGGGACCAAAACTGACATTTTGGAAAGTTGGCTGACCTACAGGGTCCTTACGGACCGTATGGACTCCTTCTTACGGTCCATAAGCAGGTGCCAGAACATCAGAAGCTGTTTCCAGCTGTTAGACACTCATCTCCCCAGCCACACGTGGCATTTCCTGATAATGAGGGGCCATTTTGATGCACATGGTGTTGTAATGTAGGGATGAGATTGAAGCACGGTTTTCGAGGAACGATCCTAACGGTCCTAGAAATCCTATAAATACCCCTCAAGTTCACCACTCAAAACCCACACCTTTGAATCTGAATTTGTTCTCTAAGTTGATGTGTTTATCACGTCATACCTGAGAATATTCGGATCAAAACTTCCGTTCTTGGACCCATTGTAAGTCCTCTTTCGTTCTTTTTGCGTTTCTGCATTGTTAGCGTTTCTGCATTGACTAGTTTATGGTCAACACGAAGTTCGGTTGAACTTCGCAACAGCGTAATCACGATGGTTATAGTCCCTTGTGACTATACCTACTGATTACCACGTTATCTAGGCTCAGTGACGAGTTGTAGTTTCGGCCAAAATACGTATTCTTGCGTATTTTGTAACCAAACTACTTTTAGGTATCAAAACCGTTTGTTTTGATACCAAACTTGTTTTATAAATTAGTTAAGCATGTTTTAACATGCTTAGCTCGTCACTTTTAGTTTTTGTGCTTGTCTAGGGTCGTAAGGGTAAGCAATCTAATCAATCGCTTATGCTTTCGAACCCGACCCATTTGGTCGATCTTTAGGATCCACCAAACACATTAGGTGACCATAGTGTATAGGGAATAACCTTCCGAGGTTATACCTTATGGTCACGACGTTTAGTTAGTTGTATGATAGGTAGTTTATATGCGTTAGGTAAATTACCAAAATACCCTTTTTACGCCAAAATTCATTTTAAACATATGTAACATAACATTTAACATCCAAACTGATTTGGAAATAATATTAGACATGTTAAGGCATATTTTACTTGTCATAGGACTAGTTAGGCGGTCCGAACGCGTTTTACGCGAACGACGCGTTAAAGTAGCATAAGCTACCTAAATGGGTCGTAATGGGTCGTAAGCACTTAGTTTAGGTTTCATTTTAGTATGTAGGCTTTGTTAAACCATATTACATGAGTTCCCACACTCATTTGGTTTACGAACCCTCATTCTATCCGATCCTCCGATTTAGGTCCGTTTCTTAATGTTGATACCTATATTAGGTGCCGTTTGAATCCGTGATCTTCTAGCTTTGCTTGGTGGTTATCCTAGGACTTCTAAGCAATCTCAAGTGAGTACATAGACCCCTCTTTTATTGTTTTCAAACTGTTTTGGGGTGAAACACATGTGCCTACTTGTTACTGTCGTACTTTCCTGTTTTCACATCATATACTTGCTATGTTCATTAGTTCTTTTATAGTACATGATTTACATTACATTGTTTCGCTATGTATGTTTACTTAGCATACTTAGTACATTGTTTTACTTTACATTTCTGCTATGTATATTGACTGAGCATGCTAGCACATTGATTTACATTACATTAGTTGCATATGTTTACTCAACATATGGACACATTGTTTCACATTGCATTTTGTTGCATATGCTCATCCAGCATATGAACACATTATATTACATTTTGAACCATTTGTAACTATTTGACTATGTGAACCGTTGTAACCATTTGACTATATGAACCATTTGTAACCGTTGAACCGTATGAACCGTATTTGACCATACATAAACATTTCTACAATTGTTAAACATTTCATTTTGGTGGTTGTTTGGGTAAGTGATTTAAGTAACGAGGCGACGTGTAATACGATAAAAACATGGTGGATAAGCCGCTGGTACTTCCTATATATAAGTACTTTTATGGTATTACATATCGTAGCGTTATTTAAACCATTTCAGTTTAGACATATTACATCTACAATACAATCTTCACATAAACATCGTTTTACAAATAACTTAACTTATACAAACCCATTTTACATGGTTATTCACTTAACCATACATTATTCTTTTATACATATATATATCATTTGGTTTATTTATCACTTTTCAAATGATTTATGAAAGGGAACACTCAACAAGATTCATGGCTACTTTTTTATTAAACAGTTTCTTAAAACTCAAGTCATGAATCCTATTTTCACAAAACCTATGTATCTCACAGGCATTTTTATGCTGACGTACCTATTTTCACATGTGTTTTCAGGAGCTGTTGCATAGGATGTTCGAAACACACTTAGGCGGACCTGTGCCTTAGTGACTTAAAACAAAGCAAGGACTAGTTAATTTATGTTATGTACTCTTTGTTTCTTGTTTAAGACATTGTAACTCTCTTGATTGATAAATAAAACGCAACTTTAATTTCCATGGTTGTGAAACAATTAATTCTGTTACAACACTCCCCGACGTTTTCGCCACGTTTCGTTGTTTTACGTGGTCGGGGTGTGCAAGAAGTAGTTGTTATTAAATTGTCATATTTTGCTTTACAACTAGTAGATTTTCATTTACAAGTGGTTAATCAAGGTCATTAAGTTGAACTTGATTTAACTTTCATTCAAAGGGTTGGAAAACAATGTGATGAGTTTATCCCCATTTTTACAAGTGGTAAAATCAACAAAACTTATTTTCCTGAAAAACCATTTTTGATTAAAAAAACTTAAGTGTTTTGAAATCATAATGGGAAAATAGTTTGTTGTTAGGGGAAGTTCTGATTGTTTATGCCAATGGGATGGCGAATTGAAGCTTGAAAATCAGTTGTCACTTTACCTTGTACAGTTTGTTTTCAAATTTTCTTTAAATAATTTTGAATTTTAGGAGGAGTAAGAAATTTTGGAAAATCCAAAAACATTAGAAAATTTGAAAAAGTAAAAAACTTGATAAAATCAAAATTGAGTTTTGTTGTGAAAAAGAGGAAATGATAGTACATCAGTGGACTATCACAGCACACTAAAGAATTGGAAAGTCAAATGTGATAAACGGTCTCACTGATGATGTGCCAGTAGGTTTTTACACGCTTAGTAGATTGTGTTAGAGATATAAACATAAATATCAAACTTGCTTATCTCGTGGGGAAAATCTCTCGGATATATGGGTAACCCCCGAAATCTTGTTTGAAAGACCCCTCTTTCTGAGATACTAGGTCTTTATGCTTAGTGATATCTGGGGTATTATCCCGGGACTTCTGATTTTGCGGAAGCAATGGCCTAGTCCCCGTATAATACTTTTCGCTTGCTTGAAATAAAAGCACCACCCTCAGCATAAAAAATAATGAAACATTGCAAAATGCTAATCATGTGCTGTTGAAGAAAAGTGTCACACCCTGGCTTTGCGGAAGCGTGGTTAATTTTGGTGTGACTTCTTAATACCATAGCTTAACCATAACAAAGCTATATGAAGTAAAATCATGCAAGATCATCCATTCGATTAAGTTTTAAAACCAGAGTAACATAACATTGTCTTAGGGACTTACAACCTCAAAACGTAAAACATTGTCTTGATAAACATAAACATCAACATGAAATAAACGCAGTTTAAGGACTGTGACTTGTCCAGGAAAGAGTCACATTCCCCAAACCCGGATGATCTCGTAACTAGTGCAGCGGGAAAACGTGCCAGATCCGTTAATTTCCTGAAATACATGTAAGTTGAAAAATCAACAATAATGTTGAGCGAGTTCATGTGTAAGTGAGTAAGTAAACCTTTGTGAGTATAAAAATAGTCTTGGTATGTAGCAAATAAGGGAATTGAGATCACCAATGGTTTGCAAGGCCACTGATATATGTGAAGTGCAAATAGGGAGACTCAAACCTAGCAGATTTCGCCACGGCATTAGTATGTGGACAAAGTCACCCCAAGGTCCGTTTCTAGTTTGGCCTGGGGCTGGGCTCGCTACACCCAGATAGATCTACCGCTCCTGTCCCTCGGTCCCGTTATGAGGACTAATGGCCTCATATTGCTCCTACCCACTCACATGATCTAAGTAGTAAACCTCCTTACGCTAACCATACCGTGTATAAAGTACTTGTAATCAAAGTAACATGTATTTCACCCCCGCAGTTAAGAAAACTGAAAACAGTTAGAGAAAAGGGGGACATGAACTCACAGTGAAGCGTCTCTACCAAGTATCTCCTGCTCACGCAGCTGTGCGACGACCTACAGGTGCTAATTTCTATTAGACGGACGGCCGTGCCTTAGCTTCATGGTTTATGTTTTTGGGGAAATAGTTAGACAACTATTTCGTGTTTACATTCTGTAAATACTTGGAATTATTTTCCTTCCTAAGGATGTGGGATTCAATACATGTGCGTCATAAATATTTCCGTAAGTGCGTAAGTTACGTTTAACAATCGAGTGGTAATATAATCACCGGTGTAACTTATATATTTATGGTGAAAGCGTTCGTATTATTTTGGGATCGTTAACGTTCGTAAATATTATTTTTACTCTAAAAATAATATCTATGTATTTTCACAAAATAATCATAAACAGTGTGTGAAAATATATATTTATCGCGTTAAATTTTGTGAAAATCCCACCTCCGAATATTTAGTAAATAAAGTCATGGCGAAATTTATATTTTGAAAACATGTCCAAAAATATTTCTAACACTTGTAGTGTAAATAATTCTAAGTGTTAGGTTTTTAGAAAAATTTCGCCAGAGTTTCCTCTGTAACTGGAGGTGGCCACGCTTTCAAGCGTATCATTTTCTTTAACAAATCAACTCAACAATTTTCTTTATTTGATCAGAACAACTTTCATCACAACAACTAATCAACATATGTGTAAATTGCCAAAAATTACATGAACTTGTAGTTTTCCCAAAACTGTGGTGTAAATCCCCTTAAATTTAGTAGATCTTCATATAAGGTAATTTGATCTTGTAAAAACCTTGTTTTTAGAGAAAAATCCATTTTTACAACTTTCCGTCATCTTTTACAAAAACTGTTATTTTGTCGGATCTTTTCATTTCACAAGTGTTTACACACTTGTGGTTTATAAAAATCATGCTTGTTAGTGTAAGATCTATCTTTTAAAATACATGATTTCTTTGATACGTGGTTCTTTGAAAATACCACTTGCAGACACGTAGATCTGCTAGTTTTTAAACGCAATGTCACAAGTAAAACTCCTTTACACAAGTTCATGATTCGCGTGTGGTAGAGTTTCACCTTTTAACCCTTGTATTATTCAAAACAAGCTTATGTTAAGATCCATGATCTTACCAAACCGGGTTAAACGATGATCCGAGCTACCACATCATAGATCGGGCCTAAAAAATCATACATTTCGAATACTACATCATTTACACAACTTATGTGCTATTAACCACCATTTTTAGTGTTTTAAGTAAACTTTAATGCTTCAAAATGCAAGATTCCGAGTTTTAACCGATAAAAATCCTTTTAACCACTTTAGATTAGTTCGAATACGAGTTTTAAGCATTATACCTCTAGCTCGAGGCTAGGGAAGAATCTACGCGCAAATGAGGTGGATAAAAGCTAAGTAGAGAGGTCCTTCGCGTTCCGCTTGCTCCAAGACTCCTTGTATACGACCCTTGACGCGTGTGTGAGCTTGGAATGGCTTGATCAAAACTCGAAGATGATGGATGTGGGTGGGGTGCTCTCGGCCGAGACCTCCAAGAGAGGGAGAGAAAGTGTGTTTGTTGATTTGTGTGTTGTGAATGATCAAATGTGTTAAGCCAAGATCTTATAGGCAAATTAAGTGTGCATTATCCAAAGGTCCCAATGTCTAATTGATATTAGACAAGAAGATTTAAATAATCAAGCAAGTACCAAGGGTGTCCCCCAAGGGGACGATTCGGTTAGGGGGGGTCCCTTGGTTCGATTTCAACTAGGCACTAAGTATTAGTTAGGTTAAACCAAGTTAGTTAAGTGTTTAACCCAGTTACTTGTGTATAGTGTGTTACAATGGGTGTTAGGGCATACGGGGACCCTAACTGGCTCAGAAAAAGATAAATAGTGAAAATAACAATATTTTCATGTTCCGGGTATAGTCCGGTTGTTTGGTTGGATAGTAATCCGTTAAAGCGTTACTAAAGCGTTAAAGTGTCGTTATTACTCTCTTTAGTGACACTACTCATTCCTGACACTTTGGAAAGTGTCTAGTGTTATTTTTCTCATGTTTTGGCACTTTATTAGTTAGCTAAAAGCTGAATTGTTTTGTAAAGTGCTGAGTTTTGTACTTAGAGTACGTTTTAGGCACATCCAGTCATAGTGACTTATTCCTAGAGACGCAGTTCCACAACCCTTATATCCCTACACTCACTACTAGTGTAGCAAAACGTTTCTGGCTCGTACAGGCCTTAGAGGCAGTGTTTGCCTGATGTTGGCTTTATCAGCATGTTCAATAGGTTATCCGTTCATGTGCTACTGTGCTTTTGTGCATCATGTTTGTCACTAGGGTTCAACATGTAAATAATGTAGTGACGATAAGTAAAGTATGATGCAGGTAAGTACATGTATCAGTATTCAAGTAGCAGTTCATCAGCTAGTTCAAACAAGCACAGTAATTAAGCAGTAATTAATCATTAGTTAAGTCGTACGGATACCTGGTTTAGTGCGGGTTGTCACATTCTCCCCCCGTTAAATAAATTTCGTCCCGAAATTTAAGTTCTGCTTGTAGACGCAGGGTTTTTAGGAAAAAGGTGGGGGTATTTCTCTTTCATCCGGTCCTCACGTTCCCAGGTGTATTCAGGACCATGTCTGGCATTCCAACGAACTTTGACGAGCTTGACACTGCTCCGACGGGTCTTGTTAACTTTCCAATCCGTGACCTCAACAGGTTCTTCAACGAAGTGGAGCGTGTCGTCAACATGAATCTCGTCGGTGGGAATGGCAACGGTGACTTGAGTTGGACTTTTCTTTAGATTGGATACGTGAAATGTATCGTGAACACCATTCAGTTCAGCAGGTAGGTCCAACTTGTATGCTACTAGTCCTATTCTTTCCAGAATTCTGAAGGGACCAATGTAGCGCGGATTTAACTTCCCACGCTTTCCGAAGCGTGCCACCCCTTTCCAGGGTGAAACTTTCAATAACACCATTTCTCCAACTTGGAAATCCACATGTTTCCGGTTTGGATCCGCATAGGCCTTCTGTCTGTGGTGAGCTGCTTCGATGCGTTTAAGAATCTGCGCGATCTTGTCTGTCGTCTCTTGGACGATTTCGGGACCAGCAAGCTGCCTATCACCTGCGTCGGCCCAACATAAGGGTGATTGGCACTTGCGTCCGTAAAGGGCTTCAAATGGCGCGACACCAATACTGGTGTGGTAGCTGTTGTTGTATGAAAATTCGACCAAAGGCAAATGTTTGTCCCAGCTACCGCCCAAATCCATAACACACGCTCTTAGCATGTCTTCCAAAGTCTGTATCGTTCGCTCGCTCTGGCCGTCAGTTTGCGGATGAAACGCAGTGCTCAGATTCAATTGTGAGCCAAAGGCTTCTTGGAAGGATTGCCATATCCTTGACACAAACCTTCCGTCTCTATCAGAGATGATTGAGAGAGGTACTCCGTGGCGTGCGACGATCTCTCTCATGTAAATTTCAGCCAATTTGCTCGTATTATCCTTCTCCCTGATGGGTAAGAAGTGTGCTGACTTTGTTAAACGATCCACTATCACCCAGATAGTGTCATGGCCTCTCGGCGTTCTTGGCAGTTTTGTAATAAAATCCATTGAGATTTGTTCCCATTTCCACTTGGGAATCTCAGGTTGTTGCAGAAGTCCTGAAGGCTTCTGGTATTCCGCTTTAACCTTAGCGCACGTTAAGCATTTGCTCACGTAAACAGCAACATCGCCTTTCATCCTAGGCCACCAATAGTAATCTTTGAGATCCTGGTACATCTTATCCGCTCCAGGATGGATAGAGTACCGTGATTTGTGAGCTTCATCAAAAATAACTTTCCTTAAACCACCAAACAGAGGAACCCAAATCCTTTTCTCGAAGCATAACGTTCCTTCCTCGTTTGGTACCAGTAGCTTCTCCATCCCACGGAGATATTCTTCTTCAAGGTTTCCTTCCTTGAGAGCTTCCTTCTGCGCGGCACGAATGCGCAAGGAAAGATCGGTTCGAATAATCATTTCCAAAGCTCTAACCCTTATGGGTTTGATTCTCTCTTTACGACTTAGGGCATCGGCGACCACGTTCGCCTTCCCTGGATGATACTTTATCTCGCAGTCGTAGTCGTTCAACAATTCAACCCATCGTCTTTGTCTCATATTCAACTCCTTCTGGTTGAATATATGTTGTAGGCTCTTGTGATCTGTAAAGATTGTACACTTCGTACCATAAAGGTAGTGTCTCCAAATCTTTAAAGCAAAAACCACTGCGCCGAGCTCCAAATCGTGTGTGGTATAGTTCTTTTCGTGCACTTTCAACTGACGCGATGCGTAAGCAATAACCTTTTGGCGTTGCATCAACACACAACCTAATCCTTGACGCGAAGCGTCACAGTATACCACAAAATCATCTGTACCTTCCGGTAGTGCTAAGATTGGCGCATTGCAGAGCTTATCCTTCAGTATCTGGAATTCTTCTTCCTGTTTGATTCCCCAATCAAACTTCTTATCTTTCTGGGTGAGGAGCATCAATGGTTGAGCGATTTTTGAGAAATCCTCAATGAACCTTCGATAGTAGCCAGCCAAACCCAAGAATTGTCGAATCTCGGTTGGCGTCTTTGGCGTTTCCCAATCCTTGATCGCCTCGATCTTGGTTAGATCCACGTGGATTCCATCTCCATTTACCACGTGCCCAAGGAATTGGACTTCACGTAGCCAAAATTCGCACTTGGAGAATTTGGCATACAGCTGTTCCTTCTTTAGCAGCTCCAAAATAGCTCTTAGATGCTGTTCGTGCTCGGCCTTTGTTCTTGAATAGATCAAGATGTCGTCGATAAACACAATCACGAACTTGTCCAAGTACGGCTTGCAAACTCTATTCATCAAGTCCATAAAGACTGCAGGTGCGTTTGTCAAACCAAACGGCATAACAAGGAACTCGTAGTGTCCATAACGAGTTCTGAAAGCTGTCTTTGGGATACTTTCCTCTTGTATCCTTAACTGATGGTATCCAGATCGAAGATCGATCTTTGAATAAAAGCTTGAGCCTTGCAGTTGATCAAACAGATCATCGATTCTTGGCAGAGGGTATCTATTCTTGATCGTCAGCTTGTTCAGCTCCCGGTAGTCGATGCACATTCGAAAACTACCGTCCTTCTTTTTGACAAACAGGACCGGAGCTCCCCAAGGCGAGAAGCTTGGTCGGATAAAACCCTTGTCTAACAACTCTTGAAGTTGTGTCGACAGTTCCTGCATCTCAGACGGAGCAAGTCTATACGGTGCCTTAGCCACAGGCGCGGCGCCTGGAACTAAATCGATGTGGAACTCTACTTGCCTCTGAGGTGGCAGTCCAGGTAAGTCTTCTGGGAAGACTTCTGGGTATCCCCTCACGACAGGGATGTCTTCGATTCTTGGCTCAGCAGCCTTCTTATCCACAATGTGTGCCAGGAAGGCAACACATCCTTTCTGCAAACACTTTCGCGCTTTCAGGCAGCTGATAATTCTTAACGGCGTATCACGCTTCTCTCCGTGAACCACAATTGTCTCGCCATCTTCGGTTGGGATACGAACAATCTTTTCATGACAAACTATCTCTGCCTTGTTGCCTGATAACCAATCTATTCCTACCACCACGTCGAAGCTTCCCAACTGGACTGGTAGTAGATCTAAAGCAAAATCACGCTCTCCTAATTCGATCACACAACCTCTGATAACTTCATTGGCTTCTACTAACTTCCCATTGGCCAATTCGATTGAGTACGGAATATCTAACTTATTAGCGGCTAACCCAAGCATATTCTTAAATTCTAACGACACGAAGCTATAATCGGCACCAGTATCAAATAAAACGGATGCATAGCGTTGATTTACAGGGAACGTACCAGTAACAACATTGGGGTCCTGGCACGCTTCCCTAGCTTCGATTTGGAACACTCTTCCACGGGCTTGGTTTAACTCTGGGCAATTCTTCTTAAAATGCCCGATATAACCGCAGTTATAGCATCCAAGTCTTTGCCCGTTTCCACCTCCATTTCCAGCTTGGTTGTTGTTTTGGTTTGCATTGCCAGCTTGGTTCGCAAAGTTGCCTCGATTCCCGTTTCCTCCATAGTTTCCTTGTGAGCGATTACCACCACGATTATTATTCCTATTCCCAAATCCTCCCTGGCCTCCCCGGCCAGCACTAGCCCAACAAGAATCCTTCAAGTGGCCCGGCTTTCTACATGCTTCGCATACTTTCACACTACAATGGCCAGTATGATGGCGTTGACAGGTATTACACTTGGGCTGGGTGCCCTGATATCCTTTTCCTTTCTTTCCACTACCAGCTGTAACCTGAGCTGGCATGCCTGATCCTCCTTTCCTAACCGCCACACTGGCACCTTGCTTGAAGTTTGAGAACTTCCGTTTGCTACCTCCTAATGACTCGACGTGAGTCTCTTTCTTCTTATGCTCAGCATCATCAAACTTGTTCAGGAGAATGGCCTCCTCTGTGAGAGCCACGCTCAAATCAATCGCCTCAGTAATGGTCGCAGGCTTGGATGAGGTTACCATGCTTATGATTTGAGGAGCTAGTCCCCAAATGAAGCGTTCAATTCTCTTGAACTCAGGAGTGACCATGTAGGGTACCACATGCGATAAGTCATGGAACCTCTGAACGTATTCCGCGATCTTTGGACCGTCCATTTTCAAATGCCAAAACTCGGTCTCCAATCTCTGGATTTCTGCGCGGGAACAGTACTTTTTGCGCATAAGTTCCTTTAGTTCGGTCCAGGTCAGCGCGTAGGCAGCAGCTTCGCCTAGTGTCTGAACTTGTAGATTCCACCAGGATAGGGCTCCATCTAGAAACAGCCCTGAGATATAGGTGACTTGCTGATCCAGCGCGCACTTGCTCATGCGAAGAACATATTCGGTTTTCTCAGCCCAACGAACAAAGGCGACAGCACCTCCTGTGCCATCAAAGTTTACGGGCTTGCAGTCTAAGAACTGCTTGTAGGTGCATCCTGCATATACGTTATAATATACGTTTGGCATTAGCATCATTGCTAAAGATATCCAATTAGGTTATGGTATGTCTAAATGACTTAGTATTACCATGAGGTGGATTATTGTTGCCAGTGTTGCCAGAGTTGCTTCCACTAGTCCCTCCTTGAGAGGCGGCGTATTGTGCAATGGCAGCAGCGATAATTTGCTGGAGTTCTGCCTCATTAGTAGGCATGTGTGTCTCGCGTCTCGGCGGCATCTTCTAAAAGATGGTTTACGTTGGTCAGGCCATAGTAAAACGTACGTTTATAGTAATAGTAATAGCACATAACATCTCATGTTATCAACACATCACAAATACCAATCACACAACATCCCATATCATAAGAATATAAATAAGCAATCAAGCGAATCAAATATGGTGAGAATACTGCGATTGCCATATATCGAGACCACATAGTAAGTGTATCAGTACATCCCTGTGTCATACAATCATCAATCAACTAGGGGCTACATCACCCCCGTCCAAAAACTATATCATGTCAGTGTCAATTACGTCAAATACATGTCAACAAAAGTCAGGATCATAAAGTAGTCTCCAAAAATGCTGTGCAGTCCAACAATCGCCGTCTTCTCACCCTCGTCTACCCAAACAGCACTGATGAGCTCTATACAGATGGTGGTGGAGGAGGGGGAAAGTGTGTGTAAAGCAAACGACGTAACTGGAGCCAGTCCTCCTCCAAGGCTCGCTGGGTACGAACGATAGAAGCAACCTGCTGCTCTAGTGTAAAGAGACGGGCAGCATAAACTGGAGGTAAGGGTCGAAATGGCTGCAGAGGAGAGTGTGTCTGACCATGGCACTGGCATGGTGGCAGCTGAGCTCTCTCAAGCTCATCGATGCGCTGCGTGTGCGACTCGTGCTGGGCGACAAAAGACATCAAAACGTCCTCGATAGTATACCCCATGTGGAAAGAATGGTAGGGGTCAGTAGGTGGCATAGCAGAGTCTGGTGCCCAAAGGAACGGCTCACTGGTGGGATCAAAAGGTGCCACATGAAATGGAGCAACAGTGGGTGGAACAGATGACATCTGGGGCATGAAGGGGATAGACATCGGTACATGCCCAAAAGGATGGGCTGAAGAACCCTCTCCAGTCCTCGCTGGAGGTACAAACTGAGGAACCTGAAAAGAAAAATCAACATGTCGTGTATCAGGGATCTGAGGGGGAAAAGGTGGAACATCCTCATCAGCAGGTATCCAACCGTGCTGTGCATGCTCATCTGGTGGATCCATGTGTGCCGCGAACAGTGCATGCTCGGGCTCTAGTGGGATGGGATCAGGTGGGGGAGCAACAAAAGGGTGAACAGGTGCAATGTGCTCAACAGGATGGTCAACAGGTATATCATCAACAGGTAGAGGAACAACAGGATCGACAACAACATGATCGCCCTCTAACAAAAGAACATCCACGGGGAGATCATCAACAGGTGGGTCTGCTATAACAGGCTCAATAGGGATGCCAGCATGTACGGGGTCATGCTCAAGTATGAGGTCTAGAGCGACTGCCTGCTCAGGGGCGACGGCAGGCTCGGGATCATCAAAAGCCATCTCGAAGTCAAACTCGGGGTCGATAGGATCTACTGGGTCAGCTGGATCCTCCATGGGCTGATCCATAGGTATAAACTCGATATCATGATCAGGGTCGTATCCCGGGGGAAAGATAGGATCAGAATCCTCTATGTCATCATGGTCAAACGCAAAACTGGGAATGGGTGCAACAGAGGATGCCTGGTCAGGATCAGAATCATGCGCAAAGTGTTGTGCGCTCAATGTGTGAGAAGGTGCGGATGCCACAGACTCGAAGGAGTCTGGGACAGGAGAATGTGCAGGTGAATCCTCAGCGGGAACGTCAGCGATCATCAAAAGATCGTCTGCAGGAAGAAGGGCCTCGCCCTTGTTCTCATCCTCAAAGGGCTCCTCCTCAAACAGGTCAATATCGCCATCAGCCTCGGCGTCAAGGAGAAGATCATATGCTGGATAAACGGCTAAGGGTATAGGGGCCGGAATCTCTACTAGAGGTAGGTACTCAGCGGGAGGGTCATCTGCAGGCTCATCAGCACCATCGGGTAGTGCGAAAGGCTGGAAATCATCCTCGTCAGTACTAGTATAGTCAGATGTGTACACCTCATGCTCGGAGGATGTGGGGTCATCAGATACGATAGGTATGGGTCCAGTGGTGTCCGAATCGCCAGTACCGGCTGAATCCATAAGTCTGTAACATAAACACAAATATGCTCAAATAATCAGTCACACAATCAGATAATCACATAAGTCACCAAGTAAGGTATCACATAATTCTCCTAGTCTCACTAGCCAATTTCTCCCAGTCTCTAAGACTGCTCTATCCTCCACCTCGACCACTTAGATCGAGCCTCGGTCCCCTTGACCGAGCCTCAGCCTTCATGACTGAGCCTACTCTTCCTAGCCTCACTAGCCAACTACCTCGGTCACCTAGACCGAGCCTCGATCCTCCAGACCGAGCCTCAGCCCTCCAGGCTGAGCCTATAATAAATCAACGTGCTCAACTACCTCGGTCACCTAGACCGAGCCTCGATCCTCCAGACCGAGCCTCAGCCCTCCAGGCTGAGCCTATAAATAATAAAATGTGCTCAACATTTGTTTGTAAAAAGTTTTGGATCTGGACTTAAGTGGTATGCAGTAAAATGTTTTCGTGAGAGCCCTAGTGATCATAGTCTAGACTCGAGAAAGAATCCTAGTTCGCTATGATCAGAGCTCTGATACCAAGCTGTCACACCCTGGCTTTGCGGAAGCGTGGTTAATTTTGGTGTGACTTCTTAATACCATAGCTTAACCATAACAAAGCTATATGAAGTAAAATCATGCAAGATCATCCATTCGATTAAGTTTTAAAACCAGAGTAACATAACATTGTCTTAGGGACTTACAACCTCAAAACGTAAAACATTGTCTTGATAAACATAAACATCAACATGAAATAAACGCAGTTTAAGGACTGTGACTTGTCCAGGAAAGAGTCACATTCCCCAAACCCGGATGATCTCGTAACTAGTGCAGCGGGAAAACGTGCCATACCGTGCCAGATCCGTTAATTTCCTGAAATACATGTAAGTTGAAAAATCAACAATAATGTTGAGCGAGTTCATGTGTAAGTGAGTAAGTAAACCTTTGTGGGTATAAAAATAGTCTTGGTATGTAGCAAATAAGGGAATTGAGATCACCAATGGTTTGCAAGGCCACTGATATATGTGAAGTGCAAATAGGGAGACTCAAACCTAGCAGATTTCACCACGGCATTAGTATGTGGACAAAGTCACCCCAAGGTCCGTTTCTAGTTTGGCCTGGGGCTGGGCTCGCTACACCCAGATAGATCTACCGCTCCTGTCCCTCGGTCCCGTTTTGAGGACTAATGGCCTCATATTGCTCCTACCCACTCACATGATCTAAGTAGTAAACCTCCTTACGCTAACCATACCGTGTATAAAGTACTTGTAATCAAAGTAACATGTATTTCACCCCAGCAGTTAAGAAAACTGAAAACAGTTAGAGAAAAGGGGGACATGAACTCACAGTGAAGCGTCTCTACCAAGTATCTCCTGCTCACGCAGCTGTGCGACGACCTACAGGTGCTAATTTCTATTAGACGGACGGCCGTGCCTTAGCTTCATGGTTTATGTTTTTTGGGAAATAGTTAGACAACTATTTCGTGTTTACATTCTGTAAATACTTGGAATTATTTTCCTTCCCAAGGATGGGGGATTCAATACATGTGCGTCATAAATATTTCCGTAAGTGCGTAAGTTACGTTTAACAATCGAGTGGTAATATAATCACCGGTGTAACTTATATATTTATGGTGAAAGCGTTCGTATTATTTTGGGATCGTTAACGTTCGTAAATATTATTTTTACTCTAAAAATAATATCTATGTATTTTCACAAAATAATCATAAACAGTGTGTGAAAATATATATTTATCGCGTTAAATTTTGTGAAAATCCCACCTCCGAATATTTAGTAAATAAAGTCATGGCGAAATTTATATTTTGAAAACATGTCCAAAAATATTTCTAACACTTGTAGTGTAAATAATTCTAAGTGTTAGGTTTTTAGAAAAATTTCGCCAGAGTTTCCTCTGTAACTGGAGGTGGCCACGCTTTCAAGCGTATCATTTTCTTTAACAAATCAACTCAACAATTTTCTTTATTTGATCAGAACAACTTTCATCACAACAACTAATCAACATATGTGTAAATTGCCAAAAATTACATGAACTTGTAGTTTTCCCAAAACTGTGGTGTAAATCCCCTTAAATTTAGTAGATCTTCATATAAGGTAATTTGATCTTGTAAAAACCTTGTTTTTAGAGAAAAATCCATTTTTACAACTTTCCGTCATCTTTTACAAAAACTGTTATTTTGTCGGATCTTTTCATTTCACAAGTGTTTACACACTTGTGGTTTATAAAAATCATGCTTGTTAGTGTAAGATCTATCTTTTAAAATACATGATTTCTTTGATACGTGGTTCTTTGAAAATACCACTTGCAGACACGTAGATCTGCTAGTTTTTAAACGCAATGTCACAAGTAAAACTCCTTTACACAAGTTCATGATTCGCGTGTGGTAGAGTTTCACCTTTTAACCCTTGTATTATTCAAAACAAGCTTATGTTAAGATCCATGATCTTACCAAACCGGGTTAAACGATGATCCGAGCTACCACATCATAGATCGGGCCTAAAAAATCATACATTTCGAATACTACATCATTTACACAACTTATGTGCTATTAACCACCATTTTTAGTGTTTTAAGTAAACTTTAATGCTTCAAAATGCAAGATTCCGAGTTTTAACCGATAAAAATCCTTTTAACCACTTTAGATTAGTTCGAATACGAGTTTTAAGCATTATACCTCTAGCTCGAGGCTAGGGAAGAATCTACGCGCAAATGAGGTGGATAAAAGCTAAGTAGAGAGGTCCTTCGCGTTCCGCTTGCTCCAAGACTCCTTGTATACGACCCTTGACGCGTGTGTGAGCTTGGAATGGCTTGATCAAAACTCGAAGATGATGGATGTGGGTGGGGTGCTCTCGGCCGAGACCTCCAAGAGAGGGAGAGAAAGTGTGTTTGTTGATTTGTGTGTTGTGAATGATCAAATGTGTTAAGCCAAGATCTTATAGGCAAATTAAGTGTGCATTATCCAAAGGTCCCAATGTCTAATTGATATTAGACAAGAAGATTTAAATAATCAAGCAAGTACCAAGGGTGTCCCCCAAGGGGACGATTCGGTTAGGGGGGGTCCCTTGGTTCGATTTCAACTAGGCACTAAGTATTAGTTAGGTTAAACCAAGTTAGTTAAGTGTTTAACCCAGTTACTTGTGTATAGTGTGTTACAATGGGTGTTAGGGCATACGGGGACCCTAACTGGCTCAGAAAAAGATAAATAGTGAAAATAACAATATTTTCATGTTCCGGGTATAGTCCGGTTGTTTGGTTGGATAGTAATCCGTTAAAGCGTTACTAAAGCGTTAAAGTGTCGTTATTACTCTCTTTAGTGACACTACTCATTCCTGACACTTTGGAAAGTGTCTAGTGTTATTTTTCTCATGTTTTGGCACTTTATTAGTTAGCTAAAAGCTGAATTGTTTTGTAAAGTGCTGAGTTTTGTACTTAGAGTACGTTTTAGGCACATCCAGTCATAGTGACTTATTCCTAGAGACGCAGTTCCACAACCCTTATATCCCTACACTCACTACTAGTGTAGCAAAACGTTTCTGGCTCGTACAGGCCTTAGAGGCAGTGTTTGCCTGATGCTGGCTTTATCAGCATGTTCAATAGGTTATCCGTTCATGTGCTACTGTGCTTTTGTGCATCATGTTTGTCACTAGGGTTCAACATGTAAATAATGTAGTGACGATAAGTAAAGTATGATGCAGGTAAGTACATGTATCAGTATTCAAGTAGCAGTTCATCAGCTAGTTCAAACAAGCACAGTAATTAAGCAGTAATTAATCATTAGTTAAGTCGTACGGATACCTGGTTTAGTGCGGGTTGTCACAAAAAGATTCTCTAAAGGGAACACACCTAAAGTCGAAGCCATCATCTCTCTGGTTTTGCGGAAGCAATAGCCTGAGCTCTCATGGCCCTCGCATTTAACCCTTTACAGATATCATCTAGGTATACTCACCTGTAAGACTGAATATTGGGATCTGGATACGGGAGTATATTCTGAGGTGGGACATGCGAATAAGTTTAAGCCTTTAAAACATTAATCTTGTATCTCGAAGCAATTGAAATTTGTGTGAAAATTTAAGTGGATCAGTATACTGACAATCTAAGTGAATCGTTTAGAACTAAAAATGTTTAAAGCTTAACGGTGTTGGTGATTTGTCTAAAAAACTGATATGATCCTCTTACACAAACTCACAAAAATAATTATCTGTAAATATTTCTTTACTGCATCTCTCTTTAATATCAAAAATCCAAAAAAAGATTTTCGAAGTGTTTTAGCATAAATTTTGAAAAATGCAAAAAGATTTTAGACAACTGATGTTGAAAAGCTGATTTTCAAAATTCCGAGTGCTAAACATGATGAACAACAGGGTTGGGAGAGTTTGTTTGAAATGAAAAATGTTTCTTAAAAAAATTAAATGGTTCATTCAGTTGAAACCAAGTTTGAATGTTTCATATACAAGTGGTTAGCAGAGTTTAAATTTGTCAAATTTTAAATTTCAGAAATTTACTTTAAGGTAGAGAATGTGCAGGTTATGGCTATGAAAGAGCCAGATTTTGATTTTGAACATATGAAGTCTGAAAAGCATGAGCAGAGTATGAGTCAGGCTGCGATTCCAGCATAGGTTAAGGGGGAGTCTGTTAGCAAAGAGGATTCTGAAGATAGGAAAGCCAGGTTTAAATCCTGAAGATCACGCTAGTTGTTGATAGCCTTAAAGAATCAAGAGATCTGTTCAAGAGAAGATCAAGACAGGTTTAGATTAGTTGATCAAGAGAAGAGATTAAGATGAAGGGTGCTTACAACTGATCAAGGCTGAAGACTGTGAAGACTCGACACTGAAGACTTCGTCAACATCCGAGGGGGAGTCTGTTGGTGCATACGTCTGTCGACTTCATCTTGTATCGAGTCTTGTAATAGAATTGTTAGATCAGGGCACGTTGTACGAGAAAACAGGATTTTAGGTTAAGAGCTGATTTCGCACGAAATGAACTTGTGCTATTTCGTACGAAATAGCAAGTGGCTATTTCGCACAAAATGCCTGTTGTCTATTTCGTGCGAAACACCATCACCTATATATACCTGTCGTGCGAAGTTATTTGTAACGTTCATGATTCCGGTACCGAAGTGCTGCCGACGTGTCTACTGATCTGTAAATGTGTTATATCAATATAACAAGACAATTAAGAGTGAATCAAGCTGTTACAAAGTCTAATCAATGAATTCCGCCTCTGATTAGACCAAGAACTCTTCTGATAGACTCGTTTCGATCGTCTCACGATCCTACACTAGATGAAAACAGTGAAAACAAGCTTGATGAATATAGTCTTATAGTTTCTGTGAGAAACTTTGATTCTTACGAAGAATCTTCATAGACCTATATTACACACATCCTTAATTCCTAATCTCACGTCTCAACGCTCTCCACTCTTTCCAAGGTTCAACATTTACGAGCATGTAATCAAGAAGATTAAGTCAAAATTCCACCAATTCGGGTTCTACATACGTATATTTACATATACATTACCCTGTATCTAAGATAGTCTGAGTTTACACCTGATTGATCCAACTCGAGATGGGCTCCCGAAAGAATCAAATCTCATAAACTCGTCTTCCTTTCTTCTTGCATTCATTTCAGATATCCACATATTTCCAAATCAATAAATCGCATACACGACTAGAATGTTGTAATCGCCTGTCCGGTTATTAACATAACTCTTCTAGCTATACATACTGCTTCTACGGTGCTTCGATAAACTTTCGTTTATCTTCCAAACAAATTTTCATAAAGAACAAAATCAGTGTATTATTCATTATATACTTTCTCAACTGAACCCAAACAATACATCATGTACACTACTACATCCTTACGGTAGCTTGAGCCTATAAGCGACTGATCGAGCTCAAGATGGGCTCTCAAAAGGATCTAATCATTGTGGCTCAGCTCTTTCTTTTCTCTGCTAAACCTAATAGCATCTCTGCAAGATAATTCCTTTAACAAAACCGAATCTTCAATTTGGAATCGCAGTAGTTCCTTCAATTGTCCATGTAATCCTTCTGTCGATCAATTGGCGAATTTTAACCTTCTCTTGACCTAGGCAAATCATGTCACTGGTTTCCTAGATAACTTGGGTCTGATTAATTGTCCTTTGTCACGTCAGCTCGACAAAGTGGCGATCAACACTTCCATCCATGCAAGGCTTCAAACTGAGCAACCTAGATACTAGCGTGATAACTATGATTGTAAGATAACTCTGCCAAGGGCATGTGAGTATCTTAACTTCCTTCGGAGTCCATCATACATGCTCCCAACTTTTCTTTCAAGGGTCCGAAAAGCTTCCTACTATCTTGCTGTCCAATCAATTTCCCTTTTCCTTTCGGGGTTATTAGTGTCGAATACTAATTTAGGGAAATTCTTAATAAATTTTTGGTAGTACCCAACTAGACTAATGAATCGTCAAACTCCCGATGGGGTTTTTGGCGCTTCTCATCATTCGATCGCTCTAATATTAGACTGATCTACATGCATGCCTTCCTTATTCCTTAACAACTCCATAGGTCAACTTCAAATGTTACTCCTGATTCTTCTTGGCTCGCAGGTAAGCAAGTATGTCGTCGATGAATATTATCACGAATTCATCCGATTAGGGTTTCCATACCCTGTTCATGAGATCCATGAATATAAATGGTGCATTAATTTAGTCAAAAGACATTACTAATAACTCGTAATGGCCATATCGTGTTCGCAAAGTAGTCCTCGAAATATCATTATCAGTAACCTTCAACTGATGATATCCTAATCACAGATCGATCTTCGTGTAGCAGCTGGATCCCTGTGGCTTGATCGAATAAATCGTCAATCCTCGGTAAAGGGTACCGATTCTTGATAGTCAACTCGTCCAGCTTTCTGAAATCATCACATATCCTGAAGGATCCATCCTTCTTCCTCTTCAACAAAACAGATGCACCTCAAACGAAAAAACTTGATCTAATGAAACCCTTTCCTAATAGCTCTTGAAGCTGATTCGACATTTCTTTCATTTCTAACGGTGCTTAATCTATAAGGAGATTTTTGAAAATGGGTGCAGCACCGGGTGCCAGATCGATTCGGAATTCGATCTGTCTCGCAGGGGGTAATCCAGGTAAGTCTTTTTAGGAAAACTTCTGGATAATTGCGAACAATAGGAATCTCTCCGACATTCCTACATTTGGCCTTCATATCCACCACGTTAACAAAGAACACAAGATAGCCTTTTCGCAACAACTTGAGCGTCCTCAAAACACTGACGACTCTCAACCATCACACTCGACACTCGAAACTTGACACTCGACTCGGTCGGTCTTCATGAACAACTACCACCTCTCTACCGTCAGTAGTACGAGATATCCTAGCTAGCTTCTTCCAGCGATAGTCCCCACTTCGCTCTTAGATAATCAATCCATTCTCACATTCGCGTCAAGGCTCCCCAGTTCCACTGGAAATAAATCATCACCAGAACTACGATCACCTAACTAAATACTACAACTGCAAACGACCTTACTAGTTTCTATCAACTTACCAATTGCTGGTTCTATCGGGCACTTTATACCCAGCTTACTTGTTGGTGAATACAAAAATGGTTCAAAGTTTCTCGAACAAAACTCAAGTCAGCTTTGGTATTAAAAGTATGAACATAGATTGGTTTTTGATTCGAAACATACTAGTAATGGTAGCAGGATTCTCACGTGCCTTCCCAGCACTCGCCTCGACGGCTTTACCCACAGCATCCTGTCCCTTCGGTTTCGGGCAATCTCTTTTGTAGTGTCCTCGTTCACCACACACGTAACATCCCTCGAGCGTAACTCCATCCAATGTACTCCTAGCATAACACTTGGGGGTCACATGTCTAGTCCGACCACATCTGGCGCACTTTCTCTGCTCATCCTCGTGAGTCTTCCTCCCAGAACTACTCCTGCCATCCCTGGCATTATCCTTTCCCGACTCTCTAGGGTTAGCTACACACGCTTTCTCCAATATGCGTTCCTCACCACGCTTCTCATTGGTATCTTTCCTTGAACTCTCAGACTTTCGCTTTCGCGAATCCCCAGATCTAGGCTCGGAATGCGGAATTATTTGAATGGTCGATCCGCTGTGACGGCCCGACATTACGCATACCGTTGCCACGTCATTGCATAGGGTACCAGTGAATGATCTTGGGTTACAACCCTGGATTATTTTATGTGTACATCTATGTACTGTTCACAAAGTTAATGAAAAATCAGAATTACGCTCCGATTATATCATAACAAAGGAACTATTAAAACTTTCTGATCATTATATCACTTGAAGGGTTTCTGATCTGTGTCCCACCAAAACCATGCCCATGAGCATCACATCCACGTTCCTGGCCATTATTTTGGTTAGTATCGCGCTGTTCCATGGCAGTATTAACGTGTTAGGCTATGAGTTGTGCCAACTCTTTCAGGGTAATAGGTAGTCCGAAACCCTGTCTCGTTTTTGGTGGCATTTCGTCATTTCTATTATTACAACATAATATCAACATAAAACGATTTCCAAAATAATTCAATCATTAAATGATAGTGGACCAAACATCACGCACGTATAATATCCATGTATTAATGAGAACAATTTTTAAACCAAAAGGAACCCATTCGATATTTATACCAGAAATTACAAAGCTTGTTTTTGGTACGAAGACTAATAAAAATTCGGCGTGTCTACATCAACAGCCGCAACAAGTCTATATGAAATTTCCTCCTAAATATCTAAAATTTTGGCATGCAAGCCATAAATAGGGTTCATCAAATGAGACATACAAAACAAACAACAGAAACAATCAATAACTAATGCTTCAATCCCTGGAAGTCCAACATCTTCCTAACAAGCTCTCCTAGCTCATCATACTAGTCCATCTGTCCCTCTAAGTCCTTCATCGTCTCCATGCCTCCGCGTAACGTGGCGAATCGACGATCACAGTGACAGTAATTGACCCAAACCCCTTTCTGCCTCTTCATAGTGGACGATATCTCAACTCTCGAAGTCGATGCGATCTCTGCAATGGGTCGAGTCCTCTTCCTATGACGAGTGTAGACAAAAAGAGGCGTAGCAAAACACGTGACTCGAATATCAGAACAAACGATTCTGTAATGACAGGCGAAAGAATCTCAAGTGTAGGTTCCACAGTATCAGTGAGCAGAACTACTAATGGCTCTATAGGCCGAGACGTGACATATCGTAACCGTACAAAGTAAGTGTGTGATCAATATGAATAGTAACACATAAGGCCCAAATAAACAGAAAATCACGTATGCACATAAACACATAAGGGTTTTCATACATGATAAAATTTCCACATTTATTTAAAACTCTTGGCTTCAAGAATTTTGGACTTTAAATCTCAAAATTCTTCGGTTGAAGTCTAGTGTTTTCCTCCGAAAACATCTAGTTCGCTAACAACCATTGGCTCTGATACTAACTTCTGTCACACCCCAAAAACGTCGCAGCGGAATATAAAACGTAGTGGTGACGGAAGTTGGTTCCCATTTATATCTTGATGATCTATGCAATAATTTGTTGGACATATTATCCTATTCAGAACCAAAGTCTTAAACATTACATTTTAAAATATGACACAACCATGACATAGTTAAGTTGTTTTGATCCTCATGGATCTTATTACATTCGTCCCAGAAAGTTTTAAAAGTTAGTCCAACATATTAAGTGACAAAACATGCATCAACAACCACAAGATACGCCATGATTCCCGAAGCCAAACTCAAGTACCTGTAGAACACGTTAAAATCAAGTTTCAACACAAAGGAAGGTGAGTTCACGTATTCACTTACAAACAATTTGATTCCAAGGAAAACTTTCTGATTAGGTGTTTATTTGAAAACATCCATATAATTTTAGAAAGTCCATTTTACTTCCTTAATAAAATCCATGGGCCTTCCGTCGCAGTTTCAAGAACCCGACAATATTGTTACTACCCAGGTTTTGTATATTAAATTATTGCATCAATTTTCAGACTCGTATGTTAGCATGACGATACGAACTATATATTAACCATGCAGGGATAATCAATGCTAGACTATAAACAGAATATTAATTCGTCGTTTGACTTGACACGTGTCACACCCCGACCACGTGGAACATACAAAACGTGGCGGAAACGTCGGGGAGTGTTGTAACAGAATTAATTGTTTCATAACCATGGCAATTGAGGTTTCGTTTTATTAAGTAAAAGTGATACAATGTCTAAACAAACATGGAAATACAACATAATTAACTAGTCTGCATCTTTTATTGTCACTAAAGCCCAAGTCTGCCTATATGTATCTTGATCATCTTATGCAACAGTTCCTGAAAAACACATGTGAAAATAGGTACGTCAGCATAAAAATGCCGGTGAGATACATAGGTTTTGTGAAAATAGGTTTCATGACTTATGTTTGAGAAAATGTTTAGTCATGAACCTTGTTATTTGCTTTGTTTTGTAAATCATTTGAAAATCGATAAGATCAGATGATATGTATAAATAATGTATGGTTAAATGAATAACCATATAAAATGAGTTTGTATAAGATGAGTTGTTTATAAATCAATGTCTTGTGAAAAGTATGTTATTTGTATAAAATGTTCTATGTCTCAAACTGAAATGATTCAAATAACGTTACGACATGTAATACCATACAAACACTTATATATAGGAAGTACCAGCGGCGTATCCACCATGCTTGTATCATATTACACACGCATCGTTACTTAATCACTTAATCAAACCAAACCAAACAATGTAAAATGTTCATGTCAAGATGTAAATCATGTCAAAATGTCTATGTCAAATATCCATGTCAAATGTCTACGTCAAATATCCATGTCAAATGTCTATGTCAAATATCCATGTCAAATGTCTATGTCAAATATGTCATGTATGGCAAGTGAAAGGTCTCAACTAAACCATATGCACAAAAACAAAGTATTGAAGTAAAACTTGGTTTAAATCAAAGTTATGTTTTGTGGGAAATGCATGATCAAATGTCAATCATGTTAAAATGTCTATGCCGAAATGTCTATGTCAAATCAATTGTCAAATGCATTGGGTAATATGTCAAAGTGTTCATATACTGGATGAGCATATGCAACAAAATGTAATGTAAAACAATGTACTAAGTATGCTAAGTTAACATACAAAGCAGAAAAGTCATGTAAATCAATGTACTAATAGTGTACTAATGAACATAACCAGTATATGATGTGAAAACAGGAAAGCACGAAAGTAACAAGTAGGCACATGTGTTCCACCCCAAAATGTTTGGAAAACAGTAAAAGAGGGGTCTATGTACTCACTTGAGATTGCTCAGAAGTCCTAGGATAACCACCAAGCAATGCTAGAGATCGCGGAATATCAAACGGCACCTAATATAGGTAACTACATTAATAAACCGGACCTACATCGGATGATCGGGTAGCATTAGGGTTTGTAAACCAAACGAGTGTAGAGACTCGTGTCTTTTGGTTTAACAAAGCCTACATACTAAATGAAACTTAACCTAATTGTTTACGACCCATTACGACCCGTTTAGGTAGCTTATGCTACTTTAACGCGTCGTGCGCGTGTAACGCGTTCGGACCGCCTAACTAGCCCTATGACAAGTGTTATATGCCTAAACATGTTACATAATCAGTTATGTGGCAAAAGTTTAGGTTACATATGCTTAATTACCAATTATACATGAAAAGGGTATTCTGGTAATTTACCTAAGGCATATAAACTACCTATCATACAACTACTTAAACGATGTGACCATAGAGTATAACCTCGGAAGGTTATTCCCTACCTACTATGGTCACCTAATGTGTTTGGTCGGACCCTAATGATCGACCAAACTGGGTCGGGTTCGAAGGTATAGGCGATTTATCAGATCGCCTACCCTACGACCCTGGACAACGTGGTAGTCAGTGGGCATAGTCCCAAGGGACTATGACCAACGTGATTACACTCACGTTGCGAAGTTCAAACGAACTTCGCATTGACCATTACTGGTCAACGCTGAAAGTCAAACAAAGTTTGACTTTCTGACTCGAAAAGCAGTAAAATAAGGAAAAGAACGAAAGAATACTTACCCAGGGTCCCCGAATGCTAATCCCGATTCAAGAACTCAGGTATGAAACAATGGTTTCAACTTAGAGCTCTCAAATCAGAATTCTTGTGGGTTTTTAAGCCAAAGGGGGGTGGGTATTTATAGGAAAAGTAGAGCCGTTAGGATCGTTTCTCGTAGTACGTGATTGAATCCAAGGCGTACACTTGTCGGAACCTTATGGTGGCTAAAAATGATGTTTATCAACAGATTAGGCAAGTTGCAAACATGTGGTTGTGGTTAAAACAGCTGCAAACAGGCTGTTAATACACTGAACCTGGTCTGCAGACCCCATATGCATCGTATGGTATATATACCATACGCATCGTATGGTGCAGTTTGGCAGAATTACAGTTTTGGTCCCTGAACTGTATTTAGGCCATTTTTGACACGTTTAAGGCCCGTTAACCCCATTTCAAAGCTCTAAAATGAAGTTAAAGTATAGGGAACTTAAAATGTGCTCAAAAATATCTCGGATGTCGGTTCGTTTAGCCGTACGAACGCGATGTTCGCTTAATTACGACGGAATGCGCACAAGCGCGAAAAACAATCCAAATGACGTGACGAATGGATTTTTCTTAAGGCGAACACTAAAATATAATGTAGTCATGCTTACATAAATTTTTGGATGTCCGGATGTATTCAGAACGTAAGTTATGCGTAAAAATGCAAACTTGTGCACTTTTTGACGCTTTTAGTCCCTGAATGACACAAAAGTTTATTTTAGCATACCGAACACCTCAAAGCCTATTTCTAAGCTATGTAAAGGATATTTATGGTATGTTTAACTTATGGTCATGTTCCGGAATGTCTGTTACAGTTCAAATTGGCATACTTTCGCAGTTTGTCAACTTTAGTCCCTGTAAGCGATTTAACTTTGATTTCACCATACCAAACCTTCCAAAACTTATATCTAAGTTATGTAAAGGTTATTTAAGGTATGTTAAGCCTATTTCACTATTCCAGAGTGTTCGTTGGATTAAACTGGTTATATTTACGCATCAGAGCGTGTATAACCTTCCAGAAAGCGATTTAGAGCTTGAAATCGAACAAGAGTTGATATGTGCACAAGATACACATTTTTATACAAGTCCCAAGTATGAAATACAATATCTCATTGGTTGGGCATTTGTTTGATGGTTGAAATGACACAGGTGTTACAGTCTCCCCTACTTTAGGAAATTTCGTCCCGAAATTAATTCGTAGGAGTCTGTTTATGACTTTGTGTCAAATAGTCATCAAAGATATGTAAAGCAAAATCTGATTATTTTTCCTCAACGGATATTTTTCAGAAGCGAAAATGAACGAACAGAGTCATTTTCTTCAACGGGTTCTTCGGAAATGGAAAATAAGGAATTAACTAAACGGATATAGATTTCCCTCAACGAATATTCTTCAGAAGTGAGAATGAATGGATGATTCATTCTTTCTCAACGGATTCTTCGTCAGAAATGAGAATGAAGGAATAATCCACGGATATTCATTTCTCTCAACGGATATTCTTCAGAACGAAAATGAACAAACGGGGTCATTTTCCTCAACGGTTTGTTCTTCAGAATTTGAAATGAAAGAAAAATCAACGGATATTCATTTCCTCAACGGATAATCTTTAGAAACGAAAATGAAATAACGGAGTCATTTTCAACGGTTGTTTCCTCAGGTACAGAAATGAAGGACAGACAAACGGATATTCATTTCCTCAACGGATAATCTTTAGAAACGAAAATGAAATAACGGAGTCATTTTCAACGGTTGTTTCCTCAGGTACAGAAATGAAGGACAGACAAACGGATATTCATTTCCCCAACGGATAAATCTTCAGAAACGAAAATGAACTAACGGAGTCATTTTCAACGGTTATTTCCTCAGAGTTGGAAATGAAAGACTACACAACGGATATTCATTTCCTCAACGGATAAATCTTCAGAAACGAAAATGAACTAACGGGGTCATTTTCAACGGTTATTTCCTCAGAGTTGGAAATGAAGGACTACGCAACGGATATTCATTTCCTCAACGGATAAATCTTCAGAAACGAAAATGAACTAACGGAGTCATTTTCAACGGTTGCTTCCTCAGAGTTGGAAATGAAGGATTTACACAACGGATATTCATTTCTCTCAACGGATATTCTTCAGAACGAAAATGAACAAACGGGGTCATTTTCCTCAACGGTTATTCTTCAGAATGGAAATGAAAAGATAAACAACGGATATTCATTTCCTCAACGGATAAATCTTCAGAAACGAAAATGAACTAACGGGGTCATTTTCAACGGTTATTTCCTCAGAGTTGGAAATGAAAGACTACGCAACGGATATTCATTTCCTCAACGGATATTCTTCAGAACGAAAATGAATGGATAATTCATTTTCCTCAACGGTTATTCTTCAGAATGGAAATGAAAGACTACACAACGGATATTCATTTCCTCAACGGATATTCTTCAGAACGAAAATGAATGGATAATTCATTTTCCTCAACGGTTATTCTTCAGAATGGAAATGAAAGATTACACAACGGATATTCATTTCCTCAACGGATATTCTTCAGAATGAAAATGAATGGATAATTCATTTTTTTCTCAACGGTTATTCTTCAGAATGGAAATGAAAAGATAAACAACGGATATTCATTTCCTCAACGGATATTCTTCAGAAGTGAAAAATGAATAGCTAGTTCATTTTCCTCAACGGATGCTTCATCAGAATTGGAAATGAATAGGGTTTACTCTAGATACATGATAGAACTTGCTGTGATTTTCCGTGCACTAAATTCCATAATTATGTATGCATCCATAATTACGTAATTCCTTGCACAGTCCGCACAGTTTGTTTTGGAATGTTGTGGGGAAAGATATCAAACCTGAGATGAGAGTGACTAGACTACCATAGGGTCCTTTTAATTAGATCAACAGAGGATCTTCTTAATTAGGCCACTAAGGAGTCCTTTCAGCTATATCATCACATGATATCCCTAACCAGATTTTTGGATCAATCTGTTTAACTAGACCACTAAAGGGGTCAAATTTTGAGGTAGTACCTTATAATCCAAGGGACTTTAACTACAACGTAGAAGTCCATTAAGGATTTAAGTAGTACCTTTGGGTATCCTACTATGAATCTCTTGCACAAAGATATGTAAGATTTTACGAGGATTTGAATAACATAAATTGGATCACATGACACATAAAAGATAACACATAAGCACATAACCACATAATTGTTTAATTGTTACCATCTTGTTATTGATTGCTATAAACTTGGCGCCTCGTACCTTGTTTCTCTTGGAAGAAACGGGTACTTAGGATTTTCGTGGAAACGCAAGAGATTAAACAAGGGAAGAAATTTGGGGGGTAGTCTGCTCTTCAAGGAATGCGGTTCCTTGATTGTCGGTATTGTAGAGGATATGTTGTTTATACTTACAATCACATAAATACATTGTGATGTAAATAAAAGATTTATTTATAAACAATGATAACAACAACCGTTTCATGGATCGTGACAACAAAAGAAAATAATACATAAGACGTGATTATTTCTAAACGATGTTGTCTTTTAGTTGACCATATGCTCATCCCTGCGCTGGATTTGCATTAGCAAGTCTTGGGGCAATTCCTACTAAAATGGCCCATCTCGCCACAGTTGTAGCAAGACCCCGGTGGAAAACGAGCTTGAGCAGGATTGTTGTTAATCTGATTTGGTGCTGCTGCTGTTGGGCAAACCCTCGCTGCATGACCTATAAGTCCGCAAACTTGGCATATGCGGCACTTTACACCAGCATGATGATGTAGGCCACATTGGTTGCACAAGGGTGCAGTTCCGTTGTAGGGTTTCCTAGCAGAGGGTTGAGCTGGTTGGTTGGGGACGGCTTGATCATTGTGAGCGACCACGGCGAAGTTCTGAGAAGCCTTTCGCTTCTTTGACTTCTTAGGGGATCCATTCTGTTCATCCATGGTCTTTGATTCCTCGATTGGTTTCGATTCCTCGACCAGTTTCTTGTCACCCTTACGGAAAAGCTTACGTTTCCTGATCTGCGATTCAGTCAAGGTTGCAGATAGCTCAATGGCCTGCCTAACAGTAGTAGGGTTGCTACCAGTCAAAATGTCTTGTATTGAGTCGGGAAGGCCATCAATGTACTTTTCGATTGCCTTATCCAAAGGCGTGACCATGTTTGGGCATAACAGACTTAACTCCTCATAACGGTCCGTGTAGGCTCGATGCTCACCGCTATCCTGCTTAAGATCATCAAATTCCCTTTCCAAAGCTCTGATCTTGTGACGAGGACAAAACTCCTTCATCATGAGAGCCCTAAGTTCGGCCCATGTCTGTGCTAGAGCAACCTCTGCAGCACGATCCCTCATAACCCCGTTCCACCACGTAAGGGCTCTCTTCTGGAACACACTCGAAGCAAACTCGACCTTGCGATTGTCAGGACACTGCACGTGGCGGAAAGTATTCTCAATGCTCTCGAACCATTGAAGAAGCCCAGTCGCTCCCTCAGAACCACTAAACTTGAGTGGTTTCGCCGAGTTAAAACTCTTGAAATTGCATGGACCATTGTTGTTGTTGTTGGCTTGATTCCATTGAGCAAAGAGGTTTGGGAATTGAGCAGCCATTTGCTGTGCAATAATTTCTGCCAGTTCGGCAGTCGCTATCTGGTTCTCGCGTCGAGGAGGCATTCTAAAAGAGGAAACAAAGAAACGAGTGAGAGATTTAGACAAAAAGAATGAGATGAAACAAATCTGATGAAAGCAAGGATAGTGGTCTTTTGTTTGTTACTACAAAGCAACAAACGACCTCGGTGATTAATCAAAGTAAATGGGTCAAAAATAATGTATCGCGAAGACATGCTCGCCTATAAGTGAACACTCATCCCAAGAATTCCCAGGTAAGCACAACTGGTCTCGCGTCTGATGAGATGTATACGAAGTGCTTGCCTAGACAGAAAACCCAGAATACAGGCATTCACCCTTCCAGTTTGCACGTGTTCACATTATTAAAAACCCAAAACCTTGAAGAGATTTTAAAAACTCAAAGGGGTTCAAAACCATATAACAGAGGGTTCAAAACCTTGCAATAGAGGGTTCAAAACCTTGTAATAAATCATCCTAGAACAGATGATTAGTTTTCAAAGCGGTTTTGAAATTCATGTTCTTGTTGTGGTAGTCGCCTAAGGATAGGTGACGGTATGTTTTATGACTAAACGCAAGTAAACTTGCGTTAGGGTCCTAGAAAGGTTATAGACTAGGTCAAAGCATTACTAATAACCTAATTCCCTATAACCATAAGCTCTGATACCATCTTTTCTGTCACACCCCGACCACGTGGAACATACAAAACGTGGCGGAAACGTCGGGGAGTGTTGTAACAGAATTAATTGTTTCATAACCATGGCAATTGAGGTTTCGTTTTATTAAGTAAAAGTGATACAATGTCTAAACAAACATGGAAATACAACATAATTAACTAGTCTGCATCTTTTATTGTCACTAAAGCCCAAGTCTGCCTATATGTATCTTGATCATCTTATGCAACAGTTCCTGAAAAACACATGTGAAAATAGGTACGTCAGCATAAAAATGCCGGTGAGATACATAGGTTTTGTGAAAATAGGTTTCATGACTTATGTTTGAGAAAATGTTTAGTCATGAACCTTGTTATTTGCTTTGTTTTGTAAATCATTTGAAAATCGATAAGATCAGATGATATGTATAAATAATGTATGGTTAAATGAATAACCATATAAAATGAGTTTGTATAAGATGAGTTGTTTATAAATCAATGTCTTGTGAAAAGTATGTTATTTGTATAAAATGTTCTATGTCTCAAACTGAAATGATTCAAATAACGTTACGACATGTAATACCATACAAACACTTATATATAGGAAGTACCAGCGGCGTATCCACCATGCTTGTATCATATTACACACGCATCGTTACTTAATCACTTAATCAAACCAAACCAAACAATGTAAAATGTTCATGTCAAGATGTAAATCATGTCAAAATGTCTATGTCAAATATCCATGTCAAATGTCTACGTCAAATATCCATGTCAAATGTCTATGTCAAATATCCATGTCAAATGTCTATGTCAAATATGTCATGTATGGCAAGTGAAAGGTCTCAACTAAACCATATGCACAAAAACAAAGTATTGAAGTAAAACTTGGTTTAAATCAAAGTTATGTTTTGTGGGAAATGCATGATCAAATGTCAATCATGTTAAAATGTCTATGCCGAAATGTCTATGTCAAATCAATTGTCAAATGCATTGGGTAATATGTCAAAGTGTTCATATACTGGATGAGCATATGCAACAAAATGTAATGTAAAACAATGTACTAAGTATGCTAAGTTAACATACAAAGCAGAAAAGTCATGTAAATCAATGTACTAATAGTGTACTAATGAACATAACCAGTATATGATGTGAAAACAGGAAAGCACGAAAGTAACAAGTAGGCACATGTGTTCCACCCCAAAATGTTTGGAAAACAGTAAAAGAGGGGTCTATGTACTCACTTGAGATTGCTCAGAAGTCCTAGGATAACCACCAAGCAATGCTAGAGATCGCGGAATATCAAACGGCACCTAATATAGGTAACTACATTAATAAACCGGACCTACATCGGATGATCGGGTAGCATTAGGGTTTGTAAACCAAACGAGTGTAGAGACTCGTGTCTTTTGGTTTAACAAAGCCTACATACTAAATGAAACTTAACCTAATTGTTTACGACCCATTACGACCCGTTTAGGTAGCTTATGCTACTTTAACGCGTCGTGCGCGTGTAACGCGTTCGGACCGCCTAACTAGCCCTATGACAAGTGTTATATGCCTAAACATGTTATATAATCAGTTATGTGGCAAAAGTTTAGGTTACATATGCTTAATTACCAATTATACATGAAAAGGGTATTCTGGTAATTTACCTAAGGCATATAAACTACCTATCATACAACTACTTAAACGATGTGACCATAGAGTATAACCTCGGAAGGTTATTCCCTACCTACTATGGTCACCTAATGTGTTTGGTCGGACCCTAATGATCGACCAAACTGGGTCGGGTTCGAAGGTATAGGCGATTTATCAGATCGCCTACCCTACGACCCTGGACAACGTGGTAGTCAGTGGGCATAGTCCCAAGGGACTATGACCAACGTGATTACACTCACGTTGCGAAGTTCAAACGAACTTCGCATTGACCATTACTGGTCAACGCTGAAAGTCAAACAAAGTTTGACTTTCTGACTCGAAAAGCAGTAAAATAAGGAAAAGAACGAAAGAATACTTACCCAGGGTCCCCGAATGCTAATCCCGATTCAAGAACTCAGGTATGAAACAATGGTTTCAACTTAGAGCTCTCAAATCAGAATTCTTGTGGGTTTTTAAGCCAAAGGGGGGTGGGTATTTATAGGAAAAGTAGAGCCGTTAGGATCGTTTCTCGTAGTACGTGATTGAATCCAAGGCGTACACTTGTCGGAACCTTATGGTGGCTAAAAATGATGTTTATCAACAGATTAGGCAAGTTGCAAACATGTGGTTGTGGTTAAAACAGCTGCAAACAGGCTGTTAATACACTGAACCTGGTCTGCAGACCCCATACGCATCGTATGGTATATATACCATACGCATCGTATGGTGCAGTTTGGCAGAATTACAGTTTTGGTCCCTGAACTGTATTTAGGCCATTTTTGACACGTTTAAGGCCCGTTAACCCCATTTCAAAGCTCTAAAATGAAGTTAAAGTATAGGGAACTTAAAATGTGCTCAAAAATATCTCGGATGTCGGTTCGTTTAGCCGTACGAACGCGATGTTCGCTTAATTACGACGGAATGCGCACAAGCGCGAAAAACAATCCAAATGACGTGACGAATGGATTTTTCTTAAGGCGAACACTAAAATATAATGTAGTCATGCTTACATAAATTTTTGGATGTCCGGATGTATTCAGAACGTAAGTTATGCGTAAAAATGCAAACTTGTGCACTTTTTGACGCTTTTAGTCCCTGAATGACACAAAAGTTTATTTTAGCATACCGAACACCTCAAAGCCTATTTCTAAGCTATGTAAAGGATATTTATGGTATGTTTAACTTATGGTCATGTTCCGGAATGTCTGTTACAGTTCAAATTGGCATACTTTCGCAGTTTGTCAACTTTAGTCCCTGTAAGCGATTTAACTTTGATTTCACCATACCAAACCTTCCAAAACTTATATCTAAGTTATGTAAAGGTTATTTAAGGTATGTTAAGCCTATTTCACTATTCCAGAGTGTTCGTTGGATTAAACTGGTTATATTTACGCATCAGAGCGTGTATAACCTTCCAGAAAGCGATTTAGAGCTTGAAATCGAACAAGAGTTGATATGTGCACAAGATACACATTTTTATACAAGTCCCAAGTATGAAATACAATATCTCATTGGTTGGGCATTTGTTTGATGGTTGAAATGACACAGGTGTTACAACACGGGGCGACCGGTCATGACGGGGTTGTCAACCCTATAGATCTACCAACAATTCCTCGCGTACATTACTTAAATGATTAAACGACATCATGGTCGCAGGGTTCTCTCAAAGAACAATATGATGTCTGCCTCACGTACAATATATATATCCTACAAATATGACAATTTAATACACGATGTTTTACGAATCCCCTGAAATCCCCGACTAAATGTAAGCCTATGCTGATACTTACTCTCTTGAGACCAAGCAATATTCGTACCAACTACACGGTCGTTTTCCCCCAAACACCGTGCATAATCCCGTTTCCACCTAAAACATATTTATTCTCCAAAACCATTTCATCCCGAAATATATAAATATATATATATATATATATATATATATATAATTTCCCAAAAATCCATATATTTTCAATGAAAATATATAATTTATATCAAAAGATATGTTTTATTTCAAAAACATTATTAAACCCTTTTATTGGCATGTTCTACCCCCAAAATATATATATAAAGCAGTAAAAAGAGGGGTTTAGTGACACTCACCTTTGGGTGCGTATTTTAAATAGCACAATCCCAGATATTGATTTCTACACGTCCTATTATATATATAGGAACGATTTTAAATCAATATTCATAACACAAAATTCTAAGTTTCTCTGTTTTCTTAGAATTTTCACATAACTTGAGATTTTTTCGAAATGTTATTATTTTTTATTATGTTGGCATGTTAATATATATATATATGAGTCCATATATATTTTTTTGATTTTGCGACTTGAACTATTTTAATGGTGACCGTTATTGTGTAAATCCGTTAACTCTCCCATTTATACGCAATATATCTACGATTTGCGCATCGTAATATATATACATAAACGTTCACATAATTTATCATCGAAACATGAGACATCTTGTTAACTTATCTATTTTGTCATTTTTAAAGCAAATATACATAAAATATCTTATATGTATCAAATTTCATGCTCGATAAACAAGTTTCACGTTTAACGCATTTTTTACCATTTCTACCGCACAAAAACGTACAAACATACATACGTAAGCTAGATTTCTAATATCATGTTAAATACTTAACATATTTTCACATTCTCATGTTTAAATCACATATCACATTTTAACACATAAAGTTCACCCAAAATTTTTACCAATTTTAGTGTACATTGAAAAATGCGTATTTTAGCGATTCGGTAACATTTTCAGGCGTCGGAAGTCACGTACGACCAACCAAACACTAAGTAAACTTAAAATTGGTTAAAATACTCATTTATAAACTAAAAATATCAGTTTATTTACTAATCTAAATCAATTTTATAAAAATCACTCGAAAAACCGATTTTTGACCGTTTTAACGCATAGTTTTGCATTAAACGTTACTATAATCATCCCAACTCGAAACGACTTGATATTTTAACACAATACATGTTATTTACTTATTAAAATAGTGGTTATAATAAGGTTAGTGAAGTTTTTGTGTAAGTCACATAAATCATGTAATTTCACATATTTTACAACTTTTAATGCACCAAGTATAACATGCAAAGCTAGCAAAGATTATGAAAAAGTTATATATTATTTTAACACTTCAAATATTCATGTTTTTAGTGTTTAGATTCTGATTAAAATTTGATTTTATCAAATCACACTCAAATCATCATTTCACGATCATATTTCAACATGCATATTCATGTAAGTGCATCTAATACACCCATACCATATCATCATCATCCCACATGAACTTAAATGCATCTACACACTTTAAATTCATGTCATCCATGTATCATCGTCATCAAATTATTATCTAATCATACATATGATCATTAAAGTGTAAATGCATGTACCATTTATTTGCTAGTAAACAAAACTTACATAAATGCATACACGCATACATATATTCGACACACGCATATACATATACATATACATATACATATACATATACATATACATATACTTCTAAAAAAATATATACTTTTATGTCATCTTTTCAAATCACAAGAACCTTCTTGTATGACAACTTTTCGATTCATGCATGTAACAATCTTTCAAGGATCATGTCAAACAAGAATCATTCAACAAAAATCCATCAACAATCAAATCTCAAATCTCTTATATACATACATACACTCACGGCTATATATATATACACACATCCATTTTTATTTTCTTTAAAAGCCCATTTGTTATTGTTTTCAAGTTTGTGATTAATTTTCCAAGATTCAAGAGAAACTTCCAACATCATCATCTCTAAAAATCAAGAACATGGTTTTAAAAACAAGTTTATACCTTTCAAGATTTTAGTGGGTTTTGAAAATATTTTTGATGATATGGAGCTTGTTTCACCAAGAAAACACTTTCGGATCTTCAAAACACCTTGAAACCTTCTTGGAATGAACTTTGATCTTCATGAACAAGTGAAAATTTTCAAAAATATGTGAGAGATGAAGGGTGTTCGGCTGAATTTTTAGAGAGAGAGAGAGGTTTTGGTGATTTTGAAATTAAGTTCTTGGAAATGAGTAAGTTATAGTAAGTTTGGTGGATAGTAATCATGCACCTCCTTTGTGGTCCAATAGATGGAGGAGAGAGAGAGAAACAAGATGCATGGCAGCCAACACATGCCCTATGTCTCCCATATCTCACACATTTCGCATATATACATACATATATATATATATATAGAGAGAGTCAAAACTGGTATTTTACTGGATACCGGGTATTTTATCTAGCGTTTTAACGTGTTTTAAATTATTTTTAACACTCTATAAAAATAAGCTCACCAAAATATTATTGAACAATATTTTGTTTGCCGGGACTGGCTACGTTGTCGGTATTTGGCAGTATGCGCGCTGTGCTGCGCGGTACGCACTTAAAATTGCAAAAATAGGGATTTAAGCGTTTTTATTTATTTTTATCATTCTATTGTGATAAACTTATCAAATTATTACTAAAATGATTTTCAGTTTCCTTGACAGGCTGTGTTGACAGTATTTTGTCGGTATACGCGCTACATCGCTCGGTATGCGCTTAAACTCGAAAAATAGAGTTTCTTAGCGTTTTAATTTATTTTTCCTCACGAATATGATTAAAATTATTATTCTAATCATAACAGAATATTTTTAGGATTTTAACACTGATCGGGTGGTCACCGACATTTGTTTCGCATTTTAACCGTTAAGCGATAAGCGTTTATTTTACCGTTGCCAACATAATTTTTATCAAAGTTTAATTTTACCAACTCATTAAATTTCACATATAAACATTATAACCAGTCAAATACACCCCTGTTACCTATTCACAACACGTGTTACAATTGAACGGTACGGCCTGAAAAGCCTGGTGTCACATAACCAACACTTGAAATTACATCATAACAATCAAATAACTTCAATTATCCTAATGATTCAAGTGTTTGTCACAAAACTCATATACCCACATATGATAGATAACTCATGAATTCAATAGATTATAACCCAATTTAACTAAATTCTCATCTAGGGTTGATTCCTAGACTTGTAATCATCTTAATTTAACCATAATATCAAGAATTTCATTCATGAGAATTCATAACAAATCAAAGTTTTACCAAAGATTAAAATTGAGCATACCTTTTGATCTCCTAAGGTCGGTGATCAAGAATTTAGCTTAAGATTGATTCCTAACCGAATTCCCTATTTGATTTTTAAATCTATATATATCTATATATAATTACACAGATGTACACGCATATATAATTTAATATTTTTAGGGGTGTTACAATCACTGTTATCATCACAGTTGTACTCCACCTTCTATTTAGCTCAATGCCTCTGTTCACTCACTGTCGCCGTCGCCGGTGCGGCCGCGATTGTCGGCGCATCCGCTGGTGCGGCTCCACTTTCATTCTCAGTGTCTCTCTCTCTCGTCTCACGTTTCTTCTTCTCGACAGTTCCCTCTTTCTTTCTTTCTAGAAGTTTCAGGGGGAGGTTAAGGAGTGTGGCCGGCCGGTTAACCGGCTCTGGCGGCCAGAAATTCAGGATAGGGAGAGAGAGATCGAGAGGGCAGGAGGTGTATAATAAGAAGAAATGTGTTTTGGTTTCTTTTGTGTGTGTGCAATAGTAATCGAGAGGGATAAGAGGGAAGATTTGGTCAGGCAATTTGTGTGTGTAGAATTAGGAAGAAAAGGTTCCTTCTGGTGTGTTTGGGTAATTGCAGAGAAGATGGAAATAAGGGAATGGGAGGGAAAGTGTATAATGTGTGGCCGACCAAATGAGGAGTATTTAGAGTTTACACTTCTTATTTATACATAGAATTTTTTAAGTGGGTTGGGGTTTTAATATGTATATATATAGTGGTAGGGTTTATGGAGATGGGTTGGGCCTGGGCCCAATTTTAATTAATTAAATAAATGAATAAACCTCTCGTTGCGGATTATTATTATTTGACGAATAATAATGAAAATAATACTAATAATAATAATGATAATAATAATAATAAAATACCCTTTTCTCGATAATATGGATCGAGAGTGCGGGTTGTCACACGGGTCGTATTGTATACTCTTCCGTTGAACGACCTTGTTCATTTTCATTTCATTAGCCGACAGAGGTCTGTTATCCGAAATATGTTCTTCGACTTTATCAATCTCCATAGATGTGATATAACGAATAACCGGTATCTCCACGACTTTCTTGAATAGCTGATGCCTATAAAAGCTGTTTAAATATAAAAAGGAGGTACTCTTTACTTAAAATATGTATTTATTTTATCTTCTTATATATATATATATATATATATGTATATATGTTAATAAATGTAGTAAAGCATAACATAAGAAAGGCAACAGGTCCCACGTACTGTATTTTTGTGTTTTTCCAGCCCGCTCTTGTACAACGTAACGTATCAAGTAGATATTAGCACCAATCTAGATGCGGTATATCCTCAACAGCCTCTACCCCAAGCAAGCATCTATCATTTGCAGTTGTAGTTTTTGTAGTCTCTGTAAAAAAATGTCATCCAATACACAAGGAAATTGATTCTAAACAGGCTTCCCCCATCTCTTTGATTTTCCATTGCTGTTGCAATTAAGCTATGGGTAATTCTCGCGTCGTTTCCCCATTGACCGATGAATTTATCCATAACACTCTCTCCACTTATGGGTTCTTTACTCTTTTCAGTCTTTTCAACCTTTTAAACTTTTCTTTTATCAACAACTATGACAACTTGTTTAGGTCCTTTTGGTATTCCAAATACCTCATAAATTGTGTCTGATGTAATTTTAATTTGATGTTTCCTTATGTTTAGCTTATCGAACTCCTCGTCAAAGTTTCTCACTAGCCAAAATCCCGAACTCCTCGTCAAAGTTTCTCACTAGCCAAAATCCCAAACGTGTCGAAATATGGTTGATATTCATATCTAGAATAGCCCGTATTTTCACCTCATCAACTTGTTCTTTTGAATTTTTTTTCACAGTTTCTATATATGATGTAGGTTGACATCTAAACAGTATTCCTCATTGTGGTATTCAAAGAAAGCCCTAGGTTGTGTTCTAGGTGGTTCAGGTTTGGTTGCTTTTTTTTCCCTTTTCCACTTTTTTTTGAAGGTTTATTTTTCTGTATTTTCGATTGCTTGTCCTGCTTCAGTTTCTCACCCTCTTTCTTCTTTTTTGGTAGTAGCTCAACAAATTCATCATCATCAAAAATTTCTTCCTCAACCCTTCTTTTTTTTTTTTGTTTTTTTTTCACGTTCTTCAATGTTGATATAGGCATTTCAAAGTCATCATCAGACTTTATTTCTACAAAATCGCATGTTACACAATTAAGACTTCTCATGTTATAAGAATCACATCTATTTCGCATGTTACAAAACCATCTATTTCGCATGCTAACCATTACCAAAACTCCCTAATCCTATAAAATCACATGTATCAGACAAAAACCTTATAAAATCGCATGTATCAGTCAAAAACCTTACCAAACAAAGCTAATCATACAAAATTGCATATGTCATATAAAACCCATTATAAAATCCCTAATCCTATAAAATCGCATGTATCAGACAAAAACCTTACCAAAATCGCAGCTAAACATAATAACCGAAACTCCCTAATCTTGTAAAATCGCATGTATAGACAAAAACCTTACCAAACAAAGTTAATCATACAAAATCGCACATGTCATACAAAACCCTTATAAAACCCATTATAAAATCGCATGTATAAGCAAATACCTGGATTCATCTTCTTTGACTGTGGTCTATCGTTGTTGGCCTTGCTTTGTTGCTCAAAACTCATTAATCCTCGTTGAATCGCACCGGAAAAGTCGAACGGAAGTTGGGGGAAGAAGAATGTAATGTTTCAAAATTATTTTTATGGTATAATTGTGAACATCTTTGCTAATTATCAGGGATTATGATTTTGCAATTAACGATTTTAACATTGGCGGTTATATATATATATATATATATATATATATATATATATAGTGTGACGTTCATTGGGGAACAGTGGGGAACCGACTCAAACGAACTCCGATTGGACTAATTCCAGGGGCGTTGGAACCGGCTCGTCGAACCCTGACTAGGATCTCTTAACCCTAAACCCTAAATCATAACCCCTAAACCCTAAATATATTAGGGTTTAGCTTTTATGGTTTAGCACTAGGGTTTAGCTTTAGGGTTTAGGTTTAGGGTTTAGCTTTAGGGTTCAGCTTTAGGGTTTAACTTTAGGTTTAGCCTTTAGAGTTTAGCTTTTAGGGTTTATAGTTTAGATTTTAAGGTTTAGCTTAGGTTTTGGCCTTATTTTTTAGCTTTAGGGTTTAGAGTTTAGGAGTTAGGATTTAGGGTTTAGGGTTAAGAGGTCTTAGTTAGGGTTTGACGAGCAGGTTCCAACGCCGCTGGAATGAGTCCAATCAGAGTTCGTTTGAACTGGTTCCCCGTTGTTCCCCACTTTTTTAGTGTTCCCCAATGAACCTTCCCATATATATATAATAATTTGGTTATGTAAATTAGTTAAGCACGGGGTTTAAATGAGGATGATCTGACGGTTGTGGGTATTGCGTACATATTGTACGATTAAGCCTATTGTACAATAATCGGCCTCTCTCTCTCTCTCTCTCTCTATATATATATATATATATCTATATATTTCCACTAGTTAAAATTTATTTTAACTAACATATATATATATGTATACATATTTATCAAAAGTGTTTTGACTAATCTTTGTAACAAATAAATATATACATATATGAACCTGGTTTCAAAAAAAAAATATACCACGGATTTCCTTCAGTGGTATCAGAGCCGATGCTCACCACATGCAAATCGAAACCGGTCTTTTTCACCACAATAATAAGTCATAAACTTTAAAAGTCTAAAGTTTTTTATTTATTTTTATTTTGGGCAATATATATATTTTGGTCGTATTTTTAATTGTTAATATTTGGTTGACCAAAACTTTTCCAAACAAACCTTTGGTTATATTGAATATGTAAATCGGGCTCGACCTTGTGGTTGTGTTTTATATTTGGTTTTGTTTATGGTTTTGGCACGTTTTGCGGCTCACAGTTGTAATAGATTAGTTTATGGTTTTGACCCATTTTGTGGTTCAAAGTTGTCATAGATAGGGTTTTTGTCTTTATTATGTTTACTTTTTAAATATTGTTGATACGAAGACCCGAAGCAAAACCGAATGCCAATAGGAGTCTTGGAGTTAGTGGGAGTCGCTCAAGACAACAACATGCACTCAAGTCTATCATTTTGGTTGTTTTGTGTGTTGTAACCGTGACCCCTTTGATCTTGCTACTTGGTTCTAGCAAGATCATTACCATGCCGATATGATTTACATATTCATTTTTTCTATTATGGTTGCCTTTAATAAATGTTATTACACATCAACCTAATACCAAAGCGCATTCTTAAAAGCTTTTTGTTTAAATGAAATCGAGAAAAGCAAGTTCTAGCAACTTGTAAATTTTAATAACCACTAGAGTTTTAAAACATGTTTTTCTCACATCTTTAAAACTCATAAACTTAATAGTCTTCACTATTAACTTTAATTGGTTATTTCAAGTCACGACATACTTAGTTTTATAGGTTATCTAAAACTAATTGTCCCGAGAGGTGAAAGGGTCCTTTTGGTATAGTCACGGATTTAATATCTAAATTAAAACCGACTATAACGACCCTATTTGGTAAAAAATTAAATCAATGGTCTATGCCATCCTACCACTAGTAACACTTGGGGCATAATGCGAACCATCAGTGTTAGAGCCTGACGTGAGGTCAAAGTCTCACACAAATTTAATCCAAATACAACTAATTAGCTAGCGGTAAGTGGGTATCGAACACAGGGAGTTTGTGGAATGTATGTTATCTAAGTTTATATCTAACTTGACTAAATTAATCTAATTGCAAATAAAATAAAATTCAAGAGTTGATTTGATTGGATTGGTTTTAAAACTAAAATTAACTAATTAAATTGCAAGAGAAAAGTTTTGGTTGTAAACAATTTAGAGACAAATGATCATCTTCAGTTTCCGGTTTTGCTTTGACATTTGTGCTATCATTCCACTAGAAAGAACTACATAGACATAGTTCATATGTGATTAGTTGCAGTGATGAAAGGGAACTAAGTACTCAAATTCCTAGAACGTGAGGTTGTTACCCGATGATCAATCAACCCTTACCCAAGCTTAACTATACCCATGATATCTCGATTGCCAACGGCACCAAGAACGTATGGTTTCTAATTAGTTTAGCACAAGAATCAACAATTTACTAGCAATCAATCACACACCATAACAAGCAATTCAATAAAGAAAGGAATTGTTATTCTAGAAATACGAAATTCAAGCATAAAGTCTTACAAAACCTTCCACCAAAGATGATCATAGAGTACTTAGCCACTCATGGCTTGAAACAACATCCTAGCAAAAGTATTATTGTTCATCCAGATCAAAGACAATCAACTAATGATTAAGAAAGTGTTCTTTTTGCTCAAGGTCTCCAAAGATGCTCCAAATTCGTGTCTCAAGACAGGTGTAATCGAAAACCCATGATAGAACCATAAAAACCATCATCAAAAGTGATTTTAATGCATAAGTTACATTTTTGGGACAGTCGGCGCCGTAAGCTACAGCGGCGGTCAAAGAGCTTCAAAGTCAACACAGGTCGCCGTAAGCTACGCCAGGCACCGTAGCTTACGACACCTATTATAGCCTTACGGCGGGTGGCTACTGGACTACGGCGACACTTTTCTGGATCATTGAGGGTCGTAACCTACGGCCATTGCCGTAGGCTACGGCGGCAGCTGGAAATTTTCTTCTTGTTTCCTTTGTCATAACTTGATTTCTCCAACTTGTTTCCACCAACTTCTAACTTCTATCCAAGCTTCATAAAACCCGCATTTCAAGCTCTTTAGCACCTGTAACATCAAACATCTTGTGATTACCAAATTCAAGCTAATAACCGGACAAAGTATGGGATTTTAGTCTATTTAAAGGCACTTAAGGGTTGTCCTACGGACCACCCGTCACATCCCCACACTTACTCGTTGATTGTCCCGAGCAACCCATTCAAAAACTATTTCATACCACAAGCGATCAATCATGCAAATCAAGCTACATGTGCCGTCCTTCTACTAACTTTCAATCATACCACAAGACACATCCCTCACAACACTCTCGGTGACAAGAAATATTAGCACATAATGGTAAACCACTCAATGCGTGTGTGTGTGTGTGCGACAATAAGCTTGTATAAGAATCAAGTCTTCTCCTATCAAATATCTAGCATGCTTATGAATCAAAGGAACTTACGGGTTGTAACAGGGCTAGGTGCAAAGGTAGGAAATGGTGGAATACATATGAAAGAGCTAATTGATTTAACCCGGTTTTTATTTCTACTACTAAACAAAGCAAACATCAACTATATACACAACTTCATCAACATTTTCAACTACTATTGCAACTAAATCCTTCTTTTTGTATTTTTCTCATATTTTTTTTTCTCTTTTTTTTCTTTCTTCTTTTTTTTTTAATTGTAGAACTCAACAATATATACAAGAACATCAACAATCACAAACTAAATTCCTTAACCGGGTCGTCTCAATAGGTAAAGTTTTTGTAAGAAGTAGGTTTGGGTCACAACCGAATGGTATAAGGCTCAAACATGGCTTTCTAAAGACCAAACCCCCACCCCTCACAATACCAAGATCATATATGTAACGTATGAGGTCCAACCCCCAATTCCCACACTCTCACACATCTAGACGAGGCTACCTAAAAGTCCCCTATCATTTTCAAAAGCATGCTAACTCTAGGATTTAACAAGAATTCATACACAAGTTCTATTAACACACGACACACACCGCCACTCAAACAAAGAAATATCTATAACAATCATATGTGGCTCAAATTCTCACCAAGTAAAGACTAGGAATGGGTGTCGATGTGTCAAGCGGGACAAAATCAAGCTTTCAAATTTTGACAATTTTCGCTTGGATTTACACAAATTTTAAATTCTCAAAAATTTCCCCCATCCCCACACTTGGGATACATTGTCCCAATGTATGGCTTTGAGGGAAAGATCGCTTTTAACCAACAACATTAGCTTTCGCTAATATTCTCAAATCCCAACTTTCTTTTTGTATATTTTTTATTTTTTTATGAAAATTCAAACACACCACCGCTAACACGTCCCAACAAAAACACATCAACATCAAAACACAACCCTACCTCCCAACCATAAACATAAACATATGAGATAAAAATATACACAAAATGTACAAAGGAGCAAGATACGACCTGGCTAGTAGTACTTCGGCTGTGGAGGCCCGAAGATGGATGTCATCATATCATTCCACTCGCCAAAGCCAAATGCTCCGCTGCTACTGCTACTACCTTGATCACCACTTGGATTCGCCTGCTGATAACTCATTGCGTATGGATCCACCCATTGAGAATGGTGCAATGGTGGGGTGGGATACGACACACTACCGTCATAGGGTGGTAATGTGGTATAATCCACAACTGGCGGGTCCGCTTCGAGTGGTTGACCCGCATGCCACTGATCGTGCAAGCGTCTTTGGCGGTCGTCTAGGTAGCGATTGTTCACTTCTTCCTCATGGGCGTACATGTGAGCTCGATTCCATTGCTCGTTTCTGTCGTAGCTCTGTTTGAGAGCTCTTTCCATACTAGCACCCATAAAAGTTTGTTGATCAAAGAGCATTTGGTTTGGTTCAGTCCATTTGCCAAAAGTGGGGGGCGCCTTTGTTCAATAATTTGGCCCATATTCCCCGAATGAGCCCAATAGGGATCATAGGCCTGTTGTGCATAATCGAATGCACTCCCCACATAACCAGATTGTGCACCTGCTCCTTGAACTCCACCTGGGCCAGCGCCCCCTATCTGTGCATCAACCATGAACGTATCTTCACGGTAGTCGTCATCACCACTAACTTCTTCATCAGTCATTTCGGGCTCATCAGCCTCGTCCGGTCGTAATGGTCTCGCATCTGCTTTAATAACTCTCCATCTTCTCCCGTCTGTCTTCAGCTTATGATACCTTTCCGATTCCTTATACTCCCAACCTGGCCCCAGATTCTTTAGGTCAAACGGCTTAAACCTCTTTTAAGAACCTTTTTCATCGCCTTTAATTGCCCCATATTTCTTCAACAACGCCGTGATCAAACGGAAATGAGGCACAATTTTTCTTTCCCCACTATTCCGGCTCAACCAAATGTTGTTCAATACTAGAAATCGGAAGGGAACCTTGGGAGAACCATGCATCATCATATACAAGATCGGCACCTCTTGAAATCAAACCTCCATCTTGTCACCCCGCCTCGGGATTACATTGTGCGTGCATAAAACCAACAACAACTTCGCCTCCATTCTCAAATTTCGTCTATACAATTTACCATGTGTCGTACCCGGAAGAAAGAGATAATCCAACATTTGTTGCCATTGAGGATGCTTGTCAGGTTCGAAGTAGAGATCCTTAAGGCTTGGGTAGATGTTTTGACCGGTTGATAGGTCGTCAAACTTTTCTATTCGGCGCAATGAATCATAAGACATTTCGACCTTTACCCCATTACACCATCCAACGAGCTTCATCTTTTGCGGGGCCTTAAACGGGGGACATTCGAGTGAAGCCATCCACTCTTGAATCTGAGTATCATACATCTTCTTCACCTCGCCATCATAACACTTCAAAGCTGCCCCCCCAACCCAATTCCTTAAACTTTGCCGTTATCCCAAACGGCCCAAAATCAGCTTCCCGAATCTCCTTTTCACAAATAAATGCCTCAGCCCTTTGCTTCAACTTGTTCATTTGTTCGTGAAACAAGTCCTCTTTTCATTCCGCGGGTTGGTCTAGTAATGAACCGGGTGTCCAATCCGGTTTCGGACCCCTTGGAGGCGTATCCTCCTCCGAATCTGGGTCACCAACCCGTGTCAATCTCCTCCTCTTTGGTTGATCCTCTTCCCCTTGAGGTTGGTTAGACGAACTTGCAACCGCTTTACCCTTTGTTTTCACCATGCCTACACACATTCATAAACCACACAAAACATTTCAAGTTAGTTCAACTCCAAAATCTTCCCCACACTTGCTTTATGTTATGGGTATAAATGTATAAACACCGAAAATTCATCCTTTCAAACAAAAATTCGGCATAATGTCTTTACAAATCAGAATTTTTCAGAAAAAAATTTTACTAGACATCAAATACATTCAATGGTTCAACAATATCTAATCATCTATCACATACAAGCAAGTGTGTAAGCAAAAACATAATGAAAACTTACAAACCTCAATGTACTTCAAAGAATGACAAGAAATTGCATACCTTAGTGTTGTAGAAGATGAGAATAACAAACTCTTCAAGTTCACACAAAAAACCCACTAAAACCCCAAAAATTTCAGCCCCCCTATGCTTAAATCCGACCCCAAAACGACAGTATCGTTGAAATACTAGAGCAAATCTGGCTTCCTTGTAAAATTTCACCCAAAATGGACTCAAGAATCATCAAAATCGGACCAGATATGAGGGAGATATGAAGGTTTGAAGTTTTGGGTTTTAGGGTTCTAGAGAAAGATGGAGAAGAAGAATAAGAAAGATGAATGTGTGGCTAGGGTGATAGATCGATTATGTGTGGTTGGGGATTATTGTTGTTTTTGTTTTTATTAAAATGGGTATTATTATTATTATATATTTTCGGTTTTTTTTATATGTAACCGACATCTGAAGGACCATTCATGTTCACTAGGTGTCGTAGCCTACGGCACCTGCCGTAGGTTACGGCGATATCTGGGTGCCAAAAGTGTGCCGTAGGTCAGTACCTGAATGCCGTAAGGCCTTTTTTTGTTGCTGGCCGCCGTAAGCTACGCCCCCCCCCCCCCCCCCCCACCGTAGCTTACGGCGAGCACTGGCAAGGGGGGGCGACCAAAAACCTTTTTATCTTGAAAACTTTTATGTTTGTTTGTTTGTTTTTTTAACTTTTCCAAATTTTTTAATTTTTATGGTTTTTCTAACTTTTTGAAAACATGAAAATTATCACCCTACCCCCCATTAAAAACCCATGTTGTCCTCAACACTATGTTCGGGAAATTCGTATGAATTTCCCCACACTTGTTTCGAACACAAGTTTCAAACGGCCTTTATTCAAACCAACACAGCTAAACTAAATATGTACAAACACCAAACCTGGGCCTCTCATGCTTCTTCGTCATCCAATGGGCGTAAAATGTAACCCACTTTGTCAAGCTCGAGATTGTTGATGTCGTTGCCTTCCAAATACGGTTTGAGCCGATGCACGTTCACCGTTTGTTGCTTATTTGTTTGTTCATCTTGTATATCGACATCTCCAAATCTTCCCACTCTTCGGATAACGTAAGGACCCATCCATTTGCTCTTGAGTTTTCCCGCGAACATCTTCAACCTTGAATTATACAACCACACCTTTTAACCCACTTCGAAAGTCTTTTTCCTTAGCTTTGCATCATGAACTTTCTTCAGTTTGTCTTTGTATGCGGAAGCACATTCGTAGGCTTCATCTCTAATTTCCTCAATCTCATTCAATTGCAACTTCCTTACTCGATCCGCTTCGTCATAATCCGCATTAACAGTTTTGATGGCCCAATGCGCTCGATGTGCTAACTCCATTGGTAGATGGCACCCCTTCCCATACACCATCCGATAAGGGGTGGTACCAATTGGAGTTTTGTAGGCCCTCCGATATGCCCACAATTCATCATCAAGTTTACTTGACCAATCTTTTCTATCTGTTCTTACCGTCTTCATGAGAATCTCTTTAATTAGACTGTTGGACACTTCAACTTGTCCACTTGTTTGCGGATGGTACGGTGTGGCCACGCGGTGGTTCACATTATATCTTTTTAACAATTTCCCAAAATTAAAATTTTTGAAATGTGAACCGTCATCACTTATTATCACCCTTGGCACACCGAATCGAGCGAATATGTTGGATTGCACATGATCATTGGTCCTTGTAGCGATAGCTTCTATCCACTTCGTCACATAATCTACCACAACCAATATGTACAAGAACCCATTCGAGTTAGAAAACGGACCCATGAAATCTATTACCCAAACATCAAACACCTCAACCACCAAAATTGGTTGTAAAGGCATTTCATCCCGCTTTGATATGCTTCCAACTTTTTGACAGTTTATGCAATTCCGGGCAAACTCGCAAGAATCTTTGAAAATTGTGGGCCAATAAAACCCACATGATAACACCCGGTAACCCGTCTTGTTCCCACTAAAATGCCCTCCACATGCAGATGAATGAGCATGGGTTAGAATCTCTAAAACGTCAGTTTCGGGAACACACTTTCTTATCACTTGATCGGGTCCGATTTTGAACAAATCCGGTTCATCCTAAATATATTGTTTAACTTGACTCAAAAATTGTTTTCCTCTCTTCTTCGTCCAATGATTCAGAATTGTACCCTTGGCCAAGTAGTTCACATAGTGGGCATACCAAGGTGCAACAAAAGTAGACACGGCTAACAACTGCTCATCAGGAAACCGTTCGTTAATCTCACTCGGGTCATCAACACCTTCCAACGGGATCCGGGACAAGTGATCCGCAACAACATTTTCACACCCCTTTTTGTCCCGAATCTCTAGATCGAACTCTAGCAACAGAAGCACCCAACGAATCAACCGTGGCTTTGCATCCTTCTTTTCCATTAACTATCGAACCACACTATGATCCGAATACACGATCACCTTGCTCCCCCAAATGTATGATCTAAACTTGTCCAAGGCATACACCACCGCTAATAATTCTTTCTCGGTTGTGGTGTAATTCAGTTGCACCTCGGACAAAGTTTTACTTGCATAATAGATTACCACCGGCTTCTTATCAACTCTTTGACCCAAAACCACTCCAATGGTCGTGTCGCTAGCATCACACATAATTTCAAACGGCTTCGACCAATCCGGTGGTTGCAAGATAGTAGCCTTCACCAACTGTTCCTTCAACATATGAAACGCTTGCAAACATTCGTCAGTAAAATCAAATGGAACATCTTTCAATAATAAATTACATAAAGGTTTTGTAATTACACTAAAACCCTTAATAAACCTTCTATAGAATCCTACGTGTCCCAAAAATGATCTCACCCCCTTAACATTCTTTGGTGGGGGTAGAGATGAAATTACCCGAATTTTTGCTTTGTCTACCTCCATTCCCCGGTCCGATATCACGTGTCCTAACACAATACCCTCTTGCACCATAAAATGACTTTTCTCCCAACTAAGCACTAAATTTTTCTCAATACATCGTTTTAAAACTTTTTGTAATTCATTGAGACACGATTCAAAACTAGTGCCAAAAATAGAGAAGTCATCCATAAACACTTCAAGCGACTCTCCAACCATGTCCGAGAAGATACTCATCATACATCGTTGGAAAGTTTCCGGTGCATTACACAAGTCAAATGGCATTCGCCGAAAGGCAAAGGTGCCATATGGACAAGTGAAGGTGGTCTTGTGTTGGTCATCCGAGTGTATTGCTATTTGGTTATATCCCGAATACCCATCCAAAAAACAGTAGTATTTTTTACCGGAAAGTTTTTCAATTATTTGATCGATGAAGGGTAACGGGAAATGGTCTTTAGAGGTAGCGGCGTTTAGTTTTCTATAATCAATACAAACTCGCCACCCGGTTACCGGGCGGGTGGCGATCTGCTCATCGTGTTCATCTTTTATTACCTGGATGCCGGATTTTTTAGGTACTACCTGAGTCGGACTTACCCACGCACTGTCCGAAATGGGATAAATGATCCCCGCATCCAACCACTTGATCACTTCTTTCTTGACCACTTCTCTTAAGTTCGGGTTCAACCTTCTTTGTGTTTCACGGGTTGGCTTCGCATCTTCGCTTGTAATGATTTTATGCATTACAATGGATGGACTAATACCTTTCAAGTCGGCTATCGTCCATCCAATTTCCGCCTTATTAGCCTTTAAAACCCGTATCAAATCCTCTTCTTGAGCTACCGCCAAATTAGAAACAATGATCACCGGTAAGGTGTCATTCTCCCCCAATAATACATACTTTAAATGCCTCAGTAGCTCTTTCAATTCCACGCTTGGTGGACACTCCAACGAAGGTTTTGTACCCGAATCAATTCCCACCAGTAAAGTATCCGTTTGGTGGGTCCATGGCGGTCTTCCTTCTTTCACCGCAAGAGCCTCTTGCTCCTTCTCCTCCTTTTCCAACTCACATGCATGCACTTGCAAAGACACATCACAAACACAAGAACCCAAAATCTCTTCCTCGAACTCCTTTGGGTCGTATCCATGTATGAAATCTGCTAGAAAACACTCATCACCATAAACATTAGTACCATTAGTAAAAACATTTAATCTCATTTTCCTATTACCGAATGTCATGTCGACCGTACCATATCGACAATCAATAACGGCATGTGCGGTGTTCAAAATTGGCCGACCCAAGATAACATTTTTTTGTTGAATTGGGTCCGCGGATGAGTAATCTAGCATAAGAAAGTCCACGGGATAATAAAACTCATCAACGTTAACTATCACATCCCGTACAATACCCCGAGGGAGTTTCTGAGACAAATCGGCTAATACCACCGTTGTCTCAACCCGTTTCAATGGACTAAAATCGTATTGGTCATATAACCCCCCCGGTAGGATACTTACTCCGGTTCCAAGATCCAATAACGCCCTTGTAGTTTGGAAATTTCCTACTTGAATGTTTATGAGAGGCGTTCCCGGATCTTGTAGCTTAGGAGGAAGATCTCCTTTCAAAACCGCGCTTACCCGCTCCGTCAAGTCAACCAATTTAGGCACTTTTTGTTGCCTCTTTTGGGTACATAATTCCTTTAAAAACTTGGCGTAAGCGGGTACCTGTTTTATTGCTTCAAGTAAAGGAAGATTGATTTTAACTTGTTTGAAAACCTCCCACATTTCTTCTTTTTGAGGACCCCGTTTTGAAATGAAATTTTTCTTACCCGGATCTAATAAAGCCGAGGGAAATGGTACTTGACTAGATCCCTCATCCTCATTTTTCTTTTCGTTTTCTTTATTAATTTCGGGTTTTCAAAATTGGTTTTTTTAGAAGAAATAATAGTTGGTTCATTTTCTTCCTCACTATCTTGACCCGTTATGTCTTCAACCACCCCCTCAACCAGATCCGGTGAAGGATTGGTTTTGTACTCATTCCCACTTCTCAAAACACTTACATGATGAATATTAACATTATTACCTGTAGAAGTATTATGAGACGGGTTTACCTTAGTGTCGCTTGGTAATTGACATTTGCTTTTCTTCAAGTCCGACACTTCAGTTGCGAGTTGACCCATTTGGGTGGTCAAAGTTTGAATTGCTTTGTCTCGGGCCTCATCATTTTGTATGCGAGCATCATCCATTTGGTTCCTCTTTTGCATCCCTGCTTGCATGCTTTTTAACATTTCCATCATCTCGTTTCCACCCGAAGACCCCCTTGTTCTTGACCCGTTTGATATTGTTTTTGGTATCCTTGATTGTTCCCACCTCTATATCCACTTTGATTGTTGTAAGGTTGGCGTGAACCAAAGTTTCCTTGGCTACCTTGAAAGTTCGGGTTAGCTTGATTTGAAGGGTTCCCATACCGAAAATTTGGGTGGTTCCTCAACCCGGGGTAGTAAGTGTTAGAATTCGTCTTGTAGTTCCTACCACCCCCTCCTTGACCTTGTACCGCATGAACTTCTTCATATTTCCCTTCCACCATTCCTTGGCAATTTTTAGCCGCATGACCTATTTCATTGCAAATAGCACAAATATCATAAATTTGATTAGAGGTTTGAACATTACCATCATCAACCGCATGCACTTGTGTTCGGGTAACGGCCGGTCGTGCTCTCCTTGATGCTTGAGCTTTCCTCTTTGATGTAATTGACATTTGCTCCAAGAACTCCCAATCATCTTGCTCATAATTTGTACCAAAAGTGCCACAGGTAATAGACATTAAGTCTCGAGCACCTTTGGCACTCAACCCCTCATGGAAAGCGTTCATCAATTCCCAAAGTTCAATCCCATGGTGAGGGCAATTCTTGATCATCATGTTGAAACGCTCAAAGGCCTCATGAAACATCTCATCTTGTTGTTGTTGAAAACTCCTCAATCCCTTCCAAGCATCATTGGTCTCTTGAGCGGTGTAAAATTCATCTAGAAATATTTGTTGCATTTCTGCCCAAGTGTAAATAGATGCTGAAGGCAAAGTGTAGAACCACTTCTTTGCCTTGTCTTCTAGAGAAAATTGGAATAATACCAATTTGACATCGTCATCCGAAAATCCTTGACTCCCAAATGTGTTGCAAATCGAGTCATAAGCTTCCAAGTGAAAATAAGGTTCCTCTGTTGCTAGACCCTTACACTTCGGCAAACTTTGCAATGAATTAGTTCTCACTTCAAAGGTCCTCCCTTGATCATTGTGAGGAATAACTACCGGTGAAGGATTGTGAGTGATTACCGGCCTAAAATGTGCTTCAATGCCTCTAACATGTTCTCTAAGATGCCTTCTTGGCACACCCAACCGAACCCTTGGTCGAATAGGACCCATTGGCCTTTGTGTCACACCCTGGCTTTTGTGGAAGCTTGGGTTTATTTGGTGTGACTTCTTAATACCATAGCACAATCATAACAATGCTATATGAAAATAAAACACATGATAGTCATCTATTCATTACGTTTTAAAAGTTACCACAACACTATTGTTTTAAAAGTCGACACATAAAACAAGTTATAACCATTACATATTAAAACGTGTTCACATGACGCCACAAAAGACTTGAAATAGAAACCATGGTTTAGATACGCGTAACCCGTCCAGGCAAGGGTCACACCTCCTAAACCCGGATGACATCATTATTCATTACGCAGCTCGACATGATTGCTCACACCGCCAGATCCACTAATTTCCTGAAATACATGTAGTTTGAAAAATCAACAAAAGTTGAGCGAGTTCATGTGTAAGTGAGTATGTATAAACCTTTAAAATGTCTGTATAAGTAAAAGTCCCTGGTATGTAGCAATTAAGGAAAAACTGATCACCAATGGGTTGCAAAGCCAATGGTATGTGTGAAAATGGTGAAGGAAGACTCAAACCTAGCAAATTTGTCTCCGGTATGAAGACACAGTCACCACTATGGGCCGCCCCGGCCTCACGGGTGTGGGCTCGCTACACCCAAATAGATCTATCACTCGTGTCCCTTGGTCCTACAATGAGGATTAATGGCCTTAAGTGTTGTGCCCACCACTCACATGATCGCGTAGTAAAAACCCTCCTTAAGCTAACCATACCATATAAATAAATGTCTGTAATAATTGTAACATGTATTTCAACCCCGAAGTATAAAACTGAAAACAGTTAAGAGAAAAGGGGGACATGAACTCACAGAAGTGTGTATCCTGCAACGTCAACCTCAAACTCGATCTGCTGCGCGACGACCTGCACGTACTAATGTCTATTAGACGAACGGGCCGTGCCTTGGCTTAGGGTTTAGTGTTTTGAGTTGCGTTACTGTGATATTATACTTGTCAAAATAATAATAATTATTTTAACTTAACTTTAGTCTTTAGGAAAAATAGTTAGGCAACTATTTCGTATCTACACTTCTCAAGTATTTATATGTGTATTTTCCTTCCCTAGGATGGGGGTATTTATACATGTACACTTGTATTTTCCGAAAAGTATATCTTAAGTCCCACTTAGAAAAATACATTCAACATATTTATCGAAATCCATATAACCCAAAATATATATATTTTTCTCAAAAATAATATATTTTCATATTGTGTAACCATTTAATATTTACCCCAAAATAAATAATATAATCACACAAGTGTTTTACTATCAAATATATATTTTAAATATATATTTATTCGCTTTTATTTTAGAAAACCCACCTCCGATACTTTGGAGTTTTGTAATAAATTTTATGGCGAAGTTTACTTCCGAAAAACAAGTCAATATATTTTGTAATTACTTGTTAGAAAATAATTTTTCTAAGTCTAGAGATTTTTGGAAAATTTTACCAGAGTTTCCCCTAAAACGGGAGTGCCCATGCTTACTAGCATATCGTTTTCTTTTCAAAATCAATCAACAAACAATCTTTTAAACAACTTTACATCATTAAGAGCAAAATATACGTGATACATAATAATCATGAACTTGATATTTCCCGAAAACACGTAGTAACTTAGTGAAGCCTTTAGTAGGCTTAGTTACCTTCCAAAGTGTATTTATTTCGTTAAAAATCACTTTCTTAAACGAGTTACGTTTTCACAACTTGTAATCAATATTTACAAAAATTAACTTCTTGAACTCTTCTTGTAAATAAATGTTTTTACATTTATTTTATTTATAAAAATAATGTAAATTTATGTAAAGTTATGATTTTTCCAAAAAACCGCTTTTCTAACTTGGTTTACTTATAAAAAGCTTCTAGTAAACTTGAATCAACATGATCACCAATCTACTAGTTCACTTATATTTTAGAAAAAAGCTATTTTTATTCAAGTTCATGACTAAACTAGGAGGTGGTTATTTATGTAATATATAACCATTCTCTAATCTTGTTAAATCATATTTATAGATATTATTTAACAAGATTCATAAGGTGATTATCATCACACATCCAATAATCATCATAAAAATAACATCATACTAATAACAACATCCTACTAGACATATTTTATTTTCAAGTAAACTTTTATGTTCATGATTCTTGTTTAACATCTTTTTGTATTCTTGTTCTTTAATAATATCATCATACTACATATTTTGACTAAGAACAAGATGAAACAAGGTGTAAAGAGACTTACTACTAGCACAAGGCTAGGGTAGAATTTCTAGTGCAAAGATGACGAGAAAAGATTATGAAAAAGACTAGAACAAAGCTCCTTTGAATGCTCTTCAACTTGCAACCTCCATGGATCACCTTCAAGGTTTGAATGGAATCTTGATATTGATGAAGATGATGATGTTAAGTGGTGGTGAGGGTGGCGGTTTTGGGGTGACCGAAAATGAGAGAGAGAGTGAGGAGTGTAATCTTTGAAGTGATGATGATAATCCATGAGCCATGCTTCTTATAAGATGTTTCACATATTTTGGTTAGATTAGCAAGCAACATATCCATTATAAAATACAACAAATCAAGAAGGCATGGTGTGGAGATGTGGTGGGTCCACATGGGACCGAAAATTCGGTTGGGGGGGGGGGGGGTTTGTTTGCAAATTTTTCAACTAAATGGTAAATGGTAGTTAGATTGTAAGTAACTTGAAGTTATATGTTAGTTATAAGGTTTTTAGTGGGTGTTATGGCAAACAGGAATCATGACTAGCCAAAAATAATAAAACAAAGTATTTGACAAAAATTTAGTGTCCCGGGTAATGTCCGGTTGTCCGTTTAGACACCGTTCCGTTAAAGTGTTTAACTAATCCGAAAAATGTCTTTCATATATATTTTGTAACACAAATTATTCCCGGCAGTTAGGAATGTATACAGGTCCATTCTGCCATGTTTTTGCACTTTACTAGTAATTTAAAATGCTGAATTTTATAAAAGAATGCAGAATTCTGCATTTAAAGTGTGTTTTTGGCACTTCCCGGCACTGTAACTATCACCTAGTGACGCGGTTTTAAGGTCCTCACTTCCCTACACTCTATACTAGTATAGTGCCCTGTCCCTGACTCATACTGGTCTCAATAACATTGTCTGTCTAAGTGCTGGCATTGTCAGCATGTTTCGGAATTATCCGTTCAGTGTGCTAACTGTGTTGTGTGCATCAAGTATGTCACTAAAGTTTGTGTGTAATAAATGGAGTGACTGTATAAAATATGATGCATGTGTATGTATGATATAAAAATCATAAAGCAGTTTAAATTGTCAGTTGTAATCAAGCACAGTCATTAAGCACATAATTAAAATTAATTAATTGTACAGTACCTGTAATTGTGAGGGTTGTCACATTCTCCCCCCGTTAAGAAAATTTCGTCCCGAAATTTTAGGTTCTGCTTCTAGTTTTAGGGGTCTTGGGGAATAAATGTGGGTACTTGGCCTTCATACGATCCTCACGTTCCCACGTGAATTCTGGGCCGTGTCGTGCATTCCATAGAACTTTGACGAGTTTGACACTACTCCGGCGTGTCTTGTTAATCTTCCAATCAGTGACCTCAACAGGTTCTTTAAAAAGGTGGAGTGTGTCGTCGATATGAACCTCGTCAGCAGGAATGTCAACTGTCTCTTGAGTTGGACTCTTTTTCAGGTTCGATACATGGAATGTATCATGAACGCCATTAAGTTCAGCAAGTAAGTCTAATTTGTATGCTAAAAGCCCAATCCTTTGCAGGATTCTGAAAGGGCCAATGTAACGCGGATTCAACTTCCCACGCTTCCCAAAGCGTGCCACACCCTTCCAGGGTGAAACCTTTAACAAAACCATATCCCCAACTTGAAACTCCAAAGGTTTCCTCCTTTGGTTTGCGTAGCCTTTCTGTCTGTTACGAGCCGCCTTGATGCGCTCTCGGATCTGTGCAATCTTGTTTGTCATCTCTTGGACCAATTCCGGCCCAACCAGCTGTCTATCACCGGCATCAGCCCAGCATAGCGGTGATCGGCACTTACGTCCGTAAAGAGCTTCAAATGGTGCGGCTCTAATGCTAGTGTGGTAGCTGTTGTTGTACTAAAATTCGACCAATGGTAAGTGATTGTCCCAGCTACCACCTAGGTCCATTACACATGCTCTCAGCATATCTTCCAATGTCTGAATAGTTCTCTCACTCTGGCCATCAGTTTGTGGGTGAAATGCAGTGCTTAGATTCAACTACGAGACAAAAGCTTCTTGGAAGGATTGCCAAATCCTTGATACAAATCTCCCATCTCTATCTGAGATGATTGAGAGAGGCACTCCATGACGTGCGACAATCTCCCTCATGTATATTTCAGCAAGTTTGCTCGTGTTGTATTTCTCTTTGATCGGCAAGAAGTGTGCAGACTTTGTTAGACGGTCTACTATTACCCAATTTGTATCATGGCCCTTGGGTGTCTTTTGAAATTTCGTTATGAAGTCCATGGAAATATGTTCCCATTTCCATTTGGGTATTTCAGGTTGCTGCAGAAGACCTGAAGGCTTTTGGTATTCGACCTTTACCTTGGCGCATGTTAAGCACTTGCTAACATATACCACAACATCGCATTTCATCCTTGGCCACCAATAGAAATCCTTAAGATCTTGGTACATCTTATCCGCCCCTGGATGAATCGAGTACCGAGATTTGTGAGCTTCATCAAAAATAACCTTTCTCAAACCACCAAACAAAGGAACCCAAATTCGTTTCATGAAGTATAAAGTTCCTTCCTCGCTTGGTACCAACTGCTTCTCCATCCCACGGAGATACTCGCCCTCAATGTTCCTTTCTTTCAAAGCTTCTTTCTGCGCGGCACGAATGCGCAAAGAGAGGTCTGTCCGGACAATCATTTCCAAAGCCCTAACCCTTATGGGCTTAATCCTTTCTTTTCGACTCAGGGCATCGGCGACCACATTCGCCTTCCCTGGGTGATACTTGATCTCGCAATCATAATCATTCAACAGTTCTACCCAGCGCCTTTGCCTCATGTTAAGCTCTTTCTGATTGAATATGTGCTGCAGGCTCTTGTGATCCGTGAAGATTGTACATCGCGTACCATACAAATAATGTCGCCAGATCTTCAATGCAAACACCACTGCGCCCAATTCCAAATCATGGGTGGTGTAATTTTTCTCGTGAATCTTCAGCTGTCGTGACGCATATGCTATAACTTTCTGGCACTGCATCACCACGCAACCCAATCCTTGACGCGAGACGTCACAATATACCACGAAGTCGTCCGTTCCTTCGGGTAGCGATAAGATCGGTGCGTCACAAAGTTTGTTTTTCAACAACTGAAACGCTTCTTCTTGTTTGTCACCCCAATCGAACTTCTTGTCTTTCTGTGTGAGTGCGGTCAGGGGTTGAGCTATTTTTGAGAAATCCTCAATGAACCTTCGATAATAACCAGCCAAACCTAAGAACTGTCGGATCTCGGTTGGCGTCTTTGGGGTCTCCCAATCCTTGATTGCCTCGATCTTTGTGGGATCAACATGAATTCCATTTCCATTTACCACATGACCAAGAAACTGGACTTCGCGTAGCCAAAACTCACACTTCGAGAACTTAGCGTACAACTTCTCCTTTTTAAGTAGCTCTAAAATAGCTCTTAAGTGCTGTTCGTGCTCGTCCTTCGTCTTTGAGTAGATTAGAATGTCATCAATAAACACGATCACAAACTTATCCAAGTACGGCTTGCAGACTCGGTTCATCAGGACCATGAAAACTGCCGGTGCGTTTGTCAATCCAAACAGCATAACCAGGAACTCGTAATGTCCATAACGAGTCCTAAAGGCCGTCTTCGGGATACTTTCCACTTATATCCTTAGTTGATGGCATCCTGAGAGAAGATCGATCTTTGAATAGAAACTTGAACCTTACAGCTGATCAAATAGGTCATCAATCATTGGCAAAGGATATCTGTTCTTGATAGTCAACTTATTTAGCTCGCGGTAGTCTATACACATACGAAAACTACCACCCTTCTTCTTAACGAACAGAACTGGAGCTCCCCAAGGTGAGAAGCTTGGTCTGATGAATCCTTTGTCCAACAGCTCCTGGAGTTGCGTTGATAACTCCTGCATCTCCGACGGTGCAAGTCTATAGGGTGCCTTGGCTACAGGCGCGGCGCCTGGAACCAAGTCAATGTGGAACTCGACTTGTCGCTGTGGCGGCAATCCTGTCAAGTCTTCTGGAAAGACTTCAGGATATTCCCTCACGATCGGAATGTCTTCTACCTTAAGCTCCGCGGCTTCTTTATCCACGATGTGTGCCAAGAATGCAACACATCCCTTCTGTAAACACTTTCTAGCCTTCAGACAGCTAATAATTCTCAGTGGCGTATCACGCTTCTCTCCGTGCACTACGATCGTTTCTTCATCCGTCATAGGGATGCGGATGGTCTTCTCGTGACAAACGATCTCGGCCTTGTTGCTCGATAACCAATCCATCCCCACTACCACGTCGAAGCTTCCCAACTCGACTGGCAGTAGGTCTAGCGTAAATTCGTGCCCTCCCAGTTCTATCGCGCATCCTCTGATGACTTCTCCCGTTTCAATTAGTTTCCCATTCGCCAATTCGATCGAGTACGGAACGTCTAACTTACTAGTGGCCAACCTAAGTATATTCTTAAATTCTAACGATACGAAACTATAATCGGCACCAGTATCAAAACGAACAGATGCAAAGCGTTGGTTTATAGGGAATGTACCGGTGACAACATTTGGATCCTGGCGCGCTTCCCTCGCACCAATGTTAAAGACTCGGCCTTGCGCCTGATTTAGTTTTGGACATTCCCTTTTGAAGTGCCCAACGTCTCCACAGTTGAAGCATCCTGGCCCTCGGCCATTCCCCTTACCATTCCCGCCTTGATTTCCGTTTGTTCCCCAGTTACCAGCTTGATTTGCGACATTCCCACGATTACCATTTCCTCCATTATTCCCTTGCGGCCGGTTTCCATTACCACGGTTGTTGTTATTGAAAACCCCTTTGGCCACCCTGGCTTGATCCAACCCAACATGTCTCCTTTGAATGGCCCGTCTTCCCGCAAGATTCGCATTTTCTGAGTCGGCACGGGTCGGGGTGATGGAACTGGCATGTACCACACTTGGGCAGAGTGCCCATGTAACCCTTCCCTTTGTTTTCGACACCGGTTGCGGCTCTGGCCTGTGTGCTTGACTCACCATTCTTGCTCACATTGTTAGTACCTTGTTTGAAGTTGGAAAATTTTCGTTTGTTTTCACCAGATGACTCCGTATGAGACTCCTTCTTCTTTGGTTCGGAAACTGAGAACTTGTTCAACCTAATGGCCTCCTCAGTAAGCGCCACACTAAGGTCGATCGCTTCCGTAATCGTTGTCGGCTTGGATGTGGTAACCATACTCATGATTTGGGGTGCCAATCCCCAGATGAATCTCTCAACACGTTTAAACTCGGGCGTGACCATATACGGTACTACAAGAGACAAATCGTGAAACCTTTGAACATATTCTGCAATCTTGGGACCTTCCATTCTTAGGTGCCAGAACTCAGTCTCTAGCTTCTGTATTTCAGCTCGCGAGCAGTACTTCTTTCTCATTAGTTCTTTCAGCTCATTCCAGGTTAACGCATAAGCAGCCGCTTCTCCTAACGTTTGCACTTGTAGATTCCACCACGATAGGGCACCATCCAGAAACAGTCCTGAGATGTAGGTCACTTGTTGCTCGGGAGCGCATTTGCTCATTCTTAGGATAGAATCTGTCTTTTCAGCCCACCAAACAAACGCAACAGCACCTCCAGTGCCGTTGAAATTCACGGGCTTACAGTCGAGGAATTGCTTGTAGGTGCACCCTGCACATACGTTAGATTTTACAAATGGTATCAGCGGTCGTGCTATAAATATCCAAATGTATTGTAATATGTCTCAAACGACTTGGACATTACCATTGGGTGGATTGTTATTGCCGTTGTTGTTCGAGAAACTCCCGCTTGTTCCTTGGGAGGCAGCATACTGTGCTATAGCCGCGGTGATTATCCCTTGGAGTTCCGCCTGGTTAGTAGGCATGCGTACTTCGCGTCTAGGAGGCATCTTCTAAAAGATGATCACGTTGGTCAGGTCATAGTAAGTATAATAAATACACATATACAGTAGCATCCATCAAGCACATAACATCTCATGTTATAAATTAAAACATATAACTCAACAAAGCATGTAGTGAGAACGTTGCCATTGAGATTTTCATTAATCACGACCACCATATTGTTTTACAAGTTTTGTAATACATCATACATCCAAATGATATCAACGGGTCACATCGACCTCAAAAATACAAGTCAAACTATAACTATCATATACAAAAAGTGTGGTCTCTTCAAAAGTCTTCGTAAGCTGGCTCAATCGCGACTTTCTCACCAAAATGAACTACGTGCATCAAACCAAAATGCCTATGCTGATGGCGGAGGAGGAGGAAAATGAGAGAAAAGCAAGCAACGCATGAGTAACCAGTCCTCCTTTAAGGCACGACAGACGCGCAGCAAATATGCAATCTGCTGCTCAGATGTCAAGAAACGAACATCTGAATCGGGGGAAAGCGGACGAGGAGTGTGTGGTGCAGCATAAGGGGTCTGAGGACGTAGAGCTCGCTCTAACTCCTGGATACGATGACTCTGCGCGTCCTGCTGCAGCTGAAGGGAGATGAGTATGTCCTCTGTGGAATACCCGGCATGAAATGGGTGATTAGGATCTGATATTGGGATAACATGGGGCGATGACCATAGAAATGGCTCGCCCATCGGATGTGACAACCGGTAATTAACGCCTCTTAATTACGTGATTAACAAATGTTTAGGCGATAATAAATAGTGTTTAACGCATGAATTAACTTAATTAGGCTCTTGGTATGCCTAGGAACGCTCATCAGACGTTAGAGGGCGCGTACGAGGATTTTCGGGAAATCTGCTGCATATTAAGCGGTAACGAACTGCTACCATACAAAATACTGACAATGCCGACAAATACGAATTTTATACGTATAATTTAAACCTATGGATTTTGTTTTGCGAAAATAACACGCTTTCGAACATCACAAAGCGCAAACGTGAATGAAAACGTGACTGTTGGAACGCACCGACAACTAAATGGAAGCATCGGACTAGTGTGTTGCCTTCAAAATTGAAATATTATGATATATTTAACTTCGTTTTCAAATTTTAATATCCGTAGTTTAAATTGGATCGAAAAACAGACAAGAAACGACAAACGAAGCATTCTACGCGATTTTAACGCAACTGACGAACGTACGCAACAAACCACAACTACCGACAAGATTTTAAGTGTTTTCAACCCTAATATTACATTCTACGACAGTCCACGAAGTTCGGGTTTGGAAATGGGCTTCAGAACACGTACCTGGCCGCGTGAAGCGGGCTTGTGGGCCTGGGGCCCAAGCCCACTTAAAACCTATGTATAAATAGAAAATCAAAACCCTATTCTCTCATTTTTTTTTCTAACCTGCGCACACTAAAACAGTATCCATCCATCTCTTCATTTCAACATATGAGAACCCTAACCCTCTCTCTGTCCGATCATCGGCGACCAGGAGTTGTTTTGCGGCCTGTTTCTCCGACAAACACCCTCAGATATCCTCCCTTCATCACTCTCGGTGAGCTGGTGAAACCACACCCCACACCCACCTCTGACACCACAACATTCCTCCACTGATTCCTGATGAAACGCACACCCACCCAAACTCTGTTTTAGAGAGATAGGTCGGAGATCGATTGAAAAGGAGAGAGAGAGAGAGTAACCGGTGGAAGTGAGGGAGCCGCCGTGTGCGGCAGCGACGACGACCGGCAGATCCGGTGTTGGAATGCGAGGGAGAACGGCGGCACGATTACCAGCCGTTCCGCCTCTCCTGCAAACACCCCCTGTCTTTGTTTTATTTTTCGGTGTGAGAATGATATTCGGTTCGGGTTCGGGTCAAGTGTGGTCAAACTTGGTCAACAGGTCAGTTTTGGTGTTCGGTCAACAGTGGTCAACTAGGGTCAACGGTCAAACATGGTCAGGTTCGGTCAACCTCAGTCAACGCAGGATGCGGTAAAGTTTAATCGACGTGGAATTTCTAATTACTTAGTTATAGATTTTTATTTATACGCGGCCGAGCTCGAAACCGAATACATTAGTGATTAATTACGCTTTTGCATTTGACGAAAATTTATATATATATATATATTGTTTGTTGAATTTTGAAAAGGTAACGACAACTTTTTATTGTCGGGTTATTCCAAAAACAGAGGAAACTCTGTCCAATTTTCGTTAAAAATCCGAAATACCAAACATATCTATATTGTATAAGCGACGCCTATCGAAGTATTTTCGCTAAATGAATATAAAGTATATCTATACTTTTGGCGACGTTTTATGAGTTACCAAAACAAAGTTATAACATCTCGACAAAACACGAGCTACTAGTTTACGAAATTCGCATACTTTTATAAAATAAATATAATTATTTATATTTATTTTAAACGTCTTTACTCAAAGTATGACACCTTGCCGTAAGATTCATAACAAACGATATCATTAACCGACTCGATACGATAACAACGAGCTATATATATATGATTTTCTACGCTTTTTATTCACGATGACTAACACGATTTCATAACTATATTTGAATATATACATATAAAATATATATTCTAAATCACTCGAAAACTAAGTCGATCTCGAAACTTAGTTTTATCCCGATTATAAACAGGATCAATTAACCATAGAATGGTTATTCTAAAATCAAGATAGCACCTTAATAGAATCGTTTAGTTAACGATTCGGTAGAGCTCGGACACGTAGTTTTATTAAAAAACTTATACGTAATCCTTCGTAGGAATGTCGTAGTTGCACGCTAGCTAAATACACGTTCTTGGAACGACACTACGGAAACACACTAAGCTAGCTTTGCACAGGAATATCAAGGTGAGTTCATAACCCCCACTTTTTACTGTTTTACATTTTTATAAATGTTTTCGGGGGTGGAAAGACATGCAAGTTTTGCAAAAACACAATGTTTCGAGAAACAAAATCATATGTTTCTAAACCATTTCGCAACATGATTTCAACGAACTCAAATGGTTTACGAAAAGGTTTAAGCTAAACTTACCGGTTCTTACAACAAGTACGTATTTACGAAACGTGCATGATTTTCATGACAAGGGACGGGAATGTCTAAGTTACAACAATAGGGCTGGGTTGTTCTGTGTACGAAAAACGAGACAACCCAGTGAGTTCATGTCCCTCCTTTCACTGTTTTCAATGTTTTGTTTTCAAAAACATCGAGGGGAAATACATGCTAAAACTATTGGTATGTTAGTTACGGAGTAGATGGCATGATCAATGTGCATTAGTAGGGAAACTACATTAGTAACCATTAATCACTTAGTGACCAAGGTGCAAAAGGTGTAGATCTATTGGGCTTGAGGCACGCCCCACTCCTGGTTGGTATACCCTGGAGTGCTTTTGTGATCCCAATGATGACAAAGTGTTCTCGGTTTGGTTATTTGCTTATGGTACATTATGTCAGGGGGCTCGCTACCCACTGATAGATCCTTAACAGACTCCATGAATGAATCAGAACATACCATGATTACAAGATAACAGAAAACATTTTGATGCCGGTTTACAAAGATAACAGGAAACATTTCAATACCGGTTTACACAGAGAACAGAAATCATTTCAATACCAGTTTACATATACGACAGAAAACATTTCCTTACTGGTTTACAAACTCAACAGTTACATATATCGGTTTATAAATATAACAAAAAACATTTCGTTACCGATATACAAAGATGACATTTCAAATGCTATGAGATATTAAGATCTCACAAACCGGTTTTTCAAATGCAAGATTACAAGTGTTTTAAAACGCCATTGATACAAAACAAACAAACTATGAACTCGCTCAACTTTATGTTGACTTTTTCGCATGTTCTTTCTCAGGTTGCATTTTCAAAGCTATGGAACGGTTGGAATAGGAGAACCCACGGGATTTCGAGTACTTAGCGGGCGTTCAATTTCTAGAAGTCTTAGCTCAAACACTTCCGCTGTGCGATGAAGATACCAGTCTAGTCACACCAATGCTCTGATATTTCGGGGTGTGACAGATTGGTATCAGAGCTATAGGTTACAGCGAATTAGGTTTCTATAGAGATACCTAGGCTCTAACCTCACTTTCCTCTAGGGACTTAGATTTCTAAGATTGTGAATACATACAGAACGCCTAAGACTCGAATATGGGTTCCAACCGTTGCCGAAAACAATGAGTTAACAATGTTGGTTTTAAAAATACACAAGTGTTGTGTTTGATACACGATACACAAAACAATTACACACACACAATAAGCTTGGAGGGTTTTGATAACACGCATATAGGACCTTTGGAGAATTTATGTCAAAATCCATTAAAGGTCATTACGTAGGAACTGCGACTATTAACTCGGGCAAACACCATTATATTTTGTCATCTATGTTATCTTACTTACCCGAGCAGGTAACCTACGCGGAACGAAACATTAGTGCACAAGAATACATGAAACTCAAATTATACGTCGATGCATGTCGGAGTACATCACACACGACTTTCGAGGCAGGGCCTTGGGGAAACCACAAATGGTCACGACAACAAAGATACTAATCCCGGCAACGGGAGAACTACGGACCGAAATGCGGCACTTTGCCACGTGATTCTGCAAACGATGAGGTACGTTAGAACAAGATTTCACAACAGTCGGTACTTAGTCTAAAGAGACTCACAGTTGTTGGCGCTGCAAAAGAAGTCACATGTCTTCGCATTCCCCCTATTTCATTTATGATAAACACGCAATGTTCGACATTCCATGGTAATGTCACTTAACAACGGTTATCACATGAAATTCCAGGTAAAGTCCTTAAATTACTTTTGTTGAAATTTCTACATTTTGCATATAGTGAGTAGACTTTCATATCTCTACCCCCCTAATGATCATTGCATCACGAAAGTTTTCTTTCATAATAGCGAATACTCATTTGCTTCATTATTGACGAATTCATATGTTAAACATGCGTTATTTGTTACGCATGTGGCTTCACTTGAAATTGTTGATTTATCAAGTCCAAATATTGTTTCGCTATACTTGATCTTTGCACTGTGATATAGATGACTCGCATTATTGCAAAGCATTGACTCTTTGATATCGAGTCAACGGATTTCTTGGAAAACTCATTTTCTTTTGAGTGACATACATGGTTTTTTTTTCATTGTGGCCATGTCTAAACTTTCTCATTGATATATGAATTCATTGTTGGATTATGTTTCAACCAAGTTCAATTAATTGAACTTGCTCGTGATAAATATTCGATCCAAGATTCCATATGATGGATTGAGACCATCATATTCGAAATAATCCCAACAAGCACTTCATTTGCTTTGAACCATAACAGGCTTGTTTGGTCTTCGACTTCATTGAATCGTTTCTTTGATCCCGATCACCTTGTGGTGGCGTTTTTCACAAGTTTGAAGCTTGCGCTAATTTCGTTGCTCGCCTCATGTATGGATTTAATTATTTATTTATATGTTTATTGATATTAAATCCGCTTTGTTGATTATCATATTAAGGCAATCTTAACACAATCGTGTGTTAAGATAATGGTACACAAATTCATGTCATATTTCGGTGTACCTCTTAACGATCCTTTCAGCATCGAATGAACTTTTTGTGATATTTATTGCTCTTTCATTTTCGATCGAAAAACATTATTTATTTGTTTCATTTTCAATAAAAAATTCTATGAGATTTGTTTGAAACAAACATTCGGATTTACTTCGTTGAACCTTCAGTTGAATCCAAACACGGTGAACTTGTTTGATCATCTCTATTATTGAATTATTTCATTTACTACGACACCTTGTGGTGTCGATATGAACTTGTAGCTTGGGCTAATCATGATCGAGCGTTTCATGCAAAACACGGTGATGCTTGTTCAGTCACCGCTATTGTTGAATTATTTCATTCACTACGACACCTTGTGGTGTCGGTATAAACTTGTAGCTTATGCTAATCACGATCAGCCGTCTCATGCGAAACTATATGTGCTTTTCGTTTGACTCATCATTTAAATGGTCTTAATGCAACTATGTATTAAGACGATGATGCACCAGGTTCAGTTGTATTTCATTTTGGTGTATCCTTGCAACACATTGATTGTATTCATCTAATGGTTCGATAGTTGGCAAATCATTTTTATGATTCTATCTATTCGAAGTCGTTGAATTCGAGTTTCAATCATACAACAACCGACGCAAGTTTTCGTTGGTCGTAAATACTATTGTTTCAAAAATTGGTTTGCAGTTTGTGAACGTTCATTTGGAATTCCATTGGTTGAATTTCTTCTTTTGTTGAACCCAGTAAACTTAGTGACATTGGTGATAGTATCACAACATTTCGTTCACTTGACATCGATTTCTTGAACAAACTCAGCTGAACCGTTGGGTTCTTATTGATGCAAAATGTCTTTACACTCACGTAATCCGAATGAGTATAGATTCGATTATGCGGTCATTCACTTGGGTATTATTCAGACTTACCTGCGAACAACACAACTCTGAGGAGATAACATAGTCTAAATTTCGAGGACGAAATTTCTGTAACAGGGGGAGAATGTGACAACCGGTAATTAACACCTCTTAATTACGCGATTAACAAATGTTTAGGCGATAATAAATAGTGTTTAAGGCACGAATTAACTTAATTAGGCTCTTGGTATGCCTAGGAACGCTCATCAGACGTTACAGTGCGCGTATGAGGATTTTCGGGAAATCTGCTGGATATTAAGCGGTAACGAACTGATACCGTACAAAATACTGACAATGCCAACAAATACAAATTTTATACGTATAATTTAAACCTATGTATTTTGTTTTGCGAAAATAACACGCTTTCGAACATCACAAAGCGCAAACGTGAATGAAAACGTGACTGTTGGAACGCACCGACAACGAAATGGAAGCATCGGACTAGTGTGTTGCCTTCAAAATTGAAATATTACGATATATTTAACTTCGTTTTCAAATTTTAATATCCGTAGTTTAAATTGGATCGAAAAACAGACAAGAAACGACAAACGAAGCATTCTACGCGATTTTAACGCAACTGACGAACGTACGCAACAAACCACGACTACCGACAAGATTTTAAGTGTTTTCGACCCTAATATTACATTCTACGACAGTCCACGAAGTTCGGGTTTGGAAATGGGCTTCAGAACACGTACCGGGCCGCGTGAAGCGGGCTTGTGGGCCTGGGGCCCAAGCCCACTTAAAACCTATGTATAAATAGAAAATCAAAACCCTATTCTCTCATTTTTTTTTCAAACCTGCGCACACTAAAACAGTATCCATCCATCTCTTCATTTCAACATATGAGAACCCTAACCCTCTCTCTGTCCGATCGCCGGCGACCAGGAGTTGTTTTCCGGCCTGTTTCTCCGACAAACACCCTCAGATATCCTCCCTTCATTACTCTCGGTGAGCTGGTGAAACCACACCCCACACCCACCTCCGACACCACAACATTCCTCCACTGATTCCTGATGAAACGCACACCCACCCAAACTCTGTTTTAGAGAGATAGGTCGGAGATCGATTGAAGAGGAGAGAGAGAGAGTAACCGGTGGAAGTGAGGGAGCTGCCGTGTGCGGCAGCGACGACGACCGGCAGATCCGGTGTTGGAATGCGACGGAGAATGGCGGCATGATTACCAGCCGTTCCGCCTCTCCTGCAAACACCCCCTGTCTTTGTTTTATTTTTCGGTGTGAGAATGATGATGTTGACGATGGTTACGGCTACCGGCGGCGGTATTCTCCGGTAAACCACCCCTTAACTCCCTCCTTCCTTTTTCTGTAAATTCTTTCAAAAACTCACGATTAATAGGCATGAGTTATTTACTATATTTGTTTCTCTTGTGACCGTTGGGATTTCGGTGGGTTAACGGCGGAGCCGCGACAACTGTGGCGGTCAACTCGGGTCAAACAGTCAAGTGGGTCAAGTCAGATTTGTTTCGGGTCAACGCGGGTCAATGCGGTCAGATTTGGGTCAACTACAGTCAATGCGGACAGCTTTGATATTCGGTTCGAGTTCGGGTCAAGTGTGGTCAAACTTGGTCAACAGGTCAGTTTTGGTGTTCGGTCAACAGTGGTCAACTCGGGTCAACGGTCAAACACGGTCAGGTTCGGTCAACCTCAGTCAACGTAGGATGCGGTAAAGTTTAATCGACGTGGAATTTCTAATTACTTAGTTATAGATTTTTATTTATACGCGGTCGAGCTCGAAACCGAATACATTAGTGATTAATTACGCTTTTGCATTTGACGAAAATTTATATATATATATTGTTTGTTGAATTTTGAAAAGGTAACGACAACTTTTTATTGTCGGGTTATTCCAAAAACAGAGGAAACTCTGTTCAATTTTCGTTAAAAATCCGAAATACCAAACATATCTATATTGTATAAGCGACGCCTATCGAAGTATTTTCGCTAAATGAATATAAAGTATATCTATACTTTTGGCGACGTTTTATGAGTTACCAAAACAAAGTTATAACATCTCGACAAAACACGAGCTACTAGTTTACGAAATTCGCATACTTTTATAAAATAAATATAATTATTTATATTTATTTTAAACGTCTTTACTCGAAGTATGACACCTTGCCGTAAGATTCATAACAAACGATATCATTAACCGACTCGATACGATAACAACGAGCTATATATATGATTATCTACGCTTTTTATTCACGATGACTAACACGATTTCATAAGTATATTTGAATATATACATATAAAATATATATTCTAAATCACTCGAAAACTAAGTCGATCTCAAAACTTAGTTTTGCACAGGAATATCAAGGTGAGTTCATAACCCCCACTTTTTACTGTTTTACATTTTTATAAATGTTTTCGGGGGTGGAAAGACATACAAGTTTTGCAAAAACACAATGTTTCGAGAAACAGAATCATATGTTTCTAAACCATTTCGCAACATGATTTCAACGAACTCAAATGATTTACGAAAAGGTTTAAGCTAAACTTACCGGTTCTTACAACAAGTACGTATTTACGAAACGTGCATGATTTTCATGACTAGGGACGGGAATGTCTAAGTTACAACAATAGGGCTGGGTTGTTCTGTGTACGAAAAACGAGACAACCCAGTGAGTTCATGTCCCTCCTTTCACTGTTTTCAATGTTTTGTTTTCAAAAACATCGAGGGGAAATACATGCTAAAACTATTGGTATGTTAGTTACGGAGTAGATAGCATGATCAATGTGCATAAGTAGGGAAACTACATTAGTAACCATTAATCACTTAGTGACCAAGGTGCAAAAGGTGTAGATCTATTGGGCTTGAGGCACGCCCCACTCCTGGTTGGTATACCCTGGAGTGCTTTTGTGATCCCAATGATGACAAAGTGTTCTCGGTTTGGTTATTTGCTTATGGTACATTATGTTTGGGGGCTCGCTACCCACTGATAGATCCTTAACAGACTCCATGAATGAATCAGAACATACCATGATTACAAGATAACAGAAAACATTTCGATGCCGGTTTACAAAGATAACAGGAAACATTTCAATACCGGTTTACACAGAGAACATAAATCATTTCAATACCAGTTTACAGATACGAGAGAAAACATTTCCTTACTGGTTTACAAACTCAACAGTTACATATATCGGTTTATAAATACTAGTCATTTACCCGCGCGATGCGGCGGGAGTGGTGATTTGCAATAGGATACTCGTTTACCGTTAGTTTATCAATCGTCTCGTGATATATTGTATAGTACTTAAGTTAGGGAACTCGCGCAATGCGGCAACGGTAACCAGTGACAATGCGGTACTCTAAAGCTTGAAAATTTTATACGATGGGTGATTAAGAACACCCAACAATTTACGTATTCGAACACTTCTATTATTGTAGATGCCATTAAATATTCATCACCAAACTCGGAACCAAAGGAATATAGGTTAGTTTGGTATGTTAAGATCCTTATGTTTTAATCATTAAGCTTGTTAAGTCCACACACATCGCAAGATGATTGCATCACAAACCTTCAAGAGCATGAATCGAAGGAGTTAGTAGCGACGCATAAACTTGTGTAGGTATATACGTTCTCGCATCACCGGTTTATAATATGAAACGGACCCGAGCTCCTTGATAAATGTGTTGAGCAGCTTAGACTTGCTTTCACTGGTTTTGCTTGATATTTAAGATTTGTTTGCACCAAACAACACATATTAACAGAGTATTTGAAAGCATTGTCTTTTCTTTCACCATAACTTCAAAATACCCACCAACTATTCAATTAAATTCCTTAAAAATTATTTTTAAGAAAGAGTAAATTCTAGTTTTGGTCCCCGTGATTTATAGCCCATTGCAATATTTTACAAAATTCAAATGTCTTGTCATTTACTTACCATGGTTTCTATTTTATTGCAATTTCACTTCACCAAACAAACTCCATTATCCATCAAAATTGAAGGAAACAAATACTTTTTAAGTCGAAAAAAGAGCATTGATAAGACAATTTCATTAATAATGGAAATTTGAGTGAGCACATGTCAATTAGGGGGTACTTATTGATGCTATTGATTTATATAAAAAAGAGCATTGATCTGAGTATTTGGGTCTTCAACATCAGTGTAGCATTTTTTTGTTATAACTAAATTTTTTAACCCTGCTGATAGAAAAAAAAAGGACCAATTATGCAGATTGCTTTCAAATAATATATCCATATACTGTATTCTTTTCCCTAAGAACTACCTTTTACATTTCACATGTGCAGGAAAATTTACATGTCTGGCAAGAATCTCAGAAATTAAGGCTGAACGTACATGGTTCTATGACTCATGTACGAAATGTAAAAAATGAAGTTACTACCACAATAGAATATTTAAGTGTGTAAACATCATGGTGTTACTTGACTTGACAAGATAGATGTAAGCCAACATCCCTCAAGCTGCCTTTAATCCAGCAACCTCTCTTTCCTTTGTCCAAACATCCACCTGAACCATTAAAAATCCTTCATGAGCACAAAAAAATAATTAAAAAAAGTAACGTTATCAAGGTAATTCAGTCTAGTCCTATTGCTGCCGTCAAAAGGTTGTGGCCATCGTTGGTCTTAGCAGTCAAGAATATCCAAAAGAGGCATAACCGCTTCACATATACTATGGTCAAATTCCAGTTAATGTAATAATGACACACCAATTTAAAATGGACCAAAAAAATGTTTGTGGGTCAACTTGGCTCATACAAAAGATTACCCATTTGAGCCATTACACAACTCGTTTGACCCCTCTTTGTACCACTTATACGGTAAAGAGGGAGGGAGGGGGGGGGGGGGTGAGAGAGAGAGACTTTAGAGTTCAGCAAACAAGTCAAATGCACAAATAGAACCAGCAACATATGAAACAGATTTAGAAAAAAAGGTGGTTTTTTTAATTTAAGTGACTTTGTTCTTGAGTTTATAAAATAGAGAAAAATATAGCTTCAACCATCGACATCATGCAACTTCAAAGTGAAACCAGACAAAGCAAATGCAAACAAACACCCCAACACATCACTTGGTTACCAAAATCTAATTTTATCATCTTCTAATCTGCTATAAACTCAGACTTGCAGACAAATAAAATCAGCAATCCTTCATTATACTAACGGTGACTTTGATCACAAAGGCATAAACCTTAACACACTTCAAATACTTTACATTTGCAGTATTCTGTTAACCAATCTCATATAACAAAAGATGGTACACAAGTAGAACTCCAAATGCTTCAAAACTTCACCAATCAGTATCATGCAGCTTAAAAGTAAAACCAGACAATGTGCGTGTAAACAAATAACCCCAAACATCACTTAGTTCCCAACAAATTAGCATAACGAACCCATCAATAATAAACACAGATTTTTTACAACTTTACAATCAAAATCAGATTACAAACACAAAATATGGCACAGATCTATGGTATCTTGGCACCAAAATCAATGAATGGGAAATGATAGTTCACACATTTTAAAATATCAAGTTAACCAGAATAAAGAAAATCATACGGCAGAATACCTGAGCAAGACTGCGAGTAACCTTTTGAAGACGGAGACCGGTCTGCGTAAAATATCGTGTTACCATCCAGACCACGCTTCGGTCCACATTTTCGGTTTGGAATCACTGTTAAGAGTGAAGTGGTCACAGTAAAAACCATTGTAAGTGTTGATCTGTGAGTAACAAAAGCAATATTTACTTTCTTGTAAATATGAATTGCAAAAAACTTTAGTGAATATTATAAAGGACAACCGCTGTAACTTAAAGCCGTAAAATGCAATTTACCCTTATAAATTTTATAAAAGGGACAACAAATTATGGGAATGCTCATGCGACCCGTTTGACTACTTGCACAGTTTATTCATGTTGCTACCACTTATTAATGGCAATGCTACAAAAACAGAGTAAATAAGTGATTATGACTACCTGAGATAAAATAATCGGACCCCCTTGATTCTCTCATACAAGCATTCTGATTTCATCATATTCACTATGTGCCTTGTGAATTTTTCCATTGCAGCCTAAAATGTATAAACTAAATCAACATAACATATAATTTGGAAAAACATAAACAATTTTATATTTTTATTTCAATTTGAGAATGAGACCTTGAAAGGAGCATTATCTGTTCTAAAACTAATTCCTGGCATATATTTCAACCACACAGGAAATCCCCTGTAAACACAATGGCAAAAATGGTAATTTAGGGTTTTTTTAATAAATAAATCTGCAAAGAATTCATTAAGTTCTATGAATAATACCCAAAGTTCCATTCAGCATAAGCATATGGGCCTATTCTGAGATGAATATACAGTCCAGCTTCCTTAATTAGGTTAATGAACTTAACCAGATCATACCTGTCTTCAAAATAACACCAGCACCAAGTGAAATCAACCTCGGGTCTGAAACCGGATTAATGGCGCGAATCGAACAATGGTTTCCGATTTTAGCACCCAACGGTCGCAAGTACACGCAGAAAGCTTCGGTTCCAGAAAGAAGCTTAGCGAATCTGAGATGGCAAGCAACGTTTATTCTGTGGCAAAGCGAATCGAACAATGGTTTCCGATTTTATACTGAATTGACCAATTGATAAATAAATGTTGGAATATTAAGAACTAAGAAGTATATGTTTCAAATTACCTTCGGTTCCAGAAAGAAGCTTAGCGAATCGAACAATGGTTTCCGATTTTATACTGAATTGACCAATTGATAAATAAATGTTGGAATATTAAGAACTAAGAAGTATATGTTTCAAATTACCTTTTGAACATTTTTGCGCCGGCCGGATCTGGAAACCGAAGTTCCAATAACATATTTTTTATATATTTTTCTCTATGTGCGCTTTTCTTAAAAAGCCCACGCTTTTTTTTGCGCCTTGCGCCTAGGCTCCGGGCTCGCCTGCGCCTTGCGTATTTGACAACATAGGCGTAAATTATTTTCCTATCAAAAACAAAATGATGAATTCTATCACAAACTCACTTCAATAAATAAATAACAGATAATACGCTCACCTTTGAACCCGGTTTTATTTTAAATCAATTTTACTCATACGAAAAAAAAGGAATATGTACATGTAGAATTTTACCTTAAAGTGATGAGCATAGCTATCGCAAACCAGAGCCTTGACCTGGACTTGAACATCATTAGGGCCAAAACTGTTTAGAAAAAAAAATAAAAAATAAGAACCTGGTGTAAATAACTTATTAGATGTAGTGAATTTTGTATAAAATTGCATAAATAGAAACCTAAAGGAGGACGATGGTAAGGCTGAATTTGAATTTTCGTGAACCAAGCCGCAGTGTTCTCTCTTTCACCAATTCATTCTCCTAGTGTGTCATCTTTCTGCAATAATGTTTGTTGTTTCATGATTTTCCAAGTCTGTAAAGTTGGATCTTGAATGTGGCAGATTTCTGTCTTGACCTTCAGCCCCCTATCTTCATCTACACCATAAAACACCATTAAGAAATTAAACATACTAAAAAGTTAAAAATCATTGGTAGATCCGAGATTAAGAAATTAAACAAACTAAAAAGTACTCAAATTGAGTTTACACAAACAGCTACCATCACCAGCTTTGGTAGCAAGAGAAATTGGGCCAACAAAGATCAATATAAACCCCACAAACAACAAGTAAAGTATAGATCTTTTTAACAGCCATATATTGAACAAGATTCAAACAAAAAAAAACCATTAAAAAGCCATCAGGAATGAGTTCATTTGAAGCAAATCTTGAATATGCAAACCAAAGGCTAAGCATACAGAATATCTTTTTCAACCTGCAACAAGATTTAACAAAAAAACATTTAAAACCTCATATAAAATCAATTGATTTAGAGCAAATCTTAAATATTCAAACTAAATGCTAAGTATATAGTATACCGAATTCAACCTACATCAAGATTTAGCAAAAGACCCCTAAAACCCATATAAAATCAGTTAACTTGAATCAAATCTTGAATATTCATACCTTAGGGTTGTTGAGTGGTTGGAATCGCCTTGGTCTTCTTGAATCGCCTGAAGTGTTTCGTTAGAAATTCGATCAGTACTGAGCAAAATCAGTAAAAAGAAAACATACCTGGATCTTTGTTTTTCACCTTGAATGTTGCTAGAATCTTAGCCTCTGCTAAGACTACCGTCGTCACCTTGAACCACCGTAGGATAAACCCTAAATCAACCCCTTTCTCCATCATCGTTCCGCTTTAGACCAACACCACCATCACCATCTTCATCGATCTGTTGAAACTTCATAGATCTGGTGAACAAAGATATCCCGAATCGCTAGAGAGAGCAGAGGAACATGGTGAAATCCTCACAGATCTGGCGAGATCCGAGAGAGAGGCCTGATGAAGTCGCCATAGAGAGAGAGCAGAGGATGAGCGGCGGACCAAATGAGAATGAGAGATGAGAGAAACCCTAGTTTTTGTGTGTCCGCGTGTTAAGTTTAGGGGAAAGGGTATAAGTGGAAAGTGAAGTTTTCTGGTGCTTAAAAGACTTGTACATCATGCTTTAGGGGTGTTTTAAGAAAATTTCAATGACCTTAAGAAGTCCTTTGGATATGTATATATATATAGTATAGATAACAGAAAACATTTCGTTACCGATATACAAAGATGACATTTCAAATGCTATGAGATATTAAGATCTCACAAACCGGTTTTTCAAATGCAAGATTACAAGTGTTTTAAAACGCATTTGATACAAAACAAACAAACTATGAACTCGCTCAACTTTATGTTGACTTTTTCGCATGTTCTTTCTCAGGTTTCATTTTCAAAGCTATGGAACGGTTGGAATAGGAGAACCCACGGGTTTTCGAGTACTTAGCGGGCGTTCAATTTCTAGAAGTCTTAGCTCAAACACTTCCGTTGTGCGATGAAGATACCAGTCCAGTCACGCCAATGCTCTGATATTTCGGGGTGTGACATCGGAGCTGAAGCTGGATAAGTAATGTGTGGGGCAGACGTAAACGGTAAAGTATTATGGGGAAACTGAGACATGACAGGTATAGCATAAGGCATGGGTGGAACAAAACCAGGATAAGGAATCTGTGGTATAAACTGGCCATCTCCTGACATAAATGGTACGTGGCCAAAAGGCTGCCTCGACGATCCCTCCCCAAGTCGTGGCGGAGGAATGTCCTGGAGGAAGGTAATCGGAAGATTGGTACGCTGGACGTCTGTGGTGTGTGGGGGAAACAATGGAATATCGAGTGGTGCAGAAACAAGTGCGGTAGGGGGAGTGACTGGAAACACAAACTAAGGGTAGTCATCATCCTCCTCGATCCACCCATTATAGGTATCAGCATAATGAGGGTCTATGTGAGTAGCAAAAGGTGCTTGGTCAGCATGCACAGGGGCCGAATCGGGAAATAATGGTGCAATGACTATAACTCGGCAAAGACGGGGTCAGGCAGAGGTGCCACGACTGGAATCTCAACGACTGGTGGTGGTATGGCAAGAGCATCAATAACTGGTGGTACAAAAACGGGGGCATCTACATGAACAAGGTCAAGAGCAAGAACGGGCTCTGGAACTATATCGGGCTCTGGATCGACAGGAGCAGGCTGATGATCAACAGGCATGTCAAGAATCTGATCATCAGGGGGAACAGGAGCCTCAGCAGGCTGCTCCTCGAGGACCAACTCGTCCTCCTGGTTTAGATCATGATCAAATGGGAAAATGGGGTCAAACTCGTCCTCCAACTCTATATCCTCATCATTGTCAATACCCGGGATGAAACCGAATCCCAACTGTGGGACGGGTGCCTCAGACATCTCCGTATCGGAGTCGGAGTCGGTGTCAGTGGGGTAGCGCTGTAACCCCAGCGCGTGAAGAGTAGAGGAAGCTACCGACTCAAAAGAATCTGGGACTGACGAATCAGAGTAAACCTCCATATCAGGAATCTCAACCAACGGAAGAGCGACATCATCCGCAATCGGGGCCCCGCCCTCATGGTAGTCCTCAGGGGGACCCTCGAATAGATCGACGTCGTCATCTGACACTACATCGTGTGGCAAATCCTCTACAGGAAATGCAGCGAGTGGAATAGGAGCAGGGATCTCCGCAAGAGGTAGATCCCTAGCTGGAATGCCATCAGCTAGTTGTATGTCGTCACCGAAATCTGGCTGTGCGAAGGGTTGAAAATCACCATCGTCCGTACTATCTGTATCAGAAGTGTAGACCTCTGGGTCTGAGTGCATCGGATCGTCGGAATCTACCGGCACTGGGTCAGAGACCCCACTCGATGAAGACATAGCGTCTGTAACAACACAACCACAAAATGTGCACATACATCAATAATAGTCAAGTAAGCATATAAGTCATAAACAATGTATGCAAGTAATCATCCTAGTCTTCCCCAGACTATCCCACCCCAGTCTCTCAGACTAAACTCCTTGGTCTCTCAGGCTAACTCCCTGGTCTCAATGACCACTCCCAGTCTCTAAGACTAATTCCCTGGTCTCTAAGACCAAACCTCCCAGTCTCTAAGACTAAACCTCCCCAATCTCTAAGATTGAACCCCTCAGTCTCTAAGATTGAAACCTCCCTCAGTCTCTAAGACTGAACTCCCTCAGCCTCTAAGACTGAAATATAAATTTTGAAAAGTGTATTTGGGTCTTTTTTTTTTGTTTGTAAAAAAAATGTTTGTGTCCTGGATCTGGACGTTTAGTGTATGCAATGTAAAAATGTTTTCGTGAGAGCCCTAGTGATCATAGTCTAGACTCGAGAATGAATCCTAGTTCGCTATGATCGAGGCTCTGATACCAAACTGTCACCCTGGCTTTTTCGGAAGCGTGGGTTTATTTGGTGTGACTTCTTAATACCATAGCACAATCATAACATTGCTATATGAAAATAAAACACATGATAGTCATCCATTCATTACGTTTTAAAAGTTACCACAACACTATTGTTTTAAAAGTCGACACATAAAACAAGTTACAACAATTACATATTAAAACGTGTTCACATGACGCCACAAAAGACTTGAAATAGAAACCATGGTTTAGATACGCGTAACCCGTCCAGGCAAGGGTCACACCTCCTAAACCCGGATGACATCATTATTCATTACGCAGCTCGATATGATTGCTCACACCGCCAGATCCACTAATTTCCTGAAATACATGTAGTTTGAAAAATCAAAAAAAGTTGAGCGAGTTCATGTGTAAGTGAGTATGTATAAACCTTTAAAATGTCTGTATAAGTAAAAGTCCCTGGTATGTAGCAATTAAGGAAAAACTGATCACCAATGGGTTGCAAAGCCAATGGTATGTGTGAAAATGGTGCAGGAGGACTCAAACCTAGCAAATTTGTCTCCGGTATGAAGACACAGTCACCACTATGGGCCGCCCCGACCTCACAGGTGTGGGCTTGCTACACCCAAATAGATCTATCACTCATGTCCCTTGGTCCTACAATGAGGATTAATGGCCTTAAGTGTTGTGCCCACCACTCACATGATCGCGTAGTAAAAACCCTCCTTAAGCTAACCATACCATATAAATAAATGTCTGTAATAATTGTAAGATGTATCTCACCCCCGAAGTATAAAACTGAAAACAGTTAAGAGAAAAGGGGGACATGAACTCACAGAAGTGCGTATCCTGTAACGTCAACCTCAAACTCGATCTGCTGCGTGACGACCTACACGTACTAATGTCTATTAGACGAACGGGCCGTGCCTTGGCTTAGAGTTTAGTGTTTTGAGTTGCGTTACTTTGATATTATACTTGTCAAAATAATAATAATAATTTTAATTTAACTTTAGTCTTTAGGAAAAATAGTTTGGCAACTATTTCGTATCTACACTTCTCTAGTATTTATATGTGTATTTTCCTTCCCAATGATGGGGGTATTTATACATGTACACTTGTATTTTCCAAAAAGTATATCTTAAGTCCCACTTAGAAAAATACATTCAACATATTTATCGAAATCCATATAACCCAAAATATATATATATTTTTCTCAAAAATAATATAATTTCATATTGTGTAACCAATTAATATTTACCCCAAAATAAATAATATAATCGCACAAGTGTTTTACTATCAAATATATATTTTAAATATATATTTATTCGCTTTTATTTTAAAAAACCCACCTCCGATACTTTGGAGTTTTGTAATAAATTTTATGGCGAAGTTTACTTCCGAAAAACAAGTCAATATATTTTGTAATTACTTGTTAGAAAATAATTTTTCTAAGTCTAAAGATTTTTGGAAAATTTCGCAAGAGTTTCCCCTAAAACGGGAGTGCCCATGCTTACTAGCATATCGTTTTCTTTTCAAAATCAATCAACAAACAATCTTTTAAACAATTTACATCATTAAGAGCAAAATATACGTGATACATAATAATCATGAACTTGATATTTCCCGAAAACGCGTAGTAACTTAGTGAAGCCTTTAGCTTAGTTACCTTCCACAGTGTATTTATTTCGTTAAAAATCACTTTCTTAAACGAGTTACGTTTTCACAACTTGTAATCAATAATTACAAAAATTAACTTCTTGAACTCTTCTTGTAAATAAATGTTCTTACATTTATTTTATTTATAAAAATAATGTAAATTTACGTAAAGTTATGATTTTTCCAAAAACCGCTTTTCTAACTTGGTTTACTTAGAAAAAGCTTCTAGTAAACTTGAATCAACATGATCACCAATCTACTAGTTCACTTATATTTTAGAAAAATCTATTTTTATTCAAGTTCATGACTAAACTAGGAGGTGGTTATTTATGTAATATATAACCATTCTCTAATCTTGTTAAATCATATTTATAGATATTATTTAACAAGATTCATAAGGTGATTATCATCACACATCCAATAATCATCATAAAAATAACATCATACTAATAACAACATCCTACTAGACATATTTTATTTTCAAGTAAACTTTTATGTTCATGATTCTTGTTTAACATATTTTTGTATTCTTGTTCTTTAATAATATCATCATACTACATATTTTGACTAAGAACAAGATGAAACAAGGTGTAAAGAGACTTACTACTAGCACAAGGCTAGGGTAGAATTTCTAGTGCAAAGATGATGAGAAAAGATGATGAAAAAGACTAGAACAAAGCTCCTTTGAATGCTCTTCAACTTGCAACCTCCATGGATCACCTTCAAGGTTTGAATGGAATCTTGATATTGATGAAGATGATGATGATGTTAAGTGGTGGTGAGGGTGGCAGTTTTGGGGTGACCGAAAATGAGAGAGAGAGAGTGAGTGAGGAGTGTAATCTTTGAAGTGATGATGATAATCCATGAGCCATGCTTCTTATAAGATGTTTCACATATTTTGGGTAGATTAGCAAGCAACATATCCATTATAAATACAACAAATCAAGAAGGCATGGTGTGGAGATGTGGTGGGTCCACATGGGACCGAAAATTCGGTTGGGGGGGGGTTGTTTGCAAAATTTTCAATTAAATGGTAAATGGTAGTTAGATTGTAAGTAACTTGAAGTTATATGTTAGTTATAAGGTTTTTAGTGGGTGTTATGGCAAACGGGAATCATGACTAGCCAAAAATAATAAAACAAAGTATTGACAAAAATTTAGTGTCCCGGGTAATGTCCGGTTGTCCGTTTAGACACCGTTCCGTTAAAGTGTTTAACTAATCCGAAAAATGTCTTTCATGTATATTTTTGTAACACAAATTATTCCCGGCACTTAGGAAAGTATACAGGACCATTCTGCCATGTTTTTGCACTTTACTAGTAATTTAAAATGCTTAATTTTATAAAAGAATGCAGAATTCTGCATTTAAAGTGTGTTTTTGGCACTTCCCGGCACTGTAACTATCACCTAGTGACGCAGTTTTAAGGTCCTCACTTCCCTACACTCCATACTAGTGTAGTGCCCTGTCCCTGACTCATATTGGCCTCAATAACATTGTTTGTCTAAGTGCTGGCATTGTCAGCATGTTTCGGAATTATCCGTTCAGTGTGCTAACTGTGCTGTGTGCATCAAGTATGTCACTAAAGTTTGTGTGTAATAAATGGAGTGACTGTATAAAATATGATGCATGTGTATGTATGATATAAAAATCATAAAGCAGTTTAAATTGTCAGTTGTAATCAAGCACAGTCATTAAGCACATAATTAAAATTAATTAATTGTACAGTACCTGTAATTGTGAGGGTTGTCACACTTTGCATAGGCCCTTGTGGTACATGTGGTTGAAATTGTTGTTGTGGCATCGGTTGGTGTTGAATTGGCCTTTGGAATTGTGGTTGTACATTTTGTGGACGAACTTGTTGCAATGGTATAGGACGTTGCACTTGTGGTCCTTGTGGCCTTGGCCGAATATGTTGGGGTATAATTTGTTGTTGTTGAAACCCACCAACATTTGGCATTCTTTGAGTTTGCCCTTGAACATAAGTAAGTTCTACTTGTTCCCCATCACCCATATATGCATATCCTTCTTCCTCATAACCCTCAAAATCCTCATATCCTTCTTCATATCCATCTCCTCCTATACCCGATGATTGCCCAAATGGAATAGTCGTATATTGCAAACCCGACTGGTTTGATGGTCTAAATGTAGAAGTAGCATGAACGACAGTTGAACCTTGTGGTAGTGTATAGGTTGAGGATGATTAACCTGAAACTGGGAAGAAATGAGTGAGTGGTGGAATTGTAGTAGAAGGATTAAAAGTGAGTGTAGGCTCTACTTGAGTGGTAATGGGTTGGGTGGTGTTAGTTGGTGTTACATCATGAGGTGAAATAGGGTTGGTAGTGGTGTTTGGCATAGTAGTATAGTAGTATTTGGCGAAGGTTGAGTGGAGGATGGTATAAAAGGTGGTATAAGTTCACCCGTAGTGGGTGGTGGTGGTGGTGGATCCATGTATCGAATTGGTGTGATCGGTGTAGTTGGTGTTGTTGGTGAACCGCTGATTCTGTTTTCTCTTAGCAAAATTCTGTTTCCTCTTAATGTTCGCTCAATTTCCGGATCAAATGCCAATGGTGATAGCTTGTGAGAGCTTCTAGTACGCATGCACCTGTAAATACCTGCACACTAACACACCCAGCGTAAACCAGAAAAATAACAAACTAAAAAGGATAAAAAATAACACACGGTGCGCACTACTCCCCAGCAACGGCGCCAAAATTTGACGTGAGGTCGAAGTCTCACACAAATTTAATCCAAATACAACTAATTAGCTAGCGGTAAGTGGGTATCGAACACAGGGAGTTTGTGGAATGTATGTTATCTAAGTGTATATCTAACTTGACTAAATTAATCTAATTGCAAATAAAATAAAATTCAAGAGTTGATTTGATTGGATTGGTTTTAAAACTAAAATTAACTAATTAAATTGCAAGAGAAAAGTTTTGGTTGTAAACAAATTAGAGACAAATAAAATTCAGTTTCCGGTTTTGCTTTGACATTTATGCTATCATTCCACTAGAAAGAACTACATAGACATAGTTCATATGTGATTAGTTGCAGTAATGAAAGGGAACTAAGTACTCAGATTCCTAGAACGTGAGGTTGTTACCCGATGATCAATCAACCCTTACCCAAGCCTAACTATACCCATGATATCTCAATTGCCAACGACACCAAGAACGTATGGTTTCTAATTAGTTTAGCACAAGAATCAACAATTTACTAGCAATCAATCACACACCATAATAAGCAATTCAATAAAGAAAGGAATTGTTATTCTAGAAATACGAAATTCAAGCATAAAGTCTTACAAAACCTTCTACCAAAGATGATCATAGAGTACTTAGCCACTCATGGCTTGAAACAACATCCTAGCAAAAGTATTATTGTTCATCCAGATCAAAGACAATCAACTAATGATTAAGAAAGTGTTCTTTTTGCTCAAGGTCTCCAAAGATGCTCCAAATTCGTGTCTCAAGACAAGTGTAACCGAAAACCCATGATAGAACCATAAAAACCATCATCAAAAGTGATTTTAATGCATAAGTTACATTTTTGGGACAGCCGGCGCCGTAAGCTACGGCTGCCACCGTAGCTTACGGCGGTCAAAGAGCTTCAAAGTCAACACAGGTCGCCTTTAGCTACGCCAGGCACCGTAGCTTACGGCACCTATTATAGCCTTACGGCGGGTGGCTACTGGACTACGGCGACATTTTTCTGGATCATTGAGGGCCGTAACCTACGGCCATTGCCGTAGGCTACGGCGGCAGCTGGAAATTTTCTTCTTGTTTCCTTTGTCATAACTTGATTTCTCCAACTTGTTTCCACCAACTTCTAACTTCTATCCAAGCTTCATAAAACCCGCATTTCAAGCTCTTTAGCACCTGTAACATCAAACATCTTGTGATTACCAAATTCAAGCTAATAACCGGACAAAGTATGGGATTTTAGTCTATTTAAAGGCACTTAAGGGTTGTCCTACGGACCACCCGTCAGAGCCACAGCACGACACTTGGTGTCTAGTTTATCCTTCCAAGGTGCAAGGGCTTCGTCGACACATCCGACCCTTCAACATGTGACCGTTTTAGGACGACTATTATTTTTCTTCTCGTGTTACGTGCTACAGTTATCTCGAGAACAAAAGTGGCATAGATGAGGCCAACCGTATCAATGCAAGGGCAAAAATTTGTCCTCGCAGCCTCATAAACCCCGGGAGTTGTGCTTTTCTCACAATTGTTGTAAGTCCGCTTGAACCTCTTGCTAATGGTGCGTGCTACAGCTGCCTTTAGAAAGAGCTTCTTACCATATTCTCATTCCTTATCGTCTCACCTCACTAAATAAGGAAAATACATTAAAAATACTAATTAAATAATTTTGCTTAACAGATGTCATATGAAAACAACTCCTCTTTTGCTCTCAAGTTCATACTTGAGAAAGATAAACTGAATAACACCAATTTTCTTGAATGGCACCATAACTTGAGAATCGTTCTCAAAATGACAAAAAGCCTTTATGTTTTGGAAACCCCGATCCCAACCGCACCCGAAAACAATACTGTGATTACGAAGAAGGCTTTCGATAAACATAGAGAAGATGCCCTGGAAGTTGCTTGCCTCATGCAAGCCACCATGTCTCCAAATCTTCAGAAGATATGGAAGACATTAATACCTTTGACATGATTGAGCAACTCAAAGGCATGGTTCAGAAACAAGCCCGTCAGGAACACTATGATACAATGAAATAACTCATAAGCTGTAGAATGCAAGAGGGTTCCTCAGTTAGTGCCCATGTCCTCAAGATGAAAGGCTACATCGACCAATTAAACAAACTTGGTTATCCTCTCCAAGATGAGATGGCTGTTGACTTCATTCTCGACTCTATTTCCAGTCACTATGATCAATTTGTTATGAACTTTAACATGAATGATTGGGTAACGACAGTGCCAGAGCTACATGGGATGCTCAAAACAGCAGAGATGAACATTTCCAACAAAATAAACCAAGTGTTAATGGTTCGATCTGGTGGTGTTAAGAAGCCTAAAACAAAGAAGAAGAATTCTAACAGCAAAGGCAAAAGCAAAACTCTCGTTGCTGCCAAACCTGCCACCAACAAGAGTAAACAAGCTGTGAGAGCCCCTCCTCCAGAAGAGCGGCAATGCTTTGAGTGTAACTAGATGGGGCATTGGAAATGTAACTACCCTGAGTATCTTGCCAAGCTCAAATTGTAGAAGGCTAATGGAGAAGGCACTTCTTCAGGTATTCTAATATATGTTATTGAGCTTTTCACTATTTCTAGCAACGCATGGGTATTTGATACCGGATGTGGTTATCACATCGTTAATGTCTTGCAGGAGCCTGAGAAGTGGAGGAAACTGAAACCAGGGTATATGGAGCTCATTGTTGGCGATGGGAAGAGAGTCCCAGTTCTAGCAACTGGCACACTTAATCTTACATGTCCTTCTGGTCTTGTTGTTTTAAACAATTGTCTTTTTGCACCTGGTTTGACCAGGAACATCATTTCAGTTTCATTGCTTTTTGAACAAGGATTTAGATATGTTTTTAATGATGTTGCTATTTCTGCTTATCTAAATGGTATTTACTATTTTGAGGCTAAACCTAGAAACGGTATTTATGAAATTAATGTTCGACCTCGCAGTAACATATATCACCTTTCTAAACGTTAGAAAAATGGTACTAGTGATTCATTCCTATGGCATTGTAGACTTGGCCACATAAGCAAGGCACGCATAAAATGGCTCCAATCTGAGGGGATTCTTGAATCCACCGGAGCGGACTCATTTGATGATTGCGAGTCATGCTTAGCTAGAAAACTCACCAAGGATCCCTTCACCCATGTTGGTGAACGAGCTATTGATCTATTACGACTCATACACTCAGATGTATGTGGTCCTTTTAGAACCATGACTAGGAATCACGAGAGATACTTCGTTACGTTCATCGATGATTATAGTCGATATGCTTATGTCTATCTCATGAAGCATAAGCATGAAACCTTTGAAAGGTTCAAAGAGTTTCAGAACGAAGTTGAAAACCAACTTAATAGAAATATTAAAATGTTTCGCTCAGATCGAGGCGGTGAATACCCCAGCTTAGAATTTCTCGATCATCTAAAGGAACGTGGAATAGTTTCACAATCCACTCCACCAGGCACACCCCAACTTAATGGCGTGTGTGAAAAGAGAAATCGAACCCTACTAAATATGATTCGATCGATGATGTGTAGAACATTTTTGCCTCACTCCTTTTAGGATTTTGCTCTTATGACTGTTGCTCGACTCGTAAATCTAGCGTTGACCAAAAAGGTAAACAAGACTCCATATGAGATATGGCATGGCCGTAAGCCAAGTTTGAGTTACCTAAGAGTATGGGGGTGTAATGCTTACATCACAAGTGATTCTGATGACAAGCTCGACCCTCGAGGCGAAAATGTTGTTTTAGTCAGATACTATAACCAAAGCGGTTATTACTTCTACCATCCTGATGCAAATATGATTTCCATTAAAAGGAAGGCTAAAAGATTCCTTGAAGATGAACTTCTTAGTTGAGGAACTGAAAGTAACTTAGTGGATCTTGAAGAAGTTCAAGGACCACAAACAACCGTTGAGGAGGTCGGAACGTCTGAACCACAACATATTGTTGATACAGAATCAGACATGAACACAAGCCTTCGCAGGAGCATCAGGACTCGTAAAGAACCTGATAGATACCTTTGGCATATTGAGGGTTCTGAAGTCCTGACAGTATCCGAGTCTGATGATGAACCTGGTGGACGGCTTGCATTTCTTTTGAAAGATGCATGTTCAACTCTTACTTGGTGCAAAGTGAGACACTAGTGGGCAATGATATGAGACCCAAGGAAACTTGGGCTCGATCCTTGAGCCAATCAGGTTTTACCGGTAATTTCACCATCATGCCTAGGGGCAGAGGGGTTATCGGGTTTGCCCCGGAATTGGTGGTGGACTCGGGTTACCCTCGGAGTACTCTGTTTGATCCATTAGGTGTCTCGAGAGTGCTCGAGATTGATTCTGTTAGCCGTTAATAAATATCATAGATCTTTAGAAAGAGAATTCATGCAATCTAGTGTTTTATGGAAATCAACAAGAAACAAAATGTTTTTTTTTTTCTATATAGTTGAAGACATCATTGTTGCAACTATGTGTGTATATATTATAATAAATTATTGGCTACACCAATATATTACTCGAACTAGGTTAAGATCCCGTGTACTATACGCGTTAAATAAATATAATGTTTATAATATTAAATAATAAAAAAAACTTATATCTTTAAAAACCCGTGTCTTGCACGAGTTGAATAAAATATAATGTAAAATCCTGACATGTACAATCCTAAAGATATTTTTTTGAAAAAAAAACAAATATTATTTGTAACAGTTTTTTATTTAAGTTAAGTTAATATTAGCGAACATAATTTTGATGTTAATGATTTTTGAACACTTAAATAGAAGCTTTTAAGTACAACATAAGTTTATTTAGAAATTTATAACTAATTTTGTATTAAATTTATTTGATTAATAATATAGTTAATAGTCATAATTAAATAACATGTATCTATAACTATATATGATTTAGACTAGACAACTTTTTAGGATGGCTTCATGTGTTACATGTATTTTAATTATTTTTATTATATATATATATAAAGAGAGAGAGAGAGAAAGTGTAAAATACAATAGCCCTTAACGTGCGACCAGTACGCGACAAAAAAATAACTTGCATAATTTGTTGATACAACATGCTTGATTAGTGCGTTCGTTTCAATTAGTCTGGGATTGATCAATTTCGTCTAATTCGTTTCAATTTTCTTTTCATTCTAGTTCAAATTGGCCATTGTTCGGTCAATTTCATCGAATTGTGTTCAAATTTATCTTTGATTTTGAAAATTTTCATTGAAAATGACGACTCGAACAATGACCGTAGAACAGAGGATGCAGGACCACGACGAAGCTTTGATTCAGACCGCAGAATAGAGGATGCAGGAACATGACCAAGTTTTGATTCGATTGGAGTCAGAGGGCAGTAATAATGGTTTTAGATCGTAGAATAGGGGATGCGATTTTTGAACTGGGAGTTAGGGCATGCGTGATTATAGGTATATAACGTGCGTGATTTATGTTTCCAACATGCGTGATTAAGGTTTTTGAGTTATATATATATATATATAGGGGAATGCTAAAATGAGAACCACCTCGAGTTGTAAGAACCGTGAGAACTACTTGATCCGGGGCGCGGTGGACCAATTTTTTTTTCATAAACGTAGATGCATGTATTATAACAACATTTGTAAAAAAAATTCAAAAAAAAATGTCGTGTGTGTAGTTTTGAGCACCACAAGTTTGTGTTTACGGGTACCGTAAATTTAACCGGAAAATTTACGGTACCCGTAAACACAAACTTGTGGTGCTCAAAACTACACACACGACATTTTTTTTTTGAATTTTTTTTACAAATGTTGTTATAATACATGCATCTACGTTTATGAAAAAAATTGGTCCACCTCGCCCCAGATCAAGTAGTTCTCACAGTTCTTACAACTCGAGGTGATTCTCATTTTAGCGGACACTTATATATATATATATATATATATATATATATATATATGGTAAGGATATATAGAAAACCACTTTTATTGAGAAAACCCGGGAAACTCAAAGCTCCCGACTTTTTTTTTTTTGAAAAAATTACCACAAGTAATATACATGTTTTTAAGAGTTTTGGGCAAAAAAAATCGAAAAAGCGCCGAGTAGATATTTAAAAAAAAAAATAAACAAGTTTTGGTGTAACATATGTTCAGCGAATGTAACATATGTTACACCAAAACTTGTTTATTTTTTTTTTAAATATCTACTCGGCGCTTTTTCGATTTTTTTGCCCAAAACTCTTAAAAACATGTATATTACGTGTGGTAGTTTTTTCAAAAAAAAAAAAGTCGGGAGCTTTGAGTTTCCCGGGTTTTCTCAATAAAAGTGGTTTTCTTTTTATCTTTAGCCTATATATATATATATATATATACAGGGGACCGCTAAAATGAAAACCACCTCCGACCACACAATACATACCCTATCGAACTACCTCCGCCACCTTCGATAAACCTGCAACACACCGACCACCGTTCAACCTTCCTTCTCCATCAACCTTGGTTCACTGTCGACCACCGCCGTTCTCCACCCACCCTTCTCACCTCCGGTCACCAACAACCACCTTCTCACTCATCATCGTTCATCATTATATGTGTGCACTGTGTTTTAAGAAAGAGACAGTTGCTTCAAATTTGGTGTAGGTGAATTAACGAATAAGAAGAAACAAGATGAGAGAGGAAGAATGTGATATGGACTTCTCTGACTTTTGTAAGAGAAGAGAGAGAAGATTGAAATTAATTGAAAGAGACAGGTGATCAGTTTGAGTAATTTACCAAAATGCCCAATGAGGTGGCCACCTCTAATTGGTTAATATCACTTCTCGCGTTTCTTACAATTGGAGGTGGTTACTATTTTAGCGGCTCCCTATATATATATATATATATATATATATATAGGGGAAGTTCAAGTGAAAACCCCTTTTATCGCAAAAACTCGAAAACTAACTAAAAAAGTCTAAAAAACACACCAAATTTTTTTTACATTTTTTTTATTCAAAATCGCTACTTTTTATATATAAAAAAAACTTTTCCTTCAAAAAAAAAAAATTGTAGTGCACATGTGCAATAATACACATATAATGCAATGTGCAGTACAAGTTTTTTTTTTTTTTTTTTTGAAAAAAAGTTTTTTTATATACAAAAACTAGCGAAAATTTGTAAAAAAAAATGGTATGTTTTTAAAGCCTTTTTAGTTAGTTTTCAGGTTTTCACTTTAACGAGTGGTCTTTAATTGAACCTTCCCCTAGGGTATGGTTCATGCGAGAACCACGAGAATCAATGTGAACACAACAAAATAAACCCATTACACCACGAAAAACCTAAAAAATCCTAACCCCCCCCCCCAAAAAAAAAAAAAAAAAACCTAAGCCACCCCCCAACCCCCACCCAAGCTAAATGCTAAAAACTAAACCCCTCAAAAAACCTAAAAAAACACACAAAATTTTTTTTTTAAGATTTTTTTATTTAAATCGCTACCTTTAGTAGCAAAAAAAAATTAATAACGAAAAGTAGCGATTTTTGCATAAAAATATTAAAAAAAATGTGTGCTTTTTAGATTTTTTATTTATTTTTGGTTGTGTTCACATTGGTTCTCGCAATAAATGGTGGTTCCTAATCATTCTCCTATATATATATATATATATAGTGGAGAGTTCAAATGAGAAGAAATTTTTTGTAAGAAAAAAAAGAACAAATTTCAACCAATAAGAATGATTTATTTTACTTCATTTAATATAAGTATTTAATGTTACTATAAGGGTACATTGGTAAATCTACATAAGTCATTAATTTATAGTCTTCCTCTTAAATAACTAATACATTAAATTTATTTGTAACTTATCTTCAAAATATATATTTTTCAAAAATAAGAAAATAAAATAATTTAAAGTGTAGGATAAATTACGAGTTGTGTAGGATAAATTACGAGTTGTGCATGATAATTTTCAACGTGTAGGATGAATTTCAAAATATGTAGGATAACTTTTGATGTGTGTAGGCAAAAAAAGTTAGTGTGGAGGATAATAGTCTTTATAACTAATTAATTAGTCAAAAATGATAATAAATGAGATAAGTGAAAAAACTATTTAATGTATTACAAAATTACCCTTTGTTCTTTTTCTTCTCAATTAAATTTTCTTCTCAAATGAACCTTCCCCAGTGGAGAGTTCAAATGAGAAGAAATTTTTTGTAAGAAGAAAAAAGAACAAATTTCAACCAATAAGAATGATTTATGTTACTTCATTTAATATAAGTAGTTAATGTTACTATAAGGGTACATTGGTAAATCTACATAGGTCATTAATTTATAGTCTTCCTCTTAAATAGCTAATACATTAAATTTATTTGTAACTTATCTTCAAAATATATATTTTTCAAAAATAAGAAAATAAAATAATTTAAAGTGTAGGATAAATTACGAGTTGTGTAGGATAAATTACGAGTTGTGTATGATAATTTTCAACGTGTAGGATGAATTTCGAAATATGTAGGATAACTTTTGATGTGTGTAGGCAAAAAAAGTTAGTATGGAGGATAATAGTCTTTATAGCTAATTAATTAGTCAAAAATGATAATAATGAGATAAGTGAAAAAACTATTTAATGTATTACAAAATTACCCTTTGTTCTTTTTCTTCTCAATTAAATTTTCTTCTCAAATGAACCTTCCCCTATATATATATATATATATAGGGTAAGGAAATATAGAAAACCACTTTTATTGAGAAAACCCGGGAAACTCAAAGCTCCCGACTTTTTTTTTTTGAAAAAAATAACACATGTAATATACATGTTTTTAAGAGTTTTAGGCAAAAAAAAAACAAAAAAGCGCCGAAGGGATTTTTAAAAAAAAATAAACAAGTTTCAGCATTTTTTGCCTAACACGTGTTACACAACAAAGTTGCTGAAATTTGTTTATTTTTTTTAAATAATCCTTCGGCGCTTTTTCGATTTTTTTTTGCCCAAAACTCTTAAAAACATGTATATTACGTGTGGTAATTTTTTCAAAAAAAAAGTCGGGAGCTTAGAGTTTCCCGGGTTTTCTCAATAAAAGGTGGTTTTCTATTTATCTTTAGCCTATATATATATATATATATAAATTTATATATATAGGGCAGGGTTCCAGCGTGAACAACCTCCCAAGAGTGAACTGCGTGAACAGATATGGACCCTTGATTTCCTTTTTAGTTGTTAAGGGTAGGATTGTAATTATATAAAAAATTAGATTTAAATCATTATTTTAATAATTGAATTAAGTTACATCTTTCCTAATTTAAATTCATTATCCACATTATGTTTATTTATTAATAATATAATTATCGAAACAAACAACAAATCACCATATTTCAATTTTAATTTTTATTTCAGATTTCATAACCAGAATTCAAATTTTGATTTTTAAGATCCACGTAACCTTCATATTTCAACGGTATACACATATGTACTTGGATATAAATAGAACAGTACACATGTGTACTCAGTATCGTACATATGTGTACAGTAATTCACAGGTGTACATCAACATTCAATACAAAAAAAATTATGAGACATCACAAAAACAGACGATATACACATGTGTAAATCGCATTAAAAAGAGGGCAAAATCAGAATACACATGTGTACATCGCATTTAAACAAATAATTATTTTAATAATTGAATTAAGTTACATCTTTCCTAATCCTTGATTTGATTTGGGAGAGATTTATGCAATCAATTTAAGAGGATAATTGATTACTTGATTTGTGAGAGATTTATGCAATCATTTTAAGATTGAAATTACACATATACCCTTTTTGTATTTAGTTAAATGAAAAAAATTAACCAAATAATTACCATCATGCCACTCACTTTAATCTCAAGATCATAAAAATCAAGGGCCCAGATCAGTTCACGCAGTTCACTCTTGGGATTTTGTTCACGTTTGAACCTAATCATATATATATATATATATATAGGAAAAGTGTAAAATACAATACGACTTAACGTACATCACGTACGACAAGGTGCATAATTATGTGTATAACGTGCGTGATTAATGTTTTCATCATGCGTGATTAATGTTTTCCAACATGCGTGATTTGAGTTTTTTAGTTTATAACGTGCGTGATTTTCAAATGAACGTGCGTAATTATCTGTCGTACATGATGTACGTTAACTGGCCTATATTATATATAGAAACGGGATCGGGAGAAAACGCTCAAAAGTGTGAGAATGGTGAGAACGCTTCCTGGCCTAACACGTGTCACGCCGCTTAGAAAAGGGCGGAGGGGCTTGTTTGTCCTTTCATCTTCTGCTTTTCCAATTCCGCTTTTTCCCAATGTTGTTTTAATTTTTGATTTTTAAGATTTTTGGCGTTAACCAAATTCAATAATTAATGGCGTTTTAATGGTTTCATTGTATCAACATTTTGGCGTTTATGGCTTTTATGGCGTTTATTCACATCGTATGCCATTGGAACCCAGGGGGCAGGAAATCTATTTGAATGGCGTTTTCCAAGGGTTTTTAAACAAGATGGCCTATTGTTCTATTAATTTTTGTAAACATTTTGGCGTTTGTGGTATCTTGGCGTTTTACTATTGTTAAATTATATTTCAACCACAGGAAAAAAAAATACAAGGGAAGGAAATAAATTAAAAATCCTAATCGGATCTCTTTTCCCAATCTTCACTGTCATCAGTCTCTCGTTTCTTTAATAGTACAAGAACTGTCACCAAATATATGGCGTTTTATGTAAAACTTAACAAACCCATCGGTTTGATTTTTTTTGCCTGCTCGTCTGTTGAACTGGCTTTTTTTCTGGATGTTTGGGGACATAGATCTATGGCGTGTGAGTGAGTTTTTCGCTTTTTCTTTATCTGGATCTTCATCTTTATAGTGAACCCACTTTTTAGTGTCATTGATCTCTTCTCCTCATCCAAACCTTCTTCAAGAACAAAAAATACAAAATTCCATATGACTGGCATCATTATCTTTTTCTTGAAATTTTGTCCATCTCATGCAGCAAAATCTTTCTGAGATACTCCCCTCTGATAACAATTCATTCAGTTTATTTGTTGGTGTTTTACAGTGGGTGGTATTTAGTAGTATTGGCGTTTGTTTTTTTTGGTTTAATCAAATGGAAGTTGCTGAGACGTATCATTTATATAGGATGTCTTTTTGGCGCCTAAATTAGGCGGTGCATTATTATAATAAAGTATTCTTCTTTTTAGTTACTGTTTTGTAATTAATGTTTTTTATAAGCTTTATCTCTGAAGTCTGTAACACGGCCCATCTTTCAAGTTTGGCGTTTTACATTCTTCAGTATTACTGATTTTGTATTTACTGTTTCTAGTTACATTTTCAAGTTTGCTTTTTATTTTTTATTTTTTTTTTGGGTTTTTTATAATAATTTTTCAAAGTAATTTTATTGTAGTTTGGGAGTTTTTTTGGTGGCGTTTAATTGGATGATATCATTTAAACAAGCATTTTGGCTGCTTTGACGTTTTTATTATATATGGCATTTTTATTATATAACAATTAACTGAAAAGGAAAATAAAAAAAAAGAATACATAAACAATTGATCTTCCAAATCTTCTCTGTCACCAGTCTCTTTCTTCTTTTTTGAATCATGTTAACTGGCTGGTTCGACTTTCGTATGATTCATTTTGTTTTTGTTTTTCAAGTAGTTTTTTGTGTTGCTGTTTGGAAGCACACAGTTTGACATCAGCATCTTTTTCTTGAAGATTTGTCCATCTCATGCAGCAAAATGTTATTGAGTTTAGATCCTTCAGCCAACAATCTTGAATTTTTACAATCAACGATGTTTGATTTTTTTAACTTTTTTGGCGTTTTACCGATAAAAAGAACGCCACGAAATAAGATCACCTTAAACCTCAAATTTTGATCATGCTAAAATCAATAATGTTTTGCTGTATGAGATGGACAACATTGTTAATCATCGGTCAAGAAAGATATCTGACAATGTTGTCCACCCCATACAGCTAAACTTTATTAACAACAAACCTCAATAATGTTTTTGTATGTTTTGGCGTTATAAATTGGATGGAAGTTTAGGATAAGTCAATAATATTTTACTCAATGAAATTGACAATATCCTCACTTAAGGATTTTGTCTATTTCATTGAGCGAAATCTCACTGACAGGCAAACTGAATTTCATAAAAACGATTTGGAGTAGGAAGATATTTGATGTTTAGTTTTTTTGGCGTTTCTAAGGCGAATGAGTTATATAAAATATGGCGTTCGGGTTTTTGTGTGTGTTTTTAATTGAAGGTCTGAGATGTTGTATATATAGGATTTTTTGGCCGTTTTTTTAGGCGGGATTTTACTATAATTAAGTTTGGCGTTTTATATTTAATGGCGTTTTACTTAGAATGGTCTGTGATTTTTGTTTTTAGCGTTTTATTTCATGAGATGACGTTTTGTGTGGAGTAGTCAAAAGACCATTAATGAAGCTCGCCCACGTAATAAAATTGATGTTATTTACGAAAACGCCACCGCGCCATTCTAGTCCATAGATTGTTTTGATCGGACGATCGTTAAGCGTTCTCACCGTTCTCACACTTTCTACCGTTTTCTCTAAATCCTGACCCTATATATATATATATATATATATATAGATCACTGATGTTAATTATTTAAAAATATATCAAAATAAATAAAACATAAATAACAATTATGAGGTTAAAGAAGAGGATTATTTGATTATTGCGTTTGTAAAACATAAATAATCTAAGAAAATGTTTGTATGAAAAACAAAACGCAGTTTTGGAGAAACATGTACCTACATGTTTTTTTCAAAATGCAGCTCTGAAAACGCGAAATCTATTTTGAAAACTCATAACTTATTTTGAAAACGCAACACAAACACCGCGGATGATTGAATTTTGTTAACTTTGTTACGTTGGAATGTTGGCTGAATTGAATTGTCTATTCTAATGTTTTATGCCATGTGCATATTTAAAAGCAAGAATACATTATGAATGAACTTCATGATTCGTCTAATTCCGTCTGTACACTAACATAGCTAAAGATAATAAAACATAATTCAAATTTGGATTTGACTTGATTAGCAAATTTGATTTGAATCTACTACTCGGTTGGTGTCTTGGTGGTAGTGGCAAGACAAATTTTTTTTTAAAGCACTTAGATATGAAGTTTGAATTCTTGTCAAAAGTTTTTTAAACACTTCAAGTATGGGATCTTGAGTTTAAGTTAATAATTAATAAATTTTCTATTCAATATAAAACCGGAATATATAATAAAATAAAATAGTAATCTAATTCTAGCACAAGTTAAAATAACCAAGCCTATAAATTTCACTATTGGGTTTTTCAACGTTAGATAGCCAAGCTTTTTGTAAAACTAATTTGACCAAAATTCTAGTCAACACAGTAAGGAACATTCATATTTGGATTCAAAGATTTGATAATTAAAAAGTAACAACTTGGTGTGTGTAAACAAGACCACGTCTTAATAAAACGTGTCTCAAAAATCTGATAAATAATTTGAATTTTTCTTTAAAGCTAACCCAACAAGCCAATCATCTAATAATATATTCAAGACTAATAAACATTATGTCATATTGTTTAAAATCCTTTAAAAAGAGCTTCAACTCTCTTCCACTCATAAAACCTTTGTCGTTCAAAAAAAGGTTTCGTTTTTTTGTCATTAATTAAACTTTTTATTGAAAAAAATATTAGATGAAATAAGATTGATTACATCTAATTGTTTATTTATTTAATCAACATGTAATTTTAATATTACAATATCAACATTTAATTTTAATATTACATTATCAACTGTACTAACTAAAAAATAACCAAAGTACCAAACCTCCTATTATTGACCGGCATATATATATAAGCAAAGTTTTGATTGATACAAAAGGTGTCCATGTATAAACTTATTCTTGCATGGTCCCACACAACTAAAATCAAAGTCAGACTTTTCAATTTTAAACAAATAAAATAAACATGTATTCTTGTTGAATTTTTATGCTTGTCATGAAATGAATTAGTAAAACTAATCCTAATTTCCATTCAAAGAAGGAAATAGTAAACGACTACTGCACGCTCCATTAATTAAGTCCGTCCTGCTGTGCTGTCTGACAGAAACTTTCTCCAATAGTGTTCCAAAATATCTCATTTAATCCGGTTTTCTATTCCATTTTCATCATCTGTTTTCCGGTTCATGTTCAACTCTCTAATGGATGCAAGAATACACAAATTTCTTCTGTTTCTGTTCATCTGCTTTTGGTTTTCAACTGCACAAAACGATGATGGTAATTAATTCACTACTGTTCTATTACTTTCATATGTATCAATCAAATCAATCTTACGACTCATATGATCATTTTTCCATTATCATACAATACAAACCAATATGCTATTTTTGCATGTCATGTGACCGGCCGTATGATATGACACCTTAGTTGCATCTGGATAATGTCATGTGTGTTTCTTTAGCCAGAATCTTGATGTTCATGAATCTGATGATGGCAGGTACAATTCTGCGAGCTCTGAAAGATGCAATGGATAATACACCACCCAATTGGGAGGATAACCCGGACCCGTGTAGCGGGTGGGACGGGATCAGGTGCAGAGACTCGCGTGTCATCTCTATGTGAGTCATTCTGACATTAACCTTCGTCTTTAGGCACTGCTATGCTAATTAATCAGTCAGCATGTCTCCTTATATTCATATGTGTCAACTTATTTGAATATTTTAGAACTTTGGCAAGCATGGGTTTGACTGGTACCCTCTCCGGAGACATCGGGCAGTTAACTGAATTGGAGATTCTGTAAGTTTTCCCATCAAATGGTTAACTGGATTCTAGATTTTTGCAGGGTTTTGTTTTTTAATATTTTCTTTGTTTTTGATGTTTAGAGATCTATCTTACAACAGTTTGACCGGGCCTCTGACTCCAAGAATTGGGGATTTGAGGAATTTAGTTAATTTGTGAGTAGTTTTTGTGATTCAGATATTCTGGGGTTATGTTTTTTTTTTCAGATGGTAGATTGACTTTTGTTTGTTCTTCTTTGTCAGGCTTCTGGTTGATTGTGATTTCATAGGTCCACTCCCGGACACCCTTGGAAATCTAGAAAAACTCCGTTTTATGTGAGTATCATATGTCGAATCCCGTTTTTTAGCTCTGGCAGTTTAGACCCGTTTACCAAGTGAACGGGTCAATTCGAGTTGTATGTTTTATGTCTAAGAGGTCAAACACGAAAAAGATACAGGTTTTTGTAAATTCTTTTGTTTAAGGGAAGTTAGCATATAAATAACTTCACAACTCTGACCACAAATACCCGCTTTTATCCAAGCCCATTTCGCCATGAATAGCAAGTTTACAACTTTAAAAGATTTCACAATTTTCCCACGAGTGGCCATGTGATTTCAGTGGTCCATTTCCGTACACCCTTGGAGGTCTAGAAAATGTTGTCTTTATGTGAGTATCTGTTGTTTCGCGTCCAAAATTTATGTCGAATCCCTTTTTTCAACTATAAAAGGAAATGCGTTAAGAGTCTAATCTCACTTAAAGTGTATTAATAGTGTATAAAACATCTAAATCATTTTGTGATAAAAGAAGTTAGTATAAAGTAAAACCATATAAGTTTTGTAATTATATGTATTCACCAACTATTTATACTAAACAATGTTTTGAACAAATTCTGTTTTGAGTCAACCCAATTCTGACCACAAATGTGAGTCATAGGCAAACCCCACATGCCCAACCACCAGTGGCAGACTTAGAAGAAAAATTCAGGGGTATTCCAAAATATTTTTGGACCTACGGGGCATCCTAATATTTGTTCAGGGGTATGCAATATATAAAATGGAGAAGTATTTTCTTTTTGCACGTCGTCGACAAAGTTGAGGGGTAGCCCGGGCTACCCTACCTCCTTCATAGATCAGCCAATGCCGACCACAAATATCACTGATGCGTTTTGCGCATCAGTTGTGCATGATATGAGATCACAGTTAAGCATGCTTGGTGCGATGGGAAGTCTCTACATGTATAACAGAAAAAACAAAGTTGTGAGGTCCTTATGAGCACAGCGCACAATACCTGTTTTTATCCAAACCCATTTTGCCATGAGTGGCCATATTACATCATAAAAAGATTCTATATTTTTGCTTAGAGGTTGAGTGATTACCATGCCCATGATTCAACATTCTGTTCTGTGTAGGTCTTTGAACTTGAACAGGTTCACCGGAGAGATTCCACCTACCATTGGTAACCTCCAAAATCTTTACTGGTTGGATCTAGCTGATAACCAGCTCAGCGGAAGTATACCAGTTTCTAGTGGGAACACTCCTGGTCTTGATAGGCTGACTGAAGCAAAACACTTGTATGTTTGTTCTTTCTCATTATCAAATCATTTAGTAAATATGTTCACTTAGGATTCTGCTCTCACCCGTATGTCGGTTTGCAGCCACTTTGGAAGGAACAGGCTCTCGGGTGCAATCCCCGAAAGCCTCTTTCACTCAAATATGACTCTACTTCATCTGTAAGTTTCATTATAACAACCAATCTTATTCTCCCTGAAAATGGATCGGTCATAACAGGTCAAGCTTACATTCTAACTTGGTTTATTGCGCAGTCTGTTTGAAAACAACCAGCTTACAGGCACCATCCCTGAGACGCTCGGGCTTGTGAGATCACTCGAAGTTGTGTGAGTACCAACCTATCTATGATATCTCAAGAAAACCTTATAAGTGTTATGTTTTTTTTGTTAACCAAGTTTCTTCTGTTTTCCACTAAGTTACTCACATTTTTTTTTCTAGCTACAGAAACCACTCAAGTTTCAACATTACCTAAACGAAACATATATGAAACTTGGTGACTACTTATTGATTACTTTTTTCAAGTTTAACCTGAAATGAGAGGTAACTGTAAAGAAAAAAAGTCACAAAATAATAACTAAGTTTCGTAATTGTTGCATCTAGGTCATTTAATTTAGATAATTATAAAAAAGGTTCATAACAATTGAACAATACTTGAACTTGAGTGGAATTTACAGTTATAAAAGGTTTAAATGACTTTATTGAAACAACATGGAAATTTGATTATTATTTCTTTAGTTTATCCCTTTTGTATTTTAATGTGGTTTTTCATGTGATATCAGACGTCTTGATCGAAACTTTCTAACTGGAGATGTTCCATCAAACATCAACAACCTTACCGGCCTATTTGAAATGTAAGTATATGAGAGACTTCAACTTGTCAACCATAGTTTTCGCCTTTCGGTTTGTTTCATTTTTGATAACTTTACGCGCAGGTTCCTCTCAAACAATCGACTGACTGGTCCTGTGCCTAATTTGACTGGTTTGGATGCCCTCAACTATCTGTAAGTTGTAACATTTCAAATTCAACAAACTTATTGTTGATTACAGATACTGAGTTCACAATGTCGCATTCCAGGGATTTAAGCAACAATACTTTTGAGCAATCGGATGTTCCTTCTTGGTTTTCGACTTTACAGTCTCTGACCACACTGTAATATCCATCCTAACCATTCAAATCCCTCTTTTTTAAATAAAAAGGCAGATTATTTACCTGTTTACAATATTTTGCAGTATGATGAACAATACAAACCTTGTAGGACGGCTGCCTGCTGTGCTTTTCAGCATCCCTCAGTTACAAAACGTGTGAGTTGAGATTCTGTTGGGTTTTGTAGCTATATTACTTGATGAAATACTGATGATTCGTAACCCGTTTTTTCATCAGGGATTTAAGTAACAACAGACTAAATGGCACCTTGGATCTTGGCTCTAGCCATAGCAACCAACTACAACAGGTCAATTTGCAGAATAATCAAATTGATGTTTTCACTCAAAGTAGAGATTACAGTATTCAAGTAATGTGAGTTTCCTCATCTCAATGTCTTATCTTTTATTTTTTGCATATCAGTGCACGGAAGTTATGAATTTACAGCAAAAAATATAAATGTATATAAAACACGTTTGAATAATACTTTATGTCAATTTGTCTTGTAATTTTTAAATACCCCACCTTTTAATTTGTCATCTGGCTATGATCTGTTTGCAGACTTGCAGGAAATCCAATATGTATGGAAACAGGAACTACAGGTGAATTTTGCTCCCTTCCCACAAATACTGGATCTCAATACTCGACACCATCGAACAACTGCTCCCCTACACCTTGTGGGTCAGGTCAAGTTTCAAGTCCAAACTGTAGATGTGCGTACCCCTACACTGGCAGCCTTATCTTCCGAGCTCCTCCATTCTCTAACCTTGCAAATCCCACTATTTTCGAAAATCTCCACAATCAGATGATTAATTATTTCCGGACAAGTCAGCTGGCGGTTGACTCGCTTTCACTCAGGGATCCTCGCAGAAATTTGGATGATTATCTTGTGATCAGCCTACAACTTTTCCCATCTGGAGATGAAAGGTTCAATAGAACTGGGATACTTGACATTGGGTTTTCGCTTAGTAACCAAACATTCAAGCCTATGGAGAACACCTTTGGCACCTACTTTTTCCAAGCTGATAACTATGACTTCAGTGCTGGTAATAAATTTCCCTCCAACTCTGTATGATAGCATTTAGTGGTCAATTTATAAAGTAAACTGGTCAAATGTCGTTCAAACTTAATACTTATAACCTCATTAAGAGATTAACTATTTTAGGGTCGATATCTTAAAAAAACCATTATACTTCCTTATTTTGTTACGGAAAAGTCACTCAAGATGTATTAAAGTCCATTAACTTGTAAAAAGGACACATAAAAGTCACCAAACGAAATATTATATGATAAGCTATGTGCATTTTAGACATGTTTAGGGGACTTTAATATACAAAAAGCTAGTGTAGTGATTTTTTCATGTATTTTTTACATGTTGGAGAACTTTATTTGAAATGTTAGATTATTATGAAAATATTATAATTTTTATAGCCAATTTTTCACAATTATCCGTTGCACTTATGTATTGTTAGTGAAACCATATGTTGGTGTAATCTCACAGGAGGAGCAGGAGGGAAGTCATCCAACACTGGTGTTATCGTAGGAGCGGTTGTTGGTGCTTGTGTGCTTCTGGCACTACTGGTACTAGCAGGAATATATGCCTTGCGTAAAAAAGATCAAGCTGAAAGAGCGACTCATGAGACCAGCCCTTTTGGTAATTTTGCCATTATCCTCTAACTGAAGTGTTTGGATTACCTGTAAATATATAATCCAGATTTTAATTGGTTTTGTGTTAAACTTTTAGCTTTATGGGATGAAAACAATGGAAGTGGTGCGGTTCCTCAGTTGAAAGGAACAAAAGCATTCTCTTTTGAGGAGCTTAGCAAATACACCAACAACTTTTCAGAATCCAACAACATAGGAACCGGTGGATATGGAATGGTAAGCTTGCACATGTGCGTCAATAAGTGGGCAGAAGCAGATCAGTCATGCTGGGTTGACTTTTAAAATGGGTTTGGGTCAAAACGGTTAATCTTTTAGTCCAGTAATAATATATTTTTCCCAGTAAATAGATTTAAGAAGTTATAGCCAGTATAACTACATTTTGCGACTTTTGATCCATTTCTTTTTAAGATATATATTTGACCCGTTCCATCTGATAAGGATAAAAGATAACCCAATGGTACCTTATATAAGTAAAGGGTTTTAACTTAATACCTCTACACGTATAAAGGTCAAAGAAGATGATTAATGTTGGCCTTCTTACATGATGAGTAAATGAGATTATTGTGTGTAGGTATACAAAGGAAGTCTACCAAATGGGCAGCTAGTCGCCATAAAAAGGGCTACACGGGGATCAACACAGGGTGGACTTGAGTTCAAAACCGAGATTGAACTTCTTTCAAGAGTTCATCACAAGAATCTCGTGAGCCTTGTAGGTTTCTGTTTTGATCAAGGTGAACAAATGTTGGTTTATGAGTTTATTGTGAATGGTACCGTCAAAGACAGCCTTTCAGGTAACTTTATCATTTCATTTAGCTAAGCATTAGATATTCATTTAATATTCTAACGTGTTTGATACACCCAGGGAGATCTGGATTTAGACTGGATTGGATAAGAAGACTTCGAATAGCACTGGGTTCTGCAAAAGGATTACAATACTTGCATGATCTTGCTGATCCTCCAATCATACATAGAGATGTCAAAACAAACAATATCTTGTTAGATGAACGCTTAGTTGCAAAGGTGGCGGATTTCGGGCTATCCAAGTCACTTGGTGATGCTAATAGGACTCATGTTACCACTCAAGTCAAAGGGACAATGGTCAGTATATATTTTTGATAATTAGTTTCATATAATCTGTAACAAGTGTTCATTTTAAATAATAAAACAAAGTTATGTATGTTAAGAATATGATCTGAAAATGTATGCCATTTGGTTTGATGCAGGGTTACATGGACCCCGAGTATTATATGACAAACCAACTGACAGAAAAGAGTGATGTTTATAGCTTTGGGGTCGTATTGTTGGAGCTAATAACAGCACGAAACCCGATCGAGAAAGGGAAGTACATTGTGAGAGAAGTGAAAGAAGCAATGGATAGAAGTAAAGAGCTATACAATCTACAAGATGTCCTTGACCCGACCATCGGTTTGTCCACCCAACTAAAAGGTTTGGAAAGATTTGTAGACATCGCGTTGCGGTGTGTGGAAGAAACAGGAGATCGAAGACCGACGATGAGTGAAGTTGTGAAAGAGATTGAGAGCATTATGGAAGTTGCGGGTCTTAACCCGAATGCCGAGTCGGCATCAAATTCAGCTTCCTATGGTTACACGAGTAAGGGAAGTGAACATCCTTATACTAATGACAGTCTTTTTGCTTATAGCGGTGACCATTTCCCTGCAAAGTTGGATCCCAAGTAGAAATATTTGCACAATCAACTAGTTCCATGATTGTTAAATGTTGTGTTATTTTCTTTTATTTGTGTATAATGAGAACTAGAAACTATAGAGGTTTTATGTATTTGTTTATACGTTGTACACATAATATTGGATGCTATTCATTTTTTTCATTCGCCCAATGTGATAACACTACTATGTCGCGTATTGTTACGTGTGATTCAAAAGTGAAAGCAATTACTGGGAGAGTGGAGCTTTGCTCAAATCCTCAGTTATTTATAACTGTGGGTAATGCCTCCTTATGTTAGTGTGAATCCACTTGATCAAGTTGATGTCAGAAAAGGATAAGAGGATAAAAAAGGCAAGGCTGAACCAGTCTTCACTGTGATCCAGAATTCACGGATCTTGTTTTTGACTTTCTTCTTTCTTTCAATCCTATATATGAGATTGTTTTGTATCTGTAACTTCTTGTACCAAGCAAATAAAGCCTCCTAGTTATCGAGAGTGGACGTAGGTCAGAGCCGGACTAGACCACTATAAATCTTTGTGTTCTTGATTGTGAGCAGAGCGTGTGTGTTGATTGTGTTCGTGTGACCCGTTTGATCCCAACAACTGGTATCAGAGCGCAGGCTCTTTGATTCACACGAACTAAACACAGAGGTGTAGAAGGAGGAAGAAGATACTGACCTGTGAAATCGGAACTAGGGTTCCGATCAGAGACGTTCAGCCGCCTCCGCCGCTCGTCAACCGCCGCCGCTGCCGCTCTCTTCGCCGTCGCAAGCAGCCGCCGCCACCTCCGTTCTCTTCACCCTCGCGACTAGGGTTTGCTGACCTAGTAGCCGTCGTTACTTAGGGTTTTCGATCTTTGCCTTTTTCTGGGTGTTGATTGCGTCCAAAAGAGAAGAGAAGAAGAGCCATAGTTTTTTTTTTTGTTTTGTGAAGGAAGAAAAGAAAAAGGAACAAATTTCCTTTTGTGGGTGAAGAAGAAGCATAGTGTACGTGCCTTCATTTCTGGTGAAAATTTGAATTTCTCAATTTGATCAGAAAGACCCGTCAACTTGACAAAGGTTGTCATAGTCCACTGCTACTTGTTCATCGCCATTTAAAGCACGAAACAGATAAGTATTTTGTTTCTGATCATTGCTTTCGCTCGTATAAATTACCACTTAGTAGTACAAACCCGTTTGGTTAGTAGTAATTTGGTAATTTTTTTTAATGGCAGAAGATAGTAAAATCAAGATTGATAAGTTTGATGGAAGTGATTATGGATTTTGGAAAATGCAAATTGAAGATTTGTTTTATCAGAAAAGTTTGCATTTGCCTATGTTGGGTGAACAACCGGATGACATGTATGATGAAGAATGGAAGTTGTTGGATAGACAGGCTTTGGATGTGGTTAGGCTTTCTTTGGCAAAGAGTGTTGCATATAACATTGTCAATGAAACAACCACAAATGGTGTATTGAAAGCTTTGTCCAACATGTATGAAAAACTATCCGCTTCAAACAAAGTATTCCTCATCCGACAATTGGTTAACCCCAAGATGAAAGAAGGCATGTCAGTTACATTTCACATAAATGAGTTTAACTCGATTATCTCTCGTTTAGCCTCAGTTGAAATAAAGTTTGAAGATGAAGTACAAGCGCTACTCCTTTTATCATCGTTGCCCGCCAGTTGGTCAGGCTCAATCACAGCTGTTAGTAGTGCATCCGGTACTACCAAACTTACTTTCGAGAGTATTCGTGACTTGATAGTAAATTAAGATATCAGACGGAGAAGCAATGGTGAGACATCTAATTCTAGTTCTTTATTGCATAAAGAAAGTAGAGGAAGAAGAAACGAAAGTGGACATAGTCGAGGCAGGTCCAAGTCCAGAAAAAGGGGACAGTCAAAGAACAGAAAAGACGTTGAATGTTGGAATTGCAAAGAAAAAGGTCACTTTAGAAGCCAACGTACAAAACCAGCTGCAAAGAAAGAAGTAAACAGTGTATCCTCGGAAGAATTAGGTGATGCTCTCATATGTTCTGTTGAAGATTCAATTGAATCTTGGATTATGGATTCGGGTGCTTCTTTCCATGCTATCTCATACCCAGATATGGTCAATAATCTACGAACAGGTAACTTTGGCAAAGTTCGTTTAACACATGATCAAATGCTTGATATCACAGGTATTGGATATGTAGACTTGAAGACCTCATTAGGAACTATATGGACATTGAAAAATGTCAGGGTTATTCCTAACCTGAGGAGAAAGTTGATTTCAGTTGGTAAACTGGATGATGAAGGGTTTAATGTTCATTTTGGGGTGGACAATGGAAAGTGATCAAAGGCAATTTAATGATTGCCAAATGAAAGAAGAGAGGCACTCTATACATGGCAGAAGTTTCTGCTGAAGGTGTTCATGCAATGACCACCGTCCGAGTCCATCAAATTTATGGCACAACCGACTCGGACACATGAGCGAGAAGGGATTGAAGATGTTGGCTCAGAAAGGAAAGTTTCCATACTTGAAGGAAGTGGAAACTGAATTTTGTAAACCTTGTGTTCTTGGAAAACAAAAAAGGGTTACTTTTGTGAAGACAGGGAGAACATCGAAAGCTCAGAAGTTGGAGCTTGTTCACTCCGATGTATATAGACCAACTTCAGTTTCATCTCTAGGAGGCTCGAGGTATTATGTTACCTTCATCGATGATTCAACACACAAGGTATGGGTATATTTTCTTAAACATAAATCTGGTGTATTTGATGCTTTTAAGATATGGAAATCTGCTGTTAAAAATGAAACAAATTTAAAGGTAAAATGCTTAAATTCGGATAATGGTGGTGAATACATAAGCAAGTAGTTCACTGACTATTGTGCCAAGGAAGGGATAAAGATGATCAGGACAGTTCCCGGAACTCCTCAGCAGAATGGTGTAGCTAAGAGAATGAATAGAACTCTAAATGAGAGGGCCAGAAGCATAAGGCCAAATGCCGGGATGCCCAAGACATTCTAGGCCGATGCAGTTAACACCGCAGCCTACTTGATCAATCGTTCATCAACTGTTCCCTTAGATTTCAAGTTTCCAAAAGAAATGTGGCAAGAAAAGGAGGTAAGTCTCGAACACTTACGAGTCTTTGGTTGTAGTGCTTACGATTTGTTAGAAGCTGGTGACAAAGATAAGTTAGACTCAAAATCCAAGAAGTGCACATTCATTGGTTATGTGTAACACCCCGAAAATGGGTTTGGTAATCAAACCTCGTTAATAGTAAAAACGGGTAAAATAACGTTAGTGGTAAAATTAATTCGGTGGATATTAGGATTTAAATAAATAAATCTAATATTTATTAAAAAGAGGGGAAATACTTTGAGAAAGCAAAGTATATAAAAAGGCCCTAGATTTAACGGGACTTAAATAAAACGGGTTTTTGAACTAGAACTAATTAACTAGGAAAAATTATAACCTAGTTAACTACAAGTCTAGAAATAACTTGAAATAAGGTTAGAATAACCAAAATTAAATGTTAAACAAAAGGGGAGGGACCAATGTTGTTAAACTTGAAACTATTATTATTAGAATTAATTAAAAATAAAAAAACCAAACACACCATTTGGTGTCTGGTTCGATCAGAAGCAGGGAAGGGCGACCCCCATCCTCCAAAACCCTAACATTCACAAAAGCCACAAATTGAAGGCTTAAATCATGTCCAAATCGATTTTCAAGCATAAATTAATGATCACCTAGTTGAAGGGATCATAAGGTATGTAAAATCTTGAAGTTTTGATTCATCTCAAGTTCTAGGTTAATTATGAAAGATCGGAATTTAGCTTGATTGTGTCATGCATGAATGTAATTAGAAGAGATATGGTGTCTAGGGATGAACCCTAGGTGAAATCTTGTTAAAAGATTTCATGATAATTATAGAGTTTATAACCACCATTGTAGGTGATTAATAAACTTGAAGAAAACTTGATAAGCCTTAGAATTGTGATCTTGTTCTAACACAAATCTGAAATTTAGAATAAATTTCAGAAATATTGATGTTAAGATATATGTAGGATTGACTAAGTAAAGTTAGCTTAGATGATAATTACAAGTCATGAACTTGGTTTTGTTTATATAAAAATCTGACCCGCTAGGTGTTTGATGGAACGCCTAAGTGAGGGTTAAAATGTTAAAAGTTGGGTAAAAACGCAGATTTGGTTATTGTAGCAAATTATGCGTTAAAGCTTGTGAAAGAGTTGTAAATTTATTGTGAATTGAACTCTTTAGGCAAGGAATCCGGAACGTCAAGCGGACAAGCCGGAGGTGATACACGCTTGAAAGGTGTGCTTTAAAGGTAAGTAACTACGATTCCGTTACGTTATGCTTGATTCCGTATTCTAGCTAGTAGACTTTAAATTAGCATAATACATTAAATTGGCATTTACTTGAAGTGATGAAGATCACTAGGTAAATAAACGGGTCAAAAGGTGAAATTATCACCCTTTGACAATATTGTCTAATGGTTTGTCGAGTTACATGTTATAGGAATAAATAGCAAAAGGATAAGTACATCGCTATTGCTTAGCGGCTATTAAGGCAAGATATTGAAACGGGTCAATATATTGATCCGAGCCAGGTATGTATAATAACACAACTCATCATGTAGAATTTGGAGTTCTATAAGAGTTAGACAATGTTAAAGTGTAGATATTCGGTTATCTTTAAGGTAAACCGAATAAACTGAGTTATGCTCATGGTGTTTTAGAAGCACATGGGTTTATAAATAAGATTATAGTTAAAAGAGTCGGATTTTGGGTCAATCAAGTATTTAAAGGACCCTTGTAGTTAAAGAAGGATGAAAATTGACCAAATTGCCCTTGTAAGTTGATGTGTGTAAAATGCAACATATAAATTACATCAAATAAGGCATAAAACTAACCCTTTTTAAGTACTAATATTGGGAAAAGAGTGTTTTTGTCTTCCTTTTGTATTTTCAGGATTAAATGAGCTCAAAAACACAAAAGAAGCAAAAAGACAGCTAATTCCAACATAAATACAAGGAAAGGAACATTAGTGGACTGCCCGACCCCTCAACGGCACCTTCCAAAGCAAAATAGAGAAGTCAGGAGACTGAACACGCCCCGTGCTCAGCCAGCACGGGGCCGTGCCCAAGAAGCAGCAGAAAAGACAAACCTATAGAAGCTTCTATTGCCCACCACGGGCCGTGCCCAGCGGACACGGGGGCGTGTCGAAAGTACAGCAGGCGCATTTATTGTAATTGCGAATTACAATTAATGAGGAGAGAGAGTGTCAGACAGGCACGGGGCCGTGCCCAGCGGACACGGGGCCGTGCCCAGCTCTCTGATCAGCCTATAAATAGGAGTGCTTGGATTCATTTCATCTCATCCCTTGGCACACCACCTCTCTCACACTTCATCCACCACCCACCACCATCACAACACCATCATCCACCACCATCATCCATTGTCCATCGTAGAGTGTGTGAGTCGTCTCGGGATCCAAGATTGATCGTAAGAGTTCTTGATAATCAAGGCCATGTTTGCCTAAGTCTCTTACATCACTTGGTGAAGACAAAGTGTCTAGTATAATACTTTTTATTTCTAATCTTTTGCACTTTTTATTTGGTTTTGTATTAATGACTTTAATAACTAGTTACTTATGTTGAAGGTGATCTTTCCTTATCGTTTGTTCGTGGTGTCTTGTCATTATTTTACTGTCTATATAAAATAAAAGATTTTCACCATTCATATCTCCACGGTCTATATGGAGGTATGTTGGCTACCCGGTCGGGGGTTAAGGGAACGGTTTGGTAAAGGTCTTGCCATTGTTCAGCGTTTAGAGGTCCTGCAATGGACCTGGGTCAAATTTAGTAGGACCTCCTTCAATACTTCACGGTATTGGATGGCGGGGGTCCAAACTCTTTGATCCCCTCATAAGTTAACTACTATTAATACTATAACCCGGCTATTTAGGACTGTATCCCTGCTGACTCAGACTACTTAGCCGAGGGTAACGTCACCGCCAAAAGCGGGGCCTACCACAATACTGCATTAATAACTTAATTCATTATCTTCCAATAATCCACCCTTTTAGGATTGTATCCTTGCTGACTCAAACTACTGGGGTGAGGGTAACGTCACCTTCAAAAGAGGGGCCTACTACAATAACTAAGATAATCTCTTAATTACGTGCAAAAGTGCGGAAATAATCAAAGGTTATACTAGATACGAGTCGGAACCAAGTGATTCATCTTGTCTATCTGTTTTTATTTTATTTTTATTTTCAGCATTTAGTTAGTTTTTATCTTTTCTTAGTTTAAAACATTTTTCTAAACTTTTATTTTGATTAGACGTTGAGGATAAACCGGTACTAAAAGCTCTTGTGTCCTTGGACGACCTCGGTATATTACCAACGCTATACTACACTCAACGATGGGTGCACTTGCCCATATGTGTGTTTAGTGTTAGTGAAATATCGTGTTTTATAAATTTAAAACTTGGCTAAAATAAGTGTTAAAAAGGGCTTAAAATATACACCTAATATATATAACACTTTATCGCACATCAAGTTTTTGGCGCCGTTGCCGGGGACACAAGGATTTTAAGAAAGTTAGGAATCAACGGCCTAATCATCTTTTATTTTTCTTTTTAATTTTTTTTTAGGATTTTCTTAGTTTTTCAGCTTCTGCAGAGCTCAGCACGGGCCGTGCCCGCTGAACACGCCCCCGTGCTCAATCATTGGAACTGGCAATCCTGTTTTACGTCAGACAGTAAGCTGAACACGGGGCCGTGCCCACTCAACACGCCCCCGTGCCCAAGTTTCAGTTACTGAAAACAGAACCGTAAGATCCCAGCGGTTGGTAATTTCTGACATAAACATGAGTAATAGTAATTGTTTTTACTTTCGGCACTCTTATGGTACGTGGTGTCAATTATGTGGTGGCAAACATGAAGAAGTGGAATGCTACTTTCTAAATTATAGGCCCCACTACATGGACCCACCGACTTCTTACAACCTTAAGAGGGGCGAAAGTAAAAATAAGCACTATTTCTCCCTCGAATGCGCCCAGCCAGATATTCTAGGGGAAATGCTCCTTGATGAGTTATTTCAACTAGAAAAACTAATTCTGAATTGGTTAAAAGAGCTTAGGAAGGATTTTATTAATCCACCACAAGACGATGACCATGACGAAATGCTGGAACCGCATTCCAACAACCTCGTTGCTCCCGAAAATGCCTTAGTACCTAGCAAAGACTTGGACGATAGTCGTCCCTGTGTCGATTGTGCCGTGAAGGACTCTCCATCGACTTCGTTCGGTGCATACATAGACCTGAGCGATTCGGCATACACCTTCTTTAACGAGAGCCCGGGAAAGGGTTGGACTTGTCCACCTAGAATGAAAATAGGAATTACCCTCACCGACAACCTCTTGCGTTCTCGCCTTAGTCTAGGACAATTAAGGTATCTTAGGCACTTTGGGGTTGTTCCAACCAGTCAGGAGCCACCCGATACTAACAAGTTCCTTAAAAAAACTAGACAACTTCATAAAACAGTCCCTCGACACGGGGCCGTGTCCAGCCAACACGCCCCCGTGTCCATCAAAAGATTCCATTCTGATCAGTACGTCAGAATACGGACAAACTGTGTCAGAACTCCACCTGCACACGGGGCCGTGTCCACTGGGCACGGGCCGTGTCCAGGATGCTGTCGTTTTCTATAAAAGCAGCCAAGAATTCTGCACATTTGGACCAACTTGGGGCAGAGATTTGCAGGAATCTTCTCTCAAACTATCCTAGGTAAGTCTAAAAGAAGGTTCCAACAACCCATCTTGTCCTTTCCTCTTTTAGCCATTTCCTTCTTCTCCATCTTTCTTCAAAGAACTACCATTAAAAGTTTGAATTCTTCAAACTTTGTGATAGGGATTAATGAGTTTTGTTCAAGGAATCTTGGTAAAAACATGTTATGTAACATTGTTTTAAGTTATTAGCAACTAAAAAGACCCCACAAGTTCAGAAAATAACTTAAAAATCCAAGTTTCCTTGCTCCAAAATTCTGCAGAAAGATGAACACGGGGCCGTGCTCATTGAGCACGGGGCCGTGTCCGGTAACTGTTTCATTTAAATAAACTTTTTCAGTTTATTTTTCGTAGAATGTCAAGTGAAAACAGCGAAACATCTTCTGTGCATTCGTCAAACAGCCGAAGAGGAAGAAGACCCTCCATTGAAGCTACACTTGTGCACTATGTGATAGCATTAAGGGAGGCTCTCGACGAAATGACTTCAGTAGAGGAGGTCCTAATCGACCGTATTAACGATCTTACGATGGGACTTGAAAGCAGCTTCTAAGAAATTAACCTCTTGCACCAGAGGTTAAATATTCTTGTAGCATCCCCAATGGAACCAGTCCTTCCTCAGCAGGATTGGAACCTGGCACTCGGAATCAACAACCCTACCGGGTGGGAAGACTTTCCGGCAGAACCTCCCGTGGAACACCAACAAGAGATCCCGGTGGAAGTTGAAACTCCTCAAACTAATGCCAATGAGCCTTCTTTTCTCCTTCCAAGGGAGGTGGAAGAATGGCTCGCCGACATTTGAGGAGAACCGCACGCGGAAGATGGAGTTCAAAAAGGCCTTGTTTAACCAAGATTAATTACTTCTTGGAAATTTTGCTAATTAAAATAAAGTAAAGGCTAGGACTCCATGGTTTATTATTTCCTTGTTTTATCTAGTTTAATTTAGGACTATGTAAGTTCTCTCTATGATGAAATGAAATGATGGTTTTAAGGTTTGGATGGTTTGTAATGAATAAAACACACTCATGGTGGTAAAGGATGAAAAGGGGAACGAGAAAAATGACCCCATGCACAAGAACAAGGCAACCGGACAATTCTCTCCATTTCAGAAGGTTCAACACGGGCCGTGCCCAACCAACACGGCCCCGTGCTGAACCACCTGCAGAAAACGCCCAGTTCAGGTAACTGGACACGGGCCGTGTTCACCCAACACGCCCCCGTGTCCAGACTTCTGTTTCTCTTGTTTTAATTTTGTTATTGGCACTTGAACACGGGGCCGTGCCCGGACAACACGGGGCCGTGCCCGTGTTCAGCGACCAGTAACAGAAAATTTTTTCTTTTTACACCATTTTACACATCTAATCAACCTAAAAATTTATTTTTGGGACACATTGAGGACAATGTGTAATTTAAGTGTGGGGGGGGGGGGGGGGATGCTAAAGCCTTGAATTTTGCAAGTCCTAAATACAAGCCTTACACAAAACTCTATTGGAACCGCTAATCACCCCAAAGTTTTTCAAAAATTTCATTTTTTCTTACTTGTCTAGGTTTAATTCGGGAAATTCAAGTTCTCAAAAAGGTTATATTTTTACAAATTTACAACCGATAGCGTAGTGATAAAAAGAACCAACATAAGAAAATTATGAAAAGGCATGGCAAACTTAGTTAAAATTTGATTATATATACTTGATCACATAAAAACCCATTCCCACAAAAAGTGAGTTTTGAGCCTTTATTGAGCACAATTACATATCATTAAAACTAAATGCTCATTTTTCGTTTCTTGTGTGAATAGCCGCTTGGTTCTTACGACTCTAGAACTTGCCATGACGATACATTCCCGGTCCTTATCAACTTAAACCCGAGTAAGTAAATGATGGAGGCATTAGGACTAACCCCTTTTTATTTCTACACCATTATTTTTCTTTTTCTTTTACCACCTACCCAAAAATCCCCCTAGTTAGCCCCTTTGAGCCTAAACCTTTTCATTTCATCACCCAAACCAAAAACCCTTTTACCCACCAAAACCTTTTTCATTTTTAACCCTTTGTTTTAGTAACAAGTTCGGTTTTTCGTAAAAAAAAAAATGTGTTGATGATGAAGCAAAAAGAAAATAAACAAACAAGTTCATAAAAAATAACTTTGTTTGAATAAAAGCTTCATCAAAATAAAAAGTTGCAAAAATAGAAAGTCCTACGAAAACCGACACTTGTTACGTTTTTCGCCCTTTTTCTACTAACCACTAACCACTATCCCAACCACCTACCTTTAACCCAAGCCTAACCCTTAACCCACAAAGTCCTCTTGATATTTACAAAGGTATAAAAGTTAAAAAGGAGGAGGATTGATTGCTTGGCAAGCCTATGGTAGGAATAAGTTCCATGCCGCTCTCGAGTGATTCACTAAAAATACACCTTCGGCCGAGTGTGAGTGATTTCTCCCGTAAGGTATGTGAACTTGTATATAAATGTAATTTTAAAAAGGCATGTTATGCCCAAATAAGTAATTTCTCCTATGAAAAGTTCTAAATAAATCATTACGAGTAGGAGTGTAAATAAATAAAAATAAAACCCAAAAAGATCTTGGATATCCCGACACTCTACGACAAGCCCAAAACCTTCTCTTCTACCCATTCCATTTGGGAGTGTAAGCCACATATTAAAGAGTTTTGCTTGAGGACAAGCAAAAGTTCAAGTGTGGGGGTATTTGATGTGTGTAAAATGCAACATATAAATTACATCAAATAAGGCATAAAACTAACCCTTTTTAAGTACTAATATTGGGAAAAGAGTGTTTTTGTCTTCCTTTTGTATTTTCAGGATTAAATGAGCTCAAAAACACAAAAGAAGCAAAAAGACAGCTAATTCCAACATAAATACAAGGAAAGGAACATTAGTGGACTGCCCGACCCCTCAACGGCACCTTCCAAAGCAAAATAGAGAAGTCAGGAGACTGAACACGCCCCGTGCTCAGCCAGCACGGGGCCGTGCCCAAGAAGCAGCAGAAAAGACAAACCTATAGAAGCTTCTATTGCCCACCACGGGCCGTGCCCAGCGGACACGGGGGCGTGTCGAAAGTACAGCAGGCGCATTTATTGTAATTGCGAATTACAATTAATGAGGAGAGAGAGTGTCAGACAGGCACGGGGCCGTGCCCAGCGGACACGGGGCCTTGCCCAGCTCTCTGATCAGCCTATAAATAAGAGTGCTTGGATTCATTTCATCTCATCCCTTGGCACACCACCTCTCTCACACTTCATCCACCACCCACCACCATCACAACACCATCATCCACCACCATCATCCATTGTCCATCGTAGAGTGTGTGAGTCATCTCGGGATCCAAGATTGATCGTAAGAGTTCTTGACAATCAAGGCCATGTTTGCCTAAGTCTCTTACATGACTTGGTGAAGACAAAGTGTCTAGTATAATACTTTTTATTTCTAATCTTTTGCACTTTTTATTTGGTTTTGTATTAATGACTTTAATAACTAGTTACTTATGTTGAAGGTGATCTTTCCTTATCGTTTGTCCGTGGTGTCATGGCATTATTTTACTGTCTATTTAAAATAAAGGATTTTCACCATTCATATCTCCACGGTCTATATGGAGGTATGTTGGCTACCTGGTCGGGGGTTAAGGGAACGGTTTGGTAAAGGTCTTGCCATTGTTCAGCGTTTAGAGGTCCTGCAATGGACATGGGTCAAATTTAGTAGGACCTCCTTCAATACTTCACGGTATTGGATGGCGGGGGTCCAAACTCTTTGATCCCCTCATAAGTTAACTACTATTAATACTATAACCCGGCTATTTAGGACTGTATCCCTGCTGACTCAGACTACTTAGCCGAGGGTAACGTCACTGCCAAAAGCGGGGCCTACCACAATACTACATTAATAACTTAATTCATTATCTTCCAATAATCCACCCTTTTAGGATTGTATCCTTGCTGACTCAAACTACTGGGGTGAGGGTAACGTCACCTTCAAAAGAGGGGCCTACTACAATAACTAAGATAATCTCTTAATTACGTGCAAAAGTGTGGAAATAATCAAAGGTTATACTAGATACGAGTCGGAACCAAGTGATTCATCTTGTCTATCTGTTTTTATTTTATTTTTATTTTCAACATTTAGTTAGTTTTTATCTTTTCTTAGTTTAAAACATTTTTCTAAACTTTTATTTTGATTAGACGTTGAGGATAAACCGGTACTAAAAGCTCTTGTGTCCTTGGACGACCTCGGTATCTTACCAACGCTATACTACACTCAACGATGGGTGCACTTGCCCATATGTGTGTTTAGTGTTAGTGAAATATCGTGTTTTATAAATTTAAAACTTGGCTAAAATAAGTGTTAAAAAGGGCTTAAAATATACAATTAATATATATAACACTTTATCGCACATCATAAGTTAATTCGGACGAACGACCCTTAAAGGTGGTTCGGAAATGAGTTTTATGATTATATAAATGCTTAGGATAAGTTAGATAGTGAAAAACGTAAATTCTTGGGTCGAAGGGCTTTATGTGACTCTTCGCCGTAAAATGGTAATCCGAGGGGTAAAACTCGGAACATATAGATATCCACATTAAACCCAATACACATATAGTTGTAGTGGGAGGTTACTAGATAAGAAATGTAGAACTACAATGCTAGAAGGGAATGAAAGCTATTTTAAGCTTTAAAGTGCTTAAAATACCCTTAACGGGTCAAAATAAGTATACGAGCGAAAACGGGTTTAAATTGTGTAATAAATGTGACAACTGGCACAAACCGGTAATCTCCGTACACTTTAATTAGTGCTTAATGACTGCAATTATGTGCTTAATTGTCAGCCATGTCTGATTACATACTAAACAAGTGAATTCATGCATGTTGTATACTACAAAATATTGCTTTATGCATAAACGAGAGCGTTGCGTCAAAAATACTAGTAAACTCACCGGTAAGACACACTGTGTCAACAGAACTGCAGAAAGCAGTCAGACAATAAAATTGGAACCTAGGTGTAGGTCCGACAACAAGAATGCATTAAAACCCAAGAGTACATACAAGGGTATAATATAAATGCAATGCGAAAGCAAAATTAAGCACTAAAAAGCACCCGAAACGCACTTTAAGTGCAGAATTTATATAATTCAGCAATAATTCAGCATTTAGACATATGAATATTTTGCAGAAATGTCGTTTTATTATCTAGAATATTTCCCTAAGTGTTGGGAATCGATAGTGTTATAAAAAGATACTTATTAAACACTAAAAAGTGCAATTTAGCACTTTAACGAATCGGTATGTAACCGAACAACCGGACTTTACCCGGACCATAAAAATATTGTTAATAACATTATTTATCTTTTTCTGAGCCAGTTAGGGTCCCTGAATACCCTAACACCCGCCATAAAGCACACGACACACAACTAACCGGGTTAAGCACTTAACTAACTTACTTAACCTAACTAATATCCAACTAATTAGTTGGAATCGGACCAATACCCCCCCCCTCTTTAGAAACCGTCCCCATGTGGGGGACACACCTTGTCCTTCAAATGAATATTATAATCCATGTGCTTAGTATCTAGATAGCACAAAATCTTATGGTTAATAACCTTGAGAATTGTCTATAAGTTTAACACTAAACACACATGAACATTTACTTAGCTTTTCACTCAACACAACTCTCTCTCCCTCTCTACCTAGCTCACGGCCGAACACCCCTCTCAACATACATCCATTTTCGGTTTTTGATCTTCACATTCCAATCATCTACAAGTGTTAAGGGTCGCATATAAGGAACCTTGGAGCAAACGGAAGGCGAAGGACCTCTCTACTTTGCTTTTATCCACACGATTTGCGTCTAGATTCTTCCCTAGCCTCGAGCTAGTAGTAAGTTGCTTGAATCACCTTCTCGAACTATTTTGAAGTGGTTAAAATGATTTGTAACGGTTAAAACTCGTAAACATACAAGTTGAAGCTTAAAAGTCTACTAAAAACACTAAAAGTGATGGTTAAAAGCTTATATGTTGTGTAAAACTTGTAGTAATTGATTTGTGTGATTATTTGGACCCGATCTATGTTGTGGTAGCTCGGGTCGTCATTTAACCCGGGTGGTCATGATCATGGATCATGACATAAGGTTGTTTTGGAAGTAACAAGGGTTAAATGATGAAACTCTACCATACACGAATCATGAACTTGTGTAAAAGCGATTTAACTTGTGAAATAGTGTTTAGAACTAGTAGATCTACGTATCTGCAAGCGGTACTTTCAAAGGACCAAGTGTCCAAGAAATCATATTTTCTAAAGCCGAGTCTTACATGAAAAAGAATGATTTTAGCAAACACACGAGTATGTAAACACTTGTGTAACACAAAGTTTCGACAAAATAACTATTTTTGTAAATGTTGACCGGAAGTTGTAAAGATGTAACTTCTTTAAAAGCGAGACTTTCAAGAAACAAAGTCGATCTATACAAAGATCCACTAAAAATAATGGAAGGATACTACCTATTTTGGAAAAACCACAAGTTCATGTATTTCTGCGATTATATCTATTTTAACTAGTTGCATATTGTTTATTGTTGAATGAGGAAATTGTTGACGATTTAAAAGAAAATAAACACATGTTTTGAAAACATGGGAAACCTCCATTTTTAGGGGAAACTCTGTCAAAATTTTTATAAATTTTGACACTTAGAAAAATATAAGTTTTTGAGAAACTTATTTCCTAAAAATGTGATTAAAAGTATTACCAAGGTTTCCCTAATTTTTGGTGATAAGAAATGAGGACTTCTTCAAAAATAAAAATGGATATTAAGTATGTATATATTTTTGAGAAAAATATATATATTATTTTATCACCAACTTTTGTGCTAAGTGTATATAGTATGTGTTATACGTGCTAGCGTATTAAGACTTAAAAATACACTAAATACTCATGAGGGGTATAAACATAAAAATACAAGATACATAATTCGGGTGCGAAGTGCAAAACACAAAAGACTTATATTTATTTTAGAGGAAATAATATAAGTAAGATACGTAGTTAAAAATATGAAATATTTTTAACACAACAATACAAATACAAAAGAGAGTGACTGTACTTGTGCGACGCAAGTCTAGTGACTAACATTAAGAAAACGCGTATAGGTTACGACGTTAATTAAGCAAATCCGGTGAAGTTTACGACGCACAGGAACGCAAAGTTGTGAGTTCATGCTCCCCCTTTTCTTTTAACTGTTTTCAGTTTTATACCTTCGGGGGTGAAATACATGTTACAAATATTACAATGTTTACAAATGGTATGATGGATACAAGAATGATACGAGAAATCGTGTCACGAATAGGGTACCATAAGCACCATTAATCGTGTACATACTTAGACCGCAGAACAAAAGGTTAGATCTAATGGGTTCCGGGCAGCCCCACTCTTGGCCACTCTTTTACCAAGCAGTGTTTTTGTGTCTCAGTCGTAAATCGACTACAGAAAAATGCCTATGGTTTGGTGACTTCCTATGTCGTGTCACATGTTAATGGCTTTGCAACCCATTAACACTTGATACATACAGAAATATTTGACTTATACATGAGTACATGGTGTACACAAAAGACTTGATTTATACAAAAGACAAATTATGTTTTCATACAAAGTATACAAACGTGAAATACAAAAACTGCATGAATTCACACCAACTTTATGTTGACGTTTTTCCAAAACTCACATGTATTTCAGGTAACTAGGATGGATGTGCGCGTGGTCTTACTCATGCTCGTGGAAGTCGCTTTGTCTATCTTTAAATAAAGTTGTGACTTTTAAGACAATATGTTATCTCGTGTTGTAAACACTTGACATATGTTTTCAGTAATGTAATATTTGAAGATATTTTTGAGCATGTAGTATGTTTACTCTTCGTATGCAATGAGAACCTTTCATGATCACACCTCGTGCTTCCGCCGCAGAAAGGGGTGTGACAGATTGGTATCAGAGCTGCGATTGTAGTGAACCAGGATTCCTTCTCGAGTCTAGTCTACAATCTCTAGGATCCATTCACGAAAACAATTTTCAAAGAGTTTTCATTGCATAAAACGTCCCGCGACATCCACTGCCTGAAACTAGTTACATGAGTCTAGAAAAGACACTACGAGACTTAGAGTGCACTTGAGTAGCACTTGTCGTTGACTAGAAATTACTTGCAATTATGTGTGATAATTAGCATGTACTAGAACTAGAATGTCACAAGTATACGTGACTCTACCTAAAAGCAATGGCCCATCTGAAGGAAGAAATACGACGATGAAACGAACTGTGCGGACTGTGCAAGGAGTTACGTAATTATGGATGCATACATAATTATGGAATTCAGTGCACAAAAATCACAGCAAGTCTTGTCACGTATAGATCCCCTCAGTGCAAGCCTACTAAAGTACTCTGCTAGAGTAATAATTGTTTGATGTCACTTATGTGATATATACCTGTGAATATATATACTACTACTGCCTAGTAGGACGTTATCAAACAAACGTGTAACCCTGTTGTGTTATGTTCTGTCAGAACATGGCACCCAGGAAAGCTGTGAATGCTCGCAATGACGATCAACCTCCTCCTCCCCCACTGCCAAGAACTGCTGATGAGCTGAACGCCCTACTGGAGGAAAGGATCTCCGCTGCTATCGCCCGGTACGAGGCGAATCGAACTCAAGACAGTGGTGGACCAAGCAACGCTAGGCGTAATGGGAATGGGGATTCGTCTGGAGGCAATGCAGCTCAAGGTAACCTTAAGACACTGTGCTAAGCATAAGGAAATTTATGAACGGTCTTTGTTTCATTATTTCTTCGATTGCTCACATGTGAATTGGTTGAATCAATTCCAGGCTGCACTTTCAAGCAGTTCCTCGACTGCAAGCCGATGAACTATGATGGCACAGGAGGTGCAGTAGCATTTGTGCGTTGGACGGAGAAGACTGAAGCTACCTTCCGCATGAGCAAGTGTACCGCGGATCAACAAGTCACCTTTGCTACTGGGTTGTTTGTCGATGAAGCTCTGACTTGGTGGAACCTGCAAGTCCAAACCTTGGGTGATGATGCTGCTTATGGCTTAACTTGGGAGGAACTGAAGGAAAGAATGAGAGAGAAGTACTGCTCTCGTTCCGAACTCCAAAGGCTGGAGACGGAGTTCTGGCACTTGACCATGGAAGGTGCTGACATTAATGGTTATACTCGAAGGTTCCACGATCTGTCCAGAGTGCTTCCCTACATGGTGACTCCTGAATTCAAGCGTGTTGAACGCTACATTTGGGGACTGGCCTCAGAGTTTCGTGGCATGGTGACGTCGGCCAAACCACAAACAATCACCGAGGCTGTAACTCTGGCTGTCAGCCTTACTGAAAATTGTGTTCGAATGAAGACGCTATCACTGAACCCAACAGAAAATACCGAGACGCATGCTGAGTCGTCTGGCGACAAGAAAAGGAAATATGCAAACTTGAATCAAGCAACTCGTAACAACAAAGGTTCCAAAAAGAAGCGTGACCCTAACCCGCCTCAAGGGGCGAAATCTCTTGCAGCTATGAACGACGCTCCAGCAAGGGGATACCTGGGCACTTTGCCCAAATGCCATCGGTGTAAACGCCACCACGAGGGAGCTTGTCGCATCTCAAAGTGTGACAAGTGTGGAAAGTTGGGTCACCGCACTGAAGACTGCTGGAGTAAGAGGAACGGGAATGGAAATCGTAATGGGGCTGATGATGGGAACAATGGTGGAAATGGAAACGGTGCTAAGGATGCTTCTGATGTGGAAGCAAAGATCATTTCATGAAGGACTGCCCAGAGAGAAACAATGCTCAGGCCCGAGCATTTGTGATTGGAGCAAGGGACACACGCGAGGACCCTAATGTGGTCAACGGTACGTTCCTCATTAACAATCACTTTGCATCCATATTATTCGACACTGGCGCCGATTATAGTTTCATGTCTGTGGAATTTAAACGCATACTTGGAATAGAATCTAGTAGATTAGAAATTCCTTATTCCATAGAACTAGCCAATGGTAAACTTGTTGAATCAGGCGAATTTGTTAGAGGCTGCACGCTAGAACTTGGTGAACGAAGATTTAGCATCGACCTCTTACCTATTCAATTAGGTAGCTTCGATGTAGTGGTCGGGATGGACTGGTTGTCCAAGAACAAAGCTGAAGTCATTTGTCATGAGAAAATCATTCGCATCCCTCTGGCGAATGATGAAACTCTCATAGTACATGGAGAAAGACGAAACGCGCCTCTACGAATCATCAGTTGTATGAAGGCACATAAGTGCTTGAGGAAAGGATGTGTCGCTTTCCTAGCACACGTTGCAGATAAGAAGGCTGTGGAGCCAAAACTCGAAGACATTCCTGTGGTGAAGGAATTTCCTGATGTGTTCCCTGAAGATCTGCCAGGACTACCTCCACAACGACAAGTCGAATTCCGTATAGACTTGGTTCCAGGAGCCGCCCCTGTAGCCAAGGCTCCATATCGACTTGCACCATCCGAAATGCAAGAATTATCTACACAGCTTCAGGAGTTGTTGGATAAAGGATTCATAAGGCCAAGCTTCTCACCCTGGGGAGCTCCAGTATTATTCGTGAAGAAGAAGGATGGATCACTGCGGATGTGTATCGATTACAGGGAACTGAACAAGCTCACGATCAAGAATCGGTATCCGCTACCGAGGATTGATGACTTGTTTGATCAACTGCAAGGATCAAGCTACTATTCCAAGATCGACCTTCGATCTGGATACCATCAGCTGAGAATCCAAGATGAAAGCGTGCCAAAGACTGCATTCAGAACACGCTATGGGCACTACGAATTTCTTGTGATGCCATTTGGATTGACGAACGCGCCAGCGGTCTTTATGGATCTAATGAACCGCGTATGCAAACCATACCTCGAAAATTCGTGATTGTATTTATCGATGATATCCTGATTTACTCGCGAACGAAAGAAGAGCACGAGCAACATCTCAGAACCATCTTGGAGCTACTGAAGAAAGAGAAACTTTATGCAAGGTTCTCGAAATGCGAATTCTGGATTCGCGAAGTACAATTTCTTGGTCACGTGGTGAATGAGAAGGGCATTCATGTAGACCCGTCCAAGATTGAAGCAATAAAGAATTGGGAAGCTCCCAAGACCCCAACTGAAGTTCGACAATTTTTGGGCTTAGCGGGCTATTATCGGCGATTCATCGAGAATTTCTCAAAGATAGCTCAACCGCTAACGACCCTTACACAGAAAGACAAGAAATACGACTGGGGTCACAAACAGGAAGAAGCCTTTCAGCTACTTAAGAACAAGCTCTGCGATGCACCAATACTATCATTACCCGAAGGCACTAAAGACTTCGTGGTATACTGTGACGCTTCACGACAAGGTTTGGGTTGCGTGCTCATGCAACGCCAAAAAGTCATCGCTTATGCTTCAAGACAACTGAAGGATCACGAGAGAAATTATACCACTCACGACCTGGAGCTAGGTGCGGTGGTATTTGCCTTGAAGATTTGGCGACATTATTTATATGGTACTCGATGTACAATCTTCACAGATCACAAAAGCTTACAACACATATTTGATCAGAAGGAATTGAATATGCGCCAGCGACGTTGGGTTGAGCTGCTGAACGATTGTGACTGTGAGATTAAGTACCATCCTGGAAAGGCAAACGTTGTAGCGGACGCGTTGAGCCGAAAAGAAAGGGTTAAGACCCTAAGGGTTCGAGCATTGGAAATGACGATTCGAACGAACCTCACTGCACGCATTCGGGATGCACAACAAGAAGCTCTTAAAGGAGAGAACCGTAAAGCTGAATACCTACGGGGTATGCTTAAATACATGGCGCCAAATGAAGAGGGAGCCTTATACTTTAAAAAGCGCATTTGGGTTCCGCTCTGTGGTGGCCTACGAGAAGTCATCCTTGATGAAGCGCACAAGTCAAGGTACTCGATCCACCCAGGGTCGGACAAGATGTATCAAGACTTGAAGGAATATTATTGGTGGCCGAGACTCAAGAGCGACGTTGCTGTCTATGTTGGAAAATGCCTAACCTATGCTAAGGTTAAGGCAGAATATCAGAAACCGTCCGGCCTACTACAACAACCAGAGATCCCCGTGTGGAAGTGGGAACAAATCTCGATGGACTTCATAACGAAATTACCCAGGACCCCGAGAGGGCACGATATGATATGGGTAGTAGTTGATCGATTGACGAAGTCTGCGCATTTCCTACCAATCCGAGAGAAGGATAGCACTGGAAAGCTTGCAGAGATATACCAAAGGGAAATTGTGGCACGTCATGGAGTGCCAATCTCAATCATTTCAGACAGAGATGGACGCTTTGTCTCAAGAATCTGGCAATCATTTCAGGAAGCCTTTGGATCTCCGTTAGATCTAAGCACGGCATTCCATCCACAAACAGACGGCCAGAGCGAACGGACTATACAAACGTTAGAAGATATGCTTCGCGCTTGTGTCATGGATCTAGGCGGCAGCTGGGATACTCATCTACCTTTAGTTGAGTTTTCCTACAATAATAGCTATCATACGAGCATAAAAGCCGCACCGTTCGAAGCTCTGTATGGCCGCAAATGCCGATCGCCCTTATGTTGGGCAGATGCCGGAGATAAACGTATGGTTGGTCCTGAACTTGTACAAGAGACAACCGACAAGATTGCGCAGATCCGAGAGCGCATTAAGGCGGCTCGAGAACGACAAAAGATCTACGCCGATCCGAAAAGGAAATCAGTAGAATTCAAGGTGGGAGACAAAGTGTTGTTAAAAGTCTCACCTTGGAAGGGCGTAGTCAGGTTTGGAAAGTGTGGAAAGCTGAATCCATGATACATCGGACCATTCAAAATTTTGAAGAGAATTGGTACCGTGGCATACAAGTTGGAGTTACCGGAAGAACTTAATGGAGTACATGATACGTTTCATGTATCCAACCTGAAGAAGAGTCCAACACAAGAAAGCGTGATCATTCCGATGGATGAAGTGCATATTGATGAAGCCCTCGGATTTACAGAAAAACCCGTTGAGGTTACCGACTGGAAAGTCAACAAGACCAGGAGGAGTAGTGTGAAGCTTGTCAAAGTACGTTGGAGCTCTAAGCACGGACCCGAGTACACATGGGAACGTGAAGACCACTTCAAGAAAAAGTATCCCCACCTATTCAAGAGGACTCCAGCGAGAGTGAGTTCAGCCTGAATTTCGGGACGAAATTCTTTTAACGGGGGGAGACTGTGACAACTGGCACAAACCGGTAATCTCCGTACACTTTAATTAGTGCTTAATGACTGCAATTATGTGCTTAATTGTCAGCCATGTCTGATTACATACTAAACAAGTGAATTCATGCATGTTGTATACTACAAAATATTGCTTTATGCATAAACGAGAGCGTTGCGTCAAAAATACTAGTAAACTCACCGGTAAGACACACTGTGTCAACAGAACTGCAGAAAGCAGTCAGACAATAAAATTGGAACCTAGGTGTAGGTCCGACAACAAGAATGCATTAAAACCCAAGAGTACATACAAGGGTATAATATATATGCAATGCGAAAGCAAAATTAAGCATTAAAAGCACCCGAAACGCACTTTAAGTGCAAAATTTATATAATTCAGCAATAATTCAGCATTTAGACATATGAATATTTTGCAGAAATGTCGTTTTATTATCCAGAATATTTCCCTAAGTGTTGGGAATCGATAGTGTTATAAAAAGATACTTATTAAACACTAAAAAGTGCAATTTAGCACTTTAACGAATCGGTATGTAACCGAACAACCGGACTTTACCCGGAACATAAAAATATTGTTAATAACATTATTTATCTTTTTCTGAGCCAGTTAGGGTCCCTGAATACCCTAACACCCGCCATAAAGCACACGGCACACAACTAACCGGGTTAAGCACTTAACTAACTTACTTAACCTAACTAATATCCAACTAATTAGTTGGAATCGGACCAAGACCCCCCCCCCTCTTTAGAAACCGTCCCCATGTGGGGGACACACCTTGTCCTTCAAATGAATATTATAATCCATGTGCTTAGTATCTAGATAGCACAAAATCTTATGGTTAATAACCTTGAGAATTGTCTATAAGTTTAACACTAAACACACATGAACATTTACTTAGCTTTTCACTCAACACAACTCTCTCTCCCTCTCTACCTAGCTCACGGCCGAACACCCCTCTCAACATACATCCATTTTCGGTTTTTGATCTTCACATTCCAATCATCTACAAGTGTTAAGGGTCGCATATAAGGAACCTTGGAGCAAACGGAAGGCGAAGGACCTCTCTACTTTGCTTTTATCCACACGATTTGCGTCTAGATTCTTCCCTAGCCTCGAGCTAGTAGTAAGTTGCTTGAATCACCTTCTCGAACTATTTTGAAGTGGTTAAAATGATTTGTAACGGTTAAAACTCGTAAACATACAAGTTGAAGCTTAAAAGTCTACTAAAAACACTAAAAGTGATGGTTAAAAGCTTATATGTTGTGTAAAACTTGTAGTAATTGATTTGTGTGATTATTTGGACCCGATCTATGTTGTGGTAGCTCGGATCGTCATTTAACCCGGGTGGTCATGATCATGGATCATGACATAAGGTTGTTTTGGAAGTAACAAGGGTTAAATGATGAAACTCTACCACACACGAATCATGAACTTGTGTAAAAGCGATTTAACTTGTGCAATAGTGTTTAGAACTAGTAGATCTACGTATCTGCAAGCGGTACTTTCAAAGGACCAAGTGTCCAAGAAATCATATTTTCTAAAGCCGAGTCTTACATGAAAAAGAATGATTTTAGCAAACACACGAGTATGTAAACACTTGTGTAACACAAAGTTTCGACAAAATAACTATTTTTGTAAATGTTGACCGGAAGTTGTAAAGATGTAACTTCTTTAAAAGCGAGACTTTCAAGAAACAAAGTCGATCTATACAAAGATCCACTAAAAATAATGGAAGGATACTACCTATTTTGGAAAAACCACAAGTTCATGTATTTCTGCGATTATATCTATTTTAACTAGTTGCATATTGTTTATTGTTGAATGAGGAAATTGTTGACGATTTAAAAGAAAATAAACACATGTTTTGAAAACATGGGAAACCTCCATTTTTAGGGGAAACTCTGTCAAAATTTTTATAAATTTTGACACTTAGAAAAATATAAGTTTTTGAGAAACTCATTTCCTAAAAATGTGATTAAAAGTATTACCAAGGTTTCCCTAATTTTTGGTGATAAGAAATGAGGACTTCTTCAAAAATAAAAATGGATATTAAGTATGTATATATTTTTGAGAAAAATATATATATTATTTTATCACCAACTTTTGTGCTAAGTGTATATAGTATGTGTTATACGTGCTAGCGTATTAAGACTTAAAAATACACTAAATACTCATGAGGGGTATAAACATAAAAATACAAGATACATAATTCGGGTGCGAAGTGCAAAACACAAAAGACTTATATTTATTTTAGAGGAAATAATATAAGTAAGATACGTAGTTAAAAATATGAAATATTTTTAACACAACAATACAAATACAAAAGAGAGTGACTGTACTTGTGCGACGCAAGTCTAGTGACTAACATTAAGAAAACGCGTATAGGTTACGACGTTAATTAAGCAAATCCGGTGAAGTTTACGACGCACAGGAACGCAAAGTTGTGAGTTCATGCTCCCCCTTTTCTTTTAACTGTTTTCAGTTTTATACCTTCGGGGGTGAAATACATGTTACAAATATTACAATGTTTACAAATGGTATGATGGATACAAGAATGATACGAGAAATCGTGTCACGAATAGGGTACCATAAGCACCATTAATCGTGTACATACTTAGACCGCAGAACAAAAGGTTAGATCTAATGGGTTCCGGGCAGCCCCACTCTTGGCCAGTCTTTTACCAAGCAGTGTTTTTGTGTCTCAGTCGTAAATCGACTACAGAAAAATGCCTATGGTTTGGTGACTTCCTATGTCGTGTCACATGTTAATGGCTTTGCAACCCATTAACACTTGATACATACAGAAATATTTGACTTATACATGAGTACGTGGTGTACACAAAAGACTTGATTTATACAAAAGACAAATTATGTTTTCATACAAAGTATACAAACGTGAAATACAAAAACTGCATGAATTCACACCAACTTTATGTTGACGTTTTTCCAAAACTCACATGTATTTCTGGTAACTAGGATGGATGTGCGCGTGGTCTTACTCATGCTCGTGGAAGTCGCTTTGTCTATCTTTAAATAAAGTTGTGACTTTTAAGACAATATGTTATCTCGTGTTATAAACACTTGACATATGTTTTCAGTAATGTAATATTTGAAGATATTTTTGAGCATGTAGTATGTTTACTCTTCGTATGCAATGAGAACCTTTCATGATCACACCTCGTGCTTCCGCCGCAGAAAGGGGTGTGACAATAAACCTATGATTAGAACCTAATATATTAGGTAACATTAATTCGAAGAAGTGTATGAGATATAGGAATCAAATAAATACGTTTGTTTGATAAAATGCATAAACGGGTTAAAATTCGGTAAAAAGGTAACGAGTCGAAGGCTTAGAAGTCTCAAAATTTCTTATGTTGGATGTAGGATTTCAACTCCATAAGATGGAGGATTAAATTACGGACGCGTATGAAAAAGAATCGGGTAAAACAGATCAATAACGAAGAAGTTATGGCCGTTTCCGTGAAATCAGGTCGTGCTGGGTATGTACAGCATCAGCTGAAGGCAACAGGCTGTGAAAAACAGGGCTAGGCGTGACGCCTAGGCCCTTGGCGTCACGCGAAGCCCCCTAACTCCGAAATTTTTTTAAATTTTGTCATTTTAACCCCTGTACTTGTTTGAACTTAATATTTGACTATCAAAACTAACTTTTAAGTTGGTTTTGATCATAGGTGAATGCCAAGAGTGCACGGATGAAGATCAAGCGACGAGCAAGAACCGAACACGATCACGAAATAAGCTTCCGCACTATGTATCGTTATTATGTTAAACACGTACACATGATATGTTGTATACTTTTAAATTGTAAAAAGTCTTAATAAACCCGTAATTTCCAATGCATATGTAATCTTAATTACATGATTGTTTTTCGTAAATGATACGTTAAACCTTAATTTATAAGAACGGGTGTTACAAGTTGGAATCAGAGCCTTGGTTTAAGAGATTCAAGTATGGCGGGAAAGCTATGCTTGGACTTAAACCTTACGCTCTTGATAAAGATTGGTGTTCAGTTCGAGGCTTGATCGCAAATCCAGTAAGTACATGTATGTTAATAGTTTAGCATGCTAAAGTGTTGTAAACAACACATAGGGCTATCGTGTGATACACGTTACCCCAATTAGAATGATTGATATAGTTGATGAAAATACGCGCGTTGACGCGTATAGTTGAAAATGCCTTGTATTATAATACGGGCGATTATTGAAGTTGATGTTACTAACTTTTGTGAATGTTTTAATTGAAGGACACTCGCGTTTGAAGACGACGAGAGTCAAACGAATTGTGGATATGATGATGGAACGATCCGAGATATGGCAAGGAGAGCATAATCACCAAGGACCTAAATCGCGTAACGATTGCAAATAAGTAATGGCAAGAAAGCCCGTTAAGGCAAGCATTACCAGGTGCACATTTTAAATATAATTGCACAAATAGTAATATGCAACAAATATGTAGAAATTGAAAGTTGCATATGTAGATTAAAAACTTGGAAAAACGCGAATAGAAAATGTATTTGGGATATTGTTTCCAAGAGAAACAAATAGAGGCATTACTTACATAGGGCGTGATGTGAAAAATATAAAAAGGTCATGCGTGTCATGTGTTAATCGCTTACGCTGGCCAAGTAAGTAGTGGCATATGATACCATGAACTTCTTATAGCGGACTCATTTACATCCGATGTAGTAAGGGCAGGGTGAATGGGACTAACTTAAAAAGTACCCAAATGAAACAAATGAACAAAATAGTTGATAATAATGTAAACGCACAGTCGAGTGACGGAAGCGTATTACATTAGGATAATGAGCCCGAGAGAAGGGACAAGGATTAATGTAAATGATGATATAAAAATGAATGATCAAAAGAAAATTCACGAAAAATAAGTCATCTTGGACGAAAGGGCCATGGTGAACAAAATGGGTAAGTAAAACCAAAGTATAGATGATCCGCTGGGTCATCAAAACAAAGGTGTTGCCCACACGAAAAAGATAATCAAGGTTGTTAACTTTAGTCGTAGTAAAGCAAGGATAATGATGATAATCGTCACTCATAATTAATGAGGCCGCCAATGGTGGTCACGTAAAGAATAAAAGACATGGTCGAATAAAAGCGACGGATTTCGTTAAGATGACCAAGTAAATCGAAATGAAGTCTTAATGCATACCGTAAGGGTTGCAATAATAACGACTTCGGTAAAACACCCGGTTGGTGGGTAAGGATTTAAACGCATGCGTGAACCGAGAAATGGGAACTCGGATGGAAAGTTAAAAGACTCGGGTTTTGAGTCATAACTAAAAGACGACAAAATAATGTAAATAGAAATTTTGAATAAACTATGTTCGGCTATTTCAAAGCTGAACGGGTCAAACAAAGACTGAAGTTTGGCGTTCATAAGTGATGAATGTTCACACGAACAAGTCAAACAAATTTAATAAAGGATGACACTTGCTAAAGTAAATAAGTGCGAATCGGATAAATAAAAGTGCGAAATATTAATAAACTTATGTAAAGGAGTTATAGGCGTTAAAAACATTGAAATAAAAGAACCCGGGTAATGGGACGTAAAGAAGTACAGGTATGAACCGGGTAACGGTAAGTGTATGGAAAACCGACGTGTAAATTGACGTTAGAAGTCGAGAAGTCGGAAAGATGATTCGAAAGAAAACAATGTAGCCCTAGACTACGGTCAAGGTCAAATGAAATCCAAAAAAAAAAAAAATAAAGGTGAATAATTATAAACATAAAAAGGGGTGCCTTAACGCCATATGCGTATATAAACGTATACACATTTGAATAAAGACTAGAATAAAAGATGATCTACGGGATCATCATAACCTACGGGATATTAATTAGTGTAAAGCTCTACGAGGCCAAAATGACCCACGGGACATGAATTGAAGCAAAGGGATCATAAAGGCCTTGCCTTAAAAAGGCAAAAATCTAAAGAAATAAGCCTACGAGGCTAAGTGAAAGAACCTACGGGTCAATAACATGAAGCGAGGAAAATGGTTAAACTCCCCGCGTAAAATAATAATGGAAGGTAAAGGTAGTATAAAAGCGAGGGGTTTTGCTAACTTAACTGAGTGAGTTAAAAGCGAAGAGATCATGAAAGGCCTGGTTGACAAAAGTGGGGGATTTCACTAAAACATCTAAACGGGCAGAAATAACAAAAAGGACTCACAATTATTTAAATTCTGATAATTCACAAAAAGGACAAAAAAATATTACCGAAAAGACAACGGAAAGGAATAAATTTTCAGACGTAAAAGTCCTGGAAATGAGTAAAAGATGTAAGACCAGAAAAAAAGGAAACGTTAAACTAAAATTTAGTTTTAGTAAGAAACAATGTTTAACAAATATGGATATTACGAGAGAGATTAGAAAATGGTTAATATCAAAGAGTATGGGTCTTAACATCGATAGGTGCGAGACAATACATTCGAAAAGAAGAAGTATGATAAAGAAACGTTGATATAAATTAAACATGACGTGACACGATCACGGTCAAGAAATACAATGTGAAGTGGAATCACAATATAACCAAGCGAGCGGTAAAGAGTAACTGGACAAATAAGTCTAGTTAGTGGGACCGGTTAAGGTCATTTAAATAAATTTGGTTGCTTATAAGCGGAGGATTCGGTATAACTGAACCGAATAAATGAACTTGAAAATAGAAGAAATTGTAGTTAAAAGTGAAAGATTTCACTAAAGACCTTTAAACGGGTCAAGGTAACGGATTCAAAAAGGGTTCGATAATATGGATATCGCTAAGTTAACTAAACTAGTAGAAATAACGAAATTACGTTATTTCAAGTTGCATTATGTCGAATGAGGCACGTAGATGTTTTGTAACCAAAAAAGGTATTACCATAATTTTTCTGGTAATACTAACAATCGATTAAAATATGAGCAATGCTTAATTGATTATTGACAGCATATGCATGGAGTTAAACTCTATAAATTATGAAAGAAAAGGTTTCGAGGACGAAACCTCTGTAAGGGGGGTATACTTGTAACACCCCGAAAACGGGTTTGGTAATCAAACCTCGTTAATAGTAAAAACGGGTAAAATACCGTTAGTGGTAAAATTAACCCGGTGGATATTAGGATTTAAATAAATAAATCTAATATTTATTAAAAAGAGGGGAAATACTTTGAGAAAGCGAAGTATATAAAAAGGCCCGAGATTTAACGGGATTTAAATAAAACGGGTTTTTGAACTAGAACTAATTAACTAGGAAAAATTATAACCTAGTTAACTACAAGTCTAGAAATAACTTGAAATAAGGTTAGAATACCCAAAATTAAATGTTAAACAAAAGAGGAGGGACCAATGTTGTTAAACTTGAAACTATTATTATTAGAATTAATTAAAAACAAAAAAACAAACACACCATTTGGTGTCTGGTTCGATCAGAAGCAGGGAAGGGCGACCCCCATCCTCCAAAACCCTAACATTCACAAAAGCCACAAATTGAAGGCTTAAATCATGTCCAAATCGATTTTCAAGCATAAATTAATGATCACCTAGTTGAAGGGATCATAAGGTATGTAAAATCTTGAAGTTTTGATTCATCTCAAGTTCTAGGTTAATTATGAAAGATCGAAATTTAGCTTGATTGTGTCATGCATGAATGTAATTAGAAGAGATATGGTGTCTAGGGATGAACCCTAGGTGAAATCTTGTTAAAAGATTTCATGATAATTATAGAGTTTATAACCACCATTGTAGGTGATTAATAAACTTGAACAAAACTTGATAAGCCTTAGAATTGTGATCTAGTTCTAACACAAATCTGAAATTTAGAATAAATTTCAGAAATATTGATGTTAAGATATATGTAGGATTGACTAAGTAAAGTTAGTTTAGATGATAATTACAAGTCATGAACTTGGTTTTGTTTATATAAAAATCTTACCCGCTAGGTGTTTGATGGAACGCCTAAGTGAGGGTTAATATGTTAAAAGTTGGGTAAAAACGCAGATTTGGTTATTGTAGCAAATTATGCGTTAAAGCTTGTGAAAGAGTTGTAAACTTATTGTGAATTGAACTCTTTAGGCAAGGAATCCAGAACGTCAAGCGGACAAGCCGGAGGTGATACACGCTTGAAAGGTGTGCTTTAAAGGTAAGTAACTACGATTCCGTTACGTTATGCTTGATTCCGTATTCTAGCTAGTAGACTTTAAATTAGCATAATACATGAAATTGGCATTTACTTGAAGTGATGAAGATCACTAGGTAAATAAACGGGTCAAAAGGTGAAATTATCACCCTTTGACAATATTGTCTAATGGTTTGTCGAGTTACATGTTATAGGAATAAATAGCAAAAGGATAAGTACATCGCTATTGCTTAGCGGCTATTAAGGCAAGGTATTGAAATGGGTCAATATATTAATCCGAGCCAGGTATGTATAATAACACAACTCATCATGTAGAATTTGGAGTTCTATAAGAGTTAGACAATGTTAAAGTGTAGATATTCGGTTATCTTTAAGGTAAACCGAATAAACTGAGTTATGTTCATGGTGTTTTAGAAGCACATGGGTTTATAAATAAGATTTTAGTTAAAAGAGTCGGATTTTGGGTCAATCAAGTATTTAAAGGACCCTTGTAGTTAAAGAAGGATGAAAATTGACCAAATTGCCCTTGTAAGTTAATTCGGATGAACGACCCTTAAAGGTGGTTCGGAAATGAGTTTTATGATTATATAAATGCTTAGGATAAGTTAGATAGTGAAAAACGTAAATTCTTGGGTCGAAGGGCTTTATGTGACTCTTCGCCGTAAAATGGTAATCCGAGGGGTATAACTCGGAACATATAGATATCCACATTAAACCCAATACACATATAGTTTTTGTCACACCCTCCAAAAAACCCCACCCCGTCTTGGAGGCGTGACATGCCCAGGTTCATAGCCACCAATCATATTGAACAAAGCATGTAAGTAATTTTTATAAAATCCAATACAATACAATTGGTGTCAAAACATAGTTTGAGTTTACAGCGGAAGCACAAAATATAAGTTTAATTGAAATGTTTTCCCACAACGACCACGCCTCCTCGTGCAAGCTCCTTAAGCTAGGGATCTAACGACCTGCAAGGCATGTAACAACGAGTCAACAACAAAGTTGAGTGAATTCACGTTTCTGTTCACTGGCTTACTAGCCCGTAGGATTAAGATTATCCCGAAGTTTTGTTTTGTTGTCCTAACCAGGACGAACGTACGTTATTCTGCACTCTGGAGAATTCGTATGTATCGCGGTCTCCCAGACATGTGTGCGAAGATTAGTGGAGTGGCATCCTACCTACTGAGGATGGCCGTGCCTTGTAGAAAATAAAGTGTGAACTCACCTTGATTTAACAAGCTTCCTGATTCTAACTCTTCTGAGAATTAGCATTTACTTTGGTATGAGGTAGAGTTTAGCCTACTGATAAGCTTAATAACCTAATTTGCACACGAAACTAGGTAAGTAATTTAATACAGCTTTTACGATAACTCACGAGATCAAACCCTCACAACAAATGACAAAGTGCGATACTTAAACATCCAGCGGATACACAACGAATGACAGAGTATAGTCCGATTTCGAACAGCACTCAAACATTCAAGTCGAAATCACGACGAATGACAAAGTATAAACCCAATTTGAGCAGCACTTAAACATCTATCGGATAGTTTCAATCGATCGGACATTGAATCGTAATAGCGATCGAATTAATACCCTGTATCGTAGCATCAATTAGTGATCGTGTGTTTTAATTGTAGTAATCGGACCAAAACTCAGAGAATATAACGAATTTTCTCGTCGCTCAAACTCCAGAAACTAAGTGCCAATGTCTGCTATTTATACACCGATTTTGACTAGCTTACGGACCGTAACAATATTCCCTTACGGTCCGTAATGGACACTTAATTCTTATAGGGTAGCTACGTGTGAGACTAGGCCTGCCGAGTCAACAAAATTGATAAATTCTATTCTGACAACGAATTTAAATGGATAATCATCAATAGAAAATACCCCCCTGAGTTTTAGGGGCCCTAATCCTGATTCTGATTCTTCTGAAAATCTTAGGGTTTCTGCAGAATCACTTGGGTTTCTCAATTAGGGTTTCCTATTGGACTAATTATAATACTAAATAGGACTTTTTAGTGAGAGTTTCTATAGTTTTAATGGGAGGTTACTAGATAAGAAATGTAGAACTACAATGCTAGAAGGGAATGAAAGCGATTTTAAGCTTTAAAGTGCTTAAAATACCCTTAACGGGTCAAAATAAGTATACGAGCGAAAACGGGTTTAAATTGTGTAATAAAACTATGATTAGAACCTAATATAGTAGGTAACATTAATTTGAAGAAGTGTATGAGATATAGGAATCAAATAAATACGTTTGTTTGATAAAATGCATAAACGGGTTAAAATTCGCTGAAAAGGTAACGAGTCGAAGGCTTCGAAGTCTCAAAATTTCTTATGTTGGATGTAGGATTTTAACTCCATAAGATGGAGAATTAAATTACGGACACGTAGGAAAAAGAATCGGGTAAAACGGATCAATAACGAAGAAGTTATGGCCGTTTCCGTGAAATCAGGTCGTGCTGGGTATGTACAGCATCAGCTGAAGGCAACAGGCTGTGAAAAACAGGGCTAGGCGTGACGCCTAGGCCCTTGGCGTCACGCGAAGCCCCCTTACTCTGAAATTTTTTTAAATTTTGTCATTTTAACCCCTGTACTTGTTTGAACTTAATATTTGACTATCAAAACTAACTTTTAAGTTGGTTTTGATCATAGGTGAATGCCAAGAGTGCACGGATGAAGATCAAGCGACGAGCAAGAACCAAACACGATCACGAAATAAGCTTCCGCACTATGTATCGTTATTATGTTAAACGACGAACGTACACATGATATGTTGTATACTTTTAAATTGTAAAAAGTCTTAATAAACCCGTAATTTCCAATGCATATGTAATCTTAATTACATGATTGTTTTTCGTAAATGATACGTTAAACCTTAATTTATAAGAACGGGTGTTACATTATGGGTCAGAACAAATGGGTTACAGGCTTTGGGATAATGAAGGCAGAAAAGTAATCAGAAGCAAGAATGTCGTCTTCAATGAAAACGAATTGTACAAAGACAGAAACACCAAAGGACTAGTAATTCAAAAAGAATATGTTGAATTTGAAAGTGGTTAAACAAGAATAGAAGCTTCAGTCGACATTCCAGAAAATGGGAATGAGTCAAGCGAAAATGGGAGCTCAGGGGATGATTCTAGTAATGATTCTGAGGAAGAAGAAGAAGTTGCTCCTCAAACTCCAGAATCCCCAGAAACACCTTAAGTTCAACCAAGAAGATCGTCTAGAGTCACTAGACCTCCAGACCGTACTCACCATCAGTCAATTACATACTTCTGACAGAAAATGGTGAACCCCAGTGTTACTCAGAAGCCATGGGGTTGAAAGATTCATTGCAGTAGGAGCTTGCAATGAAAGATGAAATGAAATCGCTTGAGAAGAACAAGACCTGGCACTTAACAAAGCTTCCAGCTGGGAAGAAGGCTCTTCAAAACAAATGGGTTTTCATGGTCAAAGATGAACATGATGGTACCAAACGGTACAAAGCAAGATTAGTGGCCAAGGGATTTCAGCAGAAAGTGGGAATTGATTTCAATGAAATATTTTCTCTAGTGGTGAAAATGACTACTATCAGACTTGTTCTTAGTATTGTAGCAGTAGAAGGCTTGCATCTAGAGCAGCTAGATGTCAAGACAACTTTTCTACATGGTGACCTAGAAGAAGACATCTACATTGTCATGGTCCCTGACTCGTTTTGCCTGGTTCGGAAGCCACAGGACAGAAACCCGTGGTATTGGTATTTATATTGGCAGCGGAAATTTTAACAGGACCCTTTAAAAAGAAAACACCGAATTATTTTATTATAAGTTTCGGGACAAACCCCGTATTTTACAAGAAAGGAATTTCACTAGGAAATCCTCTGATTACAGAAAACATGTTTATTTCTATTTACTGAGCCACTTTATATAAGCTGGAGTGCTACGCGGCACTTTTCCTTTTCTTCACAGTAAATCACCTGAAACATGTTTTAAAAAGATTTGATCAGCGAAAAATACTGGCGAGTGCATTCCATTTATACAAAAGACACATTGTTATAATATACAGTATTAACAGCTATTACAATGTTTATATCAACCAATTACCCCAAATCGGAATTTGTCACTCGACCGGATCTGTGACTATGGTCATATCACACACTGGCTAACCCGTTGTCCAATGGTGAAGATTATCAGGTAGTGTATACAAAACCCAACATACCGGCAGTAATTGCATATTACAAAGACTTAATCACTATAATTATAACTTTGAAAACAAGTAGGGTTTTGAAAGCAACTTGGTAAAAAGAGAATGAATCACATTGCAAATTTAAACGGTCAAGCTTGCCTACTGTTATAAGCTGGTAAACCTAGTAAAATATACATTGCAAAGAAAGTAGGTTAGTAACTTAATTCAACATTTACGATAATTCACGAGATCGAAACCCTCATGACGAATGACAAAGTATAGCCCAATGTAGGTGATGTGCGTGTGGTGTGATATATATTTAACTATATTTTTAAGCCCTTTTTACACGTTAGTCAAGTTTTAAATTTATAAAACACGATATTTTACTGACACTAAACACACATATGGGCAAGTGCACCCATAGTGAGCGTAGTATAGTGTTGGCAAGATACCGAGGTCGTCCAAGGATACAAGAGCTTTTAATACCAGTTTATCCTCAACGTCTAATCAAATCAAAAATTAGAAAAAGGTTTTTAAACCAGAAAAATAAAAACTAACTAAAATGCTGAAAAATAAAATAAAAATAAAAACAGATAGACAAGATGAATCACTTGGATCCGACTCGTGTTTAGTGTAACCTTTGATTGTTTCCGCACTTTTGCACTTTTTAAGAGATTATCTTAGTTATTGTAGTAGGCCTCTCTTTTGAAGGTGACGTTACCCTCAACCAAGTACTTTGAGTCAGCAAGGATACAATCCTAAAGGGTCGGATTATTGAAAGATAATTAATTAAGTTATTAATGCATATTATGGTAGGCCCCTCTTTTGAAGGTGACGTTACCCTCGGCTAAGTAGTCTGAGTCAGCAGAGATACAGTCCTAAGTAGCCAGGTTAAAGTATTAATAGTAGCTTACATATGAGGGGATCAAAGAGTTTGGACCCCCGCCATCCAATACCGGTAGGTATTGAAGGAGGTCCTACTAAATTTGACCCAGGTCCTTGCAGGATCTATACACTGAACAAGACAAGACTCTTACCAAACCGTTCCCTTAACCCCCGACCAGGTAGCCAACATATCTCCATATAGACCTTGGAGATATGAATGGTGAAAATCTTTTATTTTATATAGACAGTAAAATAATGCCAAGACACCACGGGCAAACGATAAGGAAGAATCACCTTCAATATAAGAAACTAGTTATTAAAGTCATTAATACATAACTAAATAAAAAGTGCGAAAAGATTAAAAATAAAAAGTATTACACTAGACACTTGTCTTCACCAAGTGATGTAAGAGACTTAGGCAAACATGGCCTTTGATTGTCAAGAACTCTTACGATCAATCTTAGATCCCGAGACGACTCACACAATCTATGATGGACAATGGATGATGGTGGTGGATGATGGTGTTGTGATGGTGGTGGGTGGTGGGTGAAGTGTGAGAGAGGTGGTGTGCCAAGGGATGGTTTGCAAATGAGCCAAGCACCCCTATTTATAGGCTGAACAGGGGCTCGGGCACGGCCCCGTGTCCATTGGGCACGACCCGGTGTCCATCCTCCTTCTCTTTCTTCATTAATTGCAGTTTGTCTGCATTAGTTGACCACGCCCCCGTGTCCGCTGGGCACGCCCCCGTGTGCAGAAGCGTATTTGTACTATCAAGATTTCCCCAGATTCTGCAAATCTTAGAGTTAACCACGGCCCCCGTGTCCACTGGGCACGCCCCCGTGGTGGGTGATAGAAGCTTCTACAGCTTTGTCTTTTCTGCTGACACTTGGGCACGCCCCCGTGCTTATTGAGCACGGGGCGTGTTCATCCTTCTGTTCTCTTGTTTTGCTTGGGAAGATGCTGTCGGGGGGGTCCGGGCATGCCACGTTTGTTCCTTTTCTTGTATTTATGTTAGATTTAGCTGCCTTTTTTGCTTCTTTTGTTCATTTGAGCTCATTTAATATTGAAAATACAAAAGGAAGACAAAAACACACTTTTTCCAACATTTGTACTAAAAAGGGTTAGTTTTATGCCACATTTGATGTAATTTAAATGTTGCATTTTGCACACATCAAGTACTCCCACACTTGAATCTTTGCTTGTCCTCAAGCAAAACTCTTTATAATGTGGCTTTACACTCCCAAATGGAATGGGTAGAAGAGAAGGTTTTTGGGCTTGTCATAGAGTGTCAGGATTTCCAAGATTCTTTATTAGTTTTATTTTTATTTATTTACAATCCTATTCGTCATGATTTATTTAAAACATTACATAAGATAAATTACTTATTAGGGCATAACATGCCTTTTTTTTTAAATTTCATTTATATTCAAGTTCACATACCTCATTGGGGTCACTCAACACTCGGCCGAAAATGTATTTTTGTGAAACACTCGAGAGCGGCATGGAACTTACTTCTACCATAAGCTTGCCAAGCAATCAATCCTCATCCTTTTTAACTATATACCTTTGTAAATATCAAGAGGACTTTTGGGTAAAGGGTTAGGCTTGGGTTAAAGGTAGGTGGTTGGGTTAGTGGCTAGTGAAAAGGCGAAAGGCGTAAAAAGCGTCGGTTTTCGTAAGACTTTTTATTTTTGAAAATTTTATTTTGATGAAGCCATTATTCAAACAAAGTTATTTTTGATAAACTTGTTTGTTTATTTCTCTTTTGCTTCATCATCATCATCATTTTTTTTAAAGTCATAAGAAAGACCGAGCTTGTTACTAAAACCAAAGGGTTAAAAATAAAAAGGTTTTGGTGGGTGAAAGGGTGTTTGTTTTGGGTTAAGAAATGAAAAGGTTTAGGCTCAAAGGGGTTAACTAGGGGGATTTTGGGTAGGTGGTAAAAAAAATAATGGTGTAGAAATAAAAAGGGTTAGTCCTAATGCCTCTATCATTTACTTACTCGGGTTTAAGTTGGTAAGGACCGGGAATGTATTGTCGTGGCAAGTTCTAGAGTCGTAAGAACCAAGCGGCTATTCACACAAGAAACGAAAAATGAGCAATTAGTTTAAAGATATGTATTTGTATGCTCAATAAAGGCTTAAAACTCACTTTTTGTGGGAATGGGTTTTTATGTGATCAAGTATATATAATCAAATTTTAACTAAACTTGTCATGCCGTTTCATAATTTTCTTATGTTGGTTCTTTTTATCACGACGCTATCGGTTGTAAATTTGTAAAAATATAACCTTTTTAGAACTTGAAATTCCCAAATTAAACCTAGACAAGTAAAAAAAATGAAATTTTTTTGAAACAATTTGGGGTGATTAGCGGTTCCAATAGAGTTTTGGGTAAGGCTTGTATTTAGGACTTGCAAGATTCAAGGTTTTAGCATCCCTCCCCCCCCACACTTAAATTACACATTGTCCTCAATGTGTCCCAAAAATAAGTTTTTAGGTTGATTGAATGTGTAAAAAGGAGTGAAAAAGCAAAATTTTATGTTACTGGGCGTCTGGACACGGCCCCGTGTTCAGATCGCCAGTAACAAAAGTTTGTAAAAAGAAACAGAAGCCTGGGCACGAGGGCGTGTTCAATGAGCACGCCCCGTGTCCAGTTACCTGAACTGGGCATTTCCTACAGATTGTGTAGCACGGGGCCGTGTTGGGCGGGCACGACCTGTGCTATACTTGTTGTAATGAAGAAAAAATTGTCGGGTGGCCCTGTTTTCGTGCATGGGGTGCTGGTTCAAGTTTCCCTTGTTATCCTTCATCATCCCGAGTGTCTTTTATTCCTGAAAATTAAAACTAAACTAGAAAACATTAAAATTAATCTAAACTAAACTAAGGATACTTCCGCGGAATGCCTCCGTGGTGCGCCACATTTATAAGGGTCCTTGGCTAGACCCAAAGCCTGGTCATATGTTACCCAAGTGGGATGTTTTGCATCCCATGCTACACCGTCGGAGAGCATCATCCAAACTCGAGTCAATGACCTTCGTGTAGTTGACCGAGTCTTCGTCTTCTACTCTTTTTCCAACTCCGAACTTCATTTCCTCGTCCCCAATCCTCAATGTTAGTGTTCCATCATTCATATCTACCACTGCTTGGGCCGTAGCTAGGAATGGCCTCCCTAGGATGAGTGGTACTTCGGCATCTTCCTCCATATCTAGTATGACAAAGTCGGCTGGGAAGACAAATTCACCGACTTTGACCAATAGATTTTCAGCGACACCTTGAGGATATTTGACGGGTCTATTGGCGAGTTGTATGCTTATTTTTGTAGGGCTTGTTTTCCCTAAGCCGAGTCGGTTGAACATTGATAAGGGCATGAGGTTGATGCTTTCCCCGAGATCGGCTAGTGCATTATGAATGGGGGATTCCCCAATCGAGCAAGGAATTGTGAAGCTTCCGGGGTCAAGCTTCTATTGCGGGAGTTTGTTGAGTAGTAAGGCGGAGCACTCTTCGCCTAAGTTAACTAATTGCAATAATTCAATTTTCCTTTTATGAGTGAGGAAGTCCCTCATAAATTTTGAATATTTAGGCATTTGAGTTAGGACTTCGATAAATGGAATATTAACATCCAATTGTTTTAGTAAATTTTTGAACTTTGCAAATTGCTCATCGGTCTTTTGACGAATTAACTGACCGGGGTATGGAACCGGAGGAGTCTTAGTAGGCTCTTGGATTGGTGGAGAAGCCTTCTCTGGTTGGGATGTGGGTGGAGTTGTGGTTTGGCTAGATTGGCTTCTTTCAGTTGGTGGTAGTGGAGCCTCTTCGGGACCCACGGTACGGTTTCTCAATGTTATGAGATGGACTTGCGCCTTTGGGTTGGTTTCGGTATTACTTGGTAACGCGCCTTGTGGTCTCTCGGAGAAATTTTGAGCTATTTGATTTAATTGTTTTTCAATGTTTTGAATGCTAGCTTGTTGATTTCTAAAATTTGATTCCAATTGTTGAAATCGATCCGAGTTTTTCTTTTCCGTGTCGGAGATGAGGCGAGATACAGTATCTTCAAGCCTTTCTCGTCCACCTTGTTGTTGAGAGAAATTTTGTGGTTGTTGAAAGCTTGTTCGTTGGTTTAGATTTTGTTGGTTACTACTATTGCCGGGTTCTCTCCAACCAAGGTTAGGGTGGTTACGCCACCCTTGGTTGTAGGTACCCTTGGAGGACCCGACGGCCTAGGTCTATTATTAATGTAGTTTACCGTTTCCGTTTGATCATCTAATTCTTTCATACAACTCCAATTTTCATGTGGCCCACCACACCCCTCAGAAGCCATAACCGAGACCGTTTTTGCCATTTCTAACTTTTTGATTTTTGAAGAAAGGGCCTCAATTTGAGCTTGTAAAGAAGTGCTTTCATCAACCTTATGGGCGCCCCGGGCGATAGATTTATTGCCTCGGGGAGTGTGCCATTGAAAATTGGTTTGAGCAATTTCCTTAATTTGATTATAGATTTCATTTGGGCGACGATTACCTAAAAGTCCCCCGGAGCTAGAATCAAGTGTTTGTCTTGTGTGTGGCAACAACCCATTGTAGAAAGTGGATACTTGTTGCCATACCGCAAGACCGTGATGAGGGCATTTTCTTAGTAGCTCCTTGAACCTTTCCCAAGTTTCATATAAGGACTCCCCATCCTCTTGTGAATATGTATTCATTTAAGTCATTAGTTTAGCCGTTTTAGCAGGAGGGAAATACTTATATAGAAACTTTTGGGCTAGTTCATCCCAGGTGTTTACCGAACCAACTGGGAGGGTGTTAAGCCAAGCCTTAGCTCGGTCTTTTAGTGAAAATGGAAACATTCGAAGGCGGATGGCGTCGTTTGATGCTCCATTGATCCGAAAGGTATCACATATTTCTAAGAAATTAGTAATATGTAGATGGGGATCCTCGTCCGCAAGCCCATGAAAGGTTGCGGAGTTTTGAAGCATTTGTATCAAATGCGGTCCAAGTTCGAAGTTGTTGGCTTCGACATTCGGTGCATTGATAGCGGCACCGAGATTACCTACAGTGGGTCGTAGGTAATCCATGAGGGTACGTTGGTCCGCCATTGGAAGTGGGTCCCCCGAAACTTTCTCTTGGTTTTTAGCTTTAAATCTTTTTCTGAGAAAGCGTTCGGGTTCTTCAAGAGGTTCTTTTATGTCTCTACTAGAACTGGAGCTCATACACTACGTAGAAAGTTCAGATGTGGCACCTGGGTTCCAAGTCCTGCAATAAAAATAGAAAAGAACGTTGGTCAGAAGCTTCACCACGGCCCCGTGCTCAGATGAACACGACCCGTGGTCGGAGATATAGTGATTGTTTTCCGGATCCCTGTTACTGGGGAGTTCGACACGGCCCCGTGTTGCACTGACACAGCCTCGAGCTCAACTCTCTGTAACTCGGAAAATAAAAACTGCCAGTAACAATGCTGGGCACGGCCCGTGTCCGACCAGGCACGACCCGTGCTGAGCTCTGCAGAAACTGAAAATTTAAAAAAAATCCTAAAAAAATAGAAAAATTAGAAAAAAAAAAACGATTAGGCCGTGGATTTCTAACTTTCTTAAAATCCTTGTGTCCCCGGCAACGGCGCCAAAAACTTGATGCGCGTGTGGTGTGATATATATTTAAGTATATTTTTAAGCCCTTTTTACACGTTAGTCAAGTTTTAAATTTATAAAACATGATATTTTACTAACACCAAACACACATATGGGCAAGTGCACCCATCGTGAGCTAGTATAGTGTTGGCAAGATATCGAGGTCGTCCAAGGACATAAGAGCTTTTAATACCGGTTTATCCTCAACGTCTAATCAAATCAAAAATTAGAAAAAGGTTTTTAAACTAGAAAAATAAAAACTAACTAAAATGCTAAAAAATAAAATAAAAATAAAAACATATAGACAAGATGAATCACTTGGATCCGACTCGTGTTTAGCGTAACCTTTGATTATTTCCGTACTTTTGCACTTTTTAAGAGATTATCTTAGTTATTGTAGTAGGCCCCTCTTTTGAAGGTGACCTCAACCCAGTAGTTTGAGTCAGCAAGGATACAATCCTAAAGGGTCGGATTATTGAAAGATAATTAATTAAGTTATTAATGCATATTATGGTAGGCCCCTCTTTTGAAGGTGACGTTACCCTCGGCTAAGTCGTCTGAGTCAGCAGGGATACAATCCTAAGTAGCCGGGTTAAAGTATTAATAGTAGCTTACATATGAGGGGATCAAAGAGTTTGGACCCCCGCCATCCAATAGCGGTGGGTATTAAAAGAGGTCCTACTAAATTTGACCCAGGTCCTTGCAGGATCTATACACTGAACAAGGCAAGACTCTTACCAAACCGTTCCCTTAACCCCCGACCAGGTAGCCAACATATCTCCATATAGACCGTGGAGATATGAATGCTGAAAATCTTTTATTTTATATAGACAGTAAAATAATGCCAAGACAACACGGACAAACGATAAGGAAGAATCACCTTCAACATAAGAAACTAGTTATTCAAGTCATTAATACATAACCAAATAAAAAGTGCGAAAAGATTAAAAATAAAAAGTATTACACTAGACACTTGTCTTCACCAAGTGATGTAAGAGACTTAGGCAAACATGGCCTTTGATTGTCAAGAACTCTTACGATCAATCTTGGAACCCGAGGCGACTCACACACTCTATGATGGACAATGGATGATGGTGGTGGATGATGGTGTTGTGATGGTGGTGGGTGGTGGGTGAAGTGTGAGAGAGGTGGTGTGCCAAGGGATGATTTGCAAATGAGCCAAGCACCCCTATTTATAGGCTGAACAGAGGCTCGGGCATGACCCCGTGTCCATTGGGCACGACCCCGTGTCCATCCTCATTCTCCTTCTTCATTAATTGCAGTTTGTCTGCATTAGTTGACCACGTCCCCGTTTCCGTTGGGCACGCCCCCGTGTGCAGAAGCGTATCTGTACTATCAAGATATCCCTAGATTCCGCGAATCTTAGAGTTGACCACGGCCCCGTGTCCCTGGGCACGCCTTCGTGGTGGGTGATAGAAGCTTCTACAGCTTTGTCTTTTCTGCTGACACTTGGGCACGCTCCCGTGCTCATTGAGCACGGGGCGTGTTCAGCCTTCTGTTCTCTTGTTTTGCTTGGGAAGATGCTGTCGGGGGGTCCGGGCATGCCACGTTTGTTCCTTTTCTTGTATTTATGTTAGATTTAGCTGCCTTTTTGCTTCTTTTGTTCATTTGAGCTCATTTAATCCTGAAAATACAAAAGGATGACAAAAACACACTTTTTCCAACATTAGTACTAAAAAAGGGTTAGTTTTATGCCACATTTGATGTAATTTATATGTTGCATTTTGCACACATCAGTAGGCAGCACTTAAACATCCATCAGATCGGTTTTAATCAATCGGATATTGTATCGTAGCAGTGATCGAGTTATTACCCTGTTATCGTAGCAGAGGTTCAAGATTGTGATTTTGATTTTTGAAAGAAACGGAGAATATATCAACATACGAAGTGGAATTTTTCGTCGTAACAAGCAAACAGTTCAAGTGCCAAACCCCTGGGATTTATACTGGATTTTGGTCCCCTCCGCGTATCGCGCCGGCTGCCATGGTCCCTGGCGCGTGTCGCGGCAGCGGTCCATCTAGCCTAGGCTAGCCTTGTTGTGTGTATAGCCCAGAAATGTGTCAACGTCGAGTGCTGCATGTCTAGAATCTCTATCGCGAGTTGAGGAATTAATTAGGGGATCCCCCTTAAGTTTAGGGGGGCCCTGTTGCTAGTTTCGTCCGTTTTTTCGTTTCGAGTCGCACCGTACCACTTAGGGGTTTCAATTAGGGTTTCTTAGGGTGCCTTTTGGGAATGGAAATTTGTGAGGTTGTTACATCCTCCCCACCTTGTTGAAAATATCATCCTTGAGATTTACTGAAACCAGTAAGGATATTTTCGTTTCATTTCCGATTCCAGCTCCCACGTGTATTCCGGTCCTCTTTTTGAATCCCATTTTACTCTAACCAGAACCAGTATCTTGTGTTTGAGATTCTTGACATTTCTGTCTTCTATCTGAAGAGGTTTCTCAACAAACTTTAACTTTTCATTTACTTCTATATCCTTAAGAGGCACTACCAGTGATTCATCAAATAAACACTTCTTAAGATTAGATACATGAAATACATCATGTACACCGGCTAACTCTTCTGGTAGTTATAATTGGTATGCGACTGGTCCTATCCGTTGAATAAACGTAAATGGTCATACATACCTTGGACTCAGTTTTCCTTTCTTACCGAATCGGACTACTCCTTTCCAAGGAGAAACCTTCAATAGTACTTTGTCTCCAACTTGAAATTCTAACGGCTTACGCCGATTATCGGCATAACTCTTTTGGCGGTCTCGAGCCGTTTTCAGTCTTTCCTTGATTTGAGTTATCTTGTCGGTGATAATTGACTTTCTCCTATTTCTGCCCAACATATTGGAGTTCGGCACTTCCGTCCATAAAGTGCTTCAAATGGGGCAGCATTGATGCTTGTATGATAATTGTTGTTATAGGAGAATTCTATTAATGGTAAATGGTCATCCCAATTTCCACCGAAATCTATAGCACATGCTCTTAACATGTCTTCCAGGGTTTGGATCGTGCTTTCACTTTGTCCATCTATTTGGGGATGATATGTTGTACTTAAATTCAATCGTGTCCCCATTGCTTGTTGGAAACTTGTCCAAAAATGTGAAGTGAAACGACTATCCCTATTTGATACAATGGAGAGTGGAACTCCATGTAGTGATACTATCTCATCTACGTATAGCTTAGCTAGTCGTTCCATGCTAAAGGTTTCCTTCATTGGTAGAAAATGAGCTGATTTGATTAATCAATCCACAATCACCCAGATTGCATTGTTACCTCTTCTTGTTTTGGGTAATTTAGTAACAAAATCCATTGTTATTAATTCCCATTTCCATACAAGCATTTCTAACTGTTGAAGTAAACCTGAATGTTTCTGGTGTTCTGTCTTAACTTGTGAACAAGTTAAACACTTAGAAACGTAACTAGCTATGTTCTTTTTCATTCCTATCCACCAAAAGTTATTCCTCTAGTCTTGATACATCTTGTTGTTACCAGGATGCATCGTATACCTAGATTTATGGGCTTCCTCTAATATCTTATCTCGTAGGTTTCCTTGTCTAGGAACCCAAATTCTTTTCTTATGGAATCTCCAAATTCCATCAGTTCCTTGCTCTAATTCCTTTATCCTTCCTTTCATTCCTTCAGCATCATCCTTGATCGTTGTTTCTTGTACACTTTTCAGTTGTTCCATTAAATCTAATTGCAGAATCAGTCTAAGAGCACGAACTCGTCTTTGTTTTTCATGGTACTTACGACTTAAGGCATCTACTACTACATTTGCTTATCCTTCATGATATTGAATATCAAAGTCGTAATCACTTAAAATTTCCATCCACCTTCTTTGCCTCATGATCAATTCTTTTTGCCCAAATATGTATCTTAAGCTCTTATGATCTGTAAAGACAGTAAACTTACTACCATACATATAATGTCTCCAAATCTTAAGGACAAAAATTATTGCTCCTAATTCTAAGTCATGAGTCGTGTAATTTTCCTCGTGCTTTTTCAATTGCCTTGATGCATAAGCGAGCACTTTCTTACGTTGCATTAACACACATCCTAATCCTAGCTTAGAAGCATCACAGTAGACTTCAAAATCTTCTGTTCCTTCTGGTAAGGCAAGAATTGGGGCATTTGTTAATCTTTGCTTTAGAATTCTAAAGGCTTCTTCCTGCTTAGGTCCCAATTCAAACTTAACAGTTTTACCAGTTAACTTAGTTAATGGAACAACTATCTTAGAAAAGTCTTGGATAAAATGTCTATAGTATCCAGCTAATCCTAGAAAACTTCTGACTTCTGTAGCTGATTTCCGGACTTTCCAATTTGTGATAGCTTCTATCTTGGAAGGATCTACGTGAATGCCTTCATGATTAACCATGTGTCCTAGAAATTGCACCTCTTGTAACCAAAATTCACACTTAGAAAATTTGGCGTAAAGTCTTTCTTTTCTTAACAGGGTTAAGAGTGCATGCAGGTGTTCATAGTGTTCATCCTGGCTTTTGGAATAAATAAGTATATCTTCAATGAAGAAAATTACAAATTTATCCAAATACGGCTTACAGATTCTATTCATCATATCCATAAATGCTGCAGGAGCATTTGTTAACCCAGATGGCATGACTGTGAACTCGTAGTGACCATACCTAGTCCTGAAAGCAGTTTTAGGAATGTCTTCTTCCTGTACTTTCAGTTGATGATATCCGGAGCGCAAATCTATCTAAGAGAAATACCTAGCTCTATGAAGTTGATCAAAAAGATCATCAATCCTAGGTAATGGGTATTGATTCTTAATAGTAACCTTATTTAATTCTCTATAATCGATACACATGCGCATTAACCCATCTTTCCTTTTCACGAACAACACCGCTGCTCCCCAAGGGGATGAACTGGGTTGTATGAATCCTTTTTCTAACAATTCATCTAATTGCCTTTTTAGTTCTAACATCTCTGTGGGTGCTAAACGATAGGGTGTCTTAGCTATTGGAGCAGTTCCTGGTATTCAATGAATTCTAAATTCTACTTCCCTATCGGATGGTAATCCTGGTAGATCTTTCGGGAATACATTGGGGGATTCTGACACTACTGGGATTTTCTGAAGTTCTTTACTTTTAGTGTTAATGATTACTAAAATCATATACACTATGCCTTGCTTTTGTTCGTAACTAGCGACTTTCATTACTGAAATGAACTTCATCGTCTTGCGGGGCTTATCTCCTGTAATTAGAATTATCTTTCCAGTTGGCGTACGAATTTCTACGGAATTCTGATCACATAGGATTCGAGCATGGTTGGCTACCAACCAATCCATTCCTAACACGACGTCGAACCTTGTTAAATTCATACGTAGAAGGTTTGCTGAGAACTTATGCCCTGGCAATTCTATTTTTCCTTCTTGAAGTACCTTATCTATACTGATAGGGTTTCCGTCCACTGTTTCTACTTTATAAACCTGACTAAGTTTGGTTAAGGGTTGCTTAAGAGCCTGGCAAAATGAAGTATTTATAAAACTTTGGTTTGCACCAGAGTCAAATAATACTTTGTGTCACGGCCCACGACCCGGTTTGACCCGTTTCAGGAGCCGCAGCAGAAAATACTGCGGTATTTATTTAATTGAGTTTTACAGCGGAAACAGGATCGCTTAAAGCTAAAATTTTTCCCCGATTATTTTATTTCACAATTTGGGATAAAATCCCGATAATTTACAATAGTAGGTTTTTACTATAAAAGCGTGATATTACAAAATCATTTCTTTATTTTATATTGAGCCACTATCTTAAGCTTGAAATGCTCCCCAGCATTTTTCCTGAATTACAACAGATCACCTGAAACATGTTTGAAAAAGGTTTTGTCAGCGGGAAATACTGAGTGAATCATTCTATTTTGCATAATGATGCATAGTTATTAATTACAGCATAAGAGCGATTACAATGGCTTCTATCTTATTTTTATCTGGCATTCTGTCACTATGGTGACAAGTCACAATGGTGACGATGGTCATACCACTATTTAGATCAATGAACCTAAATAATGACGATTATCCCTGTAGGTCAATGAACCCAACAGTGATTATCCCGAGTAGGTCAATGAACCTAACTGGGAGAAATTAGTAATGTGCACAATACCCCACTAACCAGTAATTCAAGATATCCATGACTTAGTCCCTGTAATTATAATCTTGAAAATAATTTGGAGTATTGTAAAATATTTGATAAAAAGATAATGACTCACAAACTGTGAGAAAAGGAGAATGACTCACATTGCAGATTTATACGGGCAGAGCCTAGCCTACTGATTAGCCTTTATCCTAATTTCAATAACAAGCACACAATTTGGAATTAGTAATCAATCCAGCATTTACGATAACTCACGAGATCAAATTCTCACAATGAATGTCAAAATGCCATACTTTGTCCATCGAATTAACGATGATCCATTGAATTAACAATGAACGACAAGGTATAATACTTTACCCATCGAATTAACGATGATCCGTTGAATTAACAACGAACGATAAAGTATAATACTTTACCTATCGAATTAACGACAATCCGTCAAATTAATGACGAACGATAAAGTATAACCCTAATGTGGGCGGCACTTAAACATTCATTGGATATTTAGATCAATCGGACAATGAATCGTAGCAGCGATTGTGCTAATACCCTGATTGCAGCTTCAATTAGAAACCTGTGTATGTTAATTGAAGTAAACAGAGCTTATCTCAGTCTACGAAACGAATTTGAGCGTCGTTTCAACTCCCAGAATCAAGTCCCAATGCCTTGTATTTATAGCCAAAATTTGACCCTTACGCGGCCCGCTTTAGTTTTGGCTTATCCTCACGCGGGCCGCGTGAGACCTATTTTTTTCTATAGGGTTGCCACGTGTGGGACTAGCTCAGCTGAGTCGACGAATTTCATTAATTCAACTTGGACAGCACGTAATTTAGATAATCGTTAACTAGGGTTTACCCCCCTGAATTTTAGGGGCCCTGATCCTGAATCTGATTATTCTGAAAATTTTAGGGTTTGTTCAGAATCACTTGGGTGTCTCAATTAGAGTTTCCTATTGGTCAAATTAATTTAATAATTATGACTTTTGATGAGAGTCGTTACATTCTCCCCAACTTAATAAAAATCTCGTCCTCGAGATTTACTGGAATAATTGAGAATACTTTTCTTCCTTTTTGTTTCCAGTACCCAAGTATATTAGGATCCTGTCTTTGAATCCTACTTTACTTAACACTATTTGTTTACCTTTATATCTTAGAGAGGTATTACCAAAGATTCGTCTGATAGACATTTCTTGAGATTGGATATATAAAATATATCATGTGTTTCAACTAACCTTCCTGGTAGTTGTAAGTAACTGGTCCAATATGTTGAAGTACTGGAAATGATCCTACATAATTTGGGTCTTAGATTTCCTTTCTTACCAAATCTAACCACTCCTTTCCAAGGAGATACTTTTAATAGTATTTTGTCTCCAACTCGAACTCCATTTATATTATGGTTCCTAATTCTAACTTATGAGTGGTATAGTTCCTTCGTACCTTTTTCAATTGTCTTGATGCATATGCAATTACCTTTTTGTAATAACATATATCCAAATCAGAACTTTGAAACTTCACCATATATATATATATATATATATATATATATATATATATATTTTTTTTTTATCTTCTGTTCCTTCTGGTAAGGCTAGAATTGTAGTATTGGTTTACTTAGTTAATGGTGTAGCTATTTTGAAAATTCATTAATAAACTGCCTATAATACTAAACCTACAAAATTCCTAATTTCCATTGCGGTTTACAGAATCTTCCATTTGGTAATCACTGTTATCTTAGTAAGATCTAAGTGAATACCTTCATGATTCATCATATGACCTAAAATTGCACTTCAACTAAAATTTATTCTTCAAAAATTTTGGAGTAAAGCTTTTCTTTTTCTTAATAACCAATATTGTGCTAACCGATAAGGTTCCCTGGCTTATCGGTAAAATTTCTGGAATTTGATGAATTTTAAATTCTATCTACATGTAATCCAGGTAAATCTTCTGGAAATACATCTGGGTATTCGGATTTTACAGAAATTTCCTTAAATTCTATATCTTTAGTATTAATGATTACTAAAATCATATATACTATTCCTTTGCCTTCGTTCATAATTTAGCAATTTCCATTACTGATATGAACTTCATAGGCTTACATGGTTTATCTCCTGTAATCATAATTACTTCTCCGATGGTTGATTGAATTTCTAAGAAATTCTGATCACAGATAATGATCACAACATCGAATTCAACTAATTTCATATGTAATAGGATTGCAGAAAACTTATAACTTATTTCTATGTTCTACATAACCTTATTTATTTTAACTGAATTCCCATCTGTCGTTTCTAATATAGAAATTTATCTAATGCTGGTTAACGGTAAGTTAAGAATTTGGCAGAGTAAAGTATTTATAAAACTTTGGTTTGCACCAGAGTCAAATAATACTTTTATGTAAACGTTGTAAGCTAAGAACATACCAGCTATCACATCTGGAATCATCTCTGCTTCATGAGTAGTCAGCTGAAAGGCTCTCGCATTCCTTTTTGCTCCTTCTGCTGGTTTGGCTTGATTGTCAAATGATTTATTCAATTTTGGACAATCTGGCCTAAGATGTCCAGTTTCTCTACAGTTGTAGCAAACTGAAAATTTCTTCCTCCTGCAGTCTTCCTCTTGATGCCCTGGAATCTTGCAAAAATTGCAATATCCTTTGCATCTTCCAAAATGCTTCCTTTTGCAAAAATTGCAAAATGGACTAGTAGAAGATTGCCCATTCCCTCCTTTCTTGAAATGGTTATGGTTACCCGAACTGAATTCTTGGGTAATCTTTTGGGCTACTTCCTTCCTTCTATTTTCTTCTCTTGTCCGTACTAGCTCGTTAGTCATAGTATTGGCTAATTCTACTGCATCATCAATCGTGCGAGGTTTCGCAGCCTTGACGATATTACGAATCTCACCAATTAATCCCCAAATGTAACGAGAAATAAGTACCGGTTCTGGCGAAGCCAGGGTTGGTACTACTCTAGCATACTCGAAGAATATCGTAGTATACCCTCGACAATCTACATGTATCATCCTATGAGTTAGAAACTTATTTGTCATTTGATCTTTTTCATACTCAGGACAGAATTTTCTTTCTACAAGACTCTTAAATTCTTCCCAGTTCATAGCATACGCCATCCTTCTTCCTTTTGCCTGTAACATTGTATTCCACCATTCTAGCGCTACTTCTTTGAAAAGGTTTGAAGCGTACATAACCTGATCATCCTGAGCACATTTACTTATGGCAATTACTGCCTCGGTTTTCTCTAACCAACGCAGTGCTGCAGTCGCTCCTTCATTGCCTGCAAACTCAGTGGGTTTACAAGCAAGAAATTCTTTATAAGTGCAACCAGACGTTGCAACTTTCCTTTTCTTAGGGAGCGGAGCTTGCCGTGGTTCATTATCATGATTAACATGATTATTACCTCCATTTACGCTATTACTGAAATTATCTTCAGAAATACGTTTACTAGGAACAACTTGTTGCGGTTCGATTGAATTTTTAACAGCAACAATGATTGCTGGAATAGCATTGGCTATCCCTTGAGCAACTATTCCTGGAATAGTGTTAGCTATCTCTTGAGCAATAATATTTTCTATATCTTGCCTAGTCACATATTGGTTCCCCGATTGTTGCTCAGATTGATTACCCTCATTAACTGGTTCATTATTAGCGTTTTCCATCTGATATCTATTTTATAGATACATAATTAGTATAAAGGAAATAATTCAATGTCACAATTTAGTTGCACATAATCATATAAACGAATATACAAACAAAATTGTAACTTTTCTAATATTTCCTTATATCATGTTTCTATATACACCCGTTTTATTATTTATTTTACACATACTGATTTTACTATTACTTTTACACAACCACCGTTTCATAATCCCCTATCCTTTATCAGATGATGTTCTAATAACGGCGTTTCTTCTCGTCGTATTTCCAGGAGATTTGTCCCAAAGTCTCTTGGATTCTATTCCCAGCATCCATTTTGTCAAAATGATGAAGTTCAGTCCTATTCTTATTACTTATTGGTAAATTTGGTAAAGGTTCTGGATGGTACTTAGGAAAAAGCCTATAGGGATGGTTTTGTAACAGTATTTCATTATCCAACCATTCGTCTATATTCCAGTTATTTGAAGAATTTGGAATAGATGGTTCTAAGTTCATCAAATTATTTTCATTAACAGGTTCAATAGTATCATAGTTTGCTATTATAAAATCTAGTTCTTCTTGAGATGGTAACTCTTCAATTTGCCTAGAGCTTTCCCCAATTTCCATTTTCTTAGGCTTAGGTTTCTCGAGAGGTAAAGCGTTAAATTCTATAGGTCCTTCTATGTCTGGAATATACCTATTAAAATCTCTGGAAACTTCTATTCTTACTGGATAGAGATTTAAATTCTGAAGGGCTTCCGACAAATCACTCATGCTATTTAACAAAATACACATAATTATTAAATCATAACAAAATTTTATAGAACAACTTTTTAAATAGTATTTCATACTACCAACCCAACTGAAAATTAAAACATACTAGGTTTTATTTGTAATTTATTTATAAATTTTCTAGACTGTAGATAAAAATACTAAACTTTAAATCAGAATATTTAAAGATTTATATTTACTATTACAGTAGTTAACATATAAAAATCTATATACTAACTAAGTATGATGACTTAATTTATATATATTAACTAGTCATTATCATGGTGGATATTGGTTAGTGCTGCCTTGTTTAAGCATAGGTGATCAGTCCATGCCTAACTAAGGCTAGGTTATCCAATATCTGCATTTGATAATAACCCTAGTATTTAAAAATAATCTTAATATTACTACTACTATTAATATATTATTATTAATAATAAAATTATTAATAATAAATAACTAGCAAAATTTTAAATAAGAGTATACTTCAAACATAAAAATATAATTTCTTTACCATAATATAGTAATACTATATTAGGTAATTCCATATATTAATCAAATAAATTTATATAATGTTTTTCGATTAACGATGATAGAGCAACAAATATTACAATATATATAAAAATATGCCCATATTAAAATTAACAAATAGTCAGTTAATAAAACACATAATCATATAATAGTAATCAGGAAAAATTAAGTATTTCTAAATACTTAATTAGCTTAACCCAGTGGCTCTGATACCACCTTTTTCTGTCACGGCCCACGACCCGGTTTGACCCGTTTCAGGAGCCGCAGCAGAAAATACTGCGGTATTTATTTAATTGAGTTTTACAGCGGAAAAAGGATCGCTTAAAGCTAAAATTTTTCCCCGATTATTTTATTTCACAATTTGGGATAAAATCCCGATAATTTACAATAGTAGGTTTTTACTATAAAAGCGTGATATTACAAAATCATTTCTTTATTTTATATTGAGCCACTATCTTAAGCTTGAAATGCTCCCCAGCACTTTTCCTGAATTACAACAGATCACCTGAAACATGTTTGAAAAAGGTTTTGTCAGCGGGAAATACTGAGTGAATCATTCTATTTTGCATAATGATGCATAGTTATTAATTACAGCATAAGAGCGATTACAATGGCTTCTATCTTATTTTTATCTGGCATTCTGTCACTATGGTGACAAGTCACAATGGTGACGATGGTCATACCACTATTTAGATCAATGAACCTAAATAATGACGATTATCCCTGTAGGTCAATGAACCCAACAGTGATTATCCCGAGTAGGTCAATGAACCTAACTGGGAGAAATTAGTAATGTGCACAATACCCCACTAACCAGTAATTCAAGATATCCATGACTTAGTCCCTGTAATTATAATCTTGAAAATAATTTGGAGTATTGTAAAATATTTGATAAAAAGATAATGACTCACAAACTGTGAGAAAAGGAGAATGACTCACATTGCAGATTTATACGGGCAGAGCCTAGCCTACTGATTAGCCTTTATCCTAATTTCAATAACAAGCACACAATTTGGAATTAGTAATCAATCCAGCATTTACGATAACTCACGAGATCAAATTCTCACAATGAATGTCAAAATGCCATACTTTGTCCATCGAATTAACGATGATCCATTGAATTAACAATGAACGACAAGGTATAATACTTTACCCATCGAATTAACGATGATCCGTTGAATTAACAACGAACGATAAAGTATAATACTTTACCTATCGAATTAACGACAATCCGTCAAATTAATGACGAACGATAAAGTATAACCCTAATGTGGGCGGCACTTAAACATTCATTGGATATTTAGATCAATCGGACAATGAATCGTAGCAGCGATTGTGCTAATACCCTGATTGCAGCTTCAATTAGAAACCTGTGTATGTTAATTGAAGTAAACAGAGCTTATCTCAGTCTACGAAACGAATTTGAGCGTCGTTTCAACTCCCAGAATCAAGTCCCAATGCCTTGTATTTATAGCCAAAATTTGACCCTTACGCGGCCCGCTTTAGTTTTGGCTTATCCTCACGCGGGCCGCGTGAGACCTATTTTTTTCTATAGGGTTCCCACGTGTGGGACTAGCTCAGCTGAGTCGACGAATTTCATTAATTCAACTTGGACAGCACGTAATTTAGATAATCGTTAACTAGGGTTTACCCCCCTGAATTTTAGGGGCCCTGATCCTGAATCTGATTATTCTGAAAATTTTAGGGTTTGTTCAGAATCACTTGGGTGTCTCAATTAGAGTTTCCTATTGGTCAAATTAATTTAATAATTATGACTTTTGATGAGAGTCGTTACACTTTGGCATAGATGTCATGGACAAGGGACGTACCAGCTATCACGTCAAGAATCAGATCGGTCTCTTGTGTTGTTAGCTGAAAAGCTCTTGCGTTTTTCTTATTTGTTCCGTTAGCCACTTTTGTTTTATTGCCAGCTGTCTTGACTAATTTAGGGCAATTTGGCTTAAAATGCCTTGCTTCTCCGCAATTGTAGCAGATCATTGATTTCTTTCTGCAATGTTCCTCTCGGTGCCCCGGTATTTTGCAGAAATTACAGTATTCCTTACATTTTCCAAAATGTTTCTTTTTACAGTTTCTGCAAAATGGCAGTGCGAAAGACTGCCCGGGCCCTTTTTCTTGGAATTATTGTTGTTATTACCCAAAAGGAATCCCTGGGTAATTTTCTGAGCCAATTCCTTCTTCCTATTCTCCACTCTCGTACGAACCAATTTGTCAGTCAAGGTGTTGGCCAATTCGACTGCATCGTCGATCGTCCGAGGTCTAGCAGCCTTGACTATATCTCGTATTTCGCTAATCAGTCCCTAAATATAGCGAGATTTAAGTACAGGTTCTGGCGAGGCAACAGTCGGTACTATTCTTGCATATTCGAACAATTTCGATGTATACTCACGGCATTTAACATCCACCATCCTGTGATTTAGGAACTGGTTTGCCATTTGTTCCTTTTCGTAGGAAGGACATAACTTCCTTTCTACCAGTTCCTTAAACTCTTCCCAGCTCATGGCACAAGCCACGTCACTTCCTTTAGCTTGTAGCACCATGTTCCACCATTCTAATGCCTCTTCTTTGAAAAGGTGGGATGCATACATTACCCTATCTTCTTCTGCGCCCTTACTTATTTTGATCACAGCTTCCGTCTTTTCTAACCAACGTAGTGCAGCAGTTGCTCCTTCATTGCCTGCAAATTCGATTGGCTTACAAGCGAGGAATTCCTTATAAGTGCAACCAGTCGTCATCACTTTCATTTTCTTAGGTAATGGGGCTTGAATTACATTATTATTATTGCCTCCATTTATGTTATAACTGAAATTATCATCGCAGGTGCGTTTGCTATGGTTGGCTATGGAAGGTTCAACTGGATTCTTAATGGTTGTGACGATTGATGGGATAGCATTAGCTATACCCTGATGTAACACCCCTAAATTTAATAAACTATATATGTCGTTATACATGTATAAGTTAGAATATTAATCATAAAAAATGAGAATAGAAACTAGGAATAATTAACCTAGTTAAATTCTTAATTGAAAAGATGGGGAAATCAAAGAATTATAACCATTGTATTAACTTAGAAACTTGAGGGACTAATTATGGAATTTTAGAAAGATGATTGTAGAAATTCTGGATAAACATCAAGATACACATCTTGTGTGTATCTCCTGTTCGATCGAAACCCCCAGGAACGACCCCAAGTTTCCTCAACCCCTAATTCACTCAATACTACTTCAAATCAAAGAAAGAATTCAATCAGGAGTCATTTTTAAGCTAGAATCTCGATCACTAACACTAGGGGATCGAAAGGTATGCTTAATTCTGATATATGAAGATGTTTTTATGATTCTTGAATTCTCGTAACAGAAATTAGTGGTGAATTGATGGATGTTAGGGTTAAATTATGATGAATACAAGTCTAGGAACTAATCTTAGACAATAAATTGATCAATTCATGGCATAACCTATGAGTTTTTATGTTTATTACATAAGGGTATATGGGTTTTGTGAAGAATACATATATTCTTGTGATATTGGATGTTAATTGGTGCTTATAATGCAAATTCTAGTGTAATTATAGTGTTCTTGATATATGAATTGAATTACTATGCATAAATATGGTTAAAGTTATTAACCATGAACATGATAGTGTAAGAATACAAATTATGCACACTAGATGTTCGATGAAATGCTTGATTGAATTGGAATACTTGAAATATATGAAGTAATCTCTTAATTGATTAATCAAGAGAATGAAATATCGAATATTGAACTATGAGTTCTAAGCAATATATTCGATTCAAATTATATAGGTGATTTGGGTGGATCATCAAGTGGGCAAGGTGGAACGGATACCCGCTTAAAAGGAAAGCTTTGAAAAGATACGTAGCTATACGCTTCGTAAAAGTCTTGTTATTCTTTATGTTAATTATTTGAGAAATAATGATCTAGTCATAATGTTGGTTATTACTAAGCGAAGGAATTCATATGTAATAATCAGATGAGAAAAATTTAGAGTTGTGAATAGTGAATAAATGATGAAAGTGGTGGATTCCACTTAAAAGTTTTAAACGGGTCGATATGACTCGAACACTACATGTTTGATTCAAAAATGGCGATGGATTTCGCTAATGAAATCAAACTGGTCAAAATCACCAAAGGAGTGAACTTTGGTATGTTAAAGTGATAAATGTCGATAATTGAGTTAAACAAGGCAATTAGGACATATGTAACTTGTTATTGGCACTTGAAATTGCAGTATAAAAGGTGTTGTAACTATAAGTATGGGATGTGTATTTGGTTATAGCAGATTAAAGGTCATAAAATGAGGTTATAGTTCAAATTCTTGAACGGGTCAATATAACTTGTATAAATTTATGATTTCGAATGGCATAAAATCAAGAAAACTGTGAATCTTGGTATGGGATTTTGATTCTATGTTATAGGTTATCTGATTACGGTCACGTAGAAAGAAACGTGACCCAAATCGGACTCAAAACGAACAAGTTATGATAGTTTTCGTAAAATATAGACTAGCTGGGAAAATGCAGGTCTGAAAACCAAACCTGCTGGAAAAGTAAAGGCGTCGCGTCACGCGACGGTGAACCAGGGAAGGTGTCGCGCTATGCGACATCCCTCGCGGCCCGTGAAGGCTATACCTTCAGCCGTCGCGCCCCGCGTCCGAGACCCAGACCTGGAAAACTTGTTTATTTGTTGTGTTTTGACGTTATGAACTTGTTAAAACATATATTAAGCTCAAATAACTAATGTTTTGATAAATTTTGGTTATAGGTAAAGGGATGGACTTGCGGATAACGATCAAGTCTTGTTAAAGAACCGAACACACATTATAAAGGAGCTTCCGCAAATGAAAACTAATACTTTTGTCACACAACACACTCTAGTGTTGTTAACTCTTGTAAATATGTATTTGCTTGTTTTTAAAAGTTAAGTAAGTTCGGTTTGAAACAACATGTTTTAGGAAACTTTGGAAGTGTGGTTGTAAAATTTTGAAACTTACCCAAATGTCGTTAATTCGATGTTTTAATATTAATGATAATTATAAAGGTATTAATTATCTCATAAACGATAAGATAAGTATATGGGTCTTACACCTGAGCATCTATATTTTCTATATCTTCTCTATTGAGGAAATTTTCCTGATTATTTGGTTCCGATTGATTAACTTCATTTGCCGATTGGTTTACTGCTTATCCATCTGAATTATAGATATGACATACGGATTAATATCACAAAGATAGATAGCAAATAAACAAAACATTGCAATCACAAATACAAATTAAGTAAGCACATATAATCAAAATCGTCGAACATTGCGACATTTATATTTATCTATGCATCCGTACAAGCCATATATTTACAGATGTTTTATTAGGTGATATTATACATTATTATTATTATTATTATTATTATTATTATTATTATATATTTTTATTATTATATATTACACCTATTCTACGGTTAACTGCCTTCAAAAGTGAAATTCCCTTTCATCGTACTTCCAGGTGATGTTCTCGCCCACAGTTCGGATCCAGTTCCCTGCGTCCACCAATTCTTCGCCATAGCGGCGTTGTTCAGCAACATTTTCTGGGTTCATGGGTGGAAAAGTAGCGGGGGCAGGTTCAAACTGTGGGTAATAAGGGTTCGGATTGTTCATGAGGTTTTGGAAATGCCAGTCATTGGTCCACCACTCCTCAATAGGGTATGCAGGGGTAGTGGGTTGACAATAGGTTCAGGGATGGCAGATTCCAGGTTTATTGGAAGTTCGTTTTGAACGGGAATGTTCACAAGGTTTTCATCAGCTGGGCCAAAAAGGTCGCAGTTTGCCAGCTTCCTGTCTAGTTCCTCCCAGGGTGGTAAGGTTGGTGTTTGGCCAAAGCTTTCTCCCACTTTCTCTTTTCCCTTTGGTTCGACTGTTTTCTTCACCTTTTGAGCTTCAGGTTTCTTCTTTCTCCCCCTTTTCCAGTCTAAAAGCCTCCTTCTCTTTTTGGGTTTGGGTTTTTCCTGGGCTTGGAACACCATTGGCGCATCTGTCTCAGCCTGGTACCCGATCTGATTCCGGTAGCCTCCATGTCAGTGGAATGTATCGAGAAGTTTTGGAGATATTCCGATAATTCATTCATACTGTTAGTCACACATAAGGAAACACAAAAGTTCCAAATTGAATTTCACAGAAGCACAAAAATTCTTGCCTAAAATTTAAGTGTTTTCCAAATACTTAATTTGCTTAAACCAGTGGCTTTGATACCACCTTTTCTGTCACGGCCCCGACTCGTTTTGCCCGGTTCGGAAGCCGTAGGACAGAAACCCATGGTATTGGTATTTATATTGGCAGCGGAAATTTTAACAGGACTGTTTAAAAAGAAAACACCGAATTATTTTATTATAAGTTTCAAGACAAACACCGTATTTTACAAGAATTGAATTTCACTGGGAAATCCCCTGATTACAGAAAACATGTTTATTTCTATTTACTGAGCCACTTTATTTATGCTGGAGTGCTACGCGGTACTTTTCCTTTTTTTCACAGTAAATCACCTGAAAGATGTTTTAAAAAGATTTGATCAACGAAAAATACTAGCGAGTGCATTCCATTTATACAAAAGACACATTGTTATAATATATAGTATCAAGAGCTATTACAATGTTTAAATCAACCAATTACCCCAAACCGGTATTTGTCACTCGACCGGATCTGTGACTATGGTCATATCACACATTGGCTAACCAGTTGTCCAATGGTGAAGATTATCAAGTAGTGTATACAAAACCCCACACACCGGCAGTAATTGCAGATTACAAAGATTTAATCACTGTAATTATAACTTTGAAAACAAGTAGAGTTTTAAACGGTCAAGCTTGCCTACTGTTGTAAGCTGGTAAACCTAGTAAAATATACAATGCAAACGAAACTAGGTTAGTAACTTAATTCAACATTTATGATAATTCACGAGATCGAAACCCTTACGACGAATGACAAAGTATAGCCCAATGTAGGCAGCACTTAAACATCCATCGGATCGGTTTTAATAGATCGGATATTGAATCGTAGCAGTGATCGAGTTATTACCCTATTATCGTAGCAGAGGTTCGAGACTGTGAATGTGATTTTGGAAAGAAATGGAGAATATATCAACGGACGAAGTGTAACTTTTCGTCGTAACAAGCAAACAGCTCAAGTGCCAAACCCTAGGGATTTATACTGGATTTTGGCCTCCCCCGCGTGTCGCGTCGGCTGCCATGGTCCTTGGCGCGTGTCGCGGTGGCGGTCCATCTAGCCTAGGCTAGCCTTGTTGTGTGTATAGCCCAGAAATGTGTCAACGTCGAGTGCTACGTGTCCAAAATCTCTATCGCGAGTCGCGGAATCAATTAGGGGATCCCCCCCCCCCTTAAGTTTAGGGGGCCCTGTTGCTAGTTTCGTTCGTTTTTCCGTTTCGAGTCGCACCGTACCACTTAGGGGTTTCAATTAGGGTTTCTTAGGGTGCCTTTTGGGCATGGAAATTTGCGAGGTTGTTGCATACATGACACAACCAGAAGGTTTTTAGGTTAAAGGCAAAGAAAACTTGGTGTGTAAATTGAACAAGAGTTTGTATGGTCTGAAACAAACGCCCAGACAATGGTATTTAAAGTTTGATAACTTCATGGGAAGAGTTGGTTACAAGAGATGTGACAATGACCATTGTTGTTACATGAAGAAGTTCAAGGGTTCTTATATCATTCTAGTACTATATGTGGATGATATGTTGATTGAAGGTTCAGGCATGACAGAAATCAAGAAGTTAAAGAAGCAAATGTATGAAGAGTTTGAGATGAAAGACTTGGGAGCTACAAACCAAATACTCGGGATGAGTATTTTCAAAAACAAAGATGGTTCTTTGACACTATCTCAAGAGAAGTACATTGAGAAAGTGTTAGAGAGATTCAGCCTTAAAGATGCCAAGATCAGAAGCACACCTTTAGGAAATCACTTTAAGCTTTCTAAAGTTCAGTCACCCAAATCAGATGAAGACAAAGAAGAAATAGCTAAAGTTCCATATGCATCGGCAGTTGGTAGCCTCATGTATGCAATGGTATTCATGAGACCAGATATAGCTCATGCAGTGGGAGTTGTTAGTTGTCGCAACCCCCGTCCCCTAGTTACCCGGGAACGGGCGGCCGCGAGATCAGTTTTAGTGGGATCGGTGTTTATCATTATTTGGCTGCGGAAATTACATCAGGACCGTAGTTAGGAAATATTTTATCCGAGTAAAATACCACACTTTTATAATATTAAACACGTGGGAAATTCCCAAGTTTTCAGTACACACATTTTCATAGGGATAAACCCTATTTTATTTAAATAAAAACATCTCTTTATTTAGGTAACTTTTATAGCCACTTTTCCAATCCTTCAGTGCTGTCCAGCTGGCTTCTATTTGGCTTTCACATTTTGTTACCTGAAACGCGTTTAAAAACATTTTGTCAGTGGGAAATACTGGTGAGTGAATCCCAGTTTAACTAAGAAGAGTTTTATCATTTCACAGTATTGAGAGCGATTACAATGTTTATATCTACACAATTACTCATTCGGTACTGTCAATCCTGACTGGTGGGTTATATTACACATTGGCTAACTCTTTGTCCAATGGTAACGTTTTCCACATTTTGTATACAAAACCCCAACATACCGGCAGTAATTGAAGAATTACAAAGACTCAATCACTGCTAATTATAATTTAAAATAAATAAAGGTTTTGTAAAAACAGTTTGCAAAATGGTTTACAAAAAGGAGATTACTCACGTTGCAACTTTAGGGTTTTTCCTGTGATTTTCCTGGTTATAATCTATTAATTACACAATGCACACACGTTAGTATGATAACCCAATATTTACATTAGTAATACCCTCCCCGAGACAGAATTCCAACGACTACGTCGGGCAGACTCTCGACAGCCATTACGGAACACTAGATCAATCGGGCAGCGTATTTAATATGTAACCGGGGGTTATGATACTTACAACGAGGCAGAACTTCATTAATTAGGAGGTATAATGCCCAGGAATTATAATTGCTATGTAGAAATTCGAGAGAGAAAGAGAGATTGAACGATTTCCAAATGACAACCGAGGCCATCTATTTATAGGTCAGATCGACCACTTCCTCGCGGCCCGTGTAAACCACACAAGAGTCCTTCACGGCCCGCGACATAGGGGGGGGGGGTAGGGCCTAGCTGTGCTGATTCGTCGAATATAGACTTGACACGAGCCTGCCACGTGGCAGCCCAGGGTGCGGCCTGGTGACTGATCTGTCGCGCCCCGTGTAAGATCCTTAAGGGGTCTTCGTGGCCCGCGAGCGCCCCCTGAATTTTGTTTTTATTTGGTTTTTAATTATATAAAGGCATTCGGGACCGGTTCTCGTATACGTGGTGTATTTTAGGACGTATAGGAACACTTTAATTAAATTAGGGGTGTCGTAAATATTTTAGGAGGGATGTTATATTAGTCGGTTTATGTCTAATCCGGGAAGAGAACATTGGGAAGCAGTTAAATGGTTGCTGAGATACATGAAGGGAACTTCAAAGATGGCATTGCATTTTAAGAGGAAATATGTTATTCTGAAGGGTTTTGCAGATGCAGACCTTGGTGGGTGTAAAAAACTTACAAAAGCACCACCGGATTTGTCTTTACAGTGGGAGGCACTACGGTAAGTTGGATGTTCTGACTACAGAAAAATGTTGCCCTTTTAACCACAGGAGCAAAGTATATGGCAGTTGCTGAAGCAAGCAAAGAGCTTATATGGTTGAAGATTTTTCTCAATGAACTTAGCAAAGAACAAGATGATTGTGCACTATTCTGTGACAATCAAAGTGCAATTCATCTTGCAAAGAATTCTTTCTTCCATTCGAAGACGAAACACATACAGCTGAGATATCACTTCATCAGAGAGCAAGTTAGTGAAGGTACTCTGAAGTTGAAGAAGATCAAAGGAAGTGAAAATCCATCTGATATGTTGACTAAGGTTGTCACCTTAGAGAAGTTGAAACTTTGCATAGCTTCAACTGGCCTTCAGGATAATTGAAGAGAAGGCCGGGTAACTAGGAATGTGCTAAGATCAAAAGTTTTTTTTTTTTTTCAGAAATACTGATACACAGTTGAAGCACAGGTGAAGATTATTCTGTGGCTTCAAGTAGGAGATTGTTGAGTGTGAATTCACTTTATCAAGTTGATGTTAGCAAACGCTAAAAGGATAAGAGGATAAAAAAGGCAGGGGTGATCCAGTCTTCACTGTGATCCAGAATTCACGGATCTTGTTTTTGACTTTCTTCTTTCTTTCAATCCTGTATATGAGATTGTTTTGCATCTGTAACGTATTGTACCAAGCAAATAAAACCTCCTAGTTACCGAGAGTGGACGTAGGTCAGAGCCGGACCGAACCACTATAAATCTTTGTGTTCTTGATTGTGAGCAGAGCATGTGTATTGATTGTGTTCGTGTGACCCGTTTGATCCCAACATCCTTATAAGTAGAATTAAAAACCTAACTAACATGTGAGTGTTTAGTTGAGTTGTTAGATACTTATTTTCATTTTCAGTCCTTTCTTTCTAACTAAACGGCACTATGCCCATTCTAATATTGAATTACACGTGACAATACTCCCCTTCTAACAAAACGCACCCATCGTATACGTAATACAACTTTGGTAAGATACCAGATATCATCCAAGGATACAAAGGCTCTCAATACTTGAAACTGGTCATTATCTATTTAAACCGAAGAGATGTGTGTGTGAGAACAAAAAAGTAGTACGCAAATTATAAAATGTGAACGATAATAAATAACAAAGAAGGATCACTTATGTTCAATTCCCCGTCAATGATGCAATCTATCTCATATTATGGATACTCTTAAGATCGTTATCCAAAAAATGGCTCGGATTAAGGTTACCAAATGATTAGATGCCTCTTTAGAAAGTTTCCATGATCATATCACAAGACAACCACCTAAAATCGTTCTGTGAAGATCAAGTGATAATGTGTGTATTAGTACAATAAAGTGAGAAGATCCCTGTCACAAGTCAAAGACCACAACAATACTGGAAAGTTGCCATGTTCATGTCACGTGACAAGTACCATAATGTTGGGATTAAAGAATTACATGATAATTTTAGATAAGAGATTTAACACACTAATCACTATGGGCCCTTTGGTTTGATGATATCTTCTTAAAGGCATTGACAACATGAGAAACCTAGTCTTTAAAAAAAAAGTATACTACCTCTTATTGTAAAGCAAGAACCTTTAAAAACCAATCAACCAATCCACAAATCACAATGTCTGACTACCATTCCTAGTATCTTCATATGTTATAACTACATAGACATATAAAATATGAAATATTTTAATTGCTACAATATTTTAATGCTTGATATGAAATATTTTTGAACTTTTCTACTACTTGTCGCTATTTACAAAATAGCGGGTGCTATTCTATCGCTACACAGCATATAGGTGACTTGTCGTTATTTGTCGCTATTCGCTATCGATAACTATGATCTGAGTTTAACTTGTTGGTGAACAATTATGGATGTAATTTAAACTACAAATGGAAATGCGGAATTATATGAGCATATAAGAATGTAAAGGTATATTAAAACTATTTTGCATTAATAATCAAAGGATTACAAATTACAACAATGATTCTACAAACTCCCCTTTATCCTGATCACTCACAGATATGTTCGTACAAAAGGAATGTTTGTGAAATTATGAAATAGATCTTTAACACATGAGATCTATTTATACAAGTACAATGGTCTATTTATAATCAGCTGACGTCATCCTGATAGTGAAATCTAAAATTCCTAATAGAAAAGATTCCATAGATGTTAGCAAACACCTGCAGAAATCTATCATTTGATCTATTACATAAAACATTTGTTCTAAGCATTACACTGTTACTTTGGTTTAACTGTTGTTCTTTAAACCGTTGTTTGTTTGTATCAAACATATGTTTGGCCAGAACAAATGTTTGGTCTTCATGATCAGTGCTTTTCTCAAGCAGGGCTTTGGCTATCAAAGATGTCACACCCCCAAAATCCACCCGCGGAGTACCACCGCTTGGAGGCGTGACATGACCAGGATCAAGCCACCAATCATATTGAACATAAGTAAAATAGTAAAAGTCATACAACAATACGATAGGTGTTTCCATAACCAAATATAAACAAGTGTGCAGCGGAAGTATTTAATGTAAACCCAACATAAGTTATAAGTTCAAATATCGTCTACGATCCGTATCCCACAACGACCTGCTCCTTCCTGTGCAAGCTCCATATGTACCTAAGGTCCTGCAAGGCATGTAACAGAGAATCAACAACTAGTTGAGCGAGTTCACAGTAAATAAGTTCGTAATTGTAAGTTTGTTTCGTAACATGTGGCGCTACTAGGCCGATCGTATGTTCTATTAGTGGGGGCTTCCCATGTTGCATATACACTAGACTATTTGTAACCATAAGTGTTCTTCACAACCGAGAACAGTAGTACGTACATAGTTTGCGTAGGCTTTACGTAAGTGTCCTTCACAACCGAGGACAGTATTGAGTATAAGTTCACGTAGGTTTTACGTGAGTATCCTTCACAACCGAGGATAGCGAGTAGCATAAGTATACGTAGGTTTTACGTATGTGTCCTTCACAACCGAGGACAATGGTATGGTAGTCTAGTATCAGTGTATGTACGAATCTATTCAACCTTATTCCTTCCATCCCATTCCCCAAACCCTGGGAATCCCATGCCTTAGTAAGGGTGTGAACTCACCTTGTTTTGCTCGGTATGCTAAGTGTATGCTCACCAGTAATCAATCACGTCCTAAAGTATGCACGTATGTGAAATCAGTTTGTGTTCAAGTATAGACACACAGTTGGTAAGCAAGTAGCACGTATTTCAGATCATACACAAGATGGTTACACTTAACTGCAGTTAACTAACCAGGTTAACACTTAAACAGAATATAAACAGGTTACTGTTGCTGATTACCCACTTGGCGAAACACCCCTGTTTCGTCGTAAATCCCTTCGACGAAACACCTGTTTCGTCGTCACCTTGATTCGTCGCAGAGGTCTCGACGAAACACATCTTGTTTCGTCGTTACCTCTGTTTCGTCAATAGCAGTTTGATTCGTCACACAGCAGTTACGTCATGAAAACCCTAATTCTGCCTTCACATCAACATACATGATCATACAGAAATCATTAACATGGAAATCATCATCTAACCATCAAGAATTCATCATCGTACTAACATCTGTCAACATCCCTAGTTCATGAGTACCCCAAAACAATAACCATATTACATCACATCGAGGACTATGTTAGCATATTCAGTTTGTATCAGTAACATACAAGCAAAACCGTTTTCCCGATTCACACAATCAAATCCGTCATATGAAAACCGTAACTAAACATAGATTCCATTCATTCGATTTATCAATTTTTCATGAACACAATAGTATCTATCATCGATCCTAATGAACTTGAGCTAAAACAGTTAACGATAGTAAAATCAAGTAGTCACACAAGAATTAATCACTAACCACGATGAACAGAATAGTCGTAGGATCGATTCGGGGCTTAGGGAACACAAGATCGCCGTAAACAGGGTAGAGGGAACTCTAGGGTTTCTGTTTTGCTAAAGTGTGGCGAATAGAATGGTGTAACTCAATAAAAATCTATACGTAACATACTGGGCCCTAACTGGGCTTCGGTGAAACTGGGCTCGGCGAAACACATTTGTTTCGTCGAGTGGTTTATGGCGAAACAGAATATGGCGAAACAAGTTCTGTTTCGTCGCTATGGTTGTGATTCGTCATTCAGGTTCTTGTTTCGTCTAAGTATTATCACGTGTTAAGTATCAATCATACAATCGGGTCCCATACATCCAACATACAAACAATCACTGTTTTACAGTTAAGCAAATAGTCAAAAAAAATCAACGTGCAATAAATGCGAGAGTGAAACGTCAGAAATTCGAGTTGTCACATTATCCCCAACTTGAAAGAAATTTCGTCCCGAAATTTAGCATGCGGTTACTGAGGAAGCTAAGTAAGTTGTATCGTTTACTGGTTTTCCTGGGGTGTCACATCATTCCCCCGTTGCGTTGGAATTTCATTCCGAAATTCCGTAGTAGCTTCAGCCTCAGTAGTAGTTGCATTGTTTTCGAACAACTGGGGATATTTGAGTTCCATTTGATCTTCGCGCTCCCAGGTGAACTCTGGGCCGCGACGGGAGTTCCAACGAACTCGTACAAGAGGTATTCTAGTGTTCTTGAGGACCTTAACATCCTGGTCCGTGATCTCAACTGGTTCTTCGACGAACTGCAACCGCTCGTCGATGGTGAGTTCCTTCAAGGGAACTATGTGGGTCTCATCTGACGTACACTTCTTCAGATTCGACACGTGAAAGACGTTGTGAACTGCACTGAGTTCAGCTGGTAAGTTCAGTCGGTAGGCTACCCTGCCTATCTTCTCAATAACTTCGAAAGGTCCGACGTATCTTGGATTAAGTTTGCCGCGTTTGCCAAAACGAACAACAACCTTCCAGGGTGAAACTTTGAGTAGCGCTCGATCCCCAACCTGGAATTCGAGTAGTTTTCTGTCTTTATCTGCATATGCTTTCTGACGGTCGCGAGCTGCCGCCATGCGTTGTCGTATTTGAGCAATCTTTTCAGTAGTATCGACTACCATTTCTGGACCTGTGATTTGACTATCTCCCACCTCTGCCCAACAGAGAGGTGACCGGTACTTACGCCCGTACAATGCCTCGAATGGTGCAGCTTTAATGCTGGTGTGGTAGCTGTTGTTGTTGGTTCTGGTTTGCAGGACGTGAGTTTCTACCATCTTTGGTTCCATGACCAAGCTTGTTGCATTATTGACAATGATTGCGTTTGCCCTGTCCGCTGTGGTGCAGGTTACATCGTTTGCGCTTAGGGTGGTTTCCCCTGTATTCACCCTGCCCTTGACTACTAAAAGGTTGCTATCCAGGACTTTGGTTGTCATTGATCTTTCGCTGCTGTGCCTGGGACGGAATCGTAGTCGAACCCTTGCTAGAGGTTCCATCCCACTTTCATCCGTTGTTACTGAGGGTAGCAGAAGTAGTTGAAGTAGTAGTGGTAGTAATATCGCTGATTCGTTGAGGCAGCTTGTTCTGTCCCACTGCCTGGTCTGTGAGACGATGAGCAAGATGAGTAACACCTTGAATAGTAGCAAGTTTAGCCGTCTTCACATGGTTTTGAATTCCTGATACTAAGCCTTTGAGGTACAGCTCAAAGCTCTTTATGAGAGGATCCACCATAGTTGGACACAAAATTGCCAGTTTGTTGGATCGTTATCGTGCACGCTTCTATCTCTGACCCCGTCATCTTCATGTTAAAGGACTCCACTTCCAACTTGTGGATGGCATCATAACTACTGTATTCACGTTTGATCAGTTCCTTAGAATCATTCCATGGGGTGGCATAGCAGCCGCCAGCCCCAGTGTCGTAACTTGCGCATTCCACCAAGTTTGCGCAGTGCCTTCAAGAATATCAGTGGCATATTTCACCTTACGAGCCTCGGGTCATTCACACACTCGAAGACCGATTCGAGTTCCTCGAACTAATGGAGGAGTACAACAGCTCCTTCAGTGTCGCTGAAAGTAGTAGGACGACAGTCCATAAAAGTCTTGTATGTGCATACAGGTGGCTGAGCGTGTTGACTTGTCGTGTGCGTAAGAGTAATCAAAATTAAGCACAAGTGTTGAGTTACGAGAGTAGGATCTAAGGATCCTAGAGTAAGTGGTGATGGCAGGTTACACCTCCTGACTGGGCAGCTGCGAGTGCTGCAGTAACTTGTTCAGTGATCGAAGCCGCCAACTGGGCTTGAGTTAGGTTAACGCGTCCACACATGATCTTGACATCAAGGAGAACATGTGGGTGAGAGGTTCGCGAATAGTGCGAAGAGAGTGAGCACACAAGTATCCTCATGCAATAACAAATAGTGAGCAATGTAATCTAAGCATACCACGAGCAAAGTTCTATGTAGTTCTAGCAAGTAGTAAGGTAACAGGAATAGTAGTACCTATGATGTTGAGCCTTGCACGTGGAGCGAAGCGTCGTTGTGGATCGTTGAGAGCACTGTTCTGGTTATAGTCTGGTTTTAATAAAAATCGTTTTCCCCATATTAAAACCGAGTTCTCTATAACCAATGGCTCTGATACCAATCTGTCACACCCCCAAAATCCACCCGCGGAGTACCACCGCTTGGAGGCGTGACATGACCAGGATCAAGCCACCAATCATATTGAACATAAGTAAAATAGTAAAAGTCATACAACAATACGATAGGTGTTTCCATAACCAAATATAAACAAGTGTGCAGCGGAAGCATTTAATGTAAACCCAACATAAGTTATAAGTTCAAATATCGTCTACGATCCGTATCCCACAACGACCTGCTCCTTCCTGTGCAAGCTCCATATGTACCTAAGGTCCTGCAAGGCATGTAACAGAGAATCAACAACTAGTTGAGCGAGTTCACAGTAAATAAGTTCGTAATTGTAAGTTTGTTTCGTAACATGTGGCGCTACTAGGCCGATCGTATGTTCTATTAGTGGGGGCTTCCCATGTTGCATATACACTAGACTATTTGTAACCATAAGTGTTCTTCACAACCGAGAACAGTAGTACGTACATAGTTTGCGTAGGCTTTACGTAAGTGTCCTTCACAACCGAGGACAGTATTGAGTATAAGTTCACGTAGGTTTTACGTGAGTATCCTTCACAACCGAGGATAGCGAGTAGCATAAGTATACGTAGGTTTTACGTATGTGTCCTTCACAACCGAGGACAATGGTATGGTAGTCTAGTATCAGTGTATGTACGAATCTATTCAACCTTATTCCTTCCATCCCATTCCCCAAACCCTGGGAATCCCATGCCTTAGTAAGGGTGTGAACTCACCTTGTTTTGCTCGGTATGCTAAGTGTATGCTCACCAGTAATCAATCACGTCCTAAAGTATGCACGTATGTGAAATCAGTTTGTGTTCAAGTATAGACACACAGTTGGAAAGCAAGTAGCACGTATTTCAGACCATACACAAGATGGTTACACTTAACTGCAGTTAACTAACCAGGTTAACACTTAAACAGAATATAAACAGGTTACTGTTGCTGATTACCCACTTGGCGAAACACCCCTGTTTCGTCGTAAATCCCTTCGACGAAACACCTGTTTCGTCGTCACATTGATTCGTCGCAGAGGTCTCGACGAAACACATCTTGTTTCGTCGTTACCTCTGTTTCGTCAATAGCAGTTTGATTCGTCACACAGCAGTTACGTCATGAAAACCCTAATTCTGCCTTCACATCAACATACATGATCATACAGAAATCATTAACATGGAAATCATCATCTAACCATCAAGAATTCATCATCGTACTAACATCTGTCAACATCCCTAGTTCATGAGTACCCCAAAACAATAACCATATTACATCACATCGAGGACTATGTTAGCATATTCAGTTTGTATCAGTAACATACAAGCAAAACCGTTTTCCCGATTCACACAATCAAATCCGTCATATGAAAACCGTAACTAAACATAGATTCCATTCATTCGATTTATCAATTTTTCATGAACACAATAGTATCTATCATCGATCCTAATGAACTTGAGCTAAAACAGTTAACGATAGTAAAATCAAGTAGTCACACAAGAATTAATCACTAACCACGATGAACAGAATAGTCGTAGGATCGATTCGGGGCTTAGGGAACACAAGATCGCCGTAAACAGGGTAGAGGGAACTCTAGGGTTTCTGTTTTGCTAAAGTGTGGCGAATAGAATGGTGTAACTCAATAAAAATCTATACGTAACATACTGGGCCCTAACTGGGCTTCGGTGAAACTGGGCTCGGCGAAACACATTTGTTTCGTCGAGTGGTTTATGGCGAAACAGAATATGGCGAAACAAGTTCTGTTTCGTCGCTATGGTTGTGATTCGTCATTCAGGTTCTTGTTTCGTCTAAGTATTATCACGTGTTAAGTATCAATCATACAATCGGGTCCCATACATCCAACATACAAACAATCACTGTTTTACAGTTAAGCAAATAGTCAAAAAAAATCAACGTGCAATAAATGCGAGAGTGAAACGTCGGAAATTCGAGTTGTCACAAAAGAGATGTTTCCTCTTCTTCAACAGATGTTCCACGCTTTCAAACAAATCTTTGATGGCTTCAAAAGATGTTCTGAATAAGTGTTTTATTATTTTTGGGAGGAGAATGTATCATTTGCTGCTTATTTCTTGATATTCTTAGCATGTATTGACTTTCTGAAATCATTTGTCCGTAGTTCCAACAAAGTGAGTTAGCTTAGGAACCTACAAGTGGTATCAGAGCATATGCTCTTGATTTCAAAGGTTCAAGTTCATGTATTCGAGAATTAACAATCAATTTCATCATCTCTTTCTTAAAAATCAATGAATTTTAATTAGGAACTCTTGTGTAAGTAAAACTGAATTCATTTAGATTTGGCTTGAGTCAGTTTGTTGTGTTTCTTCAAATTAGAGTTTGAAATTGTGACATTTGATTGAAATTACCTAAGAAATTGAGTGTTTTTAGTATAAAAAAATATGGTTAAACACGATTTCTGAGGGTGACTAGATCGTGTTTGAGCGTTAGGTGTGGTGTTTATCGACAAAAGTTGATTGAAAAGTCGAATTTTGAAGTTCTTCCTGCTTTAGGAGTGAAAACTACCAATGTGTGGGACTTTATAAGTGAGTGCGACTTTATTGGGTTTGTGCTACTTTAACTAAAATCACATTCGATACATCTAGCGATTTCATAAATTCACATAGAGTTGGATTGTTTGAGATGTGTTGTGACTTTGAGTAAATTTGCAAAGTGTTATGTGTTGGAATACCATTTTCAAATTTGTGTAAATTCACATAGTGTATACCATCTCCGACTCTAACCGTAAAAACTTGAAAATTTTCTCATTCTTATCACGGCGAGTCTTTCTAATGTTGTTATGATGTGTTGATACAAGTTCAGTGCCAATAGCCTGGAGGGTGTCTGTTTTGTGTCTTAGGTTGTTTACAATGTCTGTATTACACGATAGCTTCGTTCCAAAGCCTCGTTGAGCCTCAAAGATGTACCTTAAACATGTCTAGACCTGCAATATACAAACCATCTTAAAGTAGCGCATTCTAAAACTCCATTTCACACAATTTAGTAAAATTAGACGCTTTAAACAATGGAAATTCAACAACCCATAACGGTGATAGATTAGAACTTTTTTGTGATTCTTTTGTCACCTGAATTTGTTACATAATTCAATTTTTTTGATAGAACATATTTCATTTATTTCAAATTCTTTTACAAAGTTATTTTTCATATCGAATTCTTTTAACAAATTTATTTTTTATATCGAATTCTTTTAATTTCCCATTCTTTCGCTATATTCTAGGAACCGAACTCCTAGTAAGAGTATTTTATTTGTGTATAAATTAGAGTGTGTAGATATATATTTATGATATTACACCTTTTAAAAAATTAGTTTAAAATTATTATTTTTTTAGGATGACATAACTCTTTTATTAAATAAATGATTTCGGAATGAGTCCTTCCTGAAAGTGACATTTTAAGAAGTCAAAAAGTCTTTGCATATTCAATATGTTAGGTATGATGTGGTTCTCAAGATACGTAGGGTTGATTCTATAAATTTAACATGGATTTGAGAACATTTATACTGTGATCGTCTTCATTTAATTCTCATACACGATGGTTCAGGTAATCTTTTTCTTCTTTTGCATAACCCACTTTCTGTATCATAAATCTTCCCTCCTAACTATTGATTTGCATGCATGCACAATTGCAGGAAATAAAAATAAAAGTTAATATGCACTCCGAAAAATGCAGGAAAGGGGTGATGAAGGCTGTCACTAAATTATCTGGGGTCAACGAGGTATCGGTGGATCTACCGAAGGAGATGTTAGTGGTGATCGGTGATGTCGATCCTGTTTGTGTCGCAACTTGCTTGAGGAAGAAACGATGGGTTGCTCAGATAGTTAGTGTTGGACAAAAAAAGGAGAAGGAGAAAGATGAAAATAAACTCTTTCCAATGATGTATTGTAACGCTCCTTATGGTTATGGATATGGGTATGGGTATTACCCTGTGTATCGATCATCTCGTCAAGCTGAAGGTTGCATCGTTCAATAGAATGATGCTCGAACTTTTGACTATTGTAAAATACAAAATCGAAATGTTGTGTGTGGTTTATTTCAAAGCAATTATGTGTTTATTTTTTGTTTGTATAAATGTAATTCTTTCGTATATCGAGTTTGAGTAAGAAACGTGTAAACGTGCTCGAATATGAGCTTTGCATATCGGAGTTTGAGTATAGCCTACAATCCTACTATAATTGTTTCAATTAATACAATAAACATATATAATTAAATGAGTAACAAATATTTGAGGAGTTAAGCTAGAATTGACAAAAACTTGCAATTCAAAATTAAGTTTAGAGCTATATTTTATTAAGCTTAATAAGCCGGGACAATGAGGTAGTGGTGTAGTGGTTGTGGAAAGACTTAGTGTTCCTTGTGATCTAGGTTCGACTCCCACTCTTCTCATTATTTTCTGCGGCATCCAGGTGAATGGCGAATACAGGTGGCGCCGGTTCGTATTGGAAGGGAGGCAAGGTCCTACCGATTATTCCACTGTCGTGCCTTCGGGCGGGTGGAGGTCGGGTTTCCGCGCATCTGGGAAAATCAAGGGGCTGGCGGCGGTCGAGTAGTCGACCTTGGCCACAGCGTCCGGGGTCACGGTGGTTGGAACATCATTGGACGCTGCCACGTCGTTCCTTGCCGTTCAAAAAAAAAAGGCCGTGTTCGAACTTAAACAACATTAAATGTGTTAACCCATTTACTAACCTATATAACATATAAGGTTATAGGGTGTGCACTAACATTTGGGGTGTTAATAGTGACATTGCATGTTAACCGGCATTGCAAACCACTTCCTCTTTGTGTTAAGGAACGCTAAATGGGTTATTTGTTAACATGTTAACATTATGATAAGAGATTGAATTAATTATTCATTTTTTTAGACCAAAAAACCGCTAAAAATATGGTTGGAGAAAAATGGGTGATGTAGCCCTTACATGAAATTAAGAAGGATTAAAGTATACCCAAGAAGAAAGGGTTAAATAAACTCATTTAATAACCTATGACAAATTAGGGTTAGATTTTTTTCATATTGTTTTTATTGTTTATTGGAAACCGATAATAGTTTTGATGTAAAAATGTTGGTTTTTTTATGGTCAAAATTGTATTGTGTCAAAATATTGGTTTTTCCTCTTCATGGTCAATAAGACAATGGTCAAGGAGTTAAGTATACCAAACACTCGTTCAAAATTCTATAGACAACTAGAGAATTTGATATTGAGTGGGTGAGTTGACTAGGTAAGATGGTTTAAGAACAGAGAAACTTAACAATTGCAAGATCAACTTGATAAGTTCGAAGATTTTGCAGTCATATAAGTCGTTGACTTAACTTGTACATAAAATGGTGTTGATTTTCAAAGTGAGTTGAGCATATCTGTTTTGAGGCATGAGCATATAATAATATCACTACAAGAAATCAGACATTTAGCGACTAACCCTTAGCGACGAAATATTTCGTCACCATAGGTCAGGTATAACAACGAACCTTTGTTGCTATAGGTTTTTCAAGAAATTTCATTTTATGGACCCTATAGGGACGGAAATTTGTTTCTATAAACTTGGCTGGTTGGAGGAAATTATCCCGCTTTGTGAAAATATTTATACCGATGAAATTTCGTCCCAATAGAAAAATAAAGTTTTAATTTCTTTTTTTAACCTAAATGTAAATAAAAACGAAAAAGAAAAAACGAAAATTCATTTTTATTAAGCTATGGCGACTAAACCTCGTTACAATAGGCTGATCATTCTTTCATATATAATGACACATTACGATTTTCCCTAAAAAAACTCCAGCAGAAACCACCGCCCTCAAGAGAACTCGAGTTTTTTTTCCGGCGATTTCAGGCAAGAGACCACCACCATCACTGGCCGCTCGTAAGCTCCATCCTCTTTTACTTGACTCAGAAACTTTTCAAAAGTATATCATATTCAATTTCAATCAACACCCAATGTATACGTATATCCGAAAAGTATATCTTATTCAATTTAAATCAACACGTAGATTAGTTAAAAACAATGTACAAGTATATCAATATCATTAGATAAGAAATATCAAAACTACAAATATACATACCAAAGAACAAACTTAACTCTGATTGAACTCGGCTTGATATTTTATATAAACCAATCGACTCCATGTAATTTACTGATATACTTTACGAATTACTAGTAGATACACGCACGCTACGCAATAGGATAACACCTTTCATAACTAAATCATGATCGGCTTCTTTAAGTATCTAGCTAACGTATATTTATACGGTTATTGTTTTTAAATTTATTTATGGTGAAACAACAAATCTAACACCTTTTTTTACTAAATATTTTAACATCTTTTTATATCTTTTTAGTTTTTTTACTAAATATTTTAACATTTTTTATAACTTTTTAGTAACATTAATGAATTTGGTTTTTATGCTTTCTTAAAAGCTCCATGTTAAACATACCCTACAACTTATCAGTACATAAAATATGTATCCTTCCTATTAAACTCATTACCTTCTCTTCAATTCACTAAATTAAAAAAAAAAAAAAAAAAGGATAAGGCACGGTATCCCTAACCGCGGGAGCTTTGCTCCCCAGTTTGCAACCCGGCAATGCGCCCTGGCGGTAAATCATCCTCTGAATCAACTCGCTCGGGATCGAACCCAAGACCTCCACGCAGTGGCCTTCCATTGCGTGGAGGTCTTGGGTTCGATCCCGAGCGAGTTGATTCAGAGGATGATTTACCGCCAGGGCGCATTGCCGGGTTGCAAACTGGGGAGCAAAGCTCCCACGGTTAGGGATACCGTGCCTTATCCTTTTTTTTTTTTTTTTTTTTAATTTAGTGAATTGAAGAGAAGGTAATGAGTTTAATAGGAAGGATACATATTTTATGTACTGATAAGTTGTAGGGTATGTTTAACATGGAGCTTTTAAGAGCTTTTAGAAGCTTTTAATTTTAATTTTTAAGCTTATAAAAAAAGCTACTACTCAATAAAAATCTTTATTTTTGTTGAAGAAGTTTAAAGCTTTTAAGTTAGGAGCTTGAATCTTTTGGTTGAACGCTCCTACTAGTAGCGTTTGGAAGGAGCTATAAGCTTTTAGAGAAAAAATGACTATTTTAACCTTTAAAGAGAATAAACTTTTTAATGCACAAACTTTTTAAATTTTAGTTATGTCCATTTTAGTCGTTTTATATATTTTATTAAAATCTCCAGCTACTTTGCCAAGCACCAAATATATCTAAAAAACTACAACTACTAGCTACCAGCTTTCAGCCAACAAGTACCAGCCACTGGCCACCAGCTACTTTTGCGAAACATATCCGTAATCTACCCATCAAGTTTGTCTTGGACATCTTAAATTTTTTGATAAATTACAATGTTGTCATCCTCAGTTCTTTTATCTTTTATATGGTATTATATGTTATTTATACTACTATATAATTAATCTTTTTGAGAAAAAATTAGTATTTCACATCAATTTTAAGACGTCGGTTACCACTTTATTTGCACTATATACAAGTGCTATATGAAATAATTCCTAATTTGTTCAAACTATTGATATTTAATACGACTTAACTACATTCAATTCACTAATTATTATTTTATTGATAAACATTTCATTAAGAGTTAGATTTACATTTACTACTCATACTTTTTATAATTATAAGGCCGGAGGGTGTAGTTGGAGCCCCCTAGGGGCTTTATCAGGCCACGTAAGCTACACGTAGGATCCACGTCCGCCAGGGGGCTTTATCACGCCCTCCTTTAATTTGCAGGGTGTGAATAGAGCCCCCGTCATCATTACCTAATTATTTATTTATTTATATATTTATTTTTTTAAATTAAATGGCAATTTTAATAACTAAAAAAAAACATAATTTCATTAAAAAAATAAAAACACTACAAAGTTATTAAAAAATGACTACAAACATAATTTATAACTAATAATTTATAACTCGGCGTCTTCGTCGACTCCTCCTTGTTCACGATAAAACCATAGGTGCTCGGTCAGATCGGCTTGAAGGTTTTGGTGTGTGTTCCTGGCTCGTACCTTCGCTCGGATAACCTCTTTCTCAGCGTGTGTTAGTATTGCGTTCGTCGGTTGGTTACTTTCATCATAGCTTTCTCCACAAAACGCTCTACCCGAGTCCTCCAATATCATGTTATGCAAAATGATACACATATACATGATGTTTCTCATTTTACTTTTTTCAAGTATCCTCGACGGCTGGGCGATGATTGACCATCTCTTTTTTAACACACCGAAAGCCCGCTCGATATCTTTTTTTGCTGACTCTTGTTTTTTCTTGAAATACAATATTTTTTCGTCATCTGGACACGAAAGAGTTTTTACCAACGTCGCCCACTCAGGATAAATACCGTCTGTGAGATAGTAGCCATACTTATACTCCACGTCGTTTGCATAGAATGACGTATCTAGTGCAACTCCGTCTATGACATTGTCGAAAAGATTCGAGGACATTAAAACTGCAATGTCATTGTTCGCACCGGCCATGCCAAAATACGCATGCCAAATCCATAAATCTTGAGAAGCGACCGCTTGTAATATTAGGGTAAGACCATCGTGGTCACCACGATGATGTTGCCCTTTCCAAGTGGTTGGACATGCCGCCCAATCCCAGTGCTTGCAATCAAGACTACCCAACATCCCAGGAAACCCGTGTATGCGCTGATGGGCCTCGTATAGAAGTGGAACATCGGCGGCGGTTGGCATCCTCAAATATCGTCTCCCGTACAGAGAGATAACACCTAATAAAATAGTGTTAATAAAAAAATAATAACGATGTAAATAAAAATAATAAAATAGGAATATATAATAGTGTTAATAAAAATTACCTTCACAAAAATTTTCAAGAGAATCACGACACATTCTTGACAACATCCTTAAATATTCATCCCACGCATCACTCGCTGTGCCGTACGCTAGTTGCCTATTGTTGTCGTACACTTTTGTAGTCCAGAGAAACCAACTTTGCAACTTGCACTTACTCTTTGCGTGAAAAAAGAGAATTCGCCCGCGAGATCATTAGAAATTTTTACGAACAGGCGTCGGCTCATACGAAACCTACGCTTAAACTGACCATCATTGTATAACGGATTTTCACAAAAATAATCTTGCACTAGACGTTCATGAGCACCTAACCGATCCCGTTCAATAGGCGCTTATCTGGTATGCGATGAAGAGGATTCGACTTCTTCTCGCAAATAATTAATCGCCTCCTACGCAATGTTGTAGAAGGCGCTAGGCGCTAGTCGGGCGATGAGGTACAGCCTAGGGATTAATCGGGATTAATAGGGATTAATCGGGATTAATCGGAATGGGATTTTTATATGTATTTTTTCAAAATTATATATATATACCCAATAATATAAAAATAATACTTCAAAATTCACATAAATACTTCAAGTTTCAGATAGTATGGTTCGATTTTGACCGATTTGGACCAATTTTGACCGCCTAGGACCGATTTTGATCGATTTTGACCGACTAATATTGTCCGATTAATCCGATTTTTGACCGCCTAGGACCGATTTTGACCGCCTAGGACCGATTTTGACCGATTTTTGACCATGACTGATTAATTGACCGCCTAGCTCAAAATTAGGCAGTAGTGGACCGCCTAGCGCCGATTAATCGGCTGCCTAGGCCGATTTCTGCAACCATGCTCCTACGTAATTGCGATAACCATATCGTCAAGAACACCGTCGGATGAGGAGCTTGAAGAATCTGATGACATTTTTTAGTTGTGATTGGTGTGTGTTTTAGTTGTGATTGGTGTGAATTTTAGTTGTGATTGGTGTGTTATTTAGTTTGGGATAGGTTTATATTTATATTTGAATAAAAAAAAGTTTTTTTTTTATTCGAATGTTGCCAAACGGTCACATTTGACCAACCTCCCTCGATCCACACAATTTCATCTCGTTACCACGACGGAGCCCATTGTATAGTGCCCTCCTTTAAATCTCTGGGTGTGGAGGTATAGCGCCTAGGGGCGCTATAGTTCATGACATGGCCTAGGTGGCGCCCCCACACTCTCCGACCTAATACTTTCATTAAGAGTTAGATTTACATTTACTACTCATACTTTTTATAACAATAGAATATTAAATTAAGTATTATCTTATTTAATTACTAGATAATAATAATAATAACAACAATATCCAAATATATTCGCTAATTAACATGTGAGGTTAGAATGCGCTCTCCAAAAGAGCCTTGATAGCAACCGTTGCATCGCACTGGCCAACCTACTATATATATTGTCACACCCCCAAATTCCACCATGCGGAGTATCACCGCTTGGAGGCGTGACGTGACCAGGACCGAGCCACCAATCATATTGAACAACATATTTAAGTAAATATAACCAACCACAATACAATTGGTGACCAAAAGGAAGTTAACCAAGTTTAATTTAAACAGCGGAAGCATAAGACGTTAAACCAAAACATAAGTTCGTAGTTCATAAGTTTAAAGACCCAAAACATAAGTTTCATAAGTTCATAAGGTTTATTTATTAAGTACGGCACATATTAGTTCACATCCCACAACGACCTCCTCCTTGTGCAAGCTCCATAGCATCTAACGACCTGCAAAGCATGTAATAACGAGTCAACAACAAAGTTGAGTGAGTTCACGGTTGGTCGTCCATTTTAGAGTTGTTTCCAAAAACGTAGTTTAACATTAATCAGTTATCCAGCCGTGGGGGTTACCCCATAGTTCGAAAATGTTTATTAGTTAACCATCACATGTCCACCTTCTCTGGCTATCCAGCCCGGCACTCCGGCCGTGGGGGCTACCCCATTATTTAAACTACCAGACTCGTTTATCATATCGACTACTAACGAAAATTACTTGTGCCCTAGTGTCGGTGATTATCATCACCGACGTGCCATAGTCCATTAGTACACGCCCGTCCGACTGGCACTGTGTGAGGTTTGTTAAACCTAATAGCGCTATTAACTAATGACCCGCTCGCCATAGCCTCGGCGATTAAGTCGATATAAAGGGAGGGACTTCGCTGATAGAGTTCTAGTCCAGTAAGTCTAATTCCGTCCCAACAGGACGAGGAATTCTTATTCCTGAAGACGTCCCAAAGGACGAGGAATCCCTATTCCTGAACCCATTCCCATTCCCACCGGGAATTACCATGCTTTGTAGAAAAGTGTGAACTCACCTCGGTTTGCTCGGTTAGATTAGTTCCTCTAATAATCAGGAAATCAAGCACGTCCTAATGAGGTACAGATAACAATCAGTTTCTCATGCATAACACGTATCCTACGTACGGTTTATCTACTCGTTACTTCTATCACATACCACGCAATTCTAATGTCAAGGTACATATTAAGTTACATTATTTTTCCCTAGAAAAATCATTTGTAGACCTCGGGTCCATATGACCATCTACTCACTTAGTTTGTTTATTTTTCAAGAACTCACTTTGTTACCAAGTTTATGTTGAAACATTGAGGTGATTCTTTTATATATATCACTAATCACCTCCTAACTTGTTAACCTAAGTTTTTAATCTTATTTTAACAAGTTCATCCATGATGTTAAACACCCTATTACTAGTAATCATCAAATAAACAATAACAACATCAAAACAACTTTATTTTAACAAGATTTCATCTTATTACATCATCATATTAGCTTTATGTTCAAGTTTGTGTTCATGATCCCTTAGTGTTCTTGTATTTACATCATAATATAATCATCAACCACCATAAATATAGAATAAAAGATGATCAAAGAAGCTTACTACTAGCTTTGAAGCTAGGGAAGAAACACTAGAGAAAAACGGGTGGATAAAAGCTTGTGGTTGAGGTCCTTCCCGATCCGAGTGTTCCACACCTTCTAAAATGGCTCCTTGCACCTTGTAATATACTTGGAGTGTTTGATTGCAAAATGAAAATGGATGGTGGTGACTAGGGGGGATCGGCCGAAACTTTGCAAGAGGGGAAACGAATTTGTTGTGTGAGTGGAGGTTAGTGGAAGTGGTGGTCATTTATAATCCAAATTCTTTTATCCTTTGGGTTATATGCTCAAGAAGTACCATACATAATCATCCACAATCTCCATAGAGATTGCATGGGGAATGTACAAAATTCAAATAATATATCTTGTGGGGACATGCTTGAACCGAATTCAGCCATGTAGGGGGGGGGGGGTTAAGTGTAAGATTTGGTGGGTATTGGTGATTAGAAGGATGTTATATGTAAGTATTAATGGTGAGTGCAAGTCCAATCATAATTTTCACATTTCCTAGGTAGTAGTGACATAGGAATTAGTAAGATTTGTAAAAGTCTTTTAATGGGGTCCCTAAGTGGACGGTTATAATGGGGGGGGGGGGGTTAACTGTTATTTGATGGTATTTAATTTAATTAGTGGAAGTTTAATGTTATATCTAGTGTTTAGCGGGTACCGGGTATTATGTAAGGTGTTATAGTGCTCGGGGACCATAACTAGCTCATTAAAAGTGTAACAATGTTTTAAATAATATTTTTGTGTTCAGGGTAATGTCCGGTTGTTCGGTTGTATACCGTTCCGTTAAAGTGCAAAGTTGTATCGTTAAGTGTCTTTTATGTTTCTTTTTGTAACACTTTTAATTCCCCACACTTGGGAAAAGCATACCGGATTATTTAGTCAAATTTTCTACACAAGACTGGTATGTTTCCAAGCACAAGTAAATATGACACAGCAATCAGAGAGCAGTTAAGTAATTCAGCACATTCACCAAGCACTTTAATTAACAATTAATTAATCGTACGGATACATGGAATCATGAGGGTTGTCACATTCTCCCTCTGTTAAGAGAATTTCATCCCGAAATTTAGCACGTGTTTACTGAGGAAGCTGGTTAAGTTGCTTTGGTTTCCTGGTTTTCCTGGGGTGTCACATCATCCCCCCATTGGTTTGGAATTTCGTCCCGAAATTCTGCAGTAGCTTCAGTCTCAGTAGTGGTTCTACTTTTCTTAAACAGCTGGGGGTACTTGAGTTTCATTTGGTCTTCTCGTTCCCAGGTATACTCTGGGCCACGACGGGAATCCCATCGAACTCGGATGAGAGGTATTCTGGTACGCTGGAGAATCTTAACATCACGATCAGTAATCTCTACTGGTTCCTCGACGAATCGCAGCTGGTCGTCGATAGTGAGCTCCTTAAGAGGAACTATGAGGGTCTCATCTGACAGACACTTTTTCAGATTCGACACATGGAAAACATTGTGAACTCCACTGAGTTCTGTCGGTAGGTTCAGCTTGTAGGCCACCTTGCCAATTTTCTCAATGATTTCGAAGGGTCCGACATACCGCGGATTGAGTTTGCCTCGTTTGCCAAAACGGACTAGACCTTTCCAAGGTGAGACTTTGAGTAGCACTCGATCCCCAACCTGGAACTCGAGTGGCTTTCTTCGCTTATCAGCATAGCTTTTCTGACGGTCACGAGCTGCCGCCATTCGTTGCCGTATTCAAGGAATTCTCTCGGTTGTATCTACTACAAGTTCTGGGCCTGTGATTTGGCTGTCACCAACTTCTGCCCAACAAAGAGGTGATCGGCATTTACGTCCGTACAACGCCTCAAACGGAGCGGCCTGGATACTGGTGTGGTAACTGTTGTTATATGAAAACTCCACTAACGGGAGATGTTTTTCCCATCCATTACCGAAGTCGATTACACATGCCCTAAGCATGTCTTCAAGGGTCTGGATGGTGCGTTCAGACTGCCCATCCTTTTGCGGGTGATATGCTGTGCTCATGTCTAATCGAGAACCAAAGGACTTGTGCATAGCTTGCATCAATTCAGATGTAAAACGTGAGTCACGATCAGAAATGATGTAGGTTGGCACTCCGTGCCTCGATACTACTTTCTTTAGGTAGGTGTCTGCTAGGGAAGAAAACTTATCCGTTTCCTTGATAGCCAGAAAATGTGCGGACTTGGTCAGTCGATCCACGATCACCCAAATGGTATCGTTTCCGCGTTGAGATCTAGGCAGGCCAGTAACGAAATCCATGGAAATTTGCTCCCATTTCCATTTAGGTATCTCTGGTTGTTGAAGTAGGCCTGATGGTTTCTGATATTCAGTCTTGACTCTAGCACAGGTCAAGCATTTACTGACATAGGTTGCTATGTGGGCTTTTATGCTAGGCCACCAGTATGTAGTCTTGAGATCATGGTACATTTTATCCGAACCAGGATGTACTGAATAACGAGACTTATGTGCTTCATCCATCACAAGCTCGCGTAAGTCTCCATAAAGTGGAACCCAGATGCGCCCGTTAACATAGTAGGGGCCGTTTTCCTTTTGTTCTAGCCGTTGCCTCGATCCTCGTAAGGACTCAGACCTGATGTTCTCTGCTTTCAATGCTTCAACCTAGGCATCGCGAATCTGAGCGGGAAGGTTAGATTGGATGGTGAGTTGTAACGCGCGTACACACTTAGGTATGGTATCCTTTCGACTAAGGGCGTCAGCCTCAACATTGGCCTTGCCCGGATGGTACTTGATCGCACATTCATAATCATTCAAGAGCTCGACCCATCGGCGTTGTCGCATGTTTAATTCCTTTTGCTTGAAGATATGCTCGAGACTCCTGTGATCGGTGTAAATGGTGCACTTGGTACCGTACAGGTAATGTCTCAATATCTTAAGTGCGAAGACAACTGCTCCCAATTCCAGGTCGTGTGTAGTGTAGTTCCTTTCGTGAACTTTAAGTTGGCGTGATGCGTAGGCAATGACCTTATCACGTTGCATTAACACGCAACCAAGTCCTTGAATGGAAGCATCACAATAAACCAAAAAATCATATGTGCCTTCAGGCAATGAGAGGATAGGCGCGCTACAAAGTCTGTCTTTCAAGTGCTGAAATGCGGACTCCTGTGCATCACCCCAAAGATAGGTGACACCTTTCTGAGTCAGTGAAGTGAGAGGTTGTGCAATTTTTGAGAAATCCTTGATAAAGCTTCTGTAATATCCTGCCAATCCCAAGAATTGGCGGATTTCTGTTGGTGTACGGGGTGCAGGCCAGTTCTTGATCGAATCAACCTTGGATGGATCTACATGAATCCCATCCTTGTTTACCACATGGCCTAGGAATTGGACTTCACGAAGCCAGAAGTCACAGTTCGAAAACTTGGCATACAACTGCTCTTTTCGAAGAAGTTCCAGAATAAGCCTCAGATGTTGCTCGTGTTCCTCCTGACTCTTAGAATATATCAGGATGTCGTCGATGAACACTATGACAAACTTATCTAGGTAAGGCTTGTACACTCGGTTCATGAGATCCATGAAGACCGTAGGTGCATTCGTTAATCCGAAAGGCATAACCAGAAACTCGTAATGGCCGTAACGGGTTCTGAACGCTGTTTTGGAGACGTCCTCCTCTCGGACTCTCAGCTGATGGTATCCCGATCTCAAATCAATCTTAGAGTAATAACTCGACCCTTGCAACTGGTCGAACAAGTCATCAATGCGTGGAAGAGGATAACGATTCTTCACGGTCACCTTGTTGAGTTCGCGGTAGTCAATACACATTCTGAAGGTACCGTCTTTCTTTTTCACAAATAGTACTGGAGCTCCCCAAGGCGAAGAGCTAGGACGTATGAAACCCTTTTCCAAGAGTTCTTGTAGTTGCGTGGACATCTCTTCTAGTTCTGATGGAGCTAGGCGATAAGGTGCTCGAGCTATGGGCGCTGCTCCAGGAGCTAGCTCGATTTGAAACTCGACTTGTCGATGAGGCGGAAGACCAGGTAATTCCTCAGGAAATATCTCAGGAAAATCGCGCACAATAGGATTGTCTTCAATTCTCTTCTCTTCCGTTGATGTGTCAGTAACGAGTGCTAGAATGGTAGTGTGGCCCTTTCGCAAACACTTCTGGGCCTTAAGGAAAGAGATAATGCCTACGACAGCACCACTCTTGTCGCCATGAATCATGAGAGGTTCTTTACCAGAACGAGGAATGCGGATGATTTTCTCCTTGCAAATAATCTCCGCTTGATGATGAGATAGCCAATCCATCCCAATAACGACGTCGAAACTACCAAGTGTGATAGGAATAAGATTGATAGAGAACGTCTGACCAGCTAAGACGAGGTTACAACCTCTAACTATGTGTGTGGCTTCAAGGCTTTTACCGTTTGCTAGTTCTGCCGTGTGTTTGGTGGTCAAAAGTGTTGGAGTGCGCTTAAGCATTTGGCTAGCTTTTAAGGACACATAACTAGTATCGACACCCGAATCAAATAAAACAGTAACAAAGAAATCATCTAGAAGAAACTTACCCATCACAACGTTGGGATCGTTCCTTGCATCACCCTGACCAATCACGAACACACGACCCCTTGCCCCATTACCATTGTTGTTTCCCCCATTGCCGTTTCCATTCCCCTGATTGTTGTTGTTCTGGTTTTGATTTAGCTGGAGGCAGTCTTTCTTAAAATGGCCCTCAGCACCACATTGAAAGCACCCTTTGTTGTTACCTTGTTGTTGCTACTGCTGGCGTTGATTTGGTGGGGCTTGCTGTTGCTTCCGGTTCTGATTCGCTGGACGCTGACTCCTGCAATCCCTTGCGATGTGACCAGGCTTGTTGCATCGATGACAGTTGCCTTTACTACATGGCCCGATGTGGTGCAAGTTACAGCGATTACATTTGGGGTGATTCCCCTTGTATCCACCATGACCTTGATTTCCAGCAGGCTGCTGACCGGGGCTCCTATGATCCTCAGTCCTTCGTTGCTGAGACCGAGACTGAACAGAGGTAGAGCGTTTGCCCGAATTTCCATCCCATTTTCGCTTGTTATCATTGGGGGCATCAGTAGTAGCAGCGCTAATACGCTTGGGCAGCCTGTTTTGCTCAACTGCCTGATCAGTGAGACGATGAGCCAACTTGATGACTTGCTGAATGGTGCCAAGATTAGCTGAGGTTACGTGGCTTTGAATTTCTGGCACCAAGCCCTTAAGGTACAGTTCAATACATTTAATGGGAGGGTCCACCATAGTGGGACACAAGATGGCCAGCTCGTTTGACCTCTTTGTATACGCCTCAATTTCCGACCCCGACATTTTCAGATTGAAAAATTCCACCTCTAGCTTGTGGATGTCGTCACGACTACAGTATTCTTCCTTGATTAGTTCTTTGAAGTCATTCCATGGGGTGGCATTAGCAACTGCCAAACCAAGCAGTTGAACCTGTGCTTTCCACCAGGTTAACGCAGCACCTTCCAGCGTTCCAGTAGCATATTTCACCCTACGATCTTCACGGCATTCACACATCTCAAAAAACAGACTCAAGCTTCTCAAACCAGTGAAGAAGACCTACAGCTCCTTCTGTGCCGCTGAAAGTAATAGGTCGGCAATCCATGAATGTTTTGAACGTGCACATAGGAGGCTGAGCATGCTGACCTCCTGCAGGGACAGCTGCGAGTGCCTCAGCAACTCGTTCATTGATCAAAGCCGTCAACTGGGCTTGAGTTAGGTTGATACGTCCTCCGCGTCCGTTCATGATCTTCATAACGAAGCAATGTAGGTGAGGAAAGTGTCGCGAAAGTGCGTAAGTGTGGGACGACAGTAGAGAGTAAGCAGACAAGGTTCAAATAGCAATTATTACGTTACTTAATGCACAGTGTGAACTATCTAACCGATAATATAACATAAATCATACCACCTATTATGTTGAGTCTTGCACGTGGAGCGAAGCGTCGTTGTGGATCGTTGAGCGCTGTACCGGTTATAGTCTGGTTTTATCAAAAAGCTTTTCTCTTTTTAAAACCAAGTTCACTATAACCAATGGCTCTGATACCAATCTGTCACACCCCCAAATTCCACCATGCGGAGTATCACCGCTTGGAGGCGTGACGTGACCAGGATCGAGCCACCAATCATATTGAACAACGTATTTAAGTAAATATAACCAACCACAATACAATTGGTGACCAAAAGGAAGTTAACCAAGTTTAATTTAAACAGCGGAAGCATAAGACGTTAAACCAAAACATAAGTTCGTAGTTCTAAAGTTTAAAGACCCAAAACATAAGTTTCATAAGTTCATAAGGTTAATTTATTAAGTACGGGACATATTAGTTCGCATCCCACAACGACCTCCTCCTTGTGCAAGCTCCATAGCATCTAACGACCTGCAAAGCATGTAATAACGAGTCAACAACAAAGTTGAGTGAGTTCACGGTTGGTTGTCCATTTTAGAGTTGTTTCCAAAAACGTAGTTTAACCTTAATCAGCTATCCAGCCGTGGGGGTTACCCCATAGTCCGAAAACGTTTATTAGTTAACCATCCCATGTCCACCTTCCCTGGCTGTCCAGCCCAGCACTCCGGCCGTGGGGGCTACCCCATTATTTAAACTACCAGACTCATTTATCATATCGACTACTAACGAAAATTACTTGTGCCCTAGCATCGGTGTCTATCATCACCGACGTGCCATAGTCCATTAGTACACGCCCGTCGGACTGGCACGGTGTGAGGTTTGTTAAACCTAATAGCGCTATTAACTAATGACCCGCTCGCCATAGCCTCGGCGATTAAGTCGATATAAATGGAGGGACTTCGCTGATAGAGTTCTAGTCCAGTAAGTCTAATTCCGTCCCAACAGGATGAGGAATTCTTATTCCTGAACACGTCCCAAAGGACGAGGAATCCCTATTCCTGAACCCATTCCCATTCCCACCGGGAATTACCATGCTTTGTAGAAAAGTGTGAACTCACCCCGGTTTGCTCGGTTAGATTAGTTACTCTAATAATCAGGAAATCAAGCACGTCCTAATGAGGTACAGATAACAATCAGTTTCTCATGCATAACACGTATCCTACGTACGGTTTATCTACTCGTTACTTCTATCACATACCACGCAATTCTAATGTCAAGGTTCATGTTAAGTTATATTATTTTTCCCTAAAATAATATAACTATCTCACAAAATAAACACGTATCCACACAAGTGTTCTAATATAAAATATATATTCTAAATATATATTTAACCATTTTATTTACAAAAACCAACCTCCGACACTTTGTATTTTGTTACAAAAATTATGGCGAAGTTTATATTCAAAACACATGTTATAAAATATACTTGTAACGCTTGTTAAGAAAAATATTTTCTAAGTGTTGATATTTTTAGGAAATTTCGCCAGAGTCTCCTTTGTAAACGGAGGTGTCCATGCTTAATAGCATATCATTTTCTTTTCAAAAATTAATTCAATCAATCAACAACAAGTTACTAAACCATATTACACTAGTCAAGTGCAAAAACAATGCACTTTCCATGACAACATAAACTAGGTTTTTCATAAAAACGCTTAGTAACTTTGTAGGGTGTTTAGTGGGTTTAGTTACCCTTCAAAATGTGTTTATTTTTGTAAAACTCTCGTTCTCGGGATTTTTAGATGTTCGCAACTTGTGAACTTATTTTACAAAAATATCCATTTACAACATTTTCATATCTTACTAGTATTCATATACTTATTTCTTTCAAAAATAGTGTAAGAATTATGACTTTTCAAAAGACCCGTCTTTTAACTTGGTGTGTCTAGAAAAATCATTTGTAGACCTCGGGTCCATACGACCATCTACTCACTTAGTTTGTTTATTTTTCAAGAACTCACTTTGTTATCAAGTTTATGTTGAAACATTGAGGTGATTCTTTTATATATATCACTAATCACCTCCTAACTTGTTAACCTAAGTTTTTAATCTTATTTTAACAAGTTCATCCATGATGTTAAACACCCTATTACTAGTAATCATCAAATAAACAATAACAACATCAAAAAAACTTTATTTTAACAAGATTTCATCTTATTACATCATCATATTAGCTTTATGTTCAAGTTTGTGTTCATGATCCCTTAGTGTTCTTGTATTTACATCATAATATAATCATTAACCACCATAAATATAAAATAAAAGATGATCAAAGAAGCTTACTACTAGCTTTGAAGCTATGGAAGAAACACTAGAGAAAAACGGGTGGATAAAAGCTTGTGGTTGAGGTCCTTCGCGATCCGAGTGTTCCACACCTTCTAAAATGGCTCCTTGCACCTTGTAATATACTTGGAGTGTTTGATTGCAAAATGAAAATGGTTGGTGGTGACTAGGGGGGTTCGGCCGAAACTTTGCAAATGGGGAAACGAATTTGTTGTGTGAGTGGAGGTTAGTGGAAGTGGTGGTCATTTATAATCCAAATTCTTTTATCCTTTGGGTTATATGCTCAAGAAGTACCATACATAATCATCCACAATCTCCATAGAGATTGCATGGGGAATGTACAAAATTCAAATAACATATCTTGTGGGGACATGCTTGAACCGAATTCAGCCATGCGGGGGGGGGGGGGGGGGGGGTTAAGTGTAAGATTTGTGGGTATTGGTGATTAGAAGGATGTTATATGTAAGTATTAATGGTAAGTGCAAGTCTAATCATAATTTTCACATTTCCTAGGTAGTGACATGGGAATTAGTAAGATTTGTAAAAGTCTTGTAATGGGGTCCCTAAGTGAACGGTTATAATGGGGGGGGGGGGGAGGGTTAAATGTTATTTGATGGTATTTAATTTAACTAGTGGGAGTTTAATGTTATATCTAGTGTTTAGCGGGTACCGGGTATTATGTAAGGTGTTATAGTGCTCGGGGACAATAACTAGCTCAGAAAAAGTGTAACAATGTTTTAAATAATATTTTTGTGTTCAGGGTAATGTTCGGTTGTTCGGTTGTATACCGTTCCGTTAAAGTGCTAAGTTGTATCGTTAAGTGTCTTTTATGTTTCTTTTTGTAACACTTTTAATTCCCCACACTTGGGAAAAGCATATCGGATTATTTAGTCAAATTTTCTACACAAGACTGGTATGTTTACAAGCACAAGTAAATATGACACAGCAATCAGAGAGCAGTTAAGTAATTCAGCACAGTCACCAAGCACTTTAATTAATAATTAATTAATCGTACGGATACATGGAATCATGAGGGTTGTCACATTCTCCCCCTGTTAAGAGAATTTCGTCCCGAAATTTAGCACGTGTTTACTGAGGAAGCTGGTTAAGTTGCGTTGGTTTCCTGGGGTGTCACATATATAGGGATGTGTTTAGTAGGGAATCTCCAAAAAGTGGGGAACCAAAGAACCACACTTTAACATATGAAATATATCATAAAAAATCAATTTAGCATACAAAAAAAATTATTTTTTTGAAATGTTTTTTGGAACTTTTGCATATAAATAGATGTATAAGCCTTTTTAATAAAACAAATTCAAATACAAAACAAACTAAAAAAATATTTAAAAACAACTAAGAAAGGTACTCTCAATTGAAAATGTCGAAAGATATATCAATTGCAGTCAAAAGATTTTTAAGTGGAACACACCTTAAGTCGAGTCTTCATCTCTTTGTCAGAACAGTGGTTCTAACCTGAGCTCTCAAAGACTTGCACTAACCCAAAGACAGATATAAATTAGGTATACTCACCTGTAAGACTGAATCTAGGGAATCTTGATACGGGAGTATATTCTGAGGTGTGACACACGGTTAAGTTAGTTCCTAAGACATTAATCTTCTATCTTGAAACAATCGAAGTCTGTGTGAAAATTTAAGTGGATCAGTATACTAACAATCTAGGAGAACTGTTTAAAACTTAAAGTTTAAATAGATCAACGGTGTTTGTGATTTGTCAAAATCTGATATGATCCTCTAACACAACTCACAAAAATATGTCTGTAAATATGTTGTAAATAGTTGTTATTACATTTCATTACAGATAAATCCACAAAAACATTTTAGGTATATTTTAGCATAAAGTTTGTAAAAATACAAAAAGATTTTATTTCTGCTTTACTTTCGACAACTGATGTTAGAAAGCGGATCCTCGGAATCTGAATGCAGAACAAACCTGAAGCTATCGGGTGGGAGCTAATCTATTGAAATGAGAAAATGTTTAGAAAAATAACAAGTTCATTAAGTTAAAACTTGAAAATGTTTGAAAAATTGATTGAAAACGTCAGTTGGTTCTCTATTGGGTCAACCGAGGTCATTAACTTGTCCTTGGTCGACAAATCGATTAACCAAGGTCATTAACTTGGACTTGGTTATTCGAGTGGGTGTTTGAAACTGATAAAATTGAAAAAAAATGTTTGAAAAATAAAGTTTTGAAAATGTTTCAATCCATTCGAATGAGAGGCTTGGTCTGGTAATCTGTATAATGGGCCCTCTCGTTCCAAAATCAAAGCCCATAAGGCCCTCTTGTCCGAAAGGTTGGTCCTATAAATACTTGTATTTTCTTTGAGTTTTCTTGTTCCCTAAACGAAGTGCTGCCGAAATTTTGATAGATTGTAGTGTTGATTAGCATAACACTTACAATGTGCAAGGTATGACTTTGATTTGAATATATTTGAATTGTTTTTAAGCCTATCTCACATAACCGGGGATAAAATCTTATATCTTGGGTTATTTAACGGTTAAAACTTGAAATTGAAACCATAAATCTTTAAGTCAACACATATTTGAACTATTAGGACCATCAATTTGATGAAAATCTCATAAAATCAAACCTGCAACTATGATATTGTTCATATGATGTCTAAGGTTGAAGATGATGAATTAGGACGAAAGGGGACCTCTCGCGCGAAAGGTAATACCCGTCTATTTAGGCTGTACCGTACAAATGTAACACGTGTCATGAATGAATAAAAGGCTGTATTTGACTGGTATTAATGTTTATGTGTGATATTTTATGTGTTGGTAAATCCAAACTTTGATAAAAATTATGTTGGCAATAATAAGATAAACGCTTATTGCGTAACGAACAAAATGCGAAACGAACGTCGGTGACCGCCCGATCAATGTTAAAATCCTAAAAATAATATGTTATGATTAGAATAGTAATTTTAATCATGTTAGGAAGGAAAAATAAACTAAAACGCTAAGAAACTCTTTTTTCGAGTTTGAGCGCGTACCACACGATACTGCGCGTATCTGACAAAATACTGTCAACGCAGCCAGTCAAGGCAACTGATAATTATTTCAGTAATATTTTGGCAAGTTTATTTTTATAGAGTGATGAAAATAATTTAGAACGTCATAAAACGGGATTAAAACGCTAGATAAAATACCCGGTATCCAGCAAAACACCCGTGTTTAGTCTATATATATGTAATATATGTATGTATAATTAAAATATGCGAGAGTTGGGGGCATGTGGCGGCTAGGGAGGTGTATCCCCTCTTCTCTCTCCTAAACTTGGAAGCTTGGGGAGATGTAAGAGATGATGGATATCTAACAAATTTTTTATAATCTTCTCAAAATCCAAGAACATAATCAAAACCCAAATTACTCTCTCTCTCATCAAGCTTCAGCCGAACACCCCTACATCCATACATTTTCAAAATTTTAAAACGTTTCTTGAAGATTTGAAGACATTCTAAGGTGTTTTCAAGTTTGTATGAAGGTTTAGAGGTGATTCCAAGGAGATTTAAGCAAGAACAAGGCTTCATATCATCACTTTTGTTAAAACACACTAAGAATCTTGAAGGTATAACATTTCATCTTTCAAATTTTGTTCATGATTCATGGTGATGAAGATGATAGTGAAAGTTTCTCTTGTTCTTGAATCTAAACATAAACTTGAAAAATAAAACAAATGGGTTTTTGAATAAAAATGGATGTATGTGTGTGTATACATGGGGCTGTACATATGTATATGTGTATGTTAGAGTATGAGTTTTGATTTTTGGTTTGATCTTGTTTGATAAGATGTTGAAAAGTGATGTGCATGTGATTTTGGAAAGTTCTAAAAGGGTTTTAATCATGTGAATGGACATGTAAAAGTAAAATTTTGGATTCATGTGTGTGTATGTATATATGAGCCGTGTATGTATGTATAAGTATGCATGCATGTAATATTTTGACATGTTAGATGCATTTGCTTGAACATGCATGTTGATATATGATCATGAAATGATGATTTGAATATGATTTGATAAAAATAAATTTTAATCAGATTCTAAACACTAAAAATATTAATATTTGAAGTGTTAAAATAGTATAAAACTTTGTCATAAAGTTTACTAGCTTTGCATGTTGTACTTAGTGCTTAAAGTGTTGTAAAATACGTGAAATGGCATGATTTATGTGACTTACATGAAAATTGTACTAATCTGATTATAACCATCATTTTAATCAGTAATTAAAATGTATTATGTTAAAATATCAAGTCGTTATGAGTTGGGATGGTTATGGTAATGTTTAACGCAAAACTATGCGATAAAACGGTAAAAAATTGGCTTTTCGAAGGGTTTTTATGAAACTGTTTTAAATCAGTAAGTAAACTAATATTTTTAATATAAATATAAGTATTTTAACTTATATTAACTTTACTTGGTGTTTGGTTAGTCATACGTGACTTCTGACGCCCAAAAACGTTATCGCATCACTAAAATACGCGTTTTACAATGTACACTAGCATGGGTTATTTATGGGGGAACCTTGTTGGTGCATCCGTCTGTCGCCTACGTCTTGTATCGAGTCTTGTATAGATTAGGATAGAAAGGGTCATGGAATTCTAGAAATCTGTTTTAGGAAGTGATTCCACTCCAAATGACATGTTGTCATTTGGAGCGAAATCTCATTGATCTGATTCCGCCCGAGAGTCATTAACAGCTGATTTCGCTCTTAGTTGTAATTGCTGATTTCGCTCATGATGTTAGATGCTGATTTCGCTCCTGATGACTAGGTGTAGCTAGGAGCGAAATTAGGGGTGTGCAGAATTCGTTTCGAATTCGAAAAATTCGAAATTCGTTTAAATTCGATTCGATTATCAAGAATTCGTTTCGATTATAAAAATTCGAATTCGAATTCGATTCAATTCGATTCAAGTAAATCGAATATGAATCGAATACGAATTTATAATTTCAAATTCGATTCGATTCGAAATTCGAATAAAAATTATACATATTTATTTATTATTTTTATATATACTACATATATAACTTTTATTAGGCTATAATATAAATTATTTTCAAATTTTTTTCTAAGTATTAAAATTACCCATTACCAAACCCACTACATGGCCCATAACTAAAACCTAAGTAACAAATCTATCAATAGATTTCTAAGCGTAAAAATATTAACTTGTAATGTGGAGTGGTTATTCCCGACTTCTCGTTTTGAATTTTAGACTTGTGGTACTTTATTTGGAACTTTTTAATGTGATAGCGTGCTTTATGGCAGCTTTAAAGTTTATGTTTCATTTTGAAAGTTTTTTATATGTTTTTAAAGAATCTGAATTAAATCGAATTTATTCGAATTCGATTCGAATTCGAATTTTTAATCGAATACGAATTCGAATCGAATTCGGTAGGTTTTAATCGAATTCGAATCGAATACGAATTCAAGAAAAAATAAAAATTATTCGAACAATTCGATTCGAATAATTCGAAAATTCGATGTTCGATTCGATGAACACCCCTAAGCGAAATCAGTAGATATTTGTGTGTGTTGTCTTCCGGTGAGTCACAAAGTGCTGCCAAAGTGTTGTCGTGATTGTAATCAGGATTCTCATCAATAGAAACAACAGATTAAAGTGAATACTCATTGAATTTCACAACTTTGCTGAAAAGTCCCTGTGTTTGTGCATTTCATTTTGCAAAGATTTAAACTTGTTTTATTTCTTTATTTTGTTTAAGCATCGGACATCCTCTGCGTATACGTGAGTATCGACCTGGATGTTGTTGCCTAAACGTTCTGCTTTATTTTCTTTGGTGTTTCGTTTAAGCTTTGGACCTCCTCTGCGTATACGGAAGTATCGACCTGGTGGTTAAAGCCTAAACAACTTCAACTTGTTTTATTTTTCTTATTTTGTTTAAACATTGGACTTTCTCTGCGTATACGGAAGTATCGACCTGATTGTTAATGTTTAAACATTCTGCTTTGTTTTCGCACAAATCACAGTTGATAAAAGTTTAAAGGCATTACTTGAGTCAGTGTATTGCATGATGAGGGGATATGCTGAGATCATGGGGTCCAAAAGAACTTAGTGCAAAATTAATATACCTTAACGTATCGGTAAGCATTTCGAAATTTTTTAGATTGAGTTTAAGTGGACAACAATATCGTCAATCAATGTGAATCGTTTAGAACTTTAAATGTTTATAGCTTAACGGTGTTGGTGATTGGTCTCATAAAATGATATGATCCTCTTGCACGAACTCACAAAAATATTGTTTGTAAATATTTCTTTATTGCATTATAATTCAAAAATCCAAAAAGATTTTAAGTGTGTTTTAGCTTAAAATTTTGTAAAATACAAAAAGATTTTCAACAACTGTTGTTGGAAAGCTGACGTTCAAAATTCCAAGTGCTAAACTTGATGAACAGGTTTGGGAGAGAGTATATGAAGAAATGTTTACAAGTGTTTATAGAGATCAAATTATTTTGAAGTTTTTCTGCAAATAGTTTCTACATTTTTAAAGAGTTAATCTTTGAGAAACTTATGTGTGTGGTAGAGAATTGCAGATATGAAGAGTGATCAAAGCCAGATTCAGATATCTGAGCAGATGATGATTTCCAGATTGCGATCTCAGCTTAGTGAGAAGGGGAGTCTGAGGATATCAAGAGAGAGTTCAGAGCTAGATTGTAATTCTGGAAGAAAGAGAAAAGAATATTGTTTGAGGATGCTTACAATGGAGAATACTTCGAAGAGAAGCACAAAGACTGATAAATACTGAAGGTTTGACAACCGAAGACTCGACATTGAAGACTCCGTCAACATCCGAGGGGGAGTTTGTTGGTGCATCCATCTGTCGCCTACGTCTTGTATCGAGTCTTGTATAGATTAGGATAGAACGGGTCACGGAATCCTAGAAATCTGTTTTAGGAAGTGATTCTGCTCCAAATGACATCTTACCTTTTGGAGCGAAACCACTTATGATTCTGATTCCGCCTGTAGTATCTTTAACATCTGATTTCGCTCATAGGGTCTTAAGTTGATGATTTCGCTCATAATGATATGCTGATTCCGCTCCTGATGGTCATATGTAGCTAGGAGCGAAATCAGAACCACTATATATAGTGGTATCTTGGGGCGAAATTAGAGTAGTTATAGGTGTTGTCTTCCGGTGTGCCACGAAGTACTGCCGAAGTGTTATCAGAGCTTGTAAACGTTTGCAGATCAATAATAACAACAGATTAAAGTAAATATTCGCTGAATTGAACCAAAACACTTGTTTCTGCCTCTTGTTTTGGTGAAAGACTCTTCTAACCGACTCGTTCGGATCTGAAATCGATCCTACAACCCTTATGTGTTAAAATGTGTTATGTGATTTAAATATGTGTATATGATAATATGTTAAGTGTTGACATGATAGCGGGAATTTAGACTATGCATGTACACTTGTGTGCTTAAAGCGGTAGAAACGGTAAAATCGCGTTAAATGTATAACTTGTTTGTCGAGCATGAAAATTGATACATATGTTAACTTGATAAGTTATTACATGTATACGTGCTTTAAAAATGATAAAATAAATAAGTTAACGAGATTTCGCGCGTTATGATATTAAGTATATGTGTACGTTTATGTATATATATTACGATGCGCAAATCGTAGATATATTATGTATAAACGGGAGTATTAAGGATTTACATGATAAGGGTCACCAATAAAATCGTTCAAGTCGCAAAGTCTTAATATATATATATATATATATATATATATGAACTCATATATATATTAACGTGCCAACATAATCAAAATAATGACTTTTTGAGAAAATCTCAAAGTTATAAGAAAATTCTAAGATACGGAGAAACTTAGGAATATTGTGATACATATTGATTGATAAATCGTTCCAACGTATATTAGGACGTGTAGAAATCAATTTGTGGGATTGCGCTATTTATAATACGCACCCAAAGGTGAGTGTCACTAAACCCCCTCTTTTTACTGTTTTGTATATGTTTTGGGGGAAGAACACGCCTTAAAAAGGGTCTATTAATGTTTTTGAATAAAACATACCTTTGATATGTAAAATGTATATTTTCATAGAAAATATACGTATTTGTTAAATATATATATGTTTTGGGTAGAAACGTTTTTTGTGAATAAATATGTTTCGGGAAGAAACGGGGATTATTACGGTGTTTCAGAGAAAACTACCGTGTAGATTTAAAATTGTTTAAATCTATAGTTGGGACGAATTTGCTTGATCTCAAGAGAGTAAGTATCGGTTATAGGCTTACATTTTGGTGGGGACTTTAGGGAATTCGTACAGCATGATATATTAAATTTATCATTATTAGGATGTTTTAATAAAATATTATCACTACGGAAATGCTTACGATGGCTGACCCTTGAATTTTTATAAGGAAATAAAATAACTTTCTTAAAGATTATATGGATGTTTTAATAATAAACACATAATTAGAAAGTTTTTCCTTGAATCAAATTATTTAAATTTGGATATGTGAACTCACCCTCCTTTGTGATGACACTTGATTTTTAACGTGTTCTTCAGGTACTTGAGTTCGGCTTCCGGAATTATGGCATATCTTGTGGTTGTTGATGCATGTTTGGTTTGATAATGTTTTGGAAAAACTTTTAAAATAATTTGGGACCTATGTAATAAGATCCATAAGGATCAAAACAACTAAACTGTGATGTGGTTGTGACGTACTTTAAGACTTTATGTTTTAAAATCTATGTTTTAATTAAGTTAAAAGGTCCAACATTATGATACATCGTTCAGCAAGATATTATTGGGCACCAACTTCCGTCACCACTACGTTTTATATTCCGCTACAACGTTTTTGGGGTGTGACAAAAGTTGGTATTAGAGCCAACGGTTGTTAGCGAACTAGATGTTTTCTGGGAAAACTCTAGACTTCAACCAAAGAATTTTGAGATTTAAGTCCAAAATTCACGAAGCCAAAATTTTTAAATAAACATGGAATTTTTATCATGTATGAGAACCATCACGTGTTTATGTACGTACGTTATTATCTATTTATTTGGGCCTTATGTGTTATTTTTCATTTGAACACACACTTACTTTGTACGGTTATATATGTGACAGATGTCACACGAGCACGAGGTCATCGAGATTCATAACTCAGGTAGCGAGCTAGAATTCGAGACTTTAACTAGGTCTGTTTTTCCAGAGACACCCCTCATGACTACACCGACTATTCATATGGCCGGATTTGTTTCGTTCGTCCATGTTGACCCTGCTGCGTTCGCCAGCTAGGTTGACCCCCGTTATGCTTTTACAAGCAATGGATGGATAGACGATGATGATGATGTTCCTCCCTCGATCCATGAGACGGCACAATCATCAGGTACCGTGCCAATTTTCAGTGACATGGATAGAGGTGTCCCTTTGATTGGAGGATCTTTTGGTATCGCATCAGTGGTGGACGCCACTATCCTTACGACTCAACCATGTCACACCCCGACCACGTAAAAACAACAAAACGTGGCGGAATTATCGGGGAGTGTTGTAACAGAATCATTGTTTCATAACACATGGACAATTGAAATTTCGTTTTATTGATTAAGAGAGTTACAATGTTTAACAAACAAGAAATATAACATAATTAACTAGTCTTGCATCTTTTATTGTTGCTAAGGTCCAAGTCCGCCTAAGTGTATCTTGATAAATCCTACGCATCACATCCTGAAACACATGTGAAAATAGGTACATCAACATAAAAATGCCTGTGAGATACTGTAACACCCCGAAAATTTCAAATCATTTATTTTTAAATATAATGCTTCTAAATAAAACAATGAACTAACTAGGATTAAAATAACCTAGTTAGGTAAAAGCCTTGTAGTGACTTACAATGGGTTAAAACACTAAAAGTTAGAACCTAATGATAGTTGAGGGGCTGAAACTGCATAAATTGAAACTAATATAATTAAAACATAAAAAAATGAAAAACTCAAAACACAGGTAGGCATGTGTTTGAGATCGAACCAGGCGACCAGGGTTCTTCAAACCCTAAAACTCCATAAATCTCAGAAATTGAAGGTTTAAATCAAGTCCAAAATGTAATCCGAGCTGAGATTTGTGATCCTCATCGCAAGAGGGTTATAAGGTATGTAAAATTTAGTAAAAATCCTCTACTTGAAATTCTCATGAACATAGAGAATCTGAAATATGGTCATGCATGTGTGATATATAGATGGATTAAGAGCATTGTAGTGTCTAGGAGTAAACCCTAGACAAATACAAGTTGAAATCATGTGTAATTTTAGTAAAATCCATGAACACCCTTGTAAGTGATTAGTGGGTTATGTAGAATTTGATAAACACTAGGAAATTGAATGTTGATCTAGTGTAATTTGACAATTTTGAAGTGACTTCAGAATTTTAGAAGCTAACAATTATATAAAATGGGTTGATTGATGTGAAATTCGGGTTAAATGATAAGCTAGGGACTTGCTATGTAAACATGTAAAAATATGCCCTTAAAGTGTTTGATGAAATGCCTCAAAGAAGGCTTGAAACTGGAATTTTGAAGTTAAAACTCTTAATTGTGGTATTTTGGCAATTATGCGATATGTGATTAGAAAGAGTTCAAAATGTAACATCTGTGTTTGTAATCATTGTGAACGGTTCAATTATCAATAAAACAATGTTATTTGATCCCAATGTTTGTTTGGTTGTGTTTTACATTTTTCATGTTTTGACTTTTGCTCAATTTCAAACTCTATATCGCTTTCTGGAGAGTTATACGCAAACTGGTGCGTAAACGTAACCAGTTTAATGCGAAAAATACTCCGGAACATCAACATATACTTAACATACCTTAAATAACCTTTACAAAACTTATAAATAAGTTTTGAAGGCTTTGGTATGGCAAAAACAAGTTAATTTGCTTACAGGGACTAAACTTGACAAACTGTGAAAGTATGCCAATTTGAACTGTAACGAACATTCTGGAACATGACCATAAGTTAAACACACCTTAAATATCCTTTATATAGCTTAGAAATAGGCTTTGAGGGGTTCGGTGTGCTAAAATAACTTTTGGGTCATTCAGGGACTAAAAGTGTCAAAAAGTGCATAAGTTTGCACTTTCGCGCATAACTTACGTTCTGAATACATCCGGACATCCAAAGATTTATGTAAGCACTAAATATTTTATTTTAGTGTTTGGCATGAGAAAAATCCATTCGTCACGCCATTTGGATCGTTTTTCGCGCTTATGCGCATTCCGTCGTATTTAACCGAACAACGCAATCGTACGGCCAAATGAACCGACATCTGAGATATTTTTGAGCACATTTTAAGTTCCCTATACTTTAAATTCATTTTAGAGCTTTGAAATGGGGTTAACGGGGCTTAAACGTGTCAAAAGTGCATCAAATCGCAAGTTTGGAGCTTCAGGGGCCTGTTCTGCCATTTTTCAAACTTTCTGGTCTGCAAGTGCTTGCGCACCTCAACACTTAAAACCTTACGGTGTGCAAGCAGGGGTCAGGTGCAGAAAATTGTTTTGGCTGCTGATTAATGGCTTTCAAACACCCCAAAGGCCAATGCCATGTGTCAAACTCTTGTGGTGGGGGCAAAATGAGTTACCATAACATTCCGACAAGTGTACGGGCGAGATCAAGGCACGTTATCCAAGAAACGATCCTAACGGTGAACCGAAATCTATAAATACCCATCCATCCCCATTGCAAAACCCACAAGAATCTGATTTGAGAAGCTCTAAGTTGAAACCATTGTTTTATACCTGAGCTACTTGAATCAAGATTAGCTTTCGGGGACCCTTTGTAAGTATTCCTTCGTTCTTTTATTGCTTTTCGAGTCCGAAAGTCAAACTTTGTTTGACTTTCTGCATTGACCAGTTTATGGTCAATGCGAAGTTCGTTTGAACTTCGCAACGTGAGCGTAATCACGATGGTTATAGTCCCTTGTGACTATGCCTACTGATTACCACATTGTCTAGGGTCGTAAGGGTAAGCGATCTAATAAATCGCTTATACCTTCGAACCCGACCCATTTGTTCGATCATTAGGATCCAACCAAACACATTAGGTAACCATAGTATATAGGGAATAACCTTCCGAGGTTATACCTTATGGTCGCTTCGTTTAAGTAGTTGTATGATAGGTAGTTTATATGCCTTAGGTAAATTACCAAAATGCCCTTTTTACGCCAAAATTCATTTTAAGCATATGTAACATAACTTTTGGTATGTAAACTGATTTGGTAACAATATTAGATATGTTAAGGCATATTTTACTTGTCATAGGACTAGTTAGGCGGTCCGAACGCGTTTCACACGAATGACGCGTTAAAGTAGCATAAGCTACCTAAACGGGTCGTAATGGGTCGTAAGCGCTTAGGCTAGGTTTCATTTAGTATGTAGGCTTTGTTAAACCATACTACATGAGTTCCCATACTCGTTTGGTTTACGAGCCCTCATTCTATCCGATCCTCCGATATAGGTCCGGTTTATTAACATAGTTACCTATATTAGGTGCCGTTTGATTCCGTGATCTCTAGCATTGCTTGGTGGTTATCTTAGGACTTCTAAGGAATCTCAGGTGAGTACATAGACCCCTCTTTTTGTTGGTGCACACATCTGTCGTCTTCGTCTTATATTCGAGTCTCGGGTTCGTTACGGATATGAACAAGCATGATGTCATCATATTTGATGATGATATCACAAGGATGACATCATCATTACATCATGCTCACAAGAAGACAAAACAGATTGTAGATATTGTATTGTTGTTGGAAGATGTAACCGTGAGCATGACCGTTTGAATATGTTGTTAGTTTGAAGCGTGACCGTTTGAAAGTGTCATGACCGTTTGAAGAGTGGTGTGTCACCTTCAAACGGTCAGGGGTCTCTCCTATAAATACTAAACGATCCTACACTTTTACTGTTTTCCAAACTATATTGGGGTGAAACACATGTGCTTACTTGTTACTTTCGTGCTTTCCTGTTTTCACATCATATACTTGTTATGCTCATTAGTACATTATAGTACATGATTTCATTACATTTCATGCTATGTATGCCCATTGTGTACGTACTTAGTACATCGTTTTACATTACATTTCATGCTATGTATGTCCATTGTGTGCATACTTAGTACATTGTTTTACTTTACATTTCTGCTATGTATGTTGACTGATAGCATGCTAGCACATTGATTTACATGACTTTTCTGCTTTGTATGTTAACTTAGCATACTCAGTACATTGTTTTCATATGACATGTATACAATTGCTATAACATTTGGTTTGCACAAACGAGACTTATATACGTTCATTAACATTAGCTACGCCGCTCGGTAGTAAGTACTGGTACCATAGGACTTGACAAATCCCATTCCTGACATCTCGGGTTTGTTTGGATGTAAGGAATGACTGAATCCGAAAACATTTCTTTTGATAACCTTGACTGAAAGGGTTATCTGACTGTCTCAAGGCTTGAATGTATGCATTAACTTACCACATAAATGTTTGTATCAATGTAACATGCATTCACTTTGCAAAACATAACTTTTTGATATATTCAAAATACTTTGTTTTCTACATTTCTACATTTGGATTATGTGACAATACTTTGCTTACAATACATAACATTTGTTACACATTACTTGACTACTTTTGGACTTCTTAACATTTGACATGGTTTATACAAGGACTTTTTGACAATTGGTTTAAACATAGACTTTATACATTGGTGGTTTGCTTAAGTGACTTAAGTAACGAGATGTGAGTAATATGATACAAGCATGGTGGATACGCCGCTGGTACTTCCTATATATAAGTGTTTGTATTATATTACATATCATAGCGTTATTTAAATCATTCAATTTGGACTTATACATTTTACACAAGTAACACGATTTTCACAAGACTTTGGTTTACAAACAATTTACTTTATACAACTCATTTTACTTGGTTATACATTTAACCATACATTATTCTTTTATTTATACATATCATTTGATCTTATCGCTTTTTAAATGATTTACAAAACAAAACAACTTACAAGGTTCATGACTAAATTTTATTAAACATTTTCTTAAACTTAAGTCATGAATCCTATTTTCACAAAACCTATGTATCTCACAGGCATTTTTATGCTGACGTACCTATTTTCACATGTGTTTTCAGGAGCTTTTGCATAGGATGATGATCGTGACACTAGGGCGGACCTGTGCCTTAGAGACTTAAAATGAAGATAGACTTAGTTTAACTATGTTATGAACTCTTTGATTCCTGTTTAAAACAATGTAACTCTTATGTTGATAAATAAAATACAACTTTGTATGCCATAGTTATGAAACAATTAATTCTGTTACAACACTCCCCGACGTTTTTCGCCACGTTTTGTATGTTATACGTGGTCGGGGTGTGACACTAAACCCGGTATAATTGAACTCTATAGGAAAGGATACCGGAGCGTCAAGCGGACAAGCCGGTGGTGATTTGCGGTTGAAGGGCGTGCACTAAAGGTAAGTAACTTGATTCGTTACATTTGGGTAAATTTTGATATTTAGCATATATGTAGTTGGATTGTGTATTAAAAGTTGAGTTAGATTAAAGCGATGATGTTAGCTATGTCAAATAATAGGCCAAGAATCTGGTTAGACCTCGTTGGTAGTCATCAAAATGGAGGATTCCTTAGATGAGCCAAACGGGTCGAATAACCAAATAAGGCATGGTAATACATTGTAGTATGGTTACTCGGTCTTTTGTTATTATTAACGAATGACATATTAGAATACGAGGATTTAACATGTTGGGTTGTAGGAATGAAATCCGGGAATTTGGTCCAAGTAAACAAACAAATCAAACAAAAGCATAACATTCCAGAGTCTACCGTAAATTACGGTATATACCGTAATTTACGGTAGGGACCAAAATGTTACGGTGGTTCTTTACTGATTTACGGTGGACCAGAAGTTTCAGATGACTACCGTAACTTACGGTACATACCGTAAGTTACGGTAGAACCCTGGAAATTTTTGTAAATTTTGCATACTTTCGTTAAATTGAATCCGTTTAAAATGTAGTTTCGACTATGTATTATTCCTATGTACTCTAATACTAATGTTTAATGTAAACATTTCAGTTTCTAGGTATTCAAGGATTACGGATGACGGTCAAGCAAGCTTTTGAAGAACCGAACACGAACTTTTGAAGCTTCCGCATAAATTAACTCGGTTTAAACAATGTTATGATGTAAATCGTTTGCTAAACAACTTATGGATGTTTAAATTAGTCGGTAGATAACTAATGTTTATTACCTTAGAACTTGGTTTTTGGAACTAATGTTTTAATTTAGACATCTTTTGTATAAAATCTTATGAATTATTATTAATTTCGAGTAGTAAACAAGACGGGTGTTACAGATGTAAATACAAGATAGAGATAGAGATGCAATGTAAAATAATATGCTAGCATGCCATGTCACACCCCGACCACGTAAAACAACAAACCGTGGCGGAAACGTCAGGGAGTGTTGTAACAGAATTATAGTTTCAAACCATGGATACAAAGAGTTTCGTTTTATTGAATATTAAACATTGTCTTAAAGTTAAACAAGCAAGTCAAACATAGTTTTTCATCGTTATTAAATCACTAAGGCCTCGTCCAGTCCTAAGTGAGCATGCATCCTACTCGCATTCAACACTAAGCAACATCACCTGAAACATATGTAAAAACAAAGTCAGCAAAGAAATGCTGGCGAGTACATAGGTTTTGTGAGAGTGTCAGATTCATGCCTCGTTTATATGTTGAAAAAACTCGTACAACTTCGTTATTAGAAAACCTTGTTTCGTAAAATGTTTGTATCGTAAAATGAATAACCAAATCAAAACAGATTGGTTATAATTTATAAACCTCGATGCCATGAATCTTAACCCAAACATTTTTTTTCGTAAACCAAATCGTAAATCGTTCTCGTAATAAAACTCGTATGGTTTATATAGTTTCGTAAACATCGTTGTGTGACATCGTTTAACTCGTTCTCGTTATAGATCATCATCCATTTGTTTAAATCGTTCATAATCGTTCAAAAATCTTACAATTATTTAATATCGTTCTCGTTTTAATTGTGAAAACTACTTTTGGTCGTCTCGCTAAAAATTCAAACCTTTGTGACTCGTTCATCATTCCACTCGTTCTTGTATTAACAAACCACCAAAGGGTAAGTTAACAATCATCAGATTCAGTCGTTATCCACCTAACCCACACATAACCATGGGTCCAGTCTGATAACGGGATTTGTCGGATCCTATGGTACCATAACCTAATACTGGTCGGCTTGATCAATGCTAATGAATGTCATTCGTTATGTAACTACCACCAACAAGTTTGTTCACATTATCGAAATCGTTATTAGTTTTGTATAAACCATCTCAATCGTTTTGAAACCATCGTTAGAATATTGAAATCCTTTTGATACATATGAATCACCCCAAAACAATCGAAAATAGTAAAAAGAGGGGATCTATGTACTCACCTTCGGGTGCGTTTTTAAATGTTAACATAATCCCTCAAATTGTTTATCCGCCCTAAATTACATAAGAATGATTTTAATAATAAAAAACCCACACTTTGACATGCAAAATACTACTTATGTCATTTCTGTTTTAATATACATGAAACTGGGCTGTTTTCGGACATTTAAATAAAATGGTTAACTTATTCCAAAAATTCCCAAATTTTTACAGAACGTCTCATCGAACCAAATATTATTGTGTAAAAATATCGGGGTCCAATTCATTATCAGTATTTTATAGAAAATCGTTTACCGGACTGCAATCAGATTGTTACTTTCTGATTGCAGTCTACGAAATAATTCATCTAAAATTTATCGTAAGTCTGTTTGACGTAATTCCAGTGGGAGAATTACTACGACATTAGTGGTCATTTACAGTATAAATTTCATGGGCTGGTTCTACTAAGGTTTCGAGTTATGACTGAAAACGTATCGCCCATTTACTGCAGTAAAACTCAGCTTTAGCTGCTGTTACAAAACGGGTATTTAAAATTAGTAAACGACCTCAAAAAAATATGATTCCAGTGCCATTTGCTTCGTTTTTTGGAAAATACATAATTTAGACTTCAGAAAATCAGTTTTTCGAATTATAATGATCTGTTTACAGCCATTTGAAGTTGGCTGAAAATGTAAATCAGCAGGTTGTTTCCAGCTTAAATGTTACTAAAACGCATACATACGATCACCATAACTTTCGAACAACGATTAACAACAGGTCAGAGGCTATTTACAGCAGGTTATATTTCATTTAACTCAGATTCATCATGTATCATTATCTTTCATCTCATGATCTTGATGTAAAGCTTTTAGGTTTACACTTTAAGTTCTTGTTCTTTGGTGTTTTAAATATTCACATCATACTACAAATTTTAGCTATAAAATGAGATGATCAAATGTTAAACAAGTGCTTACTACTAGCTTATAGCTAGGGATGATTCTCTAGTGCAAAGATGAAGAAAAGATGATGAAGAAGACTAGAATAAAGCTCCTTTGAAAGCCCTTCAAGATACAACCTCCATGGATCAACTTTGAAGGTTTGAATGGACTTGAGATTGAAGAAGATGATAATGTTGTGTGGTGGTGGTGGGTTCGGTTATGGGGGAGCCGAAATGAGAGAGAGAGTGAGTGAGGAGAGAGGTGAAAGATGGAGTGAAATGATCTAAGATAGATTGAGTGTACTTATAGAAAACAAAACAATCTAAATAAAATCAAAAGAAATCAAAAGCAATCCAAGAAGCATCAATTTAAGTCTTGGAAAATCTAGACAAAATATATGATGGGGTCCACAAGAGGTGACTGAAATTTGAAAGGGGGGAGGGGGGGTGAAGTGTAATTTTGTTGATAAATAAGATAGAAGTAGGTGTTTAACCGGGTACCGGGTATTTTATCTAGCGTTTATATCCCGGTTTATGGCGTTCTAAATTATTTTTATTATTCTATAAGGATAATCTAGCCTAAATATTACTGAAATAAATTTCAGTTGCCGAGACTGGCTGCGTTGTCTGCGTTTTGAAGTAGAAGCACGGTGTCGCGCAGAAACACTCGGTACGCGCTTAAACTTGAAAAATAACGTTTTTAAGCGTTTTAATTTATTTTTCAACACGGACCAGATTAAAAATAAATTTTTAATCATAACAGAATATTTTCAGGATTCAGAAATTATCCGGGTGGTCACTAACATTCGTTTCGCAGTTTTGTCGTAAATAGCTCTTTAGTTCAAATAAACATGTTTTTGCCATAGCGAATCCTTCGAAACTTATTTCTAAGTTATGTAAAGGATATTTAGGGTACGTTTGGCTTACATCACAGTTCCGGAGTGTACGTTGCGTTAAACTGATTGCGTTTAAGCACCAGTTTGCGTATAACCTTCCAGAAAGTGATTTAAAGCTTGAAATCGGAATCGAATCAAATTGTAAAATCATTAAACACAATTGCACATACAATAACACCAAAACACATATAATAACACAAAAGCACATTGTTTTATTGATAACTGACATTGTTTTATAGTATGCGATGATTACAGAACATAGTTGTCACAGTATTCCCTACTTTAGGAAATTTCGTCCCGAAATTTTATTTAGGGGAATCTTGTGAAAACAAATGCGGATATTTCATCTTCATCTGGTCCTTATGTTCCTAAGTAAACTCGGGGCCACGTTTGGATTCCCAGCGAACTTTGACCAAATGAATCTGTTTATTCTTCAACTGGTTGTATGTACGGTCCACTATCTCTACAGGTTTCTCGACAAAGTGCATCGTTTCATCAATTTGAATCTCGTCGAGAGGAATGTGAAGATCAGCGTCCGCTAAACACTTTCGCAAATTGGACACGTGAAAAGTCGGATGAACAATTCCTAGCTCTGGAGGTAGCTCTAGTCGATAGGCAACCTTTCCAATTCTTTCGACAATCTTAAATGGTCCAACATATCGTGGTGCAAGTTTTCCTTTCTTTCCAAATCTCACCACTCCCTTCCAAGGTGAAACCTTGAGTAGGACACAGTCTCCGACTTGAAATTCTAAGGGCTTACGTTTCAAATCCGCATAACTCTTTTGACGGCATCTAGCTATCACAAGATTATCGCGAATCTTCTTGATTTTGTCTGTTGTTTCCAGAATGAGCTCAGGTCCAGTAAGCTGAGCTTCACCGATCTCATTCCAACAGACAGGTGAACGACATTTTCGACCATAGAGAGCTTCGAATGGTTCCATATTAATACTAGCATGATAACTGTTGTTGTAAGAGAACTCGATCAATGGAAGATGAGAATCCCAATTACCACCAAAGTCTATCACGCATGCTCTAAGCATATAATCCAAAGTTTGAATCGTCCTCTCAGATTGACCATCTGTTTGGGGATGATAAGCAGTGCTTAGATTCAGTTGGGTTCCCAACGCAGATTGCATGGTCTTCCAAAAATGAGATGAAAATCGAGCATCACGATCGGAAATGATATCTAAAGGAACACCATGTCGTGATACAATCTCGTCTACATAGATCTTGGCAAGCTTTTCAGCAGAGAAATCCTCACGGATTGGTAAGAAGTGAGCAAATTTTGTTAAACGATCAACTACAACCCAAATAGCATCGTGACCTTTAGATGTACGCGGTAACTTAGTAATGAGATCCATTGCAATGTTTTCCCACTTCCAAACCGGTATCTCTGGTTGTACAAGCAAACCAGAAGGTCGTTGATGTTCAGCTTTGACTTTGAGACAAGTTAGGCATTTTCATACATACAAGGCAACATCCTTCTTCATACCAGGCCACCAATACTGAGTATGAAGATCCTTGTACATTTTATCTGCACCAGGATGGATAGAATATCGAGACTTGCGAGATTTGTCCATTACTAAGGTGCGAAGATCGTCCTGATTTGGAATCCATAAACGATCCTCAAAATAGAGTAAACCATCGTCTTTCCTTTCGAGTTTAAGCTCAAGTTGAAGTGGTAGCTCATATTTCAATAAGTCTTTGATCACACAAGCTCGTTGAGTTTGAACAATATGAGATTGAATATCAGATAGAGTTCGCACAGAATGAAGCTTGACTCGTTCCTTTCGACTAAGCGCATCGGCTACGACATTCGCCTTACCAGGATGGTAGCGGATCTCGCAATCATAATCATTTAAGAGTTCAACCCAACGTCGTTGCCTCATGTTCAGTTCCTTCTGATTGAGAATATGCTGGAGACTTTTGTGGTCTGTGAAAACCACACACTTCGTTCCATAGAGGTAGTGTCTCCAGATTTTAAGCGCAAAAACTACAGCCCCTAACTCAAGATCATGAGTCGTATAGTTCTTCTCGTGAATTTTCAACTGTCTAGACGCATAAGCTATGACTTTACCATGTTGCATAAGAACGCAACCAAGTCCTAGATTCGATGCGTCACAATAGACAACAAAATCATCGTTTCCCTCAGGTAGAGATAAAACAGGAGCATCACAGAGCTTCCGTTTCAGCGTTTGGAACGCTTCTTCCTGCTTAGGTCCCCACTCAAAAGGCTTATTCTTCTGAGTCAAATCAGTGAGTGGAACCGCAATCTTTGAGAAATTAGAAATGAATCGACGATAATAACCAGCAAGACCAAGAAATGATCGAATTTCTGTAGGTGTCGTCGGTGTATTCCAATCCTTAATAGTAACAATCTTGGATGGATCTACATGAATACCCTGCTTGTTGACAATATGACCCAAGAACTGAACTTCTTTAAGCCAGAATTCACACTTGGAGAATTTAGCAAAAAGTTGTTCCTTCTTCAGGAGTTCTAATGTCAAATGAAGGTGTTGCTCGTGCTCTGATTGAGACTATGAATAAATGAGAATATCGTCGATAAACACAATGATGAACTTATCTAAATAAGGTTTACAAACCCTATTCATTAAGTCCATGAAGATAGCTGGGGCATTTGTCAAACCAAAAGGCATGACAGTGAACTCGTAGTGCCCATATCTTGTACGAAAAGCAGTTTTGGGGATATCTTCTTCGAACACGCGAAGTTGATGATACCCAGAACGCAGATCGATCTTGGAAAAGCATGAAGCACCTTGCAGCTGGTCGAAGAGATCATCAATTCTAGGTAGGGGATATCGATTCTTGATGGTAAGCTTATTAAGCTCACGATAATCGATACACATTCGAAAAGATCCATCTTTCTTTTTCACAAAGAGGACAGGAGCTCCCCAAGGCGAAAAGCTCGGACGGATGAATCCTTTATCAGAAAATTCTTGAAGCTGTTTCGATAACTCTTGCATCTCCGACGATGCAAGACGATAAGGGGCTTTCGCAATCGGGTTGGCATTGGGTACAGGGTCAATATGAAACTCGACTTGACGAGCTGGAGGCAAACCAGGCAGTTCATCGGGAAACACATCTGGATAATCCCGAACAATCGGAATATCCTGAATACTCTTGCTCTTGCCTTTCTCCTCGGTGACATGTGCCAGGAAAGCAACATATCCTTTTCGCAAGTAACTCTGGGCCTTTGTACACGACATAAGCTTCAAACCACCTGATGGCTTCTCGCCACGAACTTCCAGTATCGCCAGACGGAAGAGGAATATGAACAATCTTATCGAAACAAACCACTTCAGCATGATGTTTGGTTAACCAATCAATCCCCACGATAATATCGAAACTCCCAAGTTGCATCGGCGTGAGGTCGATGGGAAATAGATGGTTATCAAGGTTTAACTGATAACCACGAATAACAGAATCAAGAACAAGAGGTTTACCAGTAGCAACTTCGACAAATAAGGGTTTCCTCAGTTTAGTTCTAGGTATCGCAAGCAAAGGCTCAAAAAATAACGAAACAAAACTTCTATCGGCACCAGAATAAAAAAGAATGGATGCAGGTCGATTGTTAACAAGAAACGTACCATTGTCGACTAGGTTGTCAACTCGTGCCTCGTTTGCATTCAGATTGAATACTCGCCCTCGAGCGGGATTCACATTCGCATTGACATTGACATTCACGTTCGGATTTGCATTTGTATTTGCCAACCTTGGACAGTTGTTGCGGAAGTAAGCATACTCTCCACAATTGAAACATGAACCCGGTGGGAATCTAGCAGCATTCCCCTGCACTGGAGCTTGATTCTGAACAATCTGATTCTGACCCGAACGACAGACATTGGCCAGATGCCCAAGCTTACCACACGTTGTGCATTGCCTACAAGCTTGTTGTGCAACATGATGACCGTTGCAGCGAGCACAATGAGGTGCGGTACCAGCGTACACTTTCTTTGCAGGAGGTTGAGCTATTGGGTTCTGAGGGTTCTGAGCATTTTGTGCAGTTACTGCAAAGTTCTGAGCACCCTTTCGCTTTCTAGACTTCTTTGAAGACTCACCCTTCTTACCCTTACCTTTTTCCTTGTATTTAGCAGAATCAGTTGACTTCTTCTTATCACCCTTGCAGGTAAGTTTACCCTTCCTGACTTGCGACTCAGTCAGGGTAGCAGATAACTCGATCGCTTGACGAACAGTAGCCGGATTAACGCCAGTCACAATATCTTGTGTGGAATCGGGTAACCCATCGATATACCTCTCTATCGCTTTCTCCAACGGGGTAACCATAGTTGGACACAAAAGACTGAGCTCCTCAAATCGATCCGTGTACGCACGGTGTTCTCCCCCATCTTGTTTTAGATCGTCAAACTCTCATTCCAAAGCTCGAATTTTCGTGACGGGGACAAAACTCTCTCATCATGAGAGCTCGAAGCTCTTCCCATGTCTGTGCCAATGCCACTTCGGCACCCCTATCGCGCATCACTCCATTCCACCATGTAAGAGCATGCTTCTCAAACACACTTGATGCAAATTCAACCTTACCCCCATTCGGACATTGCACATGTCTGAATGTGTTCTCGATACTTTCAAACCATTGAAGGAGTGTTGTCGCTCCTTGTGACCTAGAAAACTTTAGCGGCTTAGCAGAATTGAAACTCTTGAAATTACATTGTGCGTTGTTATTGTTATTGTTGTTGTTGTTGTATACCTCGTGGACTTGGGTCACAACACCGGGAAGCACAGCAGCCACTTCCTGAGAGACCAGGGCTGCGATTTCTCCAATAGTAAAAGATTGTGCTTCACGTCGAGGAGGCATTGTCTAACAAGGAAACAGGAGAATCGAGTGAGGTTGAAAATTAGGAGAAACAAAAGAGGTATCGACAAAACACAAGGAAGGCGATCATTTGTTTGTTACCTCGAACAAACAAACGACACGTAGTGACTAATCAAAGTAATGAATCAAAATAATGTATCGAGAAGACATGCTCGCCTATAAGTGAACACTCACCCCAAGAGTTCCCAGGTAAGAGTGACTGGTCCGATTATGTGGATTTGTACGAACACTCTAGCCTTAGATAGAAAACTCAGGGTATAGGCATTCACTCTTCCAGTTTGCACGTGTTCACATTATTTAGACCCAAACTTTGATGAGATTTTGAAAACTCAGAAGGCACTAAGCCAAAAATGAGTCAAACTGGAAGGGTTCAAAACCTTACAACAGAGGGTTCAAAACCTAGTAATCAATCATCCTAGAACGGATGATTAATTTTCCAAGCAGATTCGATTTTGTTTTTTTTTTAATCTAAACGCAAATCAACTTGCATTGGGGTCCTAGAAAGTTATAGTCTAGGTCAAAACATTACTAATAACCTAATTCCCTATAACCATTGGCTCTGATACCAACTCTTCTGTCACACCCCGACCACGTAAAACAACAAACTGTGGCGAAAACGTCGGGGAGTGTTGTAACAGAATTATTGTTTCAAACCATGGATACAAAGAGTTTCGTTTTATTGAATATTAAACATTGTCTTAAAGTTAAACAAGCAAGTCAAACATAGTATTTCATCATTATTAAATCACTATGGCCTCGTCCAGTCCTAAGTGAGCATGCATCCTACTCGCATTCAACACTAAGCAACATCACCTGAAACATATGTAAAAACAAAGTCAGCAAAGAAATGCTGGCGAGTACATAGGTTTTGTGAGAGTGTCAGATTCATGGCTCGTTTATATGTTGAAATAACTCGTACAACTTCGTTATTAGAAAACCTTGTTTTGTAAAATGTTTGTATCGTAAAATGAATAACCAAATCAAAACAGATTGGTTATAATTTATAAACCTCGATGCCATGAATCTTAACCCAAACATTTGTTTTCGTAAACCAAATCGTAAATCATTCTCGTAATAAAACTCGTATGGTTTATATAGTTTCGTAAACATCGTTATGTGACATCGTTTAACTCGTTCTCGTTATAGATCATCATCCATTTGTTTAAATCATTCACAATCGCTCAAAAATCGTACAATCGTTTAATATCGTTCTCGTTTTAATTGTGAAAACTACTTTTGGTCGTCTCGCTAATAACATTCAAACCTTTGTGATTCGTTCATCATTCCACTCGTTCTTGTATTAACAAACCACCAAAGGGTAAGTTAACAATCATCAGATTCAGTCGTTATCCACCTAACCCACACATAACCATGGGTCCGGTCTGATAACGGGATTTGTCGGATCCTATGGTACCATAACCTAATACTGGTCGGCTTGATCAATGCTAATGAATGTCATTCGTTATGTAACTACCACCAACAAGTTTGTTCACATTATCGAAATCGTTATTAGTTTTGATAAACCATCTCAATCGTTTTGAAACCATCGTTAGAATATTGAAATCCTTTTGATACATATGAATCACCCCAAAACAATCGAAAATAGTAAAAAGAGGGGATCTATGTACTCACCTTCGGGTGCGTTTTTAAATGTTAACACAATCCCTCAAATTGTTTATCTGCCCTAAATTACATAAGAATGATTTTAATAATAAAAAACCCACACTTTGACATGCAAAATACTACTTATGTCATTTCTGTTTTAATATACATGAAACTGGACTGTTTTCGGACATTTAAATAAAATGGTTAACTTATTCCAAAAATTCCCAAATTTTTACAGAACGTCTCACCGAACCAAATATTATTGTGTAAAAATATCGGGGTCCAATTCATTATCAGTATTTTATAGAAAATCGTTTACCGGACTGCAATCAGATTGTTACTTTCTGATTGCAGTCTACGAAATAATTCATCTAAAATTTATCGTAAGTCTGTTTGATGTAATTCCAGTGGGAGAATTACTACAACATTAGTGGTCATTTACAGTATAAATTTCATGGGCTGGTTCTACTCAGGTTTCGAGTAATGACTGAAAACGTATCGCCCATTTACTGCAGTAAAACTCAGCTTTAGCTGCTGTTACAAAACGGGTCTTTAAAATTAGTAAACGACCTCAAAAAATATGATTCCAGTGCCATTTGCTTCGTTTTTTCGAAAATACATAATTTAGACTTCAGAAAATCAGTTTTTCGAATTATAATGATCTGTTTACAGCCATTTGAAGTTGGCTGAAAATGTAAATCAGCAGGCTGTTTCCAGCTTAAATGTTAATAAAACGCATACATACGATCACCATAACTTTCGAACAACGATTAACAATAGGTCATAGGTTATTTACAGCAGGTTATATTTCATTTAACTCAGATTCATCATGTATCATCATCTTTCATCTCATGATCTTGATGTAAAGCTTTTAGGTTTAAACTTTAAGTTCTTGTTCTTTGGTGTTTTAAATATTCACATCATACTACAAATTTTAGACATAAAATGAGATGATCAAAGGTTAAACAAGAGCTTACTACTAGCTTATAGCTAGGGATGATTCTCTAGTGCAAAGATGAAGAAAAGATGATGAAGAAGACTAGAATAAAGCTCCTTTGAAAGCCCTTCAAGATACAACCTCCATGGATCAACTTTGAAGCTTTGAATGGACTTGAGATTGAAGAAGATGATAATGTTGTGTGGTGGTGGTGGGTTCGGTTATGGGGGAGCCGAAATGAGAGAGAGAGAGTGAGTGAGGAGAGAGGTGAAAGATGGAGTGAAATGATCTTGGATAGATTGAGTGTACTTATAGAAAACAAAACAATCTAAATAAAATCAAAATAAATCAAAAGCAATCCAAGAAACATCAATTTAAGTCTTGGAAAATCTAGACAAAATATATGATGGGGTCCACAAGAGGTGACTGAAATTTGAAAGGGGGGAGGGGGGTGAAGTGTAATTTTGTTGATAAATAAGATAGAAGTAGGTGTTTAATCGGGTACTGGGTATTTTATCTAGCGTTTAAATCCCGGTTTATGGCGTTCTAAATTATTTTTATTATTCTATAAGGATAATCTAGCCAAAATATTACTGAAATAAATTTCAGTTGCCGAGACTGGCTGCGTTGTCTGCGGTTTGTAGTAGAAGCACCGTGTCGCGCAGAAACACTTGGTACGCGCTTAAACTTGAAAAATAACGTTTTTAAGCGTTTTAATTTATTTTTCAACACGGACCTGATTAAAAATAAATTTTTAATCATAACAGAATATTTTCAGGATTCAGAAATTATCCGGGCGGTCACTAACGTTCGTTTCGCAGTTTTGTCGTAAATAGCTCTTTAGTTCAAATAAACATGTTTTTGCCATACCGAATCCTTCGAAAATTATTTCTAATTTATGTAAAGGATATTTAGGGTACGTTTGGCTTACGTCACAGTTTCGGAGTGTACGTTGCGTTAAACTGATTGCGTTTAAGCACCAGTTTGCGTATAACCTTCCAGAAAGTGATTTAAAGCTTGAAATCGGAATTGAATCAAATTGTAAAATCATTAAACACAATTGCACATACAATAACACCAAAACACATATAATAACACCAAAGCACATTGTTTATTGATAACTGACATTGTTTTACAGTATGCGATGATTACAGAACACAGTTGTCACATGCCAAGTCATCATACATAGCAGAAAATGTAATGTAAAACATGTACTAATAGTGTACTAATTAACATAGCAAGTATATGATGTAAAAACAATGGAAAGCACGAAAGTAACAAGTAGGCACATGTGTTTCACCCCAAAACAGTTTGAAAACAGTAAAAGAGGGGTCTATGTACTCACCTTTGGGTGCGTTTTTATACGTTAACACAATCCCTCAAATTGTTTATTCGTCCAAAATCAGATAAGTGTTAGGATCAGAGGCTCTTAGATTGTGTTTGTTTGCATAATGTGAACAAATCAAATAGAAATGAACAGAGTTTTAAGTGCAGCGGAAATGAACAGCAAACTTTGTAAACACAATCTAGGAGAATATAGTTTGATAAACATTTGCTTTCCATAGAGTCGAAAGATTACAATTCAAAGCAAAAGATTACAATGCAAGCTTACAAACTAAACTCCCCCTCAGCCTGATGCCCCATGGTTGGTTGCACAAGATGAAAAGATTGAATTGAGGAGAAGAACTCACTCAAAACGATCAAATGTAACAGTACAGAGTACTGCTCCATTTATAGACAAACCAAACCCCTGAGGCATCTCAGCTGACGTCACCATGAAAGCGACGTCTAACAGCCTAACAACCTGTATCTACTGTTCTTATACAAACACTTCTAATCTTAACTACTGACTATACATAAAACGGATGACATACTAAACTACTGCTCTCTCTTTACATCAGTGCTTTCCTCAAGGTTGATTAGTCCTTGACTGGGCAGTGCTTTGTCATCAGTAGATTGTACCAGCAGTGCTTAGTTCTTCAGCAGTCTTCTGGGTTCATCAGTAGTTTTGAAGAACAGCAGCAGTTGTATCCAGGCAGTGGATATAAGACCATCAGCTGTTACAATCACCTTCAAGGGAGAAGTCTTAGTGTAAACAGCTGCTTATTGTGAATCCATTGTTGTGAACCAGTTTTGGCTTTCATTATCTGTTCCTCTGGTAGGGTTCAATCCCAACAATCTCCCCCTGGAACAGATAATGCCAAAACACTTCATTATTTAGGATCTTTATTCCTCATCAGCAGTTCCCTTGCTTATCTTTTAAATTCTTCTTCAAATTCTTTGGAACTTGTGTCATCCTCATCCCTGCACAATGAAAGTTCAAGGAGATCCTGCAAATCTTCAATACTAAGGCCTAGTGCTTCTTTCCTTGATATGTACTTCATCTCACCATTGGATCTGACCAAAGTCAATACATGGGTCTTTTGTTTAGAGAGCCACTTTAGTACTTTTGAACCCAATGGGTTTCTTGGGAGAGGTTTATTTTCTGATGAGCTTGGAGATTTTGGCCTTGAGAAAAATTTTAAAGCAGTATCCTGAACTTCAGACATTCTTTTGAAAGCTTCTTCTATAACTTCATTTGCTGCAGCTATATCTTCTGCAACTTCTTTGTCAATTTTCTCTTATGTCTTTTGTTGATCAAGCTCACTGTCTGGGATATCTGCTGAAATGTTTGGTGATGCAGGTTTGGTTAATACCCTTTTGAAAAGGTTTTGAAGGCTCACTGAACTATCTTCTTTTAGACCCATTTTCTTGATGGCTTCTGTGAAGTACTCATCTTCCTTTTCTTTTTCTTCTTCATTGGTCAGCAGTTTTCCTTTTTCTTGGTTTTTCACAAGGATAGGGTTATCTGCTGATGTGAGCAGTGTTTTAAGAGCATCCAGCTTTTGTTCCATCTTGTTGTAGTCTGGCTTTTTAGAAGTGTATGGGACTGTTGTCCTTCTTTTCTTCAGCCTTTCATAAGCTTCGTCGGTATACTGCTTTGTCCATTTTGCTATGGCTTCAGCAGTATCCACCTTAGCATCTATTAGTTCCTGCTTTTTCTTTTTGTATTCAGAAGTAAGATCAGCAATTAGCTTTTTGTACTTATTCCAATTTGGAGCTGTCTTCTTCTTACTTGGATCATTTTAAATCCTTTCAATCCTGTTTGCTTCATGCTTCAAGGCAACCAGTAGCCCCTCTTCAAATTGGTTTTCTTCAGCTTGATAGAATTTTTCTTTCATTATATATGCAAGATATTCTTTTCTCATTGCTTTTCGTTGATCTGTCTTTTCTTTGATCAGCTCTTGTGCATAGTCTTCCATCAACTTGACTTTTGTGAGCAAGAATACCATTCTTTCTGCAATGGCTTCATCACCTTCATCTTTGCATTCAAGCTTAGCTCTAATCCTTGCTTGCCTTGCTTTCATTTCGAGATATTCATCCATGTTTTCTGGGACTATGAAGCCAATGAGAGAAGGAAATCTTCTTTTTGAAGGATCTTCCTCGGTGTAAAATTGTCTCATCTAATTTTTCACAGCATATAGTTCCAGTGGATATTTTGCGGCAACATGATCATATTTTTAATCAGTGGCTTGAGTTGTTTCTCTTTTTCTTTTGTGAAGCTTTACGGATGAAGAGGGTTTTGGTTTTGATGTAGAAATGATGAGAGCAGTGGTGGATGGTTGACAAACAGCTGTTGAAACAACTGGTGTTTCAACCTCTGTTGTCATTACAACTACTGATGTGTCAGTAGATGTCTTCTGCTTTTGAGCAGGGGTTGAAGTTTGTGAAGTTGTTTTTGGTGATGTTGATGGAGAATCATCATCAGGAATGAAAACCCTTCTCCTTTTTATTGTAGGAGAGGCTGATGATGTCTTGGGTGGATCAGTGGTTTGAGTGATGGAAAATGTCTGACTAACAGCTGTTGAAACAACTGGTGGTTCAACCGCTGTTGTCATTACAACAGATGTTGTAACATCTGTTGTCTTTTGTTTTATGACAGGAGGTAATGGTGGTAGGGCAGTGGTTTTGGTGGTGTGTGGTGAAGTTGTGTGTGTTGATGAGATGACAACTGTTTGGCTACTGCTAGCGGTTTTTGTAACTACTGCTGTATCAGCTGTTTGGATGGAAGTTGAGATTTTGAACCTTTTGAGGTTTTTGTAACTACTGCTATATCAGCTGTTTGGATGGAAGTTTGAGATTTTGAACCTTTTGAGGATTTAGATGTCTGTTTTTCTTGTTCTGGTTCAACATACAACCCATCTTCAATTCCCCTTTTCTTCAACTGCTTGATATTCTCCCCCTTTTTGGCATTATCTGCAAGGTGTTTATCCATGAAGAGGATAGTAGATGGAACTTTTCCAGTGGTGCTCTGGATGCTGGCCTTTATAGCCTTAATGTCTGCCTGAGTATCTTTGAATCTTAATTCCACCATGTTTGTCAGCATTTGTACATGTATTGCATGCTGCTGATTAGCCATTTGTTTTTGTTTTTCAAGCAAGGGTTGGAAAAGATTCCAGAGCTCATTTGCAGCAAGTGCTTGTGGTGGAGCAGGTGCTTGAGGTGGAACAGCAGTGGTTTGTGCTTTTTGAGTTTTTAATAGCTGTTGCACCATATCCTTTATCTCAGCAACTGATGTTTCAAGTTTTTCAACTCTGTCCGTCAATTCCTGATATTTTGAATCATCACCCACTTTAATGGGATCATCTAAATCCCCACCAGCAGTGGTTGTACCAATGTGTGACTTAGGAACTGAGTCTCAAAAATCACCCATTGATGCCCCTTGTTCTTGGTACTGGGGACTTCTTTCTTCAGCACTTGATAATCCTTTGATGGTACCAGTGGACAAAACAGCCTCACTAGTGGTTATCAGTGGTGCTATGGAAGAAATTGCCTTCAAGGGAGTCTGACTGATGAAACAACTGTCCAAATGTAGATCTGTTGATCCAACATTTGTAGTTGCTGCTCCGCTTGAACTACCACCGAGAGTTACTTGTAACTCAGGGGGTGTAACCTCCTTAGTTGTTGCTGGGATAGCAGGGGTAGTAGCATTAGACCCAGTCACTTGTGGGAGTATACTTTCAGTGACAGGTGATAGAGAGGAACTGGTTTGTGTCTGAGCTATAGCAACTGCATGCAACAAGGGTATTATTGATTGTGGCAGTATGATTGGTGAGGGTATGGGTGTTGAAAGAGACATGTCCTTGGGATCAGGACTAAGGAAGATGGATCCGATTGGGTCCTCAGCTTCGTATTGTGGGGTCCCTGTGCTTACAACCTGATCCATTTGTGAGGATACAGGAGGAGTTTGAGGCAATGGTGGAGATCTTTCTACCAACTGCTGTGAGGAAGTAGCAGCAGTGGTTTGTGGTGACATTTGTTTTGTCACTGGCAGTTGCTCTGGGATCTCATCTTCCAGAGTTGCCTTTGTTTTGGGTTTGGTGGGTTTTCTGGATGTATTCTTTTTGGTCTTTTTGGTAGTGGCAGGTGTGGGTTTCAAGGCAGTGGTAGTGCTACTATGATCACCTGGAGCAGTGGGCTCAGCAGCAGATGTCTGAGTAGTAGTGACAGCTGATAAATTCTGTTCAGACACCTCTGCTTTTGTTTTTATAGGTGCCAACATTCTAGTGAATGTTTCAGGTGTTAAACCTTTTAATTGAAAATAAACACCTTGTTTGAGCAAATTTTCATTTTCTTTTTCAAATTTTTGTTTAAAATAATAGCTTAGAAACCTTGGAAAAAGTAAAAATGATTTGCTATCAACATTCTTTACCAAGTCATTAAAGATCTCCTGGGAATAGTTATAATTTTCATTATTTAAAATAACGTAACCCAGACATTGAATCTTCAATGGTATTTCGTTAAAAGCTGTTGTTTTATTTGAAACACACATCAAAAGTGTGTGAAATAAAAACCTAGGTGCAGAAGGGAAGTAACCTTTTTGTAAGGTATCTACCTTTGATTGTTCTGCATACCCTCTTTTCAAAAAATCAGTTTTCAACTCGGTTTTATCAAAGGAAGTTTTACCTTTCTGATCATCGAGTTTAAAGGCTTTTGAAATTGATTGTGGAGTGATTTGAATCACTTTACCCTGTATTAAGGAGTTGATGGCTACTACTTTGTCGTCTTGTTTTTCAAGCGTAGCATTCTTCCAAAACTCTCTCTGGGTCTGTTGGTAAATGGGAGCATCTGCTATCAACAAAGTTTTGTACTTTGATTCAGATAATGTGTCGATGATGGAATCGAAGGTATGATTGTTTGTGGGTTTTGTGAGTAGACCCAAATAGTTGTGAGGGGATTTGTATGGTATTTCAATGGATTCAGCGGCCGTTTGAGCGACCTCTTTGGAAGATGATGATGATGATGATTTTGACTTTGATTTTGATTTCGTCATTTTGATGAAGAAGAACAGAGAATGATTTGGGATGAAGGGTTGGAAACTGCTTTCAGAAGAGAATTTTAGAATTCAATTCGACAGTGTAAAACCCTGTTTGGGGGTTTAGGACAGGGTTTTATTTACGGAAAAGTGAAATGCTGATGTGGCAGCGGTTACAAAGATCTGATGGCTAAAAACTGACCACGTGTCAACCTCTGATGAAGTGGATGAAGAGTGGAGGACAGTGGTTTTGAGAACCACTGATGTACCAAGCCTCAGTAGTTACAACGGTAATAATGTGATAACAGTGGATGATTTTTACTATCAGTAGATGTCACACCCCGAAATTATCAGAGCATTGGCGTGACTGGACTGGTATCTTCATTGCATAGCGGAAGCAAATAAGCAAAGACTTCTAGAAACTGAACACCTGCTAAGTACTCGAGTCTCCAATGGTTCTCCTATTCCAACCGTTCCATGTCTTAGAAATGCAACCTGAGAAAGAAACATGCGAAAAATCAACATAAAGTTGAGCGAGTTCATAGTTTGTTCGTAAAAGATTTGAGATAAATCTTTTGAGTTGTGAACGGTTTGAAATAAATCTTTGGAATAACCGGTTTTTGAAATAGTATTGAGAAAACGAATTAAAAAATCATTTTCTTGCCAAGTTATATGGAAACGTTGTGTTTGTAACACGTTATGTTCATAAAACCATGTATTTGTAAAGCCTTGTATTTGTAATGTTCGCATAACCGTTAATGCCCACCCTGACTTTGACTCCATACCCGCATAATGCTTTGAATTTGTATAAAACATGGTAGTTAATTTGTATGAACAAGAAGTTCCGTAAGTATAAAATCCCTGGTATATAGCAGATAAGGAAAAAGAGATCACCAATGGTTTGCAAGGCCATTGATATGTGTGAAGTGCAAGTAGGAAGACTCAAACCTAGCGGATTTTGCGTTGGGCACAAAGTCACCCCGAGGTCCGTACTGTTGGACCTGGAGTTGGGCTCGCTACACCCAGATAGATCTACCGCTTACGTCCCTCGGTCCTACAATGAGGATTAATGGCCTCCAGTTCCCGCCTACCCACTCACATGATCTAAGTAGTAACCCTCCTTATGCTAACCATACCATGTATAAAGTACTCGTAATCATAGTAACATGTATTTCACCCCCGCAGTTTAGAAAACTGAAAACAGTTAAGAGAAAAGGGGGACATGAACTCACCTGAATATTCCTGTGCAAAGCTAGCTAATTACGACTTCGTGATGTCGTTTCCAAGACTTGTGCGTTCTACAACATTCCTAACACGGATATCTAATAAGTCCCTAATTAATGTGGTAACAAATCTACGTGTTACCGAGCTCTACCGAATCGTGGACCGAACGATTCGACGGTTTGTTGTTAACTTATAAGAAACGAAGAAGTTATGCTTTGCTAAGTTTCGTTTAGCTTCGTTTTGAGAAGTCGTATGTTGATATATAGGAATATTCGTATGAAAGTAATATGTAATAAACTTGTATTATATATCGCGTCTTGTATGAAAATTATCAAAATATGTGTATATGCCGTTTCGGCGTTCGTAATAAACATAAAATATTATATTTATTTGCGAAAGTAACATCGAGTTGTTTGAAGTTTCAAATAAATATAAAACTATATTTTTTTTTATAAAACGAATTCGTGTTGTTCGATACTTGAAATGAATAGATATATGACTATATTTATTGTATAAAACGAAACCACGTCGTTTGATATTTGAAATAAATATATAAATCATATTCATTTTAGAAAAGAATTCATAGTGTTGGATACTCGAAAGAATTGTCGAGAATAATAGAGAATTGAAATTATTATATCACCTTTTATTTTATAAAAGATTTGCCTAAAATATAATATCCGAATCGTTGTTTTCGTGATGTTGCAAGTTGTTGATAAAGAAACTTTATATTTGTATAAAAGTCGCTTTATAACAATAATTGTCGTTTTACAAAAAGGACACGTTTTGTTTTATAATAAAAACTCGTTTTATTTTACGGGTTTTCTCGAAAAACGGGCAGAGTTTCCTCTGTTTTTGGATGATCCCGACATCTAAGTGTCGTTATATTTACAAGATTCAACAATATAATCAACGTAATGTAATCAAATATATCTCGTCAAGCATTTCAGAATATAACTAAATTGTAACGAAATGGTTCGAGCTCGTTATCACGTAAAAATTATATAAAAATAATATAACGTAATAAATCGTGCCGTTTACCAAATCCTCCTGTCGAAACGCTAACTCAGTTGACCGAGTCAACTCGGGTTGACCGAGTTGAGTTGACCGAGTAAACCGAACCCGAAACTGAGGCTGTCCCGCACCAAACTGACCCGAACATGCTTGAACCACTGTTGAGCCGAACCCGTCTGTTGACTGAGTTGACTCGGTTGACCGAGTCAACCCAGTCCCGAAATCTGACCCGAAACCTGCTGACTTGTTGACTGAACCGCTCCGAGACACCCGAACCTGAACCGAGCCGTGACTGTTTGACCTGGACCTGAACCGCTCTTTGACCCGTGTCTGATGTTGACCGAACAACATTAACCACCCCACCACTCGTGCTGCTACCACAGCCGCCGTGTCTTGCCGGCGACCACCCGAATAAACAATCCGACCGGATAAACGAACCGAATCGGACCCGAAGCCGGTGAACTCGCCGGATATACGAACAGACCACCGGATAACTGGACCGACCGGCGGTCCGAGACTCCGACCGCCGGTTCCCTATCTCTATCGGTCTCTCTCTCCCTGAAGCACCGCCGCCGCACTACCACCGGTTAATGGTGGTGGTCGCTGAATCTATTAGCAGGGGGGTGTCGAGTGGGTGTTTGGGTGTAGTCGGAGGTGAGAGACGAAGAGAGGGGTGCGGGTGTCGGCCAGAAAGAGGGGAACCGAGAGAGGAGGTATGGGTGTAAGTATGTGTGTGTGGTTGGCCGGAAATACAGCCGGAATTCCGGCTCCGATCATCAGATGAGGAGGAGAGGGGAAGGTTTGAGGTGTCTGCATTTTCTTGTGTGTGAGTGTTTTAGTTTAGTATGCAGACAAAGGGAAGTTCAAGAGGGTATTAATAGAGTGGGAAGTTTTATTACCTTTCATGCATTCAAATTATATTCAGGTAACATGTTTTACCTCTAGAGATGATATCTTTTGTAAAGATTTCTAAATCTTGTAGGATCTAGTATAGATTTGTCAAGATTTTGTTTAAGATCTTAAGGAAAGATCTAGTATTGTATGTGTAGGTTTAGGCTTGTGGGTGTTGGGCTTGGGCCCAGGGCCCACAAGCCCATATCGTGTGTAAGTGGTCCGTAATTCCTACGGGACCCGCTATCGCAACCCAAACTCCATAAGCATAAATGTATTCGTGTAACATCCATATTTGTCGGTGTCATCAGTATTTCGTACGGTTTCAGTCCGTTGTCATTTGATGTTTCGCAGTTTCCACGCGAATCTTCATACGTGTACCGTATAGCTGAACAAACGTTCCTGAGCACTCCAAGGGCCTGGTTAAGTTAATTAGCGTCGTAAACACTATTTATTATCGCGTTAATCACCTGTTAATCACCTATTTAAGGGCCGTAAATCACCGGTTGTCACATTCTCCCCCTGTTACAGAAATTTCGTCCTCGAAATTTAGACTATGTTATCTCCTCAGAATTGTGTTGTTCGCAGGTAAGTCCGAATAATAACAAAGTGAATGACCGCGTAATCGAAACAAGACTTATTCGAATCATGTGAATTTAATGACATTCCTCAACCATAGGAATCCAACGGTTTAAAAGAAATGTGTCTCAGTAATTGATGTCAACAGAAGCGAGACATATAGGTACAGTCACTAATGTGACTAAGTTAACAAGGATTCAACAATGAACAGGAACTTCGACCAATCGAATTCCATATGAACGTTTACAACGTGTAAATGAGTTCTAGAAGCAATAACATCCACTGGATGAACTTAGAATCAACAATCTCAAATGTAATAGTTTGCATGAAACGTTCGATCGTGATCAGCGCAAGCTGCAAGTCATACCGACGCCACAAGGTGTCGCAATGAATGAAACAATTTAATAATAGAGGTGATCGAACAAGTATCACCTGTGTTTTGCATAAAACGCTCAATCATAATTAGCCCAAGCTACAAGTTTGTACTGACACCACAAGGGTCGTAGTGATTTAAATAATTCAATAATAGCGGTGATCAAACAAATCCACCGTGTTTGAAGTCAAGTGAAAGCGTAATAAGGTGAATCCGAAAGTTTGTTTCAAATGACATCATAGAATTTTCAATTGAAATTTGAACATCAAAGAAATAATGTTTCCGATCGAAGGTGAAGAAGCAATGAATGTCACAAAGCATTCGATTGATGTTGAAAGAACCGTTATGAGGTACACCGGAATATGAAATGAATTTGTGTACCATTGTCTTAACACACAATTGTATTAAGACTGTTGTAATGTGATAAATCAAAGCGGATTTAAAACAAATTAATAAGGAAATAATTAAATCCGTGCATGAGACGCGTAAACGAGTTTAGCGCAAGCTTCAAGTTTATGAATACACCACCACAAGGTGTCGAAATCAACAAATGACTTATTGGAGTCGTAGACCAAACAAGACTACTACGACTCGGAACAAATGAAACTCTTGTTAAAACGAATTTGAATATGATGTCTTCAATACATCATATGGTATCTAGAATTGAGTATGTGTAATGCAGAAGTTCAAACAATCGAACTTGGTTTTAGCGCAATCCGACAATAAATATATGTATTGACAAGAAAACTTTACGCATGGTTACAACGAAAAAAAAACCATGTATGTAACTTGTAAAGAAATGATCGTGATACAATGACCATTAAGAGGAGTAGAGATACGAAAATCTACTCAGTAAGTGTGAAATTCGAAATTTCAATAAAAGAAAAATTTGAGGACTTTACCTGGGGTTTCGTGTGACGACCAATTGTTAGGTGACATTACCATGGAATGTCGAACATAGCGTATTCGTCATTAGTTAGGTAGGGGGGGGGGGAATGCGAAGACAATCGTCTTCTCCCTGGCGTGATTCGTGTCATTGCAGGATCGTGTGACAAGTTGTCGTTTCCTAATCGTTAGTTCTCCTGCTGACAGGGATCTAGCATCGTCGTTAGATTTGTGTCATCGTTCCTTCTCAAAGGCCTCGCCTCGATAGTCGTATGTGTCGTACTTCAACCTCCGTTGATGTATAGCTTAAGTTTCACGTATACCTGTGCGCTAGCGTTACGTTCTGCATAGAATGTGATGTACTTCGACATCCGTTGACGTAAAGTTTGAGTTTCATGTATTCTCGTGCGCTAGTGTTTCGTTATACGTAGGCTGCCTGCTCGGGAAGTCAAAATATCATAGACAATATGGATAATAATATGTGCCCGAGTTAATATTCGCGGTTCCTACGTGATGGCCTTTAATAAACACACACATGCACAAATAATCAATCAAGTAATTCCCCTAGTCCCACTAGTCTATCATCCCAGCCTCTCAGACTGAACTTCCTAGTCCCATTAGACTATCCTCCCAGCCTCTCAGACTGAATCTCCTAGTCCCACTAGACTATCCTCCCAGCCTCTCAGACTGAATCTCCTAGTCCCACTAGACTATCCTCCCAGCCTCTCAGACTGAATCTCCTAGTCCCACTAGACTATCCTCCCAGCCTCTCAGACTGAATCTCCTAGTCCCACTAGACTATCCTCCCAGCCTCTCAGACTGTATCTCCTAGTCCCACTAGACTATCCTCCCAGCCTCTCAGACTGAATCTCCTAGTCCCACTAGACTATCCTCCCAGCCTCTCAGACTGAATCTCCTAGTCTCTCAGACCAGATCCAGCCACCCGACTGAATTCCCTTTTCCGAAGGTCTTAAATGCATGTTTCCTAAACTCTCAGAGTGTTGTGTACTGTATGTAATCGTTTCGTGTACCGTGTATAAAACATCACAATAGCGTATGTTTGAAAACAAAATTTTGACTGTTTGTTTTTCGGCAACGTTTGGAGACCATATTCGAGTACTAGGCGTTCTGTATGTATTCAACGTCATAATAGTCTAAGTCCCAGAGAAAAGTGAGGTTAGAGCCTAGGTATCTTTACAGAAAACCCTATTCGCTGTAACCTATAGCTCTGATACCAATCTGTCACACCCCGAAATTATCAGAGCATGGCGTGACTGGACTGGTATCGTCATTGCACAGCGGAAGCAAATAAGCTAAGTCTTTCTAGAAAATGAACGCCCGCTAAGTACTCGACTCTTCAAGGTTCTCCTATTGCAACCGTGCCATGTCTTAGAAATGCAACCTGAGAAAGAAACATGCGAAAAATCAACATAAAGTTGAGCGAGTTCATAGTTTGTTCGTAAAAGATTTGAGATAAATCTTTTGAGTTGTGAAAGGTTTGAAATAAATCTTTGGAATAATCGGTTTTTGAAATAGTATTGAGAAAACGAATTTAAAAATCATTTTCTTGCCAAGTTATATGGAAACGTTGTGTTTGTAACACGTTATGTTCATAAAACCATGTATTTGTAAAGCCTTGTATTTGTAATGTTCGCATAACCGTCAATGCCCAGCCTGACTTTGACTCCATACCCGCATAATGCTTTGAATTTGTATAAAACATGGTAGTTAATTTGTATGAACAAGAAGTTCCGTAAGTATAAAATCCCTGGTATGTAGCAGAAAAGGAAAAAGAGATCACCAATGGTTTGCAAGGCCATTGATATGTGTGAAGTGCAAGTAGGAAGACTCAAACCTAGCGGATTTTGCGTTGGGCACAAAGTCACCCCGAGGTCCGTACTGTTGGACCTGGAGTTGGGCTCACTACACCCAGATAGATCTACCGCTTATGTCCCTCGGTCCTACAATGAGGATTAATGGCCTCCAGTTCCCGCCTACCCACTCACATGATCTAAGTAGTAACCCTCCTTACGCTAACCATACCATGTATAAAGTACTCGTAATCATAGTAACATGTATTTCACCCCCGCAGTTTAGAAAACTGAAAACAGTTAAGAGAAAAGGGGGACATGAACTCACCTGAATATTCCTGTGCAAAGCTAGCTAATTACGACTTCGTGATGTCGTTTCCAAGACTTGTGCGTTCTACAACATTCCTAACACGGATATCTAATAAGTCCCTAATTAATGTGGTAACAAATCTACGTGTTACCGAGCTCTACCGAATCGTGGACCGTACGATTCGACGGTTTGTTGTTAACTTATAAGAAACGAAGAAGTTATGCTTTGCTAAGTTTCGTTTAGCTTCGTTTTGAGAAGTCGTATGTTGATATATAGGAATATTCGTATGAAAGTAATATGTAATAAACTTGTATTATATATCGCGTCTTGTATGAAAATTATCAAAATATGTGTATATGCCGTTTCGGCGTTCGTAATAAACATAAAATATTATATTTATTTGCGAAAGTAACATCGAGTTGTTTGAAGTTTCAAATAAATATAAAACTATATTTTTTTTTATAAAACGAATTCGTGTTGTTCGATACTTGAAATGAATAGATATATGACTATATTTATTGTATAAAACGAAACCACGTCGTTTGATATTTGAAATAAATATATAAATCATATTCATTTTAGAAAAGAATTCATAGTGTTTGATACTCGAAAGAATTGTCAAGAATAATAGAGAATTGAAAATATTATATCACCTTTTATTTTATAAAAGATTTGCCAAAAATATAATATCCGAATCGTTGTTTTCGTGATGTTGCAAGTTGTTGATAAAGAAACTTTATATTTGTATAAAAGTCGCTTTATAACAATAATTGTCGTTTTACAAAAAGGACACGTTTTGTTTTATAATAAAAACTCGTTTTATTTTACGGGTTTTCTCGAAAAACGGGCAGAGTTTCCTCTGTTTTTAGATGATCCCGACAGCTAAGTGTCGTTATATTTTCAAGATTCAACAATATAATCAACGTAATGTAGTCAAATATATCTCGTCAAGCATTTCAGAATATAACTAAATTGTAACGAAATGGTTCGAGCTCGTTATCACGTAAAAATTATATAAAAATAATATAACGTAATAAATCGTGCCGTTTACCAAATCCTCCAGTCGAAACGCTAACTCAGTTGACCGAGTCAACTCAGGTTGACCGAGTTGAGTTGACCGAGTAAACCGAACCCGAAACTGAGGCTGTCCCGCACCAAACTGACCCGAACATGCTTGAACCACTGTTGAGCCGAACCCGTCTGTTGACTGAGTTGACTCGGTTGACCGAGTCAACCCAGCCCTGAAATCTGACCCGAAACCTGCTGACTTGTTGACTGAACCGCTCCGAGACACCCGAACCTGAACCGAGCCGTGACTGTTTAACCTGGACCTGAACCGCTCTTTGACCCGTGTCTGATGTTGACCGAACAACATTAACCACCCCACCACTCGTGCTTCTACCACAGCCGCCGTGTCTTGCTGACGACCACCCGAATAAACAATCCGACCGGATAAACGAACCGAATCGGACCCGAAGCCGGTGAACTCGCCGGATATACGAACAGACCACCGGATAACTGGACCGACCGGCGGTCCGAGACTCCGACCGCCGGTTCCCTATCTCTCTCGGTCTCTCTCTCCCTGAAGCACCGCCGCCGCACTACCACCGGTTAATGGTGGTGGTCGCTGAATCTATTAGCAGGGGGGTGTCGAGTGGGTGTTTGGGTGTAGTCGGAGGTGAGAGACGAAGAGAGGGGTGCGGGTGTCGGCCAGAAAGAGGGGAACCGAGAGAGGAGGTATGGGTGTAAGTATGTGTGTGTGGTTGGCCGGAAATACAGCTGGAATTCCGGCTCCGATCATTAGATGCGGAGGAGAGGGGAAGGTTTGAGGTGTCTGCATTTTCTTGTGTGTGAGTGTTTTAGTTTAGTATGCAGACAAAGGGAAGTTCAAGAGGGTATTAATAGAGTGGGAAGTTTTATTACCTTTCATGCATTCAAATTATATTCAGGTAACATGTTTTACCTCTAGAGATGATATCTTTTGTAAAGATTTCTAAATCTTGTAGGATCTAGTATAGATTAGTCAAGATTTTGTTTAAGATCTTAAGGAAAGATCTAGTATTGTATGTGTAGGTTTAGGCTTGTGGGTGTTGGGCTTGGGCCCAGGGCCCACAAGCCCATATCGTGTGTAAGTGGTCCGTAATTCCTACGGGACCCGCTATCGCAACCCAAACTCCATAAGCATAAATGTATTCGTGTAACATCCATATTTGTCGGTGTCATCAGTATTTCGTACGGTTTCAGTCCGTTGTCATTTGATGTTTCGCAGTTTCCACGCGAATCTTCATACGCGTACCGTATAGCTGAACAAACGTTCCTGACCACTCCAAGGGCCTGGTTAAGTTAATTAGCGTCGTAAACACTATTTATTATCGCGTTAATCACCTGTTAATCACGTAATTAAGGGCCGTAAATCACCGGTTGTCGCAGTAGATAGCATATCAGTGGATAAGACATTGATTTTGAACATCAGTGCTTGCCAAGAAATTGGAGGATCAGTGGCTGACTTTCAGCAGTGGACGGTATTTAGGAAATAGATGTTTGAGCAAAATAGTGGTTAGAGGTAAGATAATGGTAATGATTTGAAAGACAATTATGTCAGCAACTGTTTTGAGAATTTTCATTCAAGGTTTTGCCACATGTCATTTACACATTTTGAAGTTTTTACAACTCCTTGAGAGTGGTTTAGTACCCCAGATGATGTAAACTTTTTACTAAGGCTACTCATTCTTGCTATAATATTTAGACTAAAACAAGAGTACCCCAGTTTTTCAATGTCTTTTGGTAATCAATCTTTGATCAGTTAGATATGACCTTGACACTTGTACCAAATTCCTTTTAATCTGTTTTGAGGATAATACAACCAACAGAAATAAAGGTTATACATCCTGACAGGAGATTGAAACCTTTACTATCAAAAACCAGTAAGGGTTCAAAATACATTATTTAAAAAAATGAAGAATGATATATCCTGCCTTATTCGAGAAAATCCTTTTAGAAAAATAAATAAAGGATTTTCTGAAAACAATATCAAAAAGAATCTGGTATAATTTTCACTGAAACTTCTAATCATATCAATTTCAAGCTTATGAAAATGGTCAGTGATTTGACAACAGTGGTATGAAATTTTAAATACATTTTGACCACTGTTTGGTACCATTCTCTTGTTGATTGATTGACAACAGACAAATGAGGACACAAGATCATATGAGTTTCCGAAAACCCGGTGTAGATTTTGTTACTATGTGATAATTCTGAAAATTTGTCTAGTCCTTTTGAAAGTTTATTCTCTGCGAATACTATTGTTACCTGAACCTTTTCCTGAACCAATGAATGCACACAGTTGCTTAATGACCATTGTTACCCCAACTTTTGACTCTTAAGTGTTTTGTATTTATACTCTTTTCTTTTGACTTCAAAAGTTTTGAGATAAACACACTTTTTGAGTTTTTATGATTATCTTCTTCCCTTTTTACCCTTCCCATTCATAAGTACTGAAATACTCACTGGGAGGTATTTATTGAAGGAATACTTATTCCAAAATCATTTTGTAGTAATGTTTTGAGAGATTTGGTCATTTATGCACATGCTCATGCCAAATTTCACATCACCTATGATCTGGACATTTTTTATCCCTGATTTTCTTAATGTATCTTTAACTAGGTTGGTTTGTTCCTTTTGAGGATCTCAACCTGTTTTTCAACACATAAGATCAAGTGACTAAAGTTTTAATTTCCCTCTTTTTCGTTAGCAAAAACATCAATGTTTTTATGAACATAGGTTTTTGTTAATCCGAGGTTCATACTTTAGCATATAATATAATGAAAACATCACAAATTTCATATCAACAGTTGAAATCAATTTTGACGAGAAGAAATATTATCATAGTTTAACAGACATGTTTTAGATCTGAAAACTATGAGTGATTTGTGCATGACCTCACATGTTGTGTGAAATTTGTGTGTCTTATGACATCTTGGTTGTTTTACAGAGTATTTGAATAATATCTTTAAACCTGATCACACGTTACTCTGTTTTTCAACTAAATACAACCAACCTTAGTATCAACGAATTTTGAGCTGAACTGTTATGTCAAATTGATTGTTAGATCGAATTTGACTGTCCAGGCTCTGATACCAATTGTTAGGATCGGAGGCTCTCAGATTGTGTTTGTTTGCATAATGTGAACAAATCAAATAGAAATGAACAGAGTTTTAAGTGCAGTGGAAATGAATAGCAAACTTTGTAAACACAATCTAGGAGAATATAGTTTAATAAACATTTGCTTTCCATAGAGTCGAAAGATTACAATTCAAAGCAAAAGATTACAATGCAAGCTTACAAACTAAACTCCCCCTCAGCCTGATGCCCCATGGTTGGTTGCACAAGATGAAAGGATTGAATTGAGGAGAAGAACTCACTCAAAACGATCAAATGTAACAGTACAGAGTACTGCTCCATTTATAGACAAACCAAACCGCTGAGGCATCTCAGCTGACGTCACCATGAAAGTGACGTCTAACAGCCTAACAACCTGTATCTACTGTTCTTATACAAACACTTCTAATCTTAACTACTGACTATACATAAAACAGATGACATACTAAACTTCTGCTCTCTCTTTACATCAGTGCTTTCCTCAAGGTTGATCAGTCCTTGATTGGGCAGTGCTTTGTCATCAATAGATTGTACCAGCAGTGCTTAGTTCTTCAGCAGTCTTCTGGGTTCATCAGTAGTTTTGAAGAACAGCAGTAGTTGTATCCAGGCAGTGGATATAAGACCATCAGCTTTTATAATCACCTTCAAGGGAGAAGTCTTAGTGTAAACAACTGCTTATTGTGAATCCATTGTTGTGAACCAGTTTTGGCTTTCATTATCTGTTCCTCTGGTAGGGTTCAATCCCAACAATAATAATGATTTAATAATCAAAACTCACAAAAATACATGAGTTTCTCCGATACTTGGAATTTTCACATAACTTTGAGATTTCTCGAAAAGTTATTATTTTTGATTATTTTGGTGTGTATTGGTATATATGTACTCGAGCATAACACACCTAATCTTGTCAACACTAACACATGATCATACACATATTGTAAAACACATAAAATAACCCATGAACAACCCATTCTAGTGTATGTCGAAAAACACTTATTTTTGCGATTCGGAAACATTTTTGGGCGTCGGAAGTCACGTATGACTAACCAATCACCAAGTAAACTTCATATAAGTTAAAATACTTATTTTTATATCAAATATATCAGTTTGGTTACTGATTTAAAATAGTTTTGTAAAAAATACTCCGAAAAGGCGATTTGACCGTTTTACCGCATAGTTTTGCATCAAACGTTACCCGAACCATCCCAAATCGAAACGACTTGAAATTTTGACACAACGCATGTTATTTACTGAATAAAATAATGGTTATACTCATGATAGTGCAGGTCTTAAATAAAGCACATAAATCATGCAAATTTCACATAATTTACCACTTTTTAAGCTATATGTACAACATACAAAGCTATCAAACCTATGTCAAAGTTTTATGTCCTTATAATATACCAAATAATGTTATTTTTAGTGTTTGTAACCTGATCTAAAACATTTTTGTCATACAACCCTTTTTTACCATTTCTTGAGCTTTACATCAACATGTATCTTCATGTACAAGTGCCTAAAGCACACTAACATTTCATCATCTTTTTATATGGGTTTAGATGCATAAAATATGTGATATATTCAGGTTTATTTGCTGATGTACTTAAACATTTAACATATCATACATAGATCACCAAATACTTGCATTTTTTACCACCATTCAAGAACATGTAACAACATAAACAAGTACTTTATCAAAATGAAGCTCAAACTCAAACACATATGTATATGTGTTCGGTTATACACATATATATACACCACCATTTTTATTACTTGATCAAGACCCATTTCATGTTAGAATTCAAGTTTAGTGAAAATTCCAAGATTCAAGAGAAACTTCAATCATCAAGAACAACCAAGAATCAAAAGTATGATTTAAACATAAGTGTTATACCTTCAAGATTCAAGTAGGTTGTGGGATGAGATTTTGATGATAGGAAGCTTGTAATCACTTGACAACACCTTGGGAACACATTTAGATCTTCACACCAACTTGAAATATGCTTGGAAAGGGACTTGATTCACAAGAACAAAGTATGAAAAGGATGAAGATGGAGGAGAGAGAGAGAGGGTGGACGGTTTTGGGGTAAGAGAGAAGGTGATGGAGTGTGATCTTGGATTGTGATCTTATGAAAGATCTAAGAATATATAGAAGATATTTGGAGATCTCATGAGATTGCATGCAAGACAAGTGTTCAAGATGGAAGAGAAGTGGCAAGAGGAGCATATGAGGCCGCCACCTCCCCCTTCCACTCGCATTCATGCAAATTTTTTTCTATAGTAATATGTTATATGTAGGCCAAAGCGGGTGTTTTACTGGATACCGGGTATTTTCTCTAGCGTTTAAAGTCCCGGTTTATGGCGTTCAAAATTATTTTTATTATTCTATTAAAATAAACTCGCCAAAATATTACTGAAATAAATTTCAGTTGCCAAGACTGGCTGCGTTGTCTTCATTTTGCAGTAGAAGCACTGTGTCGCGCAGAAACACACGGTACGCGCTTAAACTTGAAAAATAAAGTTTTTAAGCGTTTTAATTTATTTTTCAACACGAACCTGATTAAAAATAAAATTTTAATCATAGCAGAATATTTTTGGGATTTAAATATTATCCGGGTGGTCACCATCTTTAGTTTCGCAGTTTTGTCGGAAATAGTTCTTTAGTTCAAATAAACATGTTTTTGCCATACCGAATCCTTCGAAATTTATTTCTAAGTTATGTAAAGGATATTTAGGGTATGTTTGGCTTACGCCACAGTTCCGGAGTGTACGTCACGTTAAACTGATTGCGTTTATGCACCAGTTTGCGTATGACCTTCCAGAAAGTGATTTAAAGCCCGAAATCGAACAAGAATTGCTATGTACAAAATGATACACATATTTATACAAATCCCAAGTATGAAATACAATATTTCATTGGTTTGATATTTGTTTGATGGCCGTTGAGGCACAGGTGTCACAGTCTCCCATATTTTAGGAAATTTTGTCCCGAAATTTTATTTAGAGGAAACTTGTGAGAGCTTGAAACATGAAGTTGAAAAGATCGAACAACACTGGTTTAAGTTCTTGAACTTCTAGTAACTTTAAATAACATCATGCTTACAATGTAGGAGGGACACTTATATATAAGTCTATTAAGCGTTATTGGTGCGTCCACCGTACCTCCATTATATCGTTCACATTTTGTTATTGTTGTCACTATCGGTTCTTACACATAATAATTGTTACTGGGTTTCTATGCATTGAATTTCATAATTATGTACGCGTCCATAATTATGTAATTTCCTTGCATAGTCCGCACAGTGCATCATAAAATGTGTAGGGGAAGAAAACAATGAATGAGCCTGTGATGATTGTGACTAGACCACCATAGGGCCCTTTTAATTAAATCAATAAATGATTTAAATAGACTACCAAGGAATCTGTTCAGCTTATATCATCACATGTCATTCTTAACCAGATTCTGAATCAATCTTTTGACTAGACCACTAAAAGGGTCTCTTATGAATCATGGAATGGTACTATATAATCCAAGGGTTTTAACTATCATGTAGAAGCCCAATAAGGATTTTAAGGTAGTACCTTTTTGAATATCCTACTACGAATCCCTCATGTGAAGATATGAAAGATTCTACAAGGATTTGGATAATGAATATCCAGAGTATACAAAAAACACAAAATGCATAAAAGAAAACACAAAATGCATAAACACATAATCACATAATTGTTTAACTTGATTTGTTATCATTTTGTTAATTTGTTCTAACAGAGCACATGTATTCAAAGTACACCAGGTATCCAATCAGTGGATTTTGATTGGTGCTTTAAATATTTCCAAGAATCTAACTATAAAGATAGAAAGATTTTAAAGAGAAAATTCGATTTCGATTATAAGGAACCGAAATGTTCGAATTAAGGCATACAAGGAATCCAATTAAGGACTCTGATTTAAATGATAATCATCCACAAGGGTCTAATTGTGAAGATAAAAAGATCCCATATGAATTTTAGAAGTTGAAGATGTTTTGAAACCTTGCACTGGATGTGCTTAAGTAAAAACACGAAGTAAAAAAAAAAGCTTATGAAGTTGAGATGCTAGATATGTCAAGGCGACATATGAAGTTGAATTTGAAGGTTAAGTTAATGTATGAGAAAAATGATTTTGAAAACTAGGCATGGGGTTACTTTTAAAAACGTGTTTAATGTTTTTGAAATCTTACATAATACTTTTGAAATCATACGTAGGTGTATTAGGTAAAAATGTTTTAAAATCATGCTAGGTAAAATTTTTGAAAATATGAATAATGCTCTTTGAAATCATGCACTTGATAAGAAAATATATTGTGTTAATATTGTTTTCAGGCTATATGAAACATTTTGAAATCATGAAGGTTGTTTTCGAAATACTTATACTATGTATATTGTTACGAAACCATAATGAAGTGATATGGGTACGAGATTGAATATACCCTCAGTCATCTAACCAAGGATTCAAAGGTTCAGACGTGCAGAAAGCACGATTACTCATAATTTCGCTATATTTCTTGTACTTCGTCTCCTAGAAATCTTGAGTGATCACTTGAAAGGGGGAATCATAAGAGTAGTTTGTAAAGAACATAGTTCCTTGATGTAGGTATCCTAGGTAATGCCATACACATATGTAACTACACTTGTACATCAGAATTGTGAACAACAATTTATTTATGAACAAAACAGATTGTTTCACATTTCAAGAAAACAAAAGAAATAAAAGCATAAGACAGCAACATCTTCAAATCAGCCAACTGCTCATCCGAGGGTCAGATTTGCATTAGCAAGCTTTGGGCATTTGTTCACGAAATGACCCATCTTGCCACAGTTGTAGCACGATCCAGGTGGAAAGCGAGCTTGGAAAGGGTTGGCTTGTGGTTGATTTTAACCACCTTGGTTTGGGTTAATTCGACAAACACTTGCCAGGTGACCAACTCGCCCACATGATACACATAGACGACACTGTAAGTGAGCTTGGTGATGCCCCTTACATTTGTCGCATAACGGTGCCGTTCCCTTGTATTGCTTTTTAGCAGGCGGTGTTGCCACTTGGCTAGGTCCTGCTTGATTTGTGCAATGACTGGAGAAGTCTTTGAAGCTTTACGTTTCTTCGGTTTTGGTGAATTCTTGGCTTCTGTTTCCTGTGATGGTTCCTGTGTGGCTTCATTCTGGAGTTGATACATAGCAGTAGCTAATTCGACGGTCTTCAAGATCACTTCGCCTATTCGCTGGGCAAATTTGGCAGTCTGCTCGGACATTTGACCGTTGCTGAGAGGAAGAGACATTCTAGAAGAGAATGAAAGACATAGGAAGAAACAAGTGAAATGTTTATCGGATAAACAAAACAGAATGGCAATGCATAAGAATTGCGATCATTTGTTTGTTACCTAAGGCAAACAAATGAGACGATGATGAATCAAAGTAGACGGGTCAAATTAATGTATCATTGAAGACATGCTCGCCTATAAGTGAATTATCACCCCAAGAGTTCCCAGGTAAGAGTGACTGGTCCGATACTGCGGATTTGTACGAACACTCTGGCCTTAGACAGAAAACTCAGGGTACAGGCATTCACCCTTCCAGTTTGCACGTGTTCACATTATAAGACCCAAACTTTGACGAGATTTTGAATACTAAGAGGGTTCAAAACCTGGTAATCAATCATTCTAGAACAGATGATTAGTTTTCAAGGCGGTTTTGAAATTTATGTTCTTGTTGTGGTCATCGCCTAAGGATAGGTGACGGTATTGTTTTATGACTAAAAGCAAGTAAACTCGCGTTAGGGTCCTAGGAAGGTTATAGACTAGGTCAAAGCATTACTAATAACCTAATTCCCTATAACCATGAGCTCTGATACCAACTCTTCTGTCACACCCCGACCACGTAAAAACAACAAAACGTGGCGGAATCGTCGGGGAGTGTTGTAACAGAATCATTGTTTCATAACACATGGACAATTGAAATTTCGTTTTATTGATTAAGAGAGTTACAATGTTTAACAAACAAGAAATATAACATAATTAACTAGTGTTGCATCTTTTATTGTTGCTAAGCTCCAAGTCCGCCTAAGTGTATCTTGATAAATCCTACGCATCACATCCTGAAACACATGTGAAAATAGGTACATCAGCATAAAAATGCCTGTGAGATACATAGGTTTTATTGATTTGGGATTCATGACATATAAGTTTGAACAAAAATGTTTAGCAAAAGTAGTCATGAACCTTATAAAATGTTTTGATTTGTAAATCAGATGAAAAGTGATGATAAAGTAGATGATATGTAAAAGAGTAATGTAAGGTTAAATGAATAACCAAGTAAAATGAGTTTGTACAAATTAAGTTGTTTTGTAAAACAATGTCTTGTGAAAAATATGTCATTTGTGTAAAATATACGAGTCCAAATTGAAATGATTTAAATAACACTACGACATGTAATATAATACAAGCACTTATATATAGGAAGTACCAGCGGAGTATCCACCGTGCTTGTATCATATTACACACGTCTCGTTACTTAAATCACTTACCAAGCAAACCATCAATGTAAAATTGTTTATGTATAGTCAAATGTCAAATGTTTATGTAAAAACCATCAATGTAAATCATGTAATGTATAATCAAAAGTTATGTATGGTAAGTAAAATGAGACTACTTAAACCACAAGTAAAAATGTACAAAACAAAGTATTTGAATAAATAAAAAATTTTGCTTTGTAGAATAATGCATGCTTCACTGATACAACCATTTATGCGGTAATGTTAAATGCCTACATCCAAGCCTTGAGACAGACGGATAACCTTAGAGTGAAGGTTATCAAAGAAATGTTTTCGGATTCAGTCATTCCTTCCACCCAAACAAGCCTAGGGTTTTAGGAACGGGATTTGTCAAGTCCTGTGGTACCACTACCTACTACCGAGTGGCATGATCGGTGTTAATGAATGTAATTTAGTCCCGTTAAACAAAACAAATGATATACCAAATGTAAACATGTTTTATGAAAATAATGTACCTAGTATGCTTAAGTGAACATACAAGATAGAGACGTAAATAATGTGTCCATATGTTACGAGAACATATGCAACAGAGATGCAATGTAAAACAATATGCTAGCATGTCAAGTCATCATACATAGCAGAAAATGTAATGTAAAACATGTACTAATAGTGTACTAATAAACATAGCAAGTATATGATGTAAAAACAATGGAAAGCACGAAAGTAACAAGTAGGCACATGTGTTTCACCCCAAAACAGTTTGAAAACAGTAAAAGAGGGGTCTATGTACTCACCTTTGGGTGTGTTTTTATACGTTAACACAATCCCTCAAATTGTTTATTCGTTCTAAATTAGATAAGAATGATTTAATAATCAAAACTCACAAAAATACATGAGTTTCTCCGATACTTGGAATTTTCACATTACTTTGAGAATTCTCGAAAAGTTATTATTTTTGATTATTTTGGTGTATTGGTATATATGTACTCGAGCGTAACACACCTAATCTTGTCAACACTAACACATGATCATACACATATTGTAAAACACATAAAATAACCCATGAACAACCCATTCTAGTGTATGTCGAAAAACACTTATTTTTGCGATTCGTTAACATTTTTGGGCGTCGGAAGTCACGTATGACTAACCAATCACCAAGTAAATTTAATATAAGTTAAAATACTTAGTTTTATATCAAATATATCAGTTTGGTTACTGATTTAAAGCAGTTTTGTAAAAATACTCCGAAAAGGCGATTTTTGACCGTTTTACCGCATAGTTTTGCATCAAACGTTACCCGAACCATCCCAATTCGAAATGACTTGAAATTTTGACACAACCCATGTTATTTACTGAATAAAATAATGGTTATACTCATGATAGTGAAGGTCTTAAATAAAGCACATAAATCATGCAAATTTCACATAATTTACCACTTTTTAAGCTATATGTACAACATGCAAAGCTATCAAACCTATGTCAAAGTTTTATGTCCTTATAATATACCAAATAATGTTATTTTTAGTGTTTGTAACCTGATCTAAAACATTTTTGTCATATAACCCTTTTTTACCATTTCTTGAGCTTTACATCAACATGTATCTTCATGTACAAGTGCCTAAAGCACACTAACATTTCATCATCTTTTTATATGGGTTTAGATGCATAAAATATGTGATATATTCAGGTTTATTTGCTGATGTACTTAAACATTTAACATATCATACATAGATCACCAAATACTTGCATTTTTTTACCACCATTCAAGAACATGTAACAACATAAACAAGTACTTTATCAAAATGAAGCTCAAACTCAAACACATATGTATATGTGTTTGGTTATACACATATATATACACCACCATTTTTATTACTTGTATCAAGACCCATTTCATGTTAGAATTCAAGTTTAGTGAAAATTCCAAGATTCAAGAGAAACTTCAATCATCAAGAACAACCAAGAATCAAAAGTATGATTTAAACATAAGTGTTATACCTTCAAGATTCAAGTAGGTTGTGGGATGAGATTTTGATGATAGGAAGCTTGTAATCACTTGACAACACCTTGGGAACAGCTTTAGATCTTCACACCAACTTGAAATATGCTTGGAAAGGGACTTGATTCACAAGAACAAAGTATGAAAAGGATGAAGATGGAGGAGAGAGAGAGAGGGTGGACGGTTTTGGGGTAGGAGAGAAGGTGATGGAATGTGATCTTGGATTGTGATCTTATGAAAGATCTAAGAATATATAGAAGATATTTGGAGATCTCATGAGATAGCATGCAAGACAAGTGTTCAAGATGGAAGAGAAGTGGCAAGAGGAGCATATGAGGCCGCCACCTCCCCCTTCCACTCTCATACATGCTTTTTTTATAGTAATATGTTATATGTAGGCCAAAGCGAGTGTTTTAGTGGATACCGGGTATTTTCTCTAGCGTTTAAAGTCCCGGTTTATGGCGTTCTAAATTATTTTTATTATTCTATAAGAATAAACTCGCCAAAATATTACTGAAATAAATTTCAGTTGCCAAGACTGGCTGCGTTGTCCGCGTTTTGTAGTAGAAGCACTGTGTCGCGCAGAAACACACGGTACGCGCTTAAACTTGAAAAATAACGTTTTTAAGTGTTTTAATTTATTTTCAACACGAACCTGATTAAAAATAAAATTTTAATCATAGCAGAATATTTTTGGGATTTAAATATTATCCGGGTGGTCACCATCGTTAGTTTCACAGTTTTGTCGGAAATAGTTCTTTAGTTCAAATAAACATGTTTTTGCCATACCGAATCCTTCGAAACTTATTTCTAAGTTATGTAAAGGATATTTAGGGTATGTTTGGCTTACTTCACAGTTCCTGAGTGTACGTCACGTTAAACTGATTGCGTTTATGCACCAGTTTGTGTATGACCTTCTAGAAAGTGATTTAAAGCCCGAAATCGAACAAGAATTGATTTGTGCAAATGGTACACATATTTATACAAATCCCAAGTATGAAATAAAATATTTCACTGGTTTGATATTTGTTTGATGGCCGTCGAGGTACAGGTGTCACAAACCATTAGGGCCATTGGTCGGCCCACCTACTGTTATTGATGAGCCCACTACTAAGATCCCTCCACCCGTTGCAACTAAGTCCTCTTTACCGTTAACCGACATTGACACTGCGACCGATAGTTCGCTACTCTGAGCAGAGAATTCCGCTCAGCGAAGGATCTGATGAAGGGCTTCATGGGACAGATACACTAGAGGATGGTAGAGCTAGAAGAGCCTATAAGGAAGATGTTGGACTTCCGGGGTTTGAAGCGTTAGTTGTTTTGTGTAGTTTCTGTTGTTTATTTTGTAGGTCTCTTTTGTTGAACCCATATTGGCTTACATGCCAAATTTTTGGATATTTAGTAGGAAATTTCTTATGGACTTGTGTTGGTGTTGATGTTGACGCACCAAATTTTGATTAGTCTTTGTACTAAAAACAAGCTTCGTAATTTCTAGTATAAATATCGAATGGGTTTCTTTTGGTTTAAAAATTGTTCTCATTATTATGTGGATATGATACATGCACAATGTTTGGTCCACTAGCATTTAATGATTGAATTATTTTTTGATATCGTCTTATGTTGTTATTATGTTGTAATAATAGAAAAGAAGAATGCCGCCAAAAGCGAGACAGGTTCCTGGACTACCTACCACCCCAGAAGAATGCGATGCTAACAAGAATAATGGCCAGGGACGTGGTTGTGGTACTCATGGGCATGGTTTTGGTGGAACACAGATCGGAAACCCTTTAGGTAATATAATGATTGGAAAGTTTTAGTGTTATGATATAATCAGAGCATAATCTTGATTTTTCATTAACTATGTAAACAATACATAGGTGTACACGCAAAACAATCCAGGGTTACAGCCCAAGATCATTTACTGGTGCCCTATGCAATGACGTGGCAATGGTATGCGAGATGTCAGGCCATCACAGCGGGTCGACTATTCAAGTAATTCAGCATTCCGATCCTAGATCTGGGGATTCACGGAAGCGGAAGTTTGAGAGCTCGAAGAAGGATCCCGAAGAGAAGCGTGAGAAGAAACGCAGTTTGGAGAAAGCATGTGTAGCTAATTCTAGTTGGTCAGGAAAGTATAATGCCAAGGATGGTAGGAGTGGTCCTGAGAAGCAGACTCACAGTGATGAGCAGGGAAAGTGCGACATATGTGGTCGAACTGGACATGTGACTCGCGAGTGCTTTGCTAAGAGTACTTCGGAGGGAGATAAACTCAAGGGATGCTACGAGTACTGTGAGCAGGGACATTTTAAGAGAGATTGTCCGAAAGCGAAGGGTTAGAATGCCAGGGGCAGAGCATTCGAGCTGAATGCTGGGAAGGCACGTAACGATCCTGCTGTTGTTACCGGTATGTTCTTGATCAATAACCACTCTACGTACGTACTGTTAAATACTAGGGCTGACTTGAGTTTTGTTTCGAAAAACTTTGAACCATTTCTGGGTTCTCAAATAAGTAAGCTAAGTAAAAAGTATTCAATAGAACTAGCAAATGGTAAATTGATAGAGACTAGCGAAGTCATTCGTGATTGTGATATTCAGTTAGACGATCATAGTTTTAGTATCGATATATTACCAGTGGAGCTGGGTAGTTTTGATGTAGTTGTTGGGATGGATTGGCTATCTAAGAATGAAGCTGAGATTATTTGCTCGGAGAAGCAAGTGAGGATACCTCGTCCTAGTGGTGGTGAAGCTCGAGTTATTCACGGAGACCGATCGAGTCTAGTATAGAGAGTTGTTAGTGTTATGAAGATACTTAAGATGTTGTGTAAGGGTTATCCTGCGTTCTTAGTTAATGTAGTGGATACAAATACTGAAGGTAGGAAGATAGAAAAGATTCCTATAGTTCGTGATTATCAGAAAGTTTTCCCTGAAGACTTACCTGGATTACCCCCTGCGAGACAGATCGAGTTTAGAATTGATCTTGTACCCGGTGCTGCACCAATTGTAAAATCTCCTTATAGATTGGCACCGTCAGAGATGAAAGAATTGTCGAATCAGCTTCAACAGCTACTAAACAAAGGTTTCATTCGACCAGGCTTTTCTCCTTGGGGTGCACCTGTTTTGTTTGTGAAGAAGAAGGATGGTTCCTTCAGGATGTGTGTAACATCTATGCTTGTAATCATTATGAACAGTTCTATTATCAATAAAACAATGTTATTTGATCCCAATGTTTGTTTGGTTGTGTTTTACATTTTTCATGTTTTGACTTTTGTGTAATTTCAAACTCTATATCGCTTTCTGGGGAGTTATACGCAAACTGGTGCGTAAACGTACTTAGTTTAACGCGAAAAATACTCTATAACATCAACATATACTTAACATACCTTAAATAACCTTTACATAACTTAGAAATAAGTTTTGAAGGCTTTGGTATGGCAAAAACAAGTTAATTCGTCTACATGGACTAAAATTGACAAACTGCGAAAGTATGCCAATTTGAACTGTAACGAACACTCCGGAACATGACCATAAGTTAAACACACCTTAAATATCCTTTATATAGCTTAGAAACGGGCTTTGAGGGGTTCGGTGTGCTAAAATAAACTTTTGGGTCATTCAGGGACTAAAAGTGTCAAAAAGTGCACAAGTTTGCACTTTCGCGCATAACTTACGTTCTGAATACATCCGGACATCCAAATATTTATGTAAGCACTAAAATATTTTATTTTAGTGTTTGGCATAAGAAAAATCCATTCGTCGGGCCATTTGGATCGTTTTTCGCGCTTATGCGCATTCCGTCGTAATTAACCGAATAACGCAATCGTACGGCCAAACGAACCAACATCCGACATATTTTTGAGCATGTTTCATGCCCACAATGTTTAGGCATCCTTGTGGAGCCTTGAAAATGATTTAACGAGCCTTAAACACGTCGGAAATGGCCTGAATACGCAACGGGGACTGAAAGAAGAACATTTGAAAGTGTTTGCTGATCAGGGGGACCCTAGCGCGACGCCTAGCCCCCTTGGCGTCACGCTAGGCCTCTTCTGATCAGCAAAGGTCATTTTAAACATAAGTTAACAGCCCCTAACACTTCCCAAAGGTCAAGTGCCACATGTTAACCTCTTATGGTGGCCAAAATCAGTCACCACAACATTGCAACAAGTGTAGGGATGTGATCATTCCCTCTTCTCCAAGAAATGATCCTAACAGTGAACCGAAAACTATAAATACCCACCTCCACCCTTCACTTTTCCTCACAAGAATCTGATCTTATGTGCTCTAAGTTGAAACCTTTGTTTCATACCTGAGCTATTTTGATCTAGATTAGCATTCGGGGACCCTTTGTAAGTGTTCCTTCGTTCTTTTATTGTTTTTCGAGTCCGAAAGTCAAACTTTGTTTGACTTTCTGCATTAACCAGTTTATGGTCAATGCGAAGTTCATTTGAACTTCACAACGTGATTGTAATCACGATGGTTATAGTCCCTTGTGACTATGCCTAATGATTACCACGTTGTCTAGGGTCGTAAGGGTAAGCAATCTAATAAATCGCTTATACCTTCGAACCCGACCCATTTGGTCGATCATTAGGATCCGACCAAACAATTTAGGTGACCATAGTATATAGGGAATAACCTTCCGAGGTTATACCTTATGGTCGCTTCGTTTAAGTAGTTGTATGATAGGTAGTTTATATGCCTTAGGCAAATTACCAAAATACCCCTTTGATGCCAAAATTCATTTTAAACATATGTAACATAACTTTTGACATCTAAACTGATTTGACAACCATATTAGACATGTTAAGGCATATTTTACTTATCATAGGACTAGTTTGGCGGTCCGAACGCGTTTCACGTGAACGACGCGTTAAAGTAGCGTAAGCTACCTAAACGGGTCGTAATGGGTCACAAACACTTAGGTTAAGTTTCGTTTTAGTATGTGGGCTTTGTTAAACCATATTACACGAGTCTCCATACTCGTTTGGTTTACGAACCCTCATTCTATCCGATCCTTCGATATTAGGTCCGGTTTATTAACATAGTTACCTATATTAGGTGCCGTTTGATTCCGTGATCTCTAGCATTGCTTGGTGGTTATCTTAGGACTTCTGAGCAATCTCAAGTGAGTACATAGACCCCTCTTTTACTGTTTTCCAAACATTTTGGGGTGAAACACATGTGCCTACTTGTTACTTTCATGCTTTTCATGCTTTCATATCATATGCCTGCTATGTTCGTTAGTACATTATAGTACATGATTTCATTACATTTCATGCTATGTATGCCCATTGTGTGCGTACTTAGTACATTGTTTTACATTACATTCATGCTATATATGCCCATTGTGTGCATACTTAGTACATTGTTTTACATTACATTTCATGCTATGTATGCCCATTGTGTGCATACTTAGTACATTGTTTTACATTACATTTCATGCTATATATGCTCATTGTGTGCATACTTAGTACATTGTTTTACATTACATTTCATGCTATATATGCCCATTGTGTGCATACTTAGTACAATTGTTTACATCACATGTTCACATTTTGGTATGACATTTGGTTTGTTTAACATGGAACAATACATTCATTAACATTGATCATGCCGTTCGTTAGTAGGTAGTGGTACCATAGGAATTGACAACTCCCGTTCCTGAAATCCTGGGTTTGTTTGGATTGGAAGGAATGACCGAATTCGATATACATAACTTAGATAAACCTTTAATTTGTTTAAGGGTTTATCGCCACAGTCTCAAGGCTTGGATGTATGCATTTTCACAATACCGCATAGATGTTTGTATCAGTAAAGCATGCATTTGTTACACAAAACATAACTTTGATTTAAACTATGTTTTACTTCAATACCTTGTTTTGTGCATTTTACATATGGGTTAGTTGATATATTTCACTTACCATACATGACATTTTGGTTACACATTACATGTTCTACATTAAACATAAACATTTTGACGTTGATATACACATTTGGTGGTTTACATTGGACATAGACATTTCAATATGGTTTACACATTAACACATGACAATTCATTTATACATGGACAATTTACATTGATGGTTGGTTTGGGTAAATGATTCGAGTAACGAGGCGTGTGTAATATAATACATGCATGGTGGATAAGCCGCTGGTACTTCCTATAAATAAGTGTTTGTATGATATTTCATGTCGTAACGTTACTTAAATCATTTCAATATTTTACATATTACATTTTACATAAACAACTTATTTTCACAAAACGTTGATTTACACAACAACTTATCTTATACAAACTCATTTTTACTTGGTTATTCATTTAACTTTACATTATTCTCTTACTTATACATATCATTGCTTTTAATGAATTACAAAACAAAACAACTTACAAGTTTCATGAGTGACTGTTATTAAACATTTTTTCCTAAACTTATAAGTCATGAATCCTATTTTCACAAAACCTATGTATCTCACAGGCATTTTTATGCTGACGTACCTATTTTCACATGTGTTTTCAGGAGCTTTTCCGTAGGATGATGATCGTGACACTAGGGCGGACCTGTGCCTTAGAGACATAAAATGAAGATAGACTTAGTTTAATTATGTTCTGAACTCTTTATTTCCTGTTTAAGACAATGTAACCCTTATGTTTATAAATAAAATACAACTTTGAATGCCATGGTTATGAAACAATTAATTCTGTTACAACACTCCCCGACATTTTCCGCCACGTTTTGTATGTTATACGTGGTCAGGGTGTGACAAAAGAGTTGGTATCAGAGCCAATGTGTAATACCCAAAAATTTAAAACTATTATTATTTTATTTATTTTAGTTAAAAGGAAACCCTAATTAAGACACCCAAGTAATTCTGTACAAACCCTAAAAATTTCAGAACAATCGGAATCAGGATCAGGGCCCCTAAAACTCAGGGGGAGTAAACCCTAGTTAACGATTATCCTTATTAAACGTTGTCAAAATCTAAATTTTCGAAAGTGTTGACTCATCTAGGCTAGTCCCACACGCGGCAAGTCTATAGTGATTAGGTGTCCCTTACGGACCATAAGGGATACTGCTTACGGTCCGTAAGCATGTCAAGCAGGTAGGTAGACATGTCAAGCAGGTAGGTAGGCATGTCAAGCAGGTAGGTAGGCATGTAAAGCAGGTAGGTAGGCATGTCAAGCAGGTAGGTAGGCATGTCAAGCAGGTAGGCAAGCATGTCCAAATTACAGCTATAAATACAGAACATTGGCACTTGATTCTGGGCACAAAAACGACGTTCAAACTTCAAATTCACTCTGAGTTATCGTTCAATTACTCTCCAAACACACACAAAACACTAATTAAGAGTAGCGGGGTGCTGCAGAACAGGGTAATAACTCGATCGCTATTACGATTCATTGTCCGATCGATCAATATATCCAATGGATGTTTAAGTGCCGCCCACATTAGGGTTATACTTTGTCGTTCGTCATTAATTTGACGGATCATCGTTAATTCGATGGATAAAGTATTGTACTTTGTCGTTCGTCATTAATTTGACGGATCATCGTTAATTCGATGGATGAAGTATCGCACTTTGTCGTTCGTTGTGAGAATTTGATCTCGTGAGTTATCGTAAAGGCTGTATTAAGTTACTAACCTAGTTTGTGTGCATGTTATTTAAATTAGGTTAAAAGACTAATCAGTAGTCTAAACTCTGTCCGTATAAATCTGAAATATTATCACAAGGTAGCATCAGTTTGGAATTATTAAGGTACGGATCCTTACCCCACTTCTTATTGCTTCATATTCAAATTGTTATAAACCACTAAATTACTATATATTTTAAAACTCCTCACGTCTTTGAGTATCGATTCATTTGACAGTCCGTTCGAATTCTGTTCTAATCATTTGATTTAAGCTTTCATATCATGCGATAATATTATGTTAGTTGTACTCATTATCGCATGTTCCAATATATGTTCCATTTTGTTATGAAAATAAGTTTTATAAGTTATGTGAATAAGACCATTTGTACTCTGATACCCTGAGTATCGCTTCTCGTGGAGTGTCCCACGAGCATGTTGTTGCGGCATCGACATCATGTGCTCTATCCGTGACGGAGAGATCAGTTCACGGCGTCTCTTAAGTACAAGTGTGGTACATATAAGCTATTAGGAGGCGTATGGATCGATCCTAGAATTTAAGTTTCAGGAGGTGGATAATGGGTATGCCAACTCGCCATCTCGTGTGATAATTATGCAGGAGTAGCTACCTGTGTATTGTCACATTTTCAGTTTGCTCATGGGTACATCCGTAAGATATGATTATGAAATTATGTTCTTGCATCGTATTATTTTCGCATAAAGTTCCATTCAGATAACATTTCTATAAAGCGTTACTTGTTCTTTGAGCCTATAATTCCGTACTGAGCATTCGGTTCATTCCGTATAAATTTTGTATTTACAGGTCAGCAGGTTACTTTGGGCGGGGAAAAGAGAGAAGAATAAAGCCTAGGAATAAATCCGAAGATGTTAGAAATTAAGTCGATGTGTCCGTTTGTATATTAAATTTAAGTTCAGTTGTTATATCCTTGTCAAATAAATAAATGGAATTATGACTTTTGTTTATGATATCACTGTTATTGTGACACGTCAGCCCTTCCGGGTTGGGGTGTTACAGCTATGGTATCAGAGCAAAGGCTTTTTCCTGTAGAAAACTTGAAGATAGTACTTAAAACCTGTGAGAAATGGGTAGATATCTATGATAGGATTCAACTTGATCTCTTATTTGGTTTAATTCCTATGTTTATTCATATAGATGCCTCCTCGTCGTCCGCTACGTAGGAATACTCGTACTAACCCTGTACGTAACAACACTTCTTCGAATGAGACTCCAGTCGATCCAAGCGTAATTAATGCTATCAACCAGGCTGTTGCCGGGTTGCTTCCAAACCTGGTTGCTCAAACAGCTGAGGCCGTTATTCAACAAACTCGTCATCCAGAAGGCACTAACACTAATCCAACCTCTGGTGGTGAAACTCGTGAGAATACCACGAACAATACTAATTATAGTATAGACATATGGATTAGTAAATTCCAAAAACAAAATCCGAAATCCTTTAGTCACGCTAATAATCCAGTCGAAGCAAGAAACTGGATAGCTCATATTGAAAAGATCTTCGGAGTTCTTGGAGTTCCGGAGCAATACAAAGTTAGATTGGCTACCTACAAATTCGAAGATGACGCACAAACTTGGTGGGAAGGATATAAGAATGTCAAAGGAGGGGATGATTTTGACGCTAATCTTTCATGGGTCGACTTTCTTAATATCTTTTACGACAAGTATTTTTCGACCGTTGATAAAGAAGCTTATATCAGGGAGTATGCAGTGATTCGACAGGGGAGTGATGAACCAGCCTCTGAGTTCATTACTCGATTTTCAAGGTTGGCTAGTATTGTAGGAGACGTTGCAGGATCAGCAGAAGTCCAGGCAGAAAAATGCAAGTGGGCAGTCAATGATCGAATTCGGAAGTCGATCATGTACATGAAATTTAAGGATATCACCGAAGTTGCTGATGCAATCAAAACTTTTGAATTCGAAAGGAAAGAATTCTTATCTCGAACTGGGGATAATAAGAAGAGAAATAGGGAAGGACAATTTAAGCAGGAAAACGGCCAATCATCCACTACGCCACAGCATCAAGATCGCAAAGTGCAAGGAAATTAAAACTCTGGAAATCAGGCACGTCCATGGCAACCTAGACTGCAAAACCCAAGGCCTGCTCAAAACCAGATTCAGTTGTATGCAGAACCTATTAGAGCTCAACCACTGAATCAACATGTAAACCCAAATCAAATTACATATCCTCTATGTAATATTTGTGGTAAGAGACATCAAGGCGTATGTCACCGGAGTACAGGAGCATGCTTTAAATGTGGCCAAACTGGACATATGATCAAGGAGTGTACAAAGAAAGACACTAAGAAGAATAACCGACCAAACGTTGCACCACCCAATGTTGGAGGAAGAGCTTTCGCACTTTCTGCTACTGATGCTGCTAATGTCCCAGGTACTGTGTCGGGAACCCTTCAGCTTGGTAAACATAGTATCTATGTGTTATTCGACACAGGAGCGACTCATTCTTTAGTATCCCATTCGTTTACTAAGTACCTTCCGATAAAACCAACTCTCTTAAATCATACCTTAATCATTTCCACTCCCATGGAAAATTCATCCGCAATCACTTACGTATATAAAGATTGTCCGATCCGTATTGAATCTATTGTGTGTAAGGCAGACCTATTTCCAATACATATGTGTGACTTTGATGTTATTCTAGGAATAGATTGGTTGTCTAGACATCGTGTAACTATAGATTGTCATTCTCGCCGAGTTATTTTCGGTGATCTTCATCATCCTGATATTATATATCAGGGAACTCAAGCTCATAAATCTCTTAAGATTATTTCTGCACTCAAAGCTCGAAAATTCATATCAAGCGGTTGTGCCGGATTCCTAGCTTTGATTAGGGATACTTCTGCTAGTGTTAAGAGTATCGATAGCCATTCCGTTGTTCGTAAATATCCTGATGTATTTCCGGATGAACTACCAGGATTACCACCCGACCGTCAGGTAGAATTCACCATCGACTTGATCCCTGGTGCCGAACCTATTTCTAAAGCTCCATATCGTATGGCTCCAATGGAATTGAAGGAGTTGAAGGAACAATTGCAAGAATTGTTAGATCTAGGATTCATAAGACCTAGTGTTTCACCTTGGGGTGCTCCGGTCTTATTTGTGAAGAAGAAAGACGGTAGTATGCGTTTATGTATTGACTACCGAGAACTGAACAAGATTACTATTCGTAATCAGTATCCTCTGCCTCGCATTGATGATCTCTTTGATCAACTTCAGGGGGCTCAGTTCTTCTCAAAAATTGACCTGAGGTCCGGGTATCATCAGCTAAAGATCAAGAATGATGATGTTCCCAAGACCGCCTTTCGTACTCGATATGGTCATTACGAATTTTTGGTTATGCCCTTTGGGCTAACTAATGCACCCGCAGTCTTCATGGATTTGATGAATCACGTGTTTCACAAATTCCTAGACAAATTCATTATTGTCTTTATCGATGACATTCTAGTGTATTCTAAGAGTCACGAAGAGCATGAAGCACATCTACATGCGGTACTTGGAACCTTGTGGCATGAGAAATTGTACGCGAAGTTTTCCAAATGTGATTTTTGGCTTAGCCAAGTGGCATTTCTAGGTCATGTCATATCAGCAGAGGGAATTATGGTAGACCCAACAAAGGTTGAAGCTATTACAAAATGGCCAAGACCTACTTCTGTTACCGAAATACGAATTTTCTTGGGTCTTGCTGGCTATTACCGAAGATTTGTTGAAAGATTCTCGGTAATTGCTTTACCACTCACAAAACTCCTAAGGAAAGGGGTGAAATACTCATGGAATGAGGAACAAGAGAAAAGTTTTGAAGAATTGAAGAAGCGACTCGTATCCTCTCCGATGCTCGCTCTTCCTTCTGGATCAGGAGGTTACCAAGTCTATAGTGATGCCTCAAAGAAAGGATTAGGTTGTGTGCTAATGCAACATGGGAAGGTTATCGCTTATGCCTCCCGTCAGTTAAAGCCTTATGAAGTTAACTACCCTATACATGATTTAGAATTAGCCGCAGTCGTCTTTGCACTTAAGATTTGGCGACACTATCTGTATGGTGAAAGTTGTGACATCTTTACCGACCACAAGAGCCTCAAGTACATATTTACTTAGAAGGAGCTAAATATGAGGCAAAGAAGGTGGTTAGAACTTTTAAAAGATTACGACGTAAATATTCAATACCATCCAGGCAAAGCCAATATTGTAGCTGACGCATTGAGCCGAAAGAATTCCGGGACTATATCTTGCTTACAAATTCAGCCTTGTATTAGGAGGGATCTCGAAAGGATGAACATTTGGCTCCAGGTTGGTAAATCTGATGGATATCTAGCTAGAATGCAGATTGAACCCGACCTCATATCACGGATTAAAGATGCACAAAAGCAAGATGGAGAACTTTGGGCAATTGTGCAAAATCTTGAGGTGGGTAAGCAATCTGAATTTAGTATAGACCATCATGGGGTGATTTGGTGCGGTAAAAGACTTTGTGTACCCGATGACTCCAGCCTTCGTGAGTCATTGTTAGCCGAAGCTCACAGCTCACCATTTTCAATTCACCCAGGATCTACCAAGATGTATCGAGACTTAAGACAGAACTTCTGGTGGAATGGCATGAAGGAAGACGTTGCTCGATACGTAAGTAAATGCCTCACTTGCCAACAAGTGAAAATTGAACACAAACGAGCAAGCGGTCTATTGCAGCCATTGGATATTCCCATATGGAAGTGGGATGAGATCACAATGGATTTTGTTACCGGTTTGCCTAAGACATTCAAGAAGAATGATGTTGTATGGGTTGTTGTCGATAGATTGTCGAAGTCAGCCCATTTTCTACCGATTCAGCAAGGATTTTCGGTTAATAAGTTATCCGAAATATTTCTTCAAGAAATTATTCGACTCCATGGCACACCATCTTCCATTGTTTCCGATAGAGACCCACGTTTCACCTCACGATTTTGGAAAGGTTTTCAGACAGCTTGGGGTACACGACTGAAGTTTAGTACGGCTTTCCATCCACAAACAGATGGGCAGTCGGAACGCACGATTCAGACCTTGGAAGACATGCTCCGAGCATGTGCACTTGAATGGTCTGGAAACTGGGATGAATATCTATGCCTTGTTGAGTTTGCTTACAACAATAGTTGGCAAGCAAGTATTGGCATGGCACCTTTTGAGCTTTTGTACGGTCGGAAATGTCGAGCACCGATATGCTGGGATGAAGTTGGAGAAAAGATTATTGAAGGGCCAGAACTAGTTCAGATTACAAATGAAAAAGTCACTATGGCCCGAGAAAAACTGAAAGAAGCTCAGAGCAGACAAAAGAGCTATGCAGATCAAGATAGACTACCACTCGAATTTAAAATTGGTGATCACGTTTTCTTAAAGGTATCACCTTGGCGTGGCATTCGTAGATTTGGAATTAAAGGAAAGCTTAGTCCCCGTTTCATCGGTCCGTTTGAAATCCTTGAAAGAATTGGAGAAGTGTCATATCGACTGGCTTTACCTCCTCAGCTCTCTCACGTTCATAACGTTTTTCATGTCTCCTCGTTAAGAGGATATAATTATCATCCACTTCATGTCATTAGTTATCCGTTACTTACAATTCACGAAGATTTGTCCTACGAAGAGGAGCCAGAAGCCATTTTAGATCGACAAGAAAGGGTTTTGCGTAGGAAAGTAATTCTGTTTGTTAAAATCCTCTGGAAAAATCACTCTGAACACGAAGCAACATAGGAATCTGAAGAATCAATTCGATCTATATACCCTAATCTATTCTCGCAATAGAATTTTAGTCGGAGTTACGGTAAATCTTGCTCTTTGATATATGTTCATTTGTTTCTGTTTACGGTCATTCATGCTTTATCTTATGTTAGTATCTCTTAGCTATGATTAAGCATATCTATGTAGGAAATATCAGTACCAATAGTCACTCTAGTATCTGTAAGTCTTTATTGACTTTTCGTACGGTAAGATATTTTATTAAGATACGTTATAGAAAGACCATTAGGACACATATGTAAGGTAATTAACAATTATGGTCATGAACTTAATTATGAATTTCAGATACACATGTGTTTTTAGGAGATTCTTGTTATATAAGTTAGTAACTCTGCTATGAAAATTCCGTTACTTATGCGATATATTCTTATTTGAAAAATTTCGAGGACGGAATTTCTTTTAAGGGGGTAATAGTTGTAATACCCAAAAATTTAAAACTATTATTATTTTATTTATTTTAGTTAAAAGGAAACCCTAATTAAGACACCCAAGTAATTCTGTACAAACCCTAAAAATTTCAGAACAATCGGAATCAGGATCAGGGCCCCTAAAACTCAGGGGGAGTAAACCCTAGTTAACAATTATCCTTATTAAACGTTGTCAAAATCTAAATTTTCGAAAGTGTTGACTCATCTAGGCTAGTCCCACACGCGGCAAGTCTATAGTGATTAGGTGTCCCTTACGGACCATAAGGGATACTGCTTACGGTCCGTAAGCATGTCAAGCAGGTAGGTAGACATGTCAAGCAGGTAGGTAGGCATGTCAAGCAGGTAGGTAGGCATGTAAAGCAGGTAGGTAGGCATGTCAAGCAGGTAGGTAGGCATGTCAAGCAGGTAGGCAAGCATGTCCAAATTACAGCTATAAATACAGAACATTGGCACTTGATTCTGGGCACAAAAACGACGTTCAAACTTCAAATTCACTCTGAGTTATCGTTCAATTACTCTCCAAACACACACAAAACACTAATTAAGAGTAGCGGGGTGCTGCAGAACAGGGTAATAACTCGATCGCTATTACGATTCATTGTCCGATCGATCAATATATCCAATGGATGTTTAAGTGCCGCCCACATTAGGGTTATACTTTGTCGTTCGTCATTAATTTGACGGATCATCGTTAATTCGATGGATAAAGTATTGTACTTTGTCGTTCGTCATTAATTTGACGGATCATCGTTAATTCGATGGATGAAGTATCGCACTTTGTCGTTCGTTGTGAGAATTTGATCTCGTGAGTTATCGTAAAGGCTGTATTAAGTTACTAACCTAGTTTGTGTGCATGTTATTTAAATTAGGTTAAAAGACTAATCAGTAGTCTAAACTCTGTCCGTATAAATCTGAAATATTATCACAAGGTAGCATCAATTTGGAATTATTAAGGTACGGATCCTTACCCCACTTCTTATTGCTTCATATTCAAATTGTTATAAACCACTAAATTACTATATATTTTAAAACTCCTCACGTCTTTGAGTATCGATTCATTTGACAGTCCGTTCGAATTCTGTTCTAATCATTTGATTTAAGCTTTCATATCATGCGATAATATTATGTTAGTTGTACTCATTATCGCATGTTCCAATATATGTTCCATTTTGTTATGAAAATAAGTTTTATAAGTTATGTGAATAAGACCATTTGTACTCTGATACCCTGAGTATCGCTTCTCGTGGAGTGTCCCACGAGCATGTTGTTGCGGCATCGACATCATGTGCTCTATCCGTGACGGAGAGATCAGTTCACGGCGTCTCTTAAGTACAAGTGTGGTACATATAAGCTATTAGGAGGCGTATGGATCGATCCTAGAATTTAAGTTTCAGGAGGTGGATAATGGGTATGCCAACTCGCCATCTCGTGTGATAATTATGCAGGAGTAGCTACCTGTGTATTGTCACATTTTCAGTTTGCTCATGGGTACATCCGTAAGATATGATTATGAAATTATGTTCTTGCATCGTATTATTTTCGCATAAAGTTCCATTCAGATAACATTTCTATAAAGCGTTACTTGTTCTTTGAGCCTATAATTCCGTACTGAGCATTCGGCTCATTCCGTATAAATTTTGTATTTACAGGTCAGCAGGTTACTTTGGGCGGGGAAAAGAGAGAAGAATAAAGCCTAGGAATAAATCCGAAGATGTTAGAAATTAAGTCGATGTGTCCGTTTGTATATTAAATTTAAGTTCAGTTGTTATATCCTTGTCAAATAAATAAATGGAATTATGACTTTTGTTTATGATATCACTGTTATTGTGACACGTCAGCCCTTCCGGGTTGGGGTGTTACACAATGGTTATAGGGAATTAGGTTATTAGTAATTCTTTGACCTAGACTATAACCTTTCTAGGACCCTAACACAAAGTTATCTTGTGTTTAGATCTTAAAACATACATATCACCTATCCTTAGGTGATTATCAAAACAAAAACCAAAATTTTCCGACACGATTTTTGAAAAAACAATCTTCTGTTTTTTGGATGATTTATTACAAGGTTTTGAACCCTCTATTGTAAGGTTTTGAACCCTCTGTTATATGGTTTTGAACCCTTCCAGTTTGGTTTTTGGCCTTGTGCCTTCAAATTTTCAAAATCTCGTCAAAGTTTTGGGTTCTAAATAGTGTGAACATGTGCAAACTGGAAGAGTGAATGCCTGTATTCTGGGTTTTCTGTCTAGGCAAGCACTTCGTATACATCTCATCAGACGCGAGACCAGTTGTGCTTACCTGGGAATTCTTGGGATGAGTGTTCACTTATAGGCGAGCATGTCTTCGCGATACATTATTTTTGATCCATTTACTCATATTAGTCACTGTGTGTCATTTGTTTGCTTGGTAATGCGGACAAATGACCACCATCTTTTCTTTTGCTAATTTTGTTTCATCTCATTCTCCTCATCCAATCATCTCACTCGTTTCCTTTCATGTTTTCCTCTTTTAGAATGCCTCCTCGACGCGAAAACCAGATAGCTGCTCAATTCCCAAATCTCTTTGCTCAATGGCACCAAGCCAACAACAATAACAATGCTCCATGCAAATACAAGGATTTTAACTCGTCTAAACCACTCAAGTTTAGTGGTTCTGAAGGAGCGACTGGGCTTCTTCAATGGTTTGAGAGCATTGAGAATACTTTTTGCCACGTGCAGTGTCCTGACAATCGCAAGGTCGGGTTTTCTTCGAGTGTGTTTCAGAAGAGGGCTCTTACATGGTGGAATGGGGTAATGAGAGATCGAGGTGCAGAAGTTGCTCTAGCACAAACATGGGCTGAACTTAGGGCCCTTATGATGAGGGAATTCTGTCCTCGCCATGAACAGCTAGCGTTGGAGAAAGAGTTTGTTGACTTGAAGCAAGATAGTGGCGAGCACAGGGCATATACTGATAGGTTTGAGGAGTTGAGTCTGCTTTGCCCAACAATGGTTACCCCACTCGACAAGGCTATCGAAAGGTACATCAACGGCCTACCTGACTCAGTGCAAGACATCATTACTGGTAGTAACCCTGCCACACTCCGTCAGGCGATCGAGTTATCAGCGACATTGACTGAGTCGCAGATTCGGAAGAATAAATTACACAGGAAGGGTGACAAGGGCAAGAAACAGTCGTCTGACAAGGAAGATAGCAAGAAATGTCAAAACAAGAATGGAAAGGATTCTGGTTCATCAAAAAGGGCAAGGAAGCGTAAGGCTTCCCAAAACTATGCTGTCACTGCCCAAGCTAACCAGGCAGCTCCCAACCAACCCGCACAACCTCCAGCGAAGAATCCCTATTCAGGGAATGCACCTTTGTGCAATAGATGCAACAGTCACCATCAGCCGCAACATCAGTGCCGTTTCTGTACTAACTGTGGGAAGTCAGGTCATCTTGCCGATGTTTGTCGGTTTGCTCAGAATCGCGCAGTTCAGAACCCGGCTCAACAAGTTGCTCAGCCTCTTGCTCAGCAACAGGGTCAAGCTGCACGACCACACTACCCACCAGGTGCTTGTTATAACTGTGGGGATCTGACCCATTACAGAAACCGGTGCCCAAGGCTGGCTAACCAGAATCAGAATGCAAACCAGAATCAGGCTCAGGCTCGAGGACGAGTCTTCAACATGAATGCCCAAGAGGCGCAGGCGGACGATAACGTGGTGAACGGTACATTCTTAATTAATAATCAGCCTGCATCTGTTCTTTTTTATTCGGGTGCCAACAAGAGTTTTGTGTCATTGTCTTTTGAGCCAATGCTTCGCGTGTCTAGAACAAAACTAGGTAAACCTTTGACAGCAGAGGTTGCTAGTGATGAACCCATTATTCTTGATTCTGTTCTTCGCAACTGTCAGTTGAACCTTAACGACCATCTTTTTCCTATCGACCTCACGCCAATGCAACTTGGAAGCTTCGACGTTATTGTGGGTATGGATTGGTTATCTAAGCATCGCGCAGAGATAGTTTGTTCTAAAAAGATTGTTCGTGTGCCGCTTTCGACAGGCGAGATCCTACAGGTTCGTGGTGAGAAGCCTGCCGGTGGTCTCAAACTCATGTCTTGTTTTAAAGCTCGGAAGTATCTACGGAAGAACTATGTGGCTTTCTTAGCACATGTTACAGAAGATAAAGGCAAGGGTAAGTCTATTTCAGATATTCCTGTCGTTCGGGATTATTCTGAAGTTTTCCCTGAAGATTTACCTGGTCTACCTCCAGCACGCCAAGTCGAGTTCCGCGTTGACCTCGTACCTGGTGCAAATCCCATTGCCAGAGCTCCATATCGTCTTGTGCCATCTGAGATGCAAGAGTTGTCTAAGCAGCTTCAGGAACTCTCTGACAAAGGTTTTATCCGTCCTAGCTTTTCACCTTGGGGTGCTCCCGTTCTTTTTGTCAAGAAGAAGGATGGATCTTTTAGGATGTGTATCGATTATCGTGAGCTGAACAAGCTTACCATCAAGAATCGATATCCCCTACCGTGCATAGACGACCTCTTTGATCAGTCACAGGGCGCTTCCTATTTTTCGAAGATTGATCTGCGTTCCGGGTATCATCAACTTCGGGTGCATGAAGAAGATATTCCCAAGACAGCATTCCGCACTCGTTATGGGCATTATGAATTCACAGTCATGCCATTTGGTTTGACTAATGCTCCTGCTGTTTTCATGGACTTAATGAATAGGGTCTGCAAACCTTATTTGGATCAGTTCGTCATTTTTTTATTGACGACATCCTGATATACTCTAAGACGCGAGCTGATCACGAGCAACATCTTCGTCTTACTCTGGAACTCCTAAAGAAAGAGCAACTTTTCGCCAAATTCTCCAAGTGCGAATTTTGGCTTAAAGAAGTTCAATTTTTGGGGCATATTATCAACGAACAAGGTATTCATGTAGATCCCTCCAAGATCAGTGCGATTAAGGATTGGGATACGCCTACTACTCCCACTGAGGTTCGTTCTTTTCTTGGTCTAGCGGGTTATTACCGCCGCTTCATTGAGAACTTCTCAACGATTGCAGTTCCTCTAACTGCTCTAACTCAGAAGAACAAACCCTTTGACTGGGGATTCAAACAAGAGGAAGCTTTTCAACACTTGAAGCGGAAGCTTTGCGACGCGCCTGTTCTAACTTTGCCTAAGGGCAATGATGATTTCGTCGTTTATTGCGATGCATCTAAATTGGGTCTTGGCTGTGTCCTGATGCAAAGGAACAAAGTCATAGCATATGCATCGAGGCAATTGAAGATACATGAGAAGAACTACACCACTCATGATCTTGAGTTGGGTGCAGTTGTCTTCGCTCTTAAGATCTGGAGACACTATTTGTACGGTACAAAATGTGTGGTTTTCACGGACCACAAAAGTCTTCAGCATATCTTCAACCAGAAAGAACTCAACATGAGGCAACGACGTTGGGTTGAGCTTTTAAACGACTATGACTGCGAAATTCGCTACCATCCTGGTAAGGCGAATGTCGTAGCTGATGCATTGAGTCGTAAGGAACGTACTAAGCTTCATTGTGTACGTATTCAATTTGTTATTCAAGCTCGATCCGATATCCAAGCACGCATTTCTCAGGCTCAACAATCTTGTGTTTCACAAGGTTTGATGGATAAGGAATTTCCCTATCACATAACACCTGCTCTTGAACTGAAGGACAATGGATCGTATTACTTCATGGACCGTTTGTGGGTCCCAAGCCAGGATGATCTTCATACCTTGCTTATGGATGAAGCCCATAAGTCTCGTTATTCTATTCATCCGGGCTCAGATAAGATGTATAAGGATCTTCGTATTCACTGTTGGTGGCCTGGTATGAAGAAAGACATTGCCTTATACGTATCAAAATGCCTTACTTGTCTTAAGGTTAAGGTTGTACATCAACATCCTTCTGGTTTATTGGTGCAACCAGAGATCCCAGTTTGGAAATGGGAAAACATTACTATGGATCTTGTTACCAAACTTCCACGCACAAAGAAAGGTCATGATGCCATCTGGGTAGTCGTTGATCGTCTTACTAAGTCAGCACATTTCTTGCCAATCCGTGAGGATTTTCCTGCTGACAAACTTGCTAAAATCTATGTGGATGAAATTGTAGCTCGACATGGTGTTCCTTTGAACATCATTTCTGAAAGAGATGCTCGTTTCACTTCTCATTTTTGGAGAACCATGCAATCTGCTATGGGGACCCAACTTAATCTGAGCACAGCTTATCATCCGCAAACGGATGGTCAATCTGAAAGAACAATCCAGACTCTGGAGGATATGCTAAGAGCTTGTGTGATCGACTTTGGTGGTAGTTGGGATTCACATCTTCCATTAATTGAATTCTCCTACAACAACAGTTATCACACCAGCATCAAAATGGCTCCTTTCGAGGCTCTCTATGGTCGAAAATGTCGTTCACCAGTCTGCTGGAATGAGATCGGCGAGGCTCAGCTAACTGGACCTGCTCTCATTTTAGAGACAACTGACAAGATAAAGAAAGTTCGTGATAACCTTCAGACAGCTAGAAGCCGTCAGAAGAGTTACGCGGACCCAAAACGGAAACCCTTGGAATTTCAAGTCGGTGATCGAGTATTACTGAAGGTCTCACCTTGGAAAGGTGTGATCAGATTTGGAAAGAAAGGAAAACTTGCACCTAGATACGTTGGACCATTCAAGATCGTCGAAAGAATCAGTAAGGTAGCCTACAGACTTGAGTTACCTCCTGAACTTGGAAATGTTCATCCAACTTTTCACGTGTCCAATCTCAAGAGGTGTTTAGCTGATGAGAACCTCCACATACCGCTTGACGAAATTCGTGTTGGCAAAACACTGAAATTTGTTGAGAAGCCAGTGGAAATCATGGAACGTGAAGTCAAGTGGCTCAAACGCAAGCGCATTCCTTTGGTCAAAGTTCGCTGGGAAGCTAAACGTGGACCCGAGTTTACTTGGGAACGCGAAGATCAAATGAAGGCGAAATATCCGCATCTTTTCCCACGAGTTTCCTCTAAATAAATTTCGGGACGAAATTTCCACAAGTAGGGGAGACTGTAACATCTGTGCTTGTAATCATTATGAACAGTTCTATTATCAATAAAACAATGTTATTTGATCCCAATGTTTGTTTGGTTGTGTTTTACATTTTTCATGTTTTGACTTTTGTGTAATTTCAAACTCTATATCGCTTTCTGGAGAGTTATACGCAAACTGGTGCGTAAACGTACTTAGTTTAACGCGAAAAATACTCTAGAACATCAACATATACTTAACATACCTTAAATAACCTTTACATAACTTAGAAATAAGTTTTGAAGGCTTTGGTATGGCAAAAACAAGTTAATTCGTCTACAGGGACTAAAATTAACAAACTGCGAAAGTATGCCAATTTGAACTGTAACGAACACTCCGGAACATGACCATAAGTTAAACACACCTTAAATATCCTTTATATAGCTTAGAAACAGGCTTTGAGGGGTTCGGTTTGCTAAAATAAACTTTTGGGTCATTCAGGGACTAAAAGTGTCAAAAAGTGCACAAGTTTGCACTTTGGCGCATAACTTACGTTCTGAATACATCCGGACATCCAAAAATTTATGTAAGTAGTAAAATATTTTATTTTAGTGTTTTTCATAAGAAAAATCCATTCGTCACGCCATTTGGATCGTTTTTCGCGCTTATGCGCATTCCGTCGTAATTAACCGAACAACGCAATCGTACGGCCAAATGAACCAACATCCGACATATTTTTGAGCATGTTTCATGCCCACTGTATTTAGGCATCCTTGTGGAGCCTTGAAAATGATTTAACGAGCCTTAAACACGTCGGAAATGGCCTGAATACGCAACGGGGACTGAAAGAAGAACATTTGAAAGTGTTTGCTGATTAGGGGGACCCTAGCGCGACGCCTAGCCCCCTTGGCGTCACGTTAGGCCTCTTCTGATCAGCAAAGGTCATTTTAAACATAAGTTAATAGCCCCTAACACTTCCCAAAGGTTAAGTGCCACATGTTAACCTCTTATGGTGGCCAAAATCAGTCACCACAACATTGCAACAAGTGTAGGGATGTGATCATTCCCTCTTCTCCAAGAAATGATCCTAACATGAACCGAAAACTATAAATACCCACCTCCACCCTTCACTTTTCCTCACAAGAATCTGATCATATGTGCTCTAAGTTGAAACCTTTGATTCATACCTGAGCTATTTTGATCTAGATTAGCATTCGGGGACCCTTTGTAAGTGTTCCTTCGTTCTTTTATTGTTTTTCGAGTCCGAAAGTCAAACTTTGTTTGACTTTCTGCATTGACCAGTTTATGGTCAATGCGAAGTTCGTTTGAACTTTGCAACGTGATTGTAATCACGATGGTTATAGTCCCTTGTGACTATGCCTAATGATTACCACGTTGTCTAGGGTCGTAAGGGTAAGCGATCTAATAAATCGCTTGTACCTTCGAACCCGACCCATTTGGTCGATCATTAGGATCCGACCAAACACTTTTGGTGACCATAGTATATAGGGAATAACCTTCCGAGGTTATACCTTATGGTCGCTTCGTTTAAGTAGTTGTATGATAGGTAGTTTATATGCCTTAGGCAAATTACCAAAATACCCCTTTGATGCCAAAATTCATTTTAAACATATGTAACATAACTTTTGACATCTAAACTGATTTGACAACCATATTAGACATGTTAAGGCATATTTTACTTATCATAGGACTAGTTAGGCGGTCCGAACGCGTTTCATGCGAACGACGCGTTAAAGTAGCGTAAGCTACCTAAACGGGTCGTAATGGGTCACAAATACTTAGTTTAAGTTTCGTTTTAGTATGTGGGCTTTGTTAAACCATATTACACGAGTCTCCATACTTGTTTGGTTTACGAACCCTCATTCTATCCGATCCTCCGATATTAGGTCCGGTTTATTAACATAGTTACCTATATTAGGTGTCGTTTGATTCCGTGATCTCTAGCATTGCTTGGTGGTTATCTTAGGACTTCTGAGCAATCTCAAGTGAGTACATAGACCCTTCTTTTACTGTTTTCCAAACATTTTGGGGTGAAACACATGTGCCTACTTGTTACTTTCATGCTTTTCATGCTTTCATATCATATGCCTGCTATGTTCGTTAGTACATTATAGTACATGATTTCATTACATTTCATGCTATGTATGCCCATTGTGTGCGTACTTAGTACATTGTTTTACATTACATTTCATGCTATATATGCCCATTGTGTGCATACTAAGTACATTGTTTTACATTACATTTCATGCTATGTATGCCCATTGTGTGCATACTTAGTACATTGTTTTACATTACATTTCATGCTATATATGCCCATTATGTGCATACTTAGTACATTGTTTTACATTACATTTCATGCTATATATGCCCATTGTGTGCATACTTAGTACAATTGTTTACATCACATGTTCACATTTTGGTATGACATTTGGTTTATTTAACATGGAACAATACATTCATTAACATTGATCACGCCGTTCGTTAGTAGGTAGTGGTACCATAGGAATTGACAACTCCCGTTCCTGAAATCCTGGGTTTGTTTGGATTGGAAGGAATGACCGAATTCGATATACCTAACTTAGATAAACCTTTAATTTGTTTAAGGGTTTATCGCCACAGTCTCAAGGCTTGGATGTATGCATTTTCACAATACCGCATAGATGTTTGTACCAGTAAAGCATGCATTTGTTACACAAAACATAACTTTGATTTAAACTATGTTTTACTTCAATACCTTGTTTTTGTGCATTTTATATATGGGTTAGTTGATATATTTCACTTACCATACATGACACTTTGGTTACACATTACATGTTCTACATTAAACATAAACATTTTGACGTTGATATACACATTTGGTGGTTTACATTGGACATAGACATTTCAATATGGTTTACACATTAACACATGACAATTCATTTATACATGGACAATTTACATTGATGGTTGGTTTGGGTAAATGATTCGAGTAACGAGGCGTGTGTAATATAATACAGGCATGGTGGATACGCCGCTGGTACATCCTATAAATAAGTGTTTGTATGATATTTCATGTCGTAACCTTACTTAAATCATTTCAATATTTTACATAAATAACTTATTTTCACAAAACGTTGATTTACAAAACAACTTATCTTATACAAACTCATTTTACTTGGTTATTCATTTAACCTTACATTATTCTCTTACTTATACATATCATTGCTTTTAATGAATTACAAAACAAAACAACTTACAAGGTTCATGACTGACTGTTATTAAACAATTTTTCCTAAACTTATAAGTCATGAATCCTATTTTCACAAAACCTATGTATCTCACAGGCATTTTTATGCTGACGTACCTATTTTCACATGTGTTTTCAGGAGCTTTTCCGTAGGATGATGATCGTGACACTAGGGCGGAGCTATGCCTTAGGGACATAAAATGAAGATAGACTTAGTTTAATTATGTTCTAAACTCTTTATTTCCTGTTTAAGACAATGAAACTCTTATGTTTATAAATAAAATACAACTTTGAATGCCATGGTTATGAAACTATTAATTATGTTACAACACTCCCCGACGTTTTCCGCCACGTTTTGTATGTTATACGTGGTCGGGGTGTGACAATGTGCATCAATTTTAGGGAGCTAAACAAGTTGACAATCAAGAATTGGTACCCTCTACCAAGAATTGACGATTTGTTTGATCAGCTACAGGGATCCAGCTAGTATTCGAAGATCGGCTTGCGTTTAGGATATCACCAGTTGAAGGTTGCTGACAAAGATGTTCCGAAGACTACTTTTCGAACAAAATATGGCCATTAAGAGTTTTTAGTCATGCCTTTTGGCTTAACCAATGTGCCAGCTGTGTTCATGGAACTCATGAACAAGGTATGCAAACCCTATTTGGATAAATTCGTGATAATATTCATCGACAATATACTTATCTATTCACGAACCAAAGAAGATCATGAGCAACATCTGAAGTTGATTTTGGAGCTGCTAAAGGAAGAGAAGTTGTATTCCAAGTTCTCTAAGTGCGAATTCTGGATTCGAGAAGTTCATTTTCTCGGACACGTCATAAATGAGAAAGGTATACACGTGGATCCGTCGAAGATAGAAGCGATTAAGAATTGGGAAACGCCAAAGACTCCGTCGGAGGTGCGATAATTCTTAGGACTTATTGGGTATTATCAGAGATTCATAGAGAATTTCTCCAGATTAGCGTAGCCATCGACGCTATTGACCCAGAAGGAGAAGAAGTTTGATTGGACGGAAAGACAGGAGGAAGCTTTTCAGCTATTGAAGGAGAAGTTGTGTAGTGCGCCAATTCTTTCCCTTCCTGAGGGAAACGATGATTTCATTGTGTATTGTGATGCGTCAGTTTTGGGCCTCGGTGTAACACCCCAAAAATATTTAATAGTTAAAAATACCATATATTAAAATATGAATGAAAGGTATTAATTTAAATGACATTAGTCTAACAAAGAAAACTTGAGGAGCTGATTGTGTAAAGATGGAAAAAAACTTGGTTCTAATAAAATTAAAGAAATTAAAACACCACACACACTTGTGTGCGTATATGTAGGTGCGACCAAAGACAAGGAAAACACCCCAAACCCTTCTTTCATCAAATTAATCAAATTGAAGGGTGAATTGAGATTGTTATTAGTGCATGTATCAAGAATCTTGATCACCCACACATGTCTAACACTAGGTAAGTTACCATTTCAGTTTTGGTGATGTTTGATTTTGGGTGAAATTTGATTAATTGAAGTTCTTGAATAATTGGGTGATGTTATGTTTTAAGGAAGTGTTATTTAAGTGTAGGATCATAAACCCTAACTGAAATCATGTGAATAGATTGATAAATTTTGTGTTAGAATAGTTATGTGCCATATAATGAAGTGGGTTTTTTTTATCTAGAATGAAAAGCCCCAAGATATTGTATGAACTATGTGAGTAATAACCAAGGTTTGTTGAACTAGCATGATAATATGGGTTGTGATGAGTAATTAAGTTTGAATAAGATTGAAATTCTTGGCTTTACCAAGGTTTAATTGAACGAAAATGGCTAGTTAAATAGTATACACATAAGGTGCTTGACAAAACGCCTAAAAGATGTTGATAGACACTAATTGTGATGTTTGGAAAAGTTAACAAGCTTTACTTATGAGCCGAAAGGTTCTAATGATAATTGGCTTGTATATTTTAGGCAACACAAGTGAGGCGTCGGGAAGTCAAGCCGGTGCGGACACTCGCTTGAAGGGAAAGCTTTAAGGTACGCGACTAAACGTCATGTTGTTATTAATTGTTGGTATGTTGACGTTAAATATTGTTGATAAATAAAAACTTGAAGATTTGGTAATGTTTGGTTTGTCCGAAATAAGGATTTACTAAAGTCAAACCAAACGGGTTGAATAAGGATATGTGCAAACCGGGTAAATGGGAGCACTACTCTGTAAGCTTTAAACCCGAGGTTACGGGTAATGAATTATCAAAGACGCAAGCTGGTAATGGAAGCGTGAGTGTCATAAGTAATGAACCCGGGTAAATGGGTTGTAGATGAAAAACAAATAATTCCATGAAAGGAATGTGAAGGATTCAAGTTTACGAACTTGGACATCAAACGGGTCGAATATGTTTTCTCGCAAACTGGGTATTAGGAGCGTGGAACACAAAGTTATTAAGCTCGGGTAATAGATATAATCGTGGGAAATAATCCCACTAAAAAGTTATGGATGATTCTAGCTTAGGTGCTTAAATATCAAAACGAGTCAAATAAAAAAAACGTAAACCGGGTAACGGGAGCGTAAACTATATGAATATTGGATCCGGGTAATGGATCATAGCTTAGATATGATAAGAAACGAATCCCAAGCGATTAAAATGAGTTTGGATAGGTTTGGATGTAAATTGGGTGAAAAATAAACTTGCAGAGTTGACACGCCCGGGTGAACATTTGACACGGCCGGGTGAAGGGGCTGTGAAAAATACATGTTTAACTGACATGTCTGGGTGAACATTTGACACGGCTGGGTGAAGGGGCTGAAAAAATATAATTTCTTGTGTTTAATTATTTTGTTCAAATGCTTTGATTTCTAATCATTTGAATGAAATTGTATAATAGGTAACGATGCACTTTAGACCTCGGATGATGATCAAGCCATGTCAAGAACCGAACACACAATCTAACGAAGCTTCCGCTACTTTAATAGTTTCTTTTGTTACCAAACTTATGAAAAACTATTATAATCATCTTTAGGATGTTTAAACTTTTGTAATTATCGTTGAAGGTTTTTAACTCTATGTAAACGTCGTTTCATCGATGTTTTGAAAAACGACGTTTAAAATACACTATATATTATATGAAATATTCAATTAATGTAAGGGCCTTACATTAATTCCTAGAAAAGTAGTTCCATTTTGTTATTAGCGTTTATAAATTGAAAGAGTGTTACAAGTTAGTAATCAGAGCTAAGGTTAAAGACAAATGTGTTCGGTTCACGGCTTGATCAAACATTCGGTAAGAATTTATTTGAAGTAAATTCCAAATTGAAAGAATAGAAAGAATAATTATTCAAAGTGTATGGGAGGAGTATAATAATATACTCGAACCCGGGAAGTACACTTTGCATAAACGGCTAAGGCAAAGTTATATACTTGGCCGAATAGTGAGTATAAATTCTCATGTAAAGATATGAGAATGATTGAATGAATTATTTATCAAATTACCTTTAACATTTCAGCAAAAAGATGTCGGGAGGTGCTAGTGACAATATCCTATCCCTCACTACCGACGAGTTGAAAGAAAAGATTTCCCAGGAAGTCGGAAAGGCATTTGAAGCTAGCCTACCAAGATTCATGTAAAGGCTACAAAATACATTACTTTCGACTATGGAGGAAAATATGAGTGAATTAAGAGAAGACCTTACCAATGATAGAGGCAAGGCCAAAGAAAAGAAAGGTTGTTCTTATAACAAGTTCATGGCGTGTAAACCCCCGATCTTCAACGGAGTGGTGGATCCAATTGCTTGTCAAAGGTGGATAAGTGTGACACCTGTGTCACTTCAACCATCAAACAAATGCCAAACCAATGAAATATTGTATTTCATACTTGGGATTTGTAAAAATATGTGTATCGTTTACACATATCAACTCTTGTTCGATTTCAAGCTTTAAATCACTTTCTGGAGGGTTATACGCGCACTGATGCGTAAATATAACCAGTTTAATGAAACGAACACTCCGGAATAGTGAAATAGGCTTAACATACCTTAAGTAACCTTTACATAACTTAGAAATAAGTTTTTAAGGCTTTGGTATGGCAAAATCTAGTTTATTCGCTTACAGGGACTAAACTTGACAAACTGTGAAAGTATGCCAATTTGAACTGTAACGAACATTCCGGAACATGACCATAAGTTAAACACACCTTAAATATCCTTTACATAGCTTAGAAATAGGATTTGAAGTGTTCGGTGTGCTAAAATAAACTTTTGGGTCATTCAGGGACTAAAAGTGTCAAAAAGTGCACAAGTTTGCACTTTTGCGCATAACTCATGTTCTGAATACATCCGGACATCCAAAAATTTATGTAAGCACTAAAACATTTTATTTTAGTGTTTGGCATAAGAAAAATCCATTCGTCGCGTCATTTGGATCGTTTTTTGCGCTTATGCGCATTCCGTCGTAATTAACCGAACATCGCGATCGTACGACCAAACAAACCGACATCCGAGATATTTTTGAGCATTTTTTGAGTTCCCTATGCTTTAACTTCATTTTAGAGCCTTGAAAAGAGGTTAACGGGGTTCAAACGCATCGAAAATAGCTTAAACGGGCTGCAGGGACCATTTCTGCCATTTTTGAAACTTTGCTGAAACTTGTAGGCAGTGGCGTAGCGCGAGCACTAAGGCCTTTAGCAGTGGCGCTACGCGACTGCCTTGTCTGGACAGAAACTTTGCAGAAACATCGAATCGGGTCCATTCCACTTTCGCACATGGTTTTGGGCAATACCATGGGCTCAAATGGTTTTCTAAAACCAGGGTTTTGAGGTGGAGGGTTGAGATTGAATCACGGTTAACGAGGAACGATCTTAACGGCTCTACGAATCCTATAAATACCCCACCCCCATTTGCTTCAAAACCCACTAGAATCTTGATTTGAGAAGCTCTAAGTTGAAACCATTGTTTCATACCTGAGCTACTTGGATCGAGGTTAGCATTCGGGGACCCTTCGTAAGTATTCTTTCGTTCTTTTATTGCTTTTCGAGTCTTTTCGAGTCTGAAAGTCAAACTTTGTTTGACTTTCTGCGTTGACCAGTTTATGGTCAATGCGAAGTTCGTAAGAACTTCGCAACGTGATTGTAATCACGATGGTTATAGTCCCTTGGGACTATGCCTACTGATTACCACGTTGTCTAGGGTCGTAAGGTAAGCGATCTAAACAATCGCTTATACTTTCGAACCCGACCCATTTGGTCGATCATTAGGATCTGACCAAATACATTAGGTGACCATGGTATATAGGGAATAACCTTCCGAGGTTATACCTTATGGTCACGACGTTTAAGTAGTTGTATGATAGGTAGTTTATATGCCTTAGGTAAATTACCAAAATACCCTTTTTATGTGTAATTGGTAATTAAGCATATGTAACCTAAACTTTCATCACTTAACTGATTATGTAACATGTTTAGGCATATAACACTTGTCATAGGGCTAGTTAGACGTCTCGAGTGCGCTTTTGCGCGCATGACGCGTTAAAGTAGCATAAGCTACCTTAATGGGTCGCGATGGGTCGAAAGCACTTTGGTTAGGTTTCATTTTGTATGTAGGCTTTGTTAAACCATATGACACGAGTCTCTATACTCGTTTGGTTTACGAACCCTCATTCTATCTAAATCCTCCGATTTAGGTCCGGTTTATTAACATAGTTACCTATATTAGGTGCCGTTTGATATCCGAGATCTCTAGCATTGTTTGGTTGTTACTCAAGGACTACTAAGCAATCTCAAGTGAGTACATAGACCCCTCTTTTACTGTTTTCCAAACTGTTTTGGGGTGAAACACATGTGCCTACTTGTTACTTTCATGCTTTCCTGTTTTCATATCATATACTTGCTATATTCATTAGTACATTTATAGTACATGATTTCATTGTTTTACATTACATTTTATACTATGTTTGCCCATTGTGTGCATACTTAGTACATTGTTTTACATTTACATTTTATGCTATGTATGTCCGTTGGTTACATACTTAGTACAGTGTTTTCATCACATGCATACATTTTGTTATGACATTTGGGTTGTTTACAATGGAACAATACATTCATTAACATTAGCTACGCCGTTCGTTAGTAGGTAGTGGTACCATAGGAATTGACAACTCTCGTTCCTGAAATCCTGGGTTTGTTTGGATTGGAAGGAATGACCGAATTCGATATACATAATTTAGATAAACCTTTAAGTTGTTTAAGGGTTTATCGCCACAGTCTCAAGGCTTGGATGTATGCATTTTCACAACACAGCATAGATGTTCGTATCAGTATAGCATGCATTTCCACAAAACATAGTTTTGATTTAAACCATGTTTTACTTCAATACTTTGTTTTTGTGCATATGGTTTAGTTGATACATTTCACTAGCCATACAGATCATTTTGGTTACACATTACATGATTGACATTTGACACATGAACATTATTGACATTGGTTACACATCACATGATTTACATTTGACACATAAACATTATTGACATTGGTTACACATTACATGATTTACATATTGACATAAACATTTTTGACATATTATTCAATATGTTTGACAATTTGTTTAAACATAGACATCTTACATTGGTGGTTTGTTTGGGTAAGTGATTTGAGTAACGGTGCGTGTGTAATATGATACAAGCATGGTGGATACGCCGCTGGTACTTCCTATATATAAGTGTTTGTATGGTATTACATATCGTAGCGTTATTTGAATCATTTCAATTTAAGATATATAACATTTTATACAAATAACATACTTTTCACAAGACATTCTTTTACAAACAACTTATCTTATACAAACTCATTTTTACATGGTTATTCATTTAACCATACATTATTCTCTTATTTATACATATCATCTGATCGTATCGTTTTTCAAATGATTTACAAGACAAATCAAATTACAAGGTTCATGACTAAACATTTTCATAAACAATAAGTCATGAATCCTATTTTCATAAACCTATGTATCTCACAGGCATTTTTATGCTGACGTACCTATTTTCACATGTGTTTTCAGGAGATGATGCATAGGATTTATCAAGACATACTTAGGCGGACCTGTGCCTTGGTGACTTATAACGAGACAAGAACTAGTTACTTTATGTTATGTACTCTTTGGTTCTTGTTTAAAACAATGTAATCTTTCATATTTGATTAATAAAACGAAACTTCAATTGCCATGGATTTGAAACAATTAATTCTGTTACAACACTCCCCGACATTTCCGCCACGTTTTGTATGTTCTACGTGGTCGGAGTGTGACAGAAAAGATGGTATCAGAGCCCATGGTTATAGGGAATTAGGTTATTAGTAATGCTTTGACCTAGTCTATAACCTTCCTAGGACCCTAACGCGAGTTTACTTGCGTTTAGTCATAAAACAATACCGTCACCTATCCTTAGGCGACGACCACAACAAGAACATAAATTTCAAAATCACTTTGAAAACTAATCATCCGTTCTAGGATGATTGATTACTAGGTTTTGAACCCTCTGTTATAAGGTTTTGAACCCCTTTGAGTTTTCAAAACCTCGTCAAGGTTTTGGGTTTTAAATAATGTGAACACGTGCAAACTGGAAGGGTGAATGCCTGTATTCTGGGTTTTCTGTCTAGGCAAGCACTTCGTATACATCTCATCAGACGCGAGACCAGTTGTGCTTACCTGGGAATTCTTGGGATGAGTGTTCACTTATAGGCGAGCATGTCTTCGCGATACATTATTTTTGACCTATTTACTTTGATTAATCACCGGGGTCGTTTGTTGCTTTGTAGTAACAAACAAATGACCACTATCCTTGCTTTCATCAGATTTGTTTCATCTCATTCTTTTCGTCTAATTCTATCACTCGTTTCCTTTCATGTTTCCTCTTTTAGAATGCCTCCTCGACGCGAAAGCCAGATAGCGACTGCCGAATTGGCAGAAATCATTGCGCAGCAAATGGCTGCTCAATTCCCAAACCTCTTTGCTCAATGGAATCAAGCCAACAACAACAACAATGGTCCATGCAATTTCAAGAGTTTTAACTCGGCGAAACCACTCAAGTTTAGTGGTTCTGAGGGAGCGACTGGGCTTCTGCAATGGTTCGAGAGCATTGAGAATACTTTCCGCCACATGCAGTGTCCTGACAATCGCAAGGTCGAGTTTGCTTCGAGTGTGTTCCAGAAGAGAGCCCTTACGTGGTGGAACGGGGTTATGAGTGATCGAGGTGCAGAAGTTGCTCTAGCACAGACATGGGCTGAACTTAGGGCCCTTATGATGAAGGAATTCTGTCCTCGTCATGAGATCAGGGCCTTGGAAAGGGAATTCGACAATCTTAGCAAGACAGCGGTGAGCATCGAGCCTACACGGACCATTATGAGGAGTTGAGTCTGTTATGCCCAAACATGGTCACGCCTTTGGATAAGGCAATAGAAAAGTACATTGATGGCCTCCCTGACTCAATACAAGACATTGTGACTGGCAGCAACCCTACTACAGTTAGACAGGCCATTGAGCTATCTGCAACCTTGACTGAATCAAAGATCAGGAAGGGTAAACTTTTCCGAAAAGGTGACAAGAAACCGCTCGAGGAATCAAAGACCATGGATGAACAGATTGGATCCCCTAAGAGGTCAAAGAAGCGAAAGGCTTCTCAGAACTTCACCATGGTTACTCACAATGATCAAGCCGTCCCCAACCAACCAGCTCAACCCCCTGCTAGGAAGCCATACAATGGAACTGCACCCTTGTGCAACCAATGTAGCCTCCATCATCATGCCAATGTAAAGTGCCGCAAATGCCAAACTTGTGGGCTTATAGGCCATACAGCAAGAGTTTGCCCAGCTGCAGCTGCACCAAACCAAGCTAGCAACAATACCGCTCAATGTCGTTTTCTACCAGGTTCTTGCTTCAACTGTGGCGAGATGGGTCATTTCCGAAGAAATTGCCCAAAACTTGCTAATGCAAATCCAGCACAGGGATGAGCATCTGACCGAATGGAAGACAACGCTTTTTAGAAATAATCAATCCTTATGTATTATTTTCTTTAGTTGTCAAGGTCCAAGAAACAGTTGTTATCGTTGTTTATAAATAAATCTTTTATATACATTGCAATGTATTTATGTGGTTGCATGTATAAACAACATATCTCTTACAATACCGATAATCAAGGAACCGTATTCCTTGAAGGACAGACTACCCCCAAACTTTCTTCGCCTTTATGATCTCTTGCATTTTCCACGAAATTCCTAAGTACCCGTTTCCTCTAAGGAAACGAAGTACAGGGCACAAGTTACAACACTGGACGAATACCCAAAGTACCACTATAAATCCTTAATAGGGTACCTAAGGGTATTTCCATGAATCCCAAAATTGTTGTGCTCCTTAATTCGACTATTACGTTTCTTTGAAAACAAAATCGAATTTTTGGGAGATCTTCCTATCTCTTCAGATATATCCCAAAGGACATTGAAGTCCATCGACTGGTTTCCATATCCGTTCTCAATCGATAACAAAGTAATAACAAATTTATAACCAAGTTAAACAACTATGTGATTATGTGCTTATGAACATTACAAGACAAATTGTGCGGACTGTGCAAGGAATTACGTAATTATGGATGCATACATAATTATGGAATTTAGTGCACAGAAACCACAGTGAACCTTGTCATGTGCCTAGAAGTTAACTCTATTCATTTCCATTTCTGAGGAAGCACCCGTTGAAAATGACTCTGTTTGTTCATTTTCGTTTCTGAAGATTGTCCGTTGAGGAAATGAATATCCGTTTGTCTATCCTTTTCATTTCCATTTCTGAGGAAACACCCGTTGAAAATGACTCCGTTTGTTCATTTTCGTTTCTGAAGATTTGTCCGTTGAGGAAATGAATATCCGTTTGTTTCTCCTTTTCATTTCCATTTCTGATGAAGCACCCGTTGAAAATGACTCCGTTTGTTCATTTTCGTTTCTGAAGATTTGTCCGTTGAGGAAATGAATATCCGTTTGTTTCTCCTTTTCATTTCCATTTCTGATGAAGCACCCGTTGAAAATGACTCCATTTGTTCATTTTTGTTTCTGAAGATTTGTCCGTTGAGGAAATGAATATCCGTTTGTTTCTCGTTTTCATTTCCATTTCTGATGAAGCACCGTTGAAAATGACTCCGTAAGTTCATTTTAAGTTTCTGAAGATTTCCCATTGATGAAATGAATCCCCGTTTGTTTATTCCTTCATTTCCGCTTCTGAAGAATACTCATTGAGGAAAATGACTCCGTCTGTTCATTTTCGTTCTGAAGAATGTCCGTTAAGGAAATAACAGGATTATGCCTTACATATCTCTGGTAATTATTTGACACAAAGTCACAAATAGACTCCTACGAATAAATTTCGGGACGAAATTTCCTAAAGTAGGGGAGACTGTGACACCTGTGTCACTTCAACCATCAAACAAATGCCAAACCAATGAAATATTGTATTTCATACTTGGTATTTGTAAAATTATGTGTATCGTTTACACATATCAACTCTTGTTCGATTTCAAGCTTTAAATCACTTTCTGGAGGGTTATACGCGCACTGATGCGTAAATATAACCAGTTTAATGCAACGAACACTCCGGAATAGTGAAATAGGCTTAACATACCTTAAGTAACCTTTACATAACTTAGAAATAAGTTTTGAAGGCTTTGGTATGGCAAAATCTAGTTTATTCGCTTACAGGGACTAAACTTGACAAACTGCGAAAGTATGCCAATTTGAACTGTAACGGACATTCCGGAACATGACCATAAGTTAAACACACCTTAAATATCCTTTACATAGCTTAGAAATAGGCTTTGAAGTGTTCGGTGTGCTAAAATAAACTTTTGGGTCATTCAGGGACTAAAAGTGTCAAAAAGTGCACAAGTTTGCACTTTTGCGCATAACTCACGTTCTGAATACATCCGGACATCCAAAAATTTATGTAAGCACTAAAACATTTTATTTTAGTGTTTGGCATAAGAAAAATCCATTCGTCGCGTCATTTGGATCGTTTTTTGCGCTTATGCGCATTCCGTCGTAATTAACCGAACATCGCGATCGTACGACCAAACAAACCGACATCCGAGATATTTTTGAGCATGTTTTGAGTTCGATATGCTTTAACTTCATTTTAGAGCCTTGAAATGAGGTTAACGGGGTTCAAACGCATCGAAAATAGCTTAAACGGGCTGTAGGGACCATTTCTGCCATTTTTGAAACTTTGCTGAAACTGGTAGGCAGTGGCGTAGCGCGAGCACTAAGGCCTTTAGCAGTGGCGCTACGCGACCACCTTGTCTGGACAGAAACTTTGCAGAAACATCGAATCGGGTCCATTCCACTTTCGCACATGGTTTTGGGCAATACCATGGGCTCAAATGGTTTTCTAAAACCAGGGTTTTGAGGTGGAGGGTTGAGATTGAATCATGGTTAACGAGGAACGATCTTAACGGCTCTACGAATCCTATAAATACCCCACCCCCATTTTCTTCAAAACCCACTAGAATCTTGATTTGAGAAGCTCTAAGTTGAAACCATTGTTTCATACCTGAGCTACTTGGATCGAGGTTAGCATTCGGGGACCCTTCGTAAGTATTCTTTCGTTCTTTTATTGCTTTTCGAGTCTTTTCGAGTCTGAAAGTCAAACTTTGTTTGACTTTCTGCGTTGACCAGTTTATGGTCAATGCGAAGTTCGTAAGAACTTCGCAACGTGATTGTAATCACGATGGTTATAGTCCCTTGGGACTATGCCTACTGATTACCACGTTGTCTAGGGTCGTAAGGTAAGCGATCTAGACAATCGCTTATACTTTCGAACCCGGCCCATTTGGTCGATCATTAGGATCTGACCAAATACATTAGGTGACCATGGTATATAGGGAATAACCTTCCGAGGTTATACCTTATGGTCACGACGTTTAAGTATTTGTATGATAGGTAGTTTATATGCCTTAGGTAAATTACCAAAATACCCTTTTTATGTGTAATTGGTAATTAAGCATATGTAACCTAAACTTTCATCACTTAACTGATTATGTAACATGTTTAGGCATATAACACTTGTCATAGGGCTAGTTAGACGTCTCGAGTGCGCTTTTGCGCGCACGACGCGTTAAAGTAGCATAAGCTACCTTAATGGGTCGCGATGGGTCGAAAGCACTTAGGTTAGGTTTCATTTAGTATGTAGGCTTTGTTAAACCATATGACACGAGTCTCTATACTCGTTTGGTTTACGAACCCTCATTCTATCTAAATCCTCCGATTTAGGTCCGGTTTATTAACATAGTTACCTATATTAGGTGCCGTTTGATATCCGCGATCTCTAGCATTGTTTGGTTGTTACTCAAGGACTACTAAGCAATCTCAAGTGAGTACATAGACCCCTCTTTTACTGTTTTCCAAACTGTTTTGGGGTGAAACACCTGTGCCTACTTGTTACTTTCATGCTTTCCTGTTTTCATATCATATACTTGCTATATTCATTAGTACATTTATAGTACATGATTTCATTGTTTTACATTACATTTTATACTATGTGTGCCCATTGTGTGCATACTTAGTACATTGTTTTACATTTACATTTTATGCTATGTATGTCCGTTGGTTACATACTTAGTACAGTGTTTTCATCACATGCATACATTTTGTTATGACATTTGGGTTGTTTACAATGGAACAATACATTCATTAACATTAGCTACGCCGTTCGTTAGTAGGTAGTGGTACCATAGGAATTAACAACTCTCGTTCCTGAAATCCTGGGTTTGTTTGGATTGGAAGGAATGACCGAATTCGATATACATAATTTAGATAAACCTTTAAGTTGTTTAAGGGTTTATCGCCACAGTCTCAAGGCTTGGATGTATGCATTTTCACAACACAGCATAGATGTTCGTATCAGTATAGCATGCATTTCCACAAAACATAGTTTTGATTTAAACCATGTTTTACTTCAATACTTTGTTTTTGTGCATATGGTTTAGTTGATACATTTCACTAGCCATACAGATCATTTTGGTTACACATTACATGATTGACATTTGACACATGAACATTATTGACATTGGTTACACATCACATGATTTACATTTGACACATAAACATTATTGACATTGGTTACACATTACATGATTTACATATTGACATAAACATTTTTGACATATTATTCAATACGTTTGACAATTTGTTTAAACATAGACATCTTACATTGGTGGTTTGTTTGGGTAAGTGATTTGAGTAACGGTGCGTGTGTAATATGATACAAGCATGGTGGATACGCCGCTGGTACTTCCTATATATAAGTGTTTGTATGGTATTACATATCGTAGCGTTATTTGAATCATTTCAATTTAAGATATATAACATTTTATACAAATAACATACTTTTCACAAGACATTCTTTTACAAACAACTTATCTTATACAAACTCATTTTTACATGGTTATTCATTTAACCATACATTATTCTCTTATTTATACATATCATCTGATCGTATCGTTTTTCAAATGATTTACAAGACAAATCAAATTACAAGGTTCATGACTAAACATTTTCATAAACAATAAGTCATGAATCCTATTTTCATAAACCTATGTATCTCACAGGCATTTTTATGCTGACGTACCTATTTTCACATGTGTTTTCAGGAGATGATGCATAGGATTTATCAAGACATACTTAGGCGGACCTGTGCCTTGGTGACTTATAACGAGACAAGAACTAGTTACTTTATGTTATGTACTCTTTGGTTCTTGTTTAAAACAATGTAATCTTTCATATTTGATTAATAAAACGAAACTTCAATTGCCATGGATTTGAAACAATTAATTCTGTTACAACACTCCCCGACATTTCCGCCACGTTTTGTATGTTCTACGTGGTCGGGGTGTGACAATAAGCGATATCGAGGGTGTTTTTGAATGAACACATTGTGATATAAGCGACTTTGTGGCTTATGGAACTGGCCAACTTAGAGGCCAAGCCAAGGATTGGTGGGATAACCTAAGAAATGAAAGGGGTGTTGAAGCAACGAGGGCGATGACTTGGGAAGATTTTAAAACACCGTTTCTCAAACATCATAGCCCCAAGGCGGTAATAATTAAGATAAAAGAAGAATTCATGCAATTCAGGCAAAAGGGGGAAACTGTCGATAAAATCACTGGGACGTTTATGGATAAACTCAAATTTTATGATGAGTTGGTCAAGACCGAAGAACAGAAAATTTACTACTATCACAATATACTTAGGGCCGAATATAGGGAGTTTATGACTCCCTCACATTATGAAAGCCTCACCGACATAATCAATGCGGTGCGGGAGCGCGAGATTGAATTGAAAAGGCAAGTTGAAAGACGTGAGAGAAGGGCCTTGGATGCAAACCCGAGTCCCACAAAGAAGTCAAAGGCAGCTGAATCTTCGAAGAAGGGAAATGCGAAAGGAGGTTCCCCAAGTTGTAAGATATGCGGATGCGCCCAGAGGCGAATGTTATTTTAAGAACAAACCTTGAGTTGCATGTGGCAAAATAAGGCATGGGGTTTCAAACTGCCCAGACAAAGTGACGGTGTGCTATAAGTGTTATCAACCGGGTCATAAAAAGTCAGAATGCCCAAAACTAACGGGGAAGAAAGAGGGTGCTGACTCAAAGAATGAAACCCCGAAGTCAAAGGCATGGTTGTTCCAAATCACTACTGCTGAAGCAAAAATGGAACCTGACGTGGTTACAGGTATATTTACTGTAAATTCTGTCCTTGCACGTGTTTTATTTGATACGGGTGCGAATAAGTCTTTTGTTTCACATAGATTCGTTCAAAACCCTTTGTTCACATTAACAAAATTACCTATGCCAATGGAAGTAGAAGTAGGTAATAACAAAAGTTTCATTGTTTGTGATGTATGTCGGGAATGCAAACTGAATATCGATGGCGAGGAATACTCCATTGATCTAATACCCATGTCCATGGGTGAATTTCAAGTGATAGTTGGAATGGACTGGTTGTCTCGCTACCACGCTAAGGTGATATGCTTACGTAAGGAGATACACTTAATGTCTCCAAGCGAAAAGCGTGTCATAATCTATGGGGAGAAGGCTTGTAATCCCATGGTATACTCGATGATAGAAGCCCGCAAATTTATACTACACGGATGTAAGGCATATTTGACTTACATACGTGATTTGGAAAAAGAAATGCCAAGGATTGAAGACGTATCAGTGGTGGTGAATTCGAAGACGTCTTTCCCGAGGATCTACCAGGAATGCCGCCAGAGCGTGAAGTAGAGTTTGGGATCGAACTGATTCTAGATGCTAAACCAGTTGCTAAAGCACCATATAGACTGGTTCCATCGGAATTGCAAGAATTAATGTCCCAATTACAAGATTTACTCGATAAGGGATTCATCCGTCCTAGTGTATCTCCTTGGGGAGTGCCGGTGCTATTTGTAAAGAAGAAAGACGGGAGCATACAGATGTGTATTGATTACCGGGAGTTAAATAAACTCACGGTAAAGAATCGATACCGGCTCCCAAGGATCGACGATCTGTTCGACCAGTTACAAGGTGCTAGCTGGTTTTCGAAAATCGATTTAAGATCTGGTACCATCAGTTGAGGGTAAAGGAGGATGATATACCAAAGATGGCGTTCTGTACGCGATACGGACATTACGAATTCCTCGTAATGTCATTCGGATTAACGAATGCACCCGCGGCCTTCATGGACCTCATGAACCGGGTTTGCAAGCCGATGCTCGATAGGTCAGTGATTGTTTTATCAACGACATTCTCGTTTACTCAAGAAATGAGGCAGATCATGCTAGCCATTTACGAGAAGTGTTAAAGATACTAAGGAGGGAAAGATTATATGCTAAATTCTCGAAATGCGCCTTCTGGTTACGAGAGGTGCAGTTCTTAGGGCAGGTCATAAGTGTCGAAGGAATATTGGTAGATCCGTCGAAGGTGGAAGCTGTGTCAAAATGGAACCCTCCAAAGAATCCATCCGAAATTAGAAGTTTCTTGGGGTTAGCAGGTTACTATAGGAGATCCATTCAAGATTTCTCCAAGATTGCATCGCCTTTGACCAAGTTAACCCACAAGAACGAGAAATTCGTCTGGGAATATGATCAGGAAAAGGCATTTCGGACATTAAAGGAAAAGTTAACTTGTGCAGCAGTGTTGACTTTACCAGATGGTATGGATGACATGGTAGTGTATTCGGATGCATCGCACTTAGGCTTGGGTGTGTGCTAATGCAAAGGGGAAGGGTAATTGTGTTTGCCTCAAGACAACTTAAGCTGCATGAAACAAAATACTCGACTCATGATCTCGAGCTGGCTACCGTAGTTTTCGCCTTAAAGATCTGGAGGCATTACTTGTATGGTGTGAAATGTACTATTTTCACTAACCATAAAAGTTTAAAATACTTCTTCGATCAGAAGGAGTTGAATATGAGGCAGAGGCGCTGGTTAGTAGTAGTGAAGGATTATGACTGTGAAATCCACTACTGTCACACCCCGACCACGTGGAACATACAAAACGTGGCGGAAACATCGGGGAGTGTTATAACAGAATTAATTGTTTCAAATCCATGGCAATTGAAGTTTCGTTTTATTGATTAAAAGTGTTACAATGTCTAAATAAACATGGAAATACAACATAATTAACTAGTCTGCATCTTTTATTGTCACTGAGGCCCATGTCCGCCTAAGTGTATCATGATCATCTTATGCAACAGCTCCTGAAAAACACATGTGAAAATATGGTACGTCAGCATAAAAATGCCGGTGAGATACATAGGTTTTGTGAAAATAGGTTTCATGACTTATGTTTGAGAAAATGTTTAGTCATGAACCTTGTTATTTGCTTTGTTTTGTAAATCATTTGAAAAAAACGATAAGATCAGATGATATGTATAAATAAATGTCAGGTTAAATGAATAACCATGTAAAATGAGTTTGTATAAGATAAGTCGTTTGTAAAACAATGTCTTGTGAAAAGTATGTTATTTGTATAAAATGTTATATGTATCAAACTGAAATGATTCAAATAACGCTACGATATGTAATACCATACAAACACTTATATATAGGAAGTACCAGCGGCGTATCCACCATGCTTGTATCATATTACACACGCATCGTTACTTAATCACTTAATCAAACCAAACCAATCAATGTAAGATGTCTATGTTTAACCAATTGCCAAATGTATTGAATAATATGTCAAAGTGTTTATGTCAAGATGTAGATCATGTAATGTAAAACAAATGTGATATGTATGGCTAGTGAAATGCATCAACTAAACCATAGGTGAAATGCACAAAACAAAGTATTGAAGTAAAACTTGGTTTAAATCAAAGTTATGTTTTGTGGGAAATGCATGATCAAATGTCAATCATGTTAAAATGTCTATGTCGAAATGTCTATGTCAAATGTCTATGTCAAAATGTCTATGTCAAAATGTCTTTGTGTAAACCATGTCAAAATGTCATGTATGGCTAGTGAAATGTCTCAACTAAACCATATGCACAAAAGCAAAGTATTGAAGTAAAACTTGGTTTAAATCAATATTATGTCTTGTGTAAATGCATGCTATACTGAATATGAACATTTATGCGGTGTGTTATAATGCATACATCCAAGCCTTGTGACTGTGGTGATAAACCCTTAAACAAATTTAAGGTCTATCTGTCTTATATCATCGAATTCGGTCATTCCTTTCTGTCCCCTTTCCCTGGGATGTCCGTAACGGGAGTTGTCAATTCCTATGGTACCACTACCTACTAACGAACGGCGTAGCTAATGTTAATGAATGTATTGTCCCATTTAAACGAACCAAATGTCATACCAAAATGTAAGCATGTGATGAAATGAAAATGTACTAAGTATGCAACAAATGAACATACATAGCATGTGATGTGATGTGATGTGATGTAAAACAATGTACTAAGTAATGCACACTATGGGCACACCTAGCATAAAATGTCATGTAAAACAATGTACTAAGTAATGCACACTATGGGCACACCTAGCATAAAAACAATGAAATCATGTACTATAATGTACTAACAAACATAGCAGATATATGATGTGAAAACATGGAAAGCATGAAAGTAACAAGTAGGCACATGTGTTCCACCCCAAAATGTTTGGAAAACAGTAAAAGAGGGGTCTATGTACTCACTTGAGATTGCTCAGATGTCTTAAGATAATCACCAAGCAATGCTAGAGATCACGGAATCAAACGGCACCTAATATAGGTAACTATGTTAATAAACCGGACCTAAATCGGAAGACTGGGTAGCATTAGGGTTTGTAAACCAAATGAGTGTAGGAACTCATGTGATATGGTTTAACAAAGCCTATATACTAAATGAAACTTAACCTAAGTGTTTATGACCCATTACGACCCGTTTAGGAAGCTTATGCTACTTTAACGCGTCGTTCGCGTAAAACGCGTTCGGACCGCCTAACTAGCCTTATGACAAGTGTTATATGCCTAAACATGTTACATAATCAGTTATGTGACAAAAGTTTAGGTTACATATGCTTAATTACCATTTATACATGAAAAGGGTATTCTGGTAATTTACCTAAGGCATATAAACTACCTATCATACAACTACTCAAACGATGTGACCATAGGGTATAACCTTGGAAGGTTATTCCCTACCTACTATGGTCACCTAATGTGTTTGGTCCGATCCTAATGATCGACCAAATGGGTCGGGTTCGAAAGCATAAGCGACTGATCAAGTCGCTTACCCTTACGACCCTAGATAACGTGGTAATCAGTAGGCATAGTCCCAAGGGACTATAGCCAACGTGATTACACTCACGTTGCATTGACCATAAACTGGTCAATGCAGAAAGTCAAACAAAGTTTGACTTTCAGACTCGAAAAGCAAAAAAAGAACGAAAGAATACTTACGAAGGGTCCCCGAATGCTAATCTCGATCCAAGAACTCAGGTATGAAACAATGGTTTCAACTTAGAGCTCTCAAATCAAGATTCTAGTGATTTAAAACAATGAAAGGCATGGGGTATATATAGTAAAAGGTCCACCGTTAAGATCGTTTCATGGAAAACGTGCCTTAATCGCATCCGTACATGTGTCGGAAACTTGTGGTGGCTAAGAATTGATCCTTATCCGCTGACTAGACAATTTAGAACATGTGGTTGTGGATTAATCAGCTGCAAACTGCTATTAAATGCAGTTAATCTGGTCCAGAAGTCGGACGCGGCCCGCTTCAGGATCAGACAAACACAACGCGGGCCGCCTGGCCCTTCTGATCAGCAAACATGTTTGAAAAATGACAGTTTCAGTCCCTGCACGTGTTTAAGGCCATTTCCGACACTTCTAAGGCCCGTAAAGCCAACTTTAAGGCCCTAAAATGTTGCCTAAACATTGTGGACATGAAACATGCTCAAAAATATGCCGGGTGTTGGTTCGTTTGGCCGTACGAACGCGATGTTCGCTTAATTACGACGGAATGTGCATAAGCGCGAAAAACGATCCAAATGACGCAACGAATGGATTTTTGGCAAGCCAAACACTAAAGTATAATATAGTCATGCTTACATAAATTTTTGGATCTCCGGATGTATTCAGAACGTAAGTTATGTGCGAAAATGCAAACTTGTGCACTTTTTGACACTTTTAGTCCCTGAATGACACAAAAGTTTATTTTAGCATACCGAACACCTCAAAGCATATTTCTAAGCTATGTGAAGGATATTTATGGTATGTTTAACTTATGGTCATGCTCCGGAATGTCTGTTACAGTTCAAATTGGCATACTTTCGCAGTTTGTCAAATTTAGTCCCTGTAAGCGATTTAACTTGATTTTGCCATACCAAAGCCTTTAAAACTTATTTCTAAGTTATGTAAAGGTTATTTAAGGTATGTTAAGCCTATGTCACTATTCCGGAGTGTTTTTTGCATTAAACTGGTTATATTTACGCATCGGTGCGCGTATAACCTTCCAGAAAGCGATTTAGAGTTTGAAATTGAACAAGAATTGATATGTGCAAATGATACACATATTTTTACAAATCCCAAGTATGAAATATAATATTTCATTGGTTCGGTATTTGTTTGATGGCCGTGGAGGCACAGGTGTTACAGTCTCCCCTACTTTAGGAAATTTCGTCCCGAAATTTTATTTAGAGGAAACTTGTGGGAGTCTGAAACATGAAGTTGAAAAGATCGAACAACATTGGTTAGGGTTCTGAACTTCTAGTAACTTTAATAACATCATGCTTGCAATGTAAGAGGGATACTTATATACAAGTATATGAAGCGTCATTGGTGCGTCCACCGTACCTCCATTACATCGTTCGCATGTTGTTATTGTTGTCACTATCGGTTCTTACACATAATAAACCTTACTGGGTTTCTGTGCACTAAATTTCATAATTATGTACGCGTCCATAATTAGACAATTCCTTGCATAGTTCACTCAGTCTATTTTATAATGTGTAGGGGAAAACCAAATGAACAATCCTGTGATGAGTGTGACTAGACCGCCATAGAGTCCTTTTAATTAAATCAATAAATGATCTAAATAGACTATCAAGGAGTCTGTTCAGCTACATCACTAGATGTCGTTCTTTAACCAAATTTGTGAATCAATCTTTTAGACTAGACCACTAAAAGGATCTCTTATGAAACATGGAGCGGTACTTATATAATCCAAGGGTCTTAACTATTACATAGAAGCCCATTAAGAATTTAAGGTAGTACCTTTTGAATATCCTGCTATGAATCCCTCATATGAAGATATGAAAGATCCTGCGAGGATTTGGATAACGAATATCCAGAGTATTAAAAACACAAAAAAATGCATAAAAGGAAACATAAAATGAGTAAACACATAGTCACATAACGACAAAATTGTTTAACTAGAAGTTTGTTCTGCTAACAGAGTACATGTATTTAAAGTACAATAGGAATCCATCTCGTGGATTTCATTTGGCACTTCAAACATTATCAAGAATCTAACTATAAAGATGGAAAGATTCAAAACGAAAATTCGATTTCGATTATTAGGAACCGAAATGTTCGAATTAAGGTACATAAAGAATCCAATTAAGGACTCTGATTTGAATGATAATCATCCATAAGGGTCTAAATGTGAAGATAAAAAGATCCCATATGGATTTTAGAAGTTGAAGATGTTTTGAAATCTTGCACTGGATGTGCTTAAGTCAAAACATGAAGTAAAATGCTTATGAAGTTGAGATGCAAAATATGTCAAGGCGACATATGAAGCAGAATTTGAAGGTTAAGTCAATGTATGAGGAAAATATTTTTGAAAACTATGCACGGGGTTCTTTTAAGAAAAATGTGTTTAACGTTTTTGAAACCTTATATATAATACTTTTGAAATTATAAAGTAGTTGTAAGTATATTTATAAAAATGTTTTAAAATCATGCGAGATGAATTTTGAAATTATGTATAAGGTTTTTGAAAGACATGAATGATGCTTTTCGAAATCATGCACTTGATAAGAAAATGTACTGTGTTAATATTGCCTTCAGACTATATGAAATATTTTGAAATTAGGAAGGTTGGTTTTGATAACATGGCCAATGTTTTTTTTTGAAATAACATAGATAATGTATTTAGAAAAATTGTTTTCAAGCTATATGAAATGTTTGAGATCATGAAGATTGTTTTTGAAATACTTGTACTGTATATGTTGAAAAATCAAAACGTAATGGGTATGAGATTTGAAAATATCCTTAGTTATCTAACCAAGGATTCAAAGGCACAGATGTGCGAAAAGCATGATTACTCATAATGTCACTTTATTTTCTGTACTTCGTATCTTAGAATGAAACGAGTACTTAAAATTTTCGAGGGACTCATGAGCGATCATTTGAAAGAGAGAATCACAAGAGTAGTTTGTAAGGAACATAGTTCCTTGATACAGGTATTATAGGGAAATGCCATAAACACCTGTAGTTATACTTGTATATCAGAATTGCGAACAACAACTTTCATTTATGAACAAGACATATTGTTTCACAATACACGAGAACAAAAGAAACAAAGGCATAAGACAGCAACCTCTTTTGTTCAGCCGAATTCTCATCCAAGGGTTGAATTTGCATTAGCAAGCTTTGGGCACTCCCTCAGGAAATGGCCCATCTCGCCACAATTGTAGCAAGACCCTCGTGAGAAACGAGCTTGAGCAGGATTGTCGCCAGCTTGATTTGGTACTGCTGTAGTTGGGCAAACCCTTGCTGTATGACCTATAAGTCCACAAATCTGACATTTGCGGCACCTCACACTAGCATGATGATGAAGGCTACATTGGTTGCACAAGGGTGCAGTTCCGTTGTATGACTTCCTAGCAGGGGGTTGAGCTGGTTGGTTGGGAAAGGCTCGACCATTGTGAGCGACCACGGCGAAGTTTTGAGGAGTCTTTCGCTTCTTTGACTTCTTAGGCGATCGTTCATCCATGGTCTTTGATTCCCCGATTGGTTTCTTGGCTGGTGGTGCTGTCACTTGACTAGGTCCTGCCTGTCTTGGTGACTCTTGAGTGGCTTCATCCTGTAGACGATACATGGCAGTAGCTAATTCAACAGTCTTCAGGACTACTTCGCCTATTCGCTGAGCGAATTTGGCAGTCTGCTTGGATATCTGGGCGTCATCGTGATGAAGAGACATTCTTGAAGAAAAATAAAGGCATAGGGAGAAACAGGTGAAAGGTTTATTGGATAATCGATACAGAATGGTAACGAATGAAAATTGCGATCATTTGTTTTGTTACCTAAGGCAAACAAATGAGATGGTGACAAATCAAAGTAAATGGGTCAAAAATAATGTATCGCGAAGACATGCTCGCCTATAAGTGAACACTCATCCCAAGAATTCCCAGGTAAGCACAACTGGTCTCGCGTCTGATGAGATGTATACGAAGTGCTTGCCTAGACAGAAAACCCAGAATACAGGCATTCACCCTTCCAGTTTGCACGTGTTCACATTATTTAAAACCCAAAACCTTGACGAAGTTTTGAAAACTCAAAGGGGTTCAAAACCATATAATAGAGAGTTCAAAACCTAGTAATCAATCATCCTAGAACAGATGATTAGTTTTCAAAGCGGTTTTGAAATTTATGTTCTTGTTGTGGTCGTCGCCTAAGGATAGGTGACGGTATTGTTTTATGACTAAACGCAAGTAAACTCGCGTTAGGGTCCTAAGAAGTTTATAGACTAGGTCAAAGCATTACTAATAACCTAATTCCCTATAACCATTGGCTCTGATACCATCTTTTCTGTCACACCCCGACCACGTGGAACATACAAAACGTGGCGGAAACATCGGGGAGTGTTGTAACAGAATTAATTGTTTCAAATCCATGGCAATTGAAGTTTCGTTTTATTGATTATAAGTGTTACAATGTCTAAACAAACATGGAAATACAACATAATTAACTAGTCTGCATCTTTTATTGTCACTAAGGCCCATGTCCGCCTAAGTGTATCTTGATCATCTTATGCAACAGCTCCTGAAAAACACATGTGAAAATATGGTACGTCAGCATAAAAATGCCGGTGAGATACATAGGTTTTGTGAAAATAGGTTTCATGACTTATGTTTGAGAAAATGTTTAGTCATGAACCTTGTTATTTGCTTTGTTTTGTAAATCATTTGAAAAAAATGATAAGATCAGATGATATGTATAAATAAATGTCAGGTTAAATGAATAACCATGTAAAATGAGTTTGTATAAGATAAGTCGTTTGTAAAACAATGTCTTGTGAAAAGTATGTTATTTGTATAAAATGTTATATGTATCAAACTGAAATGATTCAAATAACGCTACGATATGTAATACCATACAAACACTTATATATAGGAAGTACCAGCGGCGTATCCACCATGCTTGTATCATATTACACACGCATCGTTACTTAATCACTTAATCAAACCAAACCAATCAATGTAAGATGTCTATGTTTAACCAATTGCCAAATGTATTGAATAATATGTCAAAGTGTTTATGTCAAGATGTAGATCATGTAATGTAAAACAAATGTGATATGTATGGCTAGTGAAATGCATCAACTAAACCATAGGTGAAATGCACAAAACAAAGTATTGAAGTAAAACTTGGTTTAAATCAAAGTTATGTTTTGTGGGAAATGCATGATCAAATGTCAATCATGTTAAAATGTCTATGTCGAAATGTCTATGTCAAATGTCTATGTCAAAATGTCTTTGTGTAAACCATGTCAAAATGTCATGTATGGCTAGTGAAATGTCTCAACTAAACCATATGCACAAAAGCAAAGTATTGAAGTAAAACTTGGTTTAAATCAATATTATGTCTTGTGTAAATGCATGCTATACTGAATATGAACATTTATACGGTGTGTTATAATGCATACATCCAAGCCTTGTGACTGTGGTGATAAACCCTTAAACAAATTAAAGGTCTATCTGTCTTATATCATCGAATTCGGTCATTCCTTTCTGTCCCCTTTCCCTGGGATGTCCGGAACGGGAGTTGTCAATTCCTATGGTACCACTACCTACTAACGAACGGCGTAGCTAATGTTAATGAATGTATTGTCCCATTTAAACGAACCAAATGTCATACCAAAATGTAAGCATGTGATGAAATGAAAATGTACTAAGTATGCAACAAATGAACATACATAGCATGTGATGTGATGTGATGTGATGTAAAACAATGTACTAAGTAATGCACACTATGGGCACACCTAGCATAAAATGTCATGTAAAACAATGTACTAAGTAATGCACACTATGGGCACACCTAGCATAAAAACAATGAAATCATGTACTATAATGTACTAACAAACATAGCAGATATATGATGTGAAAACATGGAAAGCATGAAAGTAACAAGTAGGCACATGTGTTCCACCCCAAAATGTTTGGAAAACAGTAAAAGAGGGGTCTATGTACTCACTTGAGATTGCTCAGATGTCTTAAGATAATCACCAAGCAATGCTAGAGATCACGGAATCAAACGGCACCTAATATAGGTAACTATGTTAATAAACCGGACCTAAATCGGAAGACTGGGTAGCATTAGGGTTTGTAAACCAAATGAGTGTAGGAACTCATATGATATGGTTTAACAAAGCCTATATACTAAATGAAACTTAACCTAAGTGTTTATGACCCATTACGACCCGTTTAGGAAGCTTATGCTACTTTAACGCGTCGTTCGCGTAAAACGCGTTCGGACCGCCTAACTAGCCTTATGACAAGTGTTATATGCCTAAACATGTTACATAATCAGTTATGTGACAAAAGTTTAGGTTACATATGCTTAATTACCATTTATACATGAAAAGGGTATTCTGGTAATTTACCTAAGGCATATAAACTACCTATCATACAACTACTCAAACGATGTGACCATAGGGTATAACCTTGGAAGGTTATTCCCAACCTACTATGGTCACCTAATGTGTTTGGTCCGATCCTAATGATCGACCAAACGGGTCGGGTTCGAAAGCATAAGCGACTGATCAAGTCGCTTACCCTTACGACCCTAGATAACGTGGTAATCAGTAGGCATAGTCCCAAGGGACTATAGCCAACGTGATTACACTCACGTTGCATTGACCATAAACTGGTCAATGCAGAAAGTCAAACAAAGTTTGACTTTCAGACTCGAAAGACTCGAAAAGCAAAAAAAGAACGAAAGAATACTTACGAAGGGTCCCCGAATGCTAATCTCGATCCAAGAACTCAGGTATGAAACAATGGTTTCAACTTAGAGCTCTCAAATCAAGATTCTAGTGATTTAAAACAATGAAAGGCATGGGGTATATATAGTAAAAGGTCCACCGTTAAGATCGTTTCATGGAAAACGTGCCTTAATCGCATCCGTACATGTGTCGGAAACTTGTGGTGGCTAAGAATTGATCCTTATCCGCTGACTAGACAATTTAGAACATGTGGTTGTGGATTAATCAGCTGCAAACTGCTGTTAAATGCAGTTAATCTGGTCCAGAAGTCGGACGCGGCCCGCTTCAGGATCAGACAAACACAATGCGGGCCGCCTGGCCCTTCTGATCAGCAAACATGTTTGAAAAATGACAGTTTCAGTCCCTGCACGTGTTTCAGGCCATTTCCGACACTTCTAAGGCCCGTAAAGCCAACTTTAAGGCCCTAAAATGTTGCCTAAACATTGTGGACATGAAACATGCTCAAAAATATGCCGGGTGTTGGTTCGTTTGGCCGTACGAACGCGATGTTCGCTTAATTACGACGGAATGCGCATAAGCGCGAAAAACGATCCAAATGACGCAACGAATGGATTTTTGGCAAGCCAAACACTAAAGTATAATATAGTCATGCTTACATAAATTTTTGGATCTCCGGATGTATTCAGAACGTAAGTTATGCGCGAAAATGCAAACTTGTGCACTTTTTGACACTTTTAGTCCCTGAATGACACAAAAGTTTATTTTAGCATACCGAACACCTCAAAGCCTATTTCTAAGCTATGTGAAGGATATTTATGGTATGTTTAACTTATGGTCATGCTCCAGAATGTCTGTTACAGTTCAAATTGGCATACTTTCGCAGTTTGTCAAATTTAGTCCCTGTAAGCGATTTAACTTGATTTTGCCATACCAAAGCCTTTAAAACTTATTTCTAAGTTATGTAAAGGTTATTTAAGGTATGTTAAGCCTATTTCACTATTCCGGAGTGTTTGTTGCATTAAACTGGTTATATTTACGCATCGGTGCGCGTATAACCTTCCAGAAAGCGATTTAGAGTTTGAAATTGAACAAGAATTGATATGTGCAAATGATACACATATTTTTACAAATCCCAAGTATGAAATATAATATTTCATTGGTTCGGTATTTGTTTGATGGCCGTGGAGGCACAGGTGTTACAACTACCACCCCGGGAAGGCTAATGTAGTGGCGGATGCCCTTAGCCGAAAGGAAGAATACACTCCTATTCGGGTATAATCCATGAAATTGGTAGTAACTTCGGGCTTGCTCGAACGAATTCGAGAAGCCCAGAGCGAAGCAGTAAAGGAAGAAAACTGGGAAAAAGAACATATTAAGGGGTTGGTAAAAGATCTTGTGGAAGGAAGTAATGGGATGAAATACCGGCATTGTGACAACTCATATTTTAGAGCCTTCCGTTCTTCGTTGATGTAACTCTTATGTACGATGCTTGACTAGCGGATGTGTTATGTTAAGTCTTAACTGAATGCTTTTGTTTATGTGTTATAGTCTACGTGAACCATGTATTAAGCGGCCAGTGTGTTTATGTGTTTGTTTCCTTTTTGATGGCGAGCATGAGAAAGTTATGTGAATAATAATTTACACCAAGCATTAGTGTAGCATAACACCTCTGTGACCACGCACTCTCTGGCCGATTGGATTTGTTGTCGGCCCGAAACCCTTCTCACTAACACACTGGTCCGCAGCCCAAATGAAGCCCAATAGTGAACCAATGTACTTCTCTTGTGGGTATACGTACATGTTGTGGGAAGGAATCCTTTTAACTGGCGAACACAACAAACCCTAAACTCTCTCTCTCTTCCTCCTCTCGCAATCGATGGCTGCCCCTCTCCTGGTTCTCGAAATCTCTCCCTCTCGGTGCAAGCAATCTAGCCTTCTTCTTACATCTCGGTTAGTCTGTTGTTGTGTAGTTGTTATGTGGATTCTGGTTGGATAAGTTCATCGATTAGGGCTTAGGCTTTTGGTGTGACGCTGTGTTTTGTATGTATCTTGTTAAATACTAGTTTTATGCATGATCATAGTGTGTTCTAGAATTGTTTATAGATTGGCTTATGCTGATTAAACTAGTAGGGAGAATCGGCTAGGTGATTAAACACAAAACCGGAAATTCTCGATGATGTTTAGCAGATGATTCAAGAAGCATAATGTTAGGGTTGATGAACATGATGAAACAATTGTAATGATTAAACAATGAATCTGCAAGTTATACTCCATGGTTAAATAAATTAATGAAACAATCTCGATAACCTAGGTTGTGCATATATAAATGGTTAGAGAATATGAGTTGTAGAACAATGATTGTTGATTGGGTCACATGAATGGGATTATATGCCATGTTATATTGAATTTTATATTGCTTATAAATCCAACTGTTAAAATGGTAAATTGTTATTGGGTAAAAAGAGAACTCATGATGAAGGTTACCACTAAAGTAGTAAAAGAAGTAAATAGCTATGGGATTGGGGTGGGGCCCTATGATTACGAACAGTGACCAGGCAATTCCCTGTTCAACCACACCCCATGTCACCTAAGCCTCATGTGCACCCCACTTATGCAATACATTCATACACACTTCCATAATAGATCGCACACTAGGGAATGATTCATGAAAATGATGTGGGCTACCCATGCATGCATTCTGGGCTGGACTACGAACAATAACCTGGCCGCACATCCCTTTTGGGCTTCAGGTTCAGCTGGGCCGCATTATAGAGCCCAATCACACACTTTTGGGCCAGTCTCACATTTCACTAACGGGCCACGTAGTATAGTATTGGGCTGGGTAAAATAATGGGCCGTGCAATGACGTGATAATCTAGATGCACATTTATACTGTAGTCGCACACATTTATGTATCTCGCAATTATTATGAATCGTACACACGCACCGAGTCACACGCTGCAATTGGGTCAAATATCGACATTGGGCCGCACTCCTCAATAATGTGTATTATGGACTGTTAATTATTATTTTGAATCAAGGATCTGTATTGTGAACTTGTATGAGGCACGAACAACTGTTATAGGATTGTGAAACATGAACTGGCATATGACGTAAATACTTGCTACATGATGATATGGATTGTTGAATGGTTTCGTGTTACGGCTTGTATAACGATGTATGTTTTGCTTGTATGCAACTTGTGAAACGTGTATGACGAATACGTGATTTATTTGTACATGAAACTAACTGTCCTTGGTAACCGCGGTAGGGTTTGGTTGACCAACTTGGAACGGGTAATGTGACGTAATATACCGAGCAATCTAAGGTGAGTTCACTACTTTTGAGCATGCGTCCTGGTGGTTGGGACAGTCAGTGGGTATCCTGGGGAGGGATAAGTCTTTTGGGTAAAAACTGGTATATATTGAATAATATTCTCATCCTATCATTCTTAAGTCCCATCTTTTGTTACCGGGGAGGTAACGGGGTATTAGTTGGTAGCGCTACTTAGGTTTGGCACCCTCACGCCGTACCGGGGAGGACGGTTGTGAACTAATTACCCAGTCGGGCCCAGTGCTTTGATAGGAGCACTGGGGAAAGGGCAAAACATACATCAGGAGCCGTCTTGTTCAGTATCGAGATATTATCAATATTACTTTTGCAATTGTTAATGAACTGGAGTAAACACTTGGTAACAAACCTTTTCATAAACTGTGAACTCGCCAGCTTTGTCTGATACACTTGTTGCATGCTCGCAGGTTATAGATTATGTGGATCATGGAACTTTCCGTCTGGGATGCTGGAGTGGTCATGGGTCGTAGGGCATGGGAATGTGAGACAAATCTAATGGGTTTTGTTTAATCTATTTATGTACCACTTACACGTTGGTTTTTGAACAAGTTGACTATGGATTATTATTTGCTTCCGCTGAACAGGTTGATTTACATTTAAACTCGTGATTGATGTTCTCATTAATACTTGAGGATTTTATTTTGAAACCTGTACTGGTTCAATGTAATTAGTGGCTCGTTGTTGGTACGTCACACGCCTGACAGGGATACTCCCTAGGTGAAGGAATCCTTTTAACTAGCGAACACAACAAACCCTAAACTCTCTCTCTCTTCCTTCTCTCGTAATCGATGGCTACCCCTCTCCTGGTTCTCGAAATCTTTCCCTCTCGGTGCAAGCAATCTAGCCTTCTTCTTACGTCTCGGTTAGTATATTGTTGTGTAGTTGTTATGTGGATTCTGGTTGGATAAGTTCATCGATTAGGGCTTAGGCTTTTGGTGTGATGCTGTGTTTTTTATGTATCTTGTTAAATACTAGTTTTATGCATGATCTTAGTGTATTCTATAATTGTTTATAGATTGGCTTATGCTGATTAAACTAGTAGGGAGAATCGGCTAGGTGATTAAACACAAAACCGGAAATTCTCGATGATGTTTAGCAGATGATTCAAGAAGCATAATGTTAGGGCTGATGGACATGATGAAACAATTGTAATGATTAAACAATGAATCTGCAAGTTATACTCCATGGTTAAATAAATTAATGAAACAATCTCGATAACCTAGGTTGTGCATATATAAATGGTTAGAGAATATGAGTTGTAGAACAATGATTGTTGATTGGGTCGCATGAATGGGATTATATGCCATGTTATATTGACTTTTATATTGCTTATAAATCCAACTGTTAAAATGGTAAATTGTTATTGGGCAAAAAGAGAGCTCATGATGAAGGTTACCACTAAAGTAGTAAAAGAAATAAATAGCTATGGGATTGGGGTGGGGGCCTATGATTACGAACAGTGACCAGGCAATTCACTGTTCAACCGCACCCCATGTCACCTAAGCCTCATGTGCACCCCACTTATGCAATACATTCATACACACTTCCATAATAGATCGCACACTGGGGCATGATTCATGCAAATGATGTGGGCTACCCACGCTTGCATTCTGGGCTGGACTACGTACAATAACCGGGCCGCACATCCCTTTTGGGCTTCAGGTTCAGCTGGGCCGCAATATAGAGCCCAATCACACACTTTTGGGCCAGTCTCACATTTCACTAACGGGCCACGTAGTATAGTATTGGGCTGGGTAAAATAATGGGCCGCGCAATGACGTGATAATATAGATGCACATTTATACTGTAGTCGCACACATTTATGTATCACGCAATTATTATGAATCGTACACACGCACCGAGTCACACACTGCAATTGGGTGAAATATCGACATTGGGCCGCACTCCTCAATAATGTGTATTATGGACTGTTAAGTATTATTTTGAATCAAGGATCTGTATTGTGAACTTGTATGAGGCATGAACAACTGTTATAGGATTGTGAAACATGAACTGGCATATGACGTAAATACTTGCTACATGATGATATGGATTGTTGAATGGTTTCGTGTTACGGCTTGTATAACGATGTATGTTTTACTTGTATGCAACTTGTAAAACGTGTATGACGAATACGTGATTTATGTGTACATGAAACTAACTGTCCTTGGTAACCGCGGTAGGGTTTGGTTGACCAACTTGGAATGGGTAATGTGACGTAATATACCGAGCAATCTAAGGTGAGTTCACTACTTTTGATCATGCGTCCCGGTGGTTGGGACAGTCAGTGGGTATCCCGGGGAGGGATAAGTCTTTTGGGTAAAAACTGGTATATATTGAATGATAGTCTCATCCTATCATTCTTAAGTCCCATCTTTTGTTACCGGGGAGGTAACGGGGTATTAGTTGGTAGCGCTACTTAGGTTTGGCACCCTCACACCGTACCGGGGAGGACAGTTGTGAACTAATTAGCCAGTCGGGCCCAGTGCTTTGATAGGAGCACTGGGGAAAGGGCAAAACATACATCAGGAGCCGTCTTGTTCAGTATCGAGATATTATCAATATTACTTTTGCAATTGTTAACGAACTGGAAACACTTGGTAACAAACCTTTTCATAAACTGTGAACTCGCCAGCTTTGTCTGATACACTTGTTGCATGCTCGCAGGTTATAGATTATGTGGATCATGGAACTTGCCGTCTGGGATGCTGGAGTGGTCATGGGTCGTAGGGCATGGGAATGCGAGACAAATCTAATGGGTTTTGTTTATACTATTTATGTACCACTTACACGTTGGTTTTTGAACAATTTGACTATGGATTATTATTTGCTTCCGCTGAACAGGTTGATTTACATTTAAACTCGTGATTGATGTTCTCATTAATACTTGAGGATTTTATTTTGAAACCTGTATTGGTTTAATGTAATTAGTGGCTCGTTGTCGGTACGTCACACGCCTGACAGGGATACTCCCTAGGTGGTATTTTGGGGGTTTGACAGTTTGGTATCAGAGCCATTGGTTATAGTGAACTTGGTTTTAAAATGTTTTCATAAAACCAGACTATAACCGAACAGTTCTGAAATCGACCATGACACTCAGCTCCAGACTGCAAGGTTCGTCTCTCGTATACTCATTGTACTGCATAACTAGTGAACACTTACATATAATATTGCATGCGAATGCACGTTTAGCACAACAGTATGAATTCATTTATTATTTGCATGTGTTATGTGACTGATAGGGTTATATTTCCCTAAACATTCATGACTTACGTATCGTGATGCACTTTGTTTGCTACTTAAATTTGAGGAACCATTTGACATGAGTTAGGAGGAGCTGAGATGAGCATGCAAATCACAATATTATTGTGGGTGCACACATAATAATAATGTGGGGTGCATGCGAGTCCCAGTGAGGCTTAACAAGTGAAAAAGGGGTTCCGTTCTGTTATTTGATCGATGTGAAATACGAAAGTCTATAGGAGTCGTGGTAGTGATCGTCACCTACTTGAACGTGATCTTCCCACTCCTCTCTGAATCCTTTCGAACCTCGATGCTATCGAGTAGTACCTGAACACCCATCTGAACGCCTAGCGCACTGTGTAGAATGTTAGGTGCTTGTACGAACATCCTTAAGTTGGGTGTTGCAACGATAATGATTGGTCTATACCTTTCTCACTTTTCTTCGTTTGCTGGAAATTAACATATTGACGTCTTAAATCCCGAAGTGCGATCACTTCTGCAACACTCTCGCGACATACCGTGTATTACTCAGTCAACTCGCAAGAACGATGGACAAGAGGGTAAACGTAGTACCTCACCGACTTCAGTATTTGAACAACCTTAGTTACCGACAATGAACAACAGCGATTTGACTCCAATAGAATCTTTAACCCTGGTAAGCGACTTATGGGAGTCGACTCTTACGAATCAATCAGGGTATAAGCGTTGACAACTGATTATAGTGTGGAATATATGAGTACCAGCACAGTGATTAGCGCTTTAGGGCGTGGCCCAGAATGTGGAAATATAGACTTGGTTGGTAAAAGGACGCAGGACACTGTTACAGGCAACAATATTAGAGGCAGCAGTCGCGGCAACATCAAGGTACTCGTGATCGTAGCCTACAGTATGGAAACGAAGGTGACCTCAACAAGGATTGACGGTGTTATGTCAAGGTGACAACAACCAAGTGAACAACGGCAGTACTGGAAATTCTCATGACGAAAACAACACTGGAGATGAAGCTCATGGAAGGACATTTAGTGTTGGCATAGACTATACCAGGCGTAATAGCAATACGATAGCTTGGATGGATAGCTATTCACTTCGTCTCCGATCTGTTTGCCTTGATGTTTCTTGAAACCAAACTTGTTGTGGCACCAACGGATGGCAAGTCAAGTGAAATCTCATATGTTCGTTGGGATGCGAACTCGACCTTGTGAGACAAGTGTTCGGCATCGACTTTTCTCCTACTATCTTTGATGGTTCGATGCAGTAGTTGTGTAGATTGGTTAACTGGATATCGCATAGATATACCCTGTGGGAGGGAAATTTTGCGTCGCATTATATTTTGAAGTGTCAGAGTGGTGTAAAGGTTAGCATCATATCAGCAAAGACGGCCCAGAAGTGTCTACGGAAGGATTACCCCACTATGTTAGCACACATTACTAATGTTAAGACTAAGGAGGTAAGGATCGGGGATACACCAATGATTCATGATTCCTCTAGGTGTGTTACTCGAAGAACTTTCGGGTTTACTTCCACAACTGTTAGGCGGAATCTCCGTTTGATCTCACGCCAGAGGCAACCTTAATTCTTCGTACTTCTTACCGTCTTACACCAGGAGGGATGCAAGAACTGTCAAATCAACTACAGAAACTGTGGGACAGAAGTTTCGACGGACCTAGTTTTCCGTGTTGGGGAGCCAAAGTTATATCCGTAAAGATAAGTCTTTTCATATGGGTACTGATTTTCAAGAACTCAACAAGGCGACAGTTGAGAACCGTTTGCCACGACCATATATTGACAATTTGACGACCAGTTGCGGGGGTCGAGCTTCCATTTGAGGGTTAAATAACAAACGAGCTATTGTCAGAAGGTAGTCTAAGGGGAGAATGTGCCTGCAACAGCATACCAAGTGCAGTGCGGCCATTTCGACGTTGCATTCCAAGACCTTCAAGCTAATCATCACACCAGCAGCTGTATGGATCACATGAATCGACCATGCTCATTGAAGACAAGTTGAATCATTTCCAGGAGAAAGGAACATCATGGGCGGCTTTGTATCTTAGTTGAGAGCTCCTGAAAAAGGAGCCACACCGCGCGAAGTCTCGATAAATGTAACTTCTGAATGCGAGGGATACCTTTTTGGTCATAAAATCAACGAAGTGGGAACACACGTGGATCTCGCTAAGACCCGTTTTAGTTAGAAACTGATCGACACCAAAGATCCCTTCGAGGATACAACAATCTCTTGGTCTCGCTAGATGCTATCGCAGATTCATCACAGGATTTTCGAAGATCGCGCAACTTAAGTATCTTTAGCACAGCAGGGTGCTATGTTCATGGGAGACAAAATAGGAGGGCGTCTTTTCAGCTTTCGAATCCAACTCTGCAATACACTGAGCATCGTCTCTACCCGAGTGTGCGGATGATTTAGTGGTATGTCACGATGGTTCGAATCAGAGTCCCAGTTATACGCCGAATGCAACACGAGGAGGTGATAAGATTACGTAATGGCCTTACAGGAAGAACTGCACGAGTCATGACCTGCGGTGGAAGCCGTAGTCTTTGGGTTTAAATCGGAGGCATTACTTGGGCGGTACCGAGTGCACCACTTAGACCGATCACAAGGGCCTCCCGTGTACCCTTGTTTCAAGAGAGCTTAACCTGTGATGGCAACGCTGGGTGGAACTTTTGGATATATACGACCGTGAAACCTGGGCGTGCACGAGCTTTGCAACTCGCTATCGACTCTAGCATACCTGACCAGACTCGCATTGCTCAAACTGAAGAACTGAAGGAAGAGAGTTCTCACGGTTTAACCCATGCAGGGCATGGGGAAGCAACCTTTGGCATATCGGACGATATTTGCTACTTCATGGAACGAATATGAACAACACTGTACAGCAACCTTAGGGAACTAGTGTCGGCGAAGCACACGGGCCTCGATATCATATTCATCTGAGTTTAGATAGGATGAATTAAAACCTGAAGACCATGTACGGGTGACCGAGCCTGAAAGCCCACATAGCCACACATGGGAACGAAGTTTGACATATGGGAAAGTCAAGGTGGGATATTAGCAACCAGGAACACATATATGGAAATGAGAACAGACTACCATGGATTTTATCACCGGCCTACTTACAACTCGAAATGGAAACATTATCACCTGGGTGATCATTAATGGACTCAAGATTACCGGCACACTTTCTCACAATCAAGAAAACTGACGAGTCTTCACAGTTGTGAATGTTCCTCTGAGAGAGGCGGCTTCTAGGCACGAGGTGCCAACTCATGTTACCTCTGAATTTGATCTATGCAGGCAATACACAACACCCTTGGCTCACGTCAGAACCAGAGCATTGCTTATCGTTGTTGGGCAAACGATCAGAGAAGATGAACTCTTCTGACACTCGAAGACATGTTGCGAGCATGTGTGTGACTGGATTTGGTGCAAATGGGAAGGACTCTTACTTATGGTTGAGTACTACTGCGGCAGTTATCATCTTGGTAACTAGACAGCTCTGTTGAGGCATTACATAAGACAATAATGCCAACCTTCTTAATAGACTTGGATGGATGACAACCTAATCACAGGTCTAGGACCTGTACTTGAAACTCTTGGGAAGATTGCTGAGATCGGATAACACTGGAAGTTCATTGTAGGCGATCATATCAGGTTGAAAGTCTCGCCCTGGGAGGGTGTGGTACGCTGGGAAAGCGTGGCGAGCTTAAATTACGTCACGTTGGGCCATTCAACATTCTGGGAAGAATCGATAACGTGATCTACAAACTCAAGTTACCTGATGAATTGAGTAACGTGCACGCTGCCATTTATGTCTCGAACTTAAAGAAGCATTTATCCGATGAAACACTTGTGATACCCTTACTAGCGCCTAAGGTTAACGATAAGTTGCAGTTGCCAAGGAATCTATTGAAACCATGGACCAGAAAGTTAAGGTTCGTTAACTGAGTCGAATTCCAATCGTGAGAGTTCATTGGAATTCAAGATTTGGACTGGGGTTCACGTGAGAACGCAAAAAGCAGATGAAACTCTATGACCCTCGATTGTCCAATGTCATTGGCGAATTTCGGGACGAAATTCCCTTTCAAGTTGGGGATGATGTGGCACCCGAGGAAAATCCAAAGTCATCTTGATCTATCACTTAGCTGCTATGAGCTACTTATCAAATTTCGGGACGAAATTTCTTTCAAGTTGGGGATGATGTGACAACTCATATTTTAGAGCCTTCCGTTCTTCGTTGATGTAACTCTTATGTACGATGCTTGACTGGAGGATGTGTTATGTTAAGTCTTAACTGAATGCTTTTGTTTATGTGTTATAGTCTACGTGAACCATGTATTAAGCGGCTAGTGTGTTTATGTGTTTGTTTCCTTTTTTATGGCGAGCATGAGAAAGTTATGTGAATAATAATTTACACCAAGCATTAGTGTAGCATACCACCTCTGTGACCACACACTCTCTGGCCGATTGGATTTGTTGTCGGCCCGAAACCCTTCTCACTTACACACTGGTCCGCAGCCCAAATGAAGCCCAATAGTGAACCAATGTATTTCTCTTGTGGGTATACGTACATGTTGTGGGAAGGAATCCTTTTAAATGGCGAACACAACAAAACCTAAACTCTCTCTCTCTTCCTCCTCTCGCAATCAATGGCTGCCCCTCTCCTGGTTCTCGAAATATCTCCCTCTCGGTGCAAGCAATCTAGATTATTCTGGGCTGGACTACGAACAATAACCGGGCCACGCATCCCTTTTGGGCTTCAGGTTCAGCTGGGCCGCAATATAGAGCCCAATCACACACTTTTGGGCCAGTCTCACATTTCACTAATGGGCCACGTAGTATAGTATTGGGCTAGGTAAAATAATGGGCCGCGCAATGACGTGATAATCTAGATGCACATTTATACTGTAGTCGCACACATTTATGTATCGTGCAATTATTATGAATCGTACACACGCACTGAGTCACACACTGCAATTGGGTCAAATATCGACATTGGGCCGCACTCCTCAATAATGTGTATTATGGACTGTTAAGTATTATTTTGAATCAAGGATCTGTATTGTGAACTTGTATGAGGCACGAACAACTGTTATAGGATTGTGAAACATGAACTGGCATATGACGTAAATACTTGCTACATGATGATATGGATTGTTGAATGGTTTCGTGTTACGGTTTGTATAACGATGTATGCTTTGCTTGTATGCAACTTGTGAAACGTGTATGACGAATACGTGATTTATGTGTACATGAAACTAACTGTCCTTGGTAACCGCGGTAGGGTTTGGTTGACCAACTTGGAACGGGTAATGTGACATAATATACCGGGCAATCTAAGGTGAGTTCACTACTTTTGAGCATGCATCCCGGTGGTTGGGATAGTCAGTGGGTATCCCGGGGAGGGATAAGTCTTTTGGGTAAAAACTGGTATATATTGAATAATATTCTCATCCTATCATTTTTAAGTCCCATCTTTTGTTACCGGGGAGGTAATGGGGTATTAGTTGGTAGCGCTACTTAGGTTTGGCACCCTCACGCCGTACCAGGGAGGACGGTTGTGAACTAATTACCCAGTCGGGCCCAGTGCTTTGATAGGAGCACTGGGGAAAGGGCAAAACATACATCAGGAGCCGTCTTGTTCAGTATCGAGATATTATCAATATTACTTTTGCAATTGTTAACGAACTGAAATAAACACTTGGTAACAAACCTTTTCATAAACTGTGAACTCGCCAGCTTTGTCTGATACACATGTTGCATGCTCGCAGGTTATAGATTATGTTGATTATGGAACTTGCCGTCTGGGATGCTGGAGTGGTCATGGGTCGTAGGGCATGGGAATGCGAGACAAATCTAATGGGTTTTGTTTATACTATTTATGTACCACTTACATGTTGGTTTTTGAACAATTTGACTATGGATTATTATTTGCTTCCGCTGAACAGGTTGATTTACATTTAAACGCGTGATTGATGTTCTCATTAATACTTGAGGATTTTATTTTGAAACCTGTATTGGTTCAATGTAATTAGTGGCTCGTTATCGGTACGTCACACGCCTGATCGGGATACTCCCTAGGTGGTATTTTGGGGGTGTGACAGGCATGGTAGAATATGGGTCCCAAACACATGTGGTGTTAAGAATATTCTACTTGATGAGGCTCATAAGTCTCGCTATTCGATTCACCCTGAAGCGACCAAAATGTATAGAGATTTGATGCAAAACTATTGGTGGCCGGGGATGAAAAGAGATGTGGTTAAATATGTGGAGAAGTGCATGACTTGTTTACAAGTCAAGGCAGAGCATCAAAAGCCTTATGGTAAACTTCAACCATTGGATATTCCGGTTTGGAAATGGGAACATATTACTATGGACCTATTGACAAAACTACCAAAGACGGCTCGGGGATTTGATGCCATTTGGGTAGTTGTAGATAGACTAACCAAGAGCGCTCACTTCATCCCTATTCAAGAAACCTACACCTCTGAGAAGATGTCGGAAGTATACGTAAATGAGATTATAGCACGCCACGGGGTGCCGGTAACTATCGTGTCCGATAGAGATACCCGGTTTACTTTGAATTTCTGGCACGACTTTCAAGAACAAATGGGTACCAAGCTGTTGATTAGTACTGCATATCACACGTAAACCGACGGGCAAAGTGAGCGAACGATACAAACATTAGAAGATATGCTTCAAGCATGCATAATATATTTCGGCGGCAGTTGGGATGCGTATCTGCCGTTAGTTGAGTTTTCATATAACAATAGCTACCATTCAAGTATTGGTGGAGCCCCATATGAAATTCTTTACGGTAGAAAATGTAGAACACCGATATGCTGGGAAGAAGTAGGCCCTCGAGAGCTTGCTCATAAAGATGTGATTCGGGTTACGAACGAGAAAATTGACATGATCCGAGCCCATTTAAAGGCAACTCAAGATGACAAAAATCATATGCGGATAGAAGACGAAGGCCAGTTGAATTTCAGATTGGTGATAAGGTGATGCTTAAGGTGTCTCCGTGGAAGGGGATTATCCGGTTTAGAAAACGGGGAAAGTTAAGCCCGAGATTCATAGGGCCTTTTAAAATCCTAGATCGGGTGGGTAAAGTGGCTTATCGATTGGAGTTACCAGGAGAACTGAGTGGAATACATAACACGTTCCACGTCTCACATCTACGGAAGTGCTTAGTGGATGATACGGCTTATGTTCCTCTAGATGATATAGAAATTGATAACAAACTCAACTATATAGCAAAGCCTATTGTAATCCTCGACCGTAAGGTTAAGAACTTAAGGAACAAAGAAATCGACCAAGTGAAGGTCAAATGGGAACACCGGAAAGGATCAGACACCACTTGGGAGTCTGAAGAGGAAATGAGACGACTCTACCCTTCACTTTTCGGTACGTGTATGCGTTATAATTTTATGCGTAAAATGGTTTCAGGGACGAAACCCTTTTTAAGGAGGGTGGACTTGTAACACCCCAAAAATAATTAATAGTTAAAAATACCATATATTAAAATATGAATGAAAGGGGTTAATTTAAATGACATTAGTCTAATAAAGAAAACTTGAGGGGCTGATTGTGTAAAGATGGAAGAAAAACTTGGTTCTAAAAAAATTAAAGAAATTACAACACCACACACACTTGTGTGTGTGTATGTAGGTGCGACTAGAGACAAGGAAAACACCCCAAACCCTTCTTTCATCAAATTGATCAAATTGAAGGGTGAATTGAGATTGTTATTAGTGCATGTATCAATAATCTTGATCACCCACACTTGTCTAACACTAGGTAAGTTACCATTTCAGTTTTGGTGATGTTTGATTTTGGGTGAAAGTTGATTAATTGAAGTTCTTGAATAATTGGGTGATGTTATGTTTTAAGGAAGTGTTATTTAAGTGTATGATCATAAACCCTAACTGAAATCATGTGAATAGATTGATAAATTTTGTGTTAGAATAGTTATGTGCCATATAATGAAGTGGGTTTTTTAATCAGAATGAAAAGCCCCAAGATATTGTATGAACTATGTGAGTAATAACCAAGGTTTGTTGAACTGGTATGATAATATGGGTTGTGATGAGTAATTAAGTTTGAATAAGATTGAAATTCTTGGATTTACCAAGGTTTTATTGAACGAAAATGGCTAGTTAAAAATTATGCACATAAGGTGCTTGACAAAACGCCTAAAAGATGTTGATAGACACTAATTGTGGTGTTTGGCAAAGTTAACAAGCTTTAGTTATGAGCCGAAAGGTTCTAATGATAATTGGCTTGTATATTTTAGGCAACGCGTCGGGAAGTCAAGCCGGTGCAGACACTCGCTTGAAGGGAAAGCTTTAAGGTACGCGACTAAACGTCATGTTGTTATTAATTGTTGGTATGTTGGCATTAAATATTGTTGATAAATAAAAACTTAAAGATTTGGTAATGTTTGGTTTGTCCGAAATAAGGATTTACTAAAGTCAAACCAAACGGGTTGAATAAGGATATGTGCAAACCGGGTAAATGGGAGCACTACTCCGTAAGCTTTAAACCCAGGGTTACGGGTAATGAATTTTCAAACACGCAAGCCGGTAATGGAAGCGTGAGTGTCGTAAGTAATGAACCCGGGTAAATGGGTTGTAGATGAAAAACAAATAATTCCATGAAAGGAATGTGAAGGATTCAAGTTTATGAACTTGAACATTAAACGGGTTGAATATGTGTTCTCGCAAACTGAGTATTAGGAGCGTAGAACACAAAGTTATTAAGCCCGGGTAATAGATATAATCGTGGGAAATAATCCCACTAAAAAGTTATGGATGATTCAAGCTTAGGTGCTTAAATATCAAAACGGGTCAAATAAAAAAACGTAAACCGGGTAACGGGAGCGTAAACTATATGAATATTGGATCCGGGTAATGGATCATTGCTTAGATATGATAAGAAACGAATCCCAAGCGATTAAAATGAGTTTGGATAGGTTTGGATGTAAATTGGGTGAAAAATAAACGTGCAGAGTTGACACGGCCGTGTGAACATTTGACACGGCCGGGTGAAGGCATTGTGAAAAATATATGTTTAACTGACACGGCCGGGTGAACATTTGACACGGTCGGGTGAAGGGGCTGAAAAACAAAATATAATTTCTTGTGTTTAATTATTTTGTTCAAATGCTTTGATTTCTAATCATTTGAATGAAATTGTATAATAGGTAACGATGCACTTTAGACCTCGGATTATGATCATGCCATGCCAAGAACCGAACACACAATCTAACGAAGCTTCCGCTACTTTGATAGTTTCTTTCGTTACCAAACTTATTAAAAACTATTATAATCATCTTTAGGATGTTTGAACTTTTGTAATTATAGTTGAAGGTTTTTAACTCTATGTAAACGTCGTTTCATCGATGTTTTGAAAAACGGCATTTAAAATACACTATATATTATATGAAATATTCAATTAATGTAAGGGTCTTACATTAATTCCTAGAAAAGTAGTTCCAATTACACTCGGATGCATGCTTATGCAGAAGGACAAAGTGATAGCCAATGCATCCAGACAATTGAACGTGCACGAGAAGAATTACACGACGCATGATTTGGATTTAGGAGCTGTTGTGTTTTCCTTGAAGATCTGGAGACATTATTTGTATGGCACGAAGTGTACGATTTACATGGACCATAAGAGCCTCCAGCATATCTTTGATGAAAAGGATCTCAACATGCGACAACGGCGTTGGGTAGAGTTACTCAATGATTTACCAGTGTGATATCCGTTATCACCGTGGTAAAGCAAATGTTGTTGCTGATGCGCTCAACAGGAAGGAGCGGGAGAAGCCTCTACATGTGTGTGCTTTGGGTTTGACCATACAGATGAGTTTGACCGATCGAATTCGTAATGCACAACGAGAAGCTTTAAAGGAAGAGAACCTGAGAAGAGAAGGTTTGAGAGGTTTAGACTGTGAACTGATACCAAAAGTGGATGAAGTGATGTTCTTCATGAACTGGATTTGGGTTCCGCTTAGAGGTAACCAACATGAACTGGTTATGAACGAAGCTTATAAATCCAGATATTCTATTCACCCAGGTTCTACCAAGATGTATCAGGATATCAAAGAGTTATACTGGTGGCCGCATATAACAACTCTCTTAAAACCCTTAACATACCCTAAACTACCTATAATATACCCCGTATACGAAAAACAAGAATAAATAACCTTTATATTTACAAAAATCAAATAAAAACAAAAATATATGGTCCTCGCGGGGCACAACCCAGTGAAGCTAAGACTGTCGCGGGCCGCAACAAGGTGACACCGTTCCAAACCCTGGTCCACCACATGTCCGGTTACTTTTCAAAGCTACACCCTTGACTCAACCAAGCTAGGCCCTAGCCTAGTGGCCTCACGGGCCGCGAGAGCTTAACCACAGGGAGTCGCAGGGCGTGAGCCGCCCTCTGATTTGCACTATAAAAAGGGGCCTCAGGCTCAGTATTCAGTGGTTCAATTCTTTTCTTTCTCTAAAGCTCCGATAATAGCAATAGTGTTGCTCGATATTATACCCCTAAAAGGCGAAGCTCTGCCTCGTTGTAAGTATTATAACCCCCGGTTACGTATTAGTTACTCTACCTGATTGGTCTAGGGCTCCGTAACGCATGTCAAGGCTCTGCTTTACTCAGTTCGTTGGAGTTCTGTCTCGGGGGTATAGCTAATGTAAATTGGGTTATCTTACTAACACGTGTGCATTGTTTAATTTTAATAGATTATAACCAGGAAGTCACCAGAAAGCAGTAGTATTTTCTAAAACAGCAAAATGAGTACATCTATTTTTGTAAACCTTTTTATACAAACCTCAAATGTTTTCTACAATTATTGTCGATATGTTGGGGTTTTGTATATATTACGTGTTACTATATTGTGAATAGTAGCATGACCACAAGTCAGGATTAACAGTACCGTGGGTGGTAATTGGGTAGATATAAACATTGTAATCGCCCTCAATACTGTAAAATGATAAAAGCTTGTTTTGATTAAACTGATATGCACTCGCCAGTATTCCTTGCTAATAAAATATTTTTAAAACGCGTTTCAGGTAAATTAATGGGAAGCTAATATAAGCTAGCGGGAGCGCACTGAAGGCTTGGAAAAGTGGCTATAAAAGTTACCTAAATAAGAAAGAAGTTTTATTTCAATAAATTAGGGTTTTTCCCTATAAACATATTATAATGGAAACTTGGGTTTTCCCATGTATTTATTATTTATTAAAGTGTGTTGTTTTAACTTTGATAAACTATTTCCTAACTACGGCTCTGATGTTAATTTCCACTGCCAAATTAATAAACACCGATACCACCAGCTCAATGCATCTCGCGGCCGCCCGCCCCTCGGGGCAAGGGGTCGGGGTTTGCGACAGGAGGTGGTATCAGAGCTACAACCACTGGTTTAAGCCACAAAAGTGTTCTGCTGACACCAATATTTTTATCATTTGTGTTAGGAAATAAACTATGTGATTATGTGTAAATATGTATATTATTGTTTTGTGTTATTTGACAATCTGTTAGTTTACAGTATGAGTGAGCAAGGTACGTCTGACGCTTACCGTCACCTAACTAGTTCCCCAAAGAGTGAAGGAACTTCATCACAGCCTACTCCTTTGGGGTATTCTGCTGATACTAAAGAGGAAATTTTTCATCTTTAAGGCGCAATCCGGGGAACCGTTCCCTCTGAAAAAGAGAGGATGGTTTAGTAGGGGAGCACATGAGAGGAGAAAGAGGATGAAAAAGTTACAACAACAGAGAGCATTAGCAAAAGCCAATAGGGAAGTGATTGCCCAAACTCATGAGGCAGTTAATAGACAGTTGCCAAACTTTCATATGCTAGCCACCACTACAGCAGATCCAAACCTTGATCAGATAGTTGCACCACAACCATTGCCATTATTTCCAACCCAACCAAGGGAAATAGAAGCTAACCAAGGAAACCAATTTCCCATACCAGCATTTAACCCTAACGAGATACCTAGAATCCCAGCACCTAATCCTCTAGCGTATGATCCATGGGATGATGATCATAGGGAATATCGGGAACTCTATCCTCAGGAAGAACCAATACCAAATCCCATAGCACATTATACCGACCTTAATCCTTTAGATCCGTATTGGAATGACGATCGGTATATTCAGAGTGTGTTAAGCAACCCGTACCCTTATGGAGAGCCTATACCTCAATACCCTGACCCAGTACCCGCACCACGACCACCTATGAGTGAAGAGAATGTGCAGGAACTCCGCACATATGGTGAAGAACTGATTGAAGGAGGAGAGAGGATAAGACAGATAGGAGAAAAGCTCGTGTGGAAATATGACGGCGAGAAATGCAATTCTGGATAAATAACCCCTAATAATAATACAATATATATATATATAAATGTGTGTAGTTTGAAAAAAATTCAACTAAAATAGTTAACCAAATATCTATCGATGCATAACTATTAGTGTGTTTAAATTTCAGTTGTAGGTTATTATATATATATATATGAAAAGAGTAAAAGTCGCAATGTTCGACATTTTTGATCAATTTGTTTGTACGATTGTTGCATTAAATTTTATTCTATGATATTAATACCTGATAAATGTTTATAATCCAGATGGACAACGAAGTAAATCAGGAAAACCAGAATAACGATAATAATGGAATCCAAGTAGATAACAGTGCCATCCAACATATAGTAGCATAAGGAATTATAGACGCTATGCCATATATTATCAAGACTGTTAAAGAAGCAGAAAATAATAAACGACCACCTACTAAACCCAGTCACAGCGTGAATCATGGACCGGTACTCCAATTACTAATTCCAAAAAGAAGAAGAACCATGTCATATGGTTGTTCTTACAAAGAATTATGGTCTTGCAAACCAATAGAATTCACTGGCAATGAAGGAGCCATTGCAGCTTTACGGTGGATAGAAAAGACAGAAGCAGTCTTAAAAATAAGAAAATGTGCAGATGAAGATAAGATTATGTTTGCTTCTAATCTTTTTAAGAATGCAGCTCTAGAGTGGTGGAATACCATTCTCCAGTCTAGAGGAAGTGATAAAATTTATAATATGGAATGGACTGACTTTAAGGACATAATTGAAAGGAAATTTTGTCCTCCTCATGAAAAAGAACAAATCGCTAATAAGTTCTTAAATCTCAAAATGACTGGAATAGACTGCAAAGGTTACACTACCATATTCTTTGAATATGTAGAATAGCGCCAACTTTAGCCTCACTAGAACCAATATTAATCTCCCGTTACATCTGGGGATTAATTAGTGAAATTAGACATGTAGTCAAGGCAGCTCGACCACAAACTATAGAAGAAGCAGTAGAATTAGCCAATACCTTGACTGACGAATTGGTACGTACGCAAGAAGAGAATCAGAGAAAGAACCTAGCCCAAAGACTTACCCAAGAATTTCGTTATGGAAATAACTACCGTGGGAAAATACAGGTTCTACTTCTGCACCTTACTGTAAGTACTACAAGAAGAAGCACTCAGGAAAATGCTCAACATACTGCAACTTTTGCAAAATTTCTGGACATAAGGAAGAAGACTGCAGGAAGAAACCCAGCAATAAGCTATGCTTCAACTGTGGAGAAAAGGGGCATATTAAACCAAACTGTCCAGCTCTAGTAACAAACAACAAAACCACTAAGAATGTCAGAGCATTTTTTCTGACAGCTGAAGAAGCCAAGATGATTCCGGACGTGATTGCCGGTACGTGTTTAGTTATTGATATTTTTGCTAAAGTATTATTTGACTCTAGTGCAAACCAAAGTTTTATTAATACTTCATTCTGTAAACTTCTGAATCAACCCTTAACTAAACTTCAACAAGATTGTCTGGTAGAGTTGACAAATTGAGAATCCTTTAAGATTACTGAAATCTTGCAGGGAGCAAGGATAGAAATTTTAAACCATAATTTTATTGCTAACCTTTATCCCATGAATCTGGCTAGATTTGATATTATATTAGGTATGGATTGGTTGGTAGCCAATCACGCCAGCAATCTATGTGATCAAAAGTCAGTGCAAGTAAGTTCACCAAAGGGTAAAGAAGATCACAATTAAAGGAGATAAGCCAACCAGGTCCACAAAATTCATCTCTGTGATGAAAGCAGCAAGTTATGCAAGGAAAGGATCACTAGTGTATTTGATTTCCATAATCATTAACACTAAAGGAAAAGAATTAAAAGATATTCCCGTAGTATCTAAATTCTCAGATGTTTTTCCAGAAGAGTTACCTAGATTACCGCCAGACAGAGAAGTTGAATTCAGAATACACCTAATACCAGGGATAACACCGATTGCCAAGGCACCTTACCGTTTAGCACCAGTGGAGATGCAAGAATTGAAGAAACAGCTGGACGAACTTCTGGAGAAATGTTTCATACAACCTAGTTCATCACCATGTGGAGCACCAATCTTATTTGTCAAGAAGAAGGATGGATCAATGCGTATGTGCATTAATTACCGAGAATTGAACAAGGTTACAATTAAAAATCGGTACCCACTACCGAGAATAGATGATCTACTAGATCAACTTCAAGGAGCTCGATTCTTTTCTAAGATCGATTTACGCTTAGGATATCATCAATTGAAAGTACAGGAAGAGGACATTCCTAAAACTGCTTTCAGAACAAGAACTTTCAAAATTGAAATGGTTTAAGTAACGCTATGATATGTAATATCATACAAGCACTTATACATAGGAAGTACCAGCGGCGTATCCACCATTCTTGTATCATATTACACACGTCTCGTTACTTAAATCACTTACCAAACAAACCACCAATGTAAAAATGTTTATGTATAATCAAATGTCAAAATGTTTGTGTGAAAACCATGTTTAATGTCAAATGTAAATCATGAAATGTGTAAACAAATATCATGTATGATAAGCAAAAAGTGACTACTTAATCATATGTGAAAATGTACAAAACAAGGTATTTGAATAAATCAAAAGTTATGCTTTGTAAAATAATGCATGCTTTACTGATACAAACATCTATGCGGTATTGTGAAAATGCATACATTCAAGCCTTGAGACTGTGGCGATAAACCCTTAAACAAATTAAAGGTTTATCTAAGTTATGTGTATCAAATTCGGTCATTCCTTCCATCCAAACATACTTAGGATGTCAGGAACGGGAGTTGTCAATTTCTATGGTACCACTACCTACTAACGAACGGCGTATCTAATGTTAATGAATGTATATTGGTACCATTTAAACAAACCAAATGTCATACCAAAATGTAAGCATGTGATGAAAAACAAATGTACTAAGTATTCAACAAAGAACATACATAGCATGAAATGAAATGTAAAATAATGCTCTAAGTATGCACTAAATGGACATACATAGCATAAAATGAAATGTAAAACAAATGTACTAAGTATGCACTAAATGTACATACATAGCATGAAATGTAATGTAAAACGATGTACTAAGTATGCACTAAATGGACATACATAGCATAAAATGAAATGTAAACAATGTACTAAGTATGCACTAAATGGACATACATAGCATAAAATGAAATGTAAAACAATGTACTAAGTATGCACTAAATGGACATACATAGCATAAAACATAATGAAATCATGTACTAATAGTGTACTAATGAACATAGCAAGTATATGATATGTAAACATGAAAAGCACGAAAGTAACAAGTAGGCACATGTGTTTCACCCCAAAATGTTTGGAAAATAGTAAAAGAGGGGTCTATGTACTCACATGAGGGTGCTTAGAAGTCTTGAACAACAACCAAGCAAAGCTAGAAGGATCACGGAATCAAACGGCACCTAATATAGGTAACTATGTAAATAAACGAACCTAAATCGGGAGATTGGATAAAATGAGGTTTCGTAAACCAAATGAGTATAGGAACTCATGTAATATGGTTTAACAAAGCATACATTCTAAAACGAAACCTAACCTAAGTGCTTACGACCCATTACGACTCGTTAAGGTAGCTTACGCCACTTTAACGCGTCGTTTGAGTAAAACGCGCTCGGACCGCCTAACTAGTCCTATGACAAGTAAAATATGCCTTAATATGTCTAATATTGTTTCCAAATCAGTTTAGATGTCAAAAGTTATGTTACATATGTTTAAAATGAATTTATGCGCAAAAGGGCATTTTGGTCATTTACCTAAGGCATATAAACTACCTATCATACAACTACTTAAACGAAGTGACCATAAGGTATAACCTCGGAAGGTTATTCCCTATGTAACTATGGTCGCTTAATGTGTTTGGTCGGATCCTAATGATCGACCAAACGGGTCGGGTTCGAAAGTAGAAGTGGTTGTTTAGACCGCTTACCTTATGACCCTACATAAGCACTAAACCTAAAGTGACGAGGTAAACATGTTAAAACATGTTTAACGAATTTAGAAACAGGTTTGGTATCAAAACAAACAGTTTTGATACCTAAAAGTAGTTTGGTTACAAAATACGCAAGAATTCGCATTTTGGCCGAAACTACGACTCGTCACTAAGCCTAGATAACGTGGTAATCAGTAGGTATAGTCACTAGGGACTATAACCATCGTGATTACGCTCACGTTGCGAAGTTCAAATGAACTTCGTGTTGACCATAAACTGGTCAATGCAGAAAGTCAAACAGAGTTTGACTTTCGTACTAAAAACGCATAAACGAACGAAAGAGGACTTACAACGGGTCCAAGAACGGAAGCTTTGATCCGAATATTCTCTGGTATGAAGTGATAATCACATCAACTTAGAAAACCAATTCAGATTCAAAGGTGTAAGTTTGAGAGTGAAGTGGGTGGGGGTATTTATAGATTTCATAGAACCATTAAGATCGTTTCTTGAAACCCGAGCTTTGATCTAGGCCGTACACTTGCACCCATTGTTTTCTAAAACCATGAGAGCCCCTAATATGAGCCCATAGTATTGAAAATACCATTTGCAAGTGAGAAAATCAACTGGAACAGCTGGAAACAGGCTGGAAAATCAGTTTTGCAGGTCGAATGGCCTTACACGGCCCGCGTAAGGGGATAGGCAGGGTCTACGTGGCCCACCTGAAGTCTGCAGATCAGCAAACAATTTCAAATGTTGTAGTTTTGGTCCCTATAGTGTTTTAAGCTCATTTCTGACACATTTGAGGCCCGTTAAGCCAACTTTAAGGCTCTAAAATGATGCCTAAACATAGTGGTCATGAAACATGCTAAAAAATATGTCGGATGTCGGTTCGTTTGGTCGTATGGACGCGTTGTTTGCTTAATTACGACGAAATACGCACGAACGCGAAAAACGATCCAAATTACGCGACAAATGGATTTTTCTCATGCTAATCACTAAAATAAAATATTTTAATGGTTACATCAATTTTTGGATGTCCGGATGTATTCAGAACGTAAGATATGCGCGAAAGTGCAAACTTGTGCACTTTTTGACGCTTTTAGTCCCTGAATGACAAAAAAGTTTATTTTAGCACACCGAACACCTCAAAGCCTATTTCTAAGCTATGTAAAGGATATTTAGCCCATGCTTAACTTATGATCATGTTCCGGAATGTTTATTACAGTACAAATCGGCATACTTTCGCCGTTTGTCGAATTTAGTCCCTCTAAGAGAATAAACTTGATTTCGGCACATCAAACCTTCCAAAACTTATTTCTAAGTTATGTAAGGGTTAGTTACGGTATGTTAAACCCATGTCACTGTTCCGGAGTGTTTGTCGCGTTAAACTGATTACGTTTACGCATCAGTGTGCGTATAACTTTCTAGAAAGCGATTTAGAGCTTGAAATCGAACAAGAATTGGTATGTGCAAATGATACACATATTTATACAAATCCCAAGTATGGAATACAATATTTAATTTATTTGGTACTTGTTTGATGGCCGTGGAGGCACAGGTGTCACAGTCTCCCTTACTTCAGGAAATTTCATCCCGAAATTTTATTTAGAGGAACTCGTGAGATCTTGAAACATGAAGTTGAAAAGATAAAACAACACTGGTTAAGGTTCTGAACTTCTAGTAACTTTAATAACATCATGCTCGCAATGTAAGAGGGACACTCATATACAAGTATATAAAGTGTTATTGGTGCGTCCACCGTACCTTCATTACATTGTTCATGTTTCGTTATCATAGGTTCTTACACATGATAAATCTTACTGGGGTTTCCTGTGCACTGAATTTCATAATTATGTACGCGTCCATAATTATGTAATTCCTTGCATAGTCCGCACAATGCATCTTTAAAATGTGTAGGGGATGAAAACAATGAACGAACCTGTGATGATTATGACTAGACCATCTTAGGGTCCTTTTAATTAAATCAATAAATGATTTAAATAGACTACCAAGGAGTCTTTTCAGCTTATATCATCACATATCATTCTTAACCAGGTTCTGAATCAATCTTTTGACTTAGACCACTCAAAGGGGTCTCTTTGAATCATGGAATGGTACTATATAATCCAAGGGTCTTAACTATTACGTAGAAGCCCATTGAGGATTTAAGGTAGTACCCTTTTGAATATCCTACTATGAATCCCTCATATGAAGATATGGAATATTCTACGAGGATTTAGATAACGAATATCCAGATTACTCAAAAACACAAAATGCATAAAAGAAAACACAAAATGCATAAACATGTAATCACAAAATTGTTTAACTTAATCTTCAATTTGTTATCATTTTGTTAATTTGTTTGTTAATTGTGCACAAGAATTTAAAGCACACTAGGAATCCAATCTGTGGATTTCATTTGGCACTTTAAATATTTTCAAGAATCTAACTATAAGAAAAGGAAGATCTTAATAGGAATTCGGCTTGTCCTTTTTGAATTGTAATGTACGTATTAGGGCATACAAAGAATTCAATTAAGGACTCCGATTTAAGCAGTAACCATCCACAAGGATCTAATTGTGAAGGTAAAAAGATCCCATATGGATTTTGGGATTTGAAAAGCGGGAGGCGTTTCAAAACCTTGCACTAGACGTGCATAAGTCAAAACACGAGGTAAAATGCTCATGAAGTTGAGGCGCTAGATATGCCAAGGCGACATATGAAGCAGAGTTTGAAGGTTAAGTTAATGTATGAGAAAATGTTTTTGAAAACTATGCAGGGGGTTCTTTTTGAAATGTGTTTAATGTTTTTGAAACCTTACAAAATACTTTTGAAATCATAAAGTAGGTGTATTAGATAAGTATATTTATAAAATGTTTTAAATCATGCGAGATGAATTTTGAAATTATGTATAAGGTTTTTTTTTTTTTTTTTTTTTGAAAACATGAATGATGCTTTTGAAATCATGCACTTGATATATTAAGTAAATATATACTATGTTAAAAATGTTTTCAAACTATATGGAATGTTTTGAAATCATGAAGGTTGTTTTGAAAACTTATGCTATGCATGTTGTTGTGAAAATTAGAATGTAATGATATGGGTATGAGATTGCAAATACCCTCAGTTATCAAACCAAGGATTTAAAGGCACAGATGTGCAAAAAGCAGGATTACTCATAATGTCACTTTATTTCCTGTACTTCGTCTCTTAGAATGAAACGAGTACTTAAAATTTTCGAGGAATTCATGATCAAACACGAGAATGGGAGAATCACAAGAGTAGTTTGCAAAGAACATAGTTCCTTAATGTAGGTATTATAGGGAAATGCCATACACCCAAGTAACTACATTTGTACATCAGAATTTGCGAACAATGATTTATTTATAAACAAAACTGATTGTTTCACATAACAAGAAAAACAAAGAAACAAAGCATAAGATTAAAACAGCAACATCTTATACTCAGCCAAATGCTTATCCATGGGTCAGATTTGCATTGACAAAATCTGATTACTTGTTCCTGAAATAGCTCGTCTCGCCGTAGTTGTACCAAGTACCAGACGGTAAACGAGCTTGATCAGGGTTGACTTGGGGTTGGTTTGGACCACCTTGGATTGGGTTGAATTGATAAGCATTCGCCAGGTGACCGAGTCGTCCACATGATGTACACAGACGACACTGCAGGTAAGCTCGGTGAGGTGCATTACACTTGTTGCACATCAGTGCAGTACCGGCATAAGGTTTCCTGGCAGGAGGTTGAGCAGCAGCAAGGTTTGCAACAGCTTTGTCTTGAATAGCAAAGCGGCATATGTCAACCAAATGTCCCCATCATCCACAATGGGTACATTTGAAGCAGGGTATCTGATTTGAATGGTGACGGTTGCATCGATTGCACCATGGGGCAGCTCCCAAGTACGACTTCCTGGCTAGTGGTGTTGCCACTTGGCTAGGTCCCGCTTGATTTGGTGCAACGGCTGTGGGTTTCTTTGAAGATTTACGCTTCCTTGACCTTTTCAAAGGCTTGGCTTCTGCTTCTTTCGATGCTTCTTGAGTGGCTCCATTTTTGAGATGAGACATGGCGATACCTAAATCCACAAACTTCAGGATTACCTCGCCTATTCGCTGGGCAAATTTGGCAGTTTTCTCGGACATTTGAGTGTCGCTGCAATGAAGAGACATTCTGGAGGAAGTGAAAGACATAGGAATAAATAAATGAAATGTTATTGGATAATCAAAACAGAATGGCAATGCATAAAATTGCGATCATTTGTTTGTTACCTAAGGTAAACAAATGAGACGGTGACAAATCAAAGTAAATGGGTCATATTAATGTATCATTGAAGACATGCTTGCCTATAAGTGAACACTCACCCCAAGAGTTCCCAGGTAAGAGTGACTGGTCCGATACTGCGGATTTGTACGAACACTCTAGCCTTAGACAAAAAACTCAGAGTACAAGCATTCACCCTTCCAGTTTGCACGTGTTCACATTATAAGACCCAACTTTGACGAGATTTTGAAAACTTAGAGGGTTCAAAACCTAGTAATTAATCATCCTAGAACAGATGATTGGTTTTCAAAGCAGACTTGAAATTTATGTTCTTGTTGTGGTTGTCGCCTAAGGATAGGTGATGGTATTGTTTTAAGATCTAAACACAAGAATCTTGTGTTAGGGTCCTAGGAAGGTTATAGACTAGGTCAAAGCATTACTAATAACCTAATTCCCTATAACCATGAGCTCTGATACCAACTCTTCTGTCGCACCCCGACCACGTAAAACAACAAATCGTGGCGGAATCGTCAGGGAGTGTTGTAACAAAATCATTGTTTCATAACACATGAAAATTTGAGATTTTGTTTTATTGAAATATAAGAGTTACAATGTCTTAACAACAAAGAAGTATAACTAAATTAACTAGTCTTGCATCTTTTATTGTCACTAAGGCCTGAGTCCGCCTAAGTGTATCTTGATCAATCCGATGCATCATTTCCTGAAACACATGTGAAAATAGGTACGTCAGCATAAAAATGCCTGTGAGATACATAGGTTTTATTGATTTAGGATTCATGACTTATAAGTTTGAGAAAATGATTAACAAAAGTAGTCATGAACCTTGTAAAATGTTTTTGTTTTATAAATCAAGTAAAAATCGATAAGGAAACAAATGATATAAAAGAAATATGTATGGTTAAATAAATAACCAAGTAAAATGAATTTGTATAAAATTTCTTGTTTGTAAAACAATGTTTTGTAAAGATATGTTAATTTGTGTAAAATGTAATATGTCAAAATTGAAATGGTTTAAGTAACGCTACGATATGTAATATCATACAAGCACTTATATATAGGAAGTATCAACGGCTTATCCACCATGCTTGTATCATATTACACACGTCACGTTACTTAAATCACTTACCAAACAAACCACCAATGTAAAAATGTTTATGTATAATCAAATGTCAAAATGTTTGTGTGAAAACCATGTTTAATGTCAAATGTAAATCATGAAATGTGTAAACAAATATCATGTATGATAAGCAAAAAGTGACTACTTAATCATATGTGAAAATGTACAAAACAAAGTATTTGAAAAAATCAAAAGTTATGCTTTGTAAAATAATGCATGCTTTACTGATACAAACATCTATGCGGTATTGTGAAAATGCATACATTCAAGCCTTGAGACTGTGGCGATAAACCCTTAAACAAATTAAAGGTTTATCTAAGTTATGTGTATCGAATTCAGTCATTCCTTCCATCCAAACATACCTAGGATGTCAGGAACGGGAGTTGTCAATTCCTATCGTACCACTACCTACTAACGAACGGCGTAGCTAATGTTAATGAATGTATTTTGGTCCCATTTAAACAAACCAAATGTCATACCAAAATGTAAGCATGTGATGAAAAACAAATGTACTAAGTATGCAACAAATGAACATACATAGCATGAAATGAAATGTAAAATAATGTACTAAGTATGCACTAAATGGACATACATAGCATAAAATGAAATGTGAAACAAATGTACTAAGTATGCACTAAATGGACATACATAGCATGAAATGTAATGTAAAACAATGTACTAAGTATGCACTAAATGGACACACATAGCATAAAATGAAATGTAAACAATGTACTAAGTATGCACTAAATGGACATACATAGCATAAAATGAAATGTAAAACAATGTACTAAGTATGCACTAAATGGACATACATAGGATAAAATGAAATGTAAAACAATGTACTAAGTATTCACTATATGGACATACATAGCATAAAACATAATGAAATCATGTACTAATAGTGTACTAATGAACATAGCAAGTATATGATATGTAAACATGAAAGCACGAAAGTAACAAGTAGGCACATGTGTTTCACCCCAAAATGTTTGAAAAACAGTAAAAGAGGGGTCTATGTACTCACATGAGGGTCCTTAGAAGTCTTGAACAACAACCAAGCAAAGCTAGAGGGATCACGGAATCAAACGACACCTAATATAGGTAACTATGTAAATAAACGGACCTAAATCTGGAGATCGGATAAAATGAGGTTTCGTAAACCAAATGAGTATAGGAACTCATGTAATATGGTTTAACAAAGCCTACATTCTAAAACGAAACCTAACCTAAGTGCTTACGACCCATTACGACTCGTTATGGTAGCTTACACCACTTTAACGCGTCGTTTGCGTAAAACGCGCTCGGACCGCCTAACTAGTCTTATGACAAGTAAAATATGCCTTAACATGTCTTATATTGTTTCCAAATCAGTTTAGATGTCAAAAGTTATGTTACATATGTTTAAAATGAATTTGCGCAAAAGGGCATTTGGGTCATTTACCTAAGGCATATAAACTACCTATCATACAACTACTTAAACGAAGTGACCATAAGGTATAACCTTGGAAGGTTACTCCCTATGTAACTATGGTCACTTAATGTGTTTGGTCAGATCCTAATGATCGACCAAACGGGTCGGGTTCGAAAGTAGAAGCGGTTTTTTAGACCGCTTACCTTACGACCCTACATTAGCACTAAACCTAAAGTGACGAGCTAAACATGTTAAAACATGTTTAACGAATTTAGAAAACAGGTTTGGTATCAAAACAAATGGTTTTGATACCTAAAAGTAGTTTGGTTACAAAATATGCAAGAATACGCATTTTGGCCGAAACTACGACTCGTCACTAAGCCTGGATAACGTGATAATCAGTAGGTATAGTCACTAGGGACTATAACCATCGTGATTACGCTCACGTTGCGAAGTTCAAACGAACTTCCTGTTGACCATAAACTGGTCAATGCAGAAAGTCAAACAGAGTTTGACTTTCGTGCTAAAAATGCATAAAAGAACGAAAGAGGACTTACAACGGGCCCAAGAACAGAAGCTTTGATCCGAATATTCTCAGGTATGAATTGATAATCACATCAACTTAGAATTCAAAGGTGTGAGTTTGAGAGTGAAGTGGGTGGGGGTATTTATAGATTTCATAGAACCGTTAGGATCATTTTTTGAAACCCGAGCTTTGATCTAGGTCGTACACTTGCACCCATTGTTTTCTAAAACCATGGGAGCCCCTAATATGAGCCAATAGTATTGAAAATACCATTTGCAAGTGAGAAAATCAGCTGGAACAGCTGGAAACAGGCTGGAAAATCAGTTTTGCAGGTCTGATGGCCTTACACGGCCCGCGTAAGGGGACATGCAGGGTCTACGCGGCCCGCCTGAAGTCTGCAGATCAGCAAACAGTTACAAATGTTGCAGTTTTGGTCCCTGTAGTGTTTTAAGCTCATTTCCGACACATTTGAGGCCCGTTAAGCCAACTTTATGGCCCTACAATGATGCCTAAACATAGTGGTCATGAAACATGCTCAAAAATATGTCGGATTTCGGTTCGTTTGGTCGTATGGACGCGTTGTTTGCTTAATTACGACGAAATACGCACGAACGCGAAAAACGGTCCAAATTACGCGACGAATGGATATTTCTCATGCCAATCACTAAAATAAAATATTTTAATGATTAAATAAATTTTTGGATGTCCGGATGTATTCAGAACGTAAGATATGCGCGAAAGTGCAAACTTGTGCACTTTTTGACGCTTTTTGTCCCTGAATGACCAAAAAGTTTATTTTAGCATACCGAACCCCTCAAAGCCTATTTCTAAGCTATTTAAAGGATATTTAGGGCATGTTTAACTTATGATCATGTTACAGAATGTTCGTTACAGTACGAATCGGCATACTTTCACAGTTTGTTGAATTTAGTCCCTGTAAGCGAATAAACTTGATTTCGGCACACCAAACCTTCCAAAACTTATTTCTAAGTTATGTAAGGGTTATTTAAGGTATGTTAAGCCCATTCCACTGTTCCGGAGTATTTTTCGTGTTAAACTGATTACGTTTACGCATCAGTGCGCGTAGAACTTTCCAGAAAGCAATTTAGAGCTTGAAATCGAACAAGAATTGATATGTGCAAATGTTACACATATTTATATAAATCCCAAGTATGAAATACAATATTCCATTGATTTGGTACTTGTTTGATGGTCGTGGAGGCACAGGTGTCACATACGGTATCATGCAGGAAAAGCTAATGTAGTAGCCGATGCTTTAAGTCGACAGTATCATGAAAGGCCAAGACAAGTACGTTCTCTCAAACTAAATCTGCAGATAGATTTAAATGAGAAAATTAGAGAAATACAGGGAACAGTAATCAAGGAAGATAATGAGAAGTTAAAAATAATGATTAAGGAATTAGAACAAGGAACAGATGGAATTTGGAGATTCCATAAGAAAAGAATTTGGATACCTAAACAAGGAAACCTACGCCACCGAATTTTAGAAGAAGCCTATAAATCTAACTATACGATACATGCTGGTAATGATAAAATGTATCAAGACTTAAGAAAGAACTTTTGGTGGATAGGAATGAAAAAGGATATAGCAACATATGTTGCTAAGTGTCTAACATGTTCACAGGTTAAAGCTGAACATCAGAAACCCTCAGGTTTATTGCAGCAACTAGAAATGCCAATATGGAAATGGGAATTGATAACAATAGACTTTGTTACTAAATTACCCAAAACACGAAAAGGTATTGATGCAATCTGGGTGATTGTAGACAGATTAACCAAATCTGCTCATTTCTTACCTAAGAAGGAAACTTTCAGTATGGAACAATTAGCCAAGTTATATGTAAATGAAATAGTTTCATTACATGGAATTCCTTTATCTAGTGTTTCTGATAGAGATAGCCGTTTTACTCTAATTTGCTTAGAGCTTATCATCCTCAAACGGACTTTCATTTGAACCAAGTTAAAACGAAGCACAGCTTATCATCCTCAAACGAACGGCCAAAGCGAAAGGAGAATTCAGACAATGGAAGATATGCTTAGAGCTTGTGTAATTGATTTCGGAGGAAATTGGGACTTTCATTTACTATTAATAGAATTTTCCTACAATAACAACTATCATTAGGGCTGTAAACGAACCGAACGAACATGAACGAGGCCTTGTTCGTGTTCGTTCGTTAAGGAAATAAATATGTTCACGAACGGTTCATGAACACTTACCAAACGAGATCGTATGTTCGTGTTCGTTCATTAAGGAAATGAGCGTGTTCACAAAGGGTTTACGAACACAAGCGAACACAAATAAATTTGGCGAACGCGATGAAGGATAAAGGTGGATGGCCCAGAGAGTAGCACTAGAACTTGAATCCCTTATTATGGAACGGAGCTAGATCATATTCGTCGATGTAAATAATGAGAAAAGAAAGGGAAATGGTGCATAAACAAGGTGAAAGAGGGTTTACTAGTTTAATTGTTTGGGTAATGATATAAATAGAAGTTTAATAGTATAAAAAGTATAGATAAAATATATGAAAGTATAAAAATATTTAATTAAAACATGAACATACGAACATAAACGAACGCAAATGAACGAATGTTCACGAATGCCGAATGGTTAACGAACTGTTCACTGAACGTTTGGTTCGTTTACAGCCCTAACTATCATACCAGTATCAATGCTGCACCATTCGAAGCACTTTATGGACGGAAGTGCAGAAATCCAGTCTGTTGGGCAGAAATTGGAGAAAAACAACTGTCTGGACCGGAGATAGTACAAGAAACAATGACAGGATTATTCAAATCAAGGAAAGACTAAAAGTAGCATGGGATCGTTAAAAGGGTTGTGCTGATAATTGACGAAAACCATTGGAATTTCAAGTAGGAGATAAAGTATTATTAAAAGTTTCTCCATGGAAAGGAGTGGTCAGATTCATTAAAAGGAGAAAGCTAAACCCCAGGTATATTGGACCTTTTGAGATTATTAGAAGAATAGGACCAATAGCTTAGGAGCTACAACTGCCAGAGGAAATGGCAGGAATACATGATGCATTTCATGTATGTAATCTCAAGAAATGCTTAGCAGATGAATCATTAATGGTACCTCTTAAGGACATAGAGATAAATGAGAAACTTAAGTTTGTAGAGAAACCGCTACAGATTGAAGATAGAAAGATCAAGAATCTTAAACACAAGAGATTAGTTCTGGTCAAAGTGAAATGGGATTCCAAAAGAGGACCAGGGTACACTTGGGAGCTCGAATCAGAGATGCAAAGGAAATATCCACACATGTTCCAGTAGACCTCGAGGACGAGATCTAATACAAGGTGGGGATATAACAACTCTCTTAAAACCCTTAACATACCCGAAACTACCTATAATATACCCCGTATACGAAAAACAAGCATAAATAACTTTATATTTACAAAAATCAAATAAAAACAAAAATATATGGTCCTCGCGGGGTGCGACCCAGTCAAGCTAAGACTGTCGCGGGCCGCGACAAGGTGACACCATGCCGAACCCTGGTTCGCTACGTGTCCGGTTACGTTTCAAAGCTACACCCTTCACTTGACCAAGCTAGGCCTTAGCCTAGTGGCCTCGCGGGCAACGAGAGCTTAACCACAGGGAGTCGCGGGGCTCGAGCCACCCTCCGATCTGCACTATAAAAAGGGGCCTCAGGCTCAGTATTCAGTCGTTTAATTCTTTTATTTCTCTAAAGACCCTATAATAGCAATAGTGTTGCTCGATATTATACCCCTAAAAAGCGAAGCACTGCCTCATTGTAAGTATTATAACCCCCGGTTTTAGTTACTCTACCCGATTGATCTAGGGCACCGTAAAGCATGTCAAGGCTCTGCCTGACTCAGTTCGTTTGATTTCTGTCTCGGGGTTATAGCTAATGTAAATTGGGTTATCTTACTAACATGTGTGCATTGTTTAATTTTAATAGATTATAACCAAGAAGTCACCAGAAAGCAGTAGTATTATCTAAAACAGCAAAGTGAGTACATCTATTTTTGTAAATATTTTTATACAAACCTCAAATGTTTTAAATTATGACAACAGTGATTGAGTTTATGTATTCTACAATTACTGTCGGTATGTTGGGGTTTTGTATACATTACTTGTTACTATATTGTGAATAGTAGCATGACTACAAGTCAGGATTGACAATACCATGGGTGGTAATTGGGTAGATATAAACATTATAATCGCCCTCAATACTGTAAAATGATAAAAGCTTGTTTTGATTAAACTGAGATGCACTCGCCAGTAATCCTTGCTGATAAAATATTTTTAAAACGCATTTCAGGTAACTTAATGTGAAGCTAATAGAAACCAGCGGGAGCGCACTGAAGGCTTAGAAAAGTGGCTATAAAAGTTACCTATATAAGAAAGAAGTTTTATTTCAATAAATTAGGGTTTATCCCTATAAACATATTATAATGGAAACTTGGGTTTTCCCATGTATTTATTATTCATAAAAGTGTGGTGTTTTAACTTTGATAAACTATTTCCTAACTACGGTCCTGCTGTTAATTTCCGCCGCCAAATTAATAAACACTGATACCACCAGCTCTGTACATCTCGCGGCCGCACACCCCTCGGGGCAAGGGGTCGGGGGTTGCGACACCGAATATGAAGAAAGATATTTGTGGTTTACGTGAGTAAGTGTCTGACATGCTTGAAGGTTAAGGCTGAACATAAGAATTCATCTGGGCTCCTGCAGCAACCAGAGATTCCTAAGTGGAAATAGGAACATCTTACGATGGATTTTAATACCAAGTTACCCCGTACGTCACGTGGGCATGATACGATACGATATGGGTAATCGTGGATCGATTGACAAAGTCTGATCATTTCCTGGCACTTAAGAAAACAGACAATACTGAGAAGATATCGCAGTTGTACCTCAACGGGATTGCAGCCCGTCATGGAGTACCAGTGTCAATTATCTCAGATAGAAACGAACGGTTTGACTCCCGGTTTTGGCGATCTATTCAAGAATCGCTAGGTTCTCGTTTGGACATGAGTACTGCGTATCATCCTCAAACAGATGGTCAGAGCGAGAGGACCATTCAGACGTTAAAGGATATGTTGAGAGCGTGTGCGATCGATTTCGGTGGAAGTTGGGATACTCATTTGCCTTTGGCAGAGTTTTCTTACAGCAATAGTTATCATGCTAGTATCAAGGCCCCTTCGTTTGAAGCGTTGTATGGAAGGAAGTGTCGATCACCACTTTGTTTGGCTGAAGTCGGCGAGAAGCAATTGACCAGACCCGAGCTTATCCAGGAAACAACCGACAAGGTTATCCATATCAAGGGAAGGTTGAAAGCTGTCGCAGATCGAGAGAAGAGTTATGCGGATAACCGGAGGAAACCGTTGGAGTTTCAGGTTGGTGATCGAGTTATGTTGAAGGTGTCGCCTTGGAAAGGCGTTGTGAGATTTGGGAAAGGGGGAAAGCTGAGCCCGTGTTATATAGGTCCTTTCGAAATCGCATCTCGAGTTGGATCAGGCGCGTATAGGCTCAAGCTGCCAAAGGAGTTGAATGGTTTCATGTCTCCAACCTGAAAAAGTGTCTGTCGGATAAGACACTAATTATACCACCTGGAGAGGTTCATGTGGATGATAAACTGAGATTTATCGAAGAACCAGTAGAGGTTCTGGATTGGAAAATTCAGAAGCTTAGGAGGAGTAGGATTAAGTTGGTCAAGGTCCGCTGGGATTCTAAACGTGGACCTGAGTTCACCTGGGAACGACAGGACCAGATGCAACGGAAATATCCTCACCTCTTCCCCCTTAGTGAAAAAACGAAACCTGCAGAATAGAATTCCGGGGACGAAAGTTCCTAAACAGGGAGAGACTATGACTCCCGGCTAGTTAGGTTGTACCGTACAAATGTAACACGTGTCATTGGTGTGTGCGAAGCGTGATATGATTTTATTAATATTTTGAGCCCATTTTATGCATTACTCAAGTTTTGAATTTATAAAAACACGATATTCTACTAACACTAAACCCACACATGGGCAAGTGCACCCATCGTGAGCGTAGTATAGCATTGGTAAGATACCGAGGTCGTCCAAGGACACAAGAGCTTTTAGTACCGGTTTATCCTTAACGTCTAATCAATCTAAAATTTTTTTTGAGAAAAGTTTTAAAGTATGAAAATAAAAACTAAAAATGCAGAAATAAAATAAAAATAGATAGACAAGCTGAATCACTTGGATCCAACTCGTCTTTAATGTATCCTTAGATGATTTTTGCACTTTCGGACTTTTTAAGAGATTATCTTAGTTATAGTAGTAGGCCCCTCTTTTGAAGGTGACGTTACCATCAACCTCGTGGTTCGAGTCAGCAGGGATACAACGTCACACCCGATTTTCGGTTTCTACGGAAGCGTGTCGCGAGGTGTGGCTAGAGCGGCAATCGTTACAAACAATCGAGTAAATAACATATTTAAACCATAAAGGATGTTCATCAATACATTTATTTAGAAACCATAAGTTACAACATAAACATCTTGTTTGGAATAAGACAAACTACAACTTTAACAACATTGTTCAAAGTTTAAAACAGAACCACACAACATGATAACTGTAAACAGGATGACATCTCAAAAGCTTGAGTTCTTGATAACAACACGAAAATATTTTTCCAAAGCCGTCCACTAATCTCCTGTAATACATGTTAGTTTTGAAAACGTCAACAAAAGTTGGTAAGTTCATGTTATTTAGTTTTTGTACCAAATGAATCTCCAAAACATTTGAAACAGTAAATTCGTTTTGTTTAGTATAATGAAACTTGTGTGATCATTAGTGTTTTGCAAGGACACTAATCTGTATGCCAGAATAAGAGGTAACCAAACCTTGACAATTTATCGTGGGTGTCAATGACATTAGTTTTAGACACAAAAGCACTCTTAACGACCGCTTTTATCGTTGCCGTTAAGAGTAGGGCTTGCCAAAACCCAAATAGATCTATTCATTCGTTCCTCGGTACTTGTTTATTCATTAATGGTCCCTTTATTTTAAACACCTATCCGCATGTGATCAAAATAATTTCATTGCAATCATCATACTAATTATAACATGTATACATCCCCGAAAGTTTAAAACTATAAACATTTAAAATAAAGGGGAAACATGAACTCATAGATTTGCGTTCCGTGCAAATCTCTATTCGATTCCTGGTTCTTCGTTTGTTTCTTGACCTACAAGTGTTCTAATCTCATTAGACACTTAGGTTTATGTTTATTTTTCGTACAAGTATTTCATCTTGAATTTCGTTTTTAGTTTCTTGTAATCGTTTGCTTTCTTTGTTTATGTTTTCATATATATATATATATATATATATATATAGGATTAGGTTCAAGAGTGAACACTAGTATAGTTTGCGAACTGAGCGAACTAATCCTGATCATACATGTGTGTAGATCAATGGCTAGGATTTGATGATGAAATACACTAGTGTATTTTACGATTTGATGATTAAATCCTAGTCATCCACATGTGTAAATCAATGGCCAAGATTTGTTCACTTAGTTCACAAATACATTAGTGGGCCTAGTCCAAATAGGTTATGTAAGAATGGACCTAGCCCAAACTATTTTCTAAAAGTGGATCTAGTCCATATTACTATATTAAAAGTGGGTTTTAGCCCAAGTATTCTTTGTAAAAGTGGGCTTTATCCCAATTTAACTAAAAGAGGTTTTAGTCCAATACTTTTGTAAAAGTGGGCCAAACCCAATATTAAAAGTGGACTTAGCCCAATTTAATTTGTGGACTCTTTTAGTCTAAATTATATGGACTTAATCATAATTATAATACTTGTATTTTTATAAAATCTAGTTTTTACAAAATTGTTACTTATGTCGTTAGTCCCGTTCGTGTCGTCCGTCTCGTTTATGTCGTTTGTTTCATTTGTGCTATATATTTTATTTTGTTCAATTTTGTCAAAAGTGTCCATATTGTCCAAGGTGTCCAAATTGTCCGTTTGTTTGTTTATGTCCAAGGATGGACATACCATTTTATAGTTTTGTTTTTCAAGTGTTAATATATATATATTTTTGTAATTTTTGTGGAAATTCCTACATGAACTAAATACATAATATACATACAAAAATACATATATTTATGATACTTGATGAATTTTAAAAGTATACATTTTATTTAAAACATATACTTTATCACTTTTAGTTTAGAAATCTTCATAAAACTTGAATTTGTAACTTTTGTCCAAAAATTCGTTTAATCATGTTTAAAGATTTCAAGTAGTTTTCTAGTTATCAATTCCTTTGTTTAACAACTTTTGATCATAACAAAATTTATAAATTTTTTTTGCCATAGTTTCTTTTGAAATATGGACTTTTCCCAAGTTTATACAAAACTTGTGTTTCAAATCATTTCAATCTCAAATGTCATCAAATATCAATAATCATCATATTTTGTCAACAAAAATGCTATGAACATAGTTTAGTTTCCATCTTTCCCAAAAAGGAAACTTTATTCTTGATTTTTGTCAAAAATTTGTAGAACAAAATTTTATTTAAAACTTCATGTTTTAGGTGACTTAGGTAGTCATTTAGAGTATAAACATGTATTCAAAATTCCTGTTACTAACATATTTCATGTTCTTGATTCTTTTCAGAAATGGAAACTTTATTCAAGTATTTTAACAAAAATTTACTTTCTTGGATTTAAATAATTTCCCATGTTTTTTTTCTAGCATGCATGTAACTATTTAAATCATAAAAACTCATTTTCATAACTTTTTGTTGATGAATCTTGTTAGATCTAACATGCATGTGTTTAGATCATGTTTTTATATAAAAAAATAAACAAGATTCATAATCACTAGTAGAAATTTCTTCAAGTTCATCCAAAATCATAGAAAAATCATAAGATCAAAATAATGGTTTTAGTTTTTCTTAATGTTTTTCATGTGGGTTTTGTTTTGTTTTGATTCAAGATGAACTTGTATTTATTCAAAATCGAAAATGATAATAAAGTAGAAACTAGTGAAGAATTCTTACAATTTTTGCTAGTAAAATAAAGATGGAGATGTAAAAATGTTGATGATCTAAGAGCTTCAAGTGTCACCAAAGTGCTTCAAATTGTTCTCCTAGTCTCACAAGTGTCTTGATTCATCCATGAACCTCCATGTTTGCAAGATTTCTTGAGTTTGAAATTTGAAAAGGATGATGGTAGGTGTGTTTGGTTTGGCCGATTACTAGAGAGAGAGAAGGAGGAGATGAGAAGTTTGTTTGTTGTTGGAATTATGGAAGAGGTGGAGTGTTAGGATTAATTTTGATCTTTGGGTATCATACTAATCATTCACTCAAGCTTCCAACACACTACAACTTAGATGAGTGGGTATATGGGGACCCACCAAAACCGTGAGCTAGCATGGGGGGGGGGGGGTGTTTGTATTTTTTTTTTATAAAATCTTGATTAATATATAAACCTTCATAACTTTGATAATTTATATAAAAATATCTATAAATTTTTCAAGCTCTCATACTTTAAAGTAGTGTGACACTAGGTAAAACTAACCCATCAAAATTATTAGTTTGTTGATCGGGTGAAAAATTTGGTTCTGGTCCTGTACTGGGTTAAATATTGACATTGTTTTTATTTATATAAATACATAACAAAAATTGTTTTTGCACATGTTTTATCATCCAAATTATTAATCCTACTTTTCGGACTAAAAATTTTATTATTTCTGACACAGTTCTGTTACAGCCTTTGCTGTCAGGCAGTTTACTGAACTAGCAATGCAGCTTAACACAATAAGATTCAATTGCGGATTTTGTGTCGATTTTAATACCCGTTATATTACTTGTGTCAAATAATATTTATTTTTGGGTTTTCGGACAGTTACTGTTTCGTTCTGTGGAATGTTGTACACTTCCGCAGGATTACTGTATTTTTCTGCGGACTTGGACAATTTGGTTTTTAATTGGAATTTTCTAAATAATAAAGGCACATGTTAATTTAGACAAGGCTTTTATAGAATACTTGTGCAGATATATCTGTATGTCTTGTTTTTATCGTGTCAGACTGTACCGCGACGAGTACTGACAAGTATTGTCTGTTCGTGTTCTGTCACACCCCGACCACGTAGAACATATAAAACGTGGCGGAAATGTCGGGGAGTGTTGTAACAGAAATAATTGTTTCAAATCCATGGCAATTAAAGTTTCGTTTTATTGATTAAAAGTGTTACAATGTCTTAACAAACAAGGAAATACAACATAATTAACTAGTCTTGCATCTTTTATTGTCACTAAAGCCCAAGTCTGCCTATGTGTATCTTGATCATCTTATGCAACAGCTCCTGAAAAACACATGTGAAAATAGGTACGTCAGCATAAAAATGCCTGTGAGATACATCGGTTTTGTGAAAATAGGTTTCATGACTTATGTTTGAGAAAATGTTTAGTCATGAACCTTGTAATTTGCTTTGTTTTGTAAATCATTTGAAAAACGATGAGATCAGATGATATGTATAAATAAGAGAATAATGTATGGTTAAATGAATAACCATTGTAAAATGAGTTTGTATAAGATAAGTTGTTTGTAAATCAGTGTCTTGTGAAAAGTATGTTATTTGTATAAAATGTTATATGTCTCAAACTGAAATGATTCAAATAACGCTACGATATGTAATACCATACAAACACTTATATATAGGAAGTACCAGCGGCGTATCCACCATGCTTGTATCATATTACACACGCATCGTTACTTAATCACTTAATCAAACCAAACCAACAATGTAAGTTGTCTATGTTTAAACCAATTGTCAAATGTATTGAATAATATACCAAAATGTTTATGTCAAGATGTAAATCATGCAACGTATAACCAATGTTGAAAATGTTTATTTGTCAAATGTAAATCATGTAATGTGTAACAAAAATGATATGTATGGCTAGTGAAATGTATCAACTAAACCATAGGTGAAATGCACAAAACAAAGTATTGAAGTAAAACTTGGTTTAAATCAAAGTTATGTTTTGTGTAGTAAATGTATGTTATACTGATATTAGACATTTATGCGGTATTGTGAAAATTCATACATCCAAGCCTTGCGACAGTCGGATAACCATGTAAAAATGGGTTATCAAAAGAATATGTATAGTATAGTTTAAACAAACCAAATGTCATACCAAAATGTAAGCATATGATGAATAAGAAATGTACTAAGTATGCTAAGTTAACATACAAAGCAGAAAAGTCATGTAAATCAATGTGCTAGCATGCTATCAGTTAACATACCTAGCATAAATGTAATGTAGAACCATGTACTAAGTATGCACACAATGGACATACATAGTATAAAATGTAATGAAATCATGTACTATAATGTACTAATGAACATAGGAAGTATATGATGTGAAAACAGGAAAGCATGAAAGTAACAAGTAGGCACATGTGTTTCACCCCAAAACAGTTTGAAAATAGTAAAAGAGGGGTCTATGTACTCACATGAGATTTCTTAGAAGTCCTAAGATAACCACCAAGCAATGCTAGAGATCTCGGAATATCATACGGCACCTAATATAGGTAACTACATTAATAAACCGGACCTAAATTGGAAGATCGGATAGAATGAGGGCTCGTAAACCAAATGAGTATGGAAACTCATGTAGTATGGTTTAACAAAGCCTACATGCTAAATGAAACCTAACCTAAGTGCTTACGACCCATTACGACCCGTTTAGGTAGCTTATGCTACTTTAACGCGTCGTTCGCGTAAAACGCGTTCGGAACGCCTAACTAGTCCTATGACAAGTAATATATGCCTTAACATGTCTAATATGGTTGTCAAATCAGTTTAGATGTCAAAATTTATGTTACATATGCTTAAAATGAATTTTGGCGTCAAAAGGGCATTTTGGTAATTTACCTAAGGCATATAAACTACCTATCATACAACTACTTAAACGAAGCGACCATAAGGTATAACCTTGGAAGGTTATTCCCTATATGCTATGGTCACCTAATGTGCTTGGTCGGATCCTAATGATCGACCAAACCGGTCGGGTTCGAAAGTATAAGCGATTGTTTAGATCGCTTACCTTACGACCCTAAATAAGCACTAAACTAAAAGTGACGAGCTAAGCATGTTAAAACATGCTTAACTAAGTTTAGAAAAACAGGTTTGGTATCAAAACAAATGGTCTTGATACCCATAAGTAGTTTGGTTACAAAATACGCAAGAATACGTATTCTGACCGAAACTACGGCTCGTCACTGAGCCTAGATAACGTGGTAATCAGTAGGTATAGTCACTAGGGACTATAACCATCGTGATCACGCTCACGTTATGAAGTTCAAATGAACTTCGCATCGACCATAAACTGGTCAATGCAGAAAGTCAAACAAAGTTTGACTTTCGGACTCGAAAAGCAATAAAAGAACGAAGGAACACTTACGAAGGGTCCCCAAATGCTAATCTAGATCAAAATAGCTCAGGTATGAAACAAAGGTTTCAACTTAGAGCACAAATGATCAGATTCTAGTGAGAAATGAAGTTGGGGTATGTGGGTATTTATAGTTTTCGGTTCACCGTTAGGATCGTTTCTTGGAAAAGAGGGAATGATCTCGCCCGTACACTTGTCGGAAGGTTGTGGTAACTGATATTGACCCACCACAAGAGTTGGACACATGGCATTGGCCTTTGGAAGGGTTAAAGGCTGTTAACTGCTGAGAAAACGAGTTTCTGCATAACTGACCCCTGCTTGCGCACCGTAACAAATATTTGTTGCGGTGCGCAAGCACCTATTTTGGCAGAATTACAGTTTTGGTCCCTGCAGCCCGTTTAAGCTATTTTTGATGCGTTTGAACCCCGTTAACCTCACTTCAAGGCTCTAAAATGAAGTTAAAGTATAGGGAACTTAAAATGTGCTCAAAAATATCTTGGATGTCGGTTCGTTTAGCCGTACGATTGCGTTGTTCGGTTAATTACGACGGAATGCGCATAAGCGCGAAAAACGATCCAAATGACGCGACGAATGGATTTTTGACAAGCCAAACACTAAATCATAATATTATAATGCTTACATAAATTTTTGGATGTCCGGATGTATCTAGAACGTGAGTTATGCGCAAAAATGCAAACTTGTGCACTTTTTGACGCTTTTAGTCCCTGAATGACCCAAAAGTTTATTTTAGCACATTGAACCCCTCAAAGCCTATTTCTAAGCTATGTAAAGGATACTTATGGTATGTTTAACTTATGGTCATGTTCCGAAATGTCTGTTACAGTTCAAATTGGCATACTTTCGCAGTTTGTCAACTTTAGTCCCTGTAAGCGATTAATCTTGATTTCACCATACCAAACCTTCCAAAACTTATTTCTAAGTTATGTAAAGGTTATTTAAGGTATGTTAAGCCTATTTCACTATTCCGGAGTGTTTGTTGCATTAAACTGGTTATATTTACCCATTAGTGCGCGTATAACCTTCCAGAAAGCGATTTAGAGCTTGAAATCGAACAAGAGTTGATATGTGCAAAACATACACATATTTATACAAGTCCAAAGTATGAAATACAATATTTCATTGGTTTGGTATTTGTTTGATGGTCGCAGTGACACAGGTGTCACAGTCTCCCCTACTTTAGGAAATTCCGTCCCGAAATTAATTCGTAGGAGTCTATCTGTGGCTTTGTGTTAAGTAACCATCAAAGATAAGAAAGGCATAATCCTGTTATTTCTCTATAACGGACATCTTTCAGAAATGAAAAATGAACGGAGTTATTTTCAACAGGCATTCTTCAGGAACGAAAAAGAACAGAATGAGTCATTTTCCACAACCTCTTCAGAAACGAAAATGAACGAAATGAGTCATTTTTCACAACCTCTTCAGAAACGAAAATGAACGAAATGAGTCATTTTCCACAATTTCTTCAGAAACGAAAATGAACGAAATGAGTCATTTTCCACAACCTCTTCAGAAACGAAAATGAACGTAATGAGTCATTTTCCACAACCTCTTCATTTTCCACAACCTCTTCAGAAACGAAAATGAACGAAATGAGTCATTTTCCACAACCTCTTCAGAAACGAAAATGAACGAAATGAGTCATTTTCCACAATTTCTTCAGAAACGAAAATGAACGAAATGAGTCATTTTTCACAACCTCTTCAGAAACGAAAATGAACGAAATGAGTCATTTTCCACAATTTCTTCAGAAACGAAAATGAACGAAATGAGTCATTTTCCACAACCTCTTCAGAAACGAAAATGAACGAAATGAGTCATTTTCCACAACCTCTTCAGAAACGAAAATGAACGAAATGAGTCATTTTTTCACAATTTCTTCAGAAACGAAAATGAACGAAATGAGTCATTTTCCACAACCTCTTCAGAAACGAAAATGAACGAAATGAGTCATTTTCCACAATTTCTTCAGAAACGAAAATGAACGAAATGAGTCATTTTTCAAAACCTCTTCAGAAACGAAAATGAATGAAATGAGTCATTTTCCACAATTTCTTCTGAAACGAAAATGAACGAAATGAGTCATTTTCCACAACCTCTTCAGAAACGAAAATGAACGAAATGAGTCATTTTCCACAACCTCTTCAGAAACGAAAATGAACGAAATGAGTCATTTTCCACAAGTTCTTCAGAAACGAAAATGAACGAAATGAGTCATTTTCCACAACCTCTTCAGAAACGAAAATGAACGAAATGAGTCATTTTCCACAATTTCTTCAGAAACGAAAATGAACGAAATGAGTTATTTTTCCATAATATCTTCACACACGACCAAACTTGCTGTGGTTTCCGTGCAGTGAATTTCATAATTATGTATGCATCCATAATTACGCAATTCCTTGCACAGTCCGCACAATTTGTTTGTAATACGAAGGGGAGGAAAAATCAAACCTGTGATGAGTGTGACTAGACTAGCACAAGGTCCTTTTAAATAGATTGACAACTGATCCTTTTAATTAGGCCACCTAGGAGTCCTGATACGTGGTCGAAAACCGGTGATCGTTTGTGCTTAAGTTGATGCTTTTACATAGCTTTTAATCTTGAATAGCCTACTTTTAATGGGATTTGTGTTTTACAGGTCTAAAAGAGTTTAAGGAGCTAATCGGGAGCTAAACGGAGCACCGGGGATGTGAAATGAACAAAACCGGGTTAATCACGAAGATTGGATATGTTTTGTGGAATGTTAATGGATTTAAAATGAATATATCGGAAGATGGCATGATAGAGGGCTGAATTACGAGAACGTGGGCGAAAACGGTGAGTAAAACGGAGCTATAACGAAGAAGTTATGAAGAAAACAGTTTCGGACAAAACCGGCAAAACCAGAGGCCGTCGGGGACGCCCCTATGGCCGTCGGCGACGGGCCTCCGTTTGCTGAGTCGCAAAATCTTGTTTCTTGTTGATCTTTGACGAGTTATAACGTTTTGTTTGACCATTTTTTGGGGGTTACGAACCTTGGGAGGTAAAAACACCTCCTTGGAACCATTCTTGATCATCCAATCCATCCCTAATCAATCCTAACACAACCACTAACACCATCTTCATCCTAACCCTAATCAAATCACCATCTCCATCATTCCATCATCACCATCATCCTCTTCCACCTTAATATTCAAACCCTAACTTCCACCTCTCCTCAAGACTTGAAGATTATGGTTCGGGGTTCGTGTTCATCCTCCGGTGATCGTGCTTCTTCGACTATGAACGGCTAGTCTCCTCGGTTTCACCCCGGTATAGGTAGTTGTTTAATTTAGGGTTTCGAATTGTTTCTTGCTTCAACTTTGTGACAAATTGTGTTTGATTTTTGAAACCATTGACAATAGTTTACATTTGTTTCGTATTCGTAAATTGTCGAACGATGTTAAAAGTTATGACTTTACGAAATGGTTATGTGTAGTTATGCATTGTCGTGGTTAGGCTTTACTTGTGTTGATTACAAAGTGCATTCTTGTCTGTTTTTCGAAACGTTGATAGTTATTGGCACCTAAGTCACGGTACACTAAATCCGCTAATCGTATGCAATTGAGTTGAATCTAAAAACTTGTAGAAACCCTAGGTCTTGCAATTATCGAACCGGGTGTGATCCGTATTCTAATTTCTTGTTTCAACTTTTTAGTTTAGTTTACAATTTTAGTTAATATTCAATTGATTTCGATAACATTAATTTGTTGGTTCATTCCAATTTATTTTAAAAACCAAACAAATAAATAAAAATAGCAATCTTCATAATCACTTTGTACATTATTGGTAAATAGTCTAACTAATCGAACGGGGCGTGCGATACTGACCACATGCTCTTCGTGGATACGATACCCGACTTACCCTAGCTACCTAGGTTTAATTGGGTTTTTGAATGATCGGGACGACACGGTCACGTCAAAATGGCGCCGTTGCCGGGGAGCTAGTGCGCTTAGTATTTCATTGCTTGTTCGATTTTAGTTTAGTTTTTCTTTCTTGTATTTTTGTGATTTTACTTTGTGTGGTCGAGCTTGTTTGTGCAGGTACATGTTTTACAGGTACCATCTTTCAATATGAATTGGGTAGATGATGATCCGTGTGAGTGTTGCGGAAGCGGAGAGCACTATTTAGAGGATTGCTCTGTTTTCTACGAAAAAGTTCAAGCCAACAAGGAACGGGAAGACTACCTCAGCGGATTGTATGAATATAGGAGGGCGGACTATGAAGATTTCAATGGTCCATCCTCATATTATCCATACGATAATCCACCACCACCATATTATCAAGAGTACTACTATGAACCCGAATTGCCACATTTCTCAAGTTACCGGGAGGTGTATGATGATTATTATAATGAATACCCTCAACCGGCATACGAGGAACCTCAAGACTCAATAAGTTCCAAGCTCGATGCCATCATGAATGCCATCACCACTTCAAATCAAGAGATTAAGATGGAATTTGAGGCGAGAGATAAAGCTCATGAAGCCTTGGCAAAGAAAGTGGGTCAACTCGCCGAAGAAATGGCTCAACTTAGACGAGACTGAGAGGTGTTGGCTAGTGGTACAATGGTGGATGGTGATGTGGTGGAAGAGGTTATTGAACTTCCGGAGCAAGTAATTGAATGTTTGAACCGAGCGGAAGACATGACACCGCAAGACGAATCGGATTCGAAAGAAGCTCACGTTCATATTCATCCTTCTTCCAAACTTATCACTCCAACCAACAAAGTTGGTGATGCGGGTTTGTGCATAAGGATTCGAAGGGTGGCGTTGCAAGACATTGGCCATGTTGTTACGAAACGACCCCGAAGTTGTACAGTGCGTATGCCGAATATAATAAAAAGAGTATGGATTCGGCATGCTAATTACCGAGCGTATGTTGGAAACTCGGTAGGCAAATGTGCACTTCGACCACTATGAGAGGCAAATCAGGTATAATTGTTGTAGAGTTTGTATTATTATTCGTTTTATTTTATTTTCTTAGTTAAATGAACGTTGTGGGTGTGTTCCCTATATAACCCTCATGAGACCTACTCGTCCTCTCGAGCTATCGGGTGGTTTAAAAGGGCTTGTTGCATAAGCTAAATGCAACCGTGATTCCTACGAAAGTGAGTTAGGTTTGTTGTTATTGTAAATTATTTTTCCACATAAATCAAAGTAAATTAATGTATGACTTGGTAATATTTTCATAAAAGTGGTAGAACTAGGTAGCTAACAACTTTTGATGGTTGTGAGAAGCATGCTTCTACACAAGGGTTAAAATTTGTAGGTACATTATGTTCATGAGACGACCGCTTTCATGAAGAGATGAAGAGCACATGAGCCACTAACGAGAAAATCAGGTGCATACGTTTCTTTTTACCTTTGATTTGTTTTAGTTAGCAAATAAGTGGATTGTAAATTGTATTTTATTTTCCGGGGCAAAATTTTGAGGAGGTTAGCCGTGTCACATCCCTTGTGCGTTTTAAAAACTCTAGTTCTTACATATTGAGGACAATGTTTACCTCAAGTGTGGGGATGGGAGAGTAGTAAAAGTTTTTCAATTTTGACCCGTTCATTTAAATACTACACATTGAGGACAATGTTTACCTCAAGTGTGGGGATGAGGGAAAATTTCAAAAAATTTTCAAAATTTCTTGGTTTAAAAGCGATCTTAAAAGCACAAGTAACTAAGTCAACGAGGGATTGCACAACCCATTTGGTCTTTTGTCATGGTCAAGTTCAAATTATTAGCATGACGGGTATTTAGCGGGTGGTTATTTGGAAATAATTCGCCAAAGGAACTAGCATTTTATGCATATCACATACCATACCCTTATACGTGAGGTTTTGAGCCACTTTTATATCATAGATTTACATATACATGTTTCTTTGTTTGAGTGGACCATTAGTCGCGTATTGTAGAACTTGCAACTTTTGATACGTTCGAGACCATAGACCGAATACAAGCACGAGAATGATTAAGGCATTAGGTAAACCTTTTTCCTGTTACACCATTTTTATATCCTTACCAAAAAATTATCCCCTAGTAGCCAATTTTGAGCCTAATCCTTTCGTTTGACTACCCTTTAGCCCATAACCTTAAAACTTTTTTCTTTTAAACACGTGTAATGGAAATTCGATTATAGGAGTAAAGTTTGTATAGTTGTATTTGTTTGTTTGCATAAAAAAAAAGAAAAAAAAAGAGAAAAATCAGAAAATGTATGAAAAAAGATAGAAAATTGTGAGAAAAGAACAAAAATATATGTTCTTAGTTTGAAAAATAAAAGGCTAAAGTTGTTGCCTTGTAGTTGATGTTTATTGTTTAGTTTTGTTTAGAGTAGTCTTTTGTAATAAAAATCGAATTTTCATCACCTTAGCCACTTTAAAATATCCTATTTCCTACCCTTCGCCTAACCCCATTACAACCCTCCAAAGACCTTATGACTTGTACTTAGTATTCGTGTTCGGTGGTGGAGAACGATTGAGTTGCAAGCCTATGCGGGTACGTGTTCTAATCGGTTTTGAGTGATTACTTGAAAAGTGCTAATTCATTATCTATTAGCCAAATTTTAAACCGAGTGGAGAGAACATTGTGAGGGGTGTGCATGATTTATTAGTTTCAAAGGCGGGTTAATCTTCGATAACCATTTTATATGTGATTATTCACTTTACTGTTAGATATTTCGTAAATTGTAAAAAGTTTGAACCAGGTATGACTTTAGACCTTAACTTTAGTCTCGGGGATGTGATGTGTGTTTCTCGTTCGACCCACGTGAAAGTGAAAAACAGATTTGCTTGAGGGCAAGCAAAAGACAAGTGTGGGGATGTGATACGTGGTCGAAAACCGGTGATCGTTTGTGCTTAAGTTGATGCTTTTACATAGCTTTTAATCTTGAATAGCCTACTTTTAATGGGATTTGTGTTTTACAGGTCTAAAAGAGTTTAAGGAGCTAATCGGGAGCTAAACGGAGCACCGGGGATGTGAAATGAACAAAACCGGGTTAATCACGAAGATTGGATGTGTTTTGTGGAATGTTAATGGATTTAAAATGAATATATTGGAAGATGGCATGATAGAGGGCTGAATTACGAGAACGTGGGCGAAAACGGTGAGTAAAACGGAGCTATAACGAAGAAGTTATGAAGAAAACAGTTTCGGACAAAACCGGCAAAACCAGAGGCCGTCGGGGACGCCCCTATGGCCGTCGGCGACGGGCCTCCGTTTGCTGAGTCGCAAAATCTTGTTTCTTGTTGATCTTTGACGAGTTATAACGTTTTGTTTGACCATTTTTGGGGGGTTACGAACCTTGGGAGGTAAAAACACCTCCTTGGAACCATTCTTGATCATCCCTAATCAATCCTAACACAACCACTAACACCATCTTCATCCTAACCCTAATCAAATCACCATCTCCATCATTCCATCATCACCATCATCCTCTTCCACCTTCATATTCAAACCCTAACTTCCACCTCTCCTCAAGACTTGAAGATTATGGTTCGGGGTTCGTGTTCATCCTCCGGTGATCGTGCTTCTTCGACTATGAACGGCTAGTCTCCTCGGTTTCACCCCGGTATAGGTAGTTGTTTAATTTAGGGTTTCGAATTGTTTCTTGCTTCAACTTTGTGACAAATTGTGTTTGATTTTTGAAACCATTGACAATAGTTTACATTTGTTTCGTATTCGTAAATTGTCGAACGATGTTAAAAGTTATGACTTTACGAAATGGTTATGTGTAGTTATGCATTGTCGTGGTTAGGCTTTACTTGTGTTGATTACAAAGTGCATTCTTGTCTGTTTTTCGAAACGTTGATAGTTATTGGCACCTAAGTCACGGTACACTAAATCCGCTAATCGTATGCAATTGAGTTGAATCTAAAAACTTGTAGAAACCCTAGGTCTTGCAATTATCGAACCGGGTGTGATCCGTATTCTAATTTCTTGTTTCAACTTTTTAGTTTAGTTTACAATTTTAGTTAATATTCAATTGATTTCGATAACATTAATTTGTTGGTTCATTCCAATTTATTTTAAAAACCAAACAAATAAATAAAAATAGCAATCTTCATAATCACTTTGTACATTATTTGTAAATAGTCTAACTAATCGAACGGGGCGTGCGATACTGACCACATGCTCTTCGTGGATACGATACCCGACTTACCCTAGCTACCTAGGTTTAATTGGGTTTTTGACTGATCGGGACGACACGGTCACGTCAAGTCCTTTCAGCTATCTCATCACATGATATTCCTAACCAGATTTTTGGATCAATCTGTTTAACTAGACCACTCAAGGGGTCTAATTATGGAATAGTACAATATAATCCAAGGGTCTTTACTATTACGTAAAATCCCATTGAGGATTTAATATAGTACACAAAGATATGGAAGATTCTACGAGTATTAGATAACAAAACTTGGATTACATAAGAACATAAAAGGGAACACATAAGCACATAATTACATAGTTGTTTAATTTGTTATTAACTTGTTATCGATTGAAAATGGATATGGAAACCAGTCAATTGACTTCAATGTCCTCTGGGATTTATCTGAAAAGATATGAAGATCTCCTAAAATTCGATTTTTGTTTTCTAAGAAACGTAATATTCGAATTAAGGAACACAAAAATTTTAGGATTTACGGAAACACCCTTAGGTACCCTATTAAGGATTTATAGTAGTACTTTGGGTATTCGTCCAGTGTTATAACTTGCGTTTTGTACTTCGTTTTCCTTGAAAGAAACAGGTACTTAGGAATTTCGTGGAAAACGCAAGAGATTATAAAATAGTAAAATTTTGGGGGGTAGTTTGCTTTTCAAGGAATACGATTCCTTGATTGTCGGTATTGTAAGGGATATGTTGTTTATGCATACAACCACATAAATACATTGCAATGTAAATAATAAAAAAAAATTATTTATTAACAATGATAACAACTGTTTCATGGACCTTGACAACAAAAGAAAATAATACATAAGACATGATTATTTCTAAAAGGTGTTGTCTTCTAGTCGGTCAGATGCTCATCTCCGTGTTGGATTAGCATTAGCAAGCTTTGGGCAATTTCTTCGGAAATGACCCATCTCGCCACACTTGTAGCAAGAACCTGGTGGAAAGCGAGCTTGAGCAGGATTGTTGTTAGCTTGATTTGGTGCAACTGCTGCTACGCAAACTTTTGCTGTATGACCTTTACGTCCACAAATTTGGCATTCGCGGCACTTCACCATAGCATGATGATAAAGGTTACATTTGTTGCACAAGGGTGAAGTTCCATTGTATGGCTTCCTAGTATGGGGTTGAGCTGGTTGGTTGGGGACGGCTTGATCATTGTGAGTAACCATGGCGAAGTTCTGAGAAGCCTTTCGCTTCTTTGACTTCTTAGGGGATCCAGTCGGTTCATCCATGGTCTTTGATTCCTCGATTTGTTTCGATTCCTCGACCGGTTTCTTGTCACCCTTTCGGAAAAGCTTACGTTTCCTGATCTGAGATTCAGTCAAGGTTGCAGATAGCTCAATGGCCTGCCTAACCGTAGTTGGGTTACTACCAGTAACAATGTCCTGAACTGAGTCAGGGAGACCATCAATGTATTTTTCGATCGCCTTATCCAAAGGCGTAACCATGGTAGGACACAACAGGCTCAGCTCCTCATATCGATCAGTGTATGCTCGATGTTCGCCGCTGTCTTGCTTAAGGTCGTCAAATTCTCTTTCCAAGGCCCTGATCTCATGACGAGGACAAAATTCCTTCATCATTAGTGCTCGAAGTTCTTCCCACGTTTGATCCAGTGCTACTTCGGCACCCCTATCTCTCACCACACCGTTCCACCACGTCAAAGCTCGTTTCTCAAAGACACTAGATACGAAATCTACCTTTCGCTCGTTTGGACATTGTACATGCCTGAAGGTGCTCTCTAGACTCTCGAACCATTGCAGAAGTGCAGTCGCTCCTTGAGACCCAGAAAACTTTGATGGCTTAGCCGAGTTGAACGTCTTGAAGTTGCAGGGGGCATTGATGTTATTGAGAGCTTGGTGACATTGAGCAACGATGTTCGGGATTGCAGCAGTCATTTGCTGTGTAATGACAGCTGCCAGATCTTCAATAGATACCGGATTTTCGCGTCGTGGAGGCATTCTAAAAGAGGAAACATGAAATGAAACGAGTGAGAGAATTAGACGAAAAGAATGAGATGAAAAAATCTGATGAAATCTAGGATAGTGGTCTTTTGTTTGTTACTACAAAGCAACAAACGACCCCGGTGATTAATCAAAGTAAATGGATCAAAAATAATGTATCGCGAAGACATGCTCGCCTATAAGTGAACACTCATCCCAAGAATTCCCAGGTAAGCACAACTGGTCTCGCGTCTGATGAGATATATACGAAGTGCTTGCCTAGACAGAAAACCCAGAATACAGGCATTCACCCTTCCAGTTTGCACGTGTTCACATTATTTAAAACCCAAAATCTTGACGAGATTTTGAAAACTCAAAGGGGTTCAAAACCATATAACAGAGGGTTCAAAACCTTACAATAGAGGGTTCAAACCCTAGTAATCAATCATCCTAGAACAGATGATTTTTTTTTTTCAAAACGGTTTTGAAATTTATGTTCTTGTTGTGGTCGTCGCCTAAGGATAGGTGACGGTATTGTTTTATGACTAAACGCAAGTAAACTCGCGTTAGGGTCCTAAGAAGGTTATAGACTAGGTCAAAGCATTACTAATAACCTAATTCCCTATAACCATTAGCTCTGATACCATCTTTTCTGTCACACCCCGACCACGTAGAACATATAAAACGTGGCGGAAATGTCGGGGAGTGTTGTAACAGAAATAATTGTTTCAAATCCATGGCAATTGAAGTTTCGTTCTATTGATTAAAAGTGTTACAATGTCTTAACAAACAAGGAAATACAACATAATTAACTAGTCTTGCATCTTTTATTGTCACTAAAGCCCAAGTCTGCCTATGTGTATCTTGATCATCTTATGCAACAGCTCCTGAAAAACACATGTGAAAATAGGTACGTCAGCATAAAAATGCCTGTGAGATACATAGGTTTTGTGAAAAAAGGTTTCATGACTTATGTTTGAGAAAATGTTTAGTCATGAACCTTGTAATTTGCTTTGTTTTGTAAATCATTTGAAAAACGATGAGATCAGATGATATGTATAAATAAGAGAATAATGTATGGTTAAATGAATAACCATTGTAAAATGAGTTTCTATAAGATAAGTTGTTTGTAAATCAATGTCTTGTGAAAAGTATGTTATTTGTATAAAATGTTATATGTCTCAAACTGAAATGATTCAAATAACGCTACGATATGTAATACCATACAAACACTTATATATAGGAAGTACCAGCGGCGTATCCACCATGCTTGTATCTTATTACACATGCATCGTTACTTAATCACTTAATCAAACTAAACCAACAATGTAAGATGTCTATGTTTAAACCAATTGTCAAATGTATTGAATAATATACCAAAATGTTTATGTCAAGATGTAAATCATGCAATGTATAACCAATGTTGAAAATGTTTATTTGTCAAATGTAAATCATGTAATGTGTAACCAAAATGAGATGTATGGCTAGTGAAATGTATCAACTAAACCATAGGTGAAATGCACAAAACAAAGTATTGAAGTAAAACTTGGTTTAAATCAAAGTTATGTTTTGTGTAGTAAATGTATGCTATACTGATATTAGACATTTATGCGGTATTGTGAAAATTCATACATCCAAGCCTTGCGACAGTCGGATAACCATGTAAAAATGGGTTATCAAAAGAATATGTATAGTATAGTTTAAACAAACCAAATGTCATACCAAAATGTAAGCATATGATGAATAAGAAATGTACTAAGTATGCTAAGTTAACATACAAAGCAGAAAAGTCATGTAAATCAATGTGCTAGCATGCTATCAGTTAACATACCTAGCAGAAATGTAATGTAGAACCATGTACTAAGTATGCACACAATGGACATACATAGTATAAAATGTAATGAAATCATGTACTATAATGTACTAATGAACATAGGAAGTATATGATGTGAAAACAGGAAAGCATGAAAGTAACAAGTAGGCACATGTGTTTCACCCCAAAACAGTTTGAAAATAGTAAAAGAGGGGTCTATGTACTCACATGAGATTGCTTAGAAGTCCTAAGATAACCACCAAGCAATGCTAGAGATCTCGGAATATCAAACGGCACCTAATATAGGTAACTACATTAATAAACCGGACCTAAATTGGAAGATCGGATAGAATGAGGGCTCGAAAACCAAATGAGTATGGAAACTCATGTAGTATGGTTTAACAAAGCCTATATGCTAAATGAAACCTAACCTAAGTGCTTACGACCCATTACGACCCGTTTAGGTAGCTTATGCTACTTTAACGCGTCGTTCGCGTAAAACGCGTTTGGAACGCCTAACTAGTCCTATGACAAGTAATATATGCCTTAACATGTCTAATATGGTTGTCAAATCAGTTTAGATGTCAAAATTTATGTTACATATGCTTAAAATGAATTTTGGCGTCAAAAGGGCATTTTGGTAATTTACCTAAGGCATATAAACTACCTATCATACAACTACTTAAACGAAGCGACCATAAGGTATAACCTTGGAAGGTTATTCCCTATATGCTATGGTTACCTAATGTGCTTGGTCGGATCCAAATGATCGACCAAACCGGTCGGGTTCGAAAGTATAAGCGATTGTTTAGATCGCTTACCTTACGACCCTAAATAAGCACTAAACTAAAAGTGACGAGCTAAGCATGTTAAAATATGCTTAACTAAGTTTAGAAAAACAGGTTTGGTATCAAAACAAATGGTCTTGATACCCATAAGTAGTTTGGTTACAAAATACGCAAGAATACGTATTCTGACCGAAACTACGGCTCGTCACTGAACCTAGATAACGTGGTAATCAGTAGGTATAGTCACTAGGGACTATAACCATCGTGATCACGCTCACGCTCACGTTATGAAGTTCAAACGAACTTTGCATCGACCATAAACTGGTCAATGCAGAAAGTCAAACAAGGTTCGACTTTCGGACTCAAAAAGCAATAAAAGAACGAAGGAACACTTACGAAGGGTCCCCGAATGCTAATCTAGATCAAAATAGCTCAGGTATGAAACAAAGGTTTCAACTTAGAGCACAAATGATCAGATTCTAGTGGGAAATGAAGTTGGGGTATGTGGGTATTTATAGTTTTCGGTTCACCGTTAGGATCGTTTCTTGGAAAAGAGGGAATGATCTCGCCCGTACACTTGTCAGAAGGTTGTGGTAACTGATATTGACCCACCACAAGAGTTGGACACATGGCATTGGCCTTTGGAAGGGTTAAAGGCTGTTAACTGCTGAGAAAACGAGTTTCTGCATAACTGACCCCTGCTTGCGCACCGTAACAAATATTTGTTGCGGTGCGCAAGCACCTATTTTGGCAGAATTACAGTTTTGGTCCCTGCAGCCCGTTTAAGCTATTTTCGATGCGTTTGAACCCCGTTAACCTCACTTCAAGGCTCTAAAATGAAGTTAAAGTATAGGGAACTTAAAATGTGCTAAAAAATATCTCGGATGTCGGTTCGTTTAGCCGTACGATTGCGTTGTTCGGTTAATTACGACGGAATGCGCATAAGCGCGAAAAACGATCCAAATGACGCGACGAATGGATTTTTGACAAGCCAAACACTAAAGCATAATATTATAATGCTTACATAAATTTTTGGATGTCCGGATGTATTTAGAACGTGAGTTATGCGCAAAAATGCAAACTTGTGCACTTTTTGACGCTTTTAGTCCCTGAATGACCCAAAAGTTTATTTTAGCACATTGAACCCCTCAAAGCCTATTTATAAGCTATGTAAAGGATACTTATGGTATGTTTAACTTATGGTCATGTTCCGGAATGTCTGTTACAGTTCAAATTGGCATACATTCGCAGTTTGTCAACTTTAGTCCCTGTAAGCGATTAATCTTGATTTCACCATACCAAACCTTCCAAAACTTATTTTTAAGTTATGTAAAGGTTATTTAAGGTATGTTAAGCCTATTTCACTATTCCGGAGTGTTTGTTGCATTAAACTGGTTATATTTACGCATTAGTGCGCGTATAACCTTCCAGAAAGCGATTTAGAGCTTGAAATCGAACAAGAGTTGATATGTGCAAAAGATACACATATTTATACAAGTCCAAAGTATGAAATACAATATTTCATTGGTTTGGTATTTGTTTGATGGTCGCAGTGACACAGGTGTCACATGTTCCTACCGTCAGTCTAGGATATAGTTTCTAATCGTAATGGATTTGTTTTCATACTTAGCTATGATTTTTAAAATTCCTAGACTTTTAAGACTTAATTAAATATAATCAAGTCAAAAATGCGAAGGTAAATAATGTAATAGTTGTTCGGTTGTAAGGAATTACCGGAATTTTGCCGATTGTCACATTCTCCCCCTGTTAAAGACAATTTCGTCTCGAAATTTAAGTTGCGTTACTCTTTGCTTGGACTTTCTAAAATAGGTTAGGGTACTTTCTTCTAGTTTCGTCTTCTATTTCCCATGTGAACTCGGGTTTGCGTTTCGAGCTCCATCGGACTTTGATTAGTTTGATACGACTTCTCCTCGTTTTATGAATCTTTGAATCCAAAACCTCAACAGGTTCTTCGATGAAATGGAATTTGTCGTCTATATGGATTTCGTCCGGGGGAATAATAAGGGATTCATCCGAAAGACAATTTTTAAGATTTAACACATGAAAAGTGTCATGGACGGTACTGAGTGTTTCTCGCAACTTTAACTTGTAAGTGACGTTTCCAATGTTTTCCAAGATTTCATATGGTCCTATGTATCTTGGACTAAGATTTCCTTGCTTCCTGAATCTAGCTATGCCTTTCCAAGGCGAGACTTTTAAGAACACCTTGTCTCCAACCTCAAAAGACAACGGTTTGCGGCGTCTATCCACGTAGCTTTTCTGTCTGTCTCAAGCCGCCTTAATACGGTCTCGAATTCTGAATATTTTATCAGTAGTTTCTTGAACTAACTCTAACCTAACATTTGTTTGTCGCCTAATTCCGCCCAGTATAGCGGAGATCGACACTTATGTCCATATAACGCTTCGAATGGTGCAGCTTTAATACTCGTGTGATAATTGTTATTGTATGAGAACTCTACTAGAGGCAAGTGAGTATCCCAATTTCCACCTAAGTCCATCACACAGGCACACAACATATCTTCTAGAGTTTGAATCGTGCGTTCACTTTGGCCGTCAGTTTGAGGATGAAAGGCCGTGCTTCGATTTAATTGGGATCCAAAGGCCTTTTGAAATTACTTCCAAATCCTTGATACAAAACGACCATCTCGGTCAGAGATTATCGACACAAGTACTCCATGTCTTGCTACAATTTCTTTGAGATAGATTTAAGCTAACTTCTCAGTGCTATCTTTCTCGCGTATAGGCAAGAAGTGACCTGACTTGGTTAATCGATCGATGATTACCCAGATCATGTCATGACCACGAGAAGTCCTGGATAGTTTAGTTATGATATCCATAGAAATATGTTCCCATTTCCATGTAGGGATTTTGGGTTGTTGTAGCAATCCAGAAGGTTTTTGGTACTCGGCCTTAACTTTAGCGCATGTTAGACATTTTCCTACATAAGTTGCAATATCCCCTTTGATATTAGGCCACCAATAAAATTCCTTAAGATCATGATACATCTTATCTGCTCCTAGATGTATCGAATATTTGGATTTATGAGCCTCATCAAGAATTAGGCCTCGAAGACCACCAAAATGAGGAATCCAAATTCTATTCATGAAGTATAAGGCTCCGTTTTCTTTCGGCTCTAAATGTTTTTCCATACCTCTAAGCATTTCTGCTTTGAAGTTTTCTTCTTTTAATGCTTCTTGCTGAGCACCACGAATTCGAGAGGTAAGGTCATTATGAATTGTGAGTCTTAAAGATCACATACGCAGAGGTTTAACTCGTTCTTTTCGACTTAAAGCATCTGCGACAACATTCGCTTGCCCGGATGGTATTTGATCTCACAATCATAGTCATTCAACAATTCAACCCATCATCTTTGGCACATATTTAACTCTTTCTAGTTAAATATATGTTAAAGACTCTTGTGATCTGTGAATTTCGTGCATTTGGTACCATAAAGGTAATGACGCCAAATTTTTTAATGCAAATACCACCGCACCTAACTCTAGGTCATGTGTGGTATAGTTCTTTTCTTGAACTTTTAATTGGCGTGCTGCGTATGCAATAACTTTCTCTCTTTGCATTAACACGCATGCTAACCCTTGACGTGAGGCGTCACAATAGACTATGAAATCATCCGTTCCGTCTGGGAGTGATAGAATTGGTGCATTACAAAGTTTGTCTTTGAGCAGTCGTGTCACACCCCGACCACGTAGAACATACAAAACGTGGCGGAAACATCGGGGAGTGTTGTAACAGAATTAATTGTTTCAAATCCATGGCAATTGAAGTTTCGTTTTATTGATTAAAAGTGTTACAATGTCTTAACAAACAAAGAAATACAACATAATTAACTAGTCTTGCATCTTTTATTGTCACTAAAGCCCAAGTCTGCCTATGTGTATCTTGATCATCTTATGCAACAGTTCCTGAAAAACACATGTGAAAATAGGTACGTCAGCATAAAAATGCCTGTGAGATACATAGGTTTTGTGAAAATAGATTTCATGACTTATGTTTGAGAAAATGTTTAGTCATGAACCTTGTAATTTGCTTTGTTTTGTAAATCATTTGAAAAACGATAAGATCAGATGATATGTATAAATAAGAGAATAATGTATGGTTAAATGAATAACCATGTAACTGAGTTTGTATAAGATAAGTTGTTTTTAAAACAATGTCTTGTGAAAAGTATGTTATTTGTATAAAATGTTATATGTCTCAAACTGAAATGATTCAAATAACGCTACGATATGTAATACCATACAAACACTTATATATAGGAAGTACCAGCAGCGTATCCACCATGCTTGTATCATATTGCACACGCATCGTTACTTAATCACTTAATCAAACCAAACCATCAAGATGTAATGTTTAACAATTGTAGAAATGTTTATGTATAGTCGAATACGGTTCACACGGTTCACAGATATAAACGGTTCACAGATACAAACGGTTCACAGATACAAACGATTCACAGATACAAACGGTTCACGGATACAAACGGTTCACATAGTCAAATGATTACAACGGTTCACATAGTCAAATAGTTATAAACGGTTCAAAATGTAATATAATGTGTTCATATACTGGATGAGCATATGCAACAAAATGTAATGTAAAACAATGTACTAAGTATGCACACAATGGACATACATAGCATAAAATGTAATGAAATCATGTACTATAATGTACTAACGAACATAGCAGGTATATGATGTGAAAACGGGAAAGCATGAATGTAACAAGTAGGCACAAGTGTTTCACCCCAAAACAGTTTGGAAAACAGTAAAAGAGGGGTCTATGTACTCACTTGAGATTGATTAGTAGTCCTTGAGTAACAACCAAACAATGCTAGAGATCACGGATATCAATCGGCACCTAATATAGGTAACTATGTTAATAAGCCGGACCTAAATCGGAAGATCGGGTAGTATGAGGGTTTATAAACCAAACGAGTATGGAGACTCGTGTAATATGGTTCAACAAAGCCTACATACTAAATGAAACCTAACATAATTGTTTACGACCCATTACGACCCGTTTAGGTAGCTTATGCTACTTTAACGCGTCGTTCGCGTGAAACGCGTTCGGACCGCCTAACTAGTCTATGACAAGTGTTATATGCCTAAACATGTTACATAATCAGTTATGTGACAAAAGTTTAGGTTACATATGCTAAATTACCAATTATACATGAAAAGGGTATTCTGGTAATTTACCTAAGGCATATAAACTACCTATCATACAACTACTTAAACGATGTGACCATAAGGTATAACCTCGGAAGGTTATTCCCTACCTACTATGGTCACCTAATGTGTTTGGTCGGATCCTAATGATCGACCAAATGGGTCGGGTTCGAAGGTATAGGCGATTTATTAGATCGCCTACCCTACGACCCTAGACAACGTGGTAATCAGTAGGCATAGCCCCAAGGGACTATAACCAACGTGATTACACTCACGTTGCGAAGTTCAAACGAACTTCGCATTGACCATTACTGGTCAACGCTGAAAGTCAAACAAAGTTTGACTTTCTGACTCGAAAAGCAGTAAAATAAGGAAAAGAACGAAAGAATACTTACGAAGGGTCCCCGAATGCTAACCTCGATTCAAAAATCTCAGGTATGAAACAATAGTTTCAACTTAGAGTTTCTCAAATCAAAGTTCTTGTAAGAAATGAGGTTGGGGTGTTGGGGTATATATAGTTTTCGGTCCACCGTTGAGATCGTTTCATGGAAACCGTGATTCGATCACATCCGTACACTTGTGGAAAGGTTATGGAAGCTAAATATGATCCTTATCTAGTGACTAAGCAACTTAGAACATGTGGAGGAGGATCAAACAGCTGTTAAAAACATTTAATCTGGTCTGATAGTGGGAAGCGGCCCGCTTCAGGATCAGACAAACACAATGCGGGCCGCCTGGCCCTTCTGATCAGCAAACATGTTTGAAAAATGACAGTTTCAGTCCCTGCACGTGTTTAAGGCCATTTCCGACACTTCTAAGGCCCGTAAAGCCAACTTTAAGGCCCTAAAATGATGCCTAAACATTGTGGACATGAAACATGCTCAAAAATATGTCGGATGTTGGTTCGTTTGATCGTACGAACGCGATGTTCGCTTAATTACGACGGAATGCGCACAAGCGCGAAAAACGATCCAAATGACGAAACGAATGGATTTTTCTTATGCCAAACACTAAAATAAAATATTTTAGTGCTTACATAAATTTTTGGATGTCCGGATGTATTCAGAACGTAAGTTATGCGTGAAAATGCAAACTTGTGCACTTTTTGACGCTTTTAGTCCCTGAATGACCCAAAAGTTTATTTTAGCACACCAAACCCCTCAAAGCCTATTTCTAAGCTATGTAAAGGATATTTATGGTGTGTTTAACTTATGGTCATGTTCCGGAATGTCTGTTACAGTTCAAATTGGCATACTTTCGTAGTTTGTCAACTTTAGTCCCTGTAAGCGATTTAACTTGTTTTTGCAATACCAAAGCCTTCAAAACTTATTTCTAAGTTATTTAAAGGTTATTTAAGGTATGTTAAGTATATGTCACTAATACGGAGCGTTCGTTGCATTAAACTGGTTATATTTACGCATCAGTGCGCGTATAACCTTCCAGAAAGCGATATAGAGTTTGAAATCGAACAAGAATTGATATGTGTAAACGATACACATATTTTTTACAAATCCCAAGTATGAAATACAATATTTCATTGGTTGGGCATTTGTTTGATGGTCTCAGTGACATAGGTGTCACAGTCTCCCCTACTTTAGGAAATTTCGTCCCGAAATTAATTCGTAGGAGTCTATTTGTGACTTTGTGTCAGATAACCACCAGAGATATGTAAAGCATAATCCTGTCATTTCCTTAACGGACATTCTTCAGAACGAAAATGAACAAACGGAGTCATTTTCCTCAACGAGTATTCTTCAGAAGCGGAAATGAAGGAATAAACAAACGGGGATTCATTTCCTTAACGGACAATCTTCAGAAACGAAAATGAACAAACGGAGTCATTTTCAACAGATGCTTCCTCAGAAACGGAAATGAAAATGATAGACAAACGGATATTCATTTCCTCAACGGACAAATCTTCAGAAACGAAAATGAACAAACGGAGTCATTTTCAACGGTTGCTTCCTCAGAAACGGAAATGAAAATGATAGACAAACGGATATTCATTTCCTCAACGGACAAATCTTCAGAAACGAAAATGAACAAAAAGAGTCATTTTCAACGGTTGCTTCCTCAGAAACGGAAATGAAAATGATAGACAAACGGATATTCATTTCCTCAACGGACAAATCTTCAGAAACGAAAATGAACAAACAGAGTCACTTTCAACGGTTGCTTCCTCAGGTTCAGAAATGAAGGATTAAACAACGGATATTCATTTCCCTCGACGGATACTCTTCAGAAACGAAAATGAACTAACGGAGTCATTTTCAACGGTTGTTTCCTCGGGTTCGGAAATGAAGGATTAAATAAACGGATATTCATTTCCCTCGACGGATACTCTTCAGAACGAAAATGCACAAACGGAGTCATTTTCCTCAACGGGTATTCTTCAGAATTGGAAATGAAGGATAAACGGATATTCATTTCCTCAACGGATATTCTTCAGAAGTGAAAAATGAATAGCTAGTTCATTTTTCCTCAACGGATACTTCATCAGAATTGGAAATGAATAGGGTTAACTTCTAGGTACATGACAAAGCTCGCTGTGGTTTCTGTGCACTAAATTCCATAATTATGTATGCATCCATAATTACGTAATTCCTTGCACAGTCCGCACAGTTTGTCTTGTAATGTTCATAAGCACATAATCACATAGTTGTTTAATTGTTATTATCTTGTTATTGATTGCTATTAACTTGGCACCTCGTACTTCGTTTCTCTTGGAAGAAACGGGTACTTAGGATTTTCGTGAAAAACGCAAGAGATCATACAATGGAAGAAATTTGGGAGTAGTCTGTTCTTCAAGGAATGCGGTTCCTTGATTGTCGGTATTGTAGGGGATATGTTGTTTATACAAACAATCACATAAATACATTGCAATGTAAATAAAAGATTTATTTATAAACAACGATAACAACTGTTTCTTGGATCTTGACAACAAAAGAAAATAATACGTAAGACGTGATTATTTCTAAACGATGTTGTCTTCTGGTTGATCATATGCTCATCCCTGCGCTGGATTTGCATTAGCAAGCCTTGGGCAATTCCTACGAAAATGGCCCATCTCGCCACAGTTGTAGCAAGATCCCTGTGGAAAACGAGCTTGAGCAGGATTGTTGCCAGCTTGATTTGGTGCAGCTGCGGTTGGGCAAACCCTAGCTGTATGACCTATAAGTCCGCAAACTTGGCATGTGCGGCACTTCACCCCAGCATGATGATGTAGGCCACATTGGTTGCACAAGGGTGCAGTTCCGTTGTAGGGTTTCCTGGCAGGGGGTTGAGCTGGTTGGTTGAGGACGGCTTGATCATTGTGAGCGACCACAGCGTAGTTCTGAGAAGCCTTTCGCTTCTTCGACCTCTTAGGGGATCCAGTCTGTTCATCCATGATCTTTGATTCCTCGATTGGTTTCGATTCTTCGACCGGCTTCTTGTCACCTTTTCGGAAAAGTTTACCTTTCCTGATCTTTGATTCAGTCAAGGTTGCAGATAGCTCAATGGCCTGTCTAACTGTAGTAGGGTTGCTACCAGTCAAAATGTCTTGTATTGAATCAGGGAGGCCATCAATGTACTTTTCAATTGCCTTATCCAAAGGCGTGACCATGTTTGGGCATAACAGACTTAACTCCTCATAACGGTCCGTGTAGGCTCGATGCTCACCGCTGTCTTGCTCAAGATTGTCGAATTCCCTTTCCAAAGCCCTGATCTCGTGTCGAGGACAGAATTCCTTCATCATAAGGGCCCTAAGTTCAGCCCATGTCTGTGCTAGAGCAACTTCTGCACCACGATCTCTCATAATCCCGTTCCACCACGTAAGGGCTCTCTTCTGGAACACACTCGAAGCAAACTCGACCTTGCGATTGTCAGGACACTGCACGTGGCGGAAAGTATTCTCAATGCTCTCGAACCATTGAAGAAGCCCAGTCGCTCCCTCAGAACCACTAAACTTGAGTGGTTTCGCCGAGTTAAAACTCTTGAAATTGCATGGACCATTGTTGTTGTTGTTGGCTTGATTCCATTGAGCAAAGAGGTTTGGGAATTGAGCAGCCATTTGCTGCGCAATGATTTCTGCCAACTCGGCAGTCTCTATCTGGCTTTCGCGTCGAGGAGGCATTCTAAAAGAGGAAACATGAAAGGAAACGAGTGAGAGGTTTAGACGAAAAGAATGAGATGAAACAAATCTGATGAAAGCAAGGATAGTGGTCATTTGTTTGTTACCACAAGGTAAACAAACGACACACAGTGACTAATCAAAGTAAATGGGTCAAAAATAATGTATCGCGAAGACATGCTCTCCTATAAGTGAACACTCATCCCAAGAATTCCCAGGTAAGCACAACTGGTCTCGCGTCTGATGAGATGTATACGAAGTGCTTGCCTAGACAGAAAACCCAGAATACAGGCATTCACCCTTCCAGTTTGCACGTGTTCACATTATTTAAAACCCAAAACCTTGACGAGATTTTGAAAACTCAAAGGGGTTCAAAACCATATAACAGAGGGTTCAAAACCTTGTAATCAATCATCCTAGAACAGATGATTAGTTTTCAAAGCGGTTTTGAAATTTATGTTCTTGTTGTGGTAGTCGCCTAAGGATAGGTGACGGTATTGTTTTATGACTAAACGCAAGTAAACTCGCGTTAGGGTCCTAAGAAGGTTATAGACTAGGTCAAAGCATTACTAATAACCTAATTCCCTATAACCATTAGCTCTGATACCATCTTTTCTGTCACACCCCGACCACGTAGAACATACAAAACGTGGCGGAAACATCGGGGAGTGTTGTAACAGAATTAATTGTTTCAAATCCATGGCAATTGAAGTTTCGTTTTATTGATTAAAAGTGTTACAATGTCTTAACAAACAAAGAAATACAACATAATTAACTAGTCTTGCATCTTTTATTGTCACTAAAGCCCAAGTCTGCCTATGTGTATCTTGATCATCTTATGCAACAGTTCCTGAAAAACACATGTGAAAATAGGTACGTCAGCATAAAAATGCCTGTGAGATACATAGGTTTTGTGAAAATAGATTTCATGACTTATGTTTGAGAAAATGTTTAGTCATGAACCTTGTAATTTGCTTTGTTTTGTAAATCATTTGAAAAACGATAAGATCAGATGATATGTATAAATAAGAGAATAATGTATGGTTAAATGAATAACCATGTAACTGAGTTTGTATAAGATAAGTTGTTTTTAAAACAATGTCTTGTGAAAAGTATGTTATTTGTATAAAATGTTATATGTCTCAAACTGAAATGATTCAAATAACGCTACGATATGTAATACCATACAAACACTTATATATAGGAAGTACCAGCGGCGTATCCACCATGCTTGTATCATATTGCACACGCATCGTTACTTAATCACTTAATCAAACCAAACCATCAAGATGTAATGTTTAACAATTGTAGAAATGTTTATGTATAGTGGAATACGGTTCACACGGTTCACAGATATAAACGGTTCACAGATACAAACGGTTCACAGATACAAACGGTTCACAGATACAAACGGTTCACATATATAAACGGTTCACATAGTCAAATGATTACAACGGTTCACATAGTCAAATAGTTATAAACGGTTCAAAATGTAATATAATGTGTTCATATACTGGATGAGCATATGCAACAAAATGTAATGTAAAACAATGTACTAAGTATGCACACAATGGACATACATAGCATAAAATGTAATGAAATCATGTACTATAATGTACTAACGAACATAGCAGGTATATGATGTGAAAACGGGAAAGCATGAATGTAACAAGTAGGCACATGTGTTTCACCCCAAAACAGTTTGGAAAACAGTAAAAGAGGGGTCTATGTACTCACTTGAGATTGATTAGTAGTCCTTGAGTAACAACCAAACAATGCTAGAGATCACGGATATCAATCGGCACCTAATATAGGTAACTATGTTAATAAGCCGGACCTAAATCGGAAGATCGGGTAGTATGAGGGTTTGTAAACCAAACGAGTATGGAGACTCGTGTAATATGGTTCAACAAAGCCTACATACTAAATGAAACCTAACATAATTGTTTACGACCCATTACGACCCGTTTAGGTAGCTTATGCTACTTTAACGCGTCGTTCGCGTGAAACGCGTTCGGACCGCCTAACTAGTCCTATGACAAGTGTTATATGCCTAAACATGTTACATAATCAGTTATGTGACAAAAGTTTAGGTTACATATGCTAAATTACCAATTATACATGAAAAGGGTATTCTGGTAATTTACCTAAGGCATATAAACTACCTATCATACAACTACTTAAACGATGTGACCATAAGGTATAACCTCGGAAGGTTATTCCCTACCTACTATGGTCACCAAATGTGTTTGGTCGGATCCTAATGATCGACCAAATGGGTCGGGTTCGAAGGTATAGGCGATTTATTAGATCGCCTACCCTACGACCCTAGACAACGTGGTAATCAGTAGGCACAGCCCCAAGGGACTATAACCAACGTGATTACACTCACGTTGCGAAGTTCAAACGAACTTCGCATTGACCATTACTGGTCAACACTGAAAGTCAAACAAAGTTTGACTTTCTGACTCGAAAAGCAGTAAAATAAGGAAAAGAACGAAAGAATACTTACGAAGGGTCCCCGAATGCTAACCTCGATTCAAAAATCTCAGGTATGAAACAATAGTTTCAACTTAGAGTTTCTCAAATCAAAGTTCTTGTAAGAAATGAGGTTGGGGTGTTGGGGTATATATAGTTTTCGGTCCACCGTTGAGATCGTTTCATGGAAACCGTGATTCGATCACATCCGTACACTTGTGGAAAGGTTATGGAAGCTAAATATGATCCTTATCTAGTGACTAAGCAACTTAGAACATGTGGAGGAGGATCAAACAGCTGCAAACAGCTGTTAAAAACATTTAATCTGGTCTGATAGTGGGAAGCGGCCCGCTTCAGGATCAGACAAACACAATGCGGGCCGCCTGGCCCTTCTGATCAGCAAACATGTTTGAAAAATGACAGTTTCAGTCCCTGCACGTGTTTAAGGCCATTTCCGACACTTCTAAGGCCCGTAAAGCCAACTTTAAGGCCCTAAAATGATGCCTAAACATTGTGGACATGAAACATGCTCAAAAATATGTCGGATGTTGGTTCGTTTGATCGTACGAACGCGATGTTCGCTTAATTACGACGGAATGTGCACAAGCGCGAAAAACGATCCAAATGACGAAACGAATGGATTTTTCTTATGCCAAACACTAAAATAAAATATTTTAGTGCTTACATAAATTTTTGGATGTCCGGATGTATTCAGAACGTAAGTTATGCGTGAAAATGCAAACTTGTGCACTTTTTGACGCTTTAAGTCCCTGAATGACCCAAAAGTTTATTTTAGCACACCAAACCCCTCAAAGCCTATTTCTAAGCTATGTAAAGGATATTTATGGTGTGTTTAACTTATGGTCATGTTCCGGAATGTCTGTTACAGTTCAAATTGGCATACTTTCGCAGTTTGTCAACTTTAGTCCCTGTAAGCGATTTAACTTGTTTTTGCAATACCAAAGCCTTCAAAACTTATTTCTAAGTTATTTAAAGGTTATTTAAGGTATGTTAAGTATATGTCACTAATCCGGAGCGTTCGTTGCATTAAACTGGTTATATTTACGCATCAGTGCGCGTATAACCTTCCAGAAAGCGATATAGAGTTTGAAATCGAACAAGAATTGATATGTGTAAACGATACACATATTTTTTACAAATCCCAAGTATGAAATACAATATTTCATTGGTTGGGCATTTGTTTGATGGTCTCAGTGACACAGGTGTCACAAGTTGGAAGGTTGTTTCTTGCTTTTCTCCCCAATAAAATTTCTTATCTTTCTAAGTGAGGGATGTGAGTGATTGAGCAATCTTTGAAAAAATTCTCAATGAATCTTCCATAATAACTGCCCAATCCTAGAAATTGGCGTACTTCGGTCGGTGTCTTTAGTACACTCCAATTCTTTATGGCCTCAATTTGGATGGATCAACGTGTATGCCTTTCTCATTGACTACATGTCCGAGAAATTGAACTTCGCGAAGCCAAAATTCGCATTTGTAAAATTTCGCATACAGTTTCTCCTTTTTCAATAACTCAAGGATAGTTCTAAGATGATGCTCGTGTTCGTCCTTGTTTCGTGAATATATCAATATGTCATCGATAAATACTATCACGAATTTGTCAAGGTACGACTTGCACACGCGGTTCATTAAGTCCATGAACACCGCTGGTGCATTTGTTAAGCCAAATGGCATAACAACGAACTCGTAATAACCGTAGCGAGTTCGGAATGCTGTTTTCGGAACACTTTCTTCTTGAACTCTGAGTTGATGGTATCCTAATCTCAAATCAATTTTCGAATAATAACTCGATCCTTGAAGTTGATTGTATAAGTCATCAATCCTCGGTAATCGGTACCGATTCTTGATTGTGAGTTTATTCAATTCCCAATAGTCTATGCACATCCTAAGACTTCCATTCTTCTTCTTCACGAATAACAATGGAGCTCCCCAGGGTGAGAAGCTTGGTCTAATGAAACCTTTGTCCAACAACTCTTGAAGTTGTGTGGATAATTCTTGCATTTCCGAAGGAGCTAATCGGTATGGAGACTTCACAACAGGTGCGGCACCTGGAATTAAGTCTTTTTGAAATTCGACTTGTCGTTGTGGTGGTATTCCTGGAATGTCTTGAGGAAAAACTTCAGGGAATTCCTTCACAACCGGGATTTCCTCAAGTTTTAGCTCCTTGGCCTTTTTTGTCAACTATGTGCCCTAAGAATTCTATACATCCTTTCCGTAGGCACTTTCGGACTTTCACATAGGCAATAATTCGTAAAGGCGTTTCATTTTTCTCACCATGAACAAGAAGTGTTTCATTATTAGGAAGGGGAATTCGAATGATTTTGTCATAGCACATGACTTCGGCTTGGTTGGTGGATAGCCATTCCATTCCAATTACAATATCAAAACTACCTAGTTGAACGGGTATTAGGTCGATTTTTAATTTTCGTCCTCCTAACTCTAAGGAACATCCTTTTAACAATTTTGTCAGATTCAATCACGTTTCCATTCGCTAATTCGATAGTGAATGGAATGTATAATTTATTTGACTTCAGTCCAAGCATATCTTTAAATTCTAAAGATATGAAACTAAAATCTGCAGCGGTATCAAACAAAATAGAAATGAAATGATCGTTGATAGGGAACGTACCGGTGATCACATTTGGAACTTGTCGCGCCTCTTGAGCTCTAATTACAAAGGCTCGTCTGCGGCCTTTGTTTTCCTTGGGACAGTCCTTCCTGAAGTATCCCATATCACCACAATTAAAACAGCCTTGGGTTTTCCCTCGTTCGTTATCATTACCACTGCATCCTTCCTTTTAACCTTCGTTTCTAACCACTTTGTTGTTACCCCAACATTTTTCTGTGCGATGACCCATCTTCCCGCATTTCTCACACTTGAGAGTTCGGCAACTACCAGTGTGATGATAACCGCATCGGTTGCACTTAGGTGCATTTCCTGCATAACCTTTCGGTTCTGTCGCTGCTGCTGCCACAAATACTTTGCCCGCTTTCTTTGTGGGGTTTTCCTTTTTCTTATTACTTGCTCGAAATCCTTTTTTAAACTGAGAGAATTTCCGCTTGTTGTCGTGTCACGCGGATTCCACTTGTTTTTCCTTTGCTTTCTCGGTACCTTTCTTGTCAAAGTTGTTCATGCTTTTCGCTTCCTCGGTAAGGCTTACAGAGATTGTGATGGCATCGGTGACTGTCGTAGGATGTGACGATGTAACCATACTTCAGATCTCGGGTGCTAATCCCCAAATGTACCGTTCGACTCGTTTAAATTCAGGGGTTACCATATAAGGAACGACTCGTGAAAGATCGTGGAATCGTTGGGTGTACCCATAGATATCTGGTCCGTCCATCGTCAAATTCCAAAACTCCGTTTCCAACTTTTGCAACTCCGCTCTCGAACAATATTTCTCTCGCATCATATCCTTCAATCTATCCCACGTGATAGCATATGCTGCTGTGTCTCCCAATGTCTGCACTTGCAGATTCCACCATGACAAAGCTTCCGACATGAACATACCCGAAACATATAACACAGTTTAGTTACGGGTACAGTTGCTCATGCGAATTACGGAATCCATTTTCTCAGTCCAACGGACAAATGCTACGGCACCACCCGTGCCATCAAAGTTCAACGGTTTGCAATCGAAAAATTGCTTATACGTGCATCCTGATATGTTGGTTCGCAAATTGTCAAAAATATATATTTTTCAAATAAATATTAATGAGAATTCCTTTGCAAGGTTATGAGTAACCAACCGTTCGTAGGATTTTGAGCTATCGGTGGAGTTTGAACTCTAGGTCCATCATTCCGATCAGCACGTGTTGCCTCATGTTGTGCAATTTCATCAACAATGCGTTGATTTAATAAGGCATCAAGCTCGGCTTGAGTTGTGGGTAGAGGAGTTTGGAGAGTATGTATGTTTCTTCTCCTTGGCACCATGATCTTCATATGAAAAATCATATAGAAGAAATTAGAAAAATATTTAGAATAAATATTGTCATAGGCTCAAGTTGAATAAAAGACATCATCACAATACATATATATGTAAGAATAGGATAAGTCAATCATATCTCGTGTAAAACATCCATACTGAAATCATCACAATATAAACAAATCTAACAATAACAATGCATAAAAAGATAAGATGCCACTTCCATATATATATATACTGTCAACTTGATACATAATTTTTGTGAAAAGACAAAAAAATTTAGGAGTTACATCACTCCAATATCCAAGTCATAGACAATACAAAAATAAAGTAGATTCTTTCTTCACATTGTTCTTCATAGTCTTCAAGTTGATTTTTATATATATCTTCAAAAACATCTTCAAAAGTCTTCAATTCTGATACGGGTACCTACCTCAAAATGCGACTACTTACCATATTTAGACTGGAGGTGGGGGTGGGGGTGGGGGTGAAGATGCGCCGATGACCCCTCGAAAGAATGCCATCTCCTCCTCAATGGCGCTGACGCGCCGCTCAAGAGATGGCGGTGTGGCATGGTGTGATGAAAATGATGGTGCTGGTGGAGATGGTGATGGTGGTGATATCGATAGAGGTGGTGGTGGTGGAGGGGATGATGTAGGTAACGGTGGTAATGTGGAAGATGATGGAGCAGCACTCGTAGGTGCTCGAGGAACAGACAGCTGAGCACTAAGCTCACGGAGACGACTGAATACAATACCGAGCTGTATCTCGGCTGATGTGAGTCTGTACTCGGTAGTAGAGGGAGGTAAATGACTCAGATGATACGGATCTAAAGGGCCCATGCCCGGTGGGGGTTGAGTGTGGAAATCAGAAAAGTACGGAGAAGGGTAAGTAATGGTACTATGCATGGATGTAGTGGTGTGATATGGATCTCCAACAATAGGAAATGAAGTCTGAGAAGAATACCCCATCACAGGGTAGCTAGGAGAAGTGTGCGAAGGCCCGACAGCATACGGGTCATGGTAAGAACTGATAGTCGATGAAACAGTAGTAGCAAAAGATCCAACAAATGGATATGGGGGTAGATGCTCAACTGGCATAGATGGACCACCCAGTGTGTAATGTGATGGTCCAACATCAACTAGAGAGATCGGATGGTAAGCTGGAAGTGTAGTAGGTAAAATAGGATCGACATGAAATGGCAATGCCTCTGAATGTGGAGGTAACACTGTATCAGGTGAATGCATCAGAGATGGTGTCAGGGGGAGTAGGAGCTGAAGATGAGATCTCAATAGTAGTAGCCTCAGGCTGAGCAACCTCTAGTATAGCAATATCGAAATCATCACCGATGTCGAGATCATCATCGATGTGCTCGACCTGAACAACAGGAAAGACGATGTCCTCGTCATCATCATCAAGAATAGGATCAACAAAATGAGGAATGACATCACCGTCCTCTGGATCTACTACAGCAAGTGGTATAGGAATGAATGCTACGACGTGCTTACCTTCGGGGTGGCCGTATATGATCATATCGTGAAAATGAGGTATAGCGAGAACGTCGCCCACAGGTGGGATGTCGGCGGGGTCGGGCTCTGGGAGAGCAAATGGCTGGAAATCAACATCCATTCAATCGTCGTCAGAAACCTCATCATCAGAAATGAGAACGAAGGGTGAAACAGGATCGACAAGTGGTATGTAGTGGGCATCTGAGGCATGACCCGCTGAGTTGGTGTCGGAGCTGGAAGACATGATCCTGGCAAAATAATCCGTACAACGTATACATGTGAACAACTTATAAATAATAAATTTTTGAACTATTGTACTTTGTTTTCATTGTTGTTTATATCGTATATCGTTTCAAGTTCAACCCATTGTTATCGTGTCTAAACCTCAAAGACTAGTTTACATGGTATCCTTGTATTATCGTTTCGAATTATTGTTTAGTACTATCACATAGTATCCTTGCATTATCGTTTTGAATTTATCGTTTGGTATTAGTGGACTCTTTGTAAAAATATAATGTAAAACACTTGTTGTAAAAGACATTGTTTTGAAATAGTAGACCACACTCAAAAGAATCTTAGTTCACTACAATTGATGCTCCGATACCAGGTCTGTCACACCCCGATTTTCGGTCTCTGCGGAAGTGTGTCACAAGGTGTGGCCAGAGCGACAATCGTTACAATCAATCGAGTAAACAACATATTTAAAAAATAAAGGATGTTCATCCATACATTTATTTAAAAACCATAAGTTACAACACAAACATCTTGTTCGGCATAAGACAAACTACAACTTTAATAACATTGTTCAAAGTTTAAAAACAGAACCACACAACATGATAACTGAAAACAGGATGACATCTCAAAAGCTTGAGTTCTTGATAACAGCACGAACATATTTTTCCAAAGCCGTCCACTAAAATCCTGTAATACATATTAGTTTTGAAAACATCAACAAAAGTTGGTAAGTTCATGTTATTTAGTTTTTGTACCAAATGAATCTCCAAAACATTTGAAATAGTAAATTCGTTTTGTTTAGTATAATGAAACTTGTGTGATCATTAGTGTTTTGCAAGGACACTAATCTGTATGCCAGAATAGGAGGCAACCAAACCTTGACAATTTATCGTGTGTGTCAATGACACTAGTTTTAGACACAAAAGCACTCTTAACGATTGCTTTTATCGTTGCCGTTAAGAGTGGGGCTTGCCAAAACCTAAATAGATCTATTCGTTTGTTTCTCGGTACTTGTTTATTCATTAATGGTCCCTTTATTTTAAACACCTATCCGCATGTGATCAAAATAATTTCTTTGAACTCATCATACTAATTATAACATGTATATATCCTCGAAAGTTTAAAACTATAAACATTTAAAATAAAAGGGGAAACATGAACTCACAGATTTGCGCTCCGTGCAAATCTCTATTCGATTCCTGGTTCTTCGTTTATTTCTTGACAATACAAGTGTTCTAATCTCATTAGACACTTAGGTTTATGTTTGTTTTTTCTACAAGTATTTCATCTTGGATTTCGTGTTTAGTTTCTTGTAATCGTTTACTTTCTTTGTTTATGTTTTCATATATTTATCTTCCATATATATATGTTGGTGCATATTTGTGACAACAGCTTAGATTTGGTCTTTGGATATCTTGTAATTAGTTAAACGATAAACAGTTAGCGGGTTTAGCTTTGTATTAGTGAATTAATAGAGTTTGGGCTAAACAAAACCCAGTTTGGGTCTAGGGGGACGAAATGGGCTTTGCCCATGTAGGAAACTCTAGCCCAAGTAGCAACCTTGTGTTATATAAACAAGGTTAGGCTTTAGGGTTTAGGTTAATCAGAAAAAACAGAGTTTGAGAGGCATTAGAATTCGTGAGATCTAGGCTTGGACGAATTTGAGTGTGTTAGGGATTTGATTAATTGTAATACTTTGGTTTGATAATCAATAGAAAACCCGGTTTGAAAGTGAATTGCTGATTTCTGTTCCTACACGTTTTATGCTATATTCTGATCTAGAGGATTCCGCACTCTAGGTTAGATAAACAATTCTGTGAAAGATCCATATGAATAGGGGACCTACAATTGGTATCAGAGCATTAGGCTCTTGAAGGCTCGATTCAGAAATGTTCTTGGAGAAACAGGGAGATTTTTGAATTTTTGAAACCTGGAAAAATTAGGTTTCGAAATTTTTGTTTGTTTGATACAGATTTTCGAATTTTTTTGGCTGTTTTGATCTTCTGCATTGTTTGTTTGCTGTTTTGCAGGTTTTAGAGATTGTTCTGGTCGACTGTTTTTGAAGAATTTTGGCTGAAATTCGAAGTTTGTTCTTGGTTTCTTCATTAAGTTCATCAAAATTGGGTCAAAAGTTTGCTGATTTGGTGGCTCGATTTTGCAGAAACTGTTAAGGAATCCGGAAAAATCATCAAAGTTTCGAAAAGATTGAATTTCCATATTTAACCCGCGAATTTAATTATTTTCGTAGACTGGACCTGCGAATTTAATAGACCTGCGAACTTATCGGCGAAATAAATCCAAAAGCGACTTTGGTAACCGTGTAATTTTCCACAGCGAAATTATCATGGTTTCGGCGACTTTATCAGTCATCGTATTCGCGAAATTAAACCGCGAATCTAATCTGCGAAGTTAACCAGCATAATTAGCAGCGAATTTAACCTGTTGACCAGCGAAATTGGACAAGTTACTGACCAGCGAAATTAATCAGTCTTCCCAGCGAAATTAACAGAGGAATTAAAATAAAAGGGTGGAATTTCAGTTGGCAAGCGTCGATAAAATTTCACAGTTTTGCAAATAGAAATTGACCCGTAGCTCGTTTGACAAATCCGTCTGCACCGTCGAATTCCTTGCATTTTTAGGGCAAAAAAAAAGGTCTCTGGAAAATCCCGAATTCGGTTTTTGACATTATATATCATTGGATTCGTCTTTTCGAGACGATTCTAACGGTCTAATTTGGTAACCACTGTTTTCGGAGATATTTTGTACGGTTTTACTAGTCTGTTGCGTTAAAATGTCGAACATGACGAATTTGAATGCACCTAAGATGATGAAGGTGGAGAATTATCTTACATGGAAGGCCAGCTTCCAATCATTCATTGAATCTCAGGATGCACGCATGTGGATCTGTATTGTAGATGGGTACACAAACCCAACACACGATTATGAGGGCAGACCACGTAGAACAGACTATGTAAACATGAAAGAGGATGATAAAAAGATGTATGACGCTGAAAAGAGAGCATTGGCTGCAATTAAAATGTCTTTACCTGATAGCATCAAGCATACCTTCAAAAAGTACACAAATTCAAAGGATATGTGGGATGCTAGAAAAGAGGTATCAAGCACGAGAAGGGTCAAATGATTGGAGTGTTCATCTGAAAGATAATGAGCATGCCACTCAGGCATTCATGGCAGAGATAATGCCAGTTGATGAGGCTGAAACTACTGTGAATGATGCTGAAGCTAAAGTGGAGAATGCTGAAGCAAAAGTGGGTGCTGAAGTAGAGAAAGAGAGTGAAGCTGAACAGGTTGTTGCTGATGAAACCTCAGAAGTTCATGAGAAAGAGGTACAATCTAATTCTGTATGTTTGAGATGTCGTGAACTACAGGGTGAGGTTGACAGCTTTTCAACACAAAACCAAAGTTGGATAAGCTAGATGTCTAACATTAAAGAGTCAATTTTTTTTGCTAAAAGAAATGAATCGTCATACTTGAAGAAGATAAAAGGTTATGAAGCTGAAATTGAAGCTTTAACTTGCAAACTAAATGAAAAACTTCAAGTCATAGACTTAGCTCATGACATAATGGCTGAGAAAACAAAAGAGATTTCTGAAAAATGCAAAGAGTTGTCAGATGCACAACTAAAAATTATTGAACTTGAAAAGAAATTGAGTCAATTCAGAGATTCGTCTTTTGTAATGAAACACATGATGGGTGGGTTAAAGAAGAGTAATGACAAGACCAGTGTGGGCTTCCAGGGCTTTAATGAAGTTCCACATCCTCTTAGTCATGACTATTCATTCCTGCCTAGTGAAGATGAGCTAGCAGACTTTATGGCATCTGCACCAAGTAGTTTCACATCCACATCAAGTCAAGGTGATGGATCTGAGAGTGATGATGCTAGAAAGAACAATAACACGGAACCTTTGAAAAAGAAAAATTCACCTCCTAAGAGAAAAAATCAAACTTTTGTTAAAAAGATTAATTTTGTTCAAGGTAGTGATATGAAAAATGAAACAACTGTTATTGAAAATGAATCAAATGTAGAGTTTGCTAAAAATAAAAACAAAGAAATATTTGAAACCAAGCAAACTGAACCAAATTCTTCCAAGGCATCATCATTATCTGATAAGGGATCTACCTCAAAGACTCCAGCTAAGAAGTCTTTGAAAAGGAGATCGTGCTTCAAATGTCACACCAAGGGACATGTAGCTAGCTGTTGTCCTAACAAAAAGAGTGAAGCACAAATTAGTGAAAAACAGAGAGGGAAATCACCAGAGAAGAAAGGTGATAGTGAGGAGAAAGGCTCAAATTCTCCAAAGAAATCTGGTCCTAAGCAACCAGAGAATGTTGCTGTTGGTGTAGATAAGGCTGAAAAAGGAACTCCACAAGTTCCTCGTTTTCAAATAAATCAACAAAGATTTCAGCCTAGATCTCCACCAGGAAGATATGAGAGACCTAGAAGCAGTTCACCTAGAATGAACAGTTTTAGTTCTAATAATTTCAGAAGTCAAGGTCAATATCAAAATCGATACCAAAATAATGGTGGTCGAACTTTTTATAACAATGGCTTTAGAAATTATAACAATCAAGCTTCTTGGAATCAAAATTCAAGGTATCAAAACCAAAATTTCAAAGGTCAAATAGTCCAAACACATATAGGAACCCTCAGGACCAAAGACCTAGTGGAAATCAAATTCAAATTCCATCAACAGGTCTGAGATCCAAGACTCCAGTTAGGAGTAATGGATATTGGATGGATGTTCAAGTGGTTGGTGAATTTGGACGACCCAAGACCATTAAGGCTTTGGTCCCCCAATCTAACTAATTTCTTAGTTGGTGTGTGCAGGAGCTGCTAAGGAGGATTATCAACTTATGTTGATAGTAGCTGCTTCAGGCACATGAAGGGGGATGTGAGATTGTTGATATATATATATATATATATATATATATATTGATTTAAATTGAAGTTCAAAGTGCTGAGTCGACACACTAGATAACCTGGTAGATCTTTATACTAAAGCTTTTGACAGGGATCGCTTTGAACATTTAGTCGAACTCAACGGGATGAGGAATCCTGAATAACTGGTTTTTCATAAGAATTTTTGTAAATAGTTTACTGCTTTCTTAAAAATCAAAAATACAAAAACATTTAGAAAAATGAAAAACATAAAAAAATAGAAAATCAAAAATGAGTTATCACTGTGTGAAAAAGAAGAAATGATAGTACATCAGCAAGTTAGACTGTCACACTGAAAATGAAATTAAAATGCTTAAGTGTGATAGCAGCTTCATCATATGATGTACCAGTAGGCAAAAAGCATGAAATAATCAACTTACCAATGTGATATAAACCTAAATGAACTGTGTATGAGTGGGGAACACATCAGTGGTGTATGGATTAATGACCTTAAATCTTGCGTTGATAGATTGCCAAAATCTGAAGTTTTGGGTCTTTATACTGTTATTTCATCTGGGGATATCAGGGTTATCCTTCTGCTGCATCCAGATACATGCTGACCTAGGCACACCCAGGATATCTTAAAAGAGCTAAAAATGCCAAAACCCAAAAATGAAGAAGCTCTCATAGAGAGTCATTCAAAATATGCAAATGCATAAATCGTACCAAAAAAATGGTATTTGTCTTAGCCCTCGTTAGATATTTTGGTCTTTCTGCTGTACGGAAGTACTGACCTGTTCACCAATTATCTAAACGTTGAAAAACAAAACGGATGAATTCAGTATACCCACCTACTACGATGAATCTTTGTGCATACCTTGATCGCGGGGGTATATCCTGAAGTGGGACACACTAGTATATCAGTAAATAAAATTACCTTAACGTATCATATTGTAATGGTACTTGAAATGTTCATGCATTTTGTTTAAGAGGACAAACATACTGGTAATCGTCTTGGACTACTTTTCATGAAAAATTAAATAAAGAATTATCTAATAGTGTGAAACAGTTTGAGTTTGTTGATATGATCTTCTTACCAGTGATTCTCACAAAAATAGAGTGTTTATTGCTTTTGTTATTTACTTGCTTTCAGAAAATATGAAAATACAAAAATAGAGTCTTTTTCTGTTTAAAATTCTTAATGTACGGAAAACTGTTATTCTTGGAGGAATTGTTACTGATAGGGGGAGACGGTGTTGGAAAGTGAGTTCAAAATTTTAAATCATGCGGGTTATAGGGTGTGTGATTAAAAAAGTTTTGCGTGTTGGTGATAAATTGAAAATGCTTAATCTATGATATAGTTTAACTATCTCTTGAATAATAATAATTTATTTAACTTTGTTAAAAAATTCTTATGGTTTCTCGAGATGTTTGTTTTATAGTACATAGATTAAAGCGGTATGTTGCTGAGAAGTTAAAGTGATGCGTTGCTGTGAAGAGGTGAGAGTTTGATTGGATGCATGGTAGAACCTCCTTTCTACATTGCAGACAAAGTTGAAGAGCTTGGAGATTGCTTTGCAAATGCTGAACTGGAGTTTACTCAAAAGCTAAAGTTTTTGAAGATTTGGTGATTGGATGCATCAGCTTAGGGGGAGTCTGTTGCTGACAAAAGCTATTGAAGCTGAAGCTATCCAAAGACCAAAGACAGTGCAAGATTACATGAAGATTGCAAGAAGACTGAAGACAAAGTTATTTTATGAAGCTACTGTCAAGGGGGAGTTTGTTGGTGCATATTTGTGACAACAGCTTAGATTTGGTCTTTGGATATCTTGTAATTAGTTAAACGATAAACAGTTAGCGGGTTTAGCTTTGTATTAGTGAATTAATAGAGTTTGGGCTAAACAAAACCCAGTTTGGGTCTAGGGGACGAATTGGGCTTTGCCCATGTAGGAAACTCTAGCCCAAGTAGCAACCTTGTGTTATATAAACAAGGTTAGGCTTTAGGGTTTAGGTTAATCAGAAAAAACAGAGTTTGAGAGGCATTAGAATTCGTGAGAGCTAGGCTTGGACGAATTTGAGTGTGTTAGGGTTTTGATTGATTGTAATACTTTGGTTTGATAATCAATAGAAAACCCGGTTTGAAAGTGAATTGTTGATTTCTGTTCCTACACGTTTTCTGCTATATTCTGATCTAGAGGATTCCGCACTCTAGGTTAGATAAACAATTCTGTGAAAGATCCATACGAATAGGGGACCTACAATATATATATTTTTTATTTAGTTTATATTTGAATGGGCCTAATTCATGTATTAGGTTTTAAGTCCATTTTGTATGTTTAGTGTATATGGGCCTAGCCCAAATGACTTTGTTTAAAGTGGGTCAAACCTAAATTGATTTGCAAGAGTGGGCCTAGCCCAATTTAGCTTATAAAAGTGGGCCTAGTCCAAATAGGTTATGTAAGAATGGGCCTAACCCAAACTATTTTCTAAAAGTGGATCTAGTCCATAATAGTTTATAAAATGTGGGTTTAGCCCAAGTATTCTTTGTAAAACTGGGCTTTAGCTCAATTTAACTAAAAGAGGTTTTAGTCCAATATTTTTGTAAAAGTGGGCCTAACCCAATATTAAAAGTGGACTTAGCCCATTTTAATTTGTGGACTCTTTTAGTCTAAATTATATGGACTTAATCATAATTATACATATTAAACCAAACTTCCAATGAACAGTAATTAAATATTTTTATAATATTATTAAATACTTTTAATTATTTAATTATTTTATTACTTAATTGATTTCTATGATTTTTATTATATATACTTAATTAAATTATTATTTTTTAAACTCTACAAAAATAATTAGATTTTGGAACCAAATATATATCTCTAATATAACTTAAAGCGTTAAGTTTATAGGGGTAAAGTCCATGAACAATACTCAAATATTTTTATAATATTATTAATACTTTTAATTATGTTATTATTTTATTACTTAATTGATTTCTATGATTTTTATTATATATACTTAAATTATTATTTTTAAACTCTACAAAAATATTTAGATTTTGGAACCAAATATATAACTTAAAGCGTTAAGTTTATAGGGGTAAAGTGGTGGTGAGTCCAAACGGTGATTTAAGTAAACAGTGGCGGTGACGAGGAAACTCCATGTGTTGTGGAGACACAAACGGTGTAACGATATAACATTGGTACGTGTACCGATATTCATTTTTAATAGTTTTTTATGGATATAAAACACGTGTTGATATATATCTCTTTCGGTTGCTATACTGTTTGTCGGTACCGTAACACACTGAATAGATACTGACCGAAACCCAATGAATTGAATCGATACTAAAGAAACCCAATCAATACCGACCGAGTTCCCACCGCCTAGCGAACCGATATATATCGAATACCTGCGTATCGCGCAGGGAAAATCACACTAGTTATAATACTTGTATTTTTTTTAAAATCTAGTTTTAATAAAATTGTTACTTATATCATATATATGAAACCTTTTTAGTGCATAAGCCCTTTTAGAGTGTGTGTGACGGCTCGTATTTTGTTATGACTATTTACTACGTGTCGGCTTGGTTTATTTGTGTTGTTATTCCTGTTCGTGTCGTCCGTCTCGTTTATGTCGTTTGTTTCGTGTGTGCCGTATATTTTATTTTGTCCAAATTTATCAAAAGCGTCCGAATTGTCCGTTTGTTTGTTTATGTCCAAGGATGGACATTCCATTTTATAGTTTTGTTTTTCAAGTGTTAATATATATATTTTTGTAATTTTGTGGAAATTCCTACATAAACTAAATACATAATATACATACGAAAATATATATTTATGATACTTGATGAATTTTGAAAATATACATTTTATCTAAAACATATACTTTATCACTTTTAGTTTAGAAATCTTCATAAAACATGAATTTATAACTTTTGTCCAAAAATTCGTTTAATCATGTTTAAAGATTTCAAGTAGTTTTCTAGTTATCAATTCCTTTGTTTAACAACTTTTGATCATAACAAAATTTATAAATTTTTTTACCATAGTTTCCTTTGAAATATGGACTTTTCCCAAGTTTATACAAAACTTGTGTTTCAAATCATTTCAATCTCAAATGTCATCAAGTATCAATAATCATTATATTTTCTCAACAAAAATGCTATGAACATAGTTTAGTTTTCATCTTTCCTAAAAAGGAAACTTTATTCTTGATTTTTGTCAAAAATTTGTAGAACAAAATTTTATTTAAAACTTCATGTTTTAGGTGACTTAGGTAGTCATTTAGAGTATAAACATGTATTCAAAACTCCTTTTACTAACATATTTCATGTTCTTGATTCTTTACAGAAATTGAAGCTTTATTCAAGTATTTTAACAAAAATTTACTTTCTTGGATTTAAATAATTTCCCATGTTTTTTTCCTAGCATGCATGTAACTATTTAAATAAAAAAAAAACTCATGTTCATAACTTTTTATTGACGAATCTTGTTAGATCTAACATGCATGTGTTTAGATCATGTTTTTATACAAAAATAAACAAGATTCATAATCACTAGTATAAATTTCTTCAAGTTCATCCAAAATCATAGAAAAATATTAAGATCAAAATAATGGTTTTGGTTTTTCTTAATGTTTTTCATGTGGGTTTTGTTTTATTTTGATTCAAGATGAACTTGTATTTATTCAAAATTGAAAATGATAATAAAGTAGAAACTAGTGAAGAATTCTTACAATTTTTCCTAGTAAAATAAAGATGAGATGTAAAAATGTTGATGATCTAAGAGCTTCAAGTGTCACCAAAGTGATTCAAATTGTTCTCCTAGTCTCACAAGTGTCTTGATTCATCCATGAACCTCCATGTTTACAAGATTTCTTGAGTTTGAAATTTGAAAAAGATGATGGTAGGTGTGTTTGGTTTGGCCAATTACAAGAGAGAGAGAAGGAGTAGATGAGAAGTTTGTTTGTTCTTGGAATTATGGAAGAGGTGGAGTGTTAGGATTAATTTTGATCTTTGGGTATCATACAATTCACTGAAGCTTCCAACACACTACAACTTAGATGAGTGGGCATATGGGGACCCACCAAAATCGTGAGCTAGCATGGGGGGGGGGGGTTGTTTGTATTTCTTTTTATAAAATCTTGATTAATATATAAACCTTCATAAATTTGATATTTTATATAAAAATATCTATAATATTTCAAGCTGTCATACTTTAAAGTAGTGTGACACTAGGTAAAACTAACCCATCAAATTATTAGTTTGTTGACCGGGTGAAAAAATTTGGTTCAGGTCCTGTACCGGGTTAAATACTGACACTGCGTTTTAGTTATATAAATACATGACAAAAATTTTTTTAGCACATGTTATATCATCCAAATTATTAATCCAACTTTTCGGACTAAAAACTTTATTATTTCTGACGCAGTTCCGGTACCGGCTTTGCTGCCAGACAGTTTACTGAACTAGCCGTGCAGCTTAACACAATAAGATTCAATTGCGAATTTCGTATCGTTATTAATACCCGTTATATTATTTATGTCAAATAATATTTATTTTTGGGTTTTCGGACAGTTACTGTTTCATTCTGCGGAATGTTGTACACTTCCGCATGATTAGTGTATTTTTCTGCGGACTTGGACAATTTGGTTTTTAATTGGAATTTTCTAAATAATAAAGGCACATGTTAATTTAGACAAGGCTATTATAGAATATTTGTGCAGGTATATCTGTATGTCCTGTTTTTCTCGTGTCAGACTGTACCGCGACTAGTACTGACAAGTATTGTCTGTTCGCGTTCCTACCGTCAGTCTAGTATATAGTTTCTAATCGTAACGGATTTGTTTTCATACTTAGCTATGATTTTTAAAATTCCTAGACTTTTAAGACTTAAATAAATAGAATCAAGTCAAACATGCGAAAGTAAATAATGTAATAGTTGTTCGGGTTGTACGGAATTACCAGAATTTTGCCGATTGTCACATACAATCCCAAAGGGTCGGAACATTGAAAGATAATTAATTAACTTATTAATGCGAAAAGTGGTAGGCCCCTCTTTTGAAGGTGACGTTACCCTCGGCTAAGTGGTTTGAGTCAGCAGGGATACAATCCCAAGTAGCCGGTTTAATATATTAATAGTAGTTTACATATGAGGGCTTAAAGCTATTCGCACCCCCGCCATCCAATACCAGTGGGTATTGAAGGAGGTCCTAGTAAGCTTGAACCAGGTCCTTGCAGGATCTATACACTGAACAAGGCAAGAACCTTACTAAACCATTCCCTTAACCCCCGACTAGGTAGCCAACATGCCTCTATATAGACCGTAGAGACATGAATGATGCAATCTTTTACTTTATATAGATAGTAAAGTAACCTCAAGACACCACGGACAAATAATAAAGAAAATACAGCTTCAACATAAGAAACTAGTTATTAAAGTCATTAATACAAAACCAAATAAAAAGTGCCTAAAGATTAAAAATCAAAAGTAATACATAAAAGACTTGTCTTCACCAAGTGATGTAAGAGTCTTAACCAAACATGGCCTTTGATTGGAAAGAACCCTTACGATCAATCTTGGATCCCGAGACTACTACACACTCTAAAGATGGATGATGGTGGTGGGTGATGGTGTTGTAGTGGTGGTGAAGTGGTGGTAAAGTGGAAGAGTAGTGGTTTGCCAAGGGATGCCTTTAAAGTGAACCAAGCACCCCTATTTATAGCCTACACAGTGTCCTGGCCACGGCCCCGTGTCCAACAGGCACGCCCCCGTGGCCAGCCTTTTCTCTTCCTTCATTAAATGCATGTGTCAGCAGAGGGTTCCACATGGCCGGTGTCCAGTGGGTACGGCCCCATGGTCCGCAGCGTATCTGTACTATCAAGATTTTGCAAGATTCTGCGTATCTTTATGTTGACCACGCCCCGTGCTGAGCTGGGCACGCCCCTGTGGTGGGCGCAGAAGCTTCTATAGGTTTGTCTTTTCTGCAGGTTCTGACCACGCCACCGTGTTCGGTTGGGCACGGCCCCGTGGTCAGTCTTCTGTTGTCTTGTTTTTGCTTTGGGGATGCTGCCGAGGGGTCGGGCATGTCACGTTTATTCCTTTTCTTTGTATTTATGTTGGTTTTGGCTCCTTATTTGCTTCTTTTTTTCGTTTAAGCTCATTCGGTCCTGTAAATTCAAAAGGAAGACAAAAACAGCTTTTTCCAACATTAGTACCAAAAAAGGGTTAGTTTTACGCCTCATTTGATGTAATTTATATGTTACATTTTGCACACATCAGTCATGGATGAATAAAAGGCTGTATTTGACTGGTATTAATGTTTATGTGTGATATTTGATGTGTTGGTAAATCCAAACTTTGACAAAGATTATGTTGGCAATAATAAGATAAACGCTAATCGCGTAACGAACAAAATGCGAAGCAAAACGTTGGTGACCGCCCGATCAATGTGAAAATCATGAAAATAATCTGTTATGATTAGAATAGTAATTTTAAACATGTTGGGAAGGAAAAATAAATTAAAATGCTAAGAAACTCTATTTTTCGAGTTTGAGCGCGTACCGCGTGGTACTGTGCGTATCTGACAAAATGTTGTCAGCGTAGCCAGTCAAGGCAACTGATAATTATTTTAGTAATATTTTGGTGAGTTTCTTTTTATAGAGTGATGAAAATAATTTAGAACGTCATAAAACGGGATTAAAATGCTAGATAAAATACCCAAATATCCAGCAAAACACCCGTGTTTAGTCTATATATATGTATGTATAATTAAAATATGTGAGAGTTGGGGCATGTGGCGGCTAGGGAGGTGTATCCCCTCTTCTCTCTCCTACACTTGGAAGCCTTGGGAAGATGTAAGAGATGATGGATATCTAATAAATCTTCTATAATCTTCCCAAAATCCAAGAACATAATCAAAACCCAATTTACTCTCTCTCTCTCATCAACCTTCGGCCGAACACCCCTACATCAGTACATTTTCAAAATTTTAAATCTTTTCTTGAAGATTTGAAGGCATTCCAAGGTGTTTTCAAGCATGTATGAAGGTTTAGAGTTGATTCCAAGGAGATTTAAGCAAGAACAACGCTTCATATCATCTCTTTTGTTAAAACCCACTAAGAATCTTGAAGGTATAACATTTCATCTTTTGAATCTTGTTCATGATTCATGGTGATGAAAATGATAGTGAAAGTTTCTCTTGTTCTTGAATCTAAACATAAACTTGAAAACTAAAACAAATGGGTTTTTGAATAAAAATGGATGTATGTGTGTGTATACATGGGGCCGTATAAGTTTTGATTTTTGGTTTTTGGTTTTTGGTTTGATCTTGATAAGATGTTGAAAAGTGATGTGCGTGTGATCTTGGAAAGTTTTAAAAGGGTTTTAATCATGTGAATAGACATGTAAAAGTAAAATTTTGGATTCATGTGTGTGTATGTGTTAGTGCATATGTCTCTTGACTTCGTCTTGTATCGAGTCTTGTAATAGAAATGATAGATCTAGGACACGTAGTACGAGGAAAATGGGAAATTGGCTGAAAAAGTCATTTCACACGAAATAGCCATTTCGTGCGAAATAGCAAATGACTGTTTCGTGCGAAATAGCAAATGTCTGTTTCATGCGAAATAGCAAATGTCTGTTTCGTGCGAAATAGCAAATGTCTGTTTCGTGCGAAATAGCAAATGTCTGTTTCGTGCGAAATAGCTTGGCTATAAATACTAGGTCTGATCATTTCATTTCATTTGTAACCTTGTGATTTTGATACCGAGGTGCTGCCAGTGTGTCTCGTGATTGTAAAACGCTGTATAATCAATACAAGAGACTGTTAAAGTGTATAACAAGCTAAACGAAGACTAAATCAATGAATTCCGCCTCTGATTTAGTCTGAGACTCTTCTGAATGACTCGTTTGGTAGTGCAAACGATCCTACAAGTGGTATCAGAGCTCAAGAGGAAGAGTTCTTGCCATTTAGTTTGTTTTCACTGGAAAATTCTGACTTCTACTCAATCTTTCATGTTTTTAACTGAATTTTGCAAAATTAAACGGGTTTTTACGGTCCAAATTAGCTGATTTTTGAATATGTTGTGCGAAAACACCTGATCTATAACCCTACAAAGTTTCAGACCTAAATTCAAAGTAAAAGTTGATCAATTTTGCCAAAAACTGACCAATAGGATGACATCATCATTCACTTCGTACGAAATGAAGAGTCATTTCGTTTGAAAAACTCATTTCGTGTGAAACAGGATCTGTTTTCGTACGAATTGGACAATTTGGACCTTATTTCGCACGAATTGGATTTATCTAAATCATTTCGTTTGAAATTCACTTTCATTACGCACGAAAAGCCTATTTCGTGTGAAACATATATTCATTTCGTGCGAAAAGAACTAACATTCCATTTCGCGTGAAAGTCATTATTTCGCTTGAACAGATCGTCATTTCGTTTGAAAAAGCCTGTTATCCTGTTCACGTGAATCAAAAGTGTCAGCCCACTATAGTATCTCGGTCCAATCAAATTTGAATATAACTTTGATTTTGTCGGCGATATCAGTTTGCATGTGTAGGATTAAACAGATTGTCTAATTAGTGGGTATTAATTGTTGTCTGCTATACACTTTTGTGGCCCAATAAAATTGTAGATCAGAGTAAAAGGTTGTCAGCCACATCACGTGAACTCGTAAATCCATTTATTGCATTATAGAATCTGTTCAATAGTTTTTGAGTGTTACCAGCCTTCAAAGTTGTCGGCCCAGTGGGTTTGTTGGTCCAATTAAATCAATAGTTACGGTCACTATTACAAATCATTAAATCATTTGATTGTGTCATTTCATTAATGTCAATATTGTCGGCCCAATAGAATTGAATAGTAGAATAAAATTTCCGGCCTAAAATTAGATGTGATCTGATCAAAAGTCATCGGCCCAATCATATATTTTTGATAGTTGAAATTGTCGACAACTTTTTAGGTGATATATCGAGAAGCTATAGGCCCAATCAATTTGTTTTATCGTGTGGTCCAATTGAGTTTTAAAATGTTTGTTCACTTAACAATCGGTCCAATAAGAATTATGATATGTCAGTACATTAGTTGAGAAGTTGCATGTGAGTTTATTTTGAAAAATCAAAGTTCATTTGTTCAAAAGAAAAGTGAAAACCCTACCCGATCGGGTCACAATTTCATTTCAAGGGATCTTGTTTTGTTCAAGTTTAAAGTTCAACAAATCGAGTGGCAATCCAAACGAGTTGCCACCCGATCCTAATCAGTTCTATTTTTCTGTGTTTCAGGTGATTTGTCAAGCATCGGATACCCGCCCGAGCGAATCTCCAACGTTGTCACCTGATTTTTGTCACTCAATCGGATATTCATCTGATTCAGTTGTTTGATAAAGTGATTGAACTAATCTTAGATTGAGTGAATTTTCGTATCGTTTGAAAATTTGTCATCGTGAATCTTTCAATACTGAAACATGGATTCTGAGTTCTATAACTCGTCTTTTGGAAATGGTATGCTTGTTCAGACTCCAGCAAGTATCAAACAGAAGTTTGATAGTTTTACAGCTATTAGGGGAGAATCAACTAAAGAGTTGATCGAAAGGTATTGTCAGTTGTATGTAGAGATGAAACGTTTGAGCATTATCAAAAGAGATGATGAATGGGTTGACAAGTTGGCAAATGCTTTACCGCGTGATGAGTGGGGCACATATCTGTTGATTTGGAAGCAAAATTTGGAATATTTTAGATTCAATTTGAGCACGTTCATCCAGAAGATTGAAACTCAAGAAAAGATTAGAAAATTGAAGTCTGATTCAGGAGAGAAGAATCATAAAGCAGCAACTACTGAAGAAAAAATCAAATCTGAAGAAAATGTTCAAGTAGTAGAGAAGCAGGTTGAAGAAATTTCAGCTATCAAGGTTGAGAAGAAAGCTAAAGCTGAAATGAAGTCCGAGAAGTGCTTAAACTGTGATAAATTTGAAGCAGACAATGTCAAACTCTTGAAAAATGTGGAGAGTTTGACATTGGAAAACAAAAATTTGGAAGAAAAAGAAAAAGATTTTCAAGATAAAATAACATTTTTGGAAAATGAAAAGTTAAAAATTGAAAAAGATTTTGAAAATAAAATTTTCAGAAAATGAAGATTTTTGGATAAAATTAGAAAACAAAAATTTAAAAGAAAAAGAAACAGAATTTCAAAGTCAAATAAAAGTTTTAGAAAATGAAAAATTTGTTCTTGAAAAGAATAAAATTGAAAATGAAAAAGCAATAAATTCTCATCGTGAAAAAATCTCTCAACTTGAAAAAGAAGTTGAGAATGCTAGAAATAAAATTGATGATCTAGAAAAGAAATTGAAAGGTTTTGTGACTTCATCAGTGAGGTTCAATCAATTATATCTAAAACCGATCAATGAAATTCCAATAAGTGACAATGTCACAAATTATGACAATGTCATAATTGAAGATTGTGATGATGAAGATGAGAGAAAGAAAATATTTTTGAAATTAAAAGAAAAATTTCAAGAAACTGTTTTACAATCTACTGAAAAAGGTGAATGCTCAACGCAAAAACCTTTTAAGAAGAATGTAGAACAAAAACAAAATGTTAAAAATGTGAAAATTTTTCAAAACAACAATAAAAGATCATCAGTTCAATCATCCAATCATTATAAAAAACCACAAAAATTTGAAAATCAAAACTCACAAAAAGTTGGTAATAAGTGGTGCAGGTTTGACCACAGTGCTCAAAAGTCAAATCAAACTTATAGGAGAAGTCGTGATTACTACAAGGCAAATCAATGTTATGATCTAAATGTTTGGATTGATAGTGGAGAATGGTACGATAACAGGGTGTGTTGCAAATGTGGTTTTCAAGGACACATTGCTGTTAACTGCCAGAGTCAAAGTTTTGAGACTAGGAGATGCTATGAATGTCAAATCAAAGGTCATATTGCAAGAGATTGCCCAATGAAATCAAAGAGAAGATCGAGGACTGAATCTCATGGGATGGTGAAGAAATCAGTCAAAACTGATGAAAAGCCCAAAGAACAGAAAGTGAAACTTTCACAATGGCAGAAAGATAGACTGAGAAAGAAAAGAAAGAAAGTAAGGGAGTATCTTGAAAATATTTTGTCCTCGGGTACAATGGTCAATTCAGATAAAAGTTCTGATGAATCGCTTCACTCAACAAAAAATGATCAGTCAAGTAAAACGAATTCATCAGATACAAATCTGAGGAGAGTAGGGAAAATAAAAAATCAGATGATAAATCTAGCGATGAATCTGATTCGTCAAAGTCAGAAGAGCCACCTGTTAATCAAAAAGGAGAAAATTCAGTTCCGCCAATGGATGATGTCAACTTTCCACCATTGCGGACTGAAAATTTTAAACAAAAAGTTGGCAAGGTGAAAATTTCGAATCCATTCTATTCTGAAAAGAAAGAATTTGATGTCGAAAAAGGCTTTTAATGGAAAAGTGAAAAATATTTTTGGAAAGATTATTGAGGGAAAGGTAAAAGGGGTAAAAGAATTTTATGAAGCAAAAAGGAATGATCAAACCCCGAGTGAAATTGAAAGGTCACACCCAAGGCTAGTCAGGCCTGGGTACCTGCATTCTTTGCTTAAAATTCTGACTTGCCGGAACTTCCAGGTTGGTAATTGGGGAGTAGGAATCAGCATCTTTCTTGAGAAATTCACATCTGTGATATTTCGACTTACAAGTGGTTAATCAAGGACATTAAGTTGTACTTGATTTAACTACCTTACAAGTGGTATGATTATTGGAAATTGTTTTTGTGATAAACCTACTAGTGGTTGAAAACAGTGTGATGAATTAAACCCCATGTTTGTGAAATGGCAAACAAAACTAATTTTCTGGAAAAACCATTTTGATTAAAACAAGCTTAAGTGTTTTGAAATCATAATGGGAAAATAGTTTGTTGTCAGGGGGAGTTCTGATTGTTTATGCTAAGTGAATGGAGAATTGAAGCGATTCTCATCAGTTTGTCATTTTACTTTGTACAGTTTATTGCTTTCAAATTTTCCCAGAAAATCAAAATTGAAACATATTTTGATTTTAGGGGGAGTAGAAAATTTCAGAAATTTTGAAAATTTGAAAAATTCAAAAACATGATAAAATCTAAAATTCAAAAACATCGGAAAATAAAAAAGAGTTTTGTGTAAAAATAGGAAACGATAGTACATCAGTGGACTATCAGTGCACGCTAGAGAAATGAAAAGTTTTATAAAGTTTTAAACAGTCTCACTAGGGATGTGTCGATAGGCTCAGCTAAGACTAGTAGTTTTGCGAAAATGATACAAACATAAAGCAAAAGGCCTAAGTCTGGTGGGAAACACGGTTGAACGCATAGTACTTAGTTTTGTCCTTCTTTACTGTGTGCCTGCTCGGTAATCGCTGATTGTCTTAGGACATAAAACCGGTTAAGTTTGTGAGCTTTCACAACTTTGCTGAAAAGTCACTGTGATTCTGTGTTTTCTTTTTGCAAAGATTTAAACTTGTTTTATTTCTTTATTTTGTTTAAGCATTGGACATCCTCTGCGTATAAGTGAGTATCGACCTGGATGTTTCTTTGGTGTTTCGTTTAAGCTTTGGATCACCTCTGCGTATACGGGAGTATCGACCTGGTGATTAAAGCCTAAACATCTTCAACTTGTTTTTTATTTCTTATTTTGTTTAAACATTGGACTTTCTCTGCGTATACGAAAGTATTGACCTGATTATTAATGTTTAAACATTCTGCATTAATTTTTGCACAAATCACAGTTGATGAAAGTTTAAAAGCATTACGTGAGCTAGTGTATTGCATGATGAGGGGATATGCTAAGATCGTGGGGCGCATAAGACTTTAGTGCTATCTAATGTACCCTAATCGTATCAGTAAGCATTACGAACATCTTAGAGGAGTTTAAGTGGACCACAATATCGATGATCTAGGGTGAATTATTTAAAAGCTTTAAGTGGTAATGTTTAGATCAACAGTTCAGCTGATTTGTCTCAATAAACTGATATGATCATCTTTCACAAACTCACAAAAAATATTGACTGTAAATGATCATCATTAAAAACAAAAATCCAAAAAGAAATGTGTTTTAGCATAAATTTTTGAAAAAAAAACAAAAAGATTTTATTTCATCTTATTTTCGACAACTGATGTTGAAAAGCTGATGTTCAAAATTTCAAATGCTAAACATGATGAATAACAAGGTTGGGGAGTTTGTTAAAATGTGAAATATTTTTGAAATGACTAAATGGCTCATTAATTTGAAACCAATTTAATCATTTTATATACAAGTGGTAAACATAAAGTTAAATCTTACTCTTGGGAAGAGATTTGTGTAGATCCCCGAGTCGAAGCTTGTGCAGAGTTAAAGCCAGGTTTCCGATACAAAACCTGTGAAAATGCTATATCAAATTACGATCCCAAAACAACTTAAGGGGGAGTCTGTTAGAGAAGGGGAGTCTGAAGAGTGAAAGAGCTAGACTCAGATTCCGGAGAATAGCTGATAATTGTGATTGAAGAGAAATAGAGAGTTTGAAGGACGCTTCAGAGTCAAATATTTTGGAGAAAGCGAGAAGACTGATCAAGACTGAAGTTTTGACATACTGACGTCTCGTACTGAAGACTCCGCCAACATCCAAGGGGGAGACTGTTAGTGCATATGTCTGTTGACTTCGTCTTGTATCGAGTCTTGTAATAGATATGACAGATCTAGGACACGTAGTACGAGGAAAATGGGAAATTGGCTGAAAAAGTCATTTCACACGAAATAGCCATTTCGTGCGAAATAGCAAATGTCTGTTTCGTGCGAAATAGCAAATATCTGTTTCGTGCGAAATAGCTTGGCTATAAATACTAGGTCTGATCATTTCATTTGTAACCTTGTGATGTTGATACCGAGGTGCAGCCAATGTGTCTCCTTATTGTAAAACGTTGTATAATCAATACAAGAGACTGTTAAAGTGTATAACAAGCTAAACGAAGACTACATCAATGAATTCCGCCTCTGATTTAGTCTAAGAACTCTTCTGAACGAATCGTTTGGTCGTGCAAACGATCCTACAGTATGTATATATGAGCCGTGTATGTATGTATGTATGTATGTATGTATGTATGTATGTATATATGTATGTATGTATAGGTATGCATGCATGTAATATTTTGATGATTAAAGTCCTAGAGGAGTTTAAGTGGATCACAATATCGATGATCTAGGGTGAATTGTTTAAAAGCTTTAAGTGGTAATATTTAGATCAACAATGCAGTTGATTTGTCTCAATAAACTGATATGATCCTCTTTCACAAACTCACAAAAATATTGACTGTAAATATTTCTTTACTGCTTTTCATTAAAAACAAAAATCCAAAAAGAAATGTGTTTTAGCATAAAATTTTGAAAAAAATCCAAAAAGATTTTATTTCATCTTATTTTCGACAACTGATGTTGAAAAGCTGATGTTCAAAATTCCAAATGCTAAACATGATGAATAACAGGGTTGGGGAGTTTGTTAAAATGTGAAATATTTTTTAAATGACTAAATGGCTCATTAATTTGAAACCAATTTAATCATTTTAAATACAAGTGGTAAACATAAAGTTAAATCTTACTCTTGGGAAGAGATTTGTGTAGATCCCCGAGTCGAAGCTTGTGCAGAGTTAAAGCCAGGTTTCCGATACAAAACCTGTGAAAATGCTATATCAGATTACGATCCCGAAACAACTTAAGGGGGAGTCTGTTAGCAAAGGGGAGTCTGAAGAGTGAAAGAGCTACTATACTCAGATTCTGGAGAATAGCTGATAATTGTGATTGAAGAGAAAGAGAGAGTTTGAAGGATGCTTCAGAGTCAAATATTTTGGAGAAATCGAGAAGACTGATCAAGACTGAAGTTTTGACGTACTGACGTCTCGTACTGAAGACTCCATCAACATCCAAGGGGGAGACTATTAATGCATATGTATGTTGACTTCGTCTTGTATCGAGTCTTGTAATAGAAATGGTAGATCTAGGACACGTAGTACGAGGAAAATGGGAAATTGGCTGAAAAAGTCATTTCACACGAAATAGCCATTTCGTGCGAAATACCAAATGACTGTTTCGTGCGAAATAGCAAATGTCTGTTTCGTGCGAAATAGAAAATGTCTGTTTCGTGCGAAATAGCAAATGTCTGTTTCTTGCGAAATATCTTGGCTATAAATACTAGGTCTGATCATTTCTTTTGTAACCTTGTGATTTTGATACCGAGGTGCAGCCAGTGTGTCTCCTGATTGTAAAACGTTTTATAATCAATACAAGATACTGTTAAAGTGTATAACAAGCTAAACGAAGACTAAATCAATGAATTCCGCCTCTGATTTAGTCTGAGAACTCTTCTGAACGACTCGTTTGGTCATGCAAACGATCCTACAGTATGTATATATGAGCCGTGTATGTATGTATAGGTATGCATGCATGTAATATTTTGATGATTAAAGTCCTAGATGTGTAAGAATGTACATGTCTTGTATTTATGATAAATGAATAGATGATGATGATATGAAGTATGGAATGTTTGGATTTTTAGAACATGAGTTAAATGAAGGTCTAGATGCATTTAAGTTCATGCAAGATGATTATGACATGTTATGAATGCATTAGATGCATTTGCTTGAACATGCATGTTGATATATGATCATGAAATGATGATTTGATAAAAATAAATTTTAATCAGATTCTAAACACTAAAAATATTAATATTTGAAGTGTTAAAATAGTATAAAACTTTGTCATAAAGTTTACTAGCTTTGCATGTTGTACTTAGTGCTTAAAGTGTTGTAAAATACGTGAAATCGCATGATTTATGTGACTTACATGAAAAATGCATTAATATGATTATAACCATCATTTTCATCAGGAAATAACATGTATTATGTTAAAATATCAAGTCGTTATGAGTTGGGATGGTTATGGTAACGTTTAACGCAAAACTATGCGATAAAACGGTTAAAAATTGGCTTTTCCAAGGGTTTTTTTTATGAAACTGTTTTAAATCAGTAAGTAAACTGATATTTTTAATATAAATATAAGTATTTTAACTTATATTAATTTTACTTGGTGTTTGGTTAGTCATACGTGACTTCCGACGCCCGAAAACGTTACCGAATCACTAAAATACGAGTTTTACAATGTACACTAGCATGGGTTATTTATGGGTGAACCTTATGTGTTAAACTGAGTTATGTGATTTAAATATGTGTATCTGATAATATGTTAAGTGTTGACATAATAGCGGGAATTTAGACTATGCATGTACACTTGTGCGCTTAAAGTGGTACAAACTTTAGGGCGGGATCTTACCTGGATTGAGAGAAATCGAAGGAAAGGTTAGGAGCACGAATGGTTCGGACAAGGACTTACAAAAATGGAAAGAATGACAATGACAGGGGTATTTACAGGATTCCAAAAGAGGAAAGGGTTATCCGATTGGATGACACACCGCCCGGATGACGATCCGGTCGGATGACATCCTGGTCGGATGACGCCTGACCTGGGGCGTAATGGCTATCCGGTCGGGTGGCTATCCATCGGATGGCACTTGGTTCGATTTTTTGACGCGATGATTTTTTATTCGGATTCGAGTTCGATTACGTTTCGAGTTTCGATTGATTTCCACAACATATATATATATATATATATATATATATATATATATATATATATATAACACGCACAAGTACACATAAGGCACACACACACGTATAATATCCAAATTAAGTCGAGTTGCGATTCGTATCACGATTCGATGTCGAGTAGCATAGCTTGATTATTGATTAGTTAACTTTATCGCATTGTTACTTCCTATAATTCACAGTCGTAAGTCGATTAGATAGCGATTAACACACATCGATTTTTGCAATTAACAACACTTAGGGGCTGTTTGGCAACATCTGAACCAATAAGTGCTGAATGAATAAGAGGTCTGAATGGATAAGAGACTCTGAATCATTAAGTGCTGAACCGGTAAAGTGGTGTTTGGTTGCACATCTGAATGACTATGTAAAATGACATTTTTACCCCTACTTTAAATCAACAAAAGGACAAAAAATCTATGTGTACGTGACTTATTCAAAGCTCATCCTATCTACTTTATTTTTTTTTTTTAAAAAGATCCTATCTACTTTATATCAACACATATATTTGATCTCTTGCCCTTCAAAAAAAAATATATATATATTTGATTTCTTTTATCCTCTCCCCACCTGAACTCTTTTATCCTATCTACTTTAATAAACCATCAGAGTCAAACAACAAGCAGCATGAAGAAAATTGTGATGGACGATGGGAATAGGCGGATGGACGGTGGCAGTGTGGAGGAGGCCGGCGGCGACGCTGTGTAGGAGCAGAGGAGGAGCAGGCGGCGGCGACGGCGTTGTGGTGTTGCAGAGGAGGAGGAGGCGGCGACGCTGTGGAAGACGAAGGTTGTGGAGGAGGAAACGGTGGAGGAGGAGCTGTGGAGGAGATGGGAGGGAAGATGAGAACTTGATGGGAGGGGCATGTATGTGAAGTATTTCATTCAGCGACTTTTAAGATCTGAAACATTCAGATCTGAATGGAATCATTAAGAGGTAACGATTTTGTGAAACAAACAACCCAACCTCTGACCGATTCAGAGGTAAGCTCTGAATGGATCCATTCAGATGTAAACAAACAGCCCCTTACTCCACATAATACAATTAAAATAAGGAAATTACTATAAGTCAAATTCGTACAATTGGTCGTTGACTTTGACCTTGACTTATGGAAACACGGGGTGTTACAGCCTCCCCTTGTTTAGGGAATTTCGTCCCGAAATTAAGCTGGAAGCTGTACAACACCATGAATCACGTTTGAAAATTTTCTGTTCGGACTGGTTTTGACTCCGAAACGATTGCGGACCGAACGTGTGATGTGCGGAATCCGTACACGAACGTCACCAAACACACAAGAACGTAATATAATCGGTGATTCTATTGACTTATATGAAATCGTACAAAGCACCTGAATCACGATGTCACTTTCTCTCTCTAGACCTTCTCCTTAAACAACTGCGGGTACTTCGCCTTCATGTCGCTTTCGAGTTCCCAAGTGAACTCGGCGCCTCGTTTACCTTCCCATCAGACTTGCACAATAGGCATGCGGGAGCGTCTGAGCTGCTTGGTTTGGCGATCCATGATTTCGACAGGCTTCTCCACGAAGTGTAATGTTTCGTTTACTTGTAGGTCATTGAGAGAAACGTGTAAGTCGTGGTTGGCTAGGCACTTTCGGAGGTTTGACACGTGGAAAGTCGGGTGGACGTTACTAAGTTCCTCCGGTAATTCGAGTCTGTAGGCGACTTTTCCGATCCTTTCCAGAATCTAAAAAGGTCCAACATATCGAGGCGCGAGTTTTCCCTTTTTGCCGAATGGGACTACACCCTTCCAAGGTGATACCTTTAGGAGTACGTAGTCCCCAACGTCAAATTCAAGGGGCTTGCGTTTCTTATCGGTGTAACTTTTCTGTCGATCCCGAGCTTTCACTAGGTTGTCCTGGATTTGGAAAATTTTGTCCGTCGTTTCTGCAGTAGCTCAGGACCGGTTAGTTGCGAGTGACCGATCTCGTGCCACACAATAGGCGATCGACATCTTCTTCCGTATAATGCCTCGAATGGTGCCATTTGGATGCTAGAATGATAGCTGTTGTTATACGAGAATTCGACTAGCGGCAGGTATTTATCCCAATTACCACCAAAGTCTAAGACACACGAACGGAGCATGTCTTCAAGAGTACGAATCGTTCTTTCAGTCTGACCATCGGTTTGAGGGTGGAAAGTGGTACTTAGATTAAGCAATGTACCGAGTGCCGTTTGAAACGTTTCCCACAGTCGCGAGGTAAACCGAGAATCACGATCAGAGATGATGTCACGAGGCGTCCCATGATTACAAATGATCTCGTCGGTGTAGATTCGGGCTAATCGTTCTACCTTGTAGTCTTCTCGTATCGGCAGAAAGTGAGCTGATTTAGTCAAACGGTCAACAACAACCCATATGCTGTCGTGACCTGATGACGTGTGCGGAAGCTTCGTTACGAAATCCATAGCTATACTTTCCCACTTCCACATAGGAATTGGTGGTTGTTCGAGTAAGCCAGAGGGTCTTTGATGTTCAGCCTTGACTCTTGCACAAGTTAGGCATTTTCCAACGTAGAGGGCAATATCCCTTTTCATGTCGGGCCACCAGTACCTGTAGCGAAGATCCTGGTACATTTTTTCAGCACTGGGGTGAATAGAATAATGGGATTTGTGGGCTTCGTCCATCAGGATCTGTCGCAAATTGGAATATCCCATTGGATTTGCTCACAAGCTGGGCTCCATCGTGATAGATGTGTTCCCTCTTCAGCGTGCGTTCGTTAAAACACGCATGCTGGGCTTCACAAATAAGGGTTTCGAGGTCGTGTTGGGCTTGAACATTACGAGTGCTAAGCAGATAACTCCGTCTGCTGAGTGCGTCGGCAACTACATTCGCTTTGCCTGGGTGATAACGGATCTCACAGTCGTAATCGTTGAGAAGTTCTACCCATCGGCGTTGACGCATATTAAGTTCCTTCTGATTAAAGATATGTTGTAGGCTCCTATGATCGGTGGAGATCGTACACTTGGTGCCATACAGGTAGTGTCGCCAAATCTTTAATGCAAAAACAACCGCGCCTAGCTCGAGATCATGGGTTGTATAGTTCTTCTCGTTGATTTTGAGCTAACGAGATGTGTAGGCTATAACCTTGTTCCGTTGCATGAGGACACAACCGAGACCAAGGTTGGAAGCATCACAGTAGACAATGAAATCGTCGTTTCCGTCGGGCAATGTGAGAACAGGAGCATTGCAAAGCTTATGCTTGAGGGTTTGAAAGGCAGACTCTTGTTCGGTTTTCCAAACAAAAGGCTTGTCTTTATGCGTGAGAGAGTTAAGCGGAACAGCGATCTTTGAGAATCCCTCGATAAATCGTCGATAATAGCCCGCTAGTCCGAGAAAAGAGCGGACTTCAGACGGGTTCTTAGGCGTAACCCAGCTCTTGACAGCTTTAATCTTCGCAGGATCGACGTGAATGCCTTGACTATTAACAATGTGACCTAGAAACTGAACTTCCTCCAACCAAAATTCGCACTTGGAGAACTTGGCATAGAGTTGATTCCCCTGGAGTAGCTCGAGAACCAAACGTAGATGTTGCGCGTGTTCGGCTTTCGACTTGGAATAGATCAAGACGTCGTCGATGAATACGATGACGAAACGGTCGAGATATGGTTTACATATGCGATTCATAAGATCCATGAAAACCGCTGGTGCGTTGGTTAAGCCAAAAGGCATGACAACGAATTCGTAATGACCGTATCGTGTGCGAAATGCGGTTTTAGGTATATCCTCCTCTTGTATGCGTAGTTGATGATAACCTGAGCGTAGATCGATCTTCGAGAAACACGTAGCACCTTGTAGCTGATCAAACAAGTCGTCAATACGGGGTAGGGGATAGCGGTTCTTGATAGTTAACTTATTCAATTCCCGATAGTCGATGCACATCCGGAACGATCCATCCTTCTTTTTGACGAAAAGGAATGGAGCGCCCCATGGAGAGGTGCTCGGGCGAATGAAGCCTTTCTCAAGTAATTCCTAGAGTTGGTTTAAGAGTTAACGCATTTTGGATGGCGCTAGTCGATAAGGAGCTTTGGCAACAGGATTTGCTCCAGGAATGAGGTCGATACGAAAGTCGATATCACGGCTTGGCGGTAAACCTGGAAGATCATCAGGAAACACATGAGGAAATTCACGAACCACATGAACGTCTTTCACTTCCTTCTTCTCTTTCTTTTCCTTCTCCGCTACTACAATGTTCGCCAAGAAAGCTCTGTATTCCTTGTGGAGATACTTGCTAGCTTAGATATATGACTTGAGCTTGAGCCCTTTCGAGGCAGTTTCACCGTATACACACAATAAATCACCATTCGCGAGCGAGAACCGAATCATCTTCTCATAAGACACAACTTCAGCATGGTTTTCGCGTAGAAAGTCCATGCCTACTATGACGTCGAAACTTCCGAGTTGCATCGGAATGAGGTCGATTGGGAAGATGTGATTGTTGAGCTCTAGAGTACAATCACGGATAATGGAATTGACGGCGACAGTTCTTCCAGTAGCGACTTCTACATCGAACGTCGAAGAGAGTTTGGAGCGTTTACGATTAAGGAGCTTCTCGAATTCGAACGACACAAAGCAATTATCGGCTCCAGTATCAAACAAACATGATAAACCATTCACAAGGAACGTACCATTAACTACATTGTTGTCGGCTTGGGCTTGGCGCACGTTGATGTTGAAAGTTCTGGCGCGTGCGGCCTGTTGTTGCTGTGGCTGCTGGTGTTGCTGCTGCTGTTGAGGCTGTTGTAACATCTGTGCTTGTAATCATTATGAATAGTTCTATTATCAATAAAACAATGTTATTTGATCCCAATGTTTGTTTGGTTATGTTTTACATTTTTCATGTTTTGACTTTTATCCAATTTCAAACTCTACATCGCTTTCTGGAGATTTATACGCAAACTGGTGCGTAAACGTAGTCAGTTTAATGCGACAAATACTCTGGAACATCAACATATACTTAACATACCTTAAAAAACCCTTACATAACTTAGAAATAAGTTTTGAAGGCTTTGGTATGGCAAAAACAAGTTAATTCGCTTACAGGGACTAAACTTGACAAACCGCGAAAGTATGCCAATTTAAACTGTAACGAACATTCCGGAACATGACCATAAGTTAAACATACCATAAATATCCTTTACATAGCTTTGAAATAGGCTTTGAGGGGTTCGGTGTGCTAAAATAAACTTTTGGGTCATTCAGGGACTAAAAGTGCCAAAAACTGCACAAGTTTGCACTTTCGCGCATAACTTAGGTTCTGAATACATCCGGACATCCAAAAATTTATGTAAGCACTAAAATATTTTATTTTAGTGTTTGGCATAAGAAAAATCCATTCGTCACGCAATTTGGATCGTTTTTCGCGCTTATGCGCATTTCGTCGTAATTAAGCGATCATCGCGATCGTACGACCAAACGAGCAAACATCTGACATATTTTTGAGCATGTTTCATGTCCACAATGTTTAGGCATCATTTTAGGGCCTTAAAGATGGCTTAAAGGGTCTTAAACATGTCGGAAATGGCTTAAATACGTAACAGGGACTGAAACTGCAACTTTTGAAACTTGTTGCTGATCTGCAGACTCCAGGCGGCCCGCGTAAACCCAAGGCCATACTTGACGCGGCCCGCGTCAGCCTTTCAGATCAGCAAAGGTCAAGTTAACAGCTGTTAACAGCCCCTAAACACTTCCCAAATGTCAAGTGCCACATGTTAATCTCTTATGGTGGCCAAAATCGGTTACCACAACATTACGACAAGTGTACGGGCTAGATTATTCCCCCTTTTCCAAGAAACGATCCTAACGGTTCGGGAAATCCTATAAATAGCCATCACATTTTCACTCATTCCTCACAAGAATCTGATAAAAAAGACTCTAAGTTGGAACCATTGTTTCATACCTGAGTTATTTTGATCTAGATTAGCATTCGGGGACCCTTCGTTAGTATTCCTTCGTTCTTTTATTGCTTTTCGAGTCCGAAAGTCAAACTTTGTTTGACTTTCTGTGTTGACCAGTTTATGGTCAATGCGAAGTTCGTTTGAACTTCGCAACGTGATTGTAATCACGATGGTTATAGTCCCTTGGGACTATGCCTACTGATTACCACGTTGTCTAGGGTCATAAGGGTAAGCGATCTAATAAATCGCTTATACCTTCGAACCCGACCCATTTGGTCGATCATTAGGATCCGACCAAATACATTAGGTGACCATAGCATATAGGGAATAACCTTCCGAGGTTATACCTTATGGTTGCTTCGTTTGAGTAGTTGTATGATAGGTAGTTTATATGCCTTAGGTAAATTACCAAAATACCCCTTTGATGCCAAAATTCATTTTAAACATATGTAACATAACTTTTGACATCTAAACTGATTTGAAAACAATATTAGACATGTTAAGGCATATGTTACTTGTCATAGGACTAGTTAGGCGGTCCAAACGCGTTTTACGCGGACGACGCGTTAAAGTAGCATAAGCTTCCTAAAACGGGTCGTAATGGGTCGTAAGCACTTAGGGTAGGTTTCATTTAGTATGTAGGCTTTGTTAAACCATATGACACGAGTCTCCATACTCGTTTGGTTTACGAACCCTCATTCTATCTAAATCTTCCGATTTAGGTCCGGTTTATTAACATAGTTACCTATATTAGGTGGCGTTTGATTCCGAGATCTCTAGCATTGTTTGTTTGACACTCAAGGACTACTGAGCAATCTCAAGTGAGTACATAGACCCCTCTTTTACTGTTTTCCAAACATTTTGGGGTGAAACACATGTGCCTACTTGTTACTTTCATGCTTTTCATGCTTTCATATCATATGCCTGCTATGTTCGTTAGTACATTATAGTACATGATTTCATTACATTTCATGCTATGTATGCCCATTGTGTGCGTACTTAGTACATTGTTTTACATTACATTTCATGCTATGTATGTCCATTGTGTGCATACTTAGTACATTGATTTACATTACATTTCATGCTATGTATGCCCATTGTGTGCGTACTTAGTACATTGTTTCACATTACGTTTCATGCTACGTATGCCCATTGTGTGCATACTTAGTACAGTTGTTTTCATCACATGCTTACAGTTTGGTATGACATTTGGTTTGTTTAACATGGAACAATACATTCATTAACATTGATCACGCCGTTCGTTAGTAGGTAGTGGTACCATAGGAATTGACAACTCCCGTTCCTGAAATCCTGGGTTTGTTTGGATTGGAAGGAATGACCGAATTCGATATACATAACTTAGATAAACCTTTAATTTGTTTAAGGGTTTATCGCCACAGTCTCAAGGCTTGGATGTATGCATTTTCACAATACCGCATAAATGTTTGTATCAGTATAGCATGCATTTGTTCCACAAAACATAACTTTGATTTAAACCATGTTTTACTTCAATACCTTGTTTTTGTGCATTTTACATATGGTTTAGTTGATATATTTCACATACCATACATGACATTTTTGGATACACATTACATGATTTACATTAGACATAAACATTTTGACATTGATATACACAATTCATGATTTACATTAAACACAGACATTTGATATGGTTTACACAATAACATTTTGACATTTGATTATACATAAACAATTTACATTGGTGGTTTGGTTTGAGTAAGTGATTTAAGTAACGAGGCATGTGTAATATGATACAAGCATGGTGAATACACCGCTGGTACTTTCTATATATAAGTGTTTGTATGGTATTACATATCGTAGCGTTATTTAAATCATTTCAATTTATGACACATGACATTTTATACAAATAACATACTTTTTACAAGACACTGTTTACAAACAACTTATCTTACACAAACCCATTTTTACGTGGTTATTCATTTAACCTTACATTTATTTATACATATCATCTGAACTGATTTACAAAACAAAGCAAATTACAAAGTTCATGACTAAACATTTTCTTAAACACAAGTCATGAATCATATTTTTACAAAACCTATGTATCTCACAGGCATTTTTATGCTGACGTACCTATTTTCACATGTGTTTTCAGGAGCTTTTCCATAAGATGATGATCGTGACACTAGGGCGGACCTGTGCCTTAGAGACATAAAACGAAGATAGACTTATTTTAATTATGTTTTGTACTCTTGTTCTTGTTTAAGACAATGTAACTCTTATGTTGATAAATAAAATACAACTTTGAATACCATAGTTATGAAACAATTAATTCTGTTACAACACTCCCTGACGTTTTCCGCCATGTTTTATATGTTCTACGTGGTCGGGGTGTGACAGAAGAGTTGGTATCAGAGCCAATGGTTATAGGGAATTAGGTTATTAGTAATGCTTTGACCTAGACTATAACTTTCTAGGACCCTAACACAAGTTATCTTGTGTTTAGATTTTAAAACATGCACTTCATCTATCCTTAGGTGATTATCAAAACAAAAACCAAATTTTTCCGAAACGATTTTGAAAAACAATCTTCTGTTTTTGAATGATTTATTACAAGGTTTTGAACCCTCTTTTGTAAGGTTTTGAACCCTTCCAGTTTGACTAAAATTTTGGCCTTGTGACTTCAAATTTTCAAAATCTCATCAAAGTTTTGGGTTCTAAATAGTGTGAACACGTGCAAACTGGAAGAGTGAATTCCTGTATTCTGGGTTTTCTGTCTAGGCAAGCACTTCGTATATATCTCATCAGACGCGAGACCAGTTGTGCTTACCTGGGAATTCTTGGGATGAGTGTTCACTTATAGGCGAGCATGTCTTCGCGATACATTATTTTTGATCCATTTACTTTGATTAGTCACTGTGTGTCGTTTGTTTGCTTGGTAATGCGGATAAATGACCACCATCTTTTCTTTTGCTAATTTTGTTTCATCTCATTCTCTTCATCCAATCATCTCACTCGTTTCCTTTCATGTTTTCCCCTTTTAGAATGCCTCCTCGATGCGAAAACGAGATAGCGATTGCCGAACTGGCAGAAATCATTGCGCAGCAGATGGCTGCTCAATTCCCAAATCTCTTTGCTCAATGGCACCAAGCCAACAACAATAACAATGCTCCATGCAAATACAAGGATTTTAACTCGGCTAAACCACTCAAGTTTAGTGGTTCTGAAGGAGCGACTGGGCTTCTTCAATGGTTTGAGAGCATTGAGAATACTTTTCGCCACGTGCAGTGTCCTGACAATCGAAGGTTGAGTTTTCTTAGAGTGTGTTTCAGAAGAGGGCTCTTACATGGTGGAATGGGGTAATGAGAGACCGTGGTGCAGAGGTTGCTCTAGCACAAACTTGGGCTGAACTTAGGGCTCTTATGATGAGGGAGTTCTGTCCTCGTCATGAACAGCGAGCGTTGGAGAAGGAGTTTGATGATTTGAAGCAAGATAGTGGTGAGCACAAGGCGTATACTGATAGGTTTGAAGAGTTGAGTCTGCTTTGCCCAACAATGGTTACCCCATTCGACAAGGCTATCGAAAGGTACATCGACGGCCTACCTGACTCAGTGCAAGACATCATTACTGGTAGTAACCCTGCCACACTCCGTCAGGCGATCGAGTTATCAGCGACATTGACTGAGTCGCAGATTCAGAAGAATAAATTACACAGGAAGGGTGACAAGGGCAAGAAACAGTCGTCTGACAAGGAACATAGCAAGAAAGGTCAAAACAAGAACGGAAAGGATTCTGGTTCATCAAAAAGGGCAAGGAAGCGTAAGGCTTCCCAAAACTATGATGTCACTGCCCAAGCTAACCAGGCAGCTCCCAACCAACCCGCACCGCCTACAGCGAAGAAGCCCTATTCAGGGAATGCACCTTTGTGCAATAGGTGCAACAGTCACCATCAGCCGCAACATCAGTGCCGTTTCTGTACTAACTGTGGGAAGTCAGGTCATCTTGCCGATGTTTGTCGGTTTGCTCAAAATCGCGCAGTTCAGAACCCGGCTCAACAAGTTGCCCAGCCTCTTGCTCAGCAACAGGGTCAAGCTGCACGACCACACTACCCACCAGGTGCTTGTTATAACTGTGGGGATCTGACCCATTACAGAAACCGGTTCCCAAGGCTGGTTAACCAGAATCAGAATCCAAACCAAAATCAGGCTCAGGCTCGAGGGCGAGCTTTTAACTTGAATGCCCAAGAGGCGCAGGCGGACGATAATGTGGTGAACGGTACGTTCTTTATTAATAATCATCCTGCATCTGTTCTTTTTTATTCGGGTGCCGACAAGAGTTTTGTGTCATTGTCTTTTGAGCCAATGCTTCACGTGTCTAGAACGAAACTAGGTAAACCTTTGACAGTAGAGGTTGCTAGTGGTGAACCAATTGTTCTTGATTCTGTTCTTCACAACTGCCAGTTAAACCTTAACGATCATCTTTTTCTAATCGACCTCACGCCTATGCAACTTGGAAGCTTCGACGTTATAGTGGGTATGGATTGGTTATCTAAGCATCGCGCAAAGATAGTTTGTTCTGAGAAGATTGTTCGTGTGCCGCTGTCGACAGGCGAGATCCTACAGGTTCGTGGTGAGAAGCATGCCGGTGGTCTCAAACTCATGTCTTATTTTAAAGCTTGGAAATATCTGCGGAAGAACTATGTGGCCTTCTTAGCACATGTTACAGCAGATAAAGGCAAGGGTAAGTCTATTTCAGATATTCCTGTCGTTCGGGATTATTCTAAAGTTTTCCCTGAAGAGTTACCTGGTCTACCTCCAGCACGCCAAGTCGAGTTCTGCATTGATCTCGTACCTGGTGCAAATCCCATTGCCAGAGCTCCATATCGTCTTGCTCCATCTGAGATGCAAGAGTTGTCTAAGCAGCTTCAGGAGCTCTCTGACAAAGGTTTTATACGTCCTAGCTTTTCACCCTGGGGTGCTCCCGTTCTTTTTGTCAAGAAGAAGGATGGATCTTTTAGGATGTGTATCGATTATCGTGAGCTTAACAAGCTTACCATCAAGAATCGATATCCCCTACCGCGCATAGACGATCTCTTTGATCAGTTACAGGGCGCTTCTTATTTTTCGAAGATTGATCTGCGATCTGGATATCATCAACTTTGGGTGCATGAAGAAGATATTCCCAAGACAGCGTTCCGCACTCGTTATGGGCATTATGAGTTCACAGTTATGCCATTCGGTTTGACTAATGCTCCTGCTGTTTTCATGGACTTAATGAATAGGGTCTGCAAGCCTTATTTGGATCAGTTCGTCATTGTTTTTATTGACGACATCTTGATTTATTCTTAGACGCGAGCTGATCACAAGCAACATCTTCGTCTTACTTTGGAACTCCTAAAGAAAGAGCAACTTTTCGCCAAATTCTCCAAGGGCAAATTTTGGCTTAAAGAAGTTCAATTTTTGGGGCACATTATCAACGAACAAGGTATTCATGTAGATCCCTCCAAGATCAGTGCGATTAAGGATTGGGATACGCCTACTGCTCCTACTGAAGTTCGTTCTTTTCTTGGTCTAGCGGGTTATTATCGCCGCTTCATAGAAAACTTCTCAAAGATTGCAGTTCCTCTAACTGCTCTAACTCAGAAGAACAAGCCCTTTGAGTGGGGATTCAAGCAAGAGGAAGCTTTTCAACACTTGAAACAAAAACTTTGCGACGCTCCTGTTCTGACTTTGCCTGAGGGCAATGATGATTTCGTCGTTTACTGTGATGCATCTAAATTGGGTCTTGGCTGTGTTCTGATGCAAAGGAACAAAGTCATAGCCTATGCATCGAGGCAGTTGAAGATACATGAGAAAAACTACACCACTCATGATCTTGAGTTGGGTGCAGTTGTCTTCGCTCTTAAGATCTGGAGACACTATTTGTACGGTACAAAATGTGTGGTTTTCATGGACCACAAAAGTCTTCAGCATATCTTCAATCAGAAAGAACTCAACATGAGACAACGACATTGGGTTGAGCTTTTAAACGACTATGACTGCGAAATTCGCTACCATCCTGGCAAGGCGAATGTCGTAGCCGATGCATTGAGTCGTAAGGAACGTACTAAGCTTCATTGTGTTCGTGTTCAATCTGTTATACAAGCTCGATCCGATATCCAAGCACGCATTTCGCAGGCTCAACAATCTTGTGTTTCACAAGGATTGATGGATACGGAATTTCCCTATCACATAACACCTGATCTGGAACAGAAGGACAATGGATCATATTACTTCATGGACCGTTTGTGGGTCCCAAGCCAGGATGATCTTCGTACCTTGCTTATGGATGAAGCCCATAAGTCTCGTTATTCTATTCATCTGGGCTCAGATAAGATGTATAAGGATCTTCGTATTCACTATTGGTGGCCTGGTATGAAGAAAGACATCGCCTTATATGTATCAAAATGCCTTACATGTCTTAAGGTTAAGGCTGAACATCAACGGCCTTCTGGTTTATTGGTGCAACCAGAGATCCCAGTTTGGAAATGGGAAAACATTACTATGGATCTCATTACTAAACTTCCGCGCACAAAGAAAGGTCATGATGCCATCTGGGTAGTCGTTGATCGTCTTACTAAGTCAGCGCATTTCTTGCCAATCCGTGAGGATTTTTCTGCTGACAAACTTGCTAAAATCTATGTGGATGAAATTGTAGCTCGACATGGTGTTCCTTTGAACATCATTTCTGACAGAGATGCTCGTTTCACTTCTCATTTTTGGAGAACCATGCAATCTGCCATGGGGACCCAACTTAATCTGAGCACAGCTTAGCATCCGCAAACGGATGGTCAATCTGAGAGAACAATCCAGACTCTGGAGGATATGCTTAGAGCTTGTGTGATCGATTTTGGTGGTAGTTGGGATTCACATCTTCAGTTGATTGAATTCTCCTACAACAACAGTTATCACACCAGCATCAAAATGGCTCCTTTCGAGGCTCTCTATGGTCGAAAATGTCGTTCACCAGTCTGCTGGAATGAGATCGGCGAGGCTCAACTTACTGGACCTGCCCTCATTTTAGAGACAACTGACAAGATTAAGAAAGTACGTGATAACCTTCAGACAGCTAGAAGCCGTCAAAAGAGTTACGCGGACCCAAAACGCAAGCCCTTGGAATTTCAAGTCGGTGATCGAGTATTACTTAAGGTCTCACCTTGGAAAGGTGTGATCAGATTTGGAAAGAAAGGAAAACTTGCACCTAGATACGTTGGACCATTCAAGATCGTCGAAAGAATCGGAAAGGAAGCCTACAGACTTGAGTTACCTCCTGAACTTGGAAATGTTCATCCAACCTTTCACGTGTCCAATCTCAAGAGGTGTTTAGCTGATGAGAACCTCCACATACCACTTGACGAAATTCGTGTTGGTAAAACACTGAAATTTGTTGAGAAACCTGTGGAAATCATGGAACGTGAAGTCAAGTGGCTCAAACGCAAGCGCATCTGTCACACCCCTTTCTGCGGCGGAAGCACGAGGTGTGATCATGAAAGGTTCTCATTGCATACGAAAGGTAAACATGCTATATGCTCGTAAAAACATCAAATACCATAATTTGAAAACATAAGTTTAGCGTTTACATCGCTAAGTCGCATAAAACATTGTCTTAAAAAGTTTACAACTTTATTTAAAGATAAACAATAGCGACATTCACAAGAATAAGCGAGACCGCGCGCACATCCATCCTAGTTACCTGAAATACATGTGAGTTTTGGAAAAACGTCAACATAATGTTGGTGTGAATTCATGCAGTTTTGTATTTCACATTTGTATACTTTGTATGAAAACATAGTTTGAGAATAAATCAAGTTTTCATATATAAATCAAGTTTCATGTGTACACCACGTACTCATGTATAATTCAATTTCTTCTTGAGTACCCCACGTACTCAAGTATAATTCCCATTTTTCTTGAGTACCCCACGTACTTCAAGTATAATTCAATTTCTTCTTGAGTACCCCACGTACTCAAGTATAATTCAATCTTTTCTTGAGTACCCCACGTACTCAAGTATTCATCAATTTTTAGTATGGTATGACTTTTATGTAAATAAAGTATTCCTGTAAGTTTCAGGATTGTTATTGGGTTGCAAAGCCATTAACATGTGACACGACATAGGAAGTCACCAAACCTAAGGCATTTAATTGGTATATTCTGAGACACAAAAGCACTACTCGATTCTCGCCCTCACCGAGAGTGTGGCTGCCAGGCACCCGTTAGATCTAACCTTTTGTTATGCGGTCTAAGTATATTGTTGATTAATGGTGCTTCTGTACCCTATTCGTGACACTATTTCTCATAACGCATCCTACTTGGTTCTCGTCCTCACCAAGCGCGTTTCTTGTTATCATTTCTCATAGCGCCTCATACTTGGTTCTCGTTCTCACCAAGTGCGCTTCTCATATTCTTATATTTTGTCACACTTGGTTCTCGTTCTCACCAAGTGTACTTCTTGTATTCTTATATTTCGTCACACTTGGTTCTCGTTCTCACCAAGTGTACTTCTTGCATTTATATCATACCAATTATAAATATTGTACATTTGTACATGTATTTCACCCCCGAAGTTATAAAAACTGAAAACAGTTAAAGAAAAGGGGGAGCATGAACTCACAACTTTGCATTCCTTGCATCGTAAACTTCACCGGATTTGCTTAATTAACGTCGTAACAAATACGCGTTTTCTTAACGTTAGTCACTAGACTTGCGTCGCACAAGTACAGTCACTCTCTTTGGTATATATTCTTGTGTTAAAAATATTCTATATTTTTAACTACGTATCTTACATATATTATTTTCTCTAAAATTAATATAAGTATCTCGTGTTTTGCACTTTGCACCCGAATTATGTATCTTGTATGTTGTATGTGTATTTTGTGTTTATACTTCTCATGAGTAATTAGTGTATTTTTAAGTCTTAATACACTAGCACGTATAACACATACTATATACATTTAGCACAAAAGTTGGTGATCAAATAATATATATTTTTCTCTCAAAAATATACATACTTAACATAATTTTTAATCTTGAAGAAATCACCATTTCTTATCACCAAAAATTAGGGAAACCTTGGTAATGTTTTTAGGTATATTTTTAGGGGATAAGTTTCTCAAAAACTTATATTTTTCTAAGTGTCAAAATTTATAAAAATTTTGACAGAGTTTCCCCTAAAAATGGAGGTTTCCCATGTTTTCAAAACATGTGTTTATTTTCTTTTAAATCGTCAACAATCATCAACAACAATTATCAACAATAATCATCAACAATAATCACTAATTTCTCCATTTCATGGACTTGAATATTTACAAAAATGTGTAGTAACTTACTAGCACATTTAGTAAGTCTTGTTACCTTTAAAAATAAGTTTAGTTTCTTAAAAACTTTATTTTTAAAGAATATGAAGTTTCACAACTTCTAGTCAAGATTCACAAAAATATTTCTTTGTTGAACTTCCTTGTTACACAAGTGTTTACACACTTGTTTATTTACTAAAAATACATTTAGTTCATGTAAGATCCGGGTTTTAAACAAGACTAATATTTTTGCTTGGTTCTTCCGAAAAACCACTTGTAGATCTTTAGATCTACATGTTTAGAGTCTTATTTTACAAGGAAAATTATGTTTACACAAGTTCCAAGTTCATGGTAGATGATTTCATCATCTTTTATATTTCTAACACTTAACATACTACTAGTTCATGTTCTTGAACATGACCTAGCATGTCTAGATGATGATCCATCCAACTTTTACTAACCAATAACATCAAATAGTCACAACTAGACAAGATCCACATGATTTACACACATATTTACTCTTTATCCACCCTTAATCTCTTATGTTCAAGACTTTTAGTTTTGATCTTGTGTGTTCTTGAGTTTTAATCGTTAAATCACTTATTAACCACTTTAAACAAGAACAAGATGGTGTTTTAGAACACTTACTACTAGCTCAAGGCTAGGGAAGTTCAAGAGTGCAAATGAGGTGGATAAAAGCAAATGGTGAAGGTCCTTCAAGTTCCGTGAGCACCGAGCCTCGTTAGCGACCTTCTTATACCTCCTAGTCACCTTAGAATGCTTGGAGGATGAATGAAAAAGATGGAGGTGTGTGTGTGTGATGAAGCCGTAGCCAAAGAAGGAGGGAGGAGAGAGTTCTTGGTTGAGTGATGAATGAAATGTAGACTTATGGTTATCTTATAAATCCATGCTAGGTGTTTACCCCTTGGTCACTATGTCCATTAGGCACCAACAAGATCAAATTTTTAATTGAGATAAAATCTTATGGTGGGGGCCATGTCTAGAGCCGGTTATGGGGGGGGGGGGTTAGTTTAGTTTGATTTCAAGTGGAAGTTACAAGCTCTAGTTACATGTTAAGTGTTAGATTTAGTGTTAAGTGTGTTATGAAATATATAGTGTGTTAGGGTGTACGGGGACCCTAACTAGCTCAGAAAAATAAAAACAATGCTTCTAGAATTATTTTGGTGTTCCGGGTAATATCCGGTTGTTCGGCTAGAAACCGATTCGTTAAAGTGCTAAATCACACTTTTTAGTGTCTTTTAAGTACCCTTCTTGTACCCTTTCAATTCCCAACACTTAGGGAAATATTCTGGATGATAAAATGAAATTTCTGCATAATATTCATATGTTAAAATGCTGAATTGAGCTGAATTATACAAAATCATGCACTTAAAGTGCGTTTCGGGTGCTTTTTAGTGCTTATTTTTGCTTTCGCAATGTCTATAAATTAAACCCTTACATGTACTCTTGGGTTTTAATGTACTTTTGTCATCGGACCTACACCTAGGCCTCAATTATAATGTCTGACTGCTTTCTGCAGTTCTGTTGACACAGTGTATCTTACCGGTGAGTTTACTAGTATTTCTGACGCAACGCTCTCGTTTATGCTTAAAGCAATATTTTGTAGTATACAACGTGCATGAATTCACTTGTTTAATCATGTGTTCAGACATAGCTGACAATTAAGCACATAATTGCAGTCATTAAATAATGATTAAAGTGTACGGAAATTACCGGTTTGGTGCCAGTTGTCACAGTCTCCCCCCGTTAAAAGAATTTCGTCCCGAAATTCAGGCTGAACTAACTCTCGTTGGAGTCTTCTTGAATAGGTGGGGATACTTTTCTTTGAACTGGTCTTCACGTTCCCATGTGTACTCGGGTTCGTGCTTAGAGCTCCAACGTACTTTGACAAGTTTTATGCTGCTCCTCCTGGTCTTGTTGACTTTCCAGTCGGTAACCTCAACGGTTGTTCTGTAAATCGGAGGGATTCATCAATATGCACTTCATCCATCAGGTTGATCACGTTTTCTTGTGTTGGACTCTTCTTCAGGTTGGATACATGAAACGTATCATGTACTCCATTAAGTTCTCCCGGTAACTCCAACTTGTATGCCACGGTACCAATTCTTTTCAATATTCTGAATGGTCCGATGTATCGTGGATTCAGCTTTCCACGCTTTCCAAATCTGACTACGCCTTTCCATGGTGAGACTTTTAACAACACCTTGTCTCCCACCTTGAATTCTACTGATTTTCTTTTCGGATCAGCGTAGCTCTTTTGTCGATCTCGAGCCGCCTTAATGCGCTCTCGGATCTGCGCAATCTTGTCGGTTGTCTCTTGTACAATTTCAGGACCAACCATACGTTTATCTCCGGCATCTGCCCAACATAAGGGCGATCGGCACTTGCGGCCATACAGAGCTTCAAACGGCGCGACTTTTATGCTTGTATGATAACTGTTATTGTAGGAAAACTCAACTAAAGGTAGATGAGTATCCCAGCTGCCGCCTAGATCCATGACACATGCGCGAAACATATCTTCTAACGTTTGTATAGTCCGTTCGCTCTGGCCGTCTGTTTGTGGATGGAATGCCGTGCTTAGATCTAATTGAGATCCAAAGGATTCCTGAAATGATTGCCAGATTCTTGAGACAAAGCGTCCATCTCTGTCTGAAATGATTGAGATTGGCCCTCCATGACGTGCCACAATTTCTCTTAAGTATATCTCTGCAAGCTTTCCAGTGCTATCCTTCTCTCGGATCGGTAGGAAATGCGCAGATTTCGTTAATCGATCAACTATTACCCATATCATATCGTGTCCTCTCGGGGTCCTGGGTAATTTCGTTATGAAGTCCATCGAGATCTGTTCCCACTTCCACACGGGAATCTCTGGTTGTTGTAGTAGGCCAGACGGTTTCTGATATTCTGCCTTAACCTTGGCACAGGTTAGGCATTTTCCAACATAAACAGCAACATCGCTTTTAAGTCTCGGCCACCAGTAGTACTCCTTTAAGTCTTGATACATTTTGTCTGATCCTAGATGGATCGAATATCTCGATTTGTGGGCTTCATTAAGGATGACTTCTCGTATGCCACCATAGAGTGGAACCCAAATACGCTTCTTGAAGTATAAGGCTTCCTCTTCGTTTGGCACCATGTATTTCAGCATACCCCGTAGGTATTCAGCTTTACGGTTCTCTTCTTTGTGCATCACGAATGCGTGCAGTGAGGTTCGTTCGAATCGTCATTTCCAATGCTCGAACCCTTAGGGTCTTAACCCTTTCTTTTCGGCTCAACGCGTCCGCTACAACGTTTGCCTTTCCAGGATGGTACTTAATCTCACAGTCATAATCGTTCAGCAGCTCGACCCAACGTCGTTGGTGCATATTCAATTCCTTCTGATCAAATATGTGTTGTAAGCTTTTGTGATATGTGAAGATTGTACATCGAGTACCATATAAATAATGTCGCCAGATCTTCAAGGCGAATACCACTGCGCCTATCTCTAGGTCGTGAGTGGTATAGTTTCTTTCATGAACTTTCAATTGTCTTGAAGCGTAAGCGATGACTTTTTGGTGTTGCATGAGCACGCAACCCAAGCCTTGTCGTGAGGCGTCGCAGTATACCACGAAGTCTTCAGTGCCTTCGGGTAATGATAGTATCGGTGCATCGCAGAGCTTGTTCTTAAGTAGCTGAAAGGCTCCTTCCTGTTTGTGACCCCAGTCGTATTTCTTGTCTTTCTGTGTAAGGGTTGTTAGCGGTTGAGCTATCTTTGAGGAATTCTCAATGAATCGCCGATAGTACCCCGCTAAGCCCAAAAATTGTCAAACTTTAGTTGGGGTCTTGGGAGCTTCCCAGTTCTTTATTGCTTTGCATTCCCAACGTGACCGAGAAATTGTACTTCGCGAATCCAGATTTCGCATTTCGAGAACTTTGCATAGAGCTTCTCTTTCTTCAGTAGTTCCAAGATGGTTCTGAGATGTTGCTCATGTTCTACTTTCATTCGCGAGTAAATCAGGATATCGTCGATAAATACAATCACGAATTTATCGAGATATGGTTTGCATACGTGGTTCATTAGATCCATAAAGACCGCTGGCGCGTTCGTCAATCCAAATGGCATCACAAGAAATTCGTAGTGCCCATAGCGTGTTCTGAATGCAGTCTGTGGTACGCTTTCCTCTTGGATTCTCAGCTGATGGTATCCAGATCGAAGGTCGATCTTGGAATAGTAGCTTGATCATTGCAATTGATCAAATAAGTCATCAATCCTTGGTAGCGGGTACCGATTCTTGATAGTGAGCTTGTTCAGTTCCCTGTAATCGATACACATCCGCAGTGTTCCATCCTTCTTCACGAATAATACAGGAGCTCCCCAGGGTGAGAAGCTTGGCCTTATGAATCCTTTATCCAACAACTCCTGGAGTTGTGTAGATAATTCTTGCATTTCGGATGGAGCAAGTCGATAGGAAGCCTTGGCCACAGGAGCAGCTCCCGGAACCAAGTCTATACGGAATTCGACTTGTCGTTGCGGAGGTAGTCCTAGCAGATCTTCAGGAAACACATCAGGAAATTCCTTCACCACAGGAATGTCTTCGAGTTTTGGCTCCACAGCCTTCTTGTCTATAACGTGTGCTAGGAAAGCGACACATCCTTTCCTCAAGCACTTCTGTGCCTTCATACAACTGATGTTTCGAAGAGGCGCGTCTCGTTTTTCTCCATGCACGATGAGAGTTTCACCATTCGCTAAAGGGATGCGAATGATTTTCTCATGACAAATAACTTCAGTTTTGTTCTTGGACAACCAGTCCATTCCGACTACTACATCAAAGCTACCCAATTGAATAGGTAAGAGGTCGATGCTAAAATTTCGTTCGCCAAGTTCCAGTGTGCAGCCTCTAACAACTTCGCTCGATTCAACAAGTTTACCATTGGCTAGTTCTATGGAATAAGGAATTTCTAATCTACTAGATTCTATTCCCAGTATGCATTTAAATTCCACAGACACGAAGCTATAATCGGCGCCAGTGTCGAATAATATGGATGCAAAGTGATTGTTAATGAGGAACGTACCGGTGACCATGTTAGGTTCCTCGCGTGCGTCCTTTGCTCCAATCACAAATGCTCGAGCCTGAGCATTGTTTCTCTCTGGGCAGTCCTTCATGAAATGATCATTGCTTCCACATCTGAAGCATCCCTGATTCCGCCCCTTCCCGTTACCATTCTTGTTACCCGCATCATTTCCATTCCGGTTCTTTATTTCAGTTCATCCCAAGTTAAGCCATAAGCGGCATCATCACCCAACGTTTGGGCTTGCAAGTTCCACCAAGTCAGAGCTTCATCGACAAACAATCCAGTAGCAAAAGTGACTTGCTGATCCGCGGTACACTTGCTCATGTGGATGGTAGCTTCAGTCTTCTCCGTCCAGCGCACAAATGCTACTGCACCTCCTGTGCCGTCATAGTTCATTGGCTTGCAGTCGAGGAACTGCTTGAAAGTGCAGCCTGGAATTGATTCAACCAATTCACATGTGAGCAATCGAAGAAATAATGAAACAAAGACCGTTCATAAATCTCTCCATGCTTCGTACATTGTCTTAAGGTTATCTTGAGCTGCGTTTCCTCCAGACGAATCTCCATGCCCGTTACGTCTAGCATTGCTTGGTCCTCCACTGTCTTGAGTACGGTTCGCCTCGCACTGGCGATAGCAGCGGAGATCCTTTCTTCCAGTAGAGCGTTCAGCTCTTCAGCAGTTCTTGGCAGTGGGGGAGGAGGAGGTTGGTCACGAGCGTTTACAGCTCTTCTGGGTGCCATGTTCTGACGAACACAACCCAATAGGTTTAGGCATTTGTTTGATATCGTCATACTAGACAGTAGTAGCATATATATTCACAGGTATATATACCACATAAGTGACATCAAACAATTATTACTCCAGCAGAGTACTTAGTAGGCTTGCACTGAGGGGATCTATACGTGATAAGACTTGCTGTGGTTTCTGTGCACTGAATTCCATAATTAGGTATGCATCCATAATTACGTAACTCCTTGCACAGTCCGCACAGTTTGTTTCATCCTCGTATTTCTTCCTTCAGATAAGCCGTCGCTTTCAGGTAAAGTCACGTATACTCGTGACATTCTAATTCTAGTACATGCTAATTATCACTCACAATTGCAAGTAATTTCTAGTCAATGACAAGTGCTACTCAAGTACACTCTAAGTCTCGTAGTGTCTTTTCTAGACTCGTGTAAACAGTTTCAGGTAGTGGATGTCGCGGGACGTTTTATGCAATGAAAACTTTTTGAAAATTGTTTTCGTGAATGGATCCTAGAGATTGTAGACTAGACTCGAGAAGGAATCCTGGTTCACTACAATCGCAGCTCTGATACCAATCTGTCACACCCCTTTCTGCGGCGGAAGCACGAGGTGTGATCATGAAAGGTTCTCATTGCATACGAAAGGTAAACATGCTATATGCTCGTAAAAACATCAAATACCATAATTTGAAAACATAAGTTTAGCGTTTACATCGCTAAGTCGCATAAAACATTGTCTTAAAAAGTTTACAACTTTATTTAAAGATAAACAATAGCGACATTCACAAGCATAAGCGAGACCGCGCGCACATCCATCCTAGTTACCTGAAATACATGTGAGTTTTGGAAAAACGTCAACATAATGTTGGTGTGAATTCATGCAGTTTTGTATTTCATGATTGTATACTTTGTATGAAAATATAGTTTGAGAATAAATCAAGTTTTCATATATAAATCCAGTTTCATGTGTACACCACGTACTCATGTATAATTCAATTTCTTCTTGAGTACCCCACGTACTCAAGTATAATTCCCATTTTTCTTGAGTACCCCACGTACTTCAAGTATAATTCAATTTCTTCTTGAGTACCCCACGTACTCAAGTATAATTCAATCTTTTCTTGAGTACCCCACGTACTCAAGTATTCATCAATTTTTAGTATGGTATGACTTTTATGTAAATAAAGTATTCCTGTAAGTTTCAGGATTGTTAATGGGTTGCAAAGCCATTAACATGTGACACGACATAGGAAGTCACCAAACCTAAGGCATTTAATTGGTATATTCTGAGACATAAAAGCACTACTCGATTCTCGCCCTCACCGAGAGTGTGGCTGCCAGGCACCCGTTAGATCTAACCTTTTGTTCTGCGGTCTAAGTATTTGTTGATTAATGGTGCTTCTGTACCCTATTCGTGACACTATTTCTCATAACGCATCCTACTTGGTTCTCGTCCTCACCAACCGCGTTTCTTGTTATCATTTCTCAGAGCGCCTCATACTTGGTTCTCGTTCTCACCAAGTGCGCTTCTCATATTCTTATATTTTGTCACACTTGGTTCTCGTTCTCACCAAGTGTACTTCTTGTATTCTTATATTTCGTCACACTTGGTTCTCGTTCTCACCAAGTGTACTTCTTGTATTTATATCATACCAATTATAAATATTGTACATTTGTACATGTATTTCACCCCCGAAGTTATAAAAACTGAAAACATTTAAAGAAAATGGGGAGCATGAACTCACAACTTTGCGTTCCTTGCGTCGTAAACTTCACCGGATTTGCTTAATTAACTTCGTAACCTATACGCGTTTTCTTAACGTTAGTCACTAGACTTGCGTCGCACAAGTACAGTCACTCTCTTTTGTATATATTCTTGTGTTAAAAATATTCTATATTTTTAACTACGTATCTTACTTATATTATTTTCTCTAAAATTAATATAAGTATCTCGTGTTTTGCACTTTGCACCCGAATTAAGTATCTTGTATGTTGTATGTGTGTTTGTGTTTATACTTCTCATGAGTAATTAGTGTATTTTTAAGTCTTAATACACTAGCACGTATAACACATACTATATACATTTAGCACAAAAGTTGGTGATCAAATAATATATATTTTTCTCTCAAAAATATACATACTTAACATAATTTTTAATCTTGAAGAAATCACCATTTCTTATCACCAAAAATTAGGGAAACCTTGGTAATGTTTTTAGGTATATTTTTAGGGGATAAGTTTCTCAAAAACTTATATTTTTCTAAGTGTCAAAATTTATAAAAATTTTGACAGAGTTTCCCCTAAAAATGGAGGTTTCCCATGTTTTCAAAACATGTGTTTATTTTCTTTTAAATCGTCAACAATCATCAACAACAATTATCAACAATAATCATCAACAATAATCACTAATTTCTCCATTTCATGAACTTGAATATTTACAAAAATGTGTAGTAACTTACTAGCACATTTAGTAAGTCTTGTTACCTTTAAAAATAAGTTTAGTTTCTTAAAAACTTTATTTTTAAAGAATATGAAGTTTCACAACTTCTAGTCAAGGTTCACAAAAATATTTCTTTGTTGAACTTCCTTATTACACAAGTGTTTACACACTTGTTTATTTACTAAAAATACATTTAGTTCATGTAAGATCCGGGTTTTAAACAAGACTAATATTTTTGCTTGGTTCTTCCGAAAAACCACGCAAAAGATCTTTAGATCTACATGTTTAGAGTCTTATTTTACAAGGAAAATTATGTTTACACAAGTTCCAAGTTCACGGTGGATGATTTCATCATCTTTTATATTTCTAACACTTAACATACTACTAGTTCATGTTCTTGAACATGACCTAGCATGTCTAGATGATGATCCATCCAACTTTTACTAACCAATAACATCAAATAGTCACAACTAGACAAGATCCACATGATTTACACACATATTTACTCTTTATCCACCCTTAATCTCTTATGTTCAAGACTTTTAGTTTTGATCTTGTGTGTTCTTGAGTTTTAATCGTTAAATCACTTATTAACCACTTTAAACAAGAACAAGATGGTGTTTTAGAACACTTACTACTAGCTCAAGGCTAGGGAAGTTCAAGAGTGCAAATGAGGTGGATAAAAGCAAATGGTGAAGGTCCTTCAAGTTCCGTGAGCACCGAGCCTCGTTAGCGACCTTCTTACACCTCCTAGTCACCTTAGAATGCTTGGAGGATGAATGAAAAAGATGGAGGTGTGTGTGTGTGATGAAGCCGTAGCCAAAGAAGGAGGGAGGAGAGAGTTCTTGGTTGAGTGATGAATGAAATGTAGACTTATGGTTATCTTATAAATCCATGCTAGGTGTTTACCCCTTGGTCACTATGTCCATTAGGCACCAACAAGATCAAATTTTTAATTGAGATAAAATCTTATGGTGGGGGCCATGTCTAGAGCCGGTTATGGGGGGGGGGGGGTTAGTTTAGTTTGATTTCAAGTGGAAGTTACAAGCTCTAGTTACATGTTAAGTGTTAGATTTAGTGTTAAGTGTGTTATGAAATATATAGTGTGTTAGGGTGTACGGGGACCCTAACTAGCTCAGAAAAATAAAAACAATGCTTCTAGCATTATTTTGGTGTTCCGGGTAATATCCGGTTGTTCGGTTAGATACCGATTCGTTAAAGTGCTAAATCACACTTTTTAGTGTCTTTTAAGTACCCTTCTTGTACCCTTTCAATTCCCAACACTTAGGGAAATATTCTGGATGACAAAACGAAATTTCTGCATAATATTCATATGTTTAAATGCTGAATTGAGCTGAATTATACAAAATCATGCACTTAAAGTGCGTTTCGGGTGCTTTTTAGTGCTTATTTTTGCTTTCGCAATGTCTATAAATTAAACCCTTACATGTATTCTTGGGTTTTAATGTACTTTTGTCGTCGGACCTACACCTAGGCCTCAATTATAATGTCTGACTGCTTTCTGCAGTTCTGTTGACACAGTGTGTCTTACCGGTGAGTTTACTAGTATTTCAGACGCAACGCTCTCGTTTATGCATAAAGCAATATTTTGTAGTATACAACGTGCATGAATTCACTTGTTTAATCATGTGTTCAGACATAGCTGACAATTAAGCACATAATTGCAGTCATTAAATAATGATTAAAGTGTACGGAAGTTACCGGTTTGGTGCCAGTTGTCACAGCATTCCTTTGGTCAAAGTTCGCTGGGAAGCTAAACGTGGACCCGAGTTTACTTGGGAACGCGAATATCAAATGAAGGCAAAGTATCCGCATCTTTTCCCACGAGTTTCCACTAAATAAATTTTGGGACGAAATTTCCACAAGTAGGGGAGACTGTTACATCGGTGCTTGTAATCATTATGAACAGTTCTATTATCAATAAAACAATGTTATTTGATCCCAATGTTTGTTTGGTTATGTTTTACATTTTTCATGTTTTGACTTTTATCCAATTTCAAACTCTACATCGCTTTCTGGATATTTATACGCAAACTGGTGCGTAAACGTAGTTAGTTTAATGCGAAAAATACTCTGGAACATCAACATATACTTAACATACCTTAAACAACCCTTACATAACTTAGAAATAAGTTTTGAAGGCTTTGGTATGGCAAAAACAAGTTAATTCGCTTACAGGGACTAAACTTGACAAACTGCGAAAGTATGCCAATTTAAATTGTAACGAACATTCCGGAACATGACCATAAGTTAAACATACCATAAATATCCTTTACATAGCTTAGAAATTGGCTTTGAGGGGTTCGGTGTGCTAAAATAAACTTTTGGGTCATTCAGGGACTAAAAGTGCCAAAAAGTGCACAAGTTTGCAGTTTCGCGCATAACTTAAGTTCTGAATACATCCGGACATCCAAAAATTTATGTAAGCACTAAAATATTTTATTTTAGTGTTTGGCATAAGAAACATCCATTCGTCACGCAATTTGGATCGTTTTTCGCGCTTATGCGCATTTCGTCGTAATTAAGCGATCATCGCGATCGTACGACCAAACGAGCCAACATCCGACATATTTTTGAGCATGTTTCATGTCCACAATGTTTAGGAATCATTTTAGGGCCTTAAAGATGGCTTAAAGGGCCTTAAACATGTCGGAAATGGCTTAAATACGTAACAGGGACTGAAACTGCAACTTTTGAAACTTGTTGCTGATCTGCAGACTCCAGGCGGCCCGCGTAAACCCAAGGCCATACTTGACGCGGCCCGCGTCAGCCTTTCAGATCAGCAAAGGTCAAGTTAACAGCTGTTAACAGCCCCTAAACACTTCCCGAAGGTCAAGTGCCACATGTTAATCTCTTATGGTGGCCAAAATCGGTTACCACAACATTACGACAAGTGTACGGGCTAGATCATTCCCCCTTTTCCAAGAAACGATCCTAACGGTTCGGGAAATCCTATAAATAGCCATCACATTTTCACTCATTCCTCACAAGAATCTGATAAAAAAGACTCTAAGTTGGAACCATTGTTTCATACCTGAGTTATTTTGATCTAGATTTGCATTCGGGGACCCTTCGTAAGTATTCCTTCGTTCTTTTATTGCTTTTCGAGTCCGAAAGTCAAACTTTGTTTGACTTTCTGCGTTGACCAGTTTATGGTCAATGCGAAGTTCGTTTGAACTTCGCAACGTGATTGTAATCACGATGGTTATAGTCCCTTGGGACTATGCCTACTGATTACCACGTTGTCTAGGGTCGTAAGGGTAAGCGATCTAATAAATCGCTTATACCTTCGAACCCGACCCATTTGGTCGATCATTAGGATCCGACCAAATACATTAGGTGACCATAGCATTTAGGGAATAACCTTCCGAGGTTATACCTTATGGTCGCTTCGTTTGAGTAGTTGTATGATAGGTAGTTTATATGCCTTAGGTAAATTACCAAAATACCCCTTTGATGCCAAAATTCATTTTAAACATATGTAACATAACTTTTGACATCTAAACTGATTTGACAACAATATTAGACATGTTAAGGCATATGTTACTTGTCATAGGACTAGTTAGGCGGTCCGAACGCGTTTTACGCGGACGACGCGTTAAAGTAGCATAAGCTTCCTAAAACGGGTCGTAAGCACTTAGGGTAGGTTTCATTTAGTATGTAGGCTTTGTTAAACCATATAACACGAGTCTCCATACTCGTTTGGTTTATGAACCCTCATTCTATCTAAATCTTCTGATTTAGGTCCGGTTTATTAACATAGTTACCTATATTAGGTGCCGTTTGATTCCGAGATCTCTAGCATTGTTTGGTTGTCACTCAAGGACTACTGAGCAATCTCAAGTGAGTACATAGACCCCTCTTTTACTTTTTTCCAAACATTTTGGGGTGAAACACATGTGCCTACTTGTTACTTTCATGCTTTTCATGCTTTCATATCATATGCCTGCTATGTTCGTTAGTACATTATAGTACATGATTTCATTACATTTCATGCTATGTATGCCCATTGTGTGCATACATAGTACATTGTTTTACATTACATTTCATGCTATGTATGTCCATTGTGTGCGTACTTAGTACATTGATTTACATTACATTTCATGCTATGTATGCCCATTGTGTGCGTACTTAGTACATTGTTTCACATTACATTTCATGCAACGTATGCCCATTGTGTGCATACTTAGTACAGTTGTTTTCATCACATGCTTACATTTTGGTATGACATTTGGTTTGTTTAACATGGAACAATACATTCATTAACATTGATCACGCCGTTCGTTAGTAGGTAGCGGTACCATAGGAATTGACAACTCCCGTTCCTAAAATCCTGGGTTTGTTTGGATTGGAAGGAATGACCGAATTCGATATACATAACTTAGATAAACCTTTAATTTGTTTAAGGGTTTATCACCACAGTCTCAAGGCTTGGATGTATGCATTTTCACAATACCGCATAAATGTTTGTATCAGTATAGCATGCATTTGTTCCACAAAACATAACTTTGATTTAAACCATGTTTTACTTCAATACCTTGTTTTTGTGCATTTTACATATGGTTTAGTTGATATATTTCACATACCATACATGACATTTTTGGATACACATTACATGATTTACATTAGACATAAACATTTTGACATTGATATACACAATTCATGATTTACATTAAACACAGACATTTGATATGGTTTACACAATAACATTTTGACATTTGATTATACATAAACAATTCACATTGGTGGTTTGGTTTGAGTAAGTGATTTAAGTAACGAGGCATGTGTAATATGATACAAGCATGGTGAATACGCCGCTGGTACTTTCTATATACAAGTGTTTGTATGGTATTACATATCGTAGCGTTATTTAAATCATTTCAATTTATGACACATGACATTTTATACAAATAACATACTTTTTACAAGACACTGGTTTACAAACAACTTATCTTACACAAACCCATTTTTACATGGTTATTCATTTAACCTTACATTTATTTATACATATCATCTGAACTTATTGTTTTTCAAACGATTTACAAAACAAAGCAAATTACAAGGTTCATGACTAAACATTTTCTTAAACACAAGTCATGAATCATATTTTTACAAAACCTATGTATCTCACAGACATTTTTATGCTGACGTACCTATTTTCACATGTATTTTCAGGAGCTTTTCCATAAGATGATGATCGTGACACTAGGGCGGACCTGTGCCTTAGAGACATAAAACGAAGATAGACTTATTTTAATTATGTTTTGTACTCTTTTTCTTGTTTAAGACAATGTAACTCTTATGTTGATAAATAAAATACAACTTTGAATACCATGGTTATGAAACAATTAATTCTGTTACAACACTCCCCGACGTTTTCCGCCATGTTTTGTATGTTCTACGTGGTCGGGGTGTGATAGCTGTTGCTGCTGGGGCTCTTGTTTCACAACCATGTTTGGGCACATGTTGGCAAAATGGTTTGGGTCGCCACATGAGAAGCAGGCTCTGGCTTTGATCGCGGGTGCCGGAGGAGCTTGTTGACCCTGTGGGGCAGTGAGTAGAGCTTGATGAGCAGGAGCTTGTCGAATACGACAGTTGGCAGTAAAATGGCCGTATACATTGCAATGAGCACAAAAACGGCAAGCAATGGCAGTTGGGTGGTGGTAGGTGCAATTAGGGCAGAGCGGATGTGGCCCAGTGTACGCACGCTTAGCAAGAGGTGCGTTGGCCACAGGCGCTGCCACTTGGCACTGTTGAGCTGGTACGGCTTGAACTGGTGCAGCAGTGATCGCACAGTTCTTGTTGCTGGAGCTGTTCTTTCTCTTGTTCTTCCTGTTGTTGCTCGATGTGGTGGGTTCAGCAGTTGGTGCGGTGGTGGTAGCTTGATGCAGATGCTTTGAAGTCTTATCCCAGACACCAGCCTTAACCCACTTGTCATTGATTTCAGCGGCCAGTAGATAAGTTTCCTCGATCGTCGTAGTCTTAGCCGCTTGCACGAAATTAGCAACGCAGTCGGGCAGGGCCCGGATGTACTTCTTGATTGCCATGTCTGTAGTCTTGACTTGATCGGGACAGATAATGCTAAGCTGTTTGAAACGAGCACTGAGACCCGCATTGTCACCATCCTTTTGCTGTATGTGCCAAAATTCATCTTCTAGCTTTTGACGTTCATGAGGGGGGGGGGGGCAGAATTCCTCTAGCATAACTTCCTTGAGCTCGTCCCACGACAGACCGTAGGCTGCATCGTTCCCTCGCTTGTTCCTCTCGGCCGTCCACCAGTCTAGGGCACGGGACTGGAAAACGCCGGTAGCATTCAGAGTACAGAGGTCATCAGGGCAACTGTCACACCCCCAAAATCCACACGCGGAGTATCACCGCATGGAGGCGTGACATGACCAGGATCAAACCACCAATCATATTGAACATTGTAAGTAATAAATAAAAGTCATTCATCAATACAAAAGGTGTTTAAAACCATAACATAGTTAAGCGTTTAGCGGAAGCATAAATATGTAAACCCAACATAAGTTTAAATGTTTCAAATGTTTAGCATGGCACACAACTGTCCATGTCCTACAACGACTCCTCTCCACTCCCATGCAAGCTCCATAGATACCTAACGACCTACAAGGCATGTAACAAAGAGTCAACAACAAAGTTGAGCGAGTTCACAGTTGGTTGTTCAGTAATAAGTTCGTTTAATAAATCGTAAGTTCGTTTATAACCATGTCGTGTATTACTAGGCCATTTGTATGTTCATCTAGTGGGGGCATCCCAAATTGTAAGTTCAATTAGTGGGGGCTTCCCATACTATAAGTTACTAGACTAGTGGTATCCGTAAGTATCCTTCCCAACCGAGGACAGTACGTAGCGAGTACGTAGGTTTAGCGCTGGTGTCCTTCCCCATCCGACGACAACGGTACGTAGGATTTACGTAGGTTTTAACACTAGTGTCCTTCCCAAACCGAGGACAGTACGTAGGCTTTACGTAGAGTTTGGCACAAGCATCCTTCATAATCCGAGGACCGTGGTAAGTAGTCTAGTAGTGATGTAAGTACAAGTAATCATTCAATCCCATTCCCAACCCACCGGGGAATCCCATGCCTTGGTAAGAGTGTGAACTCACCTTGGTTTGCTCGGTATGCTAAACTATGTGCTCACAAGTAATCAATCAAGTCCTATAGTTATGCACGTACACAATCAGTACATGTTGGTAAAGTTCACATGCAATCTAAGTCACAACGTGTGTTTGACAGTTAACATTATGTAACACATATGTAGTTAAAACAAGTTCATGCAAATTAAGCTTCACAGAATTAACTGGCAGTTAATATACTTTACATATTTGACATGTTTAACAGCGTTAGCAACTTAACAGAGTGATAATCTAACTGAGTTAATAAAGTAACAGACCATTAGAAGAAATCTAATATACATAACATATTCTCACTATACAAATCTAATATACATGCAACCATAATTTAACCACTACATAATCTGATCAAATAGGAAACACGTGATCCTTGTTCACAGCAAACCGTCTAACAAGACTATTCTATCAGCTAATCATTATCATCATCATAAGTTCAGCACATGTTACTAATAAATATGACTGACAACATTGATTAGCTCCACATGGGCCGCCATTTTGATATTCAAAGTTATAAAACTCTTTCAGCCATTAAACTTCCATCCCATTGGACCGATAGCTACTGTTACATCACAACCCATTATGAATCACAACCTAAGTATCATATATTAAAGTTGCAAACACATATGGCACATCACATGTTACTGACAAACTCAAATGCAATATAAGAACAATAGCCGACCATCATGAAGGATCCTTATCCGATTGATTATATTTTCAAGACATCACAGATGCGTTATAATCATCTAATTTAATCATCGACACAATCTGAATCAACATTCAAATGTCACGTAGACAAAATTATTATTTAGTTTAACCCTTACACATATATTATACATTCATCATCCAGTCGATTACTATGATATATCACACAATCGGATCCTGATCACATTACTGCCATACAGATCATTCAAGAATATACATTCGATCCTATAAAATCCTAGACCCTAAGTTGATATCATGTGTCGCATACAGTTACATAACCAATTAATCAAGTATACCGAAATCATAAACAAAACGTGTAAATCACTAACCCAAGCAGAAATAACGATGAATCTGTCAATGCAAAAGAAGGTTTCCACGATCTCACGGTTGCCGTCACACACGAGGGTAGAGGAAGAGAAAGTGAGAGGTGGTTAGGGTTTGCCAAAATAATTCACGTAAAGGTTGGGAGTCAAAATGCTAAAACGGATCGCTGCCAGGCCAAAAGCCCATTTGATGTTTTCGTCAGTCCACTACTTGACGAAAACACTTGGGTGTTTTCGTCCAGTGGTGTTTTCGTGGGTGGGGATTGGGGTATTTCATCGTGTTATTATTAATTATACACACCTGCCACTAATACAAAATACATACATATCAATACCCACTTATAATGCACATCACTATACATAATATACACACCACGAATCCACAACCATCACATATATTGCACATCAAATGAATATAGAACACGCTTTGCAATTAAGTATAAATTTAAATCGAATAGAGACCTTGAAAACTCGGGTTTTCACATTATCCCCAACTTGAAAGAAATTTCGTCCCGAAATTTAGCACGTGGTTACTGAGGAAGCTAGTTGTGTTGTGTAGTTTACTGGTTTTCCTGGGGTGTCACATCGTCCCCCCGTTGATTTGGAATTGCATACCGAAATTCTGTAGTAGCTTCAGCCTTAGTAGTAGTTGCACTGTTTCCGAATAACTGGGGATACTTGAGTTTCATTTGATCTTCTCGTTCCCGGTAAACTCTGGGCCATGACGGGAGTTCCAACGAACTCGAACAAGAGGTATTCTGGTGTGCTTAAGGACATTAACATCCCGGTCCGTGATTTCAACTGGTTCCTTGACGAATCGCAACTGATCGTCGATAGTGAGCTCCTTCAAAGGAATTATGAGGGTCTCATCTGACAGACACTTCTTCAGATTCGACACGTGAAAAACGTTGTGAACTGCACTGAGTTCTGTTGGTAGGTTTGGTTTGTAGGCTACTTTGCCTATCTTCTCAATGATTTCGAACGGTAAGACATATAGCGGATTGAGATTGCCCCGTTTGCCAAAACGAACCACACCCTTCCAGGGTGAAACTTTGAGTAGCACTCGATCCCCAACTTAGAACTCGAGTGGTTTCCGGCGCTTGTTTGCGTAGGTTTTCTGACGGTCACGAGCCGCCGCCATGCGTTGCCGTATCTGAGCAATTCTTTCCGTTGTGCCCACTACAAGTTCTGGACCCGAGATCTGACTATCACCCACCTCTGCCCAACAAAGAGGTGATCGGCATTTACGCCCGTACAATGCCTCGAATGGAGCGGCTTGAATGCTGGTGTGGTAACTGTTGTTATACGAGAACTCCACTAATGGGAGGTGTTTTTCCAGCCGTTGCCGAAATCGATTACACATGCACGAAGCATGTCATCTAAAGTTTGAATAGTGCGCTCAGACTGCCCATCCGTCTGAGGGTGATAAGCTGTGCTCATGACTAAACGAGAGCCAAAAGATTTGTGCATCGCTTGCCACAGTTCAGAAGTAAAACGTGCATCACGATCAGAGATAATCAAGGTTGGCACCCCGTGCCTCGAGACAACTTCCTTAAGATATACGTCTGCTAGAGTAGAGAAGTTGTCTGTTTCCTTGATAGCCAAGAAGTGTGCAGACTTAGTGAGTCGATCCACGATCACCCAAATAGTATCATTCCCACGTTGAGATCTAGGCAGGCCAGTAACAAAATCCATGGAAATTTGCTCCCATTTCCATTGTGGTATCTCTGGTTGTTGCAGTAGGCCCGATGGTTTCTGATATTCCGTTTTGACTCTCGCACAAGTCAAACACTTGCTAACATAAGTTGCTATATGAGCTTTCATGCTAGGCCACCAATATGTAGTTTTCAAGTCGTGGTACATCTTATCCGAACCAGGATGTACTGTGTAGCGAGACTTATGAGCTTCATCCATTACAAGCCCGCGTAAGTTGCCATAGAGTGGGACCCAGATGCGTCCCGTTACATAGTAGGCACCGTCTGCCTTTTGTTCCAACCGTTGCCTTGAACCGCGTAGGGCTTCAGCCCTGACATTTTCTGGTTTCAATGCTTCCACCTGAGCATCTCGTTTCTGAGAAGGAAGACTAGACTGAATAGTGAGTTGCAACGCTCGTACACGCCTAGGTGTAGTATCCTTTCGACTGAGGGCGTCAGCCACCACATTGGCTTTGCCCGGATGGTACTTTATAGCACATTCTTAATCGTTTAAAAGCTCGACCCATCGACGCTGACGCATGTTCAACTCTTTCTGTTTGAAGATATGCTCGAGACTCCTGTGATCGGTGTAGATGGTGCACTTGGTACCGTACAGGTAATGTCTCCATATCTTGAGCGCAAAAACAACAACTCCCAGCTCTAAATCGTGTGTAGTGTAATTCCGTTCGTGAATCTTAAGTTGGCGTGAAGCATAAGCAATGAATTTATCCCGTTGCATCAACACACATCCAAGACCCTGAATAGATGCGTTGCAATAGACCACAAAATCGTCTGTGCCCTCTGGGAATGAAAGAATAGGTGCGCTACAAAGTCTATCCTTTAAGTGCTGGAATGCTGATTCCTGTGTATTACCCCAACAGTAGATAACGCCTTTCTGAGTTAGTGAGGTGAGGGGTTGTGCAATCTTGGAGAAGTCTTTGATGAACCTTCTGTAGTAGCCTGCCAAACCCAAGAATTGGCGGATTTCTGTTGGTGTACGGGGTGCAGGCCAGTTATTGATCGAATCAACCTTGGATGGATCAACATGAATCCCATCCTTGTTTACCACGTGGCCTAGAAAGTGGACTTCACGAAGCCAGAAGTCGCATTTTGAAAACTTGGCGTACAACTGTTCTTCTCGAAGGAGTTCCAAGATGAGTCGTAAATGCTGCTCATGTTCCTCCTGACTCTTCGAATAGATCAGGATGTCGTCGATGAAAACAATACTGAACTTGTCAAGATAAGGTTTGAACACTCTGTTCATAAGGTCCATGAAGACTGCCGGTGCGTTTGTTAATCCGAATGGCATGACCAGAAACTCGTAATGGCCGTAGCCTGTTCTGAATGTTGTTTTGGAGACGTCCTCGTCCCGGACTCTCAGTTGATGGTAGCCTGACCTCAGATCAATCTTTGAATAGTATCTTGACCCTTGCAGCTGGTCGAACAAGTCGTCAATGCGTGGAAGAGGATAGCGATTCTTCACGGTCACCTTGTTCAGTTCGCGATAATCTATGCACATGCGGTAGGTACCGTCTTTCTTCTTCACAAATAATACTGGAGCTCCCCAGGGCGAAGAGCTAGGACGAATGACACCCTTATCCAAGAGTTCTTTTAATTGCTTGGACAGTTCTTCCAGTTCGGTTGGAGCTAAGCGATAGGGTGCTCGAGCTATCGGTGCTGCTCCAGGAGCTAGCTCGATCTGAAATTCGACCTGGCGATGAGGCAGTAGCCCAGGTAAATCTTCAGGAAACACCTGAGGAAAATCGCGTACTACTGGGATATCCTCGATCTTCTTCTCTTTCGTTGATGCATCAGTAACGAGGGCTAACATAGCCGTATGGCCCTTTCGCAAACACTTCTAGGCCTTGAGAAAGGAAATGATGCCTACCACAGCACCACTCTTGTCGCCTTGAATTTCGAGAGGTTCTTTGCCAGAGCGGGGAATAGGAACAATCTTCTCTTTGCATAGGATCTCTGCTTGCTGTTGGGATAACCAATCCATCCCAATGACGATGTCGAAACTACCCAGAACTATAGGAATGAGATCGATAGAGAAAGTCTGACCAGCCAAGACGAGATTACAACCCTTAACTATATGTGTGGCTTCTAAGCTTTTACCATTTGCTATCTCTACAACATGTTTGGTGTTTAAAAGTGTTGGTGCGCGTTTAAGCATTTGACTAACTTTTATTGACACATAACTGGTGTCGGCACCCGAATCAAATAAAACAGTAACATAAAAGTCGTCGAGAAGGAACTTACCTGTCACACCCCGACCACGTGGAACATACAAAACGTGGCGGAAACATCGGGGAGTGTTGTAACAGAATTAATGTTTCAAACCATGGCAATTGAAATTTCGTTTTATTCATTAGAAGTGTTACAATGTCTTAACAAACAAGGAAATACAACATAATTAACTAGTCTGCATCTTTTATTGTCACTAAGGCCCATGTCTGCCTAAGTGTATCTTGATCAATCCTATGCTTCATTTCCTGAAAAACACATGTGAAAATATGGTACGTCAGCATAAAAATGCCGGTGAGATACATAGGTTTTGTGAAAATAGGTTTCATGACTTATGTTTGAGAAAATGTTTAGTCATGAACCTTGTTATTTGCTTTGTCTTTAAATCATTTGAAAAACGATAAGATCAGATGATAAGTATAAATAAATGTAAGGTTAAATGGATAACCAAGTAAAATGTGTTTGTATAAGATAAGTTGTTTATAAATCAATGTCTTGTGAAAAGTATGTTATTTGTATGAAATGTTCTATGTCTCAAACTGAAATGATTCAAATAACGTGACGACATGTAATACCATACAAACACTTATATATAGGAAGTACCAGCGGCGTATCCACCATGCTTGTATCATATTACACACGCATCGTTACTTAATCACTTAATCAAACCAAACCAAACAATGTAAAATGTTCATGTCAAGATGTAAATCATGTCAAAATGTCTATGTCAAATATCCAAGTCAAATGTCTATGTCAAATATCCATGTCAAATGTCTATGTTTAAACCAATAGTCAAAAGTCCTTGTATAAACCATGTCAAATGTTGATAGTCCAAAAGTAGTCAAGTAATGTATAACCAAAATGATATGTATGGTAAGTAAAATTTAGACTACTTAAACCATAAGTAAAAATGAACAAAACAAAGTATTGAAGTAAAACTTGGTTTAAATCAAAGTTATGTTTTGTAGAATAATGCATGCTTTACTGATACAAACACTTATGCAGTATGTTAAACGCAAACATTCAAGCCTTGAGACAGTTGGATAACCCTTTCAGTCAAGGTTATCAAAAGAATTGTATTCGGATTCAGTCATTCCTTACATCCAAACAAACCCGGGATGTCAGGAATGGGATTTGTCAAGTCCTATGGTACCACTACCTACTACCGAGCGGCGTAGCAAATGTTAATGAATGTTATATAGACCCGTTAAACAAACCAAATGTCATACCAAAATGTAAGCATGAGATGAAGATAATGTACCTAGTATGCTAGAGTAAACATACAAGGTAGAGCTGTAAAACAATGTGTCCATATGTTACTGGAACATATGCAACAGAGATGCAATGTAAAATGATGTACTAAGTATGCTAAGTTAACATACAAAGCAGAAAAGTCATGTAAATCAATGTGCTTAGCATGTTATCAGTCAACATACATAGCAGAAAAGTCATGTAAATCAATGTGCTTAGCATGTTATCAGTCAACATACATAGCAGAAAAGTAATGAAATCATGTACTATAATGTACTAACAAACATAGTCGGTATATGATGTGAAAAGAGAAAAGCAGGAAAGTAACAAGTAGGCACATGTGTTCCACCCCAAAACAGTTTGGAAAACAGTAAAAGAGGGGTCTATGTACTCACTTGAGATTGCTCAGTTGTCTAAAGATAACCACCAAACAGTGCTAGAGATCTCGGAATCAAACGGCACCTAATATAGGTAACTATGTTAAATAACCGGACCTAAATCGGAAGACTGGGTAGCATTAGGGTTTGTAAACCAAACGAGTGTGGAGACTCATGTGATATGGTTTAACAAAGCCTACATACTAAATGAAACTTAACCTAATTGTTTACGACCCATTACGACCCGTTTAGGTAGCTTATGCTACTTTAACGCGTCGTTCGCGTGAAACGCGTTCGGATCGCCTAACTAGTCCTATGACAAGTGTTATATGCCTAAACATGTTACATAATCAGTTATGTGACAAAAGTTTAGGTTACATATGCTTAATTACCAATTATACATGAAAAGGGTATTCTGGTAATTTACCTAAGGCATATAAACTACCTATCATACAACTACTTAAACGATGTGACCATAGGGTATAACCTCGGAAGGTTATTCCCTACCTACTATGGTCACCTAATATGTTTGGTCAGATCCTAATGATCGACCAAATGGGTCGAGTTCGAAGGTATAGGCGATTTATTAGATCGCCTACCCTACGACTCTAGACAACGTGGTAATCAGTGGGCATAGTCCCAAGGGACTATGACCAACGTGATTACACTCACGTTGCGAAGTTCAAACGAACTTCGCATTGACCATTACTGGTCAACGCTGAAAGTCAAACAAAGTTTGACTTTCTGACTCGAAAAGCAATAAAATAAGGAAAAGAACGAAAGAATACTTACCCAGGGTCCCCGAATGCTAATCCCGACTCAAGAACTCAGGTATGAAACAATGGTTTCAACTTAGAGTTTCTAAAATCAGAATTCTTGTAAGTTATGCAATGGGGGGCATGGGGTATATATAGTTTTCGGGTAACCGCTAGGATCGTTTCTTGAATATCGTGCCACGATCCAAGCCGAACACTTGTCACAATGTTGTGGTGGCTAAAATGTTGTTCTTATCCGCTGACTAGACGATAGGAAACGTGTGGACACGAATCAATTCAGTTGCAAGTTGCAAAACAAACATTGAATCTGGTCAGAAGGGCTAATGCGGCCCGCTTTAGATTTAGGCAAACACAATGCGGGCCGCTTGGGGCCTCTGATCTGCATATAAGTTTGAAAAATGACAGTTTCAGTCCCTGCACGTGTTTAAGGCCATTTCCGACACTTCTAAGGCCCGTAAAGCCAACTTTAAGGCCCTAAAATGTTGCCTAAACATTGTGGACATGAAACATGCTCAAAAATATGCCGGGTGTTGGTTCGTTTGGCCGTACGAACGCGATGTTCGCTTAATTACGACGGAATGCGCATAAGCGCGAAAAACGATCCAAATGACGAAACGAATGGATTTTTCTTAAGGCGAACACTAAAATATAATGTAGTCATGCTTACATAAATTTTTAGATGTCCAGATGTATTCAGAACGTAAGTTATGCGCGAAAATGCAAACTTGTGCACTTTTTGACACTTTTAGTCCCTGAATGACACAAAAGTTTATTTTAGCATACCAAACACCTCAAAGCCTATTTCTAAGCTATGTGAAGGGTATTTATGGTATGTTTAACTTATGGTCATGCTCCGGAATATCTGTTACAGTTCAAATTGGCATACTTTCGCAGTTTGTCAACTTTAGTCCCTGTAAGCGATTAAACTTGATTTCACCACACCAAACCTTCCAAAACTTATATATAAGTTATGTAAAGGTTATTTAAGGTATGTTAAGCCTATTTCACTATTCCGGGGTGTTCGTTGCATTAAACTGGTTATATTTACGCATCAGTGCGTGTATAACCTTCCAGAAAGCGATTTAGAGCTTGAAATCGAAACAAGAGTTGATATGTGCAATCGATACACATATTTTTACAAATCCCAAGTATGAAATACAATATTTCATTGGTTTGGCATTTGTTTGATGGCCGTGAAGGCACAGGTGTTACAGTCTCCCCTACTTTAGGAAATTTCGTCCCGAAATTTATTTAGAGGAAACTTGTAAGAGTTTAAAACATGAAGTTGAAAAGATCGAACAATATTGGCTAGATTTCTGAACTTCTAGTAACTTTAATAATCATCATGATTGCAACGTAAGAGGGATACCTATATATACAAGTATATAAAGCGTCATTGGTGCGTCCACCGTACCTCCATTACATCGTCCTCATTTTGTTATTGTTGTCGCTATTGGTTCCTTCACATAATAAATCTTACTGGATTTCTGTGCACTAAATTTCATAATTATGTGCGCATCCATAATTAGAGAATTCCTTGCACAGTTCACACAGTCTATTTTATAATGTGTAGGGTAAAACCAAATGAAAAATCCTGTGATGAGCGTGACTTAGACCGCCATAGAGTCCTTTAGACTAAATCAATAAATGATTTAAATAGACTATCAAGGAGTCTGCTCAGCTACATCACCAGATGTCATTTTTTTAACCAAATTGTGAATCAATCTTTTTTTTGACTAGACCACTAAAGGGTCTCTTATGAATAATGGAGTGGTACCATATAATCCAAGGGTCTTAACTATTACATAGAAGCCCATTTAAGGATTAAAGGTAGTACCTTTTGAATATCCTGCTACGAATCCCTCATATGAAGATATGAAAGATCCTGCAAGGATTTGGATAAAAAATATCCAGAGTATTAAAAACACCAAAAATGCATAAAAGAAAACATAAGATGAGTAAACACATAGTCACATAATCACAAAATTGTTTGTTAATTTGTCTTGTAAATTGCGTACATGCATTTAAAGCACACTAGGAATCCATTCCGTGGATTTCATTTGGTACTTTAAACGTTTATCAAGAATCCAACTATAAAGATAGAAAGATTCAAAAAGAAAATTCGATTTCGATTATTAGGAACCGAAGTGTTCGAATTAAGGTACATAAGGAATCCAATTAAGGACTCTGATTTGAATGATGATCATCCACAAGGGTCTAAATATGAAGATAAAAAGATCCCATATAGGTTTTAGAAGTTGAAGATGTTTTGATACCTTGCACTGGACGTGCTTATGTCAAAACATGTAGTTGAAATGCTTATGAAGTTGAGATGCTAGATATGTCAAGGCGACATATGAAGCAGAATTTTGAAGGTTAAGTCAATGTATGAGGAAAATATTTTTGAAAACTATGCATGGGGTTCTTTTAAGAAAAATGTGTTTAACGTTTTTGAAACCTTATATATAATACTTTTTGAAATCATAAAGTAGGTGTATTAGGTAGATATATTTACAAAAATGTTTTAAAATCATGCGAGATGAATTTTGAAATTATGTATAAGGTTTTTGAAAGACATGAATGATGCTTTTCGAAATCATGCACTTGATCAGAAAATGTATTGTGTTAATATTGTCTTCAGACTATATGAAATATTTTGAAATTAGAAAGGTTGGTTTCGATAACATGGCCAATGTTTTTGAAATAACATAGACAATGCATCTAGAAAAATTGTTTTCAAACTATATGAAATGTTTTGAGATCATGAAGATTGTTTTTGAAATACTTGTACTGTATATGTTGAAAAATCAAAACGTAATGGGTATGAGATTTGAAAATATCCTTAGTTATCTAACCAAGGATTTAAAGGCACAGATGTGCAGAAGCATGATTACTCATAATGTCACTTTATTCTCTGTACTTCGTATCTTAGAATGAAACGAGTACTTAAAATTTTCGAAGGAATCATGAGCGATCATTTGAAAGAGAGAATCACAATAGTAGTTTGTAAGGAATATAGTTCCTTGATGTAGGTATCATAGGAAAAGTCATACACGCATGTAATTATACTTGTATATCAGAATTGTGAACAACAACTTTTATTTATGAACAAGACATATTGTTTCACAATACATGAGAACAAAAGAAACAAAGGCATAAGACAGCAATATCCTTTGTTCAGCCGAATGCTCATCCAAGGGTTGGATTTGCATTAGCAAGCTTTGGGCAGTTGTGGCGGAAGTGACCAATCTCTCCGCAGTTGAAACATGAACCCAGTGGGAATTTCGCAGCGTTCCCTTGAACCGGAGCTTGAACCCGAGCAGCCTGATTTTGTCCCAAACGACAAACTTTGGCCAAATGCCCAAGTTTACCACACGTCGTGCATTGCCAGCAAACTTGTTGTAACGCGTGATGACCGTTGCAGCGTGCACAATGAGGTGCAGTACCGGCATATGCTTTCTTTGCAGATGGCTGAGCTGGTTGGTTGGGAATGGCTCGACCATTGTGAGCGACCACGGCGAAGTTTTGAGGAGCCTTTCGCTTCTTTGACTTCTTAGGCGATCGTTCATCCATGGTCTTTGATTCCCCGATTGGTTTCTTGGCTGGTGGTGCTGTCACTTGACTAAGTCCTGCCTGTCTTGGTGACTCTTGAGTGGCTTCATCCTGGAGACGATACATGGCAGTAGCTAATTCAACAGTCTTCAGGACTACTTCGCCTATTCGCTGAGCGAATTTGGCAGTCTGCTTGGATATCTGGGCGTCATCGTGATGAAGAGACATTCTAGAAGAAAGTGGAAGACATAGGAAGAAACGAGTGAAAGGTTTATTGGATAATCAGTACAGAATGGTAACGAATGAAAATTGTGATCATTTGTTTGTTACCTAAGGCAAACAAATGAGACGGTGACTAATCAAGGTAAACAGGTCTTATTAATGTATCACTGAAGACATGCTCGCCTATAAGTGAACACTCATCCCAAGAATTCCCAGGTAAGCACAACTGGTCTCGCGTCTGATGAGATGTATACGAAGTGCTTGCCTAGACAGAAAACCCAGAATACAGGCATTCACCCTTCCAGTTTGCACGTGTTCACATTATTTAAAACCCAAAACCTTGACGAGATTTTGAAATTTCAAAGGGGTTCAAAACCATATAACAGAGAGTTCAAAACCTTATAACTGAGGGTTCAAAACCTAGTAATCAATCATCCTAGAACAGATGATTAGTTTTCAAAGCGGTTTTGAATTTTATGTTCTTGTTGTGGTCGTCGCCTAAGGATAGGCGACGGTATTGTTTTATGACTAAACGCAAGTAAACTCGCGTTAGGGTCCTAAGAAGGTTATAGACTAGGTCAAAGCATTACTAATAACCTAATTCCCTATAACCATTGGCTCTGATACCATCTTTTCTGTCACACCCCGACCACGTGGAACATACAAAACGTGGCGGAAACATCGGGGAGTGTTGTAACAGAATTAATGTTTCAAATCCATGGCAATTGAAATTTCGTTTTATTCATTAGAAGTGTTACAATGTCTTAACAAACAAGGAAATACAACATAATTAACTAGTCTGCATCTTTTATTGTCACTAAGGCCCATGTCCGCCTAAGTGTATCTTGATCAATCCTATGCTTCATTTCCTGAAAAACACATGTGAAAATATGGTACGTCAGCATAAAAATGCCGGTGAGATACATAGGTTTTGTGAAAATAGGTTTCATGACTTATGTTTGAGAAAATGTTTAGTCATGAACCTTGTTATTTGCTTTGTCTTTAAATCATTTGAAAAACGATAAGATCAGATGATAAGTATAAATAAATGTAAGGTTAAATGGATAACCAAGTAAAATGTGTTTGTATAAGATAAGTTGTTTATAAATCAATGTCTTGTGAAAAGTATGTTATTTGTATGAAATGTTCTATGTCTCAAACTGAAATGATTCAAATAACGTGACGACATGTAATACCATACAAACACTTATATATAGGAAGTACCAGCGGCGTATCCACCATGCTTGTATCATATTACACACGCATCGTTACTTAATCACTTAATCAAACCAAACCAAACAATGTAAAATGTTCATGTCAAGATGTAAATCATGTCAAAATGTCTATGTCAAATATCCAAGTCAAATGTCTATGTCAAATATCCATGTCAAATGTCTATGTTTAAACCAATAGTCAAAAGTCCTTGTATAAACCATGTCAAATGTTGATAGTCCAAAAGTAGTCAAGTAATGTATAACCAAAATGATATGTATGGTAAGTAAAATTTAGACTACTTAAACCATAAGTAAAAATGAACAAAACAAAGTATTGAAGTAAAACTTGGTTTAAATCAAAGTTATGTTTTGTAGAATAATGCATGCTTTACTGATACAAACACTTATGCAGTATGTTAAACGCAAACATTCAAGCCTTGAGACAGTTGGATAACCCTTTCAGTCAAGGTTATCAAAAGAATTGTATTCGGATTCAGTCATTCCTTACATCCAAACAAACCCGGGATGTCAGGAATGGGATTTGTCAAGTCCTATGGTACCACTACCTACTACCGAGCGGCGTAGCAAATGTTAATGAATGTTATATAGACCCGTTAAACAAACCAAATGTCATACCAAAATGTAAGCATGAGATGAAGATAATGTACCTAGTATGCTAGAGTAAACATACAAGGTAGAGCTGTAAAACAATGTGTCCATATGTTACTGGAACATATGCAACAGAGATGCAATGTAAAATGATGTACTAAGTATGCTAAGTTAACATACAAAGAAGAAAAGTCATGTAAATCAATGTGCTTAGCATGTTATCAGTCAACATACATAGCAGAAAAGTCATGTAAATCAATGTGCTTAGCATGTTATCAGTCAACATACATAGCAGAAAAGTAATGAAATCATGTACTATAATGTACTAACAAACATAGTCGGTATATGATGTGAAAAGAGAAAAGCAGGAAAGTAACAAGTAGGCACATGTGTTCCACCCCAAAACAGTTTGGAAAACAGTAAAAGAGGGGTCTATGTACTCACTTGAGATTGCTCAGTTGTCTAAAGATAACCACCAAACAGTGCTAGAGATCTCGGAATCAAACGGCACCTAATATAGGTAACTATGTTAAATAACCGGACCTAAATCGGAAGACTGGGTAGCATTAGGGTTTGTAAACCAAACGAGTGTGGAGACTCATGTGATATGGTTTAACAAAGCCTACATACTAAATGAAACTTAACCTAATTGTTTACGACCCATTACGACCCGTTTAGGTAGCTTATGCTACTTTAACGCGTCGTTCGCGTGAAACGCGTTCGGATCGCCTAACTAGTCCTATGACAAGTGTTATATGCCTAAACATGTTACATAATCAGTTATGTGACAAAAGTTTAGGTTACATATGCTTAATTACCAATTATACATGAAAAGGGTATTCTGGTAATTTACCTAAGGCATATAAACTACCTATCATACAACTACTTAAACGATGTGACCATAGGGTATAACCTCGGAAGGTTATTCCCTACCTACTATGGTCACCTAATATGTTTGGTCAGATCCTAATGATCGACCAAATGGGTCGAGTTCGAAGGTATAGGCGATTTATTAGATCGCCTACCCTACGACTCTAGACAACGTGGTAATCAGTGGGCATAGTCCCAAGGGACTATGACCAACGTGATTACACTCACGTTGCGAAGTTCAAACGAACTTCGCATTGACCATTACTGGTCAACGCTGAAAGTCAAACAAAGTTTGACTTTCTGACTCGAAAAGCAATAAAATAAGGAAAAGAACGAAAGAATACTTACCCAGGGTCCCCGAATGCTAATCCCGACTCAAGAACTCAGGTATGAAACAATGGTTTCAACTTAGAGTTTCTAAAATCAGAATTCTTGTAAGTTATGCAATGGGGGGCATGGGGTATATATAGTTTTCGGGTAACCGCTAGGATCGTTTCTTGAATATCGTGCCACGATCCAAGCCGAACACTTGTCACAATGTTGTGGTGGCTAAAATGTTGTTCTTGTCCGCTGACTAGACGATAGGAAACGTGTGGACACGAATCAATTCAGTTGCAAGTTGTAAAACAAACATTGAATCTGGTCAGAAGGGCTAATGCGGCCCGCTTTAGATTTAGGCAAACACAATGCGGGCCGCTTGGGGCCTCTGATCTGCATATAAGTTTGAAAAATGACAGTTTCAGTCCCTGCACGTGTTTAAGGCCATTTCCGACACTTCTAAGGCCCGTAAAGCCAACTTTAAGGCCCTAAAATGTTGCCTAAACATTGTGGACATGAAACATGCTCAAAAATATGCCGGGTGTTGGTTCGTTTGGCCGTACGAACGCGATGTTCGCTTAATTACGACGGAATGCGCATAAGCGCGAAAAACGATCCAAATGACGAAACGAATGGATTTTTCTTAAGGCGAACACTAAAATATAATGTAGTCATGCTTACATAAATTTTTAGATGTCCAGATGTATTCAGAACGTAAGTTATGCGCGAAAATGCAAACTTGTGCACTTTTTGACACTTTTAGTCCCTGAATGACACAAAAGTTTATTTTAGCATACCAAACACCTCAAAGCCTATTTCTAAGCTATGTGAAGGGTATTTATGGTATGTTTAACTTATGGTCATGCTCCGGAATATCTGTTACAGTTCAAATTGGCATACTTTCGCAGTTTGTCAACTTTAGTCCCTGTAAGCGATTAAACTTGATTTCACCACACCAAACCTTCCAAAACTTATATATAAGTTATGTAAAGGTTATTTAAGGTATGTTAAGCCTATTTCACTATTCCGGGGTGTTCGTTGCATTAAACTGGTTATATTTACGCATCAGTGCGTGTATAACCTTCCAGAAAGCGATTTAGAGCTTGAAATCGAAACAAGAGTTGATATGTGCAATCGATACACATATTTTTACAAATCCCAAGTATGAAATACAATATTTCATTGGTTTGGCATTTGTTTGATGGCCGTGAAGGCACAGGTGTTACATTACCCATCACTACGTTAGGATCATTCCTTGCGTCACCCTGACCGATCATGAACGCTCGACCCTTGGCACCATTGGTTCCATCATTGTTTCCCCCGTTGTTGTTCCCATTGCCCTGATTATTGTTGTTATTGTTCTGATTCTGATTTAACTGAGGGCAGTTCTCTTGTAGCGACCTTCAGCTCCGCACTGAAAGCATCCCTTGTTACCCTGTTGTTGTTGCTAGTTCTGTGGTGTTTGCTGTTGCTGCTGATGATTCTGATGTGCAGGTTGTGAGCTCCTGCAATCTTTGGCTTCATGACCCATCTTGAGACATCTCTGACAACGAACCTTGTTGCACTGACCACTGTGGTGTCTGTTGCATCTGTTGCACTTTGGGTGATTTCCTCGATATCCCCCCTGCCCTTGACTAACAGAAGACTGCTGACTGGGGCTCTAGTAATTATCTGTCTTTCGCTGCTGTGCCTGGGACTGAACCGAAGTTGAACCCTTGCTGGAGGTTCCATCCCATTTTCGCTTGTTGTCACTGGGAGTAGCAGTAGTGATAGCAGTAGTAGTAGCACTGATACGTTTAGGCAGCCTGTTCTGTTCCACTGCCTGGTCTGTGAGACGATGAGCTAGACGAGTAACATCTTGAATGGTAGCAAGATTTGCCGAAGTCTCATGGCTTTGAATTTCTGGTACAAGACCCTTGAGATACAGCTCGATGCGCTTGATTGGAGGATCTACCATAGTTGGGCATAACATTGCCAGTTCATTGGATCGCTTTGTATATGCTTCTATCTCTGACCCCGTCATCTTCAGGTTAAAGAACTCCACCTCCAGCTTGTGGATGTCATCACGACTACAGTATTCATGTTTGATCAGTTCCATAAAATCATTCCATGGGGTGGCATTAGCAGCCGCCAGCCCCAGCATCTGAACTTGTGCGTTCCACCAAGTTAGCGCAGTGCCTTCGAGAGTACCAGTGGCATATTTCACCCTATGAGCCTCGGGGCATTCACACATTTCGAAGACCGATTTGAGCTTCTCGAACCAGTGGAGGAGTCCAACGGCCCCTTCAGTGCCACTGAAAGTACTAGGATGACAGTCCATGAATGTCTTGAATGTGCATGCAGGCTACTGAGCAAACTGGCCTGTTGTGTAAAGAAGAGGGAATAAGAATTAAACACGAGAGTTGGTTTGAGAGAGTAGGATCTAAAGATCCTAGGGTAAGTTATGACTGCAGGGTATACCTCCTGCTTGAGCGGCTGCAAGTGCCGCAGCAACTTGTTGGTTGATCAAAGCCGTCAGCTGGGCTTGTGTCATGTTAACGCGTCCACTCATGATCTTCACAAGTAAGAGAACACAAGTGAGAAGTGCGTCATATCAATACGCAAGTGTGGAATGACAGAAGAGTGTGAGCATACAAGATTTCAAGTAGTAGTTGTTACGTTCATCTAAGCATACTATGAGCAATGTAATTATGTATTTAGCAAGTAGGTAATATAAACATAAACCATATCACCTATTGTGTCGAGTCTTGCACGTGGAGCGAAGCGTCGTTGTGGATCGTTGAGCACTATTCAGGTTATAGTCTGGTTTTAACAAAACTTTTTCCCTTATTAAAACCAAGTTCACTATAACCAATGGCTCTGATACCAATCTGTTACACCCCCAAAATCCACACGCGGAGTATCACCGCATGGAGGCGTGACATGACCAGGATCAAGCCACCAATCATATTGAACATTGTAAGTAATAAATAAAAGTCATTCATCAATATGAAAGGTGTTCAAAACCATAACATAGTTAAGCGTTTAGCGGAAGCATAAATATGTAAACCCAAACTCAAGTTTAAATATTTCAAATGTTTAGCATGGCACACAACTGTCCATGTCCCACAACGACTCCTCTCCACTCCCATGCAAGCTCCATAGATACCTAACGACCTGCAAGGCATGTAACAGAGAGTCAATAACAAAGTTGAGCGAGTTCACAGTTGGTTGTTCAGTAATAAGTTCGTTTAATAAATCGTAAGTTCGTTTATAACCATGCCGTGTATTACTAGGCTATTTGTATGTTCATCTAGTGGGGGCTTCCCATGTTGTAAGTTCAATTAGTGGGGGCTTCTCATACTGTAAGTTACTAGACTAGTGGTATCTGTAAGTATCCTTCCCAACCCGAGGATAGTAGTAAGTATAAGTTTACGTAGGTTTTACGTAAGTGCCCTTCCCAACCGAGGACAGTACGTAGCGAGTACGTAGGTTTAGCGCTGGTGTCCTTCCCCATCCGAGGAAAATGGTACGTAGGATTTACGTAGGTTTTAACACTAGTGTCCTTCCCAAACCGAGGACAGTACGTAGGCTTTACGTAGAGTTTGGCACAGGCATCCTTCGCAATCTGAGGACCGTTGTAAGTAGTCTAGTAGTGATGTAAGTACAAGTAATCATTCAATCCCATTCCCAACCCACCGGGGATCCCATGCCTTGGTAAGAGTGTGAACTCACCTTGGTTTGCTTGGTATGCTAAACTATGTGCTCACAAGTAATCAATCAAGTCCTATAGTTATGCACGTACACAATCACTACATGTTGGTAAAGTTTCACATGCAATCTAAGTCACAACGTGTGTTTGACAGTTAACGTTATGTAACACATATGCAGTTAAAACAAGTTCATGCAAATCAAGATTCACAAAATTAACAGGCAGTTAATATACTTTACATATTTGACATGTTTAACAGCGTTAGCAACTTAACAGAGTGATAATCTAACTGAGTTAATAAAGTAACAGACCATTAGATGAAAACCCTCTTGTGGCGAAATCCCTTTTGTGGCGAAAACCCTTTTGGGTTTTCGTTGAGATTGTGTTTTCGTCGGCCAAGGGGTTTTCGTGGCATAATCATCAACATCATCACTTACACAACAACAGGAAACCCTAAACATGCTACCAGCCGTTTTACATGCTATCATCGAACCAACAATTAACATATAACACCATGATCATTAATCGTATCACTTCTGTAATCGATACCCTATGCATAACATATTCTTACTATACAAATCTAATATACATGCAACCCTAATTTAACCACTACATAATCTGATCAAATAGGAAACACGTGATCCTTGTTCACAGCAAACCGTCCAACAAGACTATTCTATCAGCTAATCATTATCATCATCATAAGTTCAGCACATGTTACTAATAAATATCACTGACAACATTGATTAGCTCCACATGGGCCGCCATTTTGATATTCAAAGTTATAAAACTCTTTCAGCCATTAAACTTCCATCCCATTGGACCGATAGCTACTGTTACATCACAACCCATTATGAATCACAACCTAAGTATCATATATTAAAGTTGCAAACACATATGGCACATCACATGTTACTGACAAACTCACATGCAATATGAGAACAATAGCCGACCATCATGAAGGATCCTTATCCGATTGATTATATTTTCAAGACATCACACATGCATTATAATCATCTAATTTAATTATCGACACAATCTGAATCAACATTCAAATGTCACGTAGACAGAATCATTATTTAGTTCAACCCTTACACATATATTACACATTCATCATCCAGTCGATTACCATGATATATCACACAATCGGATCCTGATCACATTACTGCCATACAGATCATTCAAGAATATACATTCGATCCAATAAAATCCTAGACCCTAAGTTGATATCATGTGTCGCATAGAGTTACATAACCAATTAATCAAGTATACCGAAATCATAAACAAAACGTGTAAATCACTAACCCAAGCAGAAATAACGATGAATCTGTCAATGCAAAAGAAGGTTTCCACGATCTCACGGTTGCCGTCACACACGAGGGTAGAGGAAGAGAAAGTGAGAGGTGGTTAGGGTTTGCCAAAATAATTCACGTAAAGGTTGGGAGTCAAAATGCTAAAACGGATCGCTGCCGGGCCGAAAGCCCATTTGATGTTTTCGTCAGTCCACTACTTGATGAAAACACTTGGGTGTTTTCATCCAGTGGTGTTTTCGTGGGTGGGGATTGGGGTATTTCATCGTGTTATTATTAATTATACACACCTGCCACTAATACAAAATACATACATATCAATACCCACTTATAATGCACATCACTATACATAATATACACACCACGAATCCATAACCATCACATATATTGCACATCAAATGCATATAGAACACGCTTTGTAATTAAGTATAAATTTAAATCGAATAGAGACCTTGAAAACTCGGGTTGTCACAGCAACCTCTCTGTCGCAGAGTAACCTCAATGGAATCAAACCAGTGAAATAATGCAGTGGGACCTCCCTCGCCAGTGAATTCTTTTGGCCCACACGACTTGAATAGCTTGAAATTGAAGGTCTTCGCGGTAGCTTTAGGTGCTTCGGTTCTCGATTCCTCAGAGGATTTGCTGGCATTCTCATAAACATCACTCACGGCCTTTGCCACACTTTTTGCAATGATGGAGGCAAGACGTTTGTCTCTCTTTTCTTGACGAGAAAGTGTGTGACGGGATCCAGACGACATTGTCTGCAACAGACATCGTCACAGGACTCAACACATGTATTCGAATCTCACCTCACACGTCTACTACTACTAAAGCTCAGGAACACATCTCATGTAGACACATAGACATATAACCATGTAGGACACAGAACCATATAATCACATAAACACATAGGCACATAAGCACATAACTTACCTAAACACATATTTTGCGTGTATCCACTTTCTTATGATTATGTGTGTTCTTTTATCATTGAGAGGTAGTCAGAATACAGAAACCTATCATTCAAAGTTCGCGAGCGTTCGAATATAGCGATCGCGTTTAGTATATCGATTAGCGTAGTATAAGCGTATAACGTAGCATAAAGTTGTCCACTATTCAACGATTTGTTAACGATGTGTAGTGTGTTGTGTGAGTAGCGGAAGTAAAAGGGCGTTAGATCGAAACCAGTGATACCTCAAAACACTAACAAGTAAGCATACAAAACACGTAAAATCAGTGAATCATCAAAGTCAGCAATTGCGGGCTCAGAATTGAAACACATAAAATTCGAGAAGTAGATTGTCTGCGGCTAGTAGACTTCGACTAACCAAAGTGATTCTACTATTCGCAAGGACTTGTCGTCTACGTTTGACTTTCAGAACTGTGTCCTTGCCTCGATTCTTGGGCGTTTGGCACACATCCCGTTAGTCATGTCGTGACTTCAGGTCATTGGAGTCCGTCGAGACTTTGGTGGGAGTTTTATAAAATGTGCGGAACAAGTCGTCAAGGTTAGGGTTTCACCCCTGGCTCAACAACTTTTCCCCTGTTTTTGATAAAATACAGGAGATTATTCATCAAAATATGGATTTCACTCCTGATTTGGTATAATTCCCCCGTTGAACAAGCGTTCGTTATTGAAAAAGAAAGAAGAAATCATTGATAAGTTGACAAAACAGCATTGATTAAGCAATTTAGTCGGGAGTTTGGGGTTTTCACACCTAATCTCGACCTTATTGCCTATTTATAGTTGAAAATTCGAGTGTAGTGATAGAGTAGCATAAGCGAGAATAGCGAGAAGTAAGCTCGTACATAACCCCTACCAGGCATGCACAAGTTGGTCTGTTGGTTCTTAACTATAGTCTAGGTATCTAAGACTTCGACCCGGACTAGGTCGAGTCTTGCCTAATTCCCTATAGTTATGGCTCTGATACCAATCTGTCACACCCCAACCGATGGCGGAAACATCGGGGCATGGCACTGAGCGAAACAGATTGTCCAGAAGTTTCCATAACAATTATCAATACTATTCAATTCTAAATAATACGTCCCATACCGTATCTCAAACAGCAAAATAATTATTACAGAGAAAATCCAGGAAAATATTTTGTTCCGACAACTCAGATTTAAATAGACAGCAATTGTTTATCTGCTTCTAGAGACCCTTAGTTTGACCACTACAGACAACTATTTGTTGGGCTCTAAAGCTTTATTCTAGCTTCAATTTCCTACCAAGTGTGCGTCCTAAGCACCTGTCACATACGTTAAAATAATGTAAATACATAAAATGTAAAGGTGAGCATACAAGTTTGATAATAGCATATAGAGTTCGAATTCGTTTATGCATAACCAGCACGTACACATAGTGAAATGAAGCACGTTAGTTATCGACATAGATCCATCGATACCAATGACTGTGGGTTGACTGCCTGAGGCAGTTCGGAATACATGATTACCACCGTAATCCATTCAAGTAATGGTCCTTAACAACCCCCGTGTGAACGGGTGCTGAGTCCAAACTATAGTACTATCGTTGCTAAGGCAGGTAGACAGCATTCCATGTGTAAACATAACAAACAAGCATTCATAAGCCACGTATAACATGCATTAACGGTTAGCATTCAAATAGTATTGAGTAGTGTGATTGTTGTAGTTTGAATATTCGTAACGTATGTAACACCCAAAAGTGCTTAAAGCAAAAAGGGATCGAGTATACTCACAGCGGTTGATGGATTGAAGGGAGCGCTTAGCGAGTAAGATTAGCCTGAATAGATTTGATAGCATGACGATAAGTGATGCGTAAAACGTCACAAAGTGTGAAAGGGTCGGATAGTGGTTCGATCGGATGGTAATCCGATCGGACAGCAATCCGTGCGGATAACAATCCGTTCGGATGGTCATCCGGTAGGATAATGGTCCGGTCGGATGACGATTCGAGTGGATTGTTTCTTCCTATAAAAAGTATGTGTTTGTGTATGATGGCTTGAACTTTGAAGTTTTCGTTGTAGTATTTTGAAAACACGGAAGTATCTCTATCCATCAAGTCGGTCGATCGGATGACTAGTCGTGCGGATGGCAATCCGTTTGGATGGTCATCCAGTCAGACAGTGACTTAGTGATGAGGTTACTTACTGAAAGCAAGTTCACAACAGAAGAGTCATTCGATCGGATGGCAATCCGATCGGATGGCAACCCTGTTATTGAACATGTTGAAAATTGTTCAAGTCTTTGAAGTCTTAGTATCTCATGATCCGAAGAGTAATCCAGTCATATGGTCGTCCGATCGGATTGCAATTCGTTCGATACTCAAACTTCAGATAAGATTGTTTTAAGGAGGGACCCAAGTGTGATCCGTTTGGATGGCAATCCGTTCAGATGAACTATCCGATCGGACAGCAATCCGGTCGGATAGCAATCCGCTACAGTTGTTCCGTTCGTCCCGCACTTGGTCGCTTTGATGGTTTGTGTCACACCCTGGCTTTGCGGAAGCGTGGGTTTATTTGGTGTGACTTCTTAATACCATTGCTTAATCACAACAAAGCTATATGAAAGTAAAACCATGATGATCATCCATTACTTCAAGTTTTAAAAGTAAAATACGACAACATTGTTTTAGAGTTGACACATGCAACGAGTTTACAACACAACATAATAAAAACCTTGTTCATAAGACACAACCACCAAACATGAAATAGACACAGTTTAGGACTTGTGACTCGTCCAGGAAAAAGTCACAACCCTTAAACTCGGATGACATCACTTCTCCTACGCAGCATGAAGACATAGCATACCTCGCCAGATCCCTAATTCCCTGAAATACATGTAAGTTGAAAAATCAACAAAAGTTGAGCGAATTCATGTGAAAGTGAGTATGTAAAACCTTTGTAATACATTTGTATGTATGAAAATCCCTGGTATGTAGCAAATAAGGAAAAAGAGATCACCATTGGGTTGCAAAGCCAATGATATGTGTGAAGTGTTGTAGGAAGACTCAAACCTAGCAGATTTTTGCGTCGGGCTCAAAGTCACCCCGAGGTCCGTACAGTTGGGCCTGGAGTTGGGCTCGCTACACCCAGATAGATCTACCGCTAAGGACCCTCGGTCCTACAATGAGGATTAATGGCCTCTAGTTCCAGCCTACCCACTCACATGATCTAAGTAGTAAACCCCCCTTAAGCTAACCATACCATGTATAAAAATATCCATAATTTCTGTAACATGTATTCCACTCCCGAAGTATAAAAACTGAAAACAGTTAAGAGAAAAGGGGGACATGAACTCACTGAAGTGCGTATCCAGAAACGTCAAACTCCAACTCTGTCTGCTGCGTGACGACCTACACGTACTAATTCCTATTAGACGGATGGCCGTGCCTTGGCTTAGGGTTTAACGTTTTGTTGGAGAAATAGTTAGGTAACTATTCCGTAATCACACTTCTTATTTATTTAATAAGTATATTCCTTCCCAAGGATGGGTGTTTTAATACATGTAAACGTTATATTTCCGAAAGTATATTTTTAAGTCTCACTTGAAAATATATCTTAAATCACTTTGTCTAAAATATTCTGTCTCCCAAAATATACATATTTTTCCCAAAAATATTATATTTTACTTATACAACTTCCAAAATAATACTTTATCAAAATACGTATTTAAGAGTATTTTCCGAAAATACATAAGTTACATTTTTAAAGTTTGTGTGGTAATAACAGTACCGGTGTAACTTAAATATTTATTTGTGAGGGCGTTGGTATTATTTTGGAGTCGATACTTCTCAGTGTATTCAAGTTATATTATTTTTACTCTAAAAATAACATATCTAGTTCACAAAATAATCATAAAATCACACAAGCGTTTTTGTAACATCCGTGCTTGTAATCATTGTGAACAGTTCTATTATCAATAAAACAATGTTATTTGATCCCAATGTTTGATTGGTTGTGTTTTACATTTTTCATGTTTTGACTTTTATGTAATTTCAAACTCTATATCACTTTCTAGAGAGTTATACGCAAACTGGTGCGTAAACGTAGCCAGTTTAATGCGAAAAATACTCCGGAACATCAACATATACTTAACATACCTTAAATAACCCTTAAATAACTTAGAAATAAGTTTTTAAGGCTTTGGAATGGCAAAAACAAGTTAATTCGCTTACAGGGACTAAACTTGACAAACTACGAAAGTATGCCAATTTGAACTGTAACGAACATTCTAGAACATGACCATAAGTTAAACACACCTTAAATATCCTTTACATAACTTAGAAATAGGCTTTAAGGGGTTCGGTATGCTAAAATAAACTTTTGGGTCATTCAGGGACTAAAAGTGTCAAAAAGTGCACAAGTTTTCACTTTCGCGCATAACTTACGTTCTGAATACATCTGGACATCCAAAAATTTATGTAAGCACTAAAATATTTTATTTTAGTGTTTGGCATAAGTGAAATTCATTCGTTGCGTCATTTGGATCGTTTTACGCGCTTGTGCGCATTCCGTTGTAATTAAGCGAACATCGCGTTCGACGACCAAACGAACCAACATCCGACATATTTTTGAGCATGTTTCATGTCCACAATGTTTAGGCATCATTTTTGGGCCTTAAAGTTGGCTTTGCGGGCCTTAGAGGTGTCGGAAATGGCTTTAAACACGTGCAGGGAACAAAACTGTAACTTCTGAAACATGTTGCTGATCAGACAAGGCCAGGCGGCCCGCCTGAGTTTTGCCTGATCCTGAAGCAGGCCGCATCAGGCTCCCAGATCAGATAAGATCATCTAATCAGCAGATTTCAGCTGATTAATTCACAACCACACATTCTAACTTGCCCTTTCAGCTCATGAGGAACCATTTTTAGTTACCACAACATCTTGACAAGTGTACGGGCTAGATCATTCCCTCTTTTCCAAGAAACGATCCTAACGGTGGACCGAAATCTATAAATACCCATCACATTTTCACTCATTCCTCACAAGAATCTAATCAATTGTGCTCTAAGTTGAAACCTTTGTTTCATACCTGAGCTATTTTGATCTAGATTAGCATTCGGGGACCCTTCGTAAGTGTTCCTTCGCTCTTTTATTGCTTTTCGAGTCTTTTCGAGTCTAAAAGTCAAACTTTGTTTGACTTTCTGCGTTGACCAGTTTATGGTCAATGCGAAGTTCGTTTGAACTTCGCAACGTGAGTGTAATCACGTTGGTTATAGTCCCTTGGGACTATGCCTACTGATTACCACGTTGTCTAGGGTCGTAGGGTAAGCGATCTAATAAATCGCTTATACCTTCGAACCCGACCCATTTGGTCGATCATTAGGATCCGACCAAACACATTAGGTGACCATAGTATATAGGGAATAACCTTCCGAGGTTATACCTTATGGTCGCTTCGTTTAAGTAGTTGTATGATAGGTAGGTTATATGCCTTAGGTAAATTACCAAAATACCCCTTTGATGCCAAAATTCGTTTTAAACATATGTAACATAACTTTTGACATCTAAACTGATTTGACAACCATATTAGACATGTTAAGGCATATTTTACTTGTCATAGGACTAGTTAGGCGTTCCGAACGCGTTTCACGCGAACGACGCGTTAAAGTAGTATAAGCTACCTAAACGGGTCGTAATGGGTCGTAAGCACTTATGTTTGGTTTCATTTAGTATGTAGGCTTTGTTAAACCATATTACATGAGTTTCCATACTCGTTTGATTTACGAACCCTCATTCTATCCGATCTTCCGATTTAGGTCCGGTTTATTAATGTAGTTACCTATATTAGGTGCCGTTTGATATCCGTGATCTCTAGCATTGCTTGGTGGTTATCTTAGGACTTCTGAGCAATCTCAAGTGAGTACATAGACCCCTCTTTTACTGTTTTTCCAAACGTTTTGGGGTGGAACACATGTGCCTACTTGTTACTTTCGTGCTTTCCTGTTTTCACAACATATACCTGCTATGTTTGTTAGTACATTATAGTACATGATTTCATTACATTTCATGCTATGTATGTCCATTGTGTGCATACTTAGTACATTGTTTTACATTACATTTCTGCTATGTATGTTAACTGATAGCATGCTAGCACATTGATTTACATGACTTTTCTGCTTTGTATGTTAACTTAGCATACTTAGCACATTGTTTTCATATAACATGTTCACTTTTGCTATGACATTTGGTTTGCACAAACGAGACTATTATACGTTCATTAACATTAGCTATGCTGCTCGGTAGTAAGTACTGGTACCATAGGACTTGACAAATCCCATTCCTAATATCTCGGGTTTGTTTGGATGTAAGGAATGACTGAATCCGAAAACATTACTTTTGATAACCTTGACTGAAAGGGTTATCCGACTGTCTCAAGGCTTGAATGTATGCGTTAACTTACCACATAAATGTTTGTATCAATGTAACATGTATTACTTTGCGAAACATAACTTTTTGATAAATTCAAATTACTTTGTTTTGTACATTTCTACATTTGGATTATGTGACAATACTTTACTTATAATACATAACATTTGTTACACATTACTTGACTACGTTTGGACTTTTAAACATTTGACATGACTTATACAAGGACTTTGGACTATTGGTTTAAACACAGACTTTATACATGGGTGGTTTGTTTAAGTGACTTAAGTAACGAGATGTGAGTAATATGATACAAGCATGGTGGATACGTCGCTGGTACTTCCTATATATAAGTGTTTGTATTATATTACATATCATAGCGTTATTTAAATCATTCAATTTGGCTTTATACACTTTATACAAGTAACACGATTTTCTTACAAGACTTTTGATTTACAAACAAGTTACTTTATACAACTCATTTTACTTGGTTATACATTTAACCATACATTATTCTCTTATTTATACATATCATCTGAACCTATTGTTTTTCAAACAATTTACAAAACAAATCAATTTACAAGGTTCATGACTGACTTTTGCTAAACAACAACTTTTTCTTAAACTTAAGTCATGAATCCTATCTTCACAAAACCTATGTATCTCACAGGCATTTTTATGCTGATGTACCTACTTTCACATGTGTTTTCAGGTGCTTTTCCGTAGGATGATGATCGTGATATTAGGACGGACTTGTGCCTTAGAGGCTAAAAATGAAGATAGAACTAGTTTAATTATGTTATAAAGTCTTTATTTCCTGTATTGACAATGTAGCACGCTTGTTGATAAATAAAATACAACTTTGAATGCCATGGTTATGAAACAATTAATTCCGACATTTTCCGCCACGTTTTGTATGTTATACGTGGTCGGGGTGTGACAGAAGAGTTGGTATCAGAGCCAATGGTTATAGGGAATTAGGTTATTAGTAATTCTTTGACCTAGACTATAACCTTTCTAGGACCCTAACACAAGTTATCTTGTGTTTAGATCTTAAAACATGTACATCACCTATCCTTAGGTGATTATCAAAACAAAAACCAAATTTTTTCCGAAATGATTTTTGAAAAAAAAAAATCATCTGTTTTTGAATGATTTATTACAAGGTTTTGAACCCTCTTTTGTAAGGTTTTGAACCCTTCCAGTTTGACTAAATTTTTGGCCTTGTGCCTTCAAATTTTCAAAATCTCGTCAACGTTTTGGGTTTTAAATAATGTGAACACGTGCAAACTGGAAGAGTGAATGCCTGTATTCTGGGTTTTCTGTCTAGGCAAGCACTTCGTATACATCTCATCAGACGCGAGACCAGTTGTGCTTACCTGGGAATTCTTGGGATGAGTGTTCACTTATAGGCGAGCGTGTCTTCGCGATACATTATTTTTGACCCATTTACTTTGATTAGTCACTGTGTGTCATTTGTTTGCTTGGTAATGCGGACGAATGACCACCATCTTTGCTTTTGTTAATTTTGTTTCATCTCATTCTTTTCATCCAATCATCTCACTCGTTTCCTTTCATGTTTTCCTCTTTTAGAATGCCTCCTCGACGCGAAAACCAGATAGCGACTGCCGAACTGGCAGAAATCATTGCGCAGCAGATGGCTGCTCAATTCCCAAATCTCTTTGCTCAATGGCACCAAGCCAACAACAACAACAATGCTCCATGCAAATACAAGGATTTTAACTCGGCTAAACCACTCAAGTTTAGTGGTTCTGAAGGAGCGACTGGGCTTCTTCAATGGTTCGAGAGCATTGAGAATACTTTCCGCCACGTGCAGTGTCCGGATAATCGCAAGGTCGAGTTTTCTTCGAGCGTGTTTCAGAAGAGGGCTCTCACATGGTGGAACGGGGTTATGAGAGATCGGGGTGCAGAAGTTGCTCTAGTGCATACTTGGGCTGAACTTAGGGCCCTTATGATGAGGGAATTCTGTCCTCGTCATGAACAGCGAGCGTTGGAGAAAGAGTTTGAGGACTTGAAACAAGACAGTGGCGAGCACAGGGCTTATACTGATAGGTTTGAAGAGTTGAGTCTGCTTTGCCCAACTATGGTTACCCCACTCGACAAGGCTATCGAAAGATACATCGACGGCCTACCTGACTTAGTACAAGACATCATTACTGGTAGCAACCCTAACACTCTCCGTCAGGCGATCGAGTTATCAGCGACATTGACTGAGTCGCAGGTTCGAAAGGGGAAGCTGCACAAAAAGGGTGACAAGGGTAAGAAGCAGATGTCTGATAAGGAAGATAGCAAGAAATGTCAAAACAAGAAGGGAAAGAATTCTGGAGGGTCTAGGAAGCGGAAGGCTTCCCAAAACTATGCTGTTACTGCACAGGCTCAAGCTGCGCCAAATCAGCCTGCGCAACCACTAGCCAAGAAGCCTTATCTTGGCAATGCACCTTTGTGCAACAGGTGTAACGGCCATCATCAACCACACCTCCAGTGTCTTCAATGCACCAACTACGGAAGGCCTGGTCATCTTGCTGCCACCTGCCGCATTCCTGTTAACCAGAACCAGGCAGTTCAGAACCAAGCCCAACAAGTTGCTCAGCCTCTTGCTCAGCAACAAGGCCAAGCTGAACGACCTCATTTTCCTCCTGGTTCGTGCTACAATTGTGGGGATCTGACCCATTACAGAAACTGGTTCCCAAGGCTGGTTAACCAGAATCAGAATCCAAACCAAAATCAGGCTCAGGCTCGAGGGCGAGCTTTTAACTTGAATGCCCAAGAGGCGCAGGCGGACGATAATGTGGTGAATGGTACGTTCTTTATTAATAATCAGCCTGCATCTGTTCTTTTTGATTCGGGTGCCGACAAGAGTTTTGTGTTATTGTCTTTTGAGCCATTACTTCGCGTGTCTAGAACAAAACTAGGTAAACCTTTGACAGTAGAAGTTGCTAGTGGTGAACCCATTGTTCTTGATTCTGTTCTTCGCAACTGCCAGTTGAATCTTAACGACCATCTTTTTCCTATTGACCTCACGCCTATGCAACTTGGAAGCTTCGACGTTATTGTGGGAATAGATTGGTTATCCAAGCATCACGCAGAGGTAGTTTGTTTCGAGAAGATAGTTCATGTGCCGCTTTTGACAGGCGAGATCCTACAGGTTCAAGGTGAGAAACCGTCTGGTGGTCTCAAGCTCATGTCTTGTTTTAAAGCTCGGAAATATCTGCGGAAGAACTATGTGGCTTTCTTAGCACATGTTACAGCAGATAAAGGCAAGGGTAAGTCAATTTCAGATATTCCTGTCGTTCGGGATTATTCTGAAGTATTCCCTGAAGATTTACCTGGTCTACCCCCAGCACGCCAAGTCGAGTTCCGCATTGATCTCGTACCTGGTGCAAATCCCATTGCCAGAGCTCCATATCGTCTTGCACCATCTGAAATGCAAGAGTTATCTAAGCAGCTTCAGGAGCTCTCTGACAAAGGTTTTATCCGTCCTAGCTTTTCACCTTGGGGTGCTCCCGTTCTTTTTGTCAAGAAGAAGGATGGATCTTTTAGGATGTGTATCGATTATCGTGAGCTTAACAAGCTTACCATCAAGAATCGATATCCCCTACCGCGCATAGACGACCTCTTTGATCAGCTGCAGGGCGCTTCTTATTTTTCGAAGATTGATCTACGTTCTTGATATCATCAACTTCGGGTGCATGAAGAAGATATTCCCAAGACAGCGTTCCGCACTCGTTATGGGCATTATGAGTTCACAGTCATGCCATTCGGTTTGACTAATGCTCCTGCTGTTTTCATGGACTTAATGAATAGTGTCTGCAAACCTTTTTTGGATCAGTTTGTCATTGTTTTTATTGACGACATCTTGATTTATTCTAAGACGCGAGCTGATCACGAGCAACATCTTCGTCTTACTCTGGAACTCCTAAAGAAAGAGCAACTTTTCGCCAAATTCTCCAAGTGTGAATTCTGGCTTAAAGAAGTTCAATTTTTGGGGCATATCATCAACGAACAAAGTATCCATGTAGATCCCTCCAAGATCAGTGCGATTAAGGATTGGGATACGCCTACTACTCCCACTGAGGTTTGTTCTTTTCTTGGTCTAGCGGGTTATTACCGCCGCTTCATTGAGAATTTCTCGAAAATTGCAGTTCCTCTAACTGCTCTAACTCAGAAGAACAAACCCTTTGATTGCGGATTCAAACAAGAGGAAGCTTTTCAAAACTTGAAGCAAAAACTTTGCGACGCGCCTGTTCTGACTTTGCCTGAGGGTAATGATGATTTTGTCATTTATTGCGACGCATCTAAACTGGGTCTTGGCTGTGTCCTGATGCAAAGGAACAAAGTCATAGCATATGCATCGAGGCATTTGAAGATACATGAGAAGAACTACACCACTCATGATCTTGAGTTGGGTGCAGTTGTCTTCGCTCTTAAGATCTGGAGACACTATTTGTACGGTACAAAATGTGTGGTTTTCACGGACCACAAAAGTCTTCAGCATATCTTCAACCAGAAAGAACTCAACATGAGGCAATGACGTTAGGTTGAGCTTTTAAACGACTATGACTGCGAAATTCGCTACCATCCTGGTAAGGCGAATGTCGTAGCTGATGCATTGAGTCGTAAGGAACGTACTAAGCTTCATTGTGTACGTGTTCAATCTGTTATTCAATCTCAATCCGATATCCAAGCACACATTTCTCAGGCTCAACAATCTTGTGTTTCACAAGGTTTAATGGATAAGGAACTTCCCTATCACATAACGCCTGCTTTGGAACTAAAGGACAATGGATCGTATTACTTCATGGACCGTTTGTGGGTCCCAAGCCAGGATGATCTTCGTACCTTGCTTATGGATGAAGCCCATAAGTCGCGTTATTCTATTCATCCGGGCTCAGATAAAATGTATAAGGATCTTCGTATTCATTATTGGTGGCCTGGTATGAAGAAAGACATTGCCTTATAGGTGTCAAAATGCCTTACATGTCTTAAGGTTAAGGCTGAACATCAGCGTCGTTCTGGTTTATTGGAGCAACCAGAGATCCCGGTTTGGAAATGGGAAAACATTACTATGGATCTCATCACCAAACTTCCACGCACAAAGAAAGGTCATGATGCCATCTGGGTAGTTGTTGATCGTCTTACTAAATCAGAGCATTTCTTGCCAATCCGCGAGGATTTTCCTGCTGACAGACTTGCAAAAATCTATGTGGATGAAATTGTGGCTCGACATGGTGTTCCTTTGAACATCATTTCTGACAGAGATGCTCGTTTCACGTCTCATTTTTGGAGAACCATGCAACCTGCTATGGGGACCCAACTTACTATGAGCACGGCTTATCATCCGCAAACGGATGGTCAATCTGAAAGAACAATCCAGACTCTGGAGGATATGCTTAGACCTTGTGTGATCGATTTTGGTGGTAGTTGGGATTCACATCTTAAGTTGATTGAATTCTCCTACAACAACAGTTATCACACCAGCATCAAAATGGCTCCTTTCGAGGCTCTCTATGGTCGAAAATGTCGTTCACCAGTCTGCTGGAATGAGATCGGCGAGGCTCAACTTACTGGACCTGCTCTCATTTTAGAGACAACTTACAAGATAAAGAAAGTTCGTGATAACCTTCAGACAGCTAGAAGCCGTCAAAAGAGTTACGCGGATCCAAAACGCAAGCCCTTGGAATTTCAAGTCGGTGATCGAGTATTACTTAAGGTCTCACCTTGGAAAGGTGTGATCAGATTTGGAAAGAAAGGAAAACTTGCACCAAGATACGTTGGACCATTCAATATCGTCGAAAGAATCGGAAAGGTAGCCTACAGACTTGAGTTACCTCCTGAACTTGGAAATGTTCATCCAACTTTTCACGTGTCCGATCTCAAGAGGTGTTTAGCTGATGAGAACCTGCACATACCGCTTGACGAAATTCGTGCTGGCAAAACACTGAAATTTGTTGAGAAGCCAGTGGAAATCTTGGAACGTGAAGTCAAGTGGCTTAAACGCAAGCGCGTTCCTTTGGTCAAAGTTCGCTGGGAAGCTAAACGTGGACCCGAGTTTACTTGGGAATGCGAAGATCAAATGAAGGCGAAATATCCGCATCTTTTCCCACGAGTTTCCTCTAAATAAATTTCGGGACGAAATTTCCACAAGTAGGGGAGACTGTAACATCCGTGCTTGTAATCATTGTGAAAAGTTCTATTATCAATAAAACAATGTTATTTGATCCCAATGTTTGTTTGGTTGTGTTTTACATTTTTCATGTTTTGACTTTTATGTAATTTCAAACTCTATATCACTTTCTAGAGAGTTATATGCAAACTGGTGCATAAACATAGCCAGTTTAATGCGACAAATACTCCGGAACATCAACATATACTTAACATACCTTAAATAACCCTTACATAACTTAGAAATAAGTTTTGAAGGCTTTGGTATGGCAAAAACAAGTTAATTCGCTTACAGGGACTAAACTTGACAAACTACGAAAGTATGCCAATTTGAACTGTAACGAACATTCTGGAACATGACCATAAGTTAAACACACCTTAAATATCCTTTACATAGCTTAGAAATAGGCTTTAAGGGGTTCGGTATGCAAAAATAAACTTTTGGGTCATTCAGGGACTAAAAGTGTCAAAAAGTGCATCTGGACATCCAAAAATTTATGTAAGCACTAAAATATTTTATTTTAGTGTTTGGCATAAGAGAAATTCATTCGTTGCGTCATTTGGATCGTTTTACGTGCTTGTGCGCATTCCGTCGTAATTAAGCGAACATCGCGTTCGTACGACCAAACGAACCAACATCCGACATATTTTTGAGCATGGTTCATGTCCACAATGATTAGGCATCATTTTAGGGCCGTAAAGTTGGATTTACGGGCCTTAGAAGTGTCGGAAATGGCTTTAAACACGTGCAGGGACCAAAACTGTAACTTCTGAAACATGTTGCTGATCAGACAAGGCCAGGCGGCCCGCCTGAGTTTTGCCTGATCCTGAAGCGGGCCGCATCAGGCTCCCAGATCAGATAAGATCATCTAATCAGCAGATTTCAGCTGATTAATTCACAACCACACATTCTAACTTGCCCTTTCAGCTCATGAGGAACCATTTTTAGTTACCACAACATCTTGACAAGTGTACGGGCTAGATCATTCCCTCTTTTCCAAGAAACGATCCTAACGGTGGACCGAAATATATAAATACCCATCACATTTTCACTCATTCCTCACAAGAATCTGATCAATTGTGCTCTAAGTTGAAACCTTTGTTTCATACCTGAGCTATTTTGATCTAGATTAGCATTCGGGGACCCTTCGTAAGTGTTCCTTCGTTCTTTTATTGCTTTTCGAGTGTTTTCGAGTCTGAAAGTCAAACTTTGTTTGACTTTCTGCGTTGACCAGTTTATGGTCAATGCGAAGTTCGAACTTCGCATCGTGAGTGTAATCACGTTGGTTATAGTCCCTTGGGACTATGCCTACTGATTACCACGTTGTCTAGGGTCGTAGGGTAAGTGATCTAATAAATCGCGTACACCTTCGAACCCGACCCATTTGGTCGATCATTAGGATCCGACCAAACACATTAGGTGACCATAGTATATAGGGAATAACCTTCCGAGGTTATACCTTATGGTCGCTTCGTTTAAGTAGTTGTATGATAGGTAGGTTATATGCCTTAGGTAAATTACCAAAATACCCCTTTGATGCCAAAATTCGTTTTAAACATATGTAACATAACTTTTGACATCTAAACTGATTTGACAACCATATTAGACATGTTAAGGCATATTTTACTTGTCATAGGACTAGTTAGGCGTTCCGAACGCGTTTAACGCGAACGACGCGTTAAAGTAGCATAAGCTACCTAAACGGGTCGTAATGGGTCGTAAGCACTTATGTTAGGTTTCATTTAGTATGTAGGCTTTGTTAAACCATATTACATGAGTTTCCATACTCGTTTGGTTTACGAACCCTCATTCTATCCGATCTTCCGATTTAGGTCCGGCTTATTAATGTAGTTACCTATATTAGGTGCCGTTTGATATCCGTGATCTCTAGCATTGCTTGGTGGTTATCTTAGGACTTCTGAGCAATCTCAAGTGAGTACATAGACCCCTCTTTTACTGTTTTTCCAAACGTTTTGGGGTGGAACACATGTGCCTACTTGTTACTTTCGTGCTTTCCTGTTTTCACAACATATACCTGCTATGTTTGTTAGTACATTATAGTACATGATTTCATTACATTTCATGCTATGTATGTCCATTGTGTGCATACTTATTACATTGTTTTACATTACATTTCTGCTATGTATGTTAACTGATAGCATGCTAGCACATTGATTTACATGACTTTTCTGCTTTGTATGTTAACTTAGCATACTTAGCACATTGTTTTCATATAACATGTTCACTTTTTCTATGACATTTGGTTTGCACAAACGAGACTATTATACGTTCATTAACATTAGCTACGCCGCTCGGTAGTAAGTACTGGTACCATAGGACTTGACAAATCCCATTCCTAACATCTCGGGTTTGTTTGGATGTAAGGAATGACTGAATCCGAAAACATTACTTTTGATAACCTTGACTGAAAGGGTTATCCGACTGTCTCAAGGCTTGAATGTATGCGTTAACTTACCACATAAATGTTTGTATCAATGTAACATGTATTACTTTGCGAAACATAACTTTTTGATAAATTCAAATTACTTTGTTTTGTACCTTTCTACATTTGGATTATGTGACAATACTTTACTTATAATACATAACATTTGTTACACATTACTTGACTACGTTTGGACTTTTAAACATTTGACATGACTTATACAAGGACTTTGGACTATTGGTTTAAACACAGACTTTATACATGGGTGGTTTGTTTAAGTGACTTAAGTAACGATATGTGAGTAATATGATACAAGAATGGTGGATACGTCGCTGGTACTACCTATATATAAGTGTTTGTATTATATTACATATCATAGCGTTATTTAAATCATTCAATTTGGATTTATACACTTTATACAAGTAACACGATTTTCTTACAAGACTTTTGATTTACAAAAAAGTTACTTTATACAACTCATTTTACTTGGTTATAGATTTAACCATACATTATTCTCTTATTTATACATATCATCTAAACCTATTTTTTTCAAACAATTTACAAAACCAATCAATTTACAAGGTTCATGACTGACTTTTGCTAAACAACAACTTTTTCTTAAACTTAAGTCATGAATCCTATCTTCACAAAACCTATGTATCTCATAGGCATTTTTATGCTGACGTACCTACTTTCACATGTGTTTTCAGGTGCTTTTCCGTAGGATGATGATCGTGATATTAGGACGGACTTGTGCCTTAGAGGCTAAAAATGAAGATAGAACTAGTTTAATTATGTTATAAACTCTTTATTTCCTGTATTGACAATGTAGCACGCTTGTTGATAAATAAAATACAACTTTGAATGCCATGGTTATGAAACATTTAATTCTGTTACAACACTCCCCGACATTTTCCGCCACGTTTTGTATGTTATACGTGGTCGGGGTGTGACAGAAGAGTTGGTATCAGAGCCAATGGTTATAGGAATTAGGTTATTAGTAATTCTTTGACCTAGACTATAACCTTTCTAGGACCCTAACACAAGTTATCTTGTGTTTAGATCTTAAAACATGTACATCACCTATCCTTAGGTGATTATCAAAACAAAAACCAAAATTTTTCCGAAACGATTTTTGAAAAAAAAAACAATCATCTGTTTTTGAATGATTTATTACAAGGTTTTGAACCCTCTTTTGTAAGGTTTTGAACCCTTCCAGTTTGACTAAATTTTTGGCCTTGTGCCTTCAAATTTTCAAAATCTCGTCAACGTTTTGGGTTTTAAATAATGTGAACACGTGCAAACTGGAAGAGTGAATGCCTGTATTTTGGGTTTTCTGTCTAGATCAAGACTTGATGATGATGGTGGGTGTGTGTGTGATCTCGGCCGAACACAAAGGAAGAGGGAGAGAGAGAGCAAATTTTGGTGTTGTGGTTATGAGTGATTATGGTGATCCAAGGTGTTTGCTTAAAGCCCACTAAACTCTATTATACATCATGCAATACGCTTTCAAGATATTAGACATGGTTTAATATAATAATCAACAAATGGTGGGGTGTGTTCCCACTCCTTCAACCGATCGGACTAGGGGGTATATGGTTGGATTTCAAATGGATAGTTAGGATCTAGTTAAGTTTAGTTTGGATTTTAAGTAAGTTATTAGTGTGTAGTGTAATATAAAGGGTGTTAGGGTATTCGGGGACCCTAACTAGCTCAGAAAAGTGTAAACAATGTCATTGACAATATTTTTGTGTTCCGGGTAAAGTCCGGTTGTTCGGTTGGATATTGATCCTTTAAAGTGTCAAGCAAAGCTTCAAAGTGTCTTCTATAGTGTTTTTAGTGACACAACAAATCCCCGACACTTTGGAAAGTGTCTAACATTATTTTACCTAGTTTTTGCACTTTACTAGTTATGCTAAATGCTGAATTTTTGCATAAAGTGCAGAATTTTGTAATTAAAGTATGTTTTAGACACATCCGGTCACTATAAATATCATCTAGTGATGCAGTTTTATAATCCTCACCTCCCTACACTCCCTACTAGTGTAGTAATCTATTCCCGGCTCGTACTGGCCTCAGAGACAATAGCTGTCTAGTGCTGGCAATGTCAGCATGTTTATTGGGTTATCCGTTTAGTGTGCTAACTGTGCTGTTGTGCATCAAGGTTGTCACTGATGTTTGTGAGTAAATAATAGAGTGACAGTATAAAATGTGATGCATGAGTATGTATGTATCAGAAATCAAGAAGCGGTTTAACCACAGTTGTAAGCAAGCACAGTAATTAAGCATTAATCAAATATTAATTAATTCGTACGGATACCTGGTTTGGTGAGGGTTGTCACATTCTCCCCCCGTTAAATAAATTTCGTCCCGAAATTTTAGGCTTTGCTTCTAGTTGCAAGGGTCTTAGGAAATAAATGGTCCTCACATTCCCACGTGAATTCAGGCCCATGTCTTGCATTCCATCGTACTTTGACGAGCTTGACACTACTCCTGCGTGTTTTGTTAACTTTCCAATCCGTAACCTCGACGGGTTCTTTGGTAAAGTGGAGCGTGTCGTCGATATGAACTTCATCAGCAGGAATGATCACTGTCTCCTGTGTTGGACTCTTTCTCAAATTTGATACATGGAATGTATCGTGAACACCATTGAGTTCAGCAGGTAGGTCCAACTTGTAGGCTACAAGCCCAATCCTTTGCAAGATTCTGAAAGGTCCAATGTAACGCGGATTCAACTTCCCACGCTTTCCGAAGCGTGCCACACCCTTCTAGGGTGAAACTTTTAATAAAACCATATCCCCAACTTGAAATTCCAAAGGCTTCCTCTTTGGATCTGCATAGGCTTTCTGTCTGTCGCGAGCCGCCTCGATGCGCTTTCGAATTTGCGCAATCTTGTCTGTCGTCTCTTGGACTATTTTAGGACCAACGAGATGTCTATCACCTGCATCAGCCCAACATAGGGGTGATCGACATTTGCGTCCATAAAGCGCTTCAAATGGCGCGGCTCCAATGCTTGTGTGGTAGCTGTTGTATGAAACTCGACCAACGGTAAATGATTATCCCAACTACCACCTAAGTCCATTACACATGCTCTCAGCATATCCTCCAAAGTCTGAATAGTTCGTTCACTTTGTCCATCAGTTTGCGGATGAAACGCAGTGATCAGATTTAACTGTGAGCCAAAAGTTTCTTGGAAGGATTGCCAAATCCTTGATATGAAGCATCCATCTCTGTCTGAGATGATTGAGAGAGGCACTCCATGACGTGCAACAATCTGTCGCATGTATATTTCCGCAAGCTTACTCGTGTTGTCTTTCTCTTTGATCAGCAAGAAGTGGGCAGATTTCGTTAACCGGTCCACTATTACCCAAATAGTCTTATGACCTCTAGGCGTCTTTGGCAACTTCGTTATGAAGTCCATTGAAATCTGCTCCTATTTCCACTTGGGAATCTCAGGTTGTTGCAGAAGTCCTGAAGGCTTCTGGTATTCAGCTTTCACCTTGGCGCACATTAAACACTTGCTAACATAAATAGCAACATCGCCTTTCATCCTAGGCCACCAATAATAATCCTTAAGATCTTGGTACATCTTATCCGCTCCTGGATGGATAGAGTACCGTGATTTGTGAGCTTCATCAAAAATAACCCTTCTCAAACCACCAAACAGAGGAACCCAAATCCGTTTCAAGAAGCATAACGTTCCTTCCTCGTTTGGCACTAACTGCTTCTCCATTCCACGGAGATACTCATCTTCAATATTCCTTTCTTTCAAGGCTTCTCTTTGTGCAGCCCGAATGCGCAAAGAGAGGTCTGTCTGGACAATCATCTCCAAAGCCCTAACCCTTATGGGCTTGATCCTCTCTTTTCGACTCAGGGCGTCAGCGACCACATTCGCTTTCCCTGGGTGGTATTTGATCTCGCAATCATAATCATTCAACAGTTGTACCCAGCATCTCTGCCTCATGTTTAGCTCCTTTTGATTGAATATGTGCTGTAAGCTCTTGTGATCAGTGAAGATTGTACACTTTGTACCATATAAATAATGTCGCCAGATTTTCAATGCAAATACCACTGCATCTAACTCCAAATCGTGTGTGGTATAATTTTTTCTCATGTATCTTCAATTGGCGCGGCGCATAAGCTATAACCTTCTGGCATTGCATCAGCACGTAACCCAAACCTTGACGCGAGGCATCACAATATACCATGAAATCATCCGTTCCTTCGGGTAGCGGTAAAATCGGTGCATCACAGAGCTTGTTCTTCAACAACTGAAACGCTTCTTCCTGCTTGTCTCCCCAATCGAACTTCTTGTCTTTATGCGTGAGTGCTGTCAGGGGTTGTGCGATTTTGGAGAAATCCTCAATGAATCTTCGGTAGTAACTAGCCAAACCTAAGAACTGTCGAATCTCGGTTGGCGTCTTTGGAGTCTCCCACTCCTTGATCGCCTCGATCTTTGTTGGATCCACATGGATTCCATTTCCATTAACCAAATGTCCAAGAAACTGGACTTCGCGTAGCCAGAACTCACACTTCGAGAACTTGGCGTATAATTTCTCCTTTTTAAGTAGCTCTAGAATAGCTCTTAAGTGCTGCTCGTGCTCGTCCTTCATCTTCGAGTAAATCAAAATGTCGTCAATAAATATGATCACAAACTTATCCAAGTACGGCTTGCAGACTCGATTCATTAGGTCCATGAAAACTGCAGGTGCGTTCGTCAACCCAAACGGCATAACTAGGAACTCGTAATGTCCATAACGAGTCCTAAAGGCCGTCTTCGGGATACTTTCCTCCTGTGTCCTAAGTTGATGATATCCAGATCGAAGATCGATTTTTGAATAAAAGCTTGAACCTTGTAACTGATCAAAAAGGTCATCAATCCTTGGCAAAGGATATCTGTTCTTGATAGTCAACTTATTAAGCTCGCGGTAATCTATGCACATACGGAAACTACCGTCCTTCTTTTTAACAAACAGAACCGGAGCTCCCCAGGGTGAGAAGCTTGGTCTGATGAATCCTTTGTCCAATAGCTCCTGGAGTTGTGTTGACAACTCCTGCATCCCCGATGGCGCAAGTCCGTAGGGTGCCTAGGCTACAGGCGCGGCACCTGGAACCAAGTCAATGTGGAACTCAACTTGCCTTTGAGGCGGTAATCCTGGCAAGTCTTCTGGAAAGACTTCCGGATATTCCTTGACGACTGGAATGTCCTCGATCTTCGGTTCAGCAGCTTCCTTGTCCACGATGTGTGCCAAGAATGCAACACATCCCTTCTGCAAACACTTTCTAGCATTCAGACATCTAATAATTCTCAGCGGCGTATCCTGCTTCTCTCCGTGCACTACGATGGTTTCTTCATCCGTCACAGGAATGCGGATGGTCTTCTCATGGCAAACAATCTCGGCCTTGTTGCTGGACAACCAATCCATTCCCACTACCACATCAAAGCTTCCCAACTCGACAGGTAGCAGGTCTAGCGTAAATTCGTGTCCTGCCAATTCTATCACGCATCCTCTTATAACTTCACCGGTTTCAACTAGTTTCCCATTCGCCAATTCAATCGAGTATGGAACGTCTAACTTACTAGTCGCCAAACCAAGTACATTCTTAAATTCCAATGACACGAAACTATAATCGGCACCGGTATCAAACAGAACAAATGCAAAACGTTGGTTTATAGGGAACGTACCGGTGACAACGTTTGGATCTTGGCGCGCTTCCCTTGCGCCGATGTTAAAGACTCTTCCCCGTGCTTGGTTCAAATTTGGGCATTCCTTCTTAAAGTGCCCAATGTCACCACAGTTAAAACAGCCCAGTCTTTGCCCATTACCACCTCTGTTCCCAGCTTGAGTGTTGTTTTGGTTGCGATTCCCACTACCAGCTTGATTCGCAACATTTCCACAATTCCCATTTCCTCCGGTGTTTCCTTGTGGGCGGTTTCCATTACCACCACGGTTGTTGTTCCTAAAACCTCCTTGGCCACCCCGGCCAGCACTAGCCCAGCAAGTATCCTTCAAGTGGCCAACTTTCCCACAAGCTTCACATATTTTTGGCCCACACCGGCCAGAATGATGACGCTGACAGATGTTACACTTGGGCTGTGTACCCATATAACCTTTCCCTTTCTTCTCAACACCGGTTGCAGCTTGGACCGGTGTGCTTGACTCGCCCTTCTTGCTTACATGGCTGGTTCCTTGCTTGAAGTTTGAAAACTTTCACTTGTTTTCCCCAGACGACTCCACGTGAGTCTCTTTCTTCTTTGGTTCAGAGATGGAGAATTTGTTCAACGTAATGGCCACTTCAGTGAGCGCCACACTTAGGTCGATGGCTTCTGTGATCGTCGCGGGCTTGGATGTGGTAACCATACTCATTATCTGGGGAGCCAATCCCCAGATGAACCTTTCAACATGTTTAAAATCTGGCGTGACCATGTATGGTACTACATGAGATAAGTCATGGAATCTTTGAACGTATTCTGCGATCTTGGGACCATCCATCCTTAAATGCCAGAACTCAGTCTCTAACCTTTGTATCTCAGCACAAGAGCAATACTTCCTTCGCATTAACTCTTGTAACTCAGCCCAGGTTAACGCATAAGCAGCAGCTTCTCCTAAAGTCTGAACTTGTAAGTTCCACCACGATAGGGCTCCATCCAGAAACAACCCTGAGATGTAAGTCACTTGTTGATCGGGAGCGCATTTGCTCATTCTTAAGACAGAGTCTGTTTTCTCAGCCCACCTCACGAACGCAACAGCACCTCCGGTGCCGTCGAAATTCACGGGCTTACAGTCGAGAAACTGCTTGTAAGTGCACCCTGCACATACGTTAGTATTTACAAATGGTATTAGCGGACGTGCTATAAATATCCAAATGTATTGTAATATGTCTCAAACGACTTAACATTACCATGTGGTGGATTGTTATTGCCGTTATTGTTCGAATTGCTCCCGCTGGTTCCTCCTTGTGAGGCTGCATACTGCGCTATGGCGGCAGCAATGATTCCTTGGAGTTCTGCCTCCGAAGTGGGCATGCGCATCTCGCGTCTTGGTGGCATCTTCTAAAAGTTGATCATGTTGGTCAGGTTATTATAAGTAAATGAATCATACGTATTCCATTTATTAGACACATAACATCTCATTTTACAAATAAATCAAGCACATAACATCACATGTTATAAAATATCAATAATCAACCCAACATCACATATAATGAGAATACTGCGATTGCGTTGTCATAAATCAAGACCACAATGTAAGGTTTACAAGTTCATAACTGTATCATACATCATCAGTGACTAAGGGCCACATCGCCCTAGTCCAAACTATCTAGTCAGTGACAACAGTAACAAATATACAAATCATCAAATGTCACAATCATCAAAATGCGGTCTCCAAAAGCTGTGTAGTCTGCACAATCGCGGTCGTCTCACCAAAAGTCTACCTGCGTCGAATCAAAAAGGCCTATGCTGATGGCGGCCGAGGAGGGGGAAAACGAGAAAAGAGTAGACGTCGCATGTGTAACCAGTCCTCCTCCATAGCGCGATGAGCGCGCAATAAGTATGCTATTTGCTGCTCAGGAGTCCAAAAGCGAGCGGCAGAATCAGGTGAAAGTGGACGTGGAGGGTGTGATACTGCAGGTGGGGTCTGACAATGACACGGTGGTCGCTGAGCTCTCTCCAGCTCCTGTACGCGACGGGTCAGCGCCTCCTACTGTATCATGAAAGATATGAGAATATCCTCCGTAGAATACCCCACGTGGTATGGGTGATACGGATCAGATGGTGGCATAATGGGGGGCGTAGTCCAGAGGAATGGCTCACTAGATGGAGCGAAGGATGGTACAGTAAATGGTGCAACAGTGGGAATAAGAGTAGGATGAGAAATCTGGGGTATGAACTGGCTGCCTCCTGCCATGAAAGATGTATGACCAAATGGCTGTCGAGATGAACCCTCCCCAGGACGTGGTGGAGGTATGTCCTGAAGAAACGTGATAGGTAAGTCGGTGCGACGAGCATCCATGGTATGTGTGGGAAGCAAAGGGACATCAATGGGGGCTGAAACGGGGGCTACAGGGGGTGTAACAGGGAACACGAAAGGTGGGTAATCATTGTCATCATCTATCCACCCGTTGCGAGTGTGAGCGTATCGTGGATCAATATGGGTCGCAAAAGGTGCACGGTCGAACATCACCGGCATAGGGTCAGGAAATGGTGCAACAACAGGATCCTCTATCAAAAGTGGAGCGTCAACAGGAGCGCCAGCAACATGATCATCCACCAACGGTGGAGCACCAACGGGGTGATCGTCAACAGGTATGTCATCAACAAAAGGAGCAACAGTAGGTGCATCGGCATGAACAGGGTCATGCTCAAATGCAGGGTCAGGAGCAACGACTGGCTCAGGGGCCACAGCAGGCTCCGGATCAACAAACTCCATATCAAAATCAGCTGGATCAGCAAACAAAGGATCGACAGGGGCTACAGGATCCTCTAGGGGCTGGTCTAAGTGAATGAACTCAATATCCTGGTCAGGATAGAAACCAGGGGGAAAGATGGGGTCTAAATCATCGTCAATATCGTGATCAAACTCAAAGTCGTGAGCAGGTGCAGCTGATAACGCCATTTCCAGGTCGGCGTCATGAGAGTGATGTTGCCCTCCCTGAGTGTGCAAAGATGCGGATGCCACAGACTCAAAGGAATCCTGGGACAGGTGAATCGGCAGGTGCCTCCTCTGCAGGGGCATCGACAATGGGTAGATTGACATCCGCAGCAATAGGGGCCCTGCCCTCATAGTCATCCTCAAGTGGGTCCTTCTCAAATAAATCGACGTCGTCGTCAGAAACATCAGCAAGTGGCATATCTATCACCGGATAAACAGCAAGCGGTATAGGAGCAGGGATCACCACGAGTGGTAAATCCCCAACGAGATGGCCATCAGCAGGCTCGGCTACGACGTCAGGCAGCGCAAAGGACTGGAAGTCGTCATCGTCTGTGCTGGTAGTATCGAAAGTGTGGACCTCGTGCTCCGATGAAACTATATCATCTGATACTATCGCCATAGGGTCCAGAGTGTCGGAAACTCCAGTGTCTGATGAAGAAGGCATGATGTCTGTAACACAAACACACATACGCACAAACAATCAATCATATAATCATATAAACATGTTAGTCACCAATAAGCAAACAAGTAATCATCCTAGTCTTCCTTAGACTATCCTCCCAGTCTTTCAGACTGAACTTCCTAGCCTCTCAGACAATCTCCCTGGTCTCTAAGACCAACTCCCTGGTTTCTAAGACCAACTCCCCCAGTCTTTCTGACTGGACTCCCTCAGTCTCCCCGACTGAACTCCCTCAGTCTCCCCGACTGAACTCCCTCAGTCTCCCTGACTGAATTTTAAATCTTTGAAAACTGTATTGTGCCCTTTTGTTTAAAAAGGTTTGTGCCCTGGATCTGGACGTTTAGTGTATGAAATGTAAAAATGTTTTCGTGAGAGCCCTAGTGATCATAGTCTAGACTCGAGAAGGAATCCTAGTTCGCTATGATCAATGCTCTGATACCAAGTTGTCACACCCTGGCTTTGCGGAAGCGTGGGTTTATTTGATGTGACTTCTTAATACCATAGCTTAATCACAACAAAGCTATTTGAAAGTAAAACCATGATGATCATCCATTACTTCAAGTTTTAAAAGTAAAATACGACAACATTGTTTTAGAGTTGACACATGCAACGAGTTTACAACACAACATAATAAAAACCTTGTTCATAAGACACAACCACCAAACATGAAATAGACACAGTTTAGGACTTGTGACTCATCCAGGCAAAAGTCACAACCCTTAAACTCGGATGACATCACTTCTCCTACGCAGCATGAAGACATAGCATACCTCGCCAGATCCCTAATTCCATGAAATACGTGTAAGTTGAAAAATCAACAAAAGTTGAGCGAGTTCATGTAAAAGTGAGTATGTAAAACCTTTGTAATACATTTATATGTATGAAAATCCCTGGTATGTACCAAATAAGGAAAAAGAGATCACCATTGGGTTGCAAAGCCAATGATATGTGTGAAGTGCTGTAGGAAGACTCAAACCTAGCAGATTTTTGCGTCGGGCTCAAAGTCACCCCGAGGTCCGTACAGTTGGGCCTGGAGTTGGGCTCGCTACACCCAGATAGATCTACCGCTAATGACCCTCGGTCCTACAATGAGGATTAATGGCCTCTAGTTCCAGCCTACCCACTCACATGATCTAAGTAGTAAACCCTCCTTAAGCTAACCATACCATGTATAAAAGTATCCATAATTTCTCTAACATGTATTCCACCCCCGAAGTATAAAAACTGAAAACAGTTAAGAGAAAAGGGGGACATGAACTCACTGAAGTGCGTATCCAGAAACGTCAAACTCCAACTCTGTCTGCTGCGTGACGACCTACACGTACTAATTCCTATTAGACGGATGGCCGTGCCTTGGCTTAGGGTTTAACGTTTTGTTGGAGAAATAGTTAGGTAACTATTCCGTAATCACATTTCTTATTTATTTAATAAGTATTTTCCTTCCCAAGGATGGGGGTTTTAATACATGTAAACGTTATATTTCCGAAAGTATATTTTTAAGTCTCACTTGAAAATATATTTTAAATCACTTTGTCTAAAATATTCTGTCTTCCAAAATATACATATTTTTCCCAAAAAATATTATATTTTACCTTATACAATTTCCAAAATAATACTTTATCAAAATACGTATTTAAGAGTATTTTTCAAAAATACATAAGTTACATTTTTAAAGTTCGTGTGGTAATAACAGTACCGGTGTAACTTAAATATTTATTTGTGAGGGCGTTGGTATTATTTTGGAGTCGATACTTCTCAGTGTATTCAAGTTATATTATTTTTACTCTAAAAATAACATATCTAGTTCACAAAATAATCATAAAATCACACAAGCGTTTTACTATGAAATATATATTCTAAATATATATTTAACAAGTTTTATTTACGAAAATCCACCTCCGGCACTTGGTAATTTTGTAATAAAAATCATGGCGAAGTTTGTTTGGAAAAACAAGTCAAAATATATTTATAACCACTTGTCACAAAAATATTTCTAAGTGTTATATTTTTGGAAAATTTTCGCCAGAGTTTCCTCTGTAACTGGAGGTGGCCACGCTTACTAGCGTATCATTTTCTTTTCAAAATTCAATCAGACAATTCACCAATCATCAATATACAATATTAAACATCAAACTTGTCCAAATAAGTCTAAATCGCAAACTCATGAACTTGTAAGTCTTGTAAAAATACGTAGTAACTTTCCAACATATTTAGTAGGTTTCGTTATCTTTAAAATAACTTTTTTTTTAAAAACCTTACTTTTAAAGAATTTGAAGTTTTACAACTTCTAGTCAAGATTTACGAAAATATTTCCTTGGTAAATCTTCTTGTTACGCAAGGGTTTACACACTTGTTTATTCACTAAAATGCCTTTAGTTTATGTTGGATCCGGGTTTTAAACAAGACTTGCATCTTTTACTTGGTTCTTCCGAAAAACCATTTGTAGATCTTTAGATCTACTAGTTTAGAACCTTATTTTACAAGAAAATTTTCATTTACACAAGTTCATGTTCATGAGTGGAAGGGTTCATCATCTTACAACTTTTACACTTAACATATTACTAGTTCATGTTCCATGAACATGATCTAGTATGGTTAGATGATGATCCATCCCACTACTAGCATTAAACAACATAAAATAATCATAACTAGTCAAGATTTACAAGATTTAAACCATTAGTTTCTCGTTATCCAACTAGTTTATCTTTCTTTCAAGACTTTATGTTTTGTTCTTGTGTGTTCTCGATTTTTAACGGTTAAATCTCTTATTAACCACTTTAAACAAGAACAAGAGGATGTTTAGAGGCACTTACTACTAGCTCGAGGCTAGGGAAGAATCAAGACATAAACAAGGTGGATAAAAGAAATATAGAGAGGTTCTTGAGTTTCCAAAAACACCGAGCCTCCTTGTATGTCACCTTGCACCTTTGTATGTATGTAATATTGCTAGATCAAGACTTGATGATGATGGTGGGTGTGTGTGTGATCTCGGCCGAACGCAAAGGAAGAGTGAGAGAGAGAGCAAATTTTGGTGTTGTGGTTATGAGTGATTATGGTGATCCAAGGTGTTTGCTTAAAGCCCACTAAACTCTATTGTCCATCATGCAATATGCTTTCAAGATATTAGACATGGTTTAATATAATAATCAACAAATGGTGGGGTGTGTCCCCACTCCTTCAACCGATCGGACTAGGGGGGTATACGGTTGGATTTCAAATGGAAAGTTAGGATGTAGTTAAGTTTAGTTAGGATTAAAGTAAGTTATTAGTGTGTAGTGTAATATAAAGGGTGTTAGGGTATTCGGGGACCCTACCTAGCTCAGAAAAGTGTAAACAATGTCATTGACAATATTTTTATGTTTCGGGTAAAGTCCGGTTGTTCGGTTGGATATTGATCCGTTAAAGTGTCAAGCAAAGCTTCAAAGTGTCTTCTATAGTGTTTTTAGTGACACAACAAATCCCCGACACTTTGGAAAGTGTCTAACATTATTTTACCAAGTTTTTGCACTTTACTAGTTATGCTAAATGCTGAATTTTTGCATAAAGTGTAGAATTTTGTAATTAAAGTATGTTTGAGGCACATCCGGTCACTATAAATATCACCTAGTGACGCAGTTTTATAATCCCCACCTCCCTACACTCCCTACTAGTGTAGTAATCTATTCCCGGCTCGTACTGGCCTCAGAGACAATATCTGTCTAGTGCTGGCAATGTCAGCATGTTTATTGGGTTATCCATTTAGTGTGCTAACTGTGTTTTTGTGCATCAAGGTTGTCACTGATGTTTGTGTGTAAATAATAGAGTGACAGTATAAAATGTGATGCATGATTATGTATGTATCAGAAATCAAGAAGCAGTTTAACCACAGTTGTAAGCATGCACAGTAATTAAGCATTAATCAAATATTAATTAATTCGTACGGATACCTGGTTTGGTGAGGGTTATCACAGTTTGTCATTATGTCGAGACACTTTGACAACGTGTTAGCCATCAGAACCCCTAGTTCGACTCAGATGACCAACCCGACCAGGAATCACCCTTGTCCGGCCGGTTACCGGCTCGAGACGGTTGTTCTTGACTAACCCGAGATCGGTAGTCTCGTGGGTAGGATCCGGATCTCGAGCTAGTACAACACTACGATAGAGTAGAGGACTAGATCAGGGTCGGATCCTATCGGTTTTGAGTGTAATGAGTGTAAAAGAGTTGAAAGGAAGTTAGAAACCATCTTTCAATCCTTTTTCACCAGTCTTATGTCGAGATCTTTACAAGATCTTTGTATGTTTGCGTGGAAATCGGTTAGATCTCGGTTGTTCTTGGTGGATTGAAGTCAAAACATGAAGTTCTTGAAGAACACATGATGACGTCACCCTAGAACACCTGAAATCTAGTGATTTCACGGTTAAAAGTTAAGATTTAAAAGATAGAAAGGTGTAGGAGTGCGTGTAGATCAAGAAAGTACAAGATTTAGGGCGAGATCTTACCTGGATTGAGAGAAATCGAAGGAAAGGTGAGGAGCACGAATGGTTCGGACAAGGACTTCCAAAAATGGAAAGAATGACAATGAAAGGGTTATCCGATCGGATGACACACCGCCCGGATGACGATCCGGTCGGATGACATCCTGGTCGGATGACGCCTGACCTGGGGCGTAATGGTTATCCGGTCGGGTGGCTATCCGGCCGAAAGGCACTTGGTTCGATTGTTTGACTCGACGATTTTTTATTCGGATTCGAGTTCGATTACGTTTCGAGTTTTGATTGAGTTCGATTGATTTCCACAACATATATATATATATATATAACACGCACAAGTACACATAAGGCACACACACGTATAATATCCAAATTAAGTCGAGTTGCGGTTCGTATCACGATTCGATGTCGAGTTGCATAGCTTGATTATTAATTAGTTAACTTTATCGCATTGTTACTTCCTATAATTCACAGTCGTAAGTCGATTAGATAGCGATTAAAACACATCGATTTTTGCAATTAACAACACTTACTCCACATAATACAATTAAAATAAGGAAATTACTATAAGTTAAATTCGTACAATCGGTCGTTGACTTTGACCTTGACTTATGGAAACACTGGGTGTTATATATATATTGTTCATGAGGCAGGCATTATAGATGGCCTCCATATGGGCCATGCACAAGTAATGTCGTTTAATCCTTTAAGTATTACACGCGAGGAATTGTTGGTAGATCTATCGTGTTGACAACCCCGTCGTGACCGGTCGCCCCATGTCAAGTCAAACGACGAATTGATATTCTATTATAGTCTAGCTTTGATTATACCTTCATTGTTATTATATAGTTCGTAATGTCTTGCTAACTTACGAGTCCGAACATTTGATTCTATCAATTTAATACGTAAACTTGGGAAGATGTTTATGGTCGGAGGTTCTACGGAAATGCTTACAATGGCTGACCCTTGAATTTTTATAAGGAAATAAAATAACTTTCTTAAAGATTATATGAATGTTTTAATAATAAACACATAATTAGAAAGTTTTTCCTTGAATCAAATTATTTAAATTTGGATATGTGAACTTACCCTCCTTTGTGTTGACACTTGATTTTTAACGTATTCTTCAGGTACTTGAGTTTGGCTTCGGGAATTATGGCGTATCTTGTGGTTGTTGATATATGTTTGGTTTGATAATGTTTTGGACAAACTTTGAAAACAATTTGGGACCTATGTAATAAGATCAATAAGGATCAAAACAACTAAACTGTGATATGGTTGTGACGTACTTTAAGACTTTGTGTTTTAAAATCTATGTTTTAATTAAGTTAAAAGGTCCAACATTATTATGCATCGTTCAGCAAGATATTAATGGGCACCAACTTCCGTCACCACCATGTTTTATATTTCGCTGCGACGTTTTTGGGGTGTGACAAAAGGTCCTCTCGCTCAAACTGATTTTATTGTTCCTCTCGTTTAAAAATGTCTTCCAAATGATCCTCTCGTCTGAAAATATCCTTTCGTCCTTAATGTCCTGTCGTCCAAAACTGTTAAATTTTGAATGTTATATTTTTCTTGAAAAACGTGTTGAAATTTCTTAGTGTTTGATTGTGTTATGCACGCTAAGTCGTCAAATTTCGACTCGAAGCACAATATTTGCTGTGTCAAACCCTCAAATTCCACATGCGAAGTACCACCGCGAGCCTTGTGACTGACCAGGATCCAACCACCAATCATATTGAACAATTATAGTAATAAAACAATTTTAACAATTAAAATTCAAGTCTGTAACACCTCGTAAAATCACGACCAATATAATAAAGAAACGTGTCATGGACTTTAAACATGTAATGGATTGATCTGGAGGGACTAAAATTGCCAAACAATTTTAATATGTAAGTATAAGGATCCAAAGTGTCAACATGCCATTCTTGTGCCTCTGATTGACCTCATACGACGTTCGTATTCTTTAATGAATAATTTTGGCGAACATAGAAACTCGTTTGTGTTTAAAATAAGGATCTTACGAAGCATAGTGATTAAAAGTGTCAACATGTTAAACGTTACCTCTGAGTGACCTTTTAACAATCCTAAAAACATTGTAATAATGGTATATGATGTTCTCAAAGAATATTGGATATTAATTTTGTGTATTTTCGATGAAAACAAGACTTTTCGGGTGATCTTACAACTAACCGGGAGCTTAACGGAGTTAAAATAGGACCCAAGGCCCTAAATAGTTAACTATGGGAGTCCTAAGTGCAATAAATGGAAGTTAAATAAAGTTAAAATGGACCAGGGACTGAAAGCAAAGTTGCAAAACTTTTTACCGAATCAGAAGGTCCTCGCGGCCCGCGTAGACTCTCTAAGAGTCTTACGCGGCCCGCGTGAGCAGCACCAGCAAACAAAAAATGCATAGCTGCATGTTCAGCCATTTCCACCACCTTTGCATGCCTCAAATCAATACCAGGGACTGTGCCAATGGTTGTTCATTCACTACGGACACCTGGAATCATCAGGGATCATTGTAGGGACATGTGGAATGATCATATGAAGTAGAAATCCATATATAAAGCATTTGTTCTTCACTTGTTCATTTGCACATTTCAAATTCACTTCAAATCACATTCTCTAGAGCTTCCTGGAGTTCAAGAGAGCTTTCTTCTGTTCTAATCTCGTGCTAAGAGTTCTTGTAAGCATTCTTAGCCTCTCTAGTTCAAGTTTTATTAGCTTAATGACCAAAAGTCAAAGCTATCGTAATTAAGCTTTGACTTAGTGATTAATCACTAATGGTCCAGCCATTATTCGAATTGAAAGTGGCTATGAGTTGGAAATTATGTAGGTAATAAACCCTTAAAAGGGCACCCACTGATTATCACTCTAACTTGGTCAATTATCGGGTCAAACTTATTAATAAAAAGTCAACAGAATCAGTTTTTACAAATAAATTCATAACTGATAATGTAGAGGTTATGGAACATGTTTTAACACTAAAATAACTTGGTAATTAATATAAGAACATGTTTAGACATGTTCAACCCGACAATTCTGAGTTTAGGCTCGGTTCGGAACCGAAAGTCGCAAAAGTAGACTTTTGCTTTGATTTTCAGTTCTGACCCGATTTAGCTTGTTTTAGTTGTGCCTTAGGGTTCCTTTAGGACCATATTATAGGTTAGTATAACCCTCTGAGATTATACAACTTGGTTCCATAGAAATCCTAGTTCATTGCATGTTTTCGTTAAATGCTTAAAAGTTGACCACTATGCCCTTTTGATATTAAAACGAGATTTTTGAAAATGTGAGAAGACAAAAACCTTTATTACTGATATTTAAGTATGTCCTAAAAGTTTGACATCAGATTATGGTAAAAAATAGGAGTTATGCGCGATATCGTAAAATAAAAGCTTTTTATTAGTTAAACGGCAATTTTGACATAAAACCCATTTAAACCCAAATTTTGACACCAAAATTGCTGCCTACTGTTAAGATATAATATTTAGGGATTTTTGGAAATTTTTGTTAAATTTTAAACTGATCATAACATAGGGTTCTTTCATTGACTCGGTAATTGACGGTTATGCCCTTTTTGCTAATAAAAAGAGTTTTACACATCCTTTACATATCAAACCTTTTGCTACTGATTTTTATACATCAAATAAATTATTTTAAACAGTAGAGGTTGATCCAAAACTCAGATTTCCTTAAATAACCCAAAAATCGCCAAATACCGACTTTTACGCTTTTTAAACGCATAGTATGGGTTAAAACTATATTTGACACCTAAAACTCATTACCTACTGATATTATAAGTAAATTTTTATACTTAAACAGTAAGTAAAAATTTTGAACTCAGATTTCCAAATTTGACCCTTATAGCATATGTGAAATGACCAAAATGCCCCTACGGTGCATAGTTTGGTCATAAATTATAAATTTCAGATATGTATGATATCTTACTGATTTAAATTATTAAAAAAAATATTTTTATTGAACATTTTAGCCCAGAACCTTAGATTACTATTTAACCTCTTTTATAAACTTTAAAATGACCAAAATACCCTTATGGGGCTTAATTTGGTTTTAAATTCGTTTTGGGCATAATGGAAGGTATCCTGCTGATATCATAACATATTTTAAGCATATTAACTTGTGAAACCTGCATATGACTCATTTGGATATCCGTTATGCATATTCGCGTTCGTACGGTTTATGTAACTAGTTTGCATAAATTAACCGAAACAGGTCGAACCTTATCATTTTTACTTCAAAATCCAGAATGTACTTAGTTTACCCATTTTATACAAGTCCATATACTTGTTGGATCTAAATCACATTCTAATCCGGTCCTCGCTTAATCTTGCATTTTGAACCGTATACCTTTCTTTAAAACTAACTGGTCTAAGTTATAGCTTAAATAAGACCCTTTAGGAATCTAATTGGTTATTAAAAACCTTCGTTCCAGATTAGGAGCCCGGTAAAAGCTATCTGTACTTGCTGATTGATATACGGCTGGGATAAAAATTATATTTTTGCTCAGGTAAATACTTTTAACTTATTTTCCGTTATACGGGCTTGGGATACGATATTTAGTAATACCGCTTGGTCGGGTATTGAATCTGTAACACCTGTGCCTCCACGGCCATCAAACAAATACCAAATCAATGAAATATTGTATTTCATACTTGGGATTTGTATAAATATGTGTATCATTTTCACATATCAATTTTTGTTCAATTCCAAACTCTAAATCGCTTTCTGGAAGGTTATACGCGCACCGATGCGTAAATATAACCAGTTTAATGCAACAAACACTCCGGAATAGTGACATAGGCTTAACATACCTTAAATAACCTTTACATAACTTAGAAATAAGTTTTGAAGGCATTGGTATGGCAAAAACAAGTTAATTCGTTTACAGGGACTAAACTTGACAAACTGCGAAAGTATGCCAATTTGAACTGTAACGAACATTCCGGAACATGACCATAAGTTAAACATACCATAAATATCCTTTACATAGCTTAGAAATAGGCTTTGAGGGGTTCGGTATGCTAAAATAAACTTTTGGCTCATTCAGGGACTAAAAGTGTCAAAAAGTGCACAAGTTTGCATTTTCGCGCATAACTTACGTTCTGAATACATCCGGACATCCAAAAATTTATGTAAGCACTAAAATATTTTATTTTAGTGTTCGGCATAAGAAAAATCCATTCGTCGCGTCATTTGGATCGTTTTTCGCGCTTATGCGCATTCCGTCGTAATTAAGCGAACATCGCGTTCGTACGGCTAAACGAACCAACATCCGACATATTTTTGAGCATGTTTCATGTCCACAATGTTTAGGCGTCATTTTAGGGCCTTAAAGTTGGCTTTACGGGCCTTAGAAGTGTCGGAAATGGCTTAAATACGCAACAGGGACCAAAACTGTCATTTCTGAAACTTATTTTATGATCAGAACCCCCATGCGGCCCGCATTAGCTTTGGTGTATCCTGAAGCGGGCCGCATGAGCCTCCCAAAACAGATAAGATCGCTTAGTCAGCTGATTCCAGCTGTTTAATCCACAACCACACATTCTAACTTGCCCTTTCAGCTGATTTAGGGTCATTTTTAGTTACCATATGGTTCCGACAAGTGTACACATGAGATTCGAGCACGGTTTCCGTGAAACGATCTTAACGATTACCCGAAAACTATAAATAACCCACCCCCATTTGCTTCAAACTCACTAGAATCTGATCATTTGTGCTCTAAGTTGAACCCTTTGTTTCATACCTGAGCTATTTTGATCTAGAGTAGCATTCGGGGACCCTTCGTAAGTGTTCCTTCGTTCTTTTATTGCTTTTCGAGTCCGAAAGTCAAACTTTGTTTGACTTTCTGCATTGACCAGCTTATGGTCGATGCGAAGTTCGTTTAAACTTCATAACGTGAGCGTGATCACGATGGTTATAGTCCCTAGTGACTATACCTACTGATTACCACGTTATCTAGGCTCAGTGACGAGCCGTAGTTTCGGTCAGAATACGTATTCTTGCGTATTTTGTAACCAAACTACTTGTGGGTATCAAAACCGTTTGTTTTGATACCAAACCTGTTTTCTAAACTTAGTTAAGCATGTTTTAACATGCTTAGCTCGTCACTTTTAGTTTAGTGCTTATATAGGGTCGTAAGGTAAGCGATCTAAACAATCGCTTATACTTTCGAACCCGACCCATTTGGTCGATCATTAGGATCCGACCAAGCACATTAGGTGACCATAGTATATATGGAATAACCTTACGAGGTTATACCTTATGGTCGCTTCGTTTAAGTAGTTGTATGATAGGTAGTTTATATGCCTTAGGTAAATTACCAAAATACCCCTTTGATGCCAAAATCCGTTTTAATCATATGTAACATAACTTTTGACATCTAAACTGATTTGACAACCATATTAGATATGTTAAGGCATATTTTACTTGTCATGGGACTAGTTAGGCATTCCGAACGCGTTTTACGCGAACGACGCGTTAAAGTAGCATAAGCTACCTAAACGGGTCGTAATGGGTCGTAAGCACATAGGTTAGGTTTCATTTAGTATGTAGGCTTTGTTAAACCATATTACACGAGTTCCCATACTCGTTTGGTTTACGAAACCTCATTCTATCCGATCTTCCAATTTAGGTCCGGTTTATTAATGTAGTTACCTATATTAGGTGCCGTTTGATATTCCGAGATCTCTAGCATTGCTTGGTGGTTATCTTAGGACTTCTGAGCAATCTCAAGTGAGTACATAGACCCCTCTTTTACTGTTTTCCAAACGTTTTGGGGTGAAACACATGTGCCTACCTGTTACTTTCATGCTTTCCCATGTTTTCATATCATATGCTTGCTATGTTCATTAGTACACTATTAGTACATCGTTTTACATTACATTTTATGCTATGTATGTCCATTTAGTTCATACTTAGTACATCGTTTCACATCACATCGCATGCTATGTATGTTCATTTATTTGCATACTTAGTACATTTGTTTTCATCACATGCTTACATTTTGTTATGACATTTGGTTTGTTTAAATGAGACAATGTACATTCATTAACACCGATCATGCCGCTCGGTAGTAGGTAGTGGTACCATAGGACTTGACAAATCCCATTCCTGAAATCTCGGGTTTGTTTGGACATAAGGAATGACCGAATCCGAATACATATTCTTTTGATAACTCATTATTACATAGTTATCCGACTGTCGCAAGGCTTGGATGTATGAATTTTCACAATACCGCATAAATGTCTATATCAGTATAGCATGCATTTACTACACAAAACATAACTTTGATTTAAACCAAGTTTTACTTCAATACTTTGTTTTGTGCATTTTCACCTATGGTTTAGTTGATGCATTTCACTAGCCATACATATCATTTTGGTTACACATTACATGATTTACATTTGACAAATAAACATTTTCGACATTGGTTATACATAACATTCGTTGCACATTACTTGACTACTTTTGGACTATTAACATTTGATATGATTTATACAAGGACTTTTGACAATTGGTTTAAACATAAACTTATTACATTGGTGGTTTGTTTAAGTGACTTAAGTAACGAGGCGTGTGTAATATGATACAAGCATGGTGGATACACCATTGGTACTTCCTATATATAAGTGTTTGTATGGTATTACATATTGTAGCGTTATTTGAATCATTTCAATTTGAGACATATAACATTTTATACAAATAACATACTTTTCACAAGACATTGTTTTACAAAACAACTTATCTTATATATACTCATTTTTACTTGGTTATTCATTTAACCATACATTATTCTCTTACTTATACATATCATCTGGTCTTATTGCTTTTCAAACGATTTACAAAACAAAGCAAACTACAAGGTTCATGACTAAACATTTTCCTAAACATAAGTCATGAATCTCATTTTCACAAAACCTATGTATCTCACAGGCATTTTTATGCTGACGTACCTATTTTCACATGTGTTTTTCAGGAGCTGTTGCATAAGATGATCAAGATACACATAGGCAGACTTGGGCTTTAGTGACAATAAAAGATCAGACTAGTTATTTATGATATGTTTCTTTGATTGTCAAGACATTGTAACTCTTTTAAATCAATAAAACAATAATTAAATTTCCATGTGTTATGAAACAATGATTCTGTTACAACACTCCCCGATGTTTCCGCCACGTTTTGTATGTTCTACGTGGTCGGGGTGTGACAGAAAAGTTGGTATCAGAGCTCATGGTTATAGGGAATTAGGTTATTAGTAATGCTTTGACCTAGTCTATAACCTTCTTAGGACCCTAACGCGAGTTTACTTGCGTTTAGTCATAAAACAATACTGTCACCTATCCTTAGGCGACAACCCCAACAAGAACATAAAATTCAAAACCACTTTGAAAACTAATCATCTGTTCTAGGATGATTGATTACTAGGTTTTGAACCCTCTATTGTAAGGTTTTGAACTCTCTATTATATGGTTTTGAACCCCTTTAAGTTTTCAAAACCTCGTCAAGGTTTTGGGTTTTAAATAATGTGAACACGTGCAAACTGGAAGGGTGAATGCCTGTATTCTGGGTTTTCTGTCTAGGCAAGCACTTCGTATACATCTCATCAGACGCGAGACCAGTTGTGCTTACCTAGAAATTCTTGGGATGAGTGTTCACTTATAGGCGAGCATGTCTTCGTGATACATTATTTTTGACCCATTTACTTTGATTTGTCACCATCTCATTTGTTTGCCTTAGGTAACAATCAAATGATCACAATTTTCATTCGATACCATTCTGTATTGATTATCCAATAAACCTTTCACTTGTTTCTTCCTTTGTCTTTCATTTTCTTCTAGAATGTCTATTCCTCTCAGCACTGGTCAATTGTCCGAGCGAACAGCCAAATTTGCCCAGCAAATAGGCGAAGTGATTCTGAAGACTGTGGAATTGGGAATTTCCATGTCTCGTCTCCACAATGAAGCCATTCAAGAGCCACCAAAGGAAGCGGAAGCCAAGCCTTCACCTAAACCAAAGAAACGTAAGGCTTTAAGGAAACCCGCAGCGGTGGCACCAAAACAGGCAAGACCTAGCCAAATGACAGCACCACCAGCCAAGAAACCAATCAAGGAATCAAAGACCATGGATGAACAGGCTGGATCCCCTAAGAAGTCAAAGAAGCGAAAGGCTTCTCAGAACTTCGCCATGGTCGCTCATAATGGTAAAGCCGTCCCCAACCAACCAGCTCAACCCCCTGCTAGGAAGCCATACAACGGAACTGCACCCTTGTGCAACCAATGTAGCCTTCATCATCACGCTAGTGTGAAGTGCCGCAAATGCCAAATTTGTGGACTTAAAGGTCATACAGCAAAAGTTTGTCGAGTAGCAGCACCAAATCAAACAGGACCCATTCGGGTGGCAACACCACCTGCTAAGAAACAATACAAGGGAATGGCACCAATATGCGACAAATGTAAGGGGCATCACCTAGCTCACTTACAGTGTCGTCGGTGTGTATCATGTGGACGAGTTGGTCACCTGGCAAGTACTTGTCGATGTAACCCAAACCAAGGTGGTCTAAATCAACCCCAAGTCAACCCTACTCAAGCTCGTTTTCCGCATGGTACTTGCTACAACTGTGGCGAGACGAGCCATCACAGGAACAACTACCAAAAGATTGTCAGTGCAAATCCAACCCATGGATGAGCAATTGGCTGAACAAAGGATGTTGCTGTCTTATGCCTTTGTTTCTTTTGTTTTCGTGTATTGTGAAACAATATGTCTCGTTCATAAATAAATTGGTGTTCACAATTCGGATATGCAAGTGTAGTTACATGTGTGTATGACTTTTCCTATGATACCTACATCAAGAAACTATGTACATTACAAACTACTCTTGTGATTTCTCTCTTTCAAATGATCGCTCATGATTCCCTCGAAAATTTTAAGTACTTGTTTCACTCTAGGAAACAAAGTACTGAAAATGAAGTGACATTATGAGTAATCATGCTTCTGCACATCTGTACCTTTGAATCCTTGGTTAGATAACTAAGGGTATTTTCAAATCTCATACCCATTACATTTTGATTTTTCAACATACACAGTACAAGTATTTCAAAAACAACTTTCATAATTTCAAAATGTTTCATATAGTCTGAAAACAATATTAACACAGTACATTTTCTTATCAAGTGCATGATTTCGAAAAGCATCATTCATGTTTTTAAAAAAACATTATACATAATTTCAAAATTCATCTCGCATGATTTTAAAACATTTTTTATAAATATAATTACCTAGTACACCTACTTTATGATTTCAAAAGTATTATATAAGGTTTCAAAAACGTTAAACACATTTTTCTTAAAAGAACCCCATGCATAGTTTTCAAAAAAAAAAAAAAATTTCCTCATACTTTGACTTAACCTTCAAATTCTGCTTCATATGTCGCCTTGACATATCAAGCATCTCAACTTCATAAGCATTCTTACTTCATGTTTTGACATAAGCACATCCAGTGCAAGATTTCAAACATCTTCAACTTCTAAAAATCCATATGGGATCTTTTATCTTCACATTTAGATCCTTGTGGATGATTATCATTCAATCAGAGTCCTTAATTGGATTCCTTATGTACCTTAATTCGAACACTTCGGTTCCTAATAATCGAAATCGAATTTTCTTTAAATATCTTTCTATCTTTATAGTTAGATTCTTGATAACGTTTAAAGTACCAAATGAAATCCACGGAATGGATTCCTAGTGTGCTTTAAATGCATGTACGCAATTAACAAGACAAATTAACAAAACAATTTTGTGGTTATGTGACTATGTGTTTAATCATCTTATGTTTTCTTTTATGCATTTTGTGTTTTTATACTCTGGATATTCGTTATCCAAATCCTCGCAGGATCTTTCATATCTCCATATGAGGGATTCATAGCAGGATAGTCAAAAGGTACTACCTTAAATCCTTAATGGGTTTCTATGTAATAGTTAAGACCCTTGGATTATATAGTACCACTCCATAATTCATAAGAGACCCTTTAGTGGTCTAGTCAAAAAGATTGATTCACAATCTGGTTAAAGAACGACATCTAGTGATATAGCTGAACAGACTCCTTGATAGTCTATTTAGATCATTTATTGATTTAATTAAAAGGACTCCATGGCGGTCTAGTCACACTCATCACAGGTTTGTTCATTTGGTTTTACACTACACATTATAAAATAGACTGTGTGAACTGTGCAAGGAATTGTCTAATTATGGAGGCGTACATAATTATGAAATTTAGTGCACAGAAACCCAGTAAGATTTATTATGTGTAAGAACCGATAGTGACAACAATAACGAAATGAGAACGATGTAATGGAGGTACGGTGGACGCACCAATGACGCTTTATATACATGTATATAAGTATCCCTCTTACATTGCAATCATGATGTTATTAAAGTTACTAGAAGTTCAGAACCCTAACCAATGTTGTTCGATCTTTTCAACTTCACGTTTTAAACTCTCACAAGTTTCCTCTAAATAAATTTCGGGACGAAATTTCCTAAAGTAGGGGAGACTGTAACACCTGTGCCTCCACGGCCATCAAACAAATACCAAATCAATGAAATATTGTATTTCATACTTGGGATTTGTATAAATATGTGTATCATTTTCACATATCAATTTTTGTTCAATTCCAAACTCTAAATCGCTTTCTGGAAGGTTATACGCGCACCGATGCGTAAATATAACCAGTTTAATGCAACAAACACTCCGGAATAGTGACATAGGCTTAACATACCTTAAATAACCTTTACATAACTTAGAAATAAGTTTTGAAGGCATTGGTATGGCAAAAACAAGTTAATTCGTTTACAGGGACTAAACTTGACAAACTGCGAAAGTATGCCAATTTGAACTGTAACGAACATTCCGGAACATGACCCTAAGTTAAACATACCATAAATATCCTTTACATAGCTTAGAAATAGGCTTTGAGGGGTTCGGTATGCTAAAATAAACTTTTGGCTCATTCAGGGACTAAAAGTGTCAAAAAGTGCACAAGTTTGCATTTTCGCGCATAACTTACGTTCTGAATACATCCGGACATCCAAAAATTTATGTAAGCACTAAAATATTTTATTTTAGTGTTCGGCATAAGAAAAATCCATTCGTCGCGTCATTTGGATCGTTTTTCGCGCTTATGCGCATTCCGTCGTAATTAAGCGAACATCGCGTTCGTACGGCTAAACGAACCAACATCCGACATATTTTTGAGCATGTTTCATGTCCACAATGTTTAGGCGTCATTTTAGGGCCTTAAGGTTGGCTTTACGGGCCTTAGAAGTGTCGGAAATGGCTTAAATACGCAACAGGGACCAAAACTGTCATTTCTGAAACTTATTTTATGATCAGAACCCCCATGCGGCCCGCATTAGCGGGCCGCGTGAGCCTCCCAGAACAGATAAGATCGCTTAGTCAGCTGATTCCAGCTGTTTAATCCACAACCACACATTCTAACTTGCCCTTTCAGCTGATTTAGGGTCATTTTTAGTTACCATAAGGTTCCGACAAGTGTACGCATGAGATTCGAGCACGGTTTCCGTGAAACGATCTTAACGGTTACCCGAAAACTATAAATACCCCACCCCCATTTGCTTCAAACTCACTAGAATCTGATCATTTGTGCTCTAAGTTGAAACCTTTATTTCATACCTGAGCTATTTTGATCTAGATTAGCATTCGGGGACCCTTCGTAAGTGTTCCTTCGTTCTTTTATTGCTTTTCGAGTCCGAAAGTCAAACTTTGTTTGACTTTCTGCATTGACCAGTTTATGGTCGATGCGAAGTTCGTTTGAACTTCATAACGTGAGCGTGATCACGATGGTTATAGTCCCTAGTGACTATACCTACTGATTACCACGTTATCTAGGCTCAGTGACGAGCCGTAGTTTCGGCCAGAATACGTATTCTTGCGTATTTTGTAACCAAACTACTTGTGGGTATCAAAACCGTTCGTTTGATACCAAACCTGTTTTCTAAACTTAGGTAAGCATGTTTTAACATGCTTAGCTCGTCACTTTTAGTTTAGTGCTTATATAGGGTCGTAAGGTAAGCGATCTAAACAATCGCTTATACTTTCGAACCCGACCCATTTGGTCGATCATTAGGATCCGACCAAGCACATTAGGTGACCATAGTATATAGGGAATAACCTTACGAGGTTATACCTTATGGTCGCTTCGTTTAAGTAGTTGTATGATAGGTAGTTTATATGCCTTAGGTAAATTACCAAAATACCCCTTTGATGCCAAAATCCGTTTTAATCATATGTAACATAACTTTTGACATCTAAACTGATTTGACAACCATACTAGATATGTTAAGGCATATTTTACTTGTCATAGGACTAGTTAGGCGTTCCGAACGCGTTTTACGCGAACGACGCGTTAAAGTAGTATAAGCTACCTAAACGGGTCGTAATGGGTCGTAAGCACATAGGTTAGGTTTCATTTAGTATGTAGGCTTTGTTAAACCATATTACACGAGTTCCCATACTCGGTTGGTTTACGAAACCTCATTCTATCCGATCTTCCGATTTAGGTCCGGTTTATTAATGTAGTTACCTATATTAGGTGCCGTTTGATATTCCGAGATCTCTAGCATTGCTTGGTGGTTATCTTAGGACTTCTGAGCAATCTCAAGTGAGTACATAGACCCCTCTTTTACTGTTTTCCAAACGTTTTGGGGTGAAACACATGTGCCTACCTGTTACTTTCATGCTTTCCCATGTTTTCATATCATATGCTTGCTATGTTCATTAGTACACTATTAGTACATCGTTTTACATTACATTTTATGCTATGTATGTCCATTTAGTTCATAATTAGTACATCGTTTCACATCACATCGCATGCTATGTATGTTCATTTATTTGCATACTTAGTACATTTGTTTTCATCACATGCTTACATTTTGTTATGAAATTTGGTTTGTTTAAATGAGACAGTGTACATTCATTAACACCGATCATGCCGCTCGGTAGTAGGTAGTGGTACCATAGGACTTGACGAATCCCATTCCTGAAATCTCGGGTTTGTTTGGACGTAAGGAATGACCGAATCCGAATACATATTCTTTTGATAACTCATTATTACATAGTTATCCGACTGTCGCAAGGCTTGGATGTATGAATTTTCACAATACCGCATAAATGTCTATATCAGTATAGCATGCATTTACTACACAAAACATAACTTTGATTTAAACCAAGTTTTACTTCAATACTTTGTTTTGTGCATTTTCACCTATGGTTTAGTTGATGCATTTCACTAGCCATACATATCATTTTGGTTACACATTACATGATTTACATTTGACAAATAAACATTTTCGACATTGGTTATACATAACATTCGTTGCACATTACTTGACTACTTTTGGACTATTAACATTTGATATGATTTATACAAGGACTTTTGACAATTGGTTTAAACATAAACTTATTACATTGGTGGTTTGTTTAAGTGACTTAAGTAACGAGGCGTGTGTAATATGATACAAGCATGGTGGATACGCCGTTGGTACTTCCTATATATAAGTGTTTGTATGGTATTACATATTGTAGCGTTATTTGAATCATTTCAATTTGAGACATATAACATTTTATACAAATAACATACTTTTCACAAGACATTGTTTTACAAAACAACTTATCTTATATATACTCATTTTTACTTGGTTATTCATTTAACCATACATTATTCTCTTACTTATACATATCATCTGGTCTTATTGCTTTTCAAATGATTTACAAAACAAAGCAAACTACAAGGTTCATGACTAAACATTTTCCTAAACATAAGTCATGAATCTCATTTTCACAAAACCTATGTATCTCACAGGCATTTTTATGCTGACGTACCTATTTTCACATGTGTTTTTCAGGAGCTGTTGCATAAGATGATCAAGATACACATAGGCAGACTTGGGCTTTAGTGACAATAAAAGATGCAGACTAGTTATTTATGATATGTTTCTTTGATTGTCAAGACATTGTAACTCTTTTAAATCAATAAAACAATAATTAAATTTCCATGTGTTATGAAACAATGATTCTGTTACAACACTCCCCGATGTTTCCGCCACGTTTTGTATGTTCTACGTGGTCGGGGTGTGACAGAATCTTTAATCGAATAATGGTTAAATCATTGAGATAACCCGTTTAATCTGTTTTGTTTGTTTTAATCCTTTTAGGGGTTAATGACCATGTCCTGGATATCCTTGACTCATTCATTGAAATGGCCACGACTTAAGCACGGGGTGTAGGCATACACCTGCCAGTCCGTATGTAAAAAGATATACCCGCTTGTTGAGGATAACTCGCCGTGGGTTTATATTGTGTGGTGTGTCTATTAATCTTGTTCCGGCTTCTATCCCGGATCCTGAATGTATGACAAACATATAAATCTTTTACAAGGTTATTTTTAATAATTGTCCCAGATTATAAAATAATATTTGTGCCTTGTGCATTAAATCAATTTTCTTAAATATTTTCAAAAGTGTCGGTTAATTGTATTTACCAGTGTAAACTGACGGATTTTTCCAAAAAGGTTAAGTGAAGGTACTAAGCAAAATGGGCTGGCTACTCCTAGTATCAAATAAAGAGTCTTGCAAGCTTTTGATGCTTAAATCTGTTGAACAATATTTTTATCTTAGATCCGCCAGTGGATCCTTTTACAATCCGTTGTGTAATATTTTTTGTTACTTTCAATCGGTTTGTATAATTATTACTTTTAGACTTCCGTTATGCATTGAACTGTGATTATTTGACTATGATGATATCAACTACGTCACGATACTCCCCACCGGGTGCACCGGTAATACATGGAAATATTGGGGTGTGACAGGTGGGTATCAGAGCCAACATTGAGTGAATTAAACACTAGCCTTTTTTGTTTGATCTCAATGACACAGATTGCACATTCCTTGACCTCCGAGTCTAGGTTAATGACTTAGGACTAATCTGTCACACCCCAACCAATGGCGGAAACATCGGGATGAGACGAAGTGTGAAGATTGATAGAGACATCATAACGCTGTTTGTGACAATATTTAATAAATCGATTTCATTTCATTGAGTAAATTGTCAACATTACAAGAAATTCAAATACAACAAGTTCAAAGGAAATACATGACAACATAATCAAAATTGATACAACATATTAAACCTAAACGTCTATATATGTATCTAGGCATCAACGCTACTTCATTTCATAGAATCATCATCCTCAACCTGTAACATGTTTAAAATAAAGTTCAATGCAAAAGCAAAGGCGAGTATACAAGTTTGGTACGTACATAACAAAAGATAAGTTTTAAACAATTCCTCATAGCAAGCATGTTATAGGAATGTTCATGTGTTTAAGCAAAATGTTCATGTGTAAGTTTTGATAAGTAAACATGTTACAACCCAAAAGTGGTAAAAGTAAAGTGGGGAATACGAGTATACTCACAATATTGCATATGCTTTCCGATTATCCAATGTGACGAAATTGATGAAGTTAGAAGGTTGAAGGTGTAAGGGTTAGAGTTCAAGTATGTTTAGAGTCGAGATTCGGTATTTAAAACAACATAAAAATAAGATATGAGAATAACATGTGAAAAATAATCATTTAGTACATATGATGCTTGTTCTTGACACTAGGAAACTCTAAGGAGTTTAAATGTTTTCATGGAACAAGGTTCTATTAGAATCGTGACAAGTTATCATAGTCTAGGATGATGTTCTACTACTTTGACAAATGAATAAGAATTCAACATCAAAGGTTCGAATCTACATAGATATTATTTAGGTTATATAGTATATATTTTTAAGTCCAAAAGTTCAAGTATTTCAAGTATGAGGTAGAAGATTACATCTTCATTTAGGTACCTCAAAATGTGTCATAGAAGTCATGTAGGAGGTAGGAAGAACAAGCTTCCATTTAGGCACCTCATATGCGTTCACCACTACACTTGTTGTAAGAACAAACAAGGAGGGTCACGAACTAGGATTAGTACAATAATATAAACAACCTAACAAAGGAGAAATCATCAAATCATATGAGGATTTTATGTTGGAACAACCCAAGTTGTTCCATAATCACTCATTCATCAAGGTCTAAGCTTGACATGACTTGTGGGTTAAATACCCTAACAAAACAGAAAGTTTATGAGGTTTAATCCTCTGATTTAAGTGTCTCAACCTTGTTTTTAAGCTTAACCAACCATGAGATAGGTTGTAAGCATTAGGACATAGGTGTGAGATGTGTTAGACACAAGTTGGATAAGTTTAAACAAGTTCTTGAATAACATCAAACAAAACAGAAAGTTTTGGTCCTTTTTAGGGCAATTCCAAACATAATTTTTCCAGGGAAAAACCAAGGAATCAAACCCAAGAACATAACAAAGCAACAGAAGAAAGAATCAAGTGATTTGGAGTGAAAACAAGCAAGTTATACTCACTTTTGTTAAGATGTATGAATCTGTCCAGAACTCTGATTTGCAACAGATTGAGAGTGAATTTGTGGAGTGTAATGAGTTGTGAAAGTGTAAAAAGGGTTAGAGAGGGTGTGTATTTATAGTGGAAGAGTTTAGAGTTGATTGGAGGTGTTTAGATGTGGATTAAAGGGGATTGGGTGAGGTTAGGACTTAGGATTTCATGCAATAGCTGGAAGAAAACACACTTGCTGTCGAAACAGGGCCTTGGCGTGACGCCAAGGACCCTAGCGTCACGCGGCGCCCCCTTTTGGGGAAGTTTGGCTTAATTACAATTCGGTCCCTGTAGTTTAAGTTTGATGCTTTTAGGTGTATTTTTGATAGTTTAGGGACTTGTTTTGATATGAAAGCATAGCATAAGGCATAATCAAGCATGAGGAACATAATCAAAGTATAATTAAGCGTATGAAGGTCGCATTCAAGTATCGTTTATGATCAAAACACGTTTTATGCATAAGTTTCATGTATTTACAAGTTTAGCACATAGTTTCCAAGGATCACGAATAAGCGTCAATTGTTCCACGAAATTGAATGTATGAGCATATATAAGGTATGTGTAACATGTAATTAACAAAATACGAGTTTTATTCATGATCCAAGTCTCGGATTTTACAACGGTTACAAAGAAAGGTCGATTACAAGAACACAAGGTTTCCAAAAATAGAAATACGAATAAGACTTGCTATAAAAGGAAAGTACAAATAAGCGGGGCATTACAGTCTCCCCTCCTTTAGGAAATTTCGTCCCGAAATTTATTCAAGAGGTAGACTTGAAGAGTTTTGACGAAAACTTGAGAATCGAAATTTTGAAATGTTTTGAAGGTACGAAATTTTGGGAGAATAAAATAAGTTTGTAAAGTGATTTGTCTGGCCAAAAATGGTCTTGAGGCCTAAGCAGGGGTAAACATATATATTGGTAAAACGATTTTTTTTGAATGGCTAGAATTGGAGTTGTTTTACAAATTTATTGTATTTACGAAGGAGGTCTTCATACAATGGTTTGAAATCAATAAAATAGATTGTGTGGGAAGTTTTAAAGATAGTATAAAACCACATGTTCATAGAAATTGCTTCTCGAGTGGAACGAGGAGGTTTGGTAAGATAAAGTGTTAACGGCCTATTAAATATGTTTACACAAGAATAAAGAATAGGAAATCTGTTCTAAGGTAATAAGATGAGTTAGGATTCAAATGTTTTTAACGAGCTTGATTGTGAGCGAGGTTCATATGAGGGAAGGGATATAGGAGTATAATATGAGTATAGAAATGAACGAATGACTCTTAAAGAGTGCAAGTATAAGAACAGCATAAGTGTTGGATAGATGAACGTAGTGTGTTAAGAACGAAGTCTCGTCATGGATAATCGGATATAATGCGTTTGCGAGTTGTCTAAAGTTGTATTAGGTCTAAATAGGTCTGTAAAACACTGAATTTCTCATGACACGTTTTACGAAAGTTTGGTAATGTGGTGAAAACACTTATATATAGGAAGTACCAGCGGCGTATCCACCATGTTTTGACCACATTACGTCTGTTTCGTATTCAGTGTCATGTTACGTCCCGTGTCTTACCATACACAGTAGTACACTCTATGGTTTTCATACGCCCATCACTATAATCCCGTGTGCACCCGTGATTATATTGATCGCCGCATGATCCGCATAGCTTGTACTAGTTTTGTATGAGTTTGGGGTAGGTATACTTTAAAATGTGTGCGTATAAGAATATAGTATGTAAGCAAGTCCATGCTTAGGTATGTATAGGACCCACGTAAGCGAATCACTCGGATTACGCTCGCGTACGGGTACGAATGTATGGATCATGTGTATGAATGAAAGTGTGAGCATAAGTATAAGTTTAAGTATGAATAAGCACGCAAGTATGTTTATCAACATAACATGTACGGGTAGTATGTGTATACGTATAAGCATGCAATGTATGTGTAAAAGTAAAAACATGAAACACATGAGTATAGGTAAAAACATGAAACATATGAGTATAAGTATGAATACGATTATGAGCATAAAATGTATTGTTATGAATATGAGTGTGAGTGTGAGTACGAATACTAATGATTACGTATATAGTATTAATTGAAACGTAACAGAGTTAAGCAAGTAAAAGTGCTCAAGAGGTTGAGCATGTAAATACGAACGATATAAATGAAATTGTCGCGATGCAACGACTAAAACGTGTATAATGATATGCATGTATAGTTGTTTAAACGAAACATTGAGTTCATTGAATCAAAATTAGATTGGGTTTGGTTGGAAAGGTAGAATATAGTTTTCATATGTAAGGGGATATAAAGTACTCACTGGTTAAGCATAATGTATTTTGTAATGAATGGAAAGGCCACTTTTGTTTCAAAAGAGTTTACGTAAACCGAAGATGATCGGTCCCCATGAAGTCTTCTTGCCCACGTGGTTTGTAAATTGGTGTAGGAAAAAGGTTTTCATTCAAAAGTAAGTTCATTTCATCAAACATGAAATTGTGAATTTAGGAGGTTCTTGTGAAAACGAGGATCCTTAGAAAAGAATTTTAGCAAAAGGACTTAGTGATTGTTAAAAGTTCTAACAAATGATTTGTTGATGTTAAATAGAGTTCTTGGTAAAACGATCATATAACATCCATAAGATCTTACAGGTGTAAAAGAAAGGTTGGTTTGATCCTCCGATTGAGAATGAAAGTCTTTAGTTTGGTGATTTATATCATAAGTGCGTTTTAGTGGTTAAGCCGAATATGAAGTTCATGGGCAAGAGATTCCTTGGACCGATTAAATTGATAGGTAGCATTGCGTAAGGTTTGAAAATTTGTGTAGTAAAACGTTCAAGATATGTTTAAGAATCTCGTGTATACGAGTTAAGTGAAAATAGGTTGTATGATAGAAAGTACGCTTGATAAAACAATGTATTTTGAAATCGTATACGTATGTATTTTGAATAATGATAAATAATTTAGGTATAAAACATGATCGAATTTGCATAATAAGATATTTTGAAGAGACGTTTTGGTAACGATCACCTAGGTAAGGGAATCACCCCTAACTCGTTGGTGAGGTCGTTTTAAGAAAAGGGGAGTGGAGTTAATCGTCAAGGTAAGGAAGTCACTCCTATCTCAATGATATGTCTCCACTTGTCGTTATAAGGAAAATGAATTTAAATTATATGAAATCATGCATATGTATAAATGTATGGAAAGATTCAATATGATGTGTGTGTGAGAAGAAAATATCGAAAGAAATTTCAAATTTGAAAGATTGCATCGTATAAAATAAATAGTAGAACACATGTTTGATTAAAATTTGGGATGGTTCCAAAACGGAACTTTGACTAACCAAAGTGGTCGAAAAGTCTTTCGAGTTTGAGGAGCATGCTTTGGCCTAATAGGTGAAATACTCTCGCCGACAAGTCGGTTAACGGTATTTACCCTTCCAGTTACTACATGTCCCTAACTCATTTGAAATTTCGATACTTGGCGGGATTTTTGAAAATCAAGGAGTGGAACTAGTCGACAAGGTGCGGGTTTCACCCCTAACTTGGCGATTTAGTATCCTAAGTGTGGTTGGTACTCGTCGGGTCAAAAGTTAATTGACACTTTGACGAGGGTCCACTAGAATTTGAAATTCGAATTTCTCCATCAAGGTGAGGGTTTCACTCCTAACTTGATGGTGAATTTCGTGTAAAAGGAAAGTAGAAGGATTGAGAGTTATTCACCAAATTGTGGGTTTCACGCCTATTTTGGTAAACTCATCTCTTTTGCAAGATACGAGTGTTTGTGAATTTAGAATTGTCGAGTAAAATGTATGAGGAAAAGCGTATGTTGAAGATTACGCAAACAAGTATAAACATGTCAAGAATGGCACAAAAGGATGACATATTAAAACAAATATTAACACATAATAAAACATGTATTAACACATAAGAATAGCATGTCAAGTATGTTACATAAGAATAAACGACACATATGTTTAAAAGGCTCAAAGAGAATGTATAAGAAACACATAAAGTGGCATGCATGTAGTTTCAATTAAAACATAAGAATAAGGCTCTAGAACTATAGACTAGGTAAAAAGCATGGCAATTCTACCTAATTCCCTATAGTTATGGCTCTGATACCAATCTGTCACACCCCAACCAATGGCGGAAACATCGGGATGAGACGAAGTGTGAAGATTGCTAGAGACATCATAACGCTGTTTGTGACAATATTTAATAAATCGATTTCATTTCATTGAGTAAATTGTCAACATTACAAGAAATTCAAATACAACAAGTTCAAAGGAAATACATGACAACATAATCAAAATTGATACAACATATTAAACCTAAACGTCTATATATGTATCTAGGCATCAATGCTACTTCATTTCATAGCATCATCATCCTCAACCTGTAACATGTTTAAAATAAAGTTCAATGCTAAAGCAAAGGCGAGTATACAAGTTTGGTACGTACATAACAAAAGATAAGTTTTAAACAATTCCTCATAGCAAGCATGTTATAGGAATGTTCATGTGTTTAAGCAAAATGTTCATGTGTAAGTTTTGATAAGTAAACATGTTACAACCCAAAAGTGGTAAAAGTAAAGTGGGGAATACGAGTATACTCACAATATTGCATATGCTTTCCGATTATCCAATGTGACGAAATTGATGAAGTTAGAAGGTTGAAGGTGTAAGGGTTAGAGTTCAAGTATGTTTAGAGTCGAGATTCGGTATTTAAAACAACATAAAAATAAGATATGAGAATAACATGTGAAAAATAATCATTTAGTACATATGATGCTTGTTCTTGACACTAAGAAACTCTAAGGAGTTTAAATGTTTTCATGGAACAAGGTTCCATTAGAATCGTGACAAGTTATCATAGTCTAGGATGATGTTCTACTACTTTGACAAATGTATAAGAATTCAACATCAAAGGTTCGAATGTACATAGATATTATTTAGGTTATATAGTATATATTTTTAAGTCCAAAAGTTCAAGTATTTCAAGTATGAGGTAGAAGATTACATCTTCATTTAGGTACCTCAAAATGTGTCATAGAAGTCATGTAGGAGGTAGGAAGAACAAGCTTCCATTTAGGCACCTCGTATGCGTTCACCACTACACTTGTTGTAAGAACAAACAAGGAGGGTCACGAACTAGGATTAGTACAATAATATAAACAACCTAACTAAGGAGAAATCATCAAATCATGTGAGGATTTTATGTTGGAACAACCCAAGTTGTTCCATAATCACTCATTCGTCAAGGTCTAAGCTTGACATGACTTGTGGGTTAAATACCATAACAAAACAGAAAGTTTATGAGGTTTAATCCTCTGATTTAAGTGTCTCAACCTTGTTTTTAAGCTTAACCAACCATGAGATAGGTTGTAAGCATTAGGACATAGGTGTGAGATGTGTTAGACACAAGTTGGATAAGTTTAAACAAGTTCTTGAATAACATCAAACAAAACAGAAATTTTTGGTCCTTTTTAGGGCAATTCCAAACATGATTTTTCCAGGGAAAAACCAAGGAATCAAACCCAAGAACATAAGAAAGCAATAGAAGAAAGAATCAAGTGATTTGGAGTGAAAACAAGCAAGTTATACTCACTTTTGTTAAGATGTATGAATCTGTCCAGAACTCTGATTTGCAACAGATTGAGAGTGAATTTGTGGAGTGTAATGAGTTGTGAAAGTGTAAAAAGGGTTAGAGAGGGTGTGTATTTATAGTGGAAGAGTTTAGAGTTGATTGGAGGTGTTTAGAGGTGGATTAAAGGGGATTGGGTGAGGTTAGGACTTAGGATTTCGTGCAATAGCTGGAAGAAAACACACTTGCTGTCGAAACAGGGCCTTGGCTTGACGCCAAGGACCCTAGCGTCACGCGGCGCCCCCTTTTGGGGAAGTTTGGCTTAATTACAATTCAGTCCCTGTAGTTTAAGTTTGATGCTTTTAGGTGTATTTTTGATAGTTTAGGGACTTGTTTTGATATGAAAGCATAGTATAAGGCATAATCAAGCATGAGGAACATAATCAAAGTATAATTAAGCGTATGAAGGTCGCATTCAAGTATCGTTTATGATCGAAACACGTTTTATGCATAAGTTTCATGTATTTACAAGTTTAGCACATAGTTTCCAAGGATCACGAATAAGCATCAATTGTTCCACGAAATTGAATGTATGAGCATATATAAGGTATGTGTAACATGTAATTAACAAAATACAAGTTTTATTCATGATCCAAGTCTCGGATTTTACAACGGTTACAAAGAAAGGTCGATTACAAGAACACAAGGTTTCCAAAAATAGAAATACGAATAAGACTTGCTATAAAAGGAAAGTACAAATAAGCGGGGCGTTACATAATCCTAATCTTATTGTTTTCTTTTTGTTGGTTTCCTTTGTTTTGGCAGGTACAATTACAATGCCGCTATGATTCAGAAGAGGTGGACGAGGCAAGGCGCCAATCACTGCTCCTAATGACCACGAGGCCGAGCCATCACACCGGCAAACTCCTTCAGCAACCATGAGCTCTAGTCCTCAAGAAAACCGGAGAACCTATTTGGAACCCGCGAGACGTTTTGTCTCGCTTAGCTCTTCGCCCTCGTATCACCACTCCTTTGGGCCACAATCAGAAAACGAGCCCAATAATTCTCACCACTCCTTCCTTCCATTGCAGCGGTCGATTTCACGCCAAGCTTTTCAGAACCCGACCCCATACTTTCAGAGGCAAACGTGAGTGAAGAACCAATGGGCCATAACCCATTGGGACCAGAAGACCACTCTCCTGGAGCCCAAGATATGGACATGGACGAGGATCCCGATCCAGAGCCTGCCGAGCCACCAACTGGGACGCCCACGCATCCCATAGAGATTTCAGATGGATCATCTTTCCATGGTTCACCTTATAGAGGTACCGATTCATTTGCTCAATGGTGGAGCAATTATCACTGGGAGTATACACTTTCCCACCACTCATCACCACACCAACAGGTCCCCTCAGAGGACCCACATTTTGAGGCGGTCACGAAGTCCGTGCAAGGGGAATTTCACTTCAGCACCCCCCAACACTCCAGTGGCAGTCACTACCCGCCACTGTATGAAGACCCGTAGATGGGTGGGCCTTCAAACCCCGTTTCTGAGGTCGACTCTCCGCCAGTCGCACCACCACCACCACACATGGGTTATGATAACCCAATTCCTTCATATGTCGGTGCAGCGGCATATAACCCATTTGAGCAGCCAGCCTACCCGGGGTACAACTACTACAATTCCCCTAATGTTGACCCGTACCTTGAGGCGCTGAACTACAATGCTCTTCATCCTGAAGGGCCCTTTCAAGCTACGTATCCAACTGGATACCCAGTATATGGGTATCAATACCCACCACCTCCTCAACCTCTGCAGCAGCAGCAGCAGCCGCCACAGATCCAACCACCACAGCAGTAGGGGATCCTTCAGAGGTTGAACCAGGTGGAACGTGATGTTCAGGTGGAGCGTAGAAGTCGTCGGGGTCTACTTAAGGGTTTGGCTGATTTAATCAAGGGGAAGAACAGAAGGGATTATTGAAATTCCTTATTTATTTGTTTTGTAATTTTTAATTTTCAATTAAGTCCCTGTGTGGACATTTATTTATGTACCTAGTCCCTGCGAGGATTTGTATTTTCATTTTAGCCCATGCGTGGGCAAGTTATTTATGTAAAACTCATGTTTAGGGCATCTATGTACTTCTTTTAAATTTAATGGAATGTTTTAACTTTAAAATTTCATTTGTCATGATATGTATAAATATATTATATGAAGTAAATCAACATAAACATTTCATTTTACAATTGTTCTGCCAATAAATGTTGAAATAAGTCTTAAGGGTAAAACCTAGCCATGTGTCATTTTAAGACAGGGCCATGATGGTAGTTCCTTTTTTTAAGATTCAAATCCTTGTTAACATCTGAAAACATGTTAGCACTCCTGGCAAATATGATTCGATAAAAGCACATAAGTCATCCTTATATTGGATTCTTCCAATTCATTTCCTCTATTTAATTTAAACATCCATTAGTGATGATATGCCTGCGGGCCATAATAATTGTCAAATAAGACAAAAGACAGTTGTAGTCTACCACTCCCTATCAAGAAAAGGTAATGAACTATGTTCAAACCTTAAAGCTTTGATCTTATAAGATCATGGTCTAAAATTTTAAAATTGTCCTTGTGACTAGGCCTTTTGTGCCACTCCAATATCTCTAATAAATTATAACTAGGGTAAAATTATAAAGAAAACCCTAAATAAATGGTTTATATTTACCATGGATAATGAATTGTCACAATGACAATACCATAACAAGACTTCTGAATAAATATTGTCAATTGTTTTATGTAGCAATCAAGCTACATGGCTGAATCTGATGAAGTTAACTTTCACCCGAAGGAGAATAATGACACCACCAGAGTCAATGTGGCTGGTACGGATTTGCAAGTAATGATAGATAATGCTGTCACCCGAGCTTTGGATAGATAGTTCAAGGAATCTAGTGGTACTCGTAGCAGAACCCTATCTGTAGCTCATTCAAAACCACCATCTAAGTCTCACGCATCGCACAGAGACGATTCCCATCACTCATCAAATCAAAGGAGTGTTCCGTCTAAGAAGATTGTGCTCAGTCAAGAGCCATGTGTTAAGACATGTTCTTGTAAGTATTTTGTCTCCTGCAAGCCCAGGGATTTCACAGGAGAGAAAGGAGCCATTGATTGCATGGCGTGGCTCGGTGAGATAGAAATAGTGGTTGTGCTGAGCAGGACATTGTGAAGTTTGTTTCATAATATTTTAAAGGCGAAGCTTTAGCTTGGTGGAAGTCCCTAATCCAAGCTATAGGAAAGATCCTGTTGTACAACATGTCTTGGGATCAGTTTGTTGCGTTGATCAAAGATAATTTATGTCCTCAGCATGAGGTGGAAAGGATTGAGACTGACTTCTTGACTTAGGTCATGAAGAATTTCGATTGTCAAGCATACCTTACCAGTTTCAACACCATGTCTCGATTGGTTCCACACTTGGTCACACCAGAACCGAAACGTATAGCTCGTATTATTGGAGGTTTAGCTCCGAAAATTAAAGCAAGTGTGAAAGCATCTAGACCCACCATATTCAGGTCGGTGGCTGATTTATCGTTATCTCGTACTCTCGATGCGGTTAGGCAGAGATCGCTTAAGAATTCCGATGAAGGGAAGAGGAAACGTGAGGAGGAGAACTCAAGCCGTTCTGATAAGAAACTTAAAGGGAACTCGGATCACAAGAAGAGTTCAGGATTTAAAAAGGATAGTCAGCAGTCGGGTGAAAAGACCAAGTGTAAAACCTGCAAGAAGCGTCATCTAGGGAAATGCAGGTTCGAATCAAAATCCTAATCGTAGCCTAGAGCTTGTGGGATCTGCAAATCAAATGAGCATAAAACGTTGGATTGCAAGAAGATAAAGGATGCGACTTATTACAACTGTAATGAGAAGGGGCATATAAAGTCCAACTGCCCAAAGTATGCAAAGAAAACTGAAGTGGGTAAAAAGACCAATGCTCGGGTCTTTCAAATGAATGCTCAAGAAGCGGTTCAGAATGACAATTTAATAACAGGTACCTTTCTTATCAATGATGTTTATGCTAGAGTATTGTTTGATTCGGGTTCAGACAAGTCTTTTGTGGATAATAAGTTTTGTAAGTTATTAAATCTGCCTGTTAAGACTCTAAGCATAAAGTATGAAGTAGAATTGGCTAACAAAACTATAGAGACTGGCTCAACTTTATTAGATGGATGTTTTATATCCATTAGGAATCACTCTTTTCCGCTATCTTTGCTTCCGTTGAAATTAGCAGGATTTGACATAGTAATAGGCATGGATTGGTTATCTCATAACCAGGCTCAAATCGTTTGTGATAAGAAGCAAGTAGTTATCAAGACTCCCTATGGTGAACCGTTGACAATCTAAGGAGATACACAGTACGGGTTACCTAAGCAAGTGTCCTTGCTTAAGGCGTCGAGGTGTATGAAGAAAGGTTGTGTCATTTATATGGCGCAGGTAACCATTGATGAACCAAAGCCCAAGATTGAAGACATCCCTGTTATTTCTGAATATCCAGAAGTATTCCCTGAAGAACTACCTGGTTTACCCCCAGATAGGCAAGTGGAATTCAGAATCGATATCATTCCTGGAGCAGCACCAATTGCAAGAGCACCTTATCGTTTGGCTCCAACTGAGATGAAAGAGTTAAGGACTCAGTTGGATGATTTGTTGGCAAAGGGTTTTATTCGACCTAGCTCGTCCCCTTGGGGAGCACCGATTTCTCTTTGTGAAGAAGAAAGATGGATCAATGCGTTTATGCATTGAATGTCACGACCTGAACAAGGTAACTATCAAGAAAAGATATCCGCTACCCAGGATCGATGATCTATTCGATCAGCTTCAAGGAGCAAGTTATTTCTCCAAGATTAATTTAAGGTCAGGTTACCATCAACTGAAAATCAGAAATGAAGATGTGCATAAGACTGCATTCAGAACTCATTATGGTCACTACGAGTTCTTGGTGATGCCTTTTGGGCTCACTAATGCACCAGCAGCATTCATGGATCTCATGAATCGCGTTTGCAAGCCATACTTGAACAAGTTTGTCATTGTCTTCATTGATGACATTCTTATTTACTTGAAGAGTCAAGCCGATCATGAAAGACATCTTCGGTGTATCCTTAAACTACTACAGCAAGAGAAGCTCTACGCCAAGTTTTCAAAATGCGAGTTTTGGCTTCGTGAAGTCCAATTTCTTGGACATGTGGTGAGCGAGCATGGTATCCAGGTGGATCCCGCTAAGATTCAAGCGATTATGAATTGGCAAGAGCCTAGGACTCCTACAGAGATACACAGCTTCTTAGGTCTAGCAGGATACTATCGACGTTTCATTGAAAACTTTTCGAGAATTGCTGCACCTCTAACATCGTTAACTCGCAAGAATGTCAAGTTTGACTGGGGTCCCAAGCAACAAGAATCCTTTGATATTCTTAAACAGAAGTTAAGCAATGCACCTGTGTTGACATTTCCAGAAGGTATTGAAGAATTTGTGGTTTATTGTGACGCATCGCACACAGGTATGGGATGTGTGCTTATGCAGAAGGGCAAACTTATTGCATATGCTTCCCGACAATTAAAGGTGCATGAGAAGAATTACACCACCCACGATTTGGAGTTGGGTGCCATTGTATTTGCACTAAATATTTGGAGGCATTACCATTATGGGACTCAGTGCGTGATCTATTCTGATCATAAGAGCCTTCAACATCTATTTAACCAGAAGGATCTTAACATGAGACAGCGTCGATGGATGGAAACGCTGAATGATTATGATCGTGAAATCCGATATCATCCAGGCAAGGCGAATGTACTCGCCGATGCCTTGAGCAGAAAACCAAGGGTTAAGCCTATTAGAATCAACGCCAAGAGCATTGAGTTAAAGAACAGTTTAAATGAAAGATTGTTAGCCGCTCAAAAAGAAGCCGCATTAGAAGCTAACTATCTGAATGAGAAGTTGGGCATAACTGCTGAACAGTTGTCGTATGGCAAGGATGGAATCCTAAGATTAAATGGACGAATATGGGTTCCAATCTATGGAGGACCTAGGGAAGTGATTCTTCAAGAAGCCCATAGTTCCAAATATTCTGTTCATCCTGGCAGTGATAAGATGTACCAGGATTTAAAGGCAAATTATTGGTGGATAGGTTTGAAGAAATCTATATCCACTTATGTGGCCAAATGTCTGACGTGCGCACAAGTTAAAGTAGAGCATCAAAAGCCGTCGGGTTTGCTACAACAGCCTGAACTTCCCACCTGGAAATGGGAAATGGTAACCATGGATTTTATCACAAAGTTACCAAAGACAAAGCGAGGAAATGATAACATTTGGGTTATAGTTGATAGATTGACCAAGTCAGCCCACTTCTTGCCAATTAAAGAAACCCACAGCTCTATCAAGCTAGCTTAGCTGTACGTGGATGAGATTGTATCTCTTCACGGAGTGCCAGTATCTATATTCTCGGATATGGATACTAGATACACATCTCACTTTTGGAAAAGCTTTCAGCAATCTTTAGGCACTCGTTTAAACTTCAGCATGCTTATCATCCTCAGACGGATGGGCAAAGCGAACGTACAATACAAACACTCGAGGATATGCTACGATCTTGTGTTATTGATTTAGGTGGAAGTTGGGATGATCATCTTCCGTTGATTGAATTTTCGTACAATAATAGCTATCATTCGAGTATTCAAGCAGCACCTTTCGAAGCTTTGTACGGAAGAAAGTGTAGGACGCTAGTTTTTTGGGCAGAAGTTGGAGACTTCCAACTATCAGGACTTGATATAGTCCTGGAGACGACAGATAAGATTGTACAGATCCGTGATCGTCTCAAAGCTGCCAAGGATAGGCAGAAAAGCTCACAGATAAAAGGCGTAAACCTCTAAAATTCGAAGTAGGTGACAAAGTGCTACTTAAGGTGTCACCCTGGAAAGAGGTGATGTGTTTTGGCAAGAAGGGCAAGCTGAGCCCAAGATATATAGGACCATTCGAGATCATCGAATGTGTCGGAACTGTAGCTTATAAGCTAAATCTGCCAGAAGAGCTTAGTGGAATACATAATGTATTCCACATCTGCAACTTAAAGAAATGTCTAGCCGATGAATCGCTAGCATTCTCGCATAAGGACGTGTAGATAGATGAGAGCTTGAAATTTGTTGAAAAACCTTTGTCGATCGAGGATTGACAGGTTAAGAAGCTTCGAAAGAAGCATGTGCCGATTGTAAAGGTAAAATGGGATGCCCGAAGAGGCCCATAATACACGTGGGAGGTTGAATCCACAATGAAACAGAAGTACCCTCATTTATTTCAGTAAATCTCGGGGTCGAGATTTCTTTTGAGGGGGAGAGGATGTAACACCTCGTAAAATCACGACCAATATAACAATGATACGTGTCATGGACTTTAAACATGTAATGGATTGATCTGGAGGGACTAAAATTAACAAACAATGTAAATATGTAAGTATAAGGATCCAAAGTGTCAACATGCCATTCTTGTGCCTCTAATTGACCTCATACGATGTTCGTATTCTTTAATGAATAATTTTGGCGAACATAGAAAGTCGTTTGTGTTTAAAATAAGGATTTTACGAAGCATAGGGATTAAAAGTGTCAACATGTTAAACGTTACCTCTGAGTGACCTTTTAATGATCCTAAAAACATTGTAATAATGGTATATGATGTTCTCAAAGAATATTGGATATTAATTTTGTGGAGTTTCGATGAAAACAAGAATTTTCGGGTGATCTTACAACTAACCGGGAGCTTAACGGAGTTAAAATAGGACCGAAGGCCCTAAATAGTTAACTATGGGGGTCCTAAGTGCAATAAATGGAAGTTAAATAAAGTTAAAATGGACCAGGGACTGAAATTGCAAAGTTGCAAAACTTTTTACCGGATCAGAAGGTCCTAGCGGCCCACGTAGACTCTCTAAGAGTCTTACGCGGCACGCGTGAGCAGTACCAACAAACAAAAAATGCACAGCTGCATGTTCAGCCAGTTCCACCACCTTTGCATGCCTCAAATCGATACCAGGGACTGTGCCAATGATTTTTCATGCACTAGGGACACCTGGAATCATCAAGGATCATTGTAGGGACATGTGGAATGATCATATGAAGTAGAAATCCATATATAAAGCACTTGTTCTTCAATTGTTCATTTGCACATTTCAAATTCACTTCAAATCACTTTCTCTGGAGCTTCCTGAGTTCAAGAGAGCTTTCTTGTGTTCTAATCTCGTGCTAAGAGTTCTTGTAAGCATGCTTAGCCTCTCTAGTTCAAGTTTTATTAGCTTAATGACCAAAAGTCAAAGCTATCATAATTAAGCTTTGACTTAGTGATTAATCACTAATCTTCCAGCCATTATTCGAATTGAAAGTGGCTATGAGTTGGTAATTATGTAGGTAATAAACCCTTAAAAGGGCACCCACTTATTATCACTCTAAGTTGGTCAATTGTCGGGTCAAACTTATTAATAAAAAGTCAAAAGAATCAGTTTTTACAAATAAATTCATAACTGATAATGGAGTGGTTATGGAACATGTTTTAACACTAAAATAACTTGGTAATTAATATAAGAACATGTTTAGACATGTTCAACCCGACAATTCTGAGTTTAGGCTCGGTTCGGAACCGAAAGTCGTAAAAGTAGACTTTTGCTTTGACTTTCAGTTCTGACCCGATTTAGGTTGTTTTAGTTATGCCTTAAGGTTCCTTTAGGACCATATTATAGGTTAGTATAACCCTCTGAGATTATACAACTTAGTTCCATAGAAATCCTAGTTCATTGCATGTTTTCGTTAAATGCTTAAAAGTTGACAACTATGCCATTTTGATATTAAGTATGTCCGATATTTAAGTATGTCCTAAAAGTTTGACATCAGATTATGGTCAAAAATTAGAGTTATGCGTGATATCGTAAAATAAAAGCTTTTTATTAGTTAAACGACAAATTTGACATAAAACCCATTTAAACCCAAATTTTGAAACCAAACTTGCCACCTACTGTTAAGAAATAATATTTAGGGATTTTTGGAAATTTTTGTTAAATTTTAAACTGATCATAACATAGGGTTCTTGCATTGACTCGGTAATTGACGGTTATGCCCTTTTTGCTAATAAAAAGAGTTTTACACATCCTTTACATATCAAACCTTTTGCTACTGATTTTTATACATCAACTAAATTATTTTGGAACAGTAGAGGCTGATCCAAAACTCAGATTTCCTTAAATAACCCGAAAATCGCCAAATACCGACTTTCACGCTTTTTAAACGCACAGTATGGGTTAAAACTATATTTGACACATAAAACTCATTACCTACTGATATTATAAGTAAATTTTTATACTTAAACAGTAAGTATAAATTTTGAACTCAGATTTCCAAATTTGACCCTTATAGCATATGTGAAATGACCAAAATGCCCCTACGGTGCATAGTTTGGTCATAAATGATAAATTTCACATATGTATGATATCTTACTGATTTAACGTATTAAAATAAATATTTTTACTGATCATTTTAGACCAGAACCTCAGATTACTATTTAACCTCTTTTATAAACTTTAAAATGACCAAAATACCCTTACGGGGCTTAATTTGGTTTTAAATTCGTTTTGGGCTTCATGGAAGGTATCCTACTGATATCATAACATATTTTAAGCATATTAACTTGTGAAACCTGTATATGACTCATTTGGTTTCCCGTTATGCATATTCGCATTCGGTACGGTTTATGTAACTAGTTTGCATAAATTAACCGAAACGGGTCGAACCTTATCATTTTTACTTCAAAATCCAGAATGTACTTAGTTTACCAATTTTATACAAGTCCTTATAATTGTTGGGTCTAAATCACATTCTAATCCGGTCCTCGCTTAATCTTGCGTTTTGAACCGTATACCTTTCTTTAAAACTAACCGGCCAAAGTTATAGCTTAAATAAGACCCGTTTGGAATTTAATAGGTTACTAAAAACCTTCATTCCAGATTAGGAGCCCGGTAAAAGCTATCTGTACTTGCTGATTGATATACGGCTGGGATAAAAATTATATTTTTGCTCAGTTAATAATTTAAACTTATTTTCTGTTATACTGGCTTGGGATACGGTATTTAGTGTTACCCTTGGTCGGGTATTGAATCTTTAATCGAATAATGGTTAAATCATTGAGATAACTCGTTTAATTTGTTTTGTTTATTTTAAGCCGTTGGGGGGTTAATGACCATGTCCTGGATATCCTCGACTCATTCATTGAAATGGCCACGACTTAAGCACGGGGTGTAGGCATACACCTGCCAGTGCGTATGTAAAAAAGATATACCCGCTTGTTGAGCATAACTCGCCGTGGGTTTATATTATGTGGTGTGTCTATTAATCTTGTTCCGGCTTCTATCCCGGATCCTGAATGTATGACAAATATATAAATCTTTTACAAGGTTATTTTTAATAATTGTCCCAGGTTATAAAAGAATATTTGTGCCTTGTGCATTAAATCAATTTTCTTAAATATTTTCAAAAGTGTTGGTTAATTGTATTTACCAGTGTAAACTGACGTATTTTCCAAAAAGGTTAGGTGTAGGTACTAAGCGAAATGGGCTGGCTACTCCTAGTATCAAATAAAGAGTCTTGCAAGCTTTTGATGCTTAAATCTGTTGAACAATATTTTTATCTTAGATCCGCCTGTGGATCCTTTTACAATCCGTTGTGTAATATTTTATGTTACTTTCAATCGGTTTGTATAATTATTACTTTTAGACTTCCACTGTGCATTGAACTGTGATTATTTGACTATGTTGATATCAACTACGTCACGATACTCCCCACCGGGCCCACCGGTAATACGTGGAAATATCGGGGTGTGACAAAGTCCAAAGTTTTAAATTTAAAACAGTGTCTAAGGATAACAGCGGAAGCACAAGTAAAATGGTGCAAACATAAGTTGACATTTCATAATCATTAAAGAACCCAACACGGGTTAATGCTACCACTACACTTCCCAAGCTGCAAGCTCCTATCATTACTGTGTACCTACAAAGCATGCAGTAGGGTATCAACATAAAGTTGGCGAGTTCACGAGTTGTCCAGTTTTAATTTCAGTAAAACTTGTTTAAGTTGTTGAGTTACTCATTTATATCATGCCATGGGGAGTTACCCCATATGTACAGGCTACTAAACACCATGATCATACCGAAACTATCGCACTTAAGGTGTTGTTGCCCCGTTTGTCAATGTTTATCATCATTGACGGTTTTCCTAGGACTATTAGTTCACGCCCGTCAACTCAAGGCATGGTGTGAGGTTAGTGAGACTTAAATAGCGCTATTTAACTAATATCTCGTTCGCCTGGCCCCGACGACTAATCAGTATAGTTGTGGGGACTTGTGATAAAGTTCTGTTTAGCAGGCTAGTTCATGCAGTATAAATGGTATTGTAATTGAGTGTCCCTCACAAGGGGAAAAATGTTTGTTTGTATCCCACACAAGGAGATAATGTTGTCCGTATCCCACACAAGGAGATAATGTTGCTCGTATCCCACACAAGGAGATAATGCAATTCGTTCCGTTCCCAAGCACCGGGAATACATGCTTTAGTAAAGGGTGTGAACTCACCTTGGTTTACTCGACATGTTATTTTACTTGAGCTAGTATGGTCAGCCACATCCTATTATGGTTACTATTGTTATTAAAGGTGTGTACAAATGATCCACGTATACCTTACACACACACACACACACATATATATATATATATATATATATATATATATATCAAGTAGCATACAAGTTAAACCATCACGTAACATGTAGAGCGTGCAAGTTAAATTATCATATAATATGTAGAGCATCTGGACCATAGTTAGAGTTATAACAAAAGCCCAAGTGTGTACAGTAACTAGTGCATGGCCCAAATGAGTGTGTGTTGTGAGTAGGACAAGATAAGAAAACATCAGTCAAAATCAAGGGATCATGAGTCGGAACCAAGAGGTCTCGAGTCGGAACCACAAGGATTTTGAGTCGAAATTAAGCGACTTCGAGTTCACTAAGCTTCAGTCGAAATCCTGAGATTTCGAGTTAGGCTTTGAGTCAAAATCAAAGGGGTCTCAACTCGGAACCAGATTGGTTTCGAGTCCTTTGGTGTGTAGAGTTGTCACACCCCGACCGCGTAAAACAACAAACCACGACGGAAACGTCGGGGAGTCATGTCATAGAATTATTATTTCATAACACATGGTATTTAAGGTCTGGTATTATTAGATGACATGTTTACATTGTCTTAGATTGAATGAAAATAGAACACAAAATAAATTGTCTTTCTTGATTTTAAGACACTAAGGCCCAAATCCGCCCTAAGTGAAGCATGCTCAATATCAAATATTAGCTCCTGAAACACATGTGAAAATAGGTACGTCAGCATAAGAATGCATGTGAGTAACATAGGTTTTGATGATAAGGATTCATGACTTGAATGTTAAAATAATTGTTTAACTAAAAAGTAGCCATGAATCCTTATAAAATGTTTTCTTTTATAAAATCAAGTGATTTAAAAGAAATGATGTATGGTTAAATAAATAACCAAATGAAAATGACTTGTGTAAATTTTTTCATGTCTTGTAATAAAATATCATGTCTTGTACAAAAGATGTCGTGTTTTGTGTAAAGATGTCATGTCTTGTCTTTGTTCGAAGTGATTTAGATAACGTTACGGTATGTAATATAATAAAAGAACTTATATATAGGAAGTACTAGCGGCGTATCCACCATGCTTTTATCACATTACACATGTCTCGTTATTTAAATCACTTACCATAAACCATCAAATAAAATGTCTTTTTTAAAACAATGTCTTGTAATAACCAAATGTCATGTGTAAACAATGTATTGTGTAAACAAATATCATGTATAAATCAATGCCTTGTATGGTAAGCAAAAAGGTCTTTGCTAAAACCACATGAAGTAATGTCTTGTATAACTAAAGTGTCTTGTGTAACCAAAATGTCTTGTATAAAACAATGTCTTTGAATAAACAAAGGTTTTGTTTAAATCAAAATTTATTTTTTAAAAACCATTGCTTTTATTGCATAGACATTTATTAGGTTTGTTGGCGAATACATTTAAGCCTTGTTGACTGTCGGATAAACCCTTATCAGGTCAAAGGTTTATCAATTTTCATCGGATTCTGTCGTTCCCTAAGGTCACTTCCAAACAAACCTAGGAAGCGGGAACGAGATTGTCAATCCTATGGTACCATTACATACTACCGGTCGGCGTGATCAATGTTAATGAATGTATCATTGTCGAGTTCAATGCACCAAAATGTCTTAAACAATGTAAGCATGTCGTGAAAATGTTTAAAAACCATGTACTAGGTATGCTAGTTCAACATACGAAACAAAAATGTCTTTGAGATCAATATGCTAAGTATGCTAGGTCAACATACGGAGCAAAAATGTTCATGAAATCAATGTGCTAGATATGCTAGGTCAACATATGAAGCAAACGTGTCATTGAAATCAATGTGTTAGGCATGCTAGGTCAACATACGAAGCAAAATGCAATTGAAATCATGTACTATTTGTACTAGATGAACATAGCATGTTTAATGTCATGAAAACAAGAAAGTAAAGTTATGCACAAATGTTTCACCCCAAAATATTTGCAAAAGTAAAAGAGGGGAAACTATGTACTCGCATAGTCACCTCAAAACATTTAGAAAGCGTAAAAAGAGGGGTCTATGTACTCACATGGGATTGCGTAAATGTCTTGTATGAATGTGTAAACAAATCTCAAGAGATCAGGGAATCAAGTGCGTCCTAATATCGGATAACTATGTTAATATGTCGGAACTAAAATCGGCGGATCAGATAGAATGAAGTTTTATAAATCAAATGAGTGTTGGAACTCATATGGCATGATTTAATAAACTTAACATTCTGATTTGGAATAAATCCTAAGTTTTTTGACCCGTTATGACTCGTTAAGATAGTTTAGCTAATTTAACGTGCCATTTACGTAAACGCGTGTTTGGATGATTAAACATATCCTATGATAAGTCTTAAATGCCTAAACATGTTTGAAAATGTTATAACATCAGTTTATATGTAAAAAAAAATTGGTTACATATGCTTAAAATGGATTTATACGCAAAAAGGGCATTTTGGTCATTTTTAAGAACATAGCAACAACTTATCATATAACTAACAAACCACGTGACCATAAGGTATAAACTCAGTAGGTTATTCCATATACAACCATGGTCACAAATATATGTTTGGTTGGATCCTAAGATCGACCAAACGGTTTGGATTCTAAAGTCAAAGCGGTGGTCAAGACCGCTCGACTTACGATCCTAAATAAGCACTAAACTAGAGGTGACGAGTTAGATATGTCAAAACATGTCCAACCAAGTTGCAAAACTGATTTGGTATCAAAACTTAGTGTCTTGATACCCGAAAATAGTTCCGTCGTAAATTCCACAAATTGTGCATTTTTGACCGAAACTTTGACTCGTCACTTCGACTAGTAAATGTGGTAATCAGTACATATAATCACAAAGGATTATAACCTTCGTGATTACGATCAAGTTGCAAAGTTCAATTGAACTTTGACTTGACCAATTATGGTCAAAATCGAAAATCATACAGAAAGTCAACTGTTTGACTTTTAGCTCAAAATAGCTAAAATAATGAACAAGACTAGGAAAGAACAGTTACTTGTGTTCTAGGATGGCAAGAATACTCAGTAGGAGGCCTCCAATGGGAAGCAAACTCCAATATAGAGCAGATAGGTGAAGAAAAAAGGAAGTGAGCAAGTTGTGGAGTTGAGAAAGCTTGCTATTTATAGTATTTGGAGGTGTATAAGATCATGTCACATGTCCTAGGCTTGAAGGGGGATCAAAACACATGTCCTAAGTAGAATAATCCTTGGAGGATACTCAAACTTGGGCTCCAAGAAAATTAAAACAGCTGGCTGCTCATGAAAACAGGCTACTGTGCCCAGGTTCTACCGTACTGGTCAGCCATACTTTCACACTTTGACAATTTTGGCCCCTGGACTTGTTAAAAACGTGTTTTGTCACTTCTACCACCAGTTAACCTAATTTTTAAGCTCTACAAGAATGTTAAAGAAAAAGGGACTTGAATTATGCCCGGAAATGTCGTGGATGTCGGTTCGTTTGGTTGTACGATCGCGTTTTTCGCTTAATTACGACGAATGCTTTAACAAAAGCGAAAACGATCGAAATTGTTTAACGAATGATATTTTTGCATTCTTATCATTAAAATACAAGATTTTAATGATTAGAAAATTTTTTGGATGTGCGAATGTGGTTCGTATTTAAAAATACGAGAATCGGCAGACTTTCGCAGTTTGTCACAAATAGTCCCTAAGCTTGAATAAGCATTTTTTTGCCATACCGAACCCCTCAAAACTTTTTTATAAGTTATGTAAAAGGGTATTTAGGGTATGTTTATCTTATGTCATTGCTCCAGAGTGTACGTCGCATTAAACTGATTGCGTTTGTGTAATAGTTTACGATTGCGCTTCCCGAAAAGGTTAAGAGCTCGAAATTGAACAAGGATTGAAAACGTGCAAATATCATAGATAATTATACAAATCTTGGAATAAATACACAATGTTTCATTGATTATGAAATTGTTTGGAACTGTATAATGATTAAAAGTCACAAATGTCACAGGAGTCACGTTTCAAGTTGGAACTAAAAAGATCTCGAGTCGCAACCGAACAGGTTTCGACACGCAATCTTAGTCGGAACCTCAAATCCTCTATCTGATTCAGTATAATTCATTAAAAATCCAATAAAACTTATTGTACACGTTCAAACCCTAAATCGGATCAAAGGCACAAATTTCAATTATTATTAGACAATTTGTAACACCCTTGTTATTATTTTAAAGGTTTTCGTATAAATAACGAAAATAAACATGTAATTACGATTAAGTATCCTTAGAAAATACGAGTTTACTAAAACTTTTACAATTTAAAAGTTTGAACAACTTAATGTAACTGAATTCTTCGTTTTAAAGATACGAAGAAACGCCGCGCGGAAGCTTGTATTTTATCGTGTTCGGTTCCTCATCGAGCTTGATCTTCATCCGGGCACTCTTGGCGATCACCTATGATCAAAACCAACTTAAAAGTTAGTTTTGATAGTCAAATATTAAGTTCAAACAAGTACAGGGGTTAAAAGGGCAAAATTTAAAAATTTTCTGGAGTTAGGGGCGTCGCGTGACGCTAGGCCCCCTTTTTCACAGACTGATGCTTAATCAGTTGCTGTACATACCCAGCTCAACCCGATTTCACGGAAATGGCCATAACTTCTTCGTTATTGATCCGTTTTACCCGATTCTTTTTCCTACGCGTTCGTAATTTAATTCTCCATCATATGGAGTTAAAATCCAACATCCAACATAAATAAATTTTGAGACTTTCAAGCCTTCGACTCGTTACCTTTTTATCAAATTTTACCCGTTTATGCATTTTATCAAACAAACATATTTGTTTGATTCCTACATCACCTACCCTTCTTCAAATAAATGTTATATACCATATTAGGTTCTAATCACAGGTTTATTACACAATTTAAACCCATTTTCACTCGTATGCTTATTTTGACCCGTTAAGGGTATGTAAGCACTTTCGAGCCTAAAATAGCTTTCGATTGCTTCTAGCATTCCATTACCACATTTCTTATCCTATAATCTCCCACCACAACTGTATTTAAGGTAGGTTTAATGTGGTGATCAGTATAAACCAAATTTTACCTCTCGAATCATTATTTTACGGCAAAAACTTAAATATTGCCATTTGGCTAATATAATACCTCTTTTAGCTTCTATACTTATTCTAAGTATTTACCTAGTCATAAAACTCGTTTCCAAACAAACTTTAAGGGTCGTTTGTTACATTTAGCCTACAAGGGCGTTTTGGTCGATTTTAGTCCTTTTATGACGAAGGACTCTCTCTCAAATTATTCGACCAAAATAACACTTTTAACTACAACATAATTATGCGTACCTGGCCCGATTCAACAAGTAGACCCGATTTATACCTCGTTTTCATTATCACACCATCAATGGTGACGCAATTATCCGATTTGCTAATCGGTCCTGTTAACATAAGACTTGACAACCACATTAGTCGATATTGTCAAATGGTGTTATCATCACCATTCGACCCGTTTGGACTATATGCCCAAGATTATCTATTTAATCAAAAACATCGTTTTTGATTTCCAATTCATACATCCATCCCATCCCGGATTTTATAACCATACCCTTTTTCTTTTACACACTTTTCTTATAAATTCAACCCATTTCGGCTTATGCCATGGGTATCCTTTTAACCTTGATTTACATTAGTCGACACTTGACAAATTTCCATATTTCCAATATTATCGTTATCACGTTTACAACGTATCGAATAAACGGGTATTCTACATAAGTGTGTAAATTACACTTACCTCGCATCCACGCCACGCTTTTCTTTCCGTACTTGCTCTGTTTGACCCACTCCCTCCTCCAAGCTTTCATCTAGCTTGTTACGCGTCAAACTATTGTCAATCATTTACAAGGCGGTTAAATTAGTCATAAAAGTCACGACTATTCCACCTCACTTATTTCCTATGCCGAAGCTACTATTCGACTTCATGATTAGTTAACTTAACTTATCTAAAGTTAACTACTTTCAATCGCATGGTTTACGACATTAAGTCTAAATCAACATAGTATTTAGAACTCTTATCACTTCATATCACGCGTAATTGCCATATCATTCGAATACGCGTTTTCACTCTAAATTTCAATACTTTAGTTCTCATTTAGGCATTTTAACAAACACCTAATGTGCATAATTTCACATATTTACTAACTAGTTTATAATTAGTTATTTTCACCAAGATTTTCATAACAATCAAACCTCTAAGTCTAGTGTTCGTGAATTACATCAAGAACTTATATTATAACAATCAATTTTCATCAATTTAACACTCTAATCCGAGTGTTCATCTTATTGTCATAAAAGCCACTTAACTTATCAATGGATCATTATGAATTTCATAGATTATCCAATAATCCAACATGTTATTGACTAGGGTTCACTCCTAGACATCATATTACTTCAAGATTCATCCATGCATGACATAATCAATCTCAATTTTAGTTTCTTACAAATAACCTAGAATTTAAGATGGATCAAAACATCACAATTTTACATACCTTGTGATCCTTTCAACTAGGTGTTCATGAATTTGTGCTTGAATTCGATTTGGAGCTGATTTGAACCCTCGATTTGATCAAGTTTGACATGCACTAGGGTTTGGTGGGGAGCCTGTGTTGCCCCCTGTGTTCTTGTTCGACCAGACATCTCAATTGAGATGTTTGGTTTTGTTTTTAATTATAACTAATAACATAAGTTTCATTTTTAACAACATTGGCCCCTCTAATTTGGTTAGTTAATTAAGTAGGGCACAACCTACTTATTTCTAACAATATTCCCCACATGTTTAACTAGGTTAAACATTCCTAATTAAATTAGTGGGTTTTGGGAATCTATGACTAAGTTTAGTTTAAGTCCCGTTAACTCGGGCCTTCTATAAACTTTATTTCCCAAACGCATTCTTTTTTTTTCTCTTTTTATTAAGAGTAAATTGCAATTTTACCCCCTGAGGTTAGGGGTGATTGGCACTCTTACCCCCCTAAGGAAATAATTGCAATTTTACCCCCCACTGTTAACTCTTATGTCGCAACATTACCCCCTATACTCAATTTTGTTGACTAATCTGTTGACTTGGTGGGGAAATGACTATTTTACCCTTTTATTTTACCCCCTGTGTTTTGTTTACTCTGTAATATTACCCCCTGCCACCACTGCACCGCCATTCACCACCACAACCACCACTGCCACCTCCAGCCACCACCCTCAACCACCACTGCCACCGCCATTCACCACCACAACCACCACTGCCACCTCCAGCCACCACCCTCAACCATTTTTCAGTGTTTTGTCACTAATTAAAGAATCTTGCACATGTTTTTCATATGTAATGCAAGTAAAAAACATGATGATCAGGTTATCTGATCAGCCAAAACACACAAAGATGGATGGTGGTGGCTGATCATTTGGACAGATAGAGACAAGAAGAAAAACATGAGAGAATATAACCGTTGTAGATGTTGGTCAAAACCCTAATCAACCGTTTCAATTGCTGCCAGTTTGTGACACTTCGGGTTTTTCCTGTACGTTTCTTGGATGTTATAGTTAAGTTTGTGAAAATCCGTACTATGTGAGATACGTACAACTCTGTGAATCTAATGCTATGTGATTTTACGTGCTATGTGACTGTATATGCTACGCGGCTTGCATGTTCGTTCTGTGGACTTTCGTGAAACTGCTTGTATCTATGTATGGTAATGGAGTCTATGTACACATAGGGAGCGTAGTGTTTGATGTTTGCTTAAATTTCGAGGACGAAATTCCTGTAACATGGGGAGAATGTGACAACCCGTATCCTCGTTGTCGAGAGTGGGATAACTCAGTAATGCTCTTTGTCATTATTAATATTATATTATTATTATTATTATTATTATTATTATTATTATCATTACTTATTAAATAATCACAGCCGCGTCGCGAGGAACGCTTCGTTTAAGCAAACAAACCCGAGCCGAACATTCACCTTGCATGTATAATTTTCGTTGTAGTTAATTTTAAATTACTCGGGCTAGTTCGTTAATTAAGAGACCCATAATTTTATCTATGATCGATACGCACTTGGACTAGGCCCAACCCAATCCCTCTACACACTAAACCCTACCATATATATAAATCCCTCAAGAGACCTCACCTTCTCTAATATTCAAAATGCAAAACCCTAATCTCATAGTTTCCAGCCGCCCATAAGCTCCCCTGTCCCTCTCTACACACCGGCGACCGGCGCCGCCTTTCCGGCGACCTGTCCGGCGATCTGTTTCTCCGACAAGCACCCCCCAACCCCCTCATACTCCATCTCTCATCCTCATCTTCCCTAAACTCATGCAAGAGGAGACAAAACTCCCCAAACCAAACGTCTGACACCCATCAATCTCCGACGAAGAGTATCGGCGGAGCCGACGGTGACCATCTGACGCCTCTGTTCTCGCTGGCAACACACATACCCACCTCCGAGCCCCTCGATAGGTGAAGGTGGTGACCGGTGGGATGTCATCAAGGCAGTAATGGCGTGGGAACGGGTGGCGAGGGCCGTGACGGACCAGAATAGCGACAACCCGCACACCCTTTTGATTCTTCTCATCATTTGGTCAGTTTTATATTCTCTTGAGTTAAATCCCTTGTGGTTTTAAGATTTCCAAATGAATGTATGTTTCCTCTTTATGTGACTAGTATATTAGGATGTAAATTGTTGACAGGAGGCTTCGATGTATAATAATTGATTGTTGGTGCATTATGGATGATTAATGGTGTAGATGAAAGTATGCCATTTGAGATTTGGTTCTGTATTATTTGTTATATCTGAGTTATTGTCAATATGTGTCTTTGGGGTGAATATGGGTTGTGAATAATGTGTTTAAATATACAAAAAAACGGACATAACAAGGATTCTAGTGATTCCTCATGATTAATGTGATTCTGAGGTGTTCATGTTAGGATAAATGAAATCAAGATGATGTGAGGAATGACTTAAAAATAAATAAATAAATAAATAAATAAAATATATTCATTGTTTGATTCATGTATGCATATGATAATAGGTGGTTATGGTTAGTCGATGTTAGGACTAAATGGAATGTACTGTTTTGATGAATCCGTAACTTGACTAGAAATGTTTATATGTTCATTAACTGTTTTAATGTAAAAGGTGTTTGATGATATGCTAGGAATGAAATAGTGATGAATCCGATGAACTGGTTGAATGTGTTGAGAATATTTGAATTAAGGTGCATTTGATCTGAATTTAGGAATGTACGGTATAGGAAACATGTTAATGCAAATCAGATTTGGGTAGTACCATTCTGTGCATTCTAGAAAGATTCCACAGTGGTTGCGAGTCGAGACCGTAAGGTTGCGACTCGAGACCATTACATGACAACTCGAAACCCCCGGTTGCGACTCGCAACCAAAACATGACAACTCGAGACCGCCCGGTTGCGACTCGCAACCAAAACATGACAACTCGAGACCGCCCGGTTGCGACTCGCAACCAAAACATGACAAGTCGAAACTCCGGTTGCGACTCGAAACCAGACCATTACAAGCCGAAACCTCCGGTTGCGACTCGAAACTGTGTGTTCTCGAGTCGAGACCTCCTGGTTTCGACTGGACCACTTTACTTAGTTATTTGGGCCGCACAATGTGATGTCATGTTGGGCTATGTGTTACTATGTACTATTTAACTGCTGGTATGTTAGGATATGCCCAATAACGTATAGGGTACCGGTTTAACATTCGTGCTATGTGTTAGATACGTGTGAATTATACGTGACATTTCTTGCATGCGAACCTAATTAATATTTATAAACCATAATAGGGTATGGTTGACCAATGTAACACAAGTAAATTAACTACCGAGCAAAGCAAAGGTGAGTTCACTACTTTTTACTTAAAGCATGCGTTCCCGGCGGTTGGGAAACGGAACAAAACATTTTTTTCTGGTTTGGGATTGCTTACTATCTCCTTGTGCGGGATACGGTATTTCTATCTCCTTGTGTGTGGGATACGGGTAACAATGCTATCCCCTTTTGAGGGATACAACCTTACTTTTCTTCCCTTGTTACTGGGAACAAACTTACTTACCTCCCTTGTTACTGGGAACTTTTAGTTAATTACGGTTTATACTGGATGCAACAAGCAACACTAAACGAAACTCTATCACTCAAGTCCTCACTTCTTAATACCGATTAGTCGCCGGGGTCAGGCGAACGGGTTATTAGTTGATAGCGCTATTTAGGTCTCACCAACCTCACACCGTGCCCGCGTATGGGATCGGGCGTGAACTAATGTACTCTGGCAACCGTCAATGATGATAGAACATTGACAAACGGGGCACTCTACGGAAACGTACGGATGAATAGTATTCGGTATTGTAAAAACAGTTTAGTCGCTTACTTATGGGGTAGCTCCCCATCGCATGTATAAACGGATTAATTAACTGGTGAAACAAGTTTTTGGAAATAAAACTGGAAAACACTAAACTCGTGAACTCGCCAACGTTATGTTGACACTCTACTGCATGCTTTGCAGGTTGCTCGTTACAGCTCTGGACGGACGTTGCAATCGGATGGAGTGCGTGGTTCGTAAGTAACATGATAATAAACTTGTGGTTTCAATTATGATGCGTTTTCTTCCCCTTTCCGCTGTAAACTTAAACTATGTTTTGAAAAATTTAAATTAGGTCACTAATTATGCTAATATTTACAACAATAACTAATCCGTTCAAAATAATTAGTGGCTAAGATCCTGGTCGTCACATGCCTCGCGGTAATACTCCGCGTGTGGATTTTGGGGGTGTGACACAGTTCATGTTTTCTTCCGCATGTGACTCGTATCAGATAGCCGTTGCCCCCTTCCTTCCTCAACGTAAACATCATCTTCTACCCACCGTCTTCTCTCTCTTTTAAATATCATCCTCTCTCACTCCTCAGTTTTCACCTTCATCATCTCTCTTTCTCTCTCCCTCTCTCTCTCATCAAGACATCAACTGTTTGTTATTTATAAACAATCAAAAGAAAAGAAAAGAAACCCACATTCATCTTTCGTAAACACACTTTGCTGCTGCTTGATTTGGGGGTTTTTTCTTCATGGGAACTCAACATGACTCTCTGAGTCATTTTCACAAACACTTGGCGTGCATAAAAAACTTTGTTTCTCTTTGCAGGAATTCAACCAACAATAGAGAACAACAACAATCACAACCAACCCGTTTTTCCTTTCAATATACATGTATTTTAAGTTTTTAACTACTTTTGTTCTTATCCTCTGTTCTCATCTTGTTTCAGGTGATGATGAGGTCACCACCACAGTCACACTCTCAGATTACTCAGCTCTGAAACATCATCTTCACGGCAAACATCATCATCAAATCTCTGGTCATCACCTCCGTTCACCGTCACCGTTCCATCACCACCACCGAACAACCGCCACGGTGATGTTTGTGGCGGCAGTGGTGGTTGTGGCGGGGGTGGTGATGATGGCGACGGTAAGGGCATTTTTCGTTTGAAGATGATGATGATAATGATAATTTGAAGATGATGATGATGATAGAGGTTCAGATCTAAAATCTGTTATTTGAAGATGATGATGAAGATAATTTGATTTTATAAATAATAATAATAATAAAAATAATAATAATAATAAATATAGGGTAAGATTACTAAAATACCCTTAGTTATTTGGGTCAAACTACCGTTGACTGACACCAGGGGGTAATGTTGCGACATAAGAGTTAACAGTGGGGGGTAAAATTGCAATTATTTCCTTAGGGGGGTAAGAGTGCCAATCATCCCTAACCTCAGGGGGTAAAATTGCAATTTACTCTTTTATTAAATATTAGATTTAGTTATATAAATCCTAATATTTTCTGGCTTAATTTTACCACTAACGGTTCTTTAGCCGTCTTTTAGTATTAACGTGGTTTGATTACCAAACCCGTTTTGGGGATGTTACAAGTCTAACCCCCTTAAAGAGGTTTCGTCCTCGAAACCTTTTTCTTACATGTTTTATTGGATTTAACTCCATGCATTTGATCTTGATAATCGATTGAGCATTGCTCATATTTTTAACCAATTGTTGGCATTACCCGAAAAGTATGATAATATCCTTTTTGGTTACTATTCATCTACGTATCTCATACGGCCTATGCAACTTGAAATAACGTAATTCCGTTATTTCTACTAGTTTAGTTAACTTAGCGATATCCATCGCTTTTATATATTATCGAACTCTTTATGAATCCGTTATTTTGACCCGTTTAAAGGTCTTTAGTGAAATCTTTCACATTTAGCAACTATTTCTTTTGTTTTCAAATTTATTTATTCGGTTCAGTTATACCGAATCCTCCGCTTACGAGCAAACCAAATTTCTCGATTTGAATTGCTGACCTTCACCGGTCTCACTAACTAGACTTATTAGTCCAGTTACTTTTTACCACTCGCTTGGTTATAATGCGATTCTACCTCACATTGCATTTCTTGACCGTGATCGTGTCACATCATGTTTAATTCATATCAATCCTTCATTTTTGAAAATATCACTTTTTTGAATATATCGTCTTGCGCCTATTCGTTTCAAGACTTGAATCTTTAATGCTTACTATTCAATCTTCCTATCAGAATTTATATTTGTAAAAATGTTATTTCTTACAAAAACTGAATTTTAGTCTAACATTTTTCTCTTTAACTATGTCAATTACTCATATCAAGGAAATTGACAACCCATAATTTATTGTTTTCCGTTCTCGTTTTACGCGGGGAATCGTAACAAGTTCCCTCACCTTACACTATTGACCCGTAGGTTCCTTCACTTAACCTCGTAGGCTGTTTCCTTAAGCTTTCATCTCTTTAAGGCGAGGCCCTTATGATCCCTTTGCTTCAATTCATGACCCGTGGGTCATTTTGGCCCTGTAGACTTTTACAATAATTAATATCCCGTAGGTTATGATGATCCCGTAGATCATCTTTTATTCTAGTCTGTATTCCATTGTCTATTTATACCTATATAGCTTTAAAGCATCCTTTGTTATGTTTGGAATCATTTCATTTTGCTTTTGAACTTTAGTTGACCTTAACCGTAGTCTAAGGTTTCATTTGTTTACTTTCGGACTATCCTTTCCGACTTTACGACTTCTAGCGTCATTTACACGTCGGTTTGTCTTTCGCTTACCATTACCCGGTTCATACTTATACTTCTTTACAACCCATTACCCGGGTCCTTCTATCTTATTATTTTTAGCTTTCCGGTTTCACCGGTTTGTGTTTTCCTATTATATTAAGCGTTATTCCTTAATTGACTCGTTTGACTCATTTTGGGTGAATTTTCATCACTTATGAATGTCAAACTTCATTCTTTATTTGACCCGTCCAACTTTGAAATGGTTGAACGTAATTACCAAAATTTCTGTTTGCAAGTTCTCATCATCTTTTAGTCATGACTCTTAATCCGAGTCCTTTGACTTTCTATTTCGCGTACCCGTCTCTTGGTTTACGCATGCTTTCAAAATCCTACCCATCTATCGGGTATCTTTACCGAAGTTATCATCAAGTAACCATTCTTATATGGTTTTAGACATCATCTTAATTTATTTGATCGTTTTAGCGAAATCCATCGCTTTTATTTAGTCAAGTCTTTTATTCTTTTATTCTACCCCTTTGACTTGTCTGTGTGAATTTCATCACTTATGACAGTCAAAATTTACCTCTATGCCTTAGCATTCTCATTAGTTGGTCTGTATTTTCCTTTACTTTAATCTTTGTCCCTTCTCTTTGGCTCGTTATTCTAACGTAATACGCTCCCTGTCATCCGACTTGCGTTTACGTTTATTATCAAACATCTTACTTGTTTGACTTATTTTGGGTAGATTTTTAGTTAGTCCCATTCACTCTGCCCTTACTACATCGGATGTAAATGTGTCCGCTATAAGAAGTTCATGGTATCATATGCCACTACTTACTTGGCCAGAGTAAGCGATTAACACATGACACACATGACCTTTTTATAGTTTTCACATCAAGCCCTATGTAAGTAATGCCTCTATTTGTTTCTCTTGGAAACAATATCCCGAATACATTTTCTATTCGGGTTTTTCCAAGTTTTTAATCTACATACGCAACTTTCAATTTCTACTTATTTGTTGCATATTACTATTTGTGCGATTATATTTAAAATGTGCACCTGGTAATGTTTGCCCCGACGGGCGTTCCTTGTCACACCCCCAAAATCCACCATGCGGGGTATCACCGCTTGGAGGCGTGACGTGACCAGGATCGAGCCACCAATCATATTGAACAACGAAATCTTAGTAAGTAACACCAATCACAATACGATTGGTGACCATAAGTCAGTGACCAGTTTTTTTTAAGTTAACAGCGGAAGCATAAAACGGAAGTTCAAAACATAAGTTTATAGTTCATAAGTTTAATGTCCAAAACATAGTTTATAAAATTCAATTATTAAGTACGGGACATAACAGTCCGTATCCCACAACAACCTCCTCCTCGTGCAAGCTCCATAAGCATCTAGCGACCTGTAAGGCATGTAACAATGAGTCAACAACATAGTTGAGTGAATTCACAGTTGGTTGTTTAGTTATAGCATTCGTTTCGTAAATCATCTGTTCGTTTTGAAAACCCTGTATCGTATAATTTCGTATCGCGGTCTTTCTGACATGTTTGCGAAGATTAGTGGGGGTTTCCCTTGTGTTACTAGACCACGCGTATCGACTGCTACGAAAATGTAAGAAGTGCCCTAAGTCAATGTCTATCAGCATTGACCCTTTGCCCATAGTCCATTAGTACACGCCCGTCCGACTGGCACGGTGTGAGGTTTGTTAAACCTAATAGCGCTATTAACTAATGACCTGCTCGCCATAGGCCTCGGCGATTAAGTCGATAAATGAGGGACTTCATTTGATAGAGTTGATGGTCTTATGGTCGTGTATGTAGGCTTTACGTACGTGCCCTTCAATCCGAGGACAGTAGTAAGTAGTTTAATAGTAATGATGGTTCGAGTAGCCATTCAATCCCATTCCCAATCCACCGGGAATCCCATGCCTTAGAAAGAGTGTGAACTCACCTTGGTTGCTCGGTTTGAATCTCAAATATAGCTAATAGTCGGGGTCGGTCAATCATGTCCTAGTATGATTACCACTTAGTTTATTAGTGATTTCAAATAGGACACAAAGTTCCTACACTTATCTATCACATAACATGCATCACTTTAACGGTTCATGCCCATATAACCTTCCCATCAATTCCTGTCTCATAGTCAAACATACAACATTGCACATAACACTTTTATTGACATATAACAAGTTATATCATTCTCGGATAACCTACTCGACATTTAGACACACAAATCACTACTTATGTCGTTTCAGCTTTATTAATCAGAACTGGACTGTTTTTGAGCATTTTAATAAAATAGTTAAACTTTTCCAAAAATTCTCAAATTTTTACAGGATGTCATAAACGTTCCAAATTTTATTGTGTAAAAATATCGGGGCCCAGTTCGTTACGAATATCATATAAAAATTCTTTTACCCGACTGCAATCAGATCTGATACTTTCTGTCAGCAGTTTTACGGAACAATTCACTAAAAATCAATCGGAAGTCGGATCGACGAAATTCTAGTTGGAGGGTCACGGGAACAACAGTGAGTATCTTCAGTAAAAATCCCATGAGCCGATTCTGCTCAGGTTTCAAGTTTTGACTCCGACTACGACACACTTTTTCAGCAGGAAAATTTCAGCTTAAGCTGTTGTCTTAAAATAATTCCTTAAAAATAGTAAACAACCTTGAAAAATCACGATTCTAGTGCCATTTGTTCAGATATTCAAAATTACACAATTTAGACTCCAGAAATTCAGTTTTTCAATTAAAAACGAACCAGTTACAGCTTGTTGAAGGGGCTGGAAAATCTAAATCAGCAAGCTGTTTTTATTGTAAAAGTTACTAAAAACGCATCAACAAAGGTCCTAACCATGGTTTATCGATGATTTAATGTTCAAACACCATGCATGCATTTACCAAACTCAAACCAACCAGATTTCAACTTCAAACAAACTTTTTATCTATGGTTTCTATGCATAATTTCAAGTTCATCTTTTTAGTGTTTTAGCATTAGTGTGCCATGAACATTTAAACAAATCATAACAAGTACAAGATGGAACAAAGGTGTGAAGGGACTCACTACTAGCACAAGACTAGGGTAACAATCTTAGGGCAAAGATGATGGAGATGCTGGTGCTAGAGACTTGAACAAAGCTTCCTTGTTAATCCTTCAACTTGTAACTACTTTGAATGTTCTTCAAGCTTGGAGAGGGACTTGTATGAAGAAGATTAGGGTGTGTAAGTAATGGGGGTGGTGATTTTCGGTTATGGAGAGAGGGGGGGGGGGTGTGAGCCGAAAATAAGAGGGAGGAGGTTGAGTGTGGGTTTAGAGGAAATGATGAACAATCTTGAAAACATGCAATTCTAGATCCTAGGGTAATCATACCCAATAACTCTTGGCCAATAGAACAAGGATTCCCTTTACACAATATCTAAACAAAATATTTTTGATAATTATGGCAGATTTTCGGTTGGGGGGGGGGGGGGAATGTAAATTTTTGGTAACTAATAGGTATTAACTTAGAAGGTTAAGGGTATTTCCAAGTGTAGTGGGTGTATGTCATGTTTACATGGCGTATGGGAATTTTTGTGACCGTAAATAATTAAGAATGATAAATAATACTCCTGACAATATTTTGGTGTCCCGGGTAATGTCCGGTTGTTCGGTTACGTATCGTTTCATTAAAGTGTTTAATTGTTCCGTAAGGCGTCTTATACATATATTTTTGTAACGAAATTTATTCCTAACACACAGGAAAATATACCGGACTATTTAGTAACTTTTCTGTATACTACTAGTATGCTAACACGCACATGTAAGTATAACACAGTAATCAGAGAGCAGTTAAATGATTCAGCACAGTCATCAAGTACTTTTATTATCATTAATAAACTGTATGGTTACATGCAAATTTGAGGGTTGTCACATTCTCCCCCTGTTAAGAGAATTTCGTCCCGAAATTTAGCGCGTGGTTACTGAGGAGGCTAGTTAAGTTGCGTTGTTTTCCTGATTTTCCTGGGGTGTCACATCATCCCCCCGTTGATTTGGAATTTCGTCCCGAAATTCCGTAGTAGCTTCAGCCTCAGTAGTGGTTGCGTTTTCCTTAAACAGTTGGGGATACTTGAGTTTCATTTGGTCTTCTCGTTCCCAGGTATACTCTGGGCCACGACGAGCATTCCAACGAACTCGGACCAGAGGTATCCTGGTATGCTTGAGGATCTTAACATCTCGATCAGTAATCTCTACAGGTTCCTCGACGAATCGCAGCTGGTCGTCGATAGTGATTTCCTTCAGAGGACCTATGAGGGTCTCATCTGACAGACACTTCTTCAGATTCGACACATGGAAAACATTGTGAACTCCGCTGAGTTCTTCAGGTAGATTCAACCTGTAGGCGACTTTGCCAATTTTCTCAATAACTTCGAAGGGTCCGACATAGCGCGGATTGAGTTTGCCTCGTTTGCCAAAGCGGACTACACCTTTCCAAGGTGAGACTTTGAGTAGCACGCGATCCCCAACCTGGAGCTCGAGTGGTTTTCTTCCCTTATCAGCATAACTTTTCTAACGGTCACGAGCTGCCGCCATTCGCTGTCGTATCTGAGCAATTCTCTCGGTGGTGTCTACCACATGTTCTGGGCCAGTGATTTGGTTGTCACCAACTTCTGCCCAACAGAGAGGTGATCGGCATTTGCGTCCGTATAATGCCTCAAACGGAGCGGCTTGGATGCTGGTGTGGTAGCTGTTGTTGTACGAAAACTCCACTAGCGGGAGGTGCTTTTCCCAGCCATTACCAAAATCGATTACACATGCCCTAAGCATGTCTTCAAGGGTTTGGATGGTGCGTTCAGATTGCCCATCCGTCTGTGGGTGATAAGCGGTGCTCATATCTAAACGTGAGCCAAAAGACTTGTGCATTGCTTGCCACAGTTCAGAAGTAAAACGTGCGTCACGATCAGATATAATAGAGGTTGGCACTCCGTGCCTTGATACCACTTCCTTTAGGTAAATGTCTGCAAGAGTAGAAAACTTATCCTTTTCTTTGATAGCCAGAAAATGTGCAGACTTGGTCAGTCGATCTACGATCACCCAAATAGTATCGTTTCCGCGTTGAGATCTGGGCAGACCAGTAATGAAATCCATGGAAATTTGCTCCCATTTCCATTTCGGGATCTCCGGTTGTTGAAGTAAGCCTGATGGTTTCTGATATTCAGACTTGACTCTCGCACAAGTTAAGCACTTGCTGACGTAGGTTGCTATGTGGGCTTTCATGCCAGGCCACCAGTATGTGGTCTTGAGGTCGTGGTACATCTTGTCCGAACCAGGGTGTACCGAATAACGAGATTTGTGCGCTTCGTCCATCACAAGCTTGCGTAAGTTGCCATAAAGTGGAACCCAAATTCGCCCTGTTACATAGTAGGCGCCGTCTTCCTTTTATTCTAGCCGCTGTCTCGATCCTCGTAGGGACTCAGCCCTGATGTTCTCTGCTTTCAATGCTTCAACCTGAGCATCGCGAATCTGAGCGGGAAGGTTAGATTGGATGGTAAGCTGTAGAGCACGTACATGCCTAGGTATGGTATCCTTTCGACTTAGGGCGTCGGCCACTACATTGGCTTTGCCCGGATGATACTTGATTGCGCATTCATAATCGTTCAAGAGCTCAACCCATCGGCGTTGACGCATGTTTAACTCCTTTTGTTTGAAGATATGCTCGAGACTCCTGTGATCGGTGTAAATGGTGCACTTGGTACCGTACAGGTAATGTCTCCATATCTTAAGAGCGAAAACAACTGCTCCCAGCTCCAGATCGTGAGTAGTGTAGTTTCCTTCGTGAACTTTAAGTTGGCGCGATGCGTAGGCAATGACCTTGTCACGTTGCATCAATACGCAACCAAGTCCTTGGATGGAAGCGTCGCAATAAACCACGAAATCATCGGTGCCTTCGGGCAATGAGAGGATAGGCGCGCTACAAAGCCTATCCTTTAGATGTTGAAATGCGGACTCTTGTGCATCACCCCAACGATAGATGACACCCTTCTGAGTCAGTGAAGTGAGAGGTTGCGCAATCTTGTAGAAGTCTTTGATAAACCTTCTGTAATATCCTGCCAAACCCAAGAATTGGCGGATTTCTTTTGGTGTGCGGGGTGCAGGCCAGTTCTTGATTGAGTCAACCTTGGATGGATTAACATGAATCCCATCCTTGTTTACCACATGGCCTAGGAAGTGGACTTCGCGAAGCCAGAAGTCACATTTTGAAAACTTGGCATACAATTGCTCTTTTCGAAGAAGTTCCAACATAAGTCGTAGATGCTGCTCGTGTTCCTCCTGACTCTTAGAATAGATCAGGATATCGTCGATGAACACAATAACGAACTTATCCAGGTAAGGCTTGCACACTCGGTTCATGAGATCCATGAAGACCGCTGGTGCATTCGTCAGCCCGAATGGCATAACCAGAAACTCGTAATGGCCGTAACGAGTTCTGAATGCTGTTTTAGAGACGTCCTCATCTCGGACCCTCAGCTGATGGTATCCCGATCTCAAGTCAATCTTGGAGTAATAGCTCGAGCCTTGCAACTGGTCGAACAAGTCGTTAATACGTGGAAGAGGATAACGATTCTTCACAGTCACCTTGTTGAGTTCGCGGTAGTCAATACACATTCTGAAGGTACCATCTTTCTTCTTTACGAACAAGACTGGAGCTCCCCAGGGCGAAGAGCTAGGACGAATAAAACCCCTTTCCAAGAGTTCTTGTAATTGCGTGGATAGTTATTCAAGTTCTGATGGAGCTAGACGATAAGGTGCTCGAGCTATGGGCACTGCTCCAGGAGCTAGCTCGATTTGAAATTCAACTTGACGATGATGCGGAAGACCAGGCAATTCCTCAGGAAATACCTCAGGAAAATCAAGCACAATAGGAATGTCTTCAATTCTCTTCTCTTCCGTTAACGTGTCAGTAACGAGTGCCAGGATGGCAGTGTGGCCCTTTCGCAAACACTTCTGGGCCTTAAGGAAAGAGATGATGCCTTCGACAGCACCACTCTTGTCGCCACGAATCATGAGGGGTTCTTCACTAGAACGAGGAATGCGGACGATTTTCTCCTTGCAAACAATCTCCGCTTGATGATGGGATAGCCAATCCATCCCAATAACGACGTCGAAACTAACAAGTGTGATAGGAACAAGATCGATAGGGAAAGTCTGACCAGCTAAGACGAGGTTACAACCTTTAACTACGTGTGTGGCTTCAAGACTTTTACCATTTGCTTGCTCTACCGCGTGTTTGGTGTTCAAAAGTGTTGGAGTGCGCTTAAGCATTTGGCTAACTTTTAAGGACACATAACTAGTATCGGCACCCGAATCGAATAAAACAGTAACAAAGAAGTCATCCAGAAGAAACTTACCCATCACAACGTTGGGATCGTTCCTTGCATCACCCTGACCAATCACGAAAGCACGACCTCTTGCTCCATTACCATTGTTGTTACCCCCGTTGTTACCTCCATTGTTGTTCCTGTTTCCCTGGTTGTTGTTGTTGTTCTGATTCTGGTTAAGCTGGGGACAGTTCTTCTTAAAGTGGCCTTCAGCGCCACACTGAAAGCATCCCCTGTTGCCCTGTTGCTGTTGCTGATTTTGCAGGGCTTGCTGTTGCTGCTGGCGATTCTGATTTGCAGGCCGTGAGCTCCTGCAATCCTTGGCTTCATGACCCATCTTGAGACACCTCTGACAACGTCCTTTATTGCATTGACCACTATGGTGTCTGTTACATTTGTTGCACTTCGGGTGGTTTCCTCGATACCCACTGTAACACCTGTGTCTCCACGGCCATCAAACAAATACCAAGCCAATGAAATATTGTATTTCATACTTGGGATTTGTAAAAATATGTGTATCGTTTGCACATATCAACTCTTGTTCGATTTCAAGCTCTAAATCGCTTTCTGGAAGGTTATACACGCTCTGATGCGTAAATATAACCAGTTTAATCCAACGAACACTCTGGAATAGTGAAATAGGCTTAACATACCTTAAATAACCTTTACATAACTTAGATATAAGTTTTGGAAGGTTTGGTATGGTGAAAGCAAAGTTAAATCGCTTACAGGGACTAAAGTTGACAAACTGCGAAAGTATGCCAATTTGAACTGTAACAGACATTCCGGAACATGACCATAAGTTAAACATACCATAAATATCCTTTACATAGCTTAGAAATAGGCTTTGAGGTGTTCGGTATGCTAAAATAAACTTTTGTGTCATTCAGGGACTAAAAGCGTCAAAAAGTGCACAAGTTTGCACTTTTACGCATAACTTACGTTCTGAATACATCCGGACATCCAAAAATTTATGTAAGCATGACTACATTATATTTTAGTGTTCGCCTTAAGAAAAATCCATTCGTCACGTCATTTGGATTGTTTTTCGCGCTTGTGCGCATTCCGTCGTAATTAAGCGAACATCGCGTTCGTACGGCTAAACGAACCGACATCCGAGATATTTTTGAGCACATTTTAAGTTCCCTATACTTTAACTTCATTTTAGAGCTTTGAAATGGGGTTAACGGGCCTTAAACGTGTCAAAAATGGCCTAAATACAGTTCAGGGACCAAAACTGTAATTCTACCAAACTGCACCATACGATGCGTATGGTATATATACCATACGATGCGTATGGGGTCTGCAGACCAGGTTCAGTGTATTAACAGCCTGTTTGCAGCTGTTTTAACCACAACCACATGTTTGCAACTTGCCTAATCTGTTGATAAACATCATTTTTAGCCACCATAAGGTTCCGACAAGTGTACGCCTTGGATTCGATCACGTACTACGAGAAACGATCCTAACGGCTCTACTTTTCCTATAAATACCCACCCCCCTTTTGGCTTAAAAACCCACAAGAATTCTGATTTGAGAGCTCTAAGTTGAAACCATTGTTTCATACCTGAGTTCTTGAATCGGGATTAGCATTCGGGGACCCTGGGTAAGTATTCTTTCGTTCTTTTCCTTATTTTTACTGCTTTTCGAGTCAGAAAGTCAAACTTTGTTTGACTTTCAGCGTTGACCAGTAATGGTCAATGCGAAGTTCGTTTGAACTTCGCAACGTGAGTGTAATCACGTTGGTCATAGTCCCTTGGGACTATGCCCACTGATTACCACGTTGTCTAGGGTCGTAGGGTAGGCGATCTAATAAATCGCCTATACCTTCGAACCCGACCCAGTTTGGTCGATCATTAGGATCCGACCAAACACATTAGGTGACCATAGTAGGTAGGGCATAACCTTCCGAGGTTATACCCTATGGTCACATCGTTTAAATAGTTGTATGATAGGTAGTTTATATGCCTTAGGTAAATTACCAGAATACCCTTTTCATGTATAATTGGTAATTAAGCATATGTAACCTAAACTTTTGTCGCATAACTGATTATGTAACATGTTTAGGCATATAACACTTGTCATAGGACTAGTTAGGCGATCCGAACGCGTTTCACGCGAACGACGCGTTAAAGTAGCATAAGCTACCTAAACGGGTCGTAATGGGTCGTAAACAATTAGGTTAAGTTTCATTTAGTATGTAGGCTTTGTTAAACCAAAAGACATGAGTCTCTACACTCGTTTGGTTTACAAACCCTAATGCTACCCGATCATCCGATGTAGGTCCGGTTTATTAATGTAGTTACCTATATTAGGTGCCGTTTGATATTCCGCGATCTCTAGCATTGCTTGGTGGTTATCCTAGGACTTCTGAGCAATCTCAAGTGAGTACATAGACCCCTCTTTTACTGTTTTCCAAACATTTTGGGGTGGAACACATGTGCCTACTTGTTACTTTCGTGCTTTCCTGTTTTCACATCATATACTGGTTATGTTCATTAGTACACTATTAGTACATTGATTTACATGACTTTTCTGCTTTGTATGTTAACTTAGCATACTTAGTACATTGTTTTACATTACATTTTGTTGCATATGCTCATCCAGTATATGAACACTTTGACATATTACCCAATGCATTTGACAATTGATTTGACATAGACTTTTCGGCATAGACATTTTAACATGATTGACATTTGATCATGCATTTCCCACAAAACATAACTTTGATTTAAACCAAGTTTTACTTCAATACTTTGTTTTTGTGCATATGGTTTAGTTGAGACCTTTCACTTGCCATACATGACATATTTGACATAGACATTTTGACATGATTTACATCTTGACATGAACATTTTACATTGTTTGGTTTGGTTTGATTAAGTGATTAAGTAACGATGCGTGTGTAATATGATACAAGCATGGTGGATACGCCGCTGGTACTTCCTATATATAAGTGTTTGTATGGTATTACATGTCGTAACGTTATTTGAATCATTTCAGTTTGAGACATAGAACATTTTATACAAATAACATACTTTTCACAAGACATTGATTTATAAACAACTCATCTTATACAAACTCATTTTATATGGTTATTCATTTAACCATACATTATTTATACATATCATCTGATCTTATCGATTTTCAAATGATTTACAAAACAAAGCAAATAACAAGGTTCATGACTAAACATTTTCTCAAACATAAGTCATGAAGCCTATTTTCACAAAACCTATGTATCTCACCGGCATTTTTATGCTGACGTACCATATTTTCACATGTGTTTTTCAGGAACTGTTGCATAAGATGATCAAGATACATATAGGCAGACTTGGGCTTTAGTGACAATAAAAGATGCAGACTAGTTAATTATGTTGTATTTCCATGTTTGTTTAGACATTGTAACACTTATATTGAATAAAACGAAACTTTAATTTCCAAGGTTGTGAAACATTAATTCTGTTACAACACTCCCCGACGTTTCCGCCACGTTTTGTATGTTCCACGTGGTCGGGGTGTGACAGAAAAGATGGTATCAGAGCTTATGGTTATAGGGAATTAGGTTATTAGTAATGCTTTGACCTAGTCTATAACCTTTCTAGGACCCTAACGCAAGTTTACTTGCGTTTAGTCATAAAACATACCGTCACCTATCCTTAGGCGACTACCACAACAAGAACATAAATTTCAAAACCGCTTCGAAAACTAATCATCTGTTCTAGGATGATTGATTACTAGGTTTTGAACCCTCTATTGTAAGGTTTTGAACTCTCTATTATAAGGTTTTGAACCCTTTGAGTTTTCAAAATCTCGTCAAGGTTTTGGGTTTTAAATAATGTGAACACGTGCAAACTGGAAGGGTGAATGCCTGTATTCTGGGTTTTCTGTCTAGGCAAGCACTTCGTATACATCTCATCAGACGCGAGACCAGTTGTGCTTACCTGGGAATTCTTGGGATGAGTGTTCACTTATAGGCGAGCATGTCTTCATGATACATTATTTTTGACTCATCTACTTTGATTAGTCACTGTGTGTCGTTTGTTGCTTTGTAGTAACAAACAAATGACCACTATCCTTGCTTTCTTCAGATTTGTTTCATCTCATTCTTTTCGTCTAGTTCTCTCACTCGTTTCCTTTCATGTTTCCTCTTTTAGAATGCCTCCTCGACGCGAAAACCAAATAGCGACTGCCGAGCTGGCAGAAATCATTGCGCAGCAAATGGCTGCTCAATTCCCAAACCTCTTTGCTCTATGGAATCAAGCCAACAACAACAACAATGGTCCATGCAATTTCAAGAGTTTTAACTCGGCGAAACCACTCAAGTTTAGTGGTTCTGAGGGAGCGACTGGGCTTCTTCAATGGTTCGAGAGCATTGAGAATACTTTCCGCCACGTGCAGTGTCCTGACAATCGCAAGGTCGAGTTTTCTACGAGTGTGTTCCAGAAGAGGGCCCTTACGTGGTGGAACGGGGTTATGAGAGATCGTGGTGCAGAAGTTGCTCTAGCACAGACATGGGCCGAACTTAGGGCTCTCATGATGAAGGAGTTTTGTCCTCGTCACGAGATCAGGGCTTTGGAAAGGGAATTTGATGATCTTAAGCAAGACAGCGGTGAGCATCGAGCCTACACGGACCGTTATGAGGAGTTAAGTCTGTTATGCCCAAACATGGTCACACCTTTGGATAAGGCGATCGAAAAGTACATTGATGGCCTTCCCGACTCAATACAAGACATTTTGACTGGTAGCAACCCTACTACTGTTAGGCAGGCCATTGAGTTATCTGCAACCTTGACTGAATCGCAGATCAGGAAACGTAAGCTTTTCCGAAAGGGTGACAAGAAACTGGTCGAGGAATCGAAACCAATCGAGGAATCAAAGACCATGGATGAACAGACTGGATCCTCTAAGAAGTCAAAGAAGCGAAAGGCTTCTCAGAACTTCGCCGTGGTCGCTCACAATGATCAAGTCGTCCCCAACCAACCAGCTCAACCCCCTGCCAGGAAACCCTACAAAGGAGCTGCACCCATGTGCAACCAATGTGGCCTACATCATCATGCTGGTGTGAAGTGCCGCACATGCCAAGTTTGCGGACTTATAGGTCATACAGTGAGGGTTTGCCCAACAGCAGCAGCACCAAATCAGATTAACAACAATCCTGCTCAAGCTCGTTTCCCACTGGGATCTTGCTACAACTGTGGCGAGATGGGCCATTTTAGTAGAAATTGCCCAAGACTTGCTGATGCAAATCCAGCGCAGGGATGAGTATCTGACCGACAGAAGATAACGCTGTTTAGAAAATAATCGAGCCTTGTGTATTATTCTCTTTTATCACAATCTATGAAACAGTTGTTGTTATTGTTGTTTATAAATAAATCTTTCATTTACATTTCAATATGTTTATGTGGTTGCATGTATAAACATATCCCCTACAATACCGACAATCAAGGAACCGCATTCCTTGAAGAACAGACTACTTCCAAATTTCTTCCCTTGTATAATCTCTTGCGTTTCCACGAAAATCCTAAGTACCCGTTTCTTCCAAGAGAAACGATGTACGAGGCGCCAAGTTAATGGCAATCAATAACAAGAAAATAACAATTAAACAATTATGTGGTTATGTGCTTATGTGTTATCCTTTATGTGTCATGTGATCCAATTTATGTTATTCAAATCCTCGTAAAATCTTACATATCTTTGTGCAAGAGATTCATAGTAGGATGCCCAAAGGTACTACTTAAATTCTTAATGGACTTCTACGTTGTAGTTAAAGTCCCTTGGATTATAAGGTACTACCTCAAAATTTGACCCCTTTAGTGGTCTAGTTAAACAGATTGATCCAAAAATCTGGTTAGGGATATCATGTGATGATATAGCTGAAAGGACTCCTTAGTGGCCTAATTAAGAAGATCCTCTGTTGATCTAATTAAAAGGACCCTATGGTAGTCTAGTCACTCTCATCTCAGGTTTGATATCTTTCCCCACAACATTCCAAAACAAACTGTGCGGACTGTGCAAGGAATTACGTAATTATGGATGCATACATAATTATGGAATTTAGTGCACGGAAATCACAGCAAGTTCTATCATGTATCTAGAGTTAACCCTATTCATTTCCAATTCTGATGAAGCATCCGTTGAGGAAAAATGAACTAGCTATTCATTTTTCACTTCTGAAGAATATCCGTTGAGGAAATGAATATCCGTTGTTTATCTTTTCATTTCCATTCTGAAGAATAACCGTTGAGAAAAATGAATTATCCATTCATTTTCGTTCTGAAGAATATCCGTTGAGGAAATGAATATCCGTTGTTTATCTTTTCATTTCCATTCTGAAGAATAACCGTTGAGAAAAAAAAAATGAATTATCCATTCATTTTCATTCTGAAGAGTATCCGTTGAGGAAATGAATATCCGTTGTGTAATTTTTCATTTCCATTCTGAAGAATAACCGTTGAGAAAAAAATGAATTATCCATTCATTTTCATTCTGAAGAATATCCGTTGAGGAAATGAATATCTGTTGTGTAATCTTTCATTTCCATTCTGAAGAATAACCGTTGAGGAAAATGAATTATCCATTCATTTTCGTTTCTGAAGAATATCCGTTGAGGAAATGAATATCCGTTGTGTAGTCTTTCATTTCCATTCTGAAGAATAACCGTTGAGGAAAATGAATTATCCATTCATTTTCGTTCTGAAGAATATCCGTTGAGGAAATGAATATCCGTTGCGTAGTCTTTCATTTCCAACTCTGAGGAAATAACCGTTGAAAATGACCCCGTTAGTTCATTTTCGTTTCTGAAGATTTATCCGTTGAGGAAATGAATATCCGTTGTGTAATCTTTCATTTTCGTTCTGAAGAATATCCGTTGAGGAAATGAATATCCGTTGTGTAATCTTTCATTTCCATTCTGAAGAATAACCGTTGAGGAAAATGAATTATCCATTCATTTTCGTTCTGAAGAATATCCGTTGAGGAAATGAATATCCGTTGCGTAGTCTTTCATTTCCAACTCTGAGGAAATAACCGTTGAAAATGACCCCGTTAGTTCATTTTCGTTTCTGAAGATTTATCCGTTGAGGAAATGAATATCCGTTGTGTAGTCTTTCATTTCCAACTCTGAGGAAATAACCGTTGAAAATGACTCCGTTAGTTCATTTTTGTTTCTGAAGATTTATCCGTTGGGGAAATGAATATCCGTTTGTATGTCCTTCATTTCCGTACCTGAGGAAACAACCGTTGAAAATGACTCCGTTATTTCATTTTCGTTTCTGAAGATTATCCGTTGAGGAAATGAATATCCGTTGATTTTTCTTTCATTTCAAATTCTGAAGAACAAACCGTTGAGGAAAATGACCCCGTTTGTTCATTTTCGTTCTGAAGAATATCCGTTGAGAGAAATGAATATCCGTGGATTATTCCTTCATTCTCATTTCTGACGAAGAATCCGTTGAGAAAGAATGAATCATCCATTCATTCTCACTTCTGAAGAATATTCGTTGAGGGAAATCTATATCCGTTTAGTTAATTCCTTATTTTCCATTTCCGAAGAACCCGTTGAAGAAAATGACTCTGTTCGTTCATTTTCGCTTCTGAAAAATATCCGTTGAGGAAAATAATCAGATTTTTGCTTTACATATCGTTGATGACTATTTGACACAAAGTCATAGACAGACTCCTACGAATAAATTTCGGGACGAAATTTCCTAAAGTAGGGGAGACTGTAACACCTGTGTCTCCACGGCCATCAAACAAATACCAAGCCAATGAAATATTGTATTTCATACTTGGGATTTGTAAAAATATGTGTATCGTTTGCACATATCAACTCTTGTTCGATTTCAAGCTCTAAATCGCTTTCTGGAAGGTTATACACGCTCTGATGCGTAAATATAACCAGTTTAATCCAACGAACACTCTGGAATAGTGAAATAGGCTTAACATACCTTAAATAACCTTTACATAACTTAGATATAAGTTTTGGAAGGTTTGGTATGGTGAAATCAAAGTTAAATCGCTTACAGGGACTAAAGTTGACAAACTACGAAAGTATGCCAATTTGAACTGTAACAGACATTCCGGAACATGACCATAAGTTAAACATACCATAAATATCCTTTACATAGCTTAGAAATAGGCTTTGAGGTGTTCGGTATGCTAAAATAAACTTTTGTGTCATTCAGGGACTAAAAGCGTCAAAAAGTGCACAAGTTTGCACTTTTACGCATAACTTACGTTCTGAATACATCCGGACATCCAAAAATTTATGTAAGCATGACTACATTATATTTTAGTGTTCGCCTTAAGAAAAATCCATTCGTCACGTCATTTGGATTGTTTTTCGCGCTTGTGCGCATTCCGTCGTAATTAAGCGAACATCGCGTTCGTACGGCTAAACGAACCGACATCCGAGATATTTTTGAGCACATTTTAAGTTCCCTATACTTTAACTTCATTTTAGAGCTTTGAAATGGGGTTAACGGGCCTTAAACGTGTCAAAAATGGCCTAAATACAGTTCAGGGACCAAAACTGTAATTCTGCCAAACTGCACCATACGATGCGTATGGTATATATACCATACGATGCGTATGGGGTCTGCAGACCAGGTTCAGTGTATTAACAGCCTGTTTGCAGCTGTTTTAACCACAACCACATGTTTGCAACTTGCCTAATCTGTTGATAAACATCATTTTTAGCCACCATAAGGTTCCGACAAGTGTACGCCTTGGATTCGATCACGTACTACGAGAAACGATCCTAACGGCTCTACTTTTCCTATAAATACCCACCCCCCTTTTGGCTTAAAAACCCACAAGAATTCTGATTTGAGAGCTCTAAGTTGAAACCATTGTTTCATACCTGAGTTCTTGAATCGGGATTAGCATTCGGGGACCCTGGGTAAGTATTCTTTCGTTCTTTTCCTTATTTTTACTGCTTTTCGAGTCAGAAAGTCAAACTTTGTTTGACTTTCAGCGTTGACCAGTAATGGTCAATGCGAAGTTCGTTTGAACTTCGCAACGTGAGTGTAATCACGTTGGTCATAGTCCATTGGGACTATGCCCACTGATTACCACGTTGTCTAGGGTCGTAGGGTAGGCGATCTAATAAATCGCCTATACCTTCGAACCCGACCCAGTTTGGTCGATCATTAGGATCCGACCAAACACATTAGGTGACCATAGTAGGTAGGGCATAACCTTCCGAGGTTATACCCTATGGTCACATCGTTTAAATAGTTGTATGATAGGTAGTTTATATGCCTTAGGTAAATTACCAGAATACCCTTTTCATGTATAATTGGTAATTAAGCATATGTAACCTAAACTTTTGTCGCATAACTGATTATGTAACATGTTTAGGCATATAACACTTGTCATAGGACTAGTTAGGCGATCCGAACGCGTTTCACGCGAACGACGCGTTAAAGTAGCATAAGCTACCTAAACGGGTCGTAATGGGTCGTAAACAATTAGGTTAAGTTTCATTTAGTATGTAGGCTTTGTTAAACCAAAAGACACGAGTCTCTACACTCGTTTGGTTTACAAACCCTAATGCTACCCGATCATCCGATGTAGGTCCGGTTTATTAATGTAGTTACCTATATTAGGTGCCGTTTGATATTCCGCGATCTCTAGCATTGCTTGGTGGTTATCCTAGGACTTCTGAGCAATCTCAAGTGAGTACATAGACCCCTCTTTTACTGTTTTCCAAACATTTTGGGGTGGAACACATGTGCCTACTTGTTACTTTCGTGCTTTCCTGTTTTCACATCATATACTGGTTATGTTCATTAGTACACTATTAGTACATTGATTTACATGACTTTTCTGCTTTGTATGTTAACTTAGCATACTTAGTACATTGTTTTACATTACATTTTGTTGCATATGCTCATCCAGTATATGAACACTTTGACATATTACCCAATGCATTTGACAATTGATTTGACATAGACTTTTCGGCATAGACATTTTAACATGATTGACATTTGATCATGCATTTCCCACAAAACATAACTTTGATTTAAACCAAGTTTTACTTCAATACTTTGTTTTTGTGCATATGGTTTAGTTGAGACCTTTCACTTGCCATACATGACATATTTGACATAGACATTTGACATGGATATTTGACATAGACATTTTGACATGATTTACATCTTGACATGAACATTTTACATTGTTTGGTTTGGTTTGATTAAGTGATTAAGTAACGATGCGTGTGTAATATGATACAAGCATGGTGGATACGCCGCTGGTACTTCCTATATATAAGTGTTTGTATGGTATTACATGTCGTAACGTTATTTGAATCATTTCAGTTTGAGACATAGAACATTTTATACAAATAACATACTTTTCACAAGACATTGATTTATAAACAACTCATCTTATACAAACTCATTTTATATGGTTATTCATTTAACCATACATTATTTATACATATCATCTGATCTTATCGATTTTCAAATGATTTACAAAACAAAGCAAATAACAAGGTTCATGACTAAACATTTTCTCAAACATAAGTCATGAAGCCTATTTTCACAAAACCTATGTATCTCACCGGCATTTTTATGCTGACGTACCATATTTTCACATGTGTTTTTCAGGAACTGTTGCATAAGATGATCAAGATACATATAGGCAGACTTGGGCTTTAGTGACAATAAAAGATGCAGACTAGTTAATTATGTTGTATTTCCATGTTTGTTTAGACATTGTAACACTTATATTGAATAAAACGAAACTTTAATTTCCAAGGTTGTGAAACATTAATTCTGTTACAACACTCCCCGACGTTTCCGCCACGTTTTGTATGTTCCACGTGGTCGGGGTGTGACACCCACCCTGTCCTTGATTACCGGAGGATTGCTGACCAGGACTCTGGTAGCCATCAGTCTTTCTCTGCTGAGACTGAACCGAAGCAGAACCCTTATTGGAGTTTCCATCCCATTTTCGCTTGTTGTCGGTAGGTGCATCAGAAGTAGCTGTGGCACTGATACGTTTGGGTAGCCTGTTTTGCTCCACCGCCTGGTCTGTGAGACGATGAGCCAACTTGATAATTTGCTGAATGGTACCCAGGTTGGCTGAAGTTACGTGACTTTGAATCTCTGGTACTAGGCCCTTGAGGTACAGCTCAATACGTTTGATGGGAGGGTCCACCATAGTTGGACACATGATGGCCAGCTCGTTTGACCTCTTAGTATACGCCTCAATCTCAGACCCCGTCATTTTCAGATTGTAAAATTCCACTTCTAGCTTGTGGATGTCATCCCGACTACAGTACTCCTCCTTGATCAGCTCTTTAAAACCATTCCAGGGTGTGGCATTAGCAACTGCCATTCCTAGTAGTTGAACCTGCACCTTCCACCAGGTTAACGCAGCCCCTTCAAGTGTTCCGGTGGCATATTTCACCCTACGGTCTTCGGGGCATTCGCACATCTCGAAAACTGACTCAAGCTTTTCAAACCAGTGAAGAAGGCCCACTGCTCCTTCGGTGCCACTGAAAGTAGTAGGTCGGCAGTCCATAAACGTTTTGAACGTGCACACAGGAGTTTGAGCATGTTGACCTGTTACGCGAGAATAAAAGACAAGATTAAGCACGAGGGTTGGTTTGCGAAGGTAGGATCTAAACATCCTAAGGTGGGTTGATATGGCAGGTTATACCTCCTGCAGGGACAGCTGCGAGTGCCTCAGCAACTCGTTCGTTGATCAAAGCCGTCAGCTGGGCTTGGGTTAGGTTCAAACGTCCACTCATGATCTTCACAACGAAATAACGTAGGTGAGAAAAGTGTCGCGAAAGTGCGTAAGTGTGGGATGATAGTAGAGAGTAAGCACGCAAGGTTCAAATAACAATTACCACATTATCTAATGCACAGTGAGAACTATCTAACCGACAATATAACATAAATCATACCACTTATGGTGTCGAGTCTTGCACGTGGAGCGAAGCGTCGTTGTGGATCGTTGAGCACTGTACAGGTTATAGTCTGGTTTTATCAAAAAGCTTTTCCCTTTTTAAAACCATGTTCACTATAACCAATGGCTCTGATACCAATCTGTCACACCCCCAAAATCCACCATGCGGGGTATCACCGCTTGGAGGCGTGACGTGACCAGGATCGAGCCACCAATCATATTGAACAACGAAATCTTAGTAAGTAACACCAATCACAATACGATTGGTGACCATAAGTCAGTGACCAGTTTTTTTTTAAGTTAACAGCGGAAGCATAAAACGGAAGTTCAAAACATAAGTTTATCGTTCATAAGTTTAATGTCCAAAACATAGTTTATAAAATTCAATTATTAAGTACGGGATATAACAGTCCGCATCCCACAACAACCTCCTCCTCGTGCAAGCTCCATAAGCATCTAGCGACCTGTAAGGCATGTAACAACGAGTCAACAACAAAGTTGAGTGAATTCACAGTTGGTTGTTTAGTTATAGCATTCGTTTCGTAAATCATCTGTTCGTTTTGAAAACCCTGTATCGTATAATTTCGTATCGCGGTTTTTCGGACATGTTTGCGAAAATTAGTGGGGGTTTCCCTTGTGTTACTAGACCACGCGTATCGACTGCTACGAAAATGTAAGAGGTGCCCTAAGTCAATGTCTATCAGCATTGACCCTTTGCCCATAGTCCATTAGTACACGCCCGTCCGACTGGCACGGTGTGAGGTTTGTTAAACCTAATAGCGCTATTAACTAATGACCCGCTCGCCATAGGCCTCGGCGATTAAGTCGATAAATGAGGGACTTCATTTGATAGAGTTGATGGTCTTATGGTCGTGTATGTAGGCTTTACGTACGTGCCCTTCAATCCGAGGACAGTAGTAAGTAGTTTAATAGTAATGATAGTTCGAGTAGCCATTCAATCCCATTCCCAACCCACCGGGAATCCCATGCCTTACAAAGAGTGTGAACTCACCTTGGTTGCTCGGTTTGACTCTCAAATATAGCTAATAGTCGGGGTCGGTCAATCACGTCCTAGTATGATTACTACTTAGTTTATTAGTGATTTCAAATAGGACACAAAGTTCCTACACGTATCTATCACATAACATGTATCACTTTAACGGTTCATGCCCATATAACCTTCCCATCTATTCCCCTCTCATAGTCAAACATACAACATTGCACATAACACTTTTATTGACATATAACAAGTTATATCATTCTCGGATAACCTACTCGACATTTAGACACGCAAATCACTACTTATGTCGTTTCAGCTTTATTAATCAGAACTGGACTGTTTTCGAGCATTTTAATAAAATAGTTAACCTTTTTCAAAAATTCTCAAATTTTTACAGGATGTCATAAACATTCCAAATTTTATTGTGTAAAAATATCGGGGCCCATTTCGTTACCAATATTATATAAAAATTCTTTTACCCGACTGCAATCAGATCTGATACTTTCTGATTGCAGTTTTACGGAAAAATTCACTAAAAATCAATCGTAAGTCGGATCGACGAAATTCCAGTTGGAGGATCACGGGAACAATAGTTAATATCCTCAGTAAAAATCCCATGAGCCGATTCTGCTCAGGTTTCAAGTTTTTACTCCGACTACGACACACTTTTTCAGCAGGAAAATTTCAGCTTAAGCTGCTGTCTTAAAATAATTCCTTAAAAATAGTAAACGACCTCGAAAAATCACGATTCCAGTGCCATTTGTTCAGATATTCAAAATTACACAATTTATACTCCAGAAATTCAGTTTTTCGATTAAAAACGAACCAGTTACAGCCTGTTGAAGGGGCTGGAAAATCTCAATCAGCAAGTTGTTTTTATTGTAGAAGTTACTAAAATCGCATCAACAAAGGTCCTAACCATGGTTTATCGATGATTTAATGTTCAAACACCATGCATGCATTTACCAAACTCAAACCAACCAGATTTCAACTTCAAACAAACTTTTTATCTATGGTTTCTATGCAGAATTTCAAGTTCATCTTTTTAGTGTTTTAGCATTAGTGTGCCATGAACATTTAAACAAATCATAACAAGAACAAGATGGAACAAAGGTGTGAAGGGACTCACTACTAGCACAAGACTAGGGTAACATTCTTAGGGCAAAGATGATGGAGATGCTGGTGCTAGAGACTTGAACAAAGCTTCCTTGTGAATCCTTCAACTTGTAACTACTTTGAATGTTCTTCAAGCTTGGAGAGGGACTTGTATGAAGAAGATTAGGGTGTGTAAGTAATGGTGGTGGTGATTTTCGGTTATGGAGAGAGGGGGGGGGGGTGTGTGAGCCGAAAATAAGAGGGAGGAGGGAGGAGGTTGAGTGTGGGTTTAGAGGAAATGATGAACAATCTTGGAAACATGCAATTCTAGATCCTAGGGTAATCATACCCAATAACTCTTGGCCAATAGAACAAGGATTCCCTTTACACAATATCTAAACAAAATATTTTTGATAATTATGGCAGATTTTCGGTTGGGGGGGGGGGTGGGGTAAAAATGTAAATTTTTGGTAACTAATAGGTATTAACTTAGAAGGTTAAGGGTATTTCCAAGTGTAGTGGGTGTATGTCATGTTTACATGGCGTATGGGAATTTTTGTGACCGTAAATAATTAAGAATGATAAATAATACTCCTGACAATATTTTGGTGTCCCGGGTAATGTCCGGTTGTTCGGTTACGTATCGTTTCGTTAAAGTGTTTAATTGTTCCGTAAGGCGTCTTATACATATATTTTTGTAACGGAATTTATTCCTAACACACAGGAAAATATACCGGGCTATTTAGTAACTTTTCTGTATACTACTAGTATGCTAACACGCACATGTAAGTATAACACAGTAATCAGAGAGCAGTTAAATGATTCAGCACAGTCATCAAGTACTTTTATTATCATTAATAAACTGTATGGTTACATGCAAATTTGAGGGTTGTCACATTCCTTGCCATTAACCTTGTTCGCGGTCGTTACGTGTCACACCCCCAAAATCCACACGCGGAGTTTCACCGCATGGAGGCGTGACATGACAAGGATCAAGCCACCAATCATATTGAACAATGTAACGAGTAAATGTAATTCAACCAAGCAATATGAAAGGTGTTCAAAAGAAAAGTATAGTATCAATGTTTAGCGGAAGCATAAATGAAAAACCCAACATAAGTAATAAGTTTGAAATGTCATAAACGTTTAACATGGCATCCACGATCCATGTCCCACAACGACTGTGCCTCCCCGTGCAAGCTCCATGAGTACCTAACGACCTGCAAGGCATGTAACAACGAGTCAACAACAAAGTTGAGCGAGTTCACAGTTGGTTGTTTAGTTATAGTATTCGTTCGTAAATCATTTGTCCGCTTGTACCAGGTATCGTATTAATTCGTATCGCGGTCTCCCAGACATGTGTGCGAAGGTTAGTGGGGGTTTCCCATGTATCCTAGACTAGTTATATTTGTATCGCGGCCCTCCAGGCATGTTTGCGAAGTTTAGTATTCGTATCGCGGCCATTCCAGGCATGTGTACGAAGATTAGTATTCGTATCGCGGCCATTCCAGGCATGTGTGCGAAGATTAGTATTCGTATCGCGGCCATTCCAGGCATGTGTGCGAAGATTAGTATTCGTATGGCGGCCATTCCAGGCATGTGTGCGAAGATTAGTGGGGGCTTCCCACGTGTTACTAGTCTAGCTGTATCTATAAGTGACCTTCCCCTAACGAGGTCGGTGGTACGTATTCCAGTAACGATGAAAGTACAAGTAATCATTTAACCCCATTCCCAACCCCGGGAATCCCATGCCTTGGTAAGAGTGTGAACTCACCTTTGATTTGCTCGGTAGATAAAGCGTTTGTCCTAAGTTGGTCACCCACATCCTATTATGGTTACCACTTGTTAGGACGGTAAACAAGTAATCACGTATAAGCTACACGTATCTAACACGTATTTGTCAAGTAGTGTACAATAATCAATTATTGTATAACACCTTAATCATAAACAATCCATTTATAAAACAGGAAATCATGAAATAATATGGAACAGTGAGCGTGCGACCTTTAAGGGAATTGGGCTTTTCTAGTGTGCGGCCCACTAGAATAAAGCTCAACTACGTTGAAGTGTGCGGCCCACTTGTCAAGTGTGCGGTCATGCTAAAAGAGAGTTGTACAATGTGCATTTATGATTTGTACAAGAGAGGTGTGCGACTTAATTTAATCAAACACTTTCTTTGTCAATCTTATCTAGTCAACACAATATAAATATTTCAAACACCAACATTAATTCACACCATTTACAGTTAACAATCACTACAGATTCTAAATCATAACTCAAATTATGTAATTTATAATATCCAATTCAATTTTGAGTGGCAAAACTACACTTTAAATCTTCTTATGCAAACAATTCGATGTCATTTTAATTATTCTCCAAACTTCAACATGTTGACTTAATTTAAAACTAATATATAATATAAGAACCGATATGTAGCTTGCTTTCCATCAAAACAGTTTTAACCAGTATATGTATATATATATATACATATGGCCGACCACTGATAATTGCTTTCATACAATGATTGGACCGATTTTTTTAGTAGTGGCTGCAAGTCATTCACATGATGCATACATCTAACAGATCACACATATTTACATGTTTCACCCAATTATATTTCAGTATTAATCGAAACCTTATTCATGGATAAATCAAGAGCACTTAGCATATAATATCTAATCTATAAAATACAATGGCCGACAAAACTATTATATTAGATGTATGAGCCGACAATCATGAAGGATTCTTATCACTTGGTTGCATTATCAAGACTTCACATGCAATGATATGATATAGAGTGATGACAAACAGAAATAAAGAAAAACGATTAATGATCACACTAACCTAGATGGATATCGACTGAAGCAAGGAATCGGAAGGATTCAATGATGACGATGATGTTTGCCGTCGCCCACTTAATGAGAACTTAGGGTTTCGATAACAGATCATATCCACACGTATTTCGCTAAAATACTTAACTGATGTAATGTTGGGCCTAACTGGGCTCTGGCGAAATCGGGCCGACGTAAACACTTGTTTTCGTCAATATTGATATGGCGAAATCCCTAGTGATTTCGTCGAGCAGCCTTAGCAAAATACAAATCCCCTTTTGTTTGATTTCGTCACTTATTTACAAATATACAATAATATTAATGATATTCACACAACTATATATCTATTAACTAGTAGACATCTATCATGCATATATAAGTTACGATGCAAGCAAGTTATAAACAAATTACGACTGCAAATAAGTAATGTGTCGAGGAAAGACCTTGGAAACTCGGGTTGTCACATTATCCCCAACTTGAAAGAAATTTCGTCCCAAAATTTAGCATGCGGTTACTGAGGAAGCTAGTTGTGTTGTATAGTTTAATGGTTTTCCTGGGGTGTCACATCATCCCCCCGTTGATTTGGAATTTCGTCCCAAAATTCTGTAGTAGCTTCAGCCTCAGTAGTGGTTGCACTGTTTCCGAATAACTGGGGATACTTGAGTTTCATTTGATCTTCTCGTTCCCAGGTGAACTCTGGGCCACGACGGGAGTTCCAACGAACTCGAACAAGAGGTATTCTGGTGTGCTTGAGGACCTTAACATCCCGGTCCGTGATTTCAACTGGTTCCTCGACGAATCGCAACTGATCGTCGATAGTGAGCTCCTTCAAAGGAACTATGAGGGTCTCATCTGACAGACACTTCTTTAGATTTGACATGCGAAAAACGTTGTGAACTACATTGAGTTCTGCGGCAGGTTTAGTTTGTAGGCCACTTTGCCTATTTTCTCTATGATTTCAAACGGTCTGACGTAACGCTGATTGAGTTTGCCCCTTTTTTCCAAAACGAACCACACCCTTCCAGGGTGAAACTTTGAGTAGCACTCGATCCCCAACTTGGAACTCGAGTGGTTTCCTACCCTTATCAGCGTAGGCTTTCTGACGGTCGCGAGCTGCCGCCATGCGTTGTAGTATTTGAGCAATCCTTTCTGTTGTGTCTACCACAAGTTCTGGGCCAGTGATCTAACTATCCCCCACCTCTGCCCAACAAAGAGGTGATCGGCATTTACGCCGTACAATGCCTCAAATGGAGCGGCCCGAATGCTGGCGTGGTAACTGTTATTATACGAGAATTCCACTAGTGGCAGATGTTTTTCCCAACCACTGCCAAAGTCAATCACACATGCCCTAAGCATGTCTTCAAGGGTCTGGATGGTACGTTCAGACTGCCCATCCGTCTGAGGGTGATAAGCTGTGCTCATGTCTAATCGTGAGCCGAAGGATTTGTGCATTGCTTGCCAAAGTTCTGAAGTGAAACGTGCATCACGATCGGAAATAATAGAGGTGGGCACCCCGTGCCTCGAAACCACTTCCTTCAAGTAAACGTCTGCTAAAGTAGAGAACTTGTCTGTTTCTTTGATAACCAAGAAGTGTGCAGACTTTGTGAATCGGTCCACGATCACCCAAATAGTATCGTTACCACGTTGAGATCTAGGCAGGCCAGTAACGAAATCCATGGAAATTTGCTCCCATTTCCATTGTGGTATCTCTGGTTGTTGGAGTAGGCCCGATGGTTTCTGATATTCCGCTTTGACTCTCGCACAAGTCAAACACTTGCTAACGTAAGTTGCTATATGAGCTTTCATGCTGGGCCACCAATATGTAATTTTCAAGTCGTGGTACATCTTATCCGAACCAGGATGTCCTGAGTAGCGAGACTTATGAGCTTCATCCATTACAAGCTCGCGTAAGTTGCCATAGAGTGGGACCCAGATGCATCTCGTTACATAGTAGGCACCGTCTGCCTTTTGTTCCAACCGTTGCCTAGAACCACGTAGGGCTTCAGCCCTGACGTTTTCTGGTTTCAATGCTTCTACCTGAGCATCTCGTATCTGTTCAGGAAGACTAGATTGCATAGTGAGTTGCAAAGCTCGCACGCGTCTAGGTGAAGTGTCTTTTCGACTGAGGGCATCAGCCACAACATTTGCCTTGCCCGAATGGTACTTGATGGCACATTCGTAATCATTCAATAGCTCGACCCATCGACGTTGTCGCATGTTCAATTCCTTTTGCTTGAAGATATGCTCGAGACTACTGTGATCGGTGTAGATAGTGCACTTGGTACCGTACAGGTAATGTCTCCATATCTTGAGTGCGAGAACAACAGCTCCCAGCTCCAGATCGTGTGTAGTGTAATTCCTTTCGTGAATCTTAAGTTGGCGCGAGGCGTAAGCAATGACTTTATCCCGTTGCATCAATACATAGCCAAGACCCTGAATAGATGCGTCGCAGTAGACTACAAAATCGTCTGTGCCTTCAGGCAATGAGAGGATAGGTGCGCTACAAAGTCTATCCTTTAAGTGCTGAAATGCTGATTCCTGTGTATTACCCCAACGATAAATGACACCTTTCTGTGCCAGTAGTGTAAGCGGCTGTGCAATCTTTGAGAAGTCTTTGATGAACCTTCTGTATTAACCTGCCAAACCCAAGAATTGGCGAATTTCTGTTGGTGTGCGAGGTGCAGGCCAGTTCTTGATCGAATCTACCTTGGATGGATCAACATGAATCCCATCCTTGTTTACCACGTGGCCTAGAAAGTGGACTTCACGAAGCCAGAAGTCGCATTTCGAAAACTTGGCGTACAGCTGTTCTGTTCGAAGGAGTTCCAAAATAAGTCGTAAATGCTGCTCGTGTTCCTCCTGACTCTTGGAGTAGATCAAAATGTCGTCGATGAATACAATCACAAAGTTATCCAAGTAAGGCTTGCACACTCTGTTCATAAGGTCCATGAAGACCACAGGCGCGTTTGTTAGCCCGAATGGCATGACTAGAAACTCGTAGTGGCCGTAGCGAGTTCTGAATGCTGTTTTGGAGACGTCCTCATCCTGGACACTCAGTTGATGGTAGCCTGACCTCAGGTCAATCTTCGAGAAATAGCTCGACCCTTGCAACTGGTCGAATAAGTCATCGATGCGTGGAAGACGATAGCGATTCTTCACAGTCACCTTGTTCAGTTCACGGTAATCTATGCACATGCGGAAGGTACCGTCTTTCTTCTTCACAAATAATACTGGAGCTCCCCAGGGCGAAGAGCTAGGACGAATGAAACCCTTTTCCAAGAGTTCTTGCAATTGTTTAGACAGTTCTTCCAGTTCGGTTGGAGCTAAGCGATAGGGTGCTCGAGCTATGGGTGCTGCTCCAGGAGCTAGCTCGTTCTGAAATTCGACCTGATGATGAGGCGGTAGCCCAGGTAAATCTTCAGGAAACACCTGAGGAAAATCGCCTACTATTGGAATATTCTCTAATCTCTTCTCTTTCGCTGATGCGTCAGAAACAAGTGCTAAGATAGCAGTGTGGCCCTTTCGCAAACACTTCTGAGCCTTAAGGAAGGAGATGATGCCCACTACAGCACCACTCTTGTCGCCTTGAATTTCGAGAGGTTCTTTGCCAGAACGGGGAATACGAACAATCTTCTCTTTGCATAGGATCTCTGCTTGTTGTTGAGGTAGCCAATCCATACCAATAACGATATCGAAACCATCACAACATTGGGGTTATTCCTAGCATCACCCTGACCAATCACGAACACTCGACCCCTGGCACCATTGCCGTCGTTATTACCTCCGTTGTTATTCTCGTTGCCCTTATTATTGTTGTTGTTGTTGTTGTTCTGATTCTGGTTTAACTGAGGGCAGTCCTGCTTGAAGTGGCCTTCAGCACCACACTGAAAGAATCCCCTGTTACCTCGCTGTCGCTGCTGGTTCTGTGGAGCTGGTGGTTGTTGCTGTTGGTTCTGATTCGCAGGTCGTGAGCTCCTGCAATCCTTAGCTTCATGACCCATCTTGAGACACTTCTGGCAACGACCCCTGTTGCACTGACCATTGTGGTGTCTGTTGTACTTGTTGCACTTTGGTTGATTTCCCCGATATCTACCATGCCCTTGACTACCAGAAGATTGCTGACCATGACTCTGATAGTCATCGATCTTTCGCTGCTCTGCCTGGGACTGAACCATAGTCGAACCCTTGCTAGAGGTTCCATCCCACTTTCGTTTGTTGTCACTGGGAGTAGCAAAAGTAGTAGTAGCAGTAGCACCGATACGTTTAGGCAGCTTGGTCTGTTCCACTGCCTGGTCCGTGACACGATGAGCAGGACGAGTAACATCTTGAATGGTAGCAAGGTTAGCAGCAGTCACATGGCTTTGAATCTCTGGTACTAAGCCTTTGAGGTACAACTCAATGCGTTTGATGGGAGGATACACCATAGTTGGACATAACACTGCCAGTTCGTTGGATCGTTTAGTGTACGCTTCTATCACTGACCCCGTCATCTTCAGGTTAAAGAACTCCACTTCCAGCTTGTGGATGTCATCACGACTATAGTATTCACGTTTGATCAGTTCCTTTAAATCATTCCATGGGGTGGCATTAGCAGCCGCCAGCCCCAGCATCTGAACTTGCGCGTTCCACCAAGTTAGCGCAGTGCCTTCGAGAGTACCAGTCGCGTACTTCACCCTACGAGCCTCAGGGCATTCACACATCTCGAAGACCGATTCAAGCTTCTCAAACCAGTGGAGGAGTCCTACGGCCCCTTCAGTGCCACTGAAAGTACTAGGACGACAGTCCATGAACGTCTTGAATGTGCATACAGGTGGCTGAGCGTGTTGACCTGTCGTGTGCGTAATAGTGAACAAAATTTAAGCAGAAGCGTTGGGTTACGAGAGTAGGATCTAAAGATCCTAGGGTAAATGGTGATGGCAGGTTATACCTCCTGCCTGGGCAGCTGCGAGTGCTGCAGTAACTTGTTCAGTGATCAAAGCCGCCAACTGGGCTTGAGTTAGGTTAACGCGTCCACTCATGATCTTGATATCAAAGAGAACATGAGTGAGAGAGGTTCGCGAAAGTGCGATGACAGAAGAGAGTAAGCACACAAGTGTTCTCAAGCAATAGTTGTTATGTTTATCTAAGCATACCATGAGCAAAGTTCTATGTAATCTAGCAAGTAGGCAATGTAAACATGAACAGTATTACCCATAGGGTTGAGTCTTGCACGTGGAGCGAAGCGTCGTTGTGGATCGTTGAGCACTGTACATGTTATAGTCTGGTTTTAACAAAAACTTTTTCCCCCTTATTAAAACCAAGTTCACTATAACCAATGGCTCTGATACCAATCTGTCACACCCCCAAAATCCACACGCGGAGTATCACCGCATGGAGGCGTGACATGACCAGGATCAAGCCACCAATCATATTGAACAATGTAACGAGTAAATGTAATTCAACCAACCAATATGAAAGGTGTTCAAAACAAAAGTATAGTATCAATGTTTAGCGGAAGCATAAATGAAAAACCCAACATAAGTAATAAGTTTGAAATGTCATAAACGTTTAACATGGCATCCACGATCCATGTCCCACAACGACTATGCCTCCCCGTGCAAGCTCCAAGAGTACCTAACGACCTGCAAGGCATGTAACAACGAGTCAACAACAAAGTTTAGCGAGTTCACAGTTGGTTGTTTAGTTATAGTATTCGTTCGTAAATCATTTGTTCGCTTGTACCAGGTATCGTATTAATTCGTATCGCGGTCTCCCAGACATGTGTGCGAAGGTTAGCGTGGGTTTCCCATGTATCCTAGACTAGTTATATTTGTATCGCGGCCCTCCAGGCATGTTTGCGAAGTTTAGTATTCGTATCGCGGCCCTTCCAGGCATGTGTGCGAAGATTAGTATTCGTATCGCGGCCATTCCAGGCATGTGTGCGAAGATTAGTATTCGTATCGCGGCCATTCCAGGCATGTGTGCGAAGATTAGTGAGGGCTTCCCATGTGTTACTAGTCTAGCTGTATCTATAAGTGACCTTCCCCTAACGAGGTCTGTGGTACGTATTCCAGTAACGATGAAAGTACAAGTAATTATTTAACCCCATTCCCAACCCCGGGAATCCCATGCCTTGGTAAGAGTGTGAACTCACCTTTGATTTGCTCGGTAGATAAAGCGTTTGTCCTAAATTGGTCACCCACATCCTATTATGGTTACCACTTGTTAGGACGGTAAACAAGTAATCACGTATAAGCTACACGTATCTAACACGTATTTGTCAAGTAGTGTACAATTATCAATTATTGTATAACACCTTAATCATAAACAATCCATTTATAAAACAGGAAATCATGAAATAATATGGAACAGTGAGCGTGCGACCTTTAAGGGAATTGGGCTTTTCTAGTGTGCGGCCCACTAGAATAAAGCCCAACTACGTTGAAGTGTGCGGCCCACTTGTCAAGTGTGCGGCTCACACGGAAGTGTGCAGTCCATTCACAAGTGTGCAGTCATGCTAAAAGAGAGTTGTACCTTGTGCATTTATGATTTGTACAAGAGAGGAGTGCGACTTAATTTAATCAAACACTTTCTTTGTCAATCTTATCTAGTCAACACAATATAAATATTTCAAACACCAACATTAATTCACACCATTTACAGTTAACAATCACTATAGATTCTAAATCATAACTCAAATTATGTAATTTATAATATCCAATTCAATTTCGAGTGGCAAAACTACACTTTAAATCTTCTTATGCAAACAATTCGATGTCATTTTAATTATTCTCCAAACTTCAACATGTTGACTTAATTTAAAACTAATATATAATATAAGAACCGATATGTAGCTTGCTTTCCATCAAAACAGTTTTAACCAGTATATGTATATATATATACATATGGCCGACCACTGATCATTGCTTTCATACAATGATTGGACCGATTTTTTTAGTAGTGGCTGCAAGTCATTCACATGATGCATACATCTAACAGATCACACATATTTACATGTTTCACCCAATTATATTTCAGTATTAATCGAAACCTTATTCATGGATAAATCAAGAGCACTTAGCATATAATATCTAATCTAGAGACACATAAGAATCACTTGTTTACTGACAATCACATGCTTATAAAATACAATGGCCGACAAAACTATTATATTAGATGTATGAGCCGAAAATCATGAAGGATTCTTATCACTTGGTTGCATTATCAAGACTTCAGATGCAATGATATGATATAGAGTGATGACAAACAGAAATAAAGAAAAACGATTAATGATCACACTAACCTAGATGGATATCGACTGAAGCAAGGAATCGGAAGGATTCAATGATGATGATGATGTTTGCCGTCGCCCACTTAATGAGAACTTAGGGTTTCGATAACAGATCATATCCACACGTATTTCGCTAAAATACTTAACTGATGTAATGTTGGACCTAACTGGGCTCTGGCGAAATCGGGCCGGCGTAAACACTTGTTTTCGTCAAGATTGATATGGCGAAATCCCTAGCGATTTCGTCGAGCAGCCTTAGCAAAATCCAAATCCCCTTTTGTTTGATTTCGTCACTTATTTACAAATATACAATGATATTAATGATATTCACACAACTATATATCTATTAACTAGTAGACATCTATCACGCATATACAAGTTACAATGCAAGCAAGTTATAAACAAATTACGACTGCAAATAAGTAATGTGTCGAGGAAAGACCTTGGAAACTCGGGTTGTCACATTACGCGATTTAGTCCTTGGTGAGCATGCTCCTCTTGTCATACTTCGGACCGTTCCTCTATCGTATCTGTAATTTGTTCAACCCTCATCATCTTCAAATGCGAGTTTCCTCCAATTAAAACATTCATAAAGGTTAGTAATGTCAACTTTACTAAATGCCCGTATCATAATACAAGGCTTTTCTACTATGCGTGTTAACGCATGTAATTTTGTTAACTATATCCATTATTTGATTCAGGTATCGTATACACGATAACCCTATGTGTTGTTTACAACACTTTAACATGCTAAACCATTAAAATACACGTACTTACCGGATTTGAGATCAAGCCTCCAACCGAACACATTTTGTGTCACACCCCCAAAATCCACCTGCGGAGTACTACCGCTTGGAGGCGTGACTGACCAGGATCCAGCCACCAATCATATTGAACAAGCATATAAGTAGTTATAAAATCCAACCAATACAATTGGTGTTCAAACAAAACATAGTTTAAGTTGCAAGCGGAAGCATAATGTTTAAAACCAAACATGAGTTTAATTGTTCAAAGTTTAACATGGCACACAGTTGTCCATGTCCCACAACGACCCTCTTCCATGCAAGCTCCAGCTAAGTACCTAAAGACCTGCAAAGCATGTAGTAACGAGTCAACAACAAGTTGAGTGAGTTCACAGTTGGGTGTTCGTTTTAAGTTGTTTCGAAAACAGTTTCCTTTATCAGGCATCCTGCCATGGGGGTTACTCCATAGTTGAAAAACGTGACTTGTTTATTCCCGGTTACTCTGGCACTCCGGCCGTGGGGGCTACCCCATGTTAGTTATCTGGCATTTCGGCCGTGGGGGCTACCCCATGTATACACTAGACTCGTTACCATATCGACTGCTGACTGTAGTCATGTTTATGTGCCCTGAAACTGTCAATGTCTATCAGCATTGACGTGCCCCAGATCCATTAGTTCACGCCCGTCCTCTGCGGCATGGTGTGAGGTTTGTCAGACCTAAATAGCGCTATCTAACTAATGACCCGCTCGCCATTGGCCCGGCGATTAAGTCGATATAAAAATGAGGGACTTCATGATAGAGTTTTGGTCTAGTACGAGTTATCTGTCCATAAGGATGAGGAATTACATTCCTGAACCAATGCTGTCCTACCCAAGGAGGACGAGGAATCCACGTTCCTTAACCCCATTCCCAACCCAGGGAATCCCATGCTTTGTAGAGGGTGTGAACTCACCTTGGTTTGCTCGGCAGATACACAGAAAGGTCAATCAAGTTGTAAGTGGTCAACTACGTCCTAACATAGATACCATTCAAGTCAGGTTCATATCCAAGTAGTGCACGTATGTTCTACACGTATACTAGCAAGTTGCGTACAGGTATTATTCATGGCATACACGTATAAACATGGCGGTTTACAATAATACCTATGAGTTAGCATGTATACAAGTAATCAGAGCCCAAGAGTCCGGCCCAATCACCTAAGCCCGTAACAATGTGCAAGTCCAAATCAGAAAGAGTGTAATCGTGGTCTCGAGTCGAGACTGTGCGGTCTCTAGTCGAGACTGTGCGGTCTCGAGTTGTAGCCTACAAGCTTTCGAGTCGCAACTAAGGAGGTCTCGGGTCATGCATGTATTTGTCTCGAGTCGCAACTGAACTCGCAACCCCGGTCTCGAGTTATGATGTGTGTGAGCTGATAAAGTATGGTCTCGAGTCGAGAATGGAGGTTCTCGACTCACAACCTTGTGTTGAAACCGTGATCTCGAGTTGTCATGTGGTGATCTCGAGTCGAGACCGAAGGTCTCGGCTGGAACATCTGCTGATTTCCGACATTGTACTAAACCAATAGAATTTCAATTTCATGAGATTATGTACTATCCAATGATATTTCATAAACATGTTTCCTTGTCTACTACTAACCAAAAAACGGATCAAAGTATAGGATTTCAATTATTCATATCAATATTCAAACATATTCAACACATATTCAAATATTCATATCCTCATTCAATATGTTCATCATGTGTTCATCCCATATAATCTTGCATTTTACGGACAAGAATCATAACACCTAAAATAGATATCAAGCTCATCTTGCAAACAAAACATTTGTTCTATATAACCTCATAAATCGGATGATCATTATCATTCTTTTATCACACAAAAATCTATACTTTCACTAAAGAGATCATGTTCATTATAAATGTTGTAACTAAGCATGTATCATCTAACCACCAAGAACTCATTAAATCCACAAACACCTTTGTCATATTCGAACACAAGCCACGGTGCATATTATCACATAATCCACACTTTAATTATGTATAAAACTTATAAAGCAAACATATTACCATATGGCTTCATCATACATCATTGTCAACCGAAATACAACACATAATAAGAATCACTAACCGGTTGTGAAAGGGTACCGAGTTGGTAAGAAAGACGAATAAAATGGAGTGTCCGAGTGATGATGATGAGCTTAACCGAGTCTCCTTGTTGATGCCGATTTGATCTGAGAGAAAGGAGAGGGGTGGTGGTGTTTGATCTTTAGGGTTTAAGGTTTTCTAGAGAGAGAGTGTAGGGGAGTGTGTGTTATCCAAAGAATGGAAAAGTTTGCTAGGAGTATAAGTTATATACTAGTTCTTAAGTTGGTTCACCCTAGTGGGTTTCGGATGGATCAAATGAGGTGCACGGCCCAACCGGCCCGTACGTTGCACTGTTCACTCGAGACCACATAGTCTCGAGTCGGGTTCTTGTGTCTCGGGTCGCATACATACAAGCATACATATAAACATAACACATAATCACATAGGATGTTCACTTATATCATTAAACCAACAAGTTAACTAGTCACATAACGTTCAAGCATGTTACAACAAAAGGTTCTAAATTTCGAGTTGTCACATCATCCCCAAGTTGAAAGAAATTTCGTCCCGAAATTTGGTAAGCACTCACTGAGGAAGCTAGTTAAGTTGTATGGTTTTCACTGGTTTTCCCGGGGTGTCACATCCACCCCCCGTTGATCTGGAATTTTGTCCCGAAATTCCATAGCTTCAGCCTCAGTAGTGGTTGTACTGTTTGCGAACAGTTGGGGATACTTTTGTTTCATCTGATCTTCGCGTTCCCAGGTGAATTCTGGGCCGCGACGTGAGTTCCAACGAACTCGAACGAGAGGTATTCTAGTGCTCTTGAGGACCTTAACATCCCGGTCCGTGATTTCAACTGGTTCCTCAACGAATCGTAACTGCTCGTCGATAGCGAGTTCCTTCAGAGGAACTATGTGGGTCTCATCTGACAGACACTTCTTCAGATTCGACACGTGGAAAACGTTGTGAACTGCACCGAGTTCTGCTGGTAAGTTCAGTCTGTAGGCCACCCTGCCTATTTTCTCGATGATCTCGAAAGGTCCGACGTATCGTGGGTTAAGTTTGCCTCGTTTACCAAAACGAACCACACCCTTCCAGGGTGAAACTTTGAGTAGTACCCGCTCCCCAACCTGGAGCTCAAGTGGTTTTCTGCCCTTATCGGCGTAGACTTTCTGACGGTCACGAGCTGCCACCATGCGTTGTCGATTTTGAGCAATTCGTTCGGTTGTGTCTACCACATGTTCTGGACCAGTGATCTGACTGTTCCCCACCTCTGCCCAACAAAGAGGTGACCGGCATTTACCCCCGTACAATGCCTCAAACGGAGTAGCATTAATGCTGGTGTGGTAGCTGTTATTGTACGAGAATTCCACAAGTGGCAGATGCTTTTCCCAGCTGTTGCCAAAGTCGATTACACATGCACGAAGCATGTCTTCTATGGTTTGAATAGTGCGCTCAGACTGCCCGTCCGTCTGAGGGTGATACGCTGTGCTCATGTCTAATCGTGAGCCAAAGGATTTGTGCATCGCTTGCCACAGTTCTGAAGTAAAACGCGCATCTCGATCCGAGATAATAGAGGTGGGCACCCCGTGCCTCGAAACAACTTCCTTGAGGTATACGTCTGCTAGAGTGGAGAACTTATCCGTTTCCTTGATAGCCAAGAAGTGAGCAGACTTTGTGAGTCGATCCACGATCACCCAAATAGTATCGTTACCTCGTTGAGATCTAGGTAGGCTCTGGTTGTTGGAGTAGGCCTGAGGGTTTCTGGTATTCAGACTTGACTCTTGCACAAGTCAAACACTTGCTGACGTAAGTTGCTATGTGGGCCTTCATGCTAGGCCACCAATACGTAGTTTTGATATCGTGGTACATCTTATCTGAACCAGGATGTACTGAGTAGCGAGACTTGTGTGCTTCATCCATCACAAGCTCTCGTAAGTTGCCATAGAGTGGGACCCAAATGCGCCCCGTTACGTAGTAAGCACCGTCTTCCTTCTGTTCCATGCGTTGCCTTGAGCCGCGTAGGGCTTCAGCCCTGACGTTTTCAGGTTTCAATGCTTCTATCTGAGCAGCTCGTATTTGGGATGGAAGACTAGAATGTATGGTGAGTTGCAGAGCTCGCACACGCTTAGGCGCGGTGTCCTTTCGACTGAGGGCGTCAGCCACAACATTAGCCTTGCCCGGGTGATACCTGATCGAGCACTCGTAATCATTCAGTAGTTCGACCCATCGTCGTTGTCGCATATTCAGTTTTTTCTGTTTGAAGATGTGCTCGAGGCTCCTGTGTTCAGTGTAGATGGCACACTTGGTACCGTACAGGTAATGTCGCCATATCTTAAGTGCAAAAATAACAGCTCCCAGCTCTAAATCATGCGTAGTGTAATTCTTCTCATGAACTTTGAGTTGGCGTGAGGCGTAAGCTATAACTTTATCTCGTTGCATCAACACACAACCAAGACCCTGAATTGATGCGTCGCAATAGACCACAAAATCGTCTGTGCCCTCCAGCAATGAAAGAATAGGTGCGCTGCAAAGTCTATCCTTTAAATGCTGAAATGCTAATTCCTGTGCATCTCCCCACCGATAAACAACGCCTTTCTGCGTTAGTGAGGTGAGGGGCTGTGCAATCTTGGAAAAATCCTTAATGAACCTCCTGTAGTAACCTGCCAAACCCAAGAATTGGCGAATTTCCTTTGGTGTACGAGGTGCAGGCCAGTTCTTAATCGAGTCCACCTTGGATGGATCAACATGAATCCCATCCTTGTTTACCACATGGCCTAGGAAATGGACCTCACGAAGCCAGAAGTCGCATTTCGAGAACTTTGCGTATAGTTGTTCCGTTCGAAGGAGTTCTAAAACGAGTCGTAGATGCTGCTCATGCTCCTCCTGACTCTTAGAATAGATCAGGATGTCGTCGATGAAGACTATAACGAACTTGTCCAGATAAGGTTTGCACACTCGATTCATCAAGTCCATGAAGATCGCAGATGCGTTCGTCAGCCCAAAAGGCATGACCAAAAACTCATAGTGGCCATATCGAGTACTAAAAGTTGTTTTGGAGACGTCCTCTTCTCGGACTCTCAGTTGGTGATACCCTGATCTCAAATCAATCTTTGAATAATAGCTCGACCCTTGCAGTTGGTCGAACAAGTCGTCAATGCGTGGTAGAGGATAACGATTCTTCACCGTCACCTTGTTGAGTTCCCGGTAGTCGATGCACATTCTGAAGGTGCCGTCTTTCTTCTTCACAAATAGCACTGGAGCTCCCCAGGGCGATGAGCTAGGACGAATAAAACCCTTATCCAAGAGTTCTTGTGGTTGTGTAGAGAGTTCTTCCAACTCTGATGGAGCTAAGCGATAAGGTGCACGAGCTATAGGCGCAGCTCCAGGAGCTAGTTCAATCTGAAACTCGACCTGGCGATGAGGCGGGAGACCAGGTAATTCCTCAGGAAATACCTCAGGATAGTCGCGTACAATTGGAAAATCTTCTAGCTTCTTCTCTTTCTCCGAGGTGTCAGTAACGAGAGCCAAAATGGCAATGTGGCCCTTTCGTAAGCACTTCTGGGCCTTAAGGAGAGAGATGATGTTCTCAAAAGCATTCCTCTTGTCGCCACGAATCATGAGAGGTTCACTGCCTGAACCAGGAATACGAACAATCTTCTCGTTGCAAAGAATCTCTGCTCGGTGTTGGGACAACCAATCCATCCCAATGACGACGTCGAAACTACCCAAGGCGATAGGAATAAGGTCGATAGAGAAGGTCTGGTTAGCAAGAACAAGTTTACAATCCTTGACTACGTGAGTGGCCTCTAAACTCTTACCGTTTGCTAGCTCTACAGTGTGCTTGTTGTTCAAGGGTGTTGGAATACGCTTAAGCATTCGACTAACCTCTAGTGACATGTAGCAGGTATCGGCACCCGAATCAAATAAAACTGTAACATAAAAGTCGTCGAGAAGGAACTTACCCACCACAACATTGGGGTCATTCCTTGCTTCACCTTGGCCAATCACGAACGCCCGCCCCCTGGCACCATTGTTGTTGTTCCCATTCTTACCATTCCCCTGATTGTTATTATTGTTGTTGTTGTTCTGGTTCCTGTTCAGCTGGGGGCAATCCCTCTTGAAATGGCCTTCAGCTCCACACTGAAAGCACCCTTTGTTATCACCTTGCTGCTGCTGCTGGCGCTGGTTCTGTGGGGCCTGTTGTTGATGATTCTGGTTTGCGGGGTATAAGCTCCTGCAATCCCTTGCAGCGTGACCTGGCTTGTTGCACCGATGACAGTTACCCCTGGTGCATGGCCCACTGTGGTGCAGGCTGCAACGATTGCACTTGGGGTGATTCCCTTTGTACCCACCATGACTTTGACCACCAGACGATTGCTAACTAGGGCTCTTGTAGTCATCAGTCTTTCTCTGCTGAGACTAAGATTGCACAGAAGTTGAACCCTTGCTTGAAGCTCCATCCCATTTTCGTTTGTTGTCACTAGGGACACCAGAAGTAGTTGCAGCACTTATACGCTTTGGTAGCCTGTTCTGCTCCACCGCCTGATCAGTGAGACGGTGAGCCAACTGAACAACTTGCTGGATGGTGGCGAGGTTTGCTGAAGTCACATGACTTTGGATCTCTGGCACCAAGCCCTTGAGAAAGAGTTCAATTCGCTTAATATGAGGGTCCACCATAGTAGGACACAATAATGCAAGCTCATTCGATCTCTTGGTATACGCCTCAATTTCTGACCCCGTCATCTTGAGGTTGAAGAACTCGACTTCCAGCTTATGAATGTCATCCCGACTGCAGTATTCTTCCTTGATCATTTCCTTAAAAGTTTCCCATGGGGTGGCGTTGGCAGCAACCAACCCCAGCATTTGGACCTGAGCGTTCCACCATGTGAGGGCTAAACCCTCGAGAGTACCGGTAGCATACTTCACCCTGCGCGCCTCAGGGCATTCACACATTTCGAAAACTGACTCGAGCTTCTCAAACCAGTGGAGGAGACCTACAGCTCCTTCAGTGCCGCTAAAAGTAGTTGGTCGGCACTCCATAAAAGTTTTAAAAGTGCACACAGGTGGCTGAGCATGTTGACCTATTGTGGGTGAAAGAAAAGACAGAGTTTAACACAAAGGTTGGTTCACGAGAGTAGGATCTATAGATCCTAGAATGAGTTTGGACTGCAGGATATACCTCCTGCGTGTGCAGCTGCAAGTGCCGTAGCAACTCGTTCCTTAATCAGAGCCGTCAACTGGGCTTGTGTCAGGTTAACGCGTCCAGACATGATCTTCATATCAAGAGGAACGTGAGTGAGAGAGGTTCGCAAAAATGCGATGACAGAAGAGAGTAAGCATACACGTGTTCAAGCAACAGTAGTTATACTAGCCAAGCATACCATGAGCAATGTACTATGTAACTAACAAGTAGGCAATATACACATAGATCATATCACCTAGAATGTCGAGCCTTGCATGTGAAGCGTCGTTGTGGATCGTAGAGCACTGTACAGGTTATAGTCTGATTTTAATAAAACCTTTCCCTTATTAAAACCAAGTTCACTATAACCAATGGCTCTGATACCAATCTGTCACACCCCCAAAATCCACCTGCGGAGTACTACCGCTTGGAGGCGTGACTGACCAGGATCCAGCCACCAATCATATTGAACAAGCATATAAGTAGTTATAAAATCCAACCAATACAATTGGTGTTCAAACAAAACATAGTTTAAGTTGCAAGCGGAAGCATAATGTTTAAAACCAAACATGAGTTTAATTGTTCAAAGTTTAACATGGCACACAGCTGTCCATGTCCCACAACGACCCTCTTCCATGCAAGCTCCAGCTAAGTACCTAAAGACCTGCAAAGCATGTAGTAATGAGTCAACAACAAGTTGAGTGAGTTCACAGTTGGGTGTTCGTTTTAAGTTGTTTCGAAAATAGTTTCCTTTATCAGGCATCCTGCCGTGGGGGTTACTCCATAGTTGAAAAACGTGACTTGTTTATTCCCGGTTACTCTGGTACTCCGGCCGTGGGGGCTACCCCATGTTAGTTATCTGGCATTTCGGCCGTGGGGGCTACCCCATGTATACACTAGACTCGTTACCATATCGACTGCTGACTGTAGTCATGTTTATGTGCCCTGAAACTGTCAATGTCTATCAGCATTGACGTGCCCCAGATCCATTAGTTCACGACCGTCCTCTGCGGCACGGTGTGAGGTTTGTCAGACCTAAATAGCGCTATCTAACTAATGACTCGCTCGCCATTGGCCCGGCGATTAAGTCGATATAAAAATGAGGGACTTCGTGATAGAGTTTTGGTCTAGTACGAGTTATCTGTCCATAAGGACGAGGAATTACATTCCTGAACCAATGCTGTCCTACCCAAGGAGGACGAGGAATCCACGTTCCTTAACCCCATTCCCAACCCAGGGAATCCCATGCTTTGCTCGGCAGATACACAGAAAGGTCAATCAAGTTGTAAGTGGTCAACTACGTCCTAACATAGATACCATTCAAGTCAGGTTCATATCCAGGTAGTGCACGTATGTTCTACACGTATACTAGCAAGTTGTGTACAGGTATTATTCATGGCATACACGTATAAACATGGCGGTTTACAATAATACCTATGAGTTAGCATGTATACAAGTAATCAAAGCCCAAGAGTCCGGCCCAATCACCTAAGCCCGTAACAATGTGCAAGTCCAAATCAGAAAGAGTGTAATCGTGGTCTCGAGTCAAGACTGTGCGGTCTCTAGTCGAGACTGTGCGGTCTCGAGTTGTAGCCTACAAGCTCTCGAGTCGCAACTGAGGAGGTCTCGGGTCATGCATGTATTGGTCTCGAGTCGCAACTGAACTCGCAACCCCGGTCTCGCGTTATGATGTGTGTGAGCTGATAAAGTATGGTCTCGAGTCGAGACTGGAGGTTCTCGACTCACAACCTTGTGTTGAAACCGTGATCTCGAGTTGTCATGTGGTGATCTCGAGTCGAGACCGAAGGTCTCGGCTGGAACATATGCTGATTTCCGACATTGTACTAAACCAATAGAATTTCAATTTCATGAGATTATGTACTATCCAATGATATTTCATAAACATGTTTCCTTGTCTACTACTAACCAAAAAACGGATCAAAGTATAGGATTTCAATTATTCATATCAATATTCAAACATATTCAACACATATTCAAATATTCATATCCTCATTCAATATGTTCATCATGTGTTCATCCCATATAATCTTGCATTTTACGGACAAGAATCATAACACCTAAACTAGATATCAAGCTCATCTTGCATACAAAACATTTATTCTATATAACCTCATAAATCGGATGATCATTATCATTCTTTTATCACACAAAAATCTATACTTTCACTAAAGAGATCATGTTCATTATAAATGTTGTAACTAAGCATGTATCATCTAACCACCAAGAACTCATTAAATCCACAAACACCTTTGTCATATTCGAACACAAGCCACGGTGCATATTATCACATAATCCACACTTTAATCATGTATAAAACTTATCAAGCAAACATATTACCATATGGCTTCATCATACATCATTGTCAACCGAAATACAACACATAATAAGAATCACTAACCGGTTGTGAAAGGGTACCGAGTTGGTAAGAAAGACGAATAAAATGGAGTATCCGAGTGATGATGATGATGAGCTTAACCGAGTCTCCTTGTTGATGCCGATTTGATCCGAGAGAAAGGAGAGGGGAGGTGGTGTTTGATCTTTAGGGTTTAAGGTTTTCTAGAGAGAGAGTGTAGGGGAGTGTGTGTTGTCCAAAGAATGGCAAAGTTTGCTAGGAGTATAAGTTATATACTAGTTCTTAAGTTGGTTCACCCTAGTGGGTTTCGGATGGATCAAATGAGGTGCACGGCCCAACCGGCCCATACGTTGCACTGTTCACTCGAGACCACATAGTCTTGAGTCGGGTTCTTGTGTCTCGGGTCGCATACATACAAGCATACATATAAACATAAGACATAATCACATAGGATGTTCACTTATATCATTAAACCAACAAGTTAACTAGTCACATAACTTTCAAGCATGTTACGACGAAAGGTTCTAAATTTCGAGTTGTCACATTTTGTCAACCACCTTGAGCTCTGATTACCAACTTGTAATACCCTTGTTATTATTTTAAAGGTTTTCGTATAAATACCGAAAATAAACATGTAATTACGATTAAGTATCCTTAGAAAATACGAGTTTACTAAAACTTTTACAATTTAAAAGTTTGAACAACTTAATGTAACAGAATTCGTCGTTTTAAAGATACGACGAAACGCCGCGCGAAAGCTTGTATTTTATCGTGTTCGGTTCCTCATCGAGCTTGATCTTCATCCGGGCACTCTTGGCGATCACCTATGATCAAAACCAACTTAAAAGTTAGTTTTGATAGTCAAATATTAAGTTCAAACAAGTACAGGGGTTAAAAGGGAAAAATTTTAAAATTTTCCGGAATTAGGGGCGTCGCGTGACGCTTTGCCCCCTTTTTCACAGACTGATGCTTAATCAGTTGTTGTACATACCTAGCTCAACCCGATTTCACGGAAATGGCCATAACTTCTTCGTTATTGATCCGTTTTACCCGATTCTTTTTCCTACGCGTCCGTAATTTAATTCTCCATCATATGGAGTTAAAATCCAACATCCAACATAAATAAATTTTGAGACTTTCAAGCCTTCGACTCGTTACCTTTTTATCAAATTTTACCCGTTTATGCATTTTATCAAACAAACATATTTGTTTGATTCCTACATCACCTACACTTCTTCAAATAAATGTTATATACCATATTAGGTTCTAATCACAGGTTTATTACACAATTTAAACTCATTTTCGCTCGTATGCTTATTTTGACCCGTTAAGGGTATGTAAGCACTTTCGAGCCTAAAATAGCTTTCGATTGCTTCTAGCATTCCATTACCACATTTCTTATCCTATAATCTCCCACCACAACTGTATTTAAGGTAGGTTTAATGTGGTGATCAGTATAAACCAAATTTTACCTCTCGAATCATTATTTTACGGCAAAAACTCAAATAGTGCCATTTGGCTAATATAATACCTCTTTCAGCTTCTATACTTATTCTAAGTATTTACCTAGTCATAAAACTCATTTCCAAACAACCTTTAAGGGTCGTTTGTTCCATTTAGCCTACAAGGGCATTTTGGTCGATTTTAGTCCTTTTATGACGAAGGACTCTCTCTCAAATTATTCGACCAAAATAACACTTTTAACTACAACATAATTATGCGTACCTGGCCCGGATCAACAAGTAGACCCGATTTATACCTCGTTTTCATTATCACACCATCACTGGTGACGCAATTATCCGATTTGCTAATCGGTCCTGTTAACATAAGACTTGACAACCACATTAGTCGATATTGTCAAATGGTGTTATCATCACTATTCGACCCGTTTGGACTATATGCCCAACATTATCTATTTAATCAAAAACATCGTTTTTGATTTCCAATTCATACATCCATCCCATCCCGGATTTTATAACCATACCCTTTTTCTTTTACACTCTTTTCTTATAAATTCAACCCATTTCGGCTTACGCCGTGGGTATCCTTTTAACCTTGATTTACATTAGTCGACACTTGACAAATTTCCATATTTCCAATATTATCGTTATCACGTTTACAACGTATCGAATAAACGGGTATTCTACATAAGTGTGTAAATTACACTTACCTCGAATCCACGCCACGCTTTTCTTTCCGTACTTGCTCCGTTTGACCCGCTCCCTCCTCCAAGCTTTCATCTAGCTTGTTACGCGTCAAACTATTGTCAATCATTTACAAGGCGGTTAAACTAGTCATAAAAGTCACGACTATTCCACCTCACTTATTTCCTATGACGAAGCTACTATTCGACTTCATGATTAGTTAACTTAACTTATCTAAAGTTAACTACTTTCAATCGCATGGTTTACGACATTAAGTCTAAATCAACATAGTATTTAGAACTCTTATCACTTCATATCACGCGTAATTGCCATATCATTCGAATACGCGTTTTCACTCTAAATTTCAATACTTTAGTTCTCATTTAGGAATTTTAACAAACACCTAATGTGCATAATTTCACATATTTACTAACTAGTTTATAATTAGTTATTTTCACCAAGATTTTCATAACAATCAAACCTCTAAGTCTAGTGTTCGTGAATTACATCAAGAACTTATATTATAACAATCATTTTTCATCAATTTAACACTCTAATAACTTATATTATAACAATCAATTTTCATCAATTTAACACTCTAATCCGAGTGTTCATCATATTGTCATAAAACCCACTTAACTTATCAATGGATCATTATGAATTTCATAGATTATCCAATAATCCAACATGTTATTGACTAGGGTTCACTCCTAGACATCATATTACTTCAAGATTCATCCATGCATGACATAATCAAGCTCAATTTCAGTTTCTTACAAATAACCTAGAATTTAAGATGGATCAAAACATCACAATTTTACATACCTTGTGATCCTTTCAACTAGGTGTCCATGAATTTGTGCTTGAAATTCGATTTGGAGCTGATTTGAACCCTCGATTTGATCAAGTTTGACATGCACTAGGGTTTGGTGGGGAGCCTGTGTCGCCCCCTGTGTTCTTGTTCGACCAGACATCTCAATTGAGATGTTTGGTTTTGTTTTTAATTATAACTAATAACATAAGTTTCATTTTTAACAACATTGGCCCCTCTAATTTGGTTAGTTAATTAAGTAGGGCACAACCTACTTATTTCTAACAATATTCCCCACATGTTTAACTAGGTTAAACATTCCTAATTAAATTAGTGGGTTTTGGGAATCTATGACTAAGTTTAGTTTAAGTCCCGTTAACTCGGGCCTTCTATAAACTTTATTTCCCAAACGCATTCTTTTTTTTCTCTTTTTATTAAATATTAGATTTAGTTATATAAATCCTAATATTTTCTGGCTTAATTTTACCACTAACGGTTCTTTAGCCGTCTTTTAGTATTAACGTGGTTTGATTACCAAACCCGTTTTCAGGATGTTACACTATTCAAATAGATCATCAGGGTTTCACCATCCTATTATCCATCCAAACAGATCTAACTTTTAACAATCATCATCTAACACTGTTTCATCCATTTCATCAAACCCGACAGTGTGCAAGCATTCAACATAAGAATCATCACAACATTAACCATTCAATCAAATCTTTTTCCAGAACATTATCATATGGACATAAATCAAGCCAAGTTCTTTATGACTTTATCACTAAAACAAGCATCCCTCATGTATAGCCATTTATCATGCAAATCATTAACCAAGCTAGCACCTTTACCACATATTATCATTATATAAAAGATTGTAAACTAATCGGTTAGTGTTTGAATACACGAGTGTGTAGAAGGATCAAGAAGAAGCTGCCACTAAGGAACAATGCTGATGATCTTTGTGAACGCTTGTAACGCGTTTTAGGATCGAATTGATCTCCCAAACGATTGCGAATGACATGTACGACGTGCAGAATCCGTGCACGTGTGTGGACCGAACACAAGAACTAATTATAATGATGATTCGATTAATCGTATAACAATGTTTACACCTTGAATCACCTTCTTTACAACTTTCTCTCTCTAGGCTCTAAAGCTCCTAAGGATGAACAAGTTGCAAAAGTTCTTAAAATGAAACATGACACTCCCATTTATAGGTAACTAAGAAATAAGGCTCCATCATTTAAGTGCTCCATCCGTCCAGATGGACTTCTCTTTATATTCTTCTTTCTTTAAACGTTGTCTTCTTCCATTTCCCGCTACGTTGCACGATTAAAGGAGGTGATAGAAAGTATGCACTCATAGACTCCCCCTTGGATATTACCGTAGTTAATCTCATAGCTTTTTGTCTTCTCTCTCTTTGAGTCTTCACGAAGCTTTAACATTGTCAGAAACCACAGATCCCCTCTTCAATCACCTCTTGAATCTGCATTCTGAATCAGCTCCCCCTTTCGGTTGACTCTTTCTTCAGGCTCCCCCTTTCGTAAAGCTTCCATGCTTTTAATGATCGACACTTGGTTCTACAAGATCCCCCTTGCGTCAAGCTTGCCTTCAGACTCCCCCTTAGCCTTAGCTATCAATATCGTAATTTGGCTCTTTCATCTGCAAATCTCAAACCATTTTTAAGAAATTTGACAATTTAAGAACAAAAACCTAAGATAGAGAACCTGGCTCTATTGCACAAATGTAACATGTAATCAACCAGAATTGCCCGACTCTACTCCTCTTATCAAATGAAGTTATAAATTTGACAGCTTAAGCATCCAAAACTTCACAAATAATCGTCCAAGTTCAAATTAATGACCTTGGAGATCTCACAAACTGTTTTTGATTTTACATTTAAAACTTCAAGTTTCAAATTAATGAACTTGTTTATTTTCAGAAACACATTCAGCATACTTAGATTTTGAAATTGAATTTTCAGACATCGGTTGTCGAAAATAAAGTAGAAACAAAATCTTTTTGTATTTTTCTGAAATATAAAGCAATAAAGAAATATTTATAGATAATATTTTTGTTTGAGTTCGTGTCAGAGGATCATATCAGTTTATGACAAATCACTAGCACCGTTGAGCTATAAACACTTTAAGTTCTAAACGATCCACTTAGATTGTCAGTATACTGGTCCACTTAAATTCTCACACAAAGTTCAACTGATTCGAGATATGAGATTTAGTGTTTTAAGAACTTTACTTATTCACGTGTCCCAACTCTGAATATACTCCTGTATCAAGATTCCCTAGATTCAGTCTTACAGGTGAATATACTATATTGATATATGTTTTCTGGGTTAGTGCGAGACCTTGAGAGCTCAGGTATGAACTACCGTTCAAGCAAAGAGATGAAGGCTCGACTTTAGGTGTGTCCCACTTAGGGATCTTCTTTACAACTGCACTTTAATTACATCTTTTGATATTTTTCAATTTTTATGCAGAGGGTAAGCTTTAAGCGCGTAAAGTATTATACGAGGTCTAGGCCATTGCTGATGCAAAATCAGAAGACCAGGTATAATACCCCAGATATCAAACAGTATAGAAACCTAGTATCTCAGAATCAGGCAATCCCTCAAACAAGATTTCGGGGGTTACCCATATATCCGAAAGATGTTTGATGTGTGTAAAATGCAACACATAAATTACATCAAATGAGACATAAAACGAATCCTTTTTTAGTACTAATATTGGAAAAAGTGTGCTTTTGTCTTCCTTTTGTATTTTCAAGATTAAAAAAGCTCAAATGGACAAAAGAAGCAAAAATACAGCTAAATCTAACATAAATACAAGAAAAGGAATAAGCGTGGCATGCCAGACCCCTCGACAGCATCTTCCCAAGAAAAAACAAGATTTCAGAAGGCTGAACACGCCCCGGGCCCAGCGGACACTGGGGCGTGCCCAAGTCTCTGCAGAAAAGACAAATCTTGATAGTACAGATACGCTTCTGCACACGGGGCCGTGCCCAGCGGACACGGGGGAGGGTCAACTAATGCAGACAAACTGCAATTAATGAAGAAAGAGAAAGTGGATGGACACGGGGCCGTGTCCGGGCTTCTGTGCAGGCTATAAATAGAGGTGTTTGGTTCACTTCAAAGGCATCCCTTGGCAAACCACCTCTCTCCCACTTCACCCACACTCCACCACCATCACAACACCCACATCCACCACCATCATCCATCATCCATCATAGAGTGTGTGTAGTAGTCTCGGGATCCAAGATTGATAGTAAGAGTTCTTGGCAATCAAAGGCCATGTTTGCCTAAGTCTCTTACATCACTTGGTGAAGACAAGCATTTAGTGTAATACTTTTGTTTTTTTTTTAATCTTTTCGTACTTTTTATTTGGTTTTGTATTAATGACTTTAATAACTAGTTTCTTATGTTGAAGGCGAAACTTCCTTATCATTTGTCCGTGGTGTCTTTGCGTTATTTTACTGTTTATATAAAATAAAAGATTTACACCATTCATATCTCTACGGTCTATATAGAGATATGTTGGCTACCTGGTCGGGGGGTAAGGGAATGGTTTGGTAAGGTTCTTGTCTTGTTCAGTGTATAGATCCTACAAGGAACTGGGTCAAGCTTACTAGGACCTCCTTCAGTACCCACTGGTACTGGATGGTGGGGGTACGAATGGCTTGATCCCCTTATATATAAACTACTATTAATATATTAACCTGGCTACTTGGGATTGTATCCCTGCTGACTCAAACCACTTAGCCGAGGGTAACGTCACCTTCAGAAGAGGGGCCTACCACTTTACGCATTAATAACTAAATTAATTATCTTTCAATAATCCAACCCTTTAGGATTGTATCCTTGCCGACTCAAACTACTAGGTTGAAGGAAACGTCACCCTCAGAAGAGGGGCCTACTACTATAACTAAGATAATCTCTTAAAAAGTGCAAAAGTGCGGAAAACATCAAAGGTTACACTAAAGACTAGTCGGATCCAAGTGATTCATCATGTCTATCTGTTTTTATTTTTATTTTTATTTTCAGCATTTTTAGTTTTTATTTTCATGTTTAAAACCTTTTTCTAAACTTTTGTTTTGATTAGACATTGAGGATAAACCGGTACTAAAAGCTCTTGTGTCCTTGGACGACCTCGGTATCTTACCAACACTATACTACGCTCACGATGGGTGCACTTGCCCATATGTGTGTTTAGTGTTAGTAGAATATCGTGTTTTATAAATTTAAAACTTGACTAAAAGTGTTAAAAAGGGCTAAAAATATACATAAAAATATAACGCGTACACGCACATCAATGTTCCCCACGAGATAAGTAAGTTATTTATATTTAGGTCTATATCTCGAAATCAATCTACTAAATCTGTAAAAACCTACTGGCATATCATAAGTGAGACCGTTTATCACATTTTAACTTTCCATTTCTTTAGCGTACTATGATTGTCTACTGATGCACTATCATTTCCTCTTTTTACACAAAAACTCAATTTGAATTTTCCATTGTTTTTGGCTTTTTCAAATTTTCAAATGTGTTTGGAGTTAAATGCTTGGTTGGTCCCTATGGTTTTCAAAAATTGCAGACTTGGTCCTAGTGGTTTACTAATTACACGCGTGGTCCTAAAACTTGTCAAAAATGAACTCGGTTGGTCCCCAGCCCTAACATCAGTTAAATTTCTCAGTTAAGTCCATGTTAAATGACCAAAATACCCTTGCTTATTAACAAAACCCACTGCATGATCTTATCACATCTGCATCATCTTCATTACAATAAGTGTATAATCAATCACCCAATTCAAGTTACAACATAACTCATCATAAAGGTCGAAGAAGAAATTGCAACAGGAAAGTTCACATAGCTCACATATGTCCTTACCATTAGTTAAAGGGCTTCTGCATCTGCTTCCTTTCAAATGAATCTGCATCAAAGTTAAACAACAACCAATATTTGTATCGGACCATATCAACATCCTCAACCCACCCACCACTTTAATCCACTCCAATCGCTCAATTTCTCACCAATTCAACTTCAATTTCATCCAAATTGAAATCCCAAAACAGAGCATACATTATTCAACCACGATGCCCGGATTACGGAGATGTAGGAATCTTTGAGGCGTCATAGTCATCGCTAGATCACCTTCATCGTATAGGTTTCTGAAACTGACAGGTTTCCTCTCCTCTCACATGACTCTCTCTCTCTCTGTTTTCTTTGTCTATCTCTCTAGTCCTGTCTCTCGTTTTCTCTTTCTCTCTCTGGGTAATGTGAAAGGAAGCAACGGGATATAGAGATGATTGGCAGTTCACCGGAGCTGGTGATTCCATGGTGTGGTGATGGTGGTTCTATGATGGCCATTCAGCTGACTTGCAGGTCTAGGGTTTTAACTGATTGAAGAAGATACATAAAAAATAAACGGGGGTTGAATAAGTAAAGGGCTGGAGATTTATATTAATGTTTTTTATAATTTAAACAAGCAACGGTATTTTGGTCATTTAACATGGACTTAACTGTGAAATTTAACTGATGTTAGGGCTGGGGACCAACCGAGTTCATTTTTGACAAGTTTTGGGACCACACGTGTAATTAGTAAACCACTAGGACCAAGTCTGCAATTTTTGAAAACCACAGGGACCAACCAAACATTTAACTCAATGTTTTTGTATTTTCTGAAAGTTTCTTACTCCCCTAAAATTCAAAACATTTTAAAGAAAATTTGACAACCGATGCAGATAGCTTTGTCTCGCCATCCATTTTCTATGTCTCATGCTCTGTTAAAGCATATAGCATGTAAAGCAGAAAGTACCCCTATGATTTACAATACATTGATTTTTAAAAATGATAAAATCATTTTCAATTGTGAAATAATCATGTTTGTTCAGCCGTGAGGGTTTCGGCATATTCAATCAACATATATTTTTTTTTTTTTGTAAAATTTTGATTTTTTGACAAAATTTAAAACCACAATCATTTTTTTATTTTTCATTTTTTTAACAAAATAAAAACATATTTTTGGATTTTAATTTTTTCAATTTTTAGGGTTATTGAAATATGGTTTATTTATGTATAGAAACGAACAAACTCCCTGTATTCAGTCGTAGGGATCCGCAGCCTCCTCCTGTGCCAGGCTGCTCCTCTGTTCATTCTGACAATCATCCATCTTCTGGAGCATCTGCACATTCAAATAATTCGATCATTTGAACAATGCAACCCAAGCCCATTTAAACTCAGGTAGCTGAACATAAATCTTTCCAGGTAGAACTGGATAGTTTCTTTCATTTTTCTCAAAAATATCTTCATTTTGATTATCACTCACAGAAGTCGTTTGTTTCTTTGCCACCCAAACTTGTCCTTTTGAAACACTTCTGTCATACCCTCAAAATCCACAAGCGGAGTATTACCGCGAGGCATGTGACTGACCAGGATCATACCACCAATCATAATAAACATTAAGTAAAGTAAAGTGAAACCATTGCAAACAAAACGTTAACTGTTCACAAAACCAAAGTCCATAACCAAATTTAGAAGTTAGCGGAAGCATAAAGTTTTAAAACACAAAAAGTAGTTTATAAATCGTAAAATTTATTAGTAGGAACCCAACAATTGGTTCCTTGCCACAACATCCACTCCTTGTGCAAGCTCCATCCATGTACCTAACGACCTGCAAAGCGGGTGTCAACAAAAAGTTGGCGAGTTCACAGTTGGTTGTTCCTTTTAATGCTGTTCCAAAAACCCAAAAGTTGTTAAGTTCCTTGTTCTTTATAAAGATATGCCATGGGGAGCTACCCCACTATTTTAAACCACTAGACCCGTTACCATATCGACTACTGACTGAAGTTATGTTGAGTGCCCTGAGTCATGTCTATCATCATTGACTAAGTGCCCAAGTATATTAGTCTACGCCCGTCCTCTGCGGCACGGTGTGAGGCTTGTCAAACCTAATAGCGATATTTAACTAATAACCCATTCACCATTGGCCCAGCGATTAAGTCGATATAAAATGAGGGACTTAAGATAGAGTTGTTGTCTAGTATGCTTAAGACATGTATTATAATGGTTGTCTCCCTTCCCAAGGAAGGCGGAGGTACGTATTCTACCCAAGGAGAATACGCAGATTGTGTCCCACCCAAGGGGGATAGTTGTTATTTAACCCATTCCCAAACCACCGGGAATCCCATGCTTTGATGAAAAGTGTGAACTCACCTTCGATTGCTCGGTTGGTCTCTAAAAATGGTTAGGAGTCACGGTAGGTCAATCGCATCCTAATACGATTACCATTTAGTTCATTAGTGTGTTCAAATAAGGCACCAAGCTCCTACACGTATCTAACACGTAACATGCACTCACTTTGACAACTTACATATATACACATATTCCACATATAATTACTCATGATCAAGCACATAATAACTCACATAACACTTTTGTTGACATTAAACAAGTTTGATCATTCTCAGATAGCATAAACAACATTTAGACACGCAAATAACAACTTATAACGTTTCTGCTTTTACGTCCAGAACTGGGCTGTTTTCGGGTATTTTTATAAAATAGTTATCTTATTCCAAATGGTCCACATCACCTTGTGTAAAAATCTCAAGACCTAATTCATTATTGATTATTTAATAAAAATCATTTACTGGGCTGCAGTCAGATTCGTCACTTTCTGACTGTAGTTCACGAAAAAATTCATTTAAAATTCGTCGCCAGCCCAATTGGTGAAATTCCAGTTGGAGATTTACGACAACATCCATATCCAGCTACTGTACGAAAATCGTAGCCTAACTCTATCCAGATTACAAGTTATACCGAAAAGCGTAACACGTATTTTCTGCAGAAAAATGTGATTCCAGCATTCCTTTAAAAATAGAAAACGACCTCAGAAAAATGTGATTCCAGCGCCATTTGAAGCGTTTTTCGAAAACGTATGGTTTAGACTCCAGAAAATCAAATTTTTGATCTATAAAGACCCGTTTACAGCCCACTGAAGTTGGTTGTTTTCGTTAATCAGCAATCTGTTTTCCATTTAAACGACACCAAAACGCATTTAAATGTTCACGCCACTTCCTAATATCAACTAATAGCTGATTAACCATCAATTATCACTTTAGCATATCAAGAATCACACAACCCTAGCTATAAAACCTCATGATTTTCACAAAAACGCAGCCTATGATCATGTATGCATGCGTATTATCACTTAACTCAAACAATAGCATAATCACCCGAAACTAATTGTGAAATTAGTATCCGTTTATCATACAAGACTCAAGATCATAGCCATGTCTACACATAAACACACCATGAACCGTAATCTAACATGCGTACTAACCTTGGAACGGGGAAGGAACTAACGAGGAAGAGAGATATGAACAAGAAGTTGAATTTCGAATGGGGGGTCTCCTGCCGTCGCACACCAAAGGGGGGGTTAGGTTTTCGATTTTTTTTTTATCTCAAGCATTGTAAGTATTATCAAAATAGGGTTATGTTTGTGCTTAATGGGCTGCAAGGGAGAAAGATTGTGGATTGCACTGCCCAGTTTCGCACAAGGGGAGAGGGTGGGTTAGGCAGTGTCACACCCCGACCACGTAGAACATACAAAACGTGGCAGAAACGTCGGGGAGTGTTGTAACAGAATTAATGTTTCACAACCATGGAAATCGAAGTTTCGTTTTATTAATCAACATAAGAGTTACATTGTCTTAAACAAGAACAAGAGTACAAAACATAATTAAAATAAGTCTATCTTCGTTTTATGTTTCTAAGGCACATGTCCGCCCTAGTGTCACGATCATCATCTTATGGAAAAGCTCCTGAAAACACATGTGAAAATAGGTACGTCAGCATAAAAATGCCTGTGAGATACATAGGTTTTGTAAAAATATGATTCATGACTTGTGTTTAAGAAAATGTTTAGTCATGAACCTTGTAATTTGCTTTGTTTTGTAAATCATTTGAAAAAAAATAAGTTCAGATGATATGTATAAATAAATGTAAGGTTAAATGAATAACCATGTAAAAATTGAGTTTGTGTAAGATAAGTTGTTTGTAAACAGTGTCTTGTAAAAAGTATGTTATTTGTATAGAATGTCATGTCACACCCGCTCGTAGCGGAAACGCAAGGTGTGATCTGTCTGGTTTTCATTGCATAAATATCGATGTACATGAACAAACTATATGAATAAACATACTCCATTGCCATTACATAAGTGTTTCAAAAGATCGCAACATATGTTATGTACATTGTTTACGAACCATCAAATGAAAATAAGTTGTCATTGTTTCATACATCAAATGTAAGTCTAAAAATGTCAAGGCTTTGACCACTATATCACCGCAAAGAGGCGGTATATAACAGGCAAACCCTTCAATAGTTGGCATGGAGTATTGATACTTGTTTTCCTTGAACTGAAATCGTTGCATTGGTCCACTAATTCCCTGAAATACATGTAAGTTTGAAAACATCAACAAAAGTTGAGCGAGTTCATGCAGTTTAGTTGTATAAGATGTATCTGTCATTTGTGAAATGTATTTGTATCAAAACCATGCGCTTTATCTGTATGAAATGTATTTGTATCAAACCCGCATGTAAGATGTATTTGTATCAAATGTAGTATGAAAAGCGTCAATGAAATCGTTGATCATTAATGTTTCGCGAGGACATTAATATGTGTGACGAAATAGGAAGCAAACCAACCCTAGACGATTTTATGCCGATTCCTATCGACTGGGACACAAACGCACTCTTCTGTAGGGGTCCATGACCAAGAGTGGGGCTCGCCAAAACCCATTAGATCTAGTCCTTTGTTCCTTGGTCCAAACTGGATTAATGGTGCTTATAGTATGGCCCTAATTCGCACATGATCTAGGTGTTTCATTACCTAACTTTAACATACTTTGAACATGTATCTTCCCCGATAGTTGTAAAGTTGTAAAACATTTAAATGAATAGGGGAACATGAACTCACAGAATTGCATCCGTAAACTGTATGTAATTGTAACCTCACTTGCATTGTCCTCGAATTGTATCACGACCTACAAAGGTCCTAGAATTGTTAGACACTACGGTCTTTGTATTGACTCATGTTCAAGTCTTTTGTCTTGAGTATGTGTAAGACTTGTATGTCTTTACTGTTCGTTAACTGTGTATTCGATGAATGAGTTGTTCAAATGTTCGTTAACTGTGTATTCGATGAATGAGTTGTTCAAATGTTCGTTAACTGTGTATTCGATGAATGAGTTGTTCAAATGTTCATTAACTGTGTATTCGATGAATGAGTTGTTCAAATGTTCATTAACTGTGTATTCGATGAATGAGTTGTATAGTCGGATCTAGTCCGCTGAACCTCGTGTCTTATATGTATCACTTGTATAGTTGTGTTTCCAATAATAGTATCATTGGGCCAAGCCCATGTTTTCAAGTTATTGGGCTTAAATAGTGTTGGGCCTAAAATAGTGTTGGGCCTCAAATAGTGTTGGGCCTCAAATAGTGTTGGGCCTCAATAGTGTTGGGCCTCAAATAGTGTTGGGCCTCAAATAGTGTTGGGCCTCAAATAGTGTTGGGCTTGAATAGTATTGGGCTTGAATAGTATTGGGCTTGAATAGTGTTGGGCTTCAATAGTGTTGGGCTTCAATAGTGTTGGGCTTCAATAGTGTTGGGCTTTGGCCCATATGTTTGGTGTTTGGGCTTAGCCCATGAATTTATGTTAAGCCCATTATGATGTTAAGCCCATTAAGAAAACTAAGCCCATTTGTAATACAATAGTCCATTAAGTGTAAGTAAGCCCATTTGAAATAGAAAATAGTCCATTTGTATAAACATAGCCCATTAAGTAAGATAAGCCCACTTGTTATAAATTAGCCCATTAGGTAAAATAAGCCCACTTGTTATAAATTAGCCCATTAGGTAAAATAAGCCCACTTGTTATAAGTAAGCCTTTCATTTTTATAAAAATCTTTTTATAAAAATTTACTAAGTATACTTTTTGGTAAATAAAAACATACTAGTTTTTATAAGTTTATAAACATCCGAAATTTGTTATCGATAGGATACTTATATTTCGTGTCGAAAAACCGCCTAAACGTCGTAGTAACTCTTCGGATTGGCAATTCACTTATGTAGTTGTCCGTCGTTCATTTTGACCATAAATGGTGTCCGATTATTCGAATCGTCCGTAACTCGTTTTAAGGCGTAATTATGTGAAGTCTTGTAAGACTTTGATTATTATGTATCATGTGTTCATTATTACCATTGTAATAAAGTTCCTATCTTTGATATATATAACTAATACATCAAATACCACACATCAATTAAGTTGTTAAAATGATCAAATATATATTTTCTAAAAAAATATATATATATTTATCTTGTCTTTTCTTTTATAAAAGCCTTTCCTTAAAAACTTTTTAATCTAAAAAAAGATTTAACCAAACAAAAATGTTGGTTCGTATAACATAAAGTTTTTAAGAAAAATTGGCCATATAACCTTTGTATTAATCATTTGGCCATGTTTAATCAAACATATCATTTTCTTTATCAAATCACTACCAATTTACTCATCATCTTAACTAAACATATGAGACTTTTATAAAATAAAATTTACCAAGATGATTTCCAAATCATGTAGGGTTTTAAACATGATCAATACATATGCTAACAAGTTCAAAAACCAAGTTTAATTTTAGTTTTAACAACTTTTATAAAAATCTCTAGTTGTATGTTACTTTTTATAATCTTGTAAAAGTCTTGTTTTTAATTAAAAACCCTTAATACTTTCACAAGAACAATAGTTATGATCATCCATTTAATCCTTTATGTTAAAAACCCTTTAACATGAACATGTATAATTTTTAGATCATAACTTAAAACATACTCTAACCATTTATTTATCTCATAATCATCATAGCAAGATCAAATAAGCATATCACAAGTCTTAAATCACAATATAATCAACATAAATATATCATGATTTTTATCTTTGCTTCTTTGTATTTTTCTCATGTTATTATGTATGATTTCCTTGGTTATTATTAGTAATAATAACAATCATAATCATAATATATTTGTATAAAAAAATAGTTATAGAAGCTTACTTCTAGCACTTGGCTAGGGATGATCTTAGAAGATTATTAAGACTAAGAAGATGATGATCTTGTTGGTAGAACACTTTTGTTATGGATGAAAACCCTTCCTTTCACTTCCAATAGCTTTAGATCCTCTTATGTTACTTGGAAATCCATGTTGATCATGAAGAAGGTAATAAAAATAATTGGGTTTTTGGATGGTGTTCTTGGTGAAAAGATGAAGATTGAAAGAATTTCTTATGTGTGTGTACATAAGGTGTAAAATGAGTGGTGAAATGCTAGTATTTCTTACTAGTTAAGTGTTATAATATTTCACCAATTAAATCCACTTGCAAGTAAATAAAATATCTAGATATTTTACTACATAAACAAGGGATGTAAGACCCCTTATTTTCGGCCCATATGTGGGGGGGGGGGGGTAAAGTGTAACATTTTTATAAAAAATGTCTTAAACATGTAGATTTTTGGTAATTAGGCTAAGTATGGTGATTAGGGTAATCTTTCACCATTAGGGGGTAATTAGTGATTCGGAACATAAATTAACATTAACTAGTTCACTAAACTAGTAGAAATAATGTTTTGATACTTTGAATGCTTTTCGTCTCGTCGTTGGCTAGTTTACGGCACTTTTGTGGCGTACCGACGGAAGTTTGCCGTAAGTTGACATTCCGCATTTAAAAGATGTATAAAGTTATTTTGAATCCCAAAATAAGCTTAACTAGTTCACCAAAGCTTTCATTTGGTTGTTTTCGGCGTCGGAAATGTCGTTTATTAGCTTGTCGGTGCAGAAACGGACAAGTTGTGGGGGTTGCAACGTAGCATCGAAAGCTTATGTTTCGGACACCCCATTAATATCCTCATATTGTTTCCATATGTTTATCATCATTTGTCATATTTCCGGAGTCCCGGAAATGCTAAATTATTATTTTGGACGAGTTAAAAATTGTCTTATTTTTAGTGAAACGGACGATTTAGCGACTAGGGCGTTGTACCGGAAAGTCTTGTATCTTTGTAAGATATGTTTTTGTATTAGTGTTTTCGTATATAAACGGACTCAGTTATGTTAGCCGTGTGTCGTTTTTCCTTGTTTCGTTCTGTTTTCACGGTTTTGCTGGCATGAATAGTGTAACCGTAAATAGTGCGCGCAACACTTTTTACGAACACTTTTAGGACATTGTTTAATTGGTTTCGCAATACGACGAAAACCAATATATATTATATCATTGTTTTCTTGTCCTAACCTTGTCGTCTAATATACGACACCGTTACGTAATTAAATTACGCTAATAGCATGAGATTATATACTAAGAATAGTGATTAGACTGTACGGAATTTCCGGTTATTTGCCATTTGTCACATTCTCCCCCTGTTATTGAGAATTTCGTCCCGAAATTCAAACTGAGTCATCCTTTGTAGGAGACTACTCAAACAGGTGAGGGTATTTTGGTTTTGATTTGATCTGCACGTTCCCAAGTATATATTCTGGTCCGTGTCGAGAGTTCCAACGAATTTTTACAAATATGTTACGACTCCTTCGTATTTACTGGATCTTCCGGTCCATGACCTTAACAGGTGCTTTATGAATTATAGTTTGTCATCAATGTGAATTTCATCCGTCGGGATGATAACCGTTTCTTGTGTTGGACTCTTCTTAAGATTCGACACATGAAATGTGTCGTGTACACTACGTAGTTCATCTGGTAACTTCAACTTGTAGGCAACAGTGCCAATCTTTTCTAAGATTTCAAATGGTCCAATGTAACGTGGGTTAAGCTTTCCACGTTCACCAAACCTCGTTTCGCCTTTCCAAGGCGAGACTTTCAACAAGACTTTGTCTCCAACCTCGAAAGATAATGGTTTTTGTCTTTTATCTGCGTAGCTATTTTGTCGATCGCGAGCCGTCTTGATACGGTCTCGGGTCTGAAAAATTTTATCCGTAGTCTCTTGGACTAGTTTCGGACCAATTAATTAACTATCGCCTGTTTCCGCCCACATAGCGGAGAGCGACTCTTTCGACCATAAAGAGCTTCAAACGGTGCAGCTTGTATACTAGTATTGTAGCTGTTATTGTAGGAAAACTCAACTAAAGGTAGATGAGTATTCCAATTGCCGCCTAAATCCATAACACATGCGCGAAGCATATCTTCGAGTGTTTAGATTGTCCGTTCGCTCTGGCCGTCAGTTTGTGAATGAAAGGCCGTACTTGAATTCACATGAGATCCAAAGGCCTGTTGAAATGATTTCCAAATTCTAGAAATAAAACGACCGTCTCGGTCTGAATTGATTGAAATAGGCACTCATGACGAGCCACTATTTCTTTGAGATAGAATTCCGCTAGTTTCTCAGTATTATCCTTCTCCCAAATCGGTAAGAAGTGTGCGGACTTTGTTAGTCTATCGATGATTACACATATCATGTAGTGACCTCTTGAGGTCCTGAGTAACTTCGTAATGAAGTACATCGATATTTGTTCCCATTACCAAACGGGAATCTCGGTTTGCTGTAACAAGTCCGAGGGATTTTGCTATTCGACTTTGACTTTCGCGCAAGTCAAGCATTCTCCGATATAAGTCGCGATATTACTTTTGAGGTTAGGCCACCAGTAGTATTCTTTCACTACTTAGGCCTATGTGCTTCCTCAAAATATCATATCAAAGGCCGCCAAAGAATGGAACCCAATTTCGACCCATAAGGTATAAAGTTCCATCTTCTTTCGGCACTAATTGTTCCTTCATGCCTCGAAGTGTTTCTGCTTGAATATGCTCTTCCTTGAGCGCTTGTGAATCATCTTCTCTAATGCTTGAACTCTTAGTGTTCTAACTTGCTCCTTGCGGCTCAAGGCGTCAGCTACAGCATTCGCCTTGCCCCAATGGTACTTTATTTCATAATTATAGTCGTTCAACAATTCAACCCTACGTCGTTGACGTATGTTTAATTTTTTTTGGTCGAATATGTGTTGAAGGCTTTTATGATCCGTGAGAATAGTGCATTGAGTACCATATAAATAATGTCGCCATATTTCAAAGCGAATACCATCACGCCTAACTCAAGGTCGTGAGTGGTATAGTTCTTCTCGTGAACTTTTAGTTGGCGTGACGTGTACACGATAACTTTTTCACGTTGTACGAGTACGCAACTCAATCCTTGATGCGAAGCATCATAGTCTACAACAGAGTCATCGGTATCGTCGGATAATGATAAGATTGTAAAATGCTATGCACCAATCTTAAGAATAATTTGTAATGTTATATCTTGTTTTTCGATTTGGGGCGAATTTATTGTCTTTAACAACTCTAAAATGGTTCTCAAATGTTGCTCATGTTCATCAGTCGATCGAGAGTATATCAAAATGTCGTCAATAAACACTATGATGAATTTGTCGATATACGGCTTGCACACACGATTCATTAAATCCATGAAGACCGCTAGTGCATTTGTTAAACCAAAAGGCATAACGAGAAACTCGTACTGACCGTAACGAGTCTTAAAAGCCGTTTTCGGTATGCTTTCCTCTTGAATTCGTAACTGATGATACTCCGATCGTAAGTCTATCTTAGAGTAGAAGCTAGAACCTTTCATAAACCATTTGAGTTAGTTGGAAATTCATTTGTAACATGGTTTAGAAATATGAATTTTCATTCATCGAAATGTTGTGCACTTTTGCAAAACTTGCATGTCTTTCCACCCCAAAACCTTTATAAAGATGTATAGTGGTAAAGAGTGGGGGTTATGAACTCACAACATCCTTATTCGGTCAACTACAAGGTTCAGAAGGTGCTAATCGACATGGAGATCTGGCTATGGGTGCGGCTCCCGGTACCAAGTCGATGTGAAATTCAACTTGTTGATATGGTAGTAGTCCTGGCAAGTCTTCAGGAAAGACTTCAGGAAATTCTTTTACCACAGGAACATCTGTCAGCTGCAGCCCAACGGCCTTCTTGTTGACAACAAGTGCTAGAAAGGCAATACAACCTTTCCGTAAACACTTTTGTGCCTTCATGCAATATATGGTCCGCAATGATGTGTTGCGCTTCTCTCCATGGATAACAAGTGTATCTTCGTTTGGTAGTGGTAAGTGAATGATCTTCTCATGACAGAAGACTTCGGCTAGGTTATCGAATAACCAATCCATGCCAACCACTACTTCGGAACTACCTAACTGAACGGGTAAGAGATCGATATTGAATTGCAGCTCCAGACTCGACTAGTTTACCGTTTGCCAATTCTATAGAATGAGGAGACGTCTAGCTTACTTGACTCTAGGCCAAGTACATTTTGAATTCTATGTAGGAAAGACTGTCACACCCCGACCACGTAGAACATACAAAACGTGGCGGAAACATCGGGGAGTGTTGTAACAGAATTAATGTTTCACAACCATGGAAATTAAAGTTTCGTTTTATTGATTAAAAGTGTTACAATGTCTAAACAAACATGGAAATACAACATAATTAACTAGTCTGCATCTTTTATTGTCACTAAAGCCCAAGTCTGCCTATGTATATCTTGATCATCTTATGCAACAGTTCCTGAAAAACACATGTGAAAATAGGTACGTCAGCATAAAAATGCCTGTGAGATACATAGGTTTTGTGAAAAATAGGTTTCATGACTTATGTTTGAGAAAATGTTTAGTCATGAACCTTGTTATTTGCTTTGTTTTGTAAATCATTTGAAAAACAATGAGTTCAGATGATATGTATAAATAAATGAATAATGTATGGTTAAATGAATAACCATAGTAAAATGGATTTGTATAAGATAAGTTGTTTGTAAAACAATGTCTTGTGAAAAGTATGTTATTTGTATAAAATGTTCTATGTCTCAAACTGAAATGATTCAAATAACGCTACAATATGTAATACCATACAAACACTTATATATAGGAAGTACCAGCGGCGTATCCACCATGCTTGTATCATATTACACACGCATCGTTACTTAATCACTTAATCAAACCAAAACACCAAAGTAATGTTCATGTCTAATGTAAATCATGTAATGGATACAAACGGTTCAACAGTTACAAACGGTTCACAGATATCAACGGATCACATAGTCATATGATTACAACGGTTCACATAGTCAAATGATTACAACGGTTCAAAATGTAGTATAATGTGTTCATACGCTGGATAAGCATATGCAACAGAAAGGCAATGTATAACAATGTACTAAGTAATGCACACAATGGGCACACCTAGCATGAAATGTCATGTAAAACGATGTACTAAGTAATGCACACAATGGGCACACCTAGCATGAAATGTTATGTAAAACGATGTACTAAGTAATGCACACAATGGGCACACCTAGCATAAAATGTTATGTAAAACGATGTACTAAGTAATGCACACAATGGGCACACCTAGCATAAAATGTATTGAAATCATGTACTATAATGTACTAACGAACATAGCAGGTATATGATGTGAAAACAGGAAAGCTTGAAAGTAACAAGTAGGCACATGTGTTCCACCCCAAAACAGTTTGGAAAACAGTAAAAGAGGGGTCTATGTACTCACTTGAGAATGCTCAGTAGTCCTTGAGTAACAACCAAACAATGCTAGAGATCGCGGATATCAAACGGCACGAAGGGTCCCCGAATGCTAACCTCGATCCAAGAACTCAGGTATGAAACAATGGTTTCAACTTAGAGCTCTCAAATCAAGATTCTTGTAAGAAATGAGGTTGGGGATGGATGGGTATTTATAGTAAATGCACCACCGTTAGGATCGTTTCTTGAATAACGTGCCTTAATCGGAACCGTACACTTGTCGTAAAGTTGTGGTGTCCAGGAAGTTTGTTCTTATCCGCTGACTAGACGATAGGAAACGAGTGGACACGAATCAATCAGCTGCAACTTGCAAACAAAACATTGAATCTGGTCAGTTTTAGGTAGTCGCGTAGCGCGACTGGTAAGTCTTTAGGGCTCGCGCTACGCGACACCCCTCCCTGTTCCAGAAATGTTTCATAAATGACAGGTTTAGTCCCTGCACGTGTTTAAGCCCTTTTTCGATGCGTTTGAGCCCCGTTGACCTCATTTCAAGGCTCTAAAATGAAGTTAAAGTATAGGGAACTCAAAACATACTCAAAAATATGCCGGATGATGGTTCGTTTGGTCGTACGAACGCGATGTTCGCTTAATTACGACGGAATGCGCACAAGCGCGAAAAACGATCCAAATGACGCGACGAATGGATTTTTCTTTAGGCGCACAATAAAATATAATGTAGTCATGCTTACATAAATTTTTGGATGTCCGGATGTATTCAGAACGTAAGTTATGCGCGAAAATGCAAACTTGTGCACTTTTTGACACTTTTAGTCCCTGAATGACACCAAAGTTTATTTTAGCATACCGAACACCTCAAAGCCTATTTCTAAGCTATGTGAAGGGTATTTATGGTATGATTAACTTATGGTCATGCTTCGGAATGTCTGTTACAGTTCAAATTGGCATACTTTCGCAGTTTGTCAACTTTAGTCCCTGTAAGCGATTAAACTTTGATTTCACCACACCAAACCTTCCAAAACTTATATCTAAGTTATGTAAAGGTTATTTAAGGTATGTTAAGCCTATTTCACTATTCCGGAGTGTTCGTTGCATTAAACTGGCTATATTTACGCATCAGTGCGCGTATAACCTTCCAGAAAGCGATTTAGAGCTTGAAATCGAACAAGACTTGATATGTGCAAAAGATACACATATTTATACAAGTCCAAAGTATGAAATACAATATTTCATTGGTTTGGAATTTGTTTGATGGTTGAAATGACACAGGTGTTACAAAGACTTCCCTGTACAGATGTAGAGGACAACCCAATCCCTATGTTTAGATGTAGGATAACCCAATCCCTATGTTTAAATGTAGGATAACCCAATCCCTAATTGTAGCTAGGACAATCCCGTCCCTAGCCATGAAACTCATGTATGTGAAATGTTGAGATGAAGCTAAAATTGCCAATTGTATAAAATAACATGGATGTGAAATGTTGACGAATAGGATACATACCGGTGACCATTAATGATTTGATATGTCTCAGCTAATTCCCCATTAGCTAACTTGATATAGTAATGTGTGTCTAACATGACTCTAATTCGAGTATATGCTTAACATCTCAAGACACTAGCTAAGCTAGGTGTTGGTATTAAAAGAATTGATACATGATGATCGTAGAGTGTACGTACTCATGACTTCCTTTCTCTCATGGCGAGAGTTATTGTTCGAGTGATCGAGGTAGGGAGGGATGATGCGGTTATGCTTCGGATCTCCGAGGCTAAACCTAAAATGTAACACTCAGTGTGTTTGAATTCGGGTGTTACCTAGTGTGGAACAACCCTTGAGATATCGTGAAAGCATCAGGTGTAACCAACAATATTAGCTCCAGTTATGATCGAATTCTTTTATAAAATCATTTGAAAATAGATATGAAAATCAGATGATATAAAAGAATGATGTATGGTTAAATAAATAACCAATGAAAATGTAGTGTATAAATATATCATGTCTTGAAATAGAATATTATGTCTTGTGTAGAGGATGTCGTGTCTTGTGCAAAAATGTCATGTCTTGTCTTTGTCGAAGAGATTTGAATAACACCACGATATGCAATATAATATAAGCACTTATATATAGGAAGTACCAGCGGCGTATCCACCATGCTTTTATCATATTACACACGTCTCATCACTTATAAATGACCACCAAAATGTCTTGTGTATACCAACGTCAAATGACATGTATAACAATGTCTTGCGTAACAATGTCATGTATAAAACATGTCTTGTGTAAAAGCAATGGTTTTCAACACATAACTTTTAACTTAAACAGTTGATTCTTTTGGCACCATGATCTTTTTAATACTCAATATTAAAAGAAACTAGACATATATATTAGGATAAATATAGTCTATCATGTGCCCAAGAATGAAGAATGCAATCAATCGGTCATGGAAACCTCAAGACCATATTGTTCATACATGTTTGAATAAATGATAATGTGGATAACCAAAACCAAAAGGTGTAATGCCTCTTGCGTGTATTGGTCATATGTTTAAATGGAAAAAAGAGAAAAATAATTCGTTGAAGAGGGGAAACCAACCAGTGGTCTTCGTCCATATAATATGTATTCCCTACTCTATGGACCTCGATCGTCCTAAATGGAGAAAATCTTTTGTCTTACTTGTCCATGTGACAATTATGGTAATAGTGCTTGAGTTTCACGAGCTCTAGCAAAATTATTAGAATTTCCAAAGATGTCGAATAGAATGTAATGAGGGAGTTGCAGCATGGTTCATGCCATACCATTCCTTGGGAAAAGACAAGTGTCAAGCGAAGGAATTTATTGTATCTATTCCCAATAAAAAAAATGATAAGGTGGAATATGATAAAGTAAGGTAAGGTAAAGTAGGGTAAAGTGTCATAGACACCATGGAACCAACCCATGTTCAAGAATTTCGAGAATGTTGAGGAAAATCCTCCATGAGTAGCTAACAAGTTTTGTTTATTTAAATGACTAGTCTCAACTGAATCGTGATATAGATCGAATGTTAGGTGTGAACAAATACGTGTCGTCTTCCTGTATTGTATTGTATTGTATTGTATTGTATTGTATTGTATTGTATTGTATTGTATTGTATTGTATTGTATTGTATTGTATTGTATTGTATTGTATTGTATTGTATTGTATTGTATTGTATTGTATTGTATTGTATTGTATTGTATTGTATTGTATTGTATTGTATTGTATTGTATTGTATTGTATTGTATTGTATTGTATTGTATTGTATTGTATTGTATTGTATTGTATTGTATCGTAGGGTGTTATACTAACCACCACAGTTCGTGTTCTAATAGAATCTTAAATAATAACTTAAGAATTTCGAACGAATAGTGATCATTAGCTTGGCCTGCAGAGTCCACCAGAATTCCCATGCACTACAAGTTGTTATTACGTTGGCCACCGTAATAATAAATTGCCTTGCATGGTCACCCTAGCGTTCTCTCGTACGAAGCAGCCGATCAGTAAGAGAGGAAACACTATTGTCAATATACCTTCAACATAGGAGGGACCTTTGTGATAGCTCACGTGTCAATGTTCGTTGTCATTACTCGCAGCACGGCATGGCGTTAGGTGAAATAGAAATGGAAAGAATCTGTAACAATAACAACTGAAGGGGCACCTTAAAGATGAGTAATTCATCTTCCTTGTAGGGACAAGAGTATATCAACCTTGGTTAGTATGAGTCACATGGATCTCGTCCCACTAATGGAGTTGTTGTCCAAGGTTACCACCTTCGCCTCGTCGTCATTATCATGGTCAGGCATCTCAGCATTCGCGAGAAAGCAACCATATTTTACGGAATTAAGTTTAAGATTTCACTTAGGAATCATGTTCGCCATAAGCTCCGCAATAGACATGAGGTCGATATTTTCATCGTGTGAGTAAAGAATAATAATAGAGTTTGAAGTCGAAGGTATTTTGTTCTTGGCAAAATATTTCATGCAACATATATATGAATCACCTATATATATAATCATGTAAAATCCTATCAATCAAGGATTTCTATCTTGTATAAGCTAAACTTGTAAACTGTTTATAATGCATAAACTGATAATGTAATGTATTGTAGGCACATAGTCTATTAATGTATTGTGTCTGTTTCTCATAGACTTCACCCATGGAAATGTCCTCGCTTGATTTATGTGAAATGAATTTTTGTTGTAGTGGACCTTGAAAAATGAATATGCAATGAAAACCTTTTGACTTGTCCAATTTTATTTATAATCTGTTCAACATGAACAAGATGTTTTCGTGAGAGATCCCTAGTGATTGTAGACTTAGACTCGAGAAAGAATCCTGGTTCACTACAATCGATGCTCTGATACCAATCTGTCACACCCGCTCGTAGCGGAAACGCAAGGTGTGATCTGTCTGGTTTTCATTGCATAAATATCGATGTACATGAACAAACTATATGAATAAACATACTCCATTGCCATTACATAAGTGTTTCAAAAGATCGCAACATATGTTATGTACATTGTTTACGAACCATCAAATGAAAATAAGTTGTCATTGTTTCATACATCAAATGTAAGTCTAAAAATGTCAAGGCTTTGACCACTATATCACCGCAAAGAGGCGGTATATAACAGGCAAACCCTTCAATAGTTGGCATGGAGTATTGATACTTGTTTTCCTTGAACTGAAATCGTTGCATTGGTCCACTAATTCCCTGAAATACATGTAAGTTTGAAAACATCAACAAAAGTTGAGCGAGTTCATGCAGTTTAGTTGTATAAGATGTATCTGTCATTTGTGAAATGTATTTGTATCAAAACCATGCGCTTTATCTGTATGAAATGTATTTGTATCAAACCCGCATGTAAGATGTATTTGTATCAAATGTAGTATGAAAAGCGTCAATGAAATCGTTGATCATTAATGTTTCGCGAGGACATTAATATGTGTGACGAAATAGGAAGCAAACCAACCCTAGACGATTTTATGCCGATTCCTATCGACTGGGACACAAACGCACTCTTCCGTAGGGGTCCATGACCAAGACTGGGGCTCGCCAAAACCCATTAGATCTAGTCCTTTGTTCCTTGGTCCAAACTGGATTAATGGTGCTTATAGTATGGCCCTAATTCGCACATGATCTAGGTGTTTCATTACCTAACTTTAACATACTTTGAACATGTATCTTCCCCGATAGTTGTAAAGTTGTAAAACATTTAAATGAATAGGGGAACACGAACTCACAGAATTGCATCCGTAAACTGTATGTAATTGTAACCTCACTTGCATTGTCCTCGAATTGTATCACGACCTACAAAGGTCCTAGAATTGTTAGACACTACGGTCTTTGTATTGACTCATGTACAAGTCTTTTGTCTTGAGTATGTGTAAGACTTGTATGTCTTTACTGTTCGTTAACTGTGTATTCGATGAATGAGTTGTTCAAATGTTCGTTAACTGTGTATTCGATGAATGAGTTGTTCAAATGTTCGTTAACTGTGTATTCGATGAATGAGTTGTTCAAATGTTCATTAACTGTGTATTCGATGAATGAGTTGTATAGTCGGATCTAGTCCGCTGAACCTCGTGTCTTATATGTATCACTTGTATAGTTGTGTTTCCAATAATAGTATCATTGGGCCAAGCCCATGTTTTCAAGTTATTGGGCTTAAATAGTGCTGGGCCTAAAATAGTGTTGGGCCTCAAATAGTGTTGGGCCTCAAATAGTGTTGGGCCTCAATAGTGTTGGGCCTCAAATAGTGTTGGGCCTCAAATAGTGTTGGGCCTCAAATAGTGTTGGGCTTGAATAGTATTGGGCTTGAATAGTATTGGGCTTGAATAGTGTTGGGCTTGAATAGTGTTGGGCTTCAATAGTGTTGGGCTTGAATAGTGTTGGGCTTCAATAGTGTTGGGCTTCAATAGTGTTGGGCTTTGGCCCATATGTTTGGTGTTTGGGCTTAGCCCATGAATTTATGTTAAGCCCATTATGATGTTAAGCCCATTAAGAAAACTAAGCCCATTTGTAATACAATAGTCCATTAAGTGTAAGTAAGCCCATTTGAAATAGAAAATAGTCCATTTGTATAAACATAGCCCATTAAGTAAGATAAGCCCACTTGTTATAAATTAGCCCATTAGGTAAAATAAGCCCACTTGTTATAAATTAGCCCATTAGGTAAAATAAGCCCACTTGTTATAAGTAAGCCTTTCATTTTTATAAAAATCTTTTTATAAAAATTTACTAAGTATACTTTTTGGTAAATAAAAACATACTAGTTTTTATAAGTTTATAAACATCCGAAATTTGTTATCGATAGGATACTTATATTTCGTGTCGAAAAACCGCCTAAACGTCGTAGTAACTCTTCGGATTGGCAATTCACTTATGTAGTTGTCCGTCGTTCATTTTGACCATAAATGGTGTCCGATTATTCGAATCGTCCGTAACTCGTTTTAAGGCGTAATTATGTGAAGTCTTGTAAGACTTTGATTATTATGTATCATGTGTTCATTATTACCATTGTAATAAAGTTCCTATCTTTGATATATATAACTAATACATCAAATACCACACATCAATTAAGTTGTTAAAATGATCAAATATATATTTTCTAAAAAAAATATATATATATTTATCTTGTCTTTTCTTTTATAAAAGCCTTTCCTTAAAAACTTTTTAATCTAAAAAAAGATTTAACCAAACAAAAATGTTGGTTCGTATAACATAAAGTTTTTAAGAAAAATTGGCCATATAACCTTTGTATTAATCATTTGGCCATGTTTAATCAAACATATCATTTTCTTTATCAAATCACTACCAATTTACTCATCATCTTAACTAAACATATGAGACTTTTATAAAATAAAATTTACCAAGATGATTTCCAAATCATGTAGGGTTTTAAACATGATCAATACATATGCTAACAAGTTCAAAAACCAAGTTTAATTTTAGTTTTAACAACTTTTATAAAAATCTCTAGTTGTATGTTACTTTTTATAATCTTGTAAAAGTCTTGTTTTTAATTAAAAACCCTTAATACTTTCACAAGAACAATAGTTATGATCATCCATTTAATCCTTTATGTTAAAAACCCTTTAACATGAACATGTATAATTTTTAGATCATAACTTAAAACATACTCTAACCATTTATTTATCTCATAATCATCATAGCAAGATCAAATAAGCATATCACAAGTCTTAAATCACAATATAATCAACATAAATATATCATGATTTTTATCTTTGCTTCTTTGTATTTTTCTCATGTTATTATGTATGATTTCCTTGGTTATTATTAGTAATAATAACAATCATAATCATAATATATTTGTATAAAAAAAATAGTTATAGAAGCTTACTTCTAGCACTTGGCTAGGGATGATCTTAGAAGATTATTAAGACTAAGAAGATGATGATCTTGTTGGTAGAACACTTTTGTTATGGATGAAAACCCTTCCTTTCACTTCCAATAGCTTTAGATCCTCTTATGTTACTTGGAAATCCATGTTGATCATGAAGAAGGTAATAAAAATAATTGGGTTTTTGGATGGTGTTCTTGGTGAAAAGATGAAGATTGAAAGAATTTCTTATGTGTGTGTACATAAGGTGTAAAATGAGTGGTGAAATGCTAGTATTTCTTACTAGTTAAGTGTTATAATATTTCACCAATTAAATCCACTTGCAAGTAAATAAAATATCTAGATATTTTACTACATAAACAAGGGATGTAAGACCCCTTATTTTCGGCCCATATGTGGGGGGGGGGGGGGGTAAAGTGTAACATTTTTATAAAAAATGTCTTAAACATGTAGATTTTTGGTAATTAGGCTAAGTATGGTGATTAGGGTAATCTTTCACCATTAGGGGGTAATTAGTGATTCGGAACATAAATTAACATTAACTAGTTCACTAAACTAGTAGAAATAATGTTTTGATACTTTGAATGCTTTTCGTCTCGTCGTTGGCTAGTTTACGGCACTTTTGTGGCGTACCGACGGAAGTTTGCCGTAAGTTGACATTCCGCATTTAAAAGATGTATGAAGTTATTTTGAATCCCAAAATAAGCTTAACTAGTTCACCAAAGCTTTCATTTGGTTGTTTTCGGCGTCGGAAATGTCGTTTATTAGCTTGTCGGTGCAGAAACGGACAAGTTGTGGGGGTTGCAACGTAGCATCGAAAGCTTATGTTTCGGACACCCCATTAATATCCTCATATTGTTTCCATATGTTTATCATCATTTGTCATATTTCCGGAGTCCCGGAAATGCTAAATTATTATTTTGGACGAGTTAAAAATTGTCTTATTTTTAGTGAAACGGACGATTTAGCGACTAGGGCGTTGTACCGGAAAGTCTTGTATCTTTGTAAGATATGTTTTTGTATTAGTGTTTTCGTATATAAACGGACTCAGTTATGTTAGCCGTGTGTCGTTTTTCCTTGTTTCGTTCTGTTTTCACGGTTTTGCTGGCATGAATATTGTAACCGTAAATAGTGCGCGCAACACTTTTTACGAACACTTTTAGGACATTGTTTAATTGGTTTCGCAATACGACGAAAACCAATATATATTATATCATTGTTTTCTTGTCCTAACCTTGTCGTCTAATATACGACACCGTTACGTAATTAAATTACGCTAATAGCATGAGATTATATACTAAGAATAGTGATTAGACTGTACGGAATTTCCAGTTATTTGCCATTTGTCACATGTCATGTGTCATAAATTGAAATGATTAAAACAACGCTACGGTATGTAATACCATACAGACACTTATATATAGGAAGTACCAGCGGCGTATCCACCATGCTTGTATCATATTACACATGCCTCGTTACTTAAATCACTTACTTAAACCAAACCACCAATGTAAATTGTTTATGTATAACCAAATGTCAAACTGTTATTGTGTAAACCATATCAAATGTCTGTGTTTAATGTAAATCATGAATTGTGTATATCAATTTCAAAATGTTTATGTCTAATGTAAATCATGTAATATGTATCCAAAAATGTCATGTATGGTATGTGAAATATATCAACTAAACCATATGTAAATTGCACAAAAACAAGGTACTGAAGTAAAACATGGTTTAAATCAAAGTTATGTTTTGTGGAACAAATGCATGCTATACTGATACAAACATTTATGCGGTATTGTGAAAAATGCATACATCCAAGCCTTGAGACTGTGGCGATAAACCCTTAAACAAATTAAAGGTTTATCTAAGTTATGTATATCGAATTCGGTCATTCCTTCCAATCCAAACAAACCCAGGATTTCAGAAACGGGAGTTGTCAATTCCTATGGTACCACTACCTACTAACGAACGACGTAGCTAATGTTAATGAATGTATTGTTCCATTGTAAACAACCCAAATGTCATACCAAAATGTAAACATGTGATGAAAACAACTGTACTAAGTATGTAACAAATGGACATACATAGCATGTGACGTGAAACAAATGTACTAAGTATGCACACAATGGACATACATAGCATGAAATGTAATGCAAACAATGTACTAAGTACGCACACAATGGGCATACATAGCATGAAATGTAATGTAAAACAATGTACTAAGTACGCACACAATGGGCATACATAGCATGAAATGTAATGTAAAACAATGTACTAAGTACGCACACAATGGGCATACATAGCATGAAATGTAATGTAAAACATGTACTATAATGTACTAACGAACATATCAGGTATATGATGTGAAAACATGGAAAGCATGAAAGTAACAAGTAGGCACATGTGTTTCACCCCAAAACAGTTTGAAAACAGTAAAAGAGGGGTCTATGTACTCACTTGAGATTGCTCAGAAGTCCTAAGATAACCACCAAGCAATGCTAGAGATCACGGAATCAAACGGCACCTAATATAGGTAACTATGTTAATAAACCGGACCTAATATCGGAGGATCGGATAGAATGAGGGTTCGTAAACCAAACGAGTATGGAGACTCGTGTAATATGGTTTAACAAAGCCCACATACTAAAACGAAACTTAACCTAAGTGTTTGTGACCCTTTACGACCCGTTTAGGTAGCTTATGCTACTTTAACGCGTCGTTCGGGTGAAACGCGTTCGGACCTCCTAACTAGTCCTATGACAAGTAATATATGCCTTAACATGTCTAATATTGTTGTCAAATCAGTTTAGATGTCAAAAGTTATGTTACATATGTTTAAAATGAATTTTGGCATCAAAGGGGTATTTTGGTAATTTACCTAAGGCATATAAACTACCTATCATACAACTAACTAAACGTCGTGACCATAAGGTATAACCTTGGAAGGTTATTCCCTATATACTATGGTCACCTGATGTGTTTGGTCGGATCCTAATGATCGACCAAATGGGTCGGGTTCGAAGGTATAAGCGATTTATTAGATCGCTTACCCTTACGACCCTAGACAACGTGGTAATCATTAGGCATAGTCACAAGGGACTATAACCATCGTGATTATAATCACGTTGCGAAGTTCAAACGAACTTCACATTGACCATAAACTGGTAACGTAGAAAGTCAAACAAAGTTTGACTTTCGGACTCGAAAAGCAATAAAAGAACGAATGAACACTTACAAAGGGTCCCCGAATGCTAATCTAGATCAAAATAGCTCAGGTATGAAACAAAGGTTTCAACTTAGAGCACATAAGATCAGATTCTTGTGAGGAAAAGTGAAGGGTGGAGGTGGGTATTTATAGTTTTCGGTTCACCGTTAGGATCATTTCTTGGAAAAGGGGGCACGATCTAAGCCGTACACTTGTTGGAAAGTTGTGGTAACTCATTTGCCATCCACCATAAGAGTTTGACACTTGGCACTTGGCCTTTGGAGAGTGTTAAGGGCTGTTAAAAGCTGAAAAAAACGTTTTGCTGCATCTGGCCCCTACTTAAGGACCTAGTTTGGCAGATTTACAGTTTCAGTCCCTCCAACCTCAAAACTTGGTTTTCGATGCGTTTTTTTTTACACGTTTAAGCCCCGTTAACCCCATTTCAAAGCTATAAAATGAAGTTAAAGTATAGGGAACTTAAAATGTGTTCAAAAATATCTCGGGTGTTGGTTCGTTTAGCCGTACGGTTACGTTGTTCGGTTAATTACGACGAAATGCGCATAAGCGCGAAAAATGATCCAAATGGCGTGACGAATGGATTTTTCTTATGCCAAACACAAATATAAAATATTTTAGTACTTACATAAATTTTTGGATGTCCGGATGTATTCAGAACGGAAGTTATGCGCGAAAATGCAAACTTGTGCACTTTTTGACGCTTTTAGTCCCTGAATGACCCCAAAAGTTTATTTTAGCATACCGAACCCCTCAAATCCTATTTCTAAGCTATGTAAAGGATATTTATGGTATGTTTAACTTATGGTCATGTTCCAGAATGTTCGTTACAGTTCAAATTGGCATACTTTCACAGTTTGTCAAGTTTAGTCCCTGTAAGCGAATTAACTTGTTTTTGCCATACCAAAGCCTTCAGAACTTATTTCTAAGTTATGTAAAGGTTATTTAACGTATGTTAAGTATATTTGACTATTTCGGAGTGTTCGTTGCATTAAACTGGTTATATTTACGCATCAGTGCGCGTATAACCTTCCAGAAAGCGATTTAGAGCTTGAAATCGAACAAGGGTCGATATGTGCAAAAGATACACATATTTATACAGATCCCAAGTATGAAATACAATATTTCATTGACTTGGTATTTGTTTGATGGTTGAAGTGACACAGGTGTCACATTCTCCCCTACTTTAGGAAATTTCGTCCCGAAATTTATTTGTAGGAGCATGTCTGTGACTTTGTGTTAAATAACCATCAAGGATAAGGCATATCCTGATATTCCTCTTTAATGAACATTTTCAGAAATGGAAATGAAGGAAGAATCAGGGATATTCATTTCCTTCGATGGAAAATTTTCAGAAACGAAAAATACACGGGATGAGTTATTTTCCTTAATGGGTATCCTTCAGAAACGAAAATGAACGGAACGAGTCATTTTCCACAATTCCTCCAGAAACGAAAATGAACGGAATGAGTCATTTTCCATAATTTCTTTAGGAATGAAAATGAACGGAATGAGTCATTTTCCACAATTTCTTCAGGAATGAAAATGAACGGAATGAGTCATTTTCCACGATTTCTTCAGGAATGAAAATGAACGGAATGAGTCATTTTCCACGATTTCTTCAGGAAAGAAAATGAACGGAATGAGTCATTTTCCACAATTTCTTCAGAAACGAAAATGAACGGAATGAGTCATTTTCCACAATTTCTTCAGAAACGAAAATGAACGGAATGAGTCATTTTCTACAATTTCTTCAGAAACGAAAATGAACGGAATGAGTCATTTTCCATGATTTCTTCAGGAACGAAAATGAACGGAATGAGTCATTTTCCATGATTTCTTCAGGAACGAAAATGAACGGAATGAGTCATTTTCCACAATTTCTTCAGAAACAAAAATGAACGAATCAACTCTAGACACATGACAAAACTCGCTGTGGTTTCTGTGCACTGAATTCCATAATTTTGTATGCATCCATAATTACGTAATTCCTTGCATAGTCCGCACAGTTTGTCTTGTAATGTTTAGGGGAGGAAAATCAAACCTGTGATGAGTGTGACTGGACTACCATGGGGTCCTTTTAATTAGATCGACAGATGATCTTATTAATTAGGCCACCAAGGAGTCCTTTCAGCTATATCATCACATGATGTTCCTAACAAGATTTTTGGATCAATCTGTTTAACTAGACCACTCAAGGGGTTTAATTATGGAGTAGTACTTTATAATCCAAGGGACTTACTACAACGTAGTAGTCCATTAAGGATTTTATGTAGTACATTTGGGTATCCTACAACGAATCTCTCATATGAAGATACGAAAGGTTCTACGAGGATTTGGATAGCAAAACTTGGATCACACATAAACATAAAAAGGAACACATAAGCACATAATCACATAGTTGTTTATCTTGGTTATTAATTTGTTATCGATTGAGAATGGATATGGAAAACAGTCGATGGGCTACAATGTCCTCTGGGATCTATCTGAAAAGATAGGAAGATCTCCCAAATATTCGATTTTTGTTCTCAAAGAAACGTAATATTCGAATTAAGGAACATAACAATTTTAGGATTTACGGAAATACCCTTAGGTACCCTATTAAGGATTTATAGTGGTACTTTGGGTATTCGTCCAGTGTTGTAACTTGCGCCTTGTACTTCGTTTCCTTGGAAGAAACAGGTACTTAGGATTTTCGTCGAAAACGCAAGAGATCATAAAATAGAAAAAAAATTATTTGGGGGTAGTTTGCTTTTCAAGGAATACGATTCCTTGATTGTCGGTATTGTAAGGGATATGTTGTTTATACATACAACCTCATAAATACATTGAAATGTAAATAAAAGATTTATTTATAAACAATGATAACAACTGTTTCATGGACCTTGACAACAAAAGAAAATAATACATAAGACATGATTATTTCTAAGGGTGTTGTCTTCTAGTCGGTCAGATGCTCATCCCTGCGCTGGATTAGCATTAGCAAGCTTTGGGCAATTTCTTCAGAAATGACCCATCTCGCCACAATTGTAGCAAGAACCTGGTGGAAAGTGAGCTTGAGCAGGATTGTTGTCAGCTTGATTTGGTGCAACTTCAGCTCGGCAAACTTTTGCTGTATGACCTTTACGTCCACAAATTTGGCATTCGCGGCACTTCACATTAACATGATGATGAAGTTTACATTGGTTACACAAGGGTGAATTTCCATTATATGGCTTCCTAGCAGGGGGTTGAGCTGGTTGGTTGGGGACGGCTTGATCATTGTGAGTAACCATGGCGAAGTTCTGAGAAGCCTTTCGCTTCTTTGACTGCTTAGGGGATCCAGTCTGTTCATCCATGGTCTTTGATTCCTCGATTGGCTTCTTGTCACCCTTTCAAAAAAGTTTACGTTTCCTGATCTGAGATTCAGTCAAGGTTGCAGATAGCTCAATGGCCTGCCTAACCGTAGTGGGGTTACTACCAGTAACAATGTCCTGAACTGAGTCAGGGAGGCCATCAATGTACTTTTCGATTGCTTTATCCAACGGCGTGACCATGTTTGGGCATAACAGACTTAACTCCTCATAACGGTCCGTGTAGGCTCGATGCTCACCGCTATCTTGCTTCAAACCATCAAACTCTCTTTCCAATGCTCGCAGTTCATGACGAGGACAAAACTCCCTCATCATAAGAGCTCTAAGTTCAGCCCATGTCTGTGCTAGAGCAACTTCTGCCCCACGATCTCTCATAACCCCGTTCCACCACGTAAGGGCCCTCTTCTAGAACACATTCGAAGAAAACTCGACCTTGCGATTGTCAGGACACTGCACGTGGCAGAAAGTATTCTCAATGCTCTCGAACCATTGAAGAAGCCCAGTCGCTCCCTCAGAACCACTAAACTTGAGTGGTTTAGCCGAGTTAAAACTCTTGAAATTGCATGGACCATTGTTGTTGTTGTTGGCTTGGTTCCATTGAGCAAAGAGGTTTGGGAATTGAACAGCCATTTGCTGTGCAATAATTTCTGCCAGTTCGGCAGTCGCTATCTGGTTTTCGCGTCGAGGAGGCATTCTAAAAGAGGAAACATGAAAGGAAACGAGTGAGAGAATTAGACGAAAAGAATGAGATGAAACAAATCTGGTGAAAGCAAGGATAGTGGTCATTTGTTTGTTACTACAAAGCAACAAACGACCCCGGTGATTAATCAAAGTAAATTGGTCAAAAATAATGTATCGCGAAGACATGCTCGCCTATAAGTGGACACTCATCCCAAGAATTCCCAGGTAAGCACAACTGGTCTCGCGTCTGATGAGATATATATACGAAGTGCTTGCCTAGACAGAAAACCCAGAATACAGGCATTCACTCTTCCAGTTTGCACGTGTTCACACTATTTAGAACCCAAAACTTTGACGAGATTTTGAAAATTTGAAGGCACAAGGCCAAAAATTTAGTCAAACTGGAAGGGTTCAAAACCCTACAAAAGAGTGTAATAAATTATCCAAAAACAGAAGATTGTTTTTCAAAAATCGTTTCGGAAAATTGGGTTCTTGTTTTGATAATCACCTAAGGATAGGTGATGTGCATGTTTTAAGATCTAAACACAAGATGACTTGTGTTAGGTTCCTAGAAAGGTTATAGTCTAGGTCAAAGAATTACTAATAACCTAATTCCCTATAACCATTGGCTCTGATACCATCTTTTCTGTCACACCCCGACCACGTAGAACATACAAAACGTGGCGGAAACGTCGGGGAGTGTTGTAACAGAATTAATGTTTCACAACCATGGAAATTGAAGTTTCGTTTTATTAATCAACATAAGAGTTACATTGTCTTAAACAAGAACAAGAGTACAAAACATAATTAAAATAAGTCTATCTTCGTTTTATGTTTCTAAGGCACATGTCCGCCCTAGTGTCACGATCATCATCTTATGGAAAAGCTCCTGAAAACACATGTGAAAATAGGTACGTCAGCATAAAAATGCCAGTGAGATAGATAGGTTTTGTAAAAATATGATTCATGACTTGTGTTTAAGAAAATGTTTAGTCATGAACCTTGTAATTTGCTTTGTTTTATAAATCGTTTGAAAAACAATAAGTTCAGATGATATGTATAAATAAATGTAAGGTTAAATGAATAACCATGTAAAAATTGAGTTTGTGTAAGATAAGTTGTTTGTAAACAGTGTCTTGTAAAAAGTACGTTATTTGTATAGAATGTCATGTGTCATAAATTGAAATGATTTAAACAACGCTATGGTATGTAATACCATACATACACTTATATATAGGATGTACCAGCGGCGTATCCACCATGCTTGTATCATATTACACATGCCTCGTTACTTAAATCACTTACTTAAACCAAACCACCAATGTAAATTGTTTATGTATAACCAAATGTCAAACTGTTATTGTGTAAACCATATCAAGTGTCTGTGTTTAATGTAAATCATGAATTGTGTATATTAATGTCAAAATGTTTATGTCTAATGTAAATCATGTATTGTGTATCCAAAAATGTCATGTATGGTATGTGAAATATATCAACTAAACCATATGTAAAATGCACAAAAACAAGGTACTGAAGTAAAACATGGTTTAAATCAAAGTTATGTTTTGTGGAACAAATGCATGCTATACTGATACAAACATCTATGCGGTATTGTGAAAATGCATACATCCAAGCCTTGAGACTGTGGCGATAAACCCTTAAACAAATTAGAGGTTTATCTAAGTTATGTATATCGAATTCGGTCATTCCTTCCAATCCAAACAAACCCAGGATTTCAGGAACTGGAGTTGTCAATTCCTATAGTACCACTACCTACTAACGAACGGCGTAGCTAATGTTAATGAATGTATTGTTCCATTGTAAACAACCCAAATGTCATACCAAAATGTAAACATGTGATGAAAACAACTGTACTAAGTATGTAACAAATGGACATACATAGCATGTGACGTGAAACAAATGTACTAAGTATGCACACAATGGACATACATAGCATGAAATGTAATGCAAACAATGTACTAAGTACGCACACAATGGGCATACATAGCATGAAATGTAATGTAAAACAATGTACTAAGTACGCACACAATGGGCATACATAGCATGAAATGTAATGTAAAACAATGTACTAAGTACGCACACAATGGGCATACATAGCATGAAATGTATTGTAAAACATGTACTATAATGTACTAACGAACATAGCAGGTATATGATGTGAAAACATGGAAAGCATGAAAGTAACAAGTAGGCACATGTGTTTCACCCCAAAACAGTTTGAAAACAGTAAAAGAGGGGTCTATGTACTCACTTGAGATTGCTCAGAAGTCCTAAGATAACCACCAAGCAATTCTAGAGATCACGGAATCAAATGGCACCTAATATAGGTAACTATGTTAATAAACCGGACCTAATTTCGGAGGATCGGATAGAATGAGGGTTCGTAAACCAAAAGAGTATGGAGACTCGTGTAATATGGTTTAACAAAGCCCACATACTAAAACGAAACTTAACCTAAGTGTTTGTGACCCTTTACGACCCGTTTAGGTAGCTTATGCTACTTTAACGCGTCGTTCGCGTGAAACGCGTTCGGACCGCCTAACTAGTCCTATGACAAGTAATATATGCCTTAACATGTCTAATATTGTTGTCAAATCAGTTTAAATGTCAAAAGTTATGTCACATATGTTTAAAATGAATTTTGGCATCAAAGGGGTATTTTGGTAATTTACCTAAGGCATATAAACTACCTATCATACAACTAACTAAACGTCGTGACCATAAGGTATAACCTTGGAAAGTTATTCCCTATATACTATGGTCACCTGATGTGTTTGGTCGGATCCTAATGATCGACCAAATGGGTCGGGTTCGAAGGTATAAGCGATTTATTAGATCGCTTACCCTTACGACCCTAGACAACGTGGTAATCATTAGGCATAGTCACAAGGGACTATAACCATCGTGATTATAATCACGTTGCGAAGTTCAAACGAACTTCGCATTGACCATAAACTGGTCAACGCAGAAAGTCAAACAAAGTTTGACTTTCGGACTCGAAAAGAAATAAAAGAACGAAGGAACACTTACAAAGGGTCCCCGAATGCTAATCTAGATCAAAATAGCTCAGGTATGAAACAAAGGTTTCAACTTAGAGCACATAAGATCAGATTCTTGTGAGGAAAAGTGAAGAGTGGAGGTGGGTATTTATAGTTTTCGGTTCACCGTTAGGATCATTTCTTCGAAAAGGGGGCACGATCTAAGCCGTACACTTGTTGGAAAGTTGTGGTAACTCATTTGCCATCCACCATAAGAGTTTGACACTTGACACTTGGCCTTTGGAGAGTGTTAAGGGCTGTTAAAAGCTGAAAAAAAAAACGTTTTGCTGCATCTGGCCCCTACTTAAGGACCTAGTTTGGCAGATTTACAGTTTCAGTCCTTGCAACCTCAAAACTTGGTTTTCGATGCGTTTTTTTTTTACACGTTTAAGCCCCGTTAACCCCATTTCAAAGCTATAAAATGAAGTTAAAGTATAGGGAACTTAAAATGTGTTCAAAAATATCTCGGGTGTCGGTTCGTTTAGCCGTACGGTTACGTTGTTCGGTTAATTACGACGGAATGCGCATAAGCGCGAAAAATGATCCAAATGGCGTGACGAATGGATTTTTCTTATGCCAAACACTAAAATAAAATATTTTAGTGCTTACATAAATTTTTGGATGTCCGGATGTATTCAGAACGTAAGTTATGCGCGAAAATGCAAACTTGTGCACTTTTTGACGCTTTTAGTCCCTGATTGACCCCAAAACTTTATTTTAGCAAACCGAACACCTCAAATCCTATTTCTAAGCTATGTAAAGGATATTTATGGTATGTTTAACTTATGGTCATGTTCCGGAATGTTCGTTACAGTTCAAATTGGCATACTTTCGCAGTTTGTCAAGTTTAGTCCCTGTAAGCGAATTAACTTGTTTTTGCCATACCAAAGCCTTCAAAACTTATTTCTAAGTTATGTAAAGGTTATTTAACGTATGTTAAGTATATTTGACTATTCCGGAGTGTTCGTTGCATTAAACTGGTTATATTTACGCATCAGTGCGCGTATAACCTTCCAGAAAGCGATTTAGAGCTTGAAATCGAACAAGGGTCGATATGTGCAAAAGATACACATATTTATACAGATCCCAAGTATGAAATACAATATTTCATTGGCTTGTTATTTGTTTGATGGTTGAAGTGACACAGGTGTCACAGGCAGGTTCGTTTCTGGGCCAAGGGGGTGGGTTTGGTTTGGGTTTATAAAGTGGCGAAACTTATAAAGTGGCGGTTTCGCGAGTTTCGAACAATAACTAATCAAGATGTTTCGTGTCACAATGTAACATACTACAATGTTTTGTTTCGCAAAACAACATACTACAATATTTCAGTTTCAGGTTTCGGTTTCACATAATTCACATCACACATTACCAAGTTCACAATCGTTCAAATAAAATCAACTACCACATTCAATTCATTTAACGTACATGTAATTACATAGTAAAACGAAACGTTCAGGGATTTACACGAGTTGTCACATCATGTAACATCTGTGCTTGTAATCATTATGAACAGTACCATTATCAATAAAACAATGTCATTTGATCCCAATGTTTGTTTGGTTATGTTTTACATTTTTCATGTTTTGACTTTTATTCAATTTAAAATCTATATCACTTTCTAGAGAGTTATACGCAAACTGGTGCGTAAACGTAGCCAGTTTAATGCGACAAATACTCCGGAACATCAACATATACTTAACATACCTTAAATAACCCTTACATAACTTAGAAATAAGTTTTGAAGGCTTTGGTATGGCAAAAACAAGTTAATTCGCTTACAGGGACTAAACTTGACAAACTGCGAAAGTATGCCAATTTGAACTGTAACGAACATTCCGGAACATGACTATAAGTTAGACATACCATAAATATCCTTTACATAGCTTAGAAATAGGCTTTGATGGGTTCGGTATGCTAAAATAAACTTTTGGGTTCATTCAGGGACTAAAAGCGTCAAAAAGTGCACAAGTTTGCATTTTCGCGCATAACTTACGTTCTGAATACATCCGGACATCCAAAAATTTATGTAAGCACTAAAATATTTTATTTTAGTGTTTGGCATAAGAAAAATCCATTCGTCACGCCATTTGGATCATTTTTCGCGCTTATGCGCATTCCGTCGTAATTAACCGAACAACGTAACCGTACGGCTAAACGAACCGACACCCGAGATATTTTTGAACACATTTTAAGTTCCCTATACTTTAACTTCATTTTATAGCTTTGAAATAGGGTTAACGGGGCTTAAACGTGTCAAAAAACGCATCGAAAACCAAGTTTTGAGGTTGCAGGGATTGGAACTGTAAATCTGCCAAACTAGGTCCGTAAGTAGGGGCCAGATGCAGCAAAACATTTTTTTCAGCTGTTAACAGCCCTTAACACTCTCCAAAGGCCAAGTGCCAAGTGTCAAACTCTTATGGTGGATGGCAAATGAGTTACCACAACTTTCCAACAAGTGTACGGCTTAGATCGTGCCCCCTTTTCCAAGAAATGATCCTAACGGTGAACCAAAAACTATAAATACCCACCTCCACCCTTCACTTTTCCTCACAATAATCTGATCTAATGTGCTCTAAGTTGAAACCTTTGTTTCATACCTGAGCTATTTTGATCTAGATTAGCATTCGGGGAATCTTCGTAAGTGTTCCTTCGTTCTTTTATTGTTTTTCGAGTCCGAAAGTCAAACTTTGTTTGACTTTCTGCGTTGACCAGTTTATGGTCAATGTGAAGTTCGTTTGAACTTCGCAACGTGATTGTAATCACGATGGTTATAGTCCCTTGTGACTATGCCTACTGATTACCACGTTGTCTAGGGTCGTAAGGGTAAGCAATCTGATAAATCGCTTATACCTTCGAACCCGACCCATTGGGTCGATCATTAGGATCCGACCAAACACATTAGGTGACCATAGTATATAGGGAATAACCTTCCGAGGTTATACCTTATGGTCGCTTCGTTTAGGTAGTTGTATGATAGGTAGTTTATATGCCTTAGGTAAATTACCAAAATGCACTTTTGACGCCAAAATTCATTTTAAGCATATGTAACATAAATTTTGGTATCTAAACTGTTTTGGTAACAATATTAGATATGTTAAGGCATATTTTACTTGTCATCGGACTAGTTAGGCGGTCCGAACGCGTTTCACGCGAGCGACGCGTTAAAGTAGCATAAGCTACCTAAACGGGTCGTAATGGGTCGTAAGCACTTATGTTAGGTTTCATTTAGTATGTAGGCTTTGTTAAACCATATTACATGAGTCTCCATACTCGTTTGGTTTACGAACCCTCATTCTATCCGATCCTCCGATATTAGGTCCGGTTTATTAACATAGTTACCTATATTAGGTGTCGTTTGATTCCGTGATCTCTAGCATTGCTTGGTGGTTATCTTCGGACTTCTGAGCAATCTCAAGTGAGTACATAGACCCCTCTTTTACTGTTTTCCAAACATTTTGGGGTGAAACACATGTGCCTACTTGTTATTTTCATGCTTTCCATGTTTTCACATCATATACCTGCTATGTTCGTTAGTACATTATAGTACATGATTTCATTACATTTCATGCTATATATGCCCATTGTGTGCATACTTAGTACATTGTTTTACATTACATTTCATGCTATGTATGCCCATTGTGTGCGTACTTAGTACATTGTTTTACATTACATTTCATGCTATGTATGTCCACTGTGTGCATACTTAGTAGATTGTTTTACATTACATTTCATGCTATGTATGCCCATTGTGTGCGTACTTAGTACAGTTGTTTTCATCACATGCTTACATTTTGTTATGACATTTGGGTTGTTTACAATGGAGCAATACATTCATTAACATTAGCTACGCCGTTCGTTAGTAGGTAGTGGTACCATAGGAATTGACAACTCCCGTTCCTGAAATCCTGGGTTTGTTTGGATTGGAAGGAATGACCGAATTTGATATACATAACTTAGATAAACCTTTAATTTGTTTAAGGGTTTATCGCCACAGTCTCAAGGCTTGGATGTATGCATTTTCACAATACCGCATAGATGTTTGTATCAGTATAGCATGCATTTGTTCCACAAAACATAACTTTGATTTAAAATATGTTTTACATCAATACCTTGTTTTTGTGCATTTTACATTTGCTTTAGTTGATTTATTTCACTTACCATACATGATATTTTTGGGTACACATTACATGATCTACATTAAACATAAACATTTTGACATTGATATACACATTTGGTGGTTTACATTGAACATAGACATTTCGATATGGTTTACACATTAACACATGACAATTCATTTATACATAAACAATTTACATTGGTGGTTGGTTTGAGTAAGTGATTTGAGTAACGAGGCGTGTGTAATATGATACAAGCATGGTGGATACGCCGCTGGTACTTCCTATAAACAAGTGTTTGTATGATATTACATGTCGTAGCGTTACTTAAATCATTTCAACATTTGACATATTACGTTTTACATAAACAACTTATTTTCACAAGACATTGATTTACAAAACAACGTATCCTATACAAACTCATTTTTCTTGGTTATTCATTTAACCTTACATTATTCTCTTATTTATACATATCATTGCTTTTTGAATGATTTACAAAACAAAACAACCTACAAGGTTCACGACTGACTTTTGTTAACCAACTTTTTTTCTAAACTTATAAGTCATGAATCCTATTTTCACAAATCTTATGTATCTTACAGGCATTTTTATGCTGATGTACCTATTTTCACATGTGTTTTCAGGAGCTTTTGCGTAGGATGATGATCGTGACACTAGGGCGGACCTGTGCCTTAGAGACTAAAAATGAAGATAGACTAGTTTAATTATGTTATGAACTCTTTGTTTCCTGTTTAAGACAATGTAACACTCTTGTGTTGATAAATAAAATACAACTTTGTATGCCATGGTTATGAAACAATTAATTCTGTTACAACACTCCCCAACGTTTTCCGCCACGTTTTGTATGTTATACGTGGTCGGGGTGTGACACATCATCCCCAAGTTGAAAGAAATTTTGTCCCGAAATTTAGCACATAGTCACTGAGGAAGCTAGTTGTGTTGTGCGTTTTCCTGGGGTATCACATCATCCCATCGTTGGTTTGGAATTTCGTCCCGAAATTCCGAAGTAGCTTCAGTACTGGACTCACTTTCTTAAACAACTGGGGGTACTTGCATTTCATCTGGTCCTCTCGTTCCCAAGTGAACTCTGGGCTACGACGAGAGTTCCAACGAACTCGAATAATAGGTATCTTGGTTTGTTTAAGAGTCTTGATTTCCCGATCCATAATTTCCAATGGTTCCTCAATGAAGCGCAACTGGTCGTCGATAGTGAGTTCCTTGAAAGGAACAATGAGGGTCTCGTCTGACAGACACTTTTTCAGATTCGACACGTGAAAGAGGTTGTGAACACCACTAAGTTCTTCGGGCAGATTCAGTCTGTAAGCCACCTTGCCGATTTTCTCAGTGATTTCAAAGGGTCCGACATTTGGTAGGTTAAGTTTTCCCCGTTTGCCAAAGCGAACCACACCTTTCCATGGTGAGACTTTAAGTAGCACATGATTAGTCTGAGGGTGATAAACTGTGCTCATGTCTAGACGTGAGCCAAAGGATGTGTGCATCTCCTGCCACAAATCAGATGCAAAGCACGGGTCACGGTCGGAAATGATAGAGGTTGGCACTCCGTGCCTATTAACCACTTATTTCAAGTAGATGTCTGCAAATATAGAAAACTTATCAGTTTCCTTGTTTGCCAAAGAGTGTGCAGACTTGGTCAGTCGATCCACGATCACCCAGATGGTATCGTTTCCTCGCTGAGGTCTAGGTCAAATCCATGGAAATCTGCTCCCATTTCCATGTGGGGATCTCAGGTTGTTGCAGTAGTCTTGCTGGTTTCTGGTATTCCACCTTAACCCTAGCACAGGCCAACCATTTACTAACATAGGTCGCTATATTAGCTTTCATACTAGGCCACCAGTATGTGGTTCTGAGATCGTGGTACATCTTATCAGAGCCAGGATGTACCGAGTAACGAGAATTGTGTGCCGCATCCATCACAAGCTCTCGTAGGTTCCCATAAGATGGAACCCAGATACGTCCCGCTAAAAAATAAGCACCGTCTCCCTTTAGTTCTAGTCGTTTCTCCAATCCCCGCAGGGACTCTGCTTTGAAGTTCTCTTCTTTTAATGCTTCAACCTAAGCATCACAGATCTGGGTAGGAAGACTGCAGTGAATAGTAAGTCGTAACGCATGTACACGCTTAGGTTTGGTTTCTTTCCGACTAAGGGCATCGGCCACAACTTTGGCCTTGCCGGGATGATACTTGATCGCGCACTCATAATCATTCAGAAGTTCGACCCAACGACGCTGTCGCATGTTCAACTCCTTCCGATCAAAGATATGCTGGAGACTCTTGTGATCGGTGTAGATGGTGCACTTGGTACCGTACAAGTAATGTCTCCAGATCTTGAGTCCAAACACTACTGCTCCCAACTCCAAATCGTTGGTAGTGTAGTTCTTTTCGTGAGCCTTGAGTTGGCGTGATGCGTAAGCAATGGCTTTCTCACGTTGCATCAACACGCAACTAAGTCCTTGGATAGACGTGTCACAATAAACAACAAAATCGTTTGTGCCTTCTAGTAACGAAAGAATGGGTGTCACTACAAAAAAAAAAGCCATCTAGTGGCACACATTTTTTAATGACATTTAGGTTTTGTGCCACTAATTTTTGTTTTAATGGCACTTTTGGTATTTAACACATACATTTAGTGGCATTTAACTTTTATGTCATTAGTTAAGGCTTTTAGTGGCATTTTGCATATGCCACCAAAATTTTCTATATATTTTAATGGCACTTTTCCTGTGCCACAAAAATTTTTAAACAACTCGTTTAAAATTTTCACCATTTCCCTCTTTGAAATCTAAAAATTTCTTTAACTCTTTCACCAAAAATCAACTTCCCTCCCCCGAAATCATTTCATATTCCCGCTCATTCCTCTGACCCCTCATCTATGTCCCTCTCATTCTCACAAAAAAAAACCACAGATTTGCTGATCAAAACCCACACACACATCTTCTTAAATTCTCTCAATCGATCCAAAGATTTGTAGATCAGATCTTTGCACCGGACAATGGTAATCGTCTCCCTCATACTTCTCACAGTATTTTATCTTTTAATCCTCTCGTTTCTTCATATTTAATCTCTTTTAGCCGTTAAATTTGTACTCAATAACTGTTGTTTTTATGTGGAATTAGAGCTTCCGATTTGTGAATATAACAGATTTTATTTGAAATTTGAGCAGATCTGGCTAAAATGGTTCCATCTGTTTGGAAATTTTTATCGATTTTACAGTTTATTTTAGGGTTTCACCTTTTTAGGTTAAATATTGACTTTATATTTTATAATTCGATGTAGGTTCTTGTTTTGGTACTTGATATACTGATAATAGTTTTTTTTTCTTTTTCTTTTTCTTTTGTTTTTTGTAAGAATTTAGTGATGGGATCAATTATGATAAGTCTGTGAAATGAGGTGCATAATCGATTTGAGTTTTTTTTTGAAAGGCAATATATATTTGAATATGAATTAACTTTATGGGATCATATTGATTAGTATTAGAAATTTTGGACGGGTATGCCACTGGCTATCAGATTAGTATTAGAAATTTTCACTAGTTTGGGAAGTGTATTTTGTTAGGTCATACTGCCCGATTACCTCAACGCCCCGCTTGCGGTGTGCACATATAATGTATATGTGTGGCCCCTCAGGGGGCAAACGTGAAATTGCACTAGATTAGTATTAGAAAATTTCACTAGTTTGGGTGAGCATTCTACAAGAACCGACCCGACCCGTGTAATACCCGACCCGAAAACCGAACATACATAAGATAAAGAACCGTATAGTGGACCTACGAAGGGAGTCGGGTATCGGTTCCTGGTGACATCGTGTATTGGTTCTTCATAAATACCCGATACCTAATCCAGATTTCATTGTTCCAGAATCCAAAATCCATTTCGTTCCAGAATCCAGATCAATCATAGTTCAATTTCGTTCCCTAATCTAGTTATGGCTATCTTCTTCTATATTTTAAGGTATGTGAAACTTGCAACTTTAGTATGCTATTGTAATATATCATTTATTATATCTAGTTTAATGTAAAATGATCTGGTATGTAATTTGTTTTAATAGCAAAATTATTTGGAAAAGTGCATCTAAACACCCAAAACTGGTTTAGGCCTTTATGGACAGATATCATCTTCATCTTTTGGTAAAGTATAATTTTAATTCAATGATATCCATTGTAACAACCCGCACTTTCGTGCATTGTTACTACTCGCTACACTCGTTACGCCTAGCACCAGAGATTCAGATCATAATGTAGCTATATCGCATACATCACTATTTCGCAATATAATTGCATATTTTCGCATATTTTAACGCTACATCCCATCGCAAATACTAACACTCACGATGACTTTGAGTGAGCACCTATTCTACCCTCCTCGATGGCCGTGATGTGTCGCAACGCAAACAATTAACGCTAACAAAGACTCTCGGGTGAGTACTATAGCTCCAGCCGTCGTGACGATGATGGCAATACGAGCAAGTAGTACCCCGTCAGTCATTGTGGCACAACACATCACTATCGAAAGCGCACCCGCGACCACGCGCAGCTCGATTATCACACCGAATATTTGAAATATGGATATGTATATACGACCTTTTTGTGATTTATTATAATAAATATATGAAAATATGGATAACAATGTGTAATCAAACTATCGCGATGTTTAACGAACAAAACGGAACGCCAAGACGCAGCTCGCCGGAGGACATCCGAACGGATAGGCCATCCGGACGGATGGGCCAGCCGAACGGCTAGGCCGTCCGAATGGACGGGCCAGCCGATCGGATGGGCCAGCCGAACGGACGGCCCACACTCTCCTTTCTCTCCTTTCTTGCCTATAAATACCCCACACCTCCCATCATTTTCTCTGATGTGGAGCTCTCACTCGAACAGCAAGCCTTGAAGTCGTTTTCTCTCGAATTCTCGCGGTTCTTGTAAGTTTTCACTCCAATTTCTTGTACTTTTATGATCTAAACGCAATTCTGCACATTTCTGCCTTTTAAATCTCGACTTTTAACCATGAAACCTACTGGTTTGAGGTGCTCTAAGATGATGTCATCAAGAGTTCTTATGAACTTCAAAATGTGACTTCATTTAACCATGAATAGCCCCGATCTAAGGGATTTCCACATGTTTTTTTATATAACAATCTCACCTAAATCCATGTTAACTAATCAAAGAACGTGCGACTTCGGATTAAACAAGGGAAAACCGTCAAGAATGGTCATATCTGATGGAACGGGGTGGTTCCCGGCTGTCAGAACAAGTCAGACTTGATGGAATTTCAGTTGTTTAGCATGAAGGCACACCGTCTCGATCAAAACCGCCGAAGAACCTTCAAAATTATTCGAATATCAGTTGGACGGGTCGTTGTCCGATCGGGCAGGCTGCCAACCGATCGGGCAGCAGCCCAGCCGATCGGGCAGCAGCCCATCCGATCGGGCAGCAGCCCATCCGATCGGGCAGCAGCCCATCCGATCGGGCAGCAGCCCATCCGATCAGGCAGCAGCCCATCCGATCGGGCAGCAACCCATCCGAACGGGTCGGCATCCGAGCGGATTATTGCCCACATCTTGGTTCTCTCGCTACCATTTAACGCGCTATCCAACGCTCACGCAATCGATCTGTAATCAGGGTAATCTCAAACACTTTCCCGCCAATCCAACCAAGTGGTGTTACTTGCCGAATACCCACTGTGAGTATACTTGAACCCTTTTTGCTTTTGCACTTTTGGGTGTAACATACGTTGCTATCAAATCGAATTATATCAAATGCTTAAACTACTTATCACTTGCGAATGGCTTACGTGCATAGTTATACGTGATAGATCTACCGCTACTGACCCTCGGTCCTACAATGAGGATTAATGGCCTCTAGTTTCCGCCTACCTACTCACATGATCTAAGTAGTAACCCTCCTTAAGCTAACCATACCATGTATAAAAGTATCCGTAATCATTGTAACATGCATTTCACCCCCGAAGTATAAAAACGGAAAACAGTTAAGAGAAAAGGGGGACATGAACTCACTGAAGTGCGTCTCGAAATAGTCAATCCCAAATCAACCTGCTGCGTGACGACCTACACGTACTAACTTCTATTAGACGGATGGCCGTGCCTTGGCTTAGGGTTTAACGTTTTGTTGGAGAAATAGTTAGGTAACTATTTCATGTTCACACTTCTTATTTATTTAATAAGTGTATACCTTCCCAAGGATGGGGGTTTTAAATACATGTAAACGTTATATCTCCGAAAAATATATCTTTAAGTCTCACTTGAAAATATATTTTAAATCACCTTGTCTAAAATATCCTGTCTCCCAAAATATACATATTTTTCCCAAAAATATTATATTTTACTTTATATAATTTCCAAAATAATGCCTTATCAAAATACACCTTTAAGAGTATTTTCCGAAAATACATAAGTTACGTTTTAATGTTCGTGTGGTAATAACAGTACCGGTGTAACTTAAATATTTATTTGTGAGGGCGTTGGTATTATTTTGGAGTCGATACTTCTCAATGTATTCAAGTTATATTATTTTTACTCTAAAAATAACATATCTAGTTCACAAAGTAATCATAAAATCACACAAGCGTTTTACTATGAAATATGTATTCTAAATATATATTTAACAAGTTTTATTTACGAAAATCCACCTCCGACACTTGGTTATTTTGTAATAAAAATATCGGCGAAGTTTATTTGGAATAACAAGTTAAAAATATATTTATAAACACTTGTCACAAAATATTTCTAAGTGTTATATTTTTGGAAAAATTTCGCCAGAGTTTCCTTTGTAACTGGAGGTGGCCACGCTTACTAGCGTATCATTTTCTTTTCAAATTCAATCAATCAATTTTCAAATCATCAATATACAATATTCAAACATCAAACTAGTCAAAAGTAAGTATAAATCGCAAACTCATGAACTTGTAAGTTGTGTAAAAATATGTAGCAACCTTTTAACATTTTTAGTGGATCTCGTCATCTTTAAAAATAAAATTAGTTTCTTGAAAACTTTATTTTTAAAGAATGTGTAATTTTACAACTTCTAGTCAAAAATTACAAAAATGTTTCTTTGTCAAACTTTCTTGTCGCACAAGTGTTTACACACTTGTTTATTCGCTAAAATGCTTTTAGTTTGTGTAAGATCCGGGTTTAAAACAAGACTTGTATATTTTACTTGGTTCTTCCGAAAAACCACTTGTAGACCTTTAGATTTACTAGTTTAGAACTCTATTTTACAAGAAAAATCACTTTTACACAAGTTCATGTTTATGTGTGGAAGGGTTCATCATCTTACAACTTTTACACTTAACATATTACTAGTTCATGTTCCATGAACATGATATAGCATGGTTAGATGATGATCCATCCCACTACTAGCATCAAACAACATAAAATAATCACATCTAGACAAGATTCACAAGATTTACACCACTAGTTACTCTTTATCCATCTAGTTCATCATTCTTTCAAGACTTTATGTTTTGATCTTGTATGTTCTTGGATTTTAACCGTTAAATCACTTATTAACCACTTTAAACAAGATCAAGAGGATGTTTAGAGGCACTTACTACTAGCTCGAGGCTAGGGAAGAATCAAGACGTAAACAAGGTGGATAAAAGCAATGTAGAGAGGTTCTTGATTTTCCGAAAGCACCGTGTCTCATTGTATGATCTCTTGCACACTTGTATGTAAGAATATGGCTTGAACAAGATTTGAATGATGGGTGGGTAATGGTTGTGGTGTTCGGTCGATCACAAAGGAGAGGGAGAGAGAGTGCAATTTTTTTTTGAAGTGGTGTTTATGAATGAAATGTTATCCTCTAAGCATTCTTATAAACCACCATTTACTAATAACCATTGTGTAAAATGTCTTTAAGATACTAGACATGGATTAATAAAATAATCAAAATGTAAGGGGTGTGTCCCACATGGGGGAACCGATCGGTTAGGGGGGGGGGGGGGTATTTAGTTAGATTTTGATTGTATATTTAGGGATTAGTTAGTTTAGTTTAGAGATTTAAATAGGTTATTAGTGTGTTATGTAATATAACGGGTGTTAGGGTGTTCGGGGACCCTAACTAGCTCAGAAAAGTGTAAACAATGTCATTGACAATATTTTTATGTTCCAGGTAGAGTACGGTTGTTCGGTTGGATACTGATCCGTTAAAGTTTCAAATAAAGCTTTAAAGTGCCTTTAATAGTGTTTTTGATGACACAATAAATCCCCGACACTTGGGAAAGTGTCTAGTATTATTTTACCCAGTTTTTGAACTTTACTAGTTATGCTAAATGCTGAATTTTTGCATAAAGTGCAGAATTTTGTAATTAAAGCATGTTTTAGGCACATCCGGTCACTATAACTATCACCTAGTGACGCAGTTATATAATCCTCACCTCCCTACACTCCCAACTATTGTAGTAATCTATTCCCGGCTCGTACTGGCCTTAGAGACAATGTCTGCCTAGTGCTGGCAAATGTCAGCATGTTTACTGGGTTATCCGTATAGTGTGCTCACTGTGCTTTTGTGCATCAAGGTTGTCACTGATGTTTGTGTGTAAATAATAGAGTGATAGTATAAAATGTGATGCATGAGTATGTATGTATTAGAAAACAAGAAGCAGTTTAACCACAGTTGTAAGCAAGCACAGTAATTAAGCATTAATTAAATATTAGTTAATTCGTACGGATACCTGGTTTGGTGAGGGTTGTCACATTCTCCCCCCGTTAAAGAAATTTCGTCCCGCAATTTTAGGCTCTGCTTCTAGTTGCAGGGGTCTTAGGAAATAAATGGGGGTATTTCTCCTTCATACGATCCTCACGTTCCCACGTGAATTCAGGTCCATGTCTTGCATTCCATCGTACTTTGACGAGCTTGACACTACTCCTGCGTGTTTTGTTAACTTTCCAATCCGTAACCTCGACGGGTTCTTCAGTAAAGTGGAGCGTGTCGTCGATATGAATTTCGTCAGCAGGAATGATCACTGTCACCTATGTTGGACTCTTTCTCAAATTTGATACATGGAATGTATCGTGAACACCATTGAGTTCAGCAGGTAGGTCCAACTTGTAGGCTACAAGCCCAAACCTTTGCAAGATTCTGAAATGGCCAATGTAACGCGGATTCAACTTCCCACGCTTTCCAAAGCGTGCCACACCCTTCCAGGGTGAAACTTTTAATAAAACCATATCCCCAACTTGAAATTCCAAAGGTTTCCTCTTTGGATCTGCATAGGCTTTCTGTCTGTCGCGAGCCGCCTCGATGCGCTTTCGAATTTGTGCAATCTTGTCAGTTGTCTCTTGGACAATTTCAGGACCAACAAGTTGTCTATCGCCTGCATCAGCCCAGCATAAGGGTTATCGACATTTGCGTCCATAAAGCACTTCAAATGGCACGGCTCCAATGCTTGTGTGGTAGCTGTTGTTGTATGAAAATTCGACCAATGGTAAATGATTATCCCAACTACCACCTAAGTCCATTACACATGCTCTCAGCATATCCTCCAAAGTCTGGATAGTTCGTTCACTTTGGCCATCAGTTTGCGGATGAAATGCAGTGCTCAGGTTTAACTGCGAGCCAAAAGCTTCTTGGAAGGATTGCCAAATCCTTGATACAAATCTCCCATCTCTATCCGAGATAATCGAGAGGGGCACTCCATGACGTGAAACAATCTCTCGCATGTATATTTCCGCAAGTTTACTCGTGTTGTCCTTTTCTTTGATTGGTAAGAAATGTGCGGACTTTGTTAGGCGGTCTACTATCACCCAAATCATATCATGGCCTTTGGGCGTCCTTGGCAACTTAGTTATGAAGTCCATTGAAATCTGTTCCCATTTCCACTTGGGAATCTTAGGTTGTTGCAGAAGTCCTGAGGGCTTTTGGTATTCGGCCTTTACCTTGGCGCATGTCAAACACTTGCTAACATAAACAGCAACATCGCCTTTCATCCTAGGCCACCAATAATAATCCTTAAGATCTTGGTACATCTTATCCGCACTGGGATGAATCGAGTACCGCGATTTATGAGCTTCATCGAAAATAACCTTCCTCAAACCACCAAACAGAGGAACCCAAATCCGTTTCATGAAGCATAACGTCCCTTCCTCGTTTGGCACTAACTGCTTCTCCATCCCACGGAGATATTCATTTTCAATATTCCTTTCTTTAAGAGCTTCTCTCTGCGCGGCACGAATGCGTAAAGAGAGATCTGTCTAGAAAATCATCTCCAAAGCCCTAACTCTTATGGGCTTGATCCTTTCCTTTCGACTCAGGGCATCAGCGACCACATTTGCTTTCCCTGGGTGGTATTTGATCTCGCAATCGTAATCATTCAACAGCTCTACCCAGCGTCTCTGCCTCATGATAAGTTCCTGTTGGTTAAATATGTGCTGTAAGCTCTTGTGATCCGTGAAGATTGTACATCGCGTACCATACAAATAGTGTCGCCATATTTTTAACGCAAATACCGCTGCGCCTAACCCCAAATCATGCGTGGTATAATTCCTCTCGTGTACCTTCAATTGGCGTGACACGTAAGCTATAACCTTCTGGCGTTGCATCAACACGCAACCCAAACCTTGACGCGAGGCGTCACAATATACCACGAAGTCATCCGTTCCTTCAGGTAGTGATAAAATCGGTGCGTCACAAAGTTTGTTCTTCAATAACTGAAACGCTTCTTCTTCTTTGTCACTCCAATCAAACTTCTTGTCTTTCTGTGTGAGCGCGGTCAGAGGTTGAGCGATTTTAGAAAAATCCTCAATGAATCTTCGATAATAACCAGCCAAACCTAAGAATTGTCGAATCTCGGTTGGCGTCTTTAGAGTCTCCCAACTCTTGATCGCCTTGATCTTTGTGGGATCAACATGGATTCCATTTCCGTTAACCACATGTCCAAGAAACTGGACTTCGCGTAGCCAGAACTCACACTTCGAGAACTTGGCGTATAGTTTCTCCTTCTTAAGTAGCTCTAGAATAGCTCTTAAGTGTTGTTCGTGCTCGTCCTTTGTCTTTGAGTAAATCAGAATGTCGTCAATAAATACGATCACAAACTTATCCAAGTATGGCTTGCAGACTCGGTTCATTAGGTCCATGAAAACTGCAGGTGCGTTCGTCAACCCAAACGACATAGCTAGGAACTCGTAATGTACATAACGAGTCCTAAAGGCCGTCTTCGGGATACTTTCCTCCTGTTAATCGATCTTCGAATAAAAGTTGGATCCTTGCAACTGATCAAAAAGGTCATCAATCCTTGGCAAAGGATATCTGTTCTTGATAGTCAGCTTATTAAGCTCACGGTAGTCTATACACATACGGAAACTACCGTCATTCTTCTTAACAAACAGAACCGGAGCTCCCCAAGGTGAGAAGCTAGGTCTGATTAATCCTTAGTCCAATAGCTCCTGGAGTTCTGTCGACAACTCCTGCATCTCTGAAGGGGCAAATCTGTAGGGTGCCTTGGCTACAGGCGCGGCACCTGGAACCAAGTCAATGTGGAACTCGACTTGCCTTTGAGGTGGTAACCCTGGCAAGTCTTCTGGAAAGACTTCAGGGTATTCTTTCACAACTGGAATGTCTTCGATCTTCGGTTCAGCAGCTTCCTTCTTCAAGCACTTTCTAGCTTTTAGACAGCTAATAATCCTCAGCGGCGTATCCTGCTTCTCTCCGTGCACTATGATGGTGTCTTCATTCGACAAAGGGATACGGATGGTCTTCTCATGGCAAACGATCTCGGCTTTGTTACTGGACAACCAATCCATTCCCACTACCACATCAAAGCTTCCTAACTCGACAGGTAGCAGGTCTAGCGTGAATTCGTGTCCTCCCAATTTTATCACGCATCCTCTTATAACTTCACCCGTCTCAACTAGTTTCCCATTCGCCAATTCGATCGAGTATGGAACATCTAACTTACTAGGTGTCAACCCAAGTATATTCTTAAATTCTAATGATACGAAACTATAATCGGCACCGGTATCGAAAAGAATAGATGCAAAGTGTTAGTTTACAGGGAACGTGCCGGTGACAACATTTGGATCTTGGCGCGCTTCCCTTGCGCCGATGTTAAACACTCTTCCACGGGCTTGGTTCAAATTTGGGCATTCCTTCTTGAAGTGCCCAATGTCACCACAGTTAAAACAGCCCAGTCTTTGTCCATTACCACCTCCGTAATGCGCCGATGTTAAAACAGCCCGGGCTTGGTTCAAATTTGGGCATTCCTGCTTGAGTGTTGTTTTGGTTGCGATTCCCACTACCAGCTGGATTCGTAATGTTTCCACGATTTCCATTTCCTCCGTTGTTTCCTTGCGGGCGGTTTCCATTACCACCACGGTTGTTGTTCCTATTACCTCCTTGGCCACCCCGGCGAGTACTAGCCCAGCAAGTATCCTTCAAGTGGCCAACTTTCCCACAAGCTTCACATATTTTTGGCCCACACCGGCTAGAATGATGACGCTGGCAGGTGTTACACTTGGGCTGTGTACCCATATAACCTTTCCCTTTCTTCTCAACACCGGTTACAGCTTGGACCGTTGTGCTGGATTCACCCTTCTTGCTCACACTTGAGGTACCTTTCTTGAAATTGGAAAACTTTCGCTTGTTTTCTCCCAACGACTCAGCATGAGTTTCTTTCTTCTTTGGTTCAGAGATGGAGAATTTATTCAACCGAATGGCCTCCTTAGTGAGCGCCACACTAAGATCGATCGCTTCCGTGATCGTGGCAGGTTTGGATGTGGTAACCATGCTCATTATCTGAGGAGCCAATCCCCAGATAAATCTCTCGATCCGTTTGAACTCTGGTGTGACCATGTACGGCACAACGTGGGATAAATCATGAAATCTTTGAACATATTCTGCGATCTTGGGACCATCCATCCTTAAATGCCAGAACTCAGTCTCCAACCTTTGTATCTCAGCACGAGAACAATACTTCCTTCGCATCAACTCTTTTAACTCAGCCCATGTCAACGCGTAAGCAGCAGCTTCTCCTAAAGTCTGCACTTGTAAGTTCCCCCATGACAGGGTTCCATCCAGGAACAGCCCTGAGATGTAAGTCACTTGTTGATCTGGAGCACATTTTCTCATTCTAAGGATAGACTCAGTCTTCTGTACCCACCTTACAAAAGCAACAGCACCTCCGGTGCCGTCGAAGTTCACAGGCTTGTAGTCTAGGAACTGCTTGTAAGTGCACCCTGCACATACATTAGAATATACAGATGGTATTAGCGGACGTGCTATAAATATCCAAATGTATTGTAATATGCCTCAAACACCTTAATCATCACCATGTGGTGGATTGTTATTGTCGTTATTGTTCGAATTGCTCCCGCTGGTTCCTCCTTGTGAGGCCGCATACTGCGCTATGGCAGCAATGATTCCTTGGAGTTCTGCCTCCGAAGCGGGCATGCGCATCTCGCGTCTTGGTGGCATCTTCTAAAAGATGCTCGTGTTGGTTAGGTCATAGTAAGTAAACAACATACGTACGTAATATCATTCAAACACATAACATCTCATGTTACAATTTAGCCAAGCACACAACATCACATGTTATAAAATATCAATAATCAACCCAACATCACATATATTGAGAATACTACAATTGCGCTATCATAAATTAAGACCACAATAATGTTTACAAGTTTTGTATCTGTATCGCACATCATCAGTGACTAAGGGTCACATCGCCTTTGCCCAATCTAGCTAATCAACTACAACAAGCAAAAACATCAAAAGTCATGTCATTAAAATGCGGTCTTCCAAAAAGCTGTATAGTCTGCACAATCGCGGTCGTCTCACCAAAAGTCTACCTGCGTCGAATAAAAAAGGCCTATGCTGATGGCGGCGGAGGAGGGGGAAAACGAGAAAAGAGTAGGCGTTGCATGTGTAACCAGTCCTCCTCTATAGCGCGATGAGCACGCAATAAGTATGATATCTGCTGCTCAGGAGTCCAAAAGTGAGCGGCAGAATCAGGTGAAAGTGGTCGTGGAGGGTGTAATACTGCAGGTGGGGTCTGATAATGACACGGTGGTCGCTCAGCGCCTCCTGCTGTATCATGAAAGATGTGAGAATATCCTCCGTAGAATACCCCACGTGGTATGGGTGATACGGATCGGATGGTGGCATAATGGGGGGCGTAGTCCAGAGGAATGGCTCACTAGATGGAGCGAAGGATGGTACAGTAAATGGTGCAACAGTGGGAATAAGAGTAGGATGAGAACTCTGGGGCATGAACTTCCTGCCTCCTGCCATGAAAGGTGTATGACCAAACGGTTGTCGAGATGAACCCTCCCCAGGACGTGGTGGAGGTGTGTCCTGAAGAAAAGTGATAGGTAAGTCGGTGCGACGAGCATCCGTGGTATGTGTGGGAAGCAAAGGAATATCAATGGGAGCTAACACAGGGGCTGAAACGGGGGCTACAGGTGATGTAACTTGTAACACGAAAGGTGGGTAATCATCGTCATCAATCCACCCATTGCGGGTGTGAGCGTATCATGGATCAATATAGGTCACAAAAGGTGCACGGTCGAACATCACCGGCATAGGGTTAGGAATTGGTGCAACAACAGGATCCTCTCTCAAAAGTGGAGCGTCAACAGGAATGTTAGCAATATGATCATCCACTAACGGTGGAGCAACAACGGGATGATCGTCAACAAGTATGTCATCGACAAAAGGAGCAACAGCAGGTGCATCGTCATGAACAGGGTCATGCTCTAATGCAAGGTCAGGAGCAACGACTGGCTCAGGGGCCACGACAGGCTCCGGATCAACAAACTCCATATCAAAATCAGCTGGATCAGCAAACAAAGGATCGACAGGGGCTACAGGATCCTCTAGGGGCTGGTCTAAGTGAATGAACTCAATATCCTGGTCAGGATCAAAACCAGAGGGAAACACAGGATCATCATCAGCATCGTGATCAAACTCAAAGTCATGTGCAGGTGCAGCTGATGACGCCATGTCAGGGTCGGTGTCGTGTGAGTGGTGCTGCACACCCTGTGTGTGCAAAGATGCGGACGCCACAGACTCAAATGAGTATGGGACAGGTGAATGAACAGGAGCCTCCTCTGCAGGAGCGTCAGTAATGAGTAGGATATCATCAGCAGCAATAGGGACCTCACCCTCAAGGTCATCCTCAAGTGGGTCCTCCTCAAACAAATCAACGTCGTCGTCAGAAACATCAGCAAGTGGCATATCTACAACCGGATAAGCAGCAAGGGGTATAGGAGCAGGGATCACCGCGAGTGGTAAATCCTAGGGGTGGCAAAATGGGTGGGTTGGGTAGGTTTGGGTAATGGGTTAGGATGGGCATGGGTTAGAATGGGTTTGGGTTAAGATGGGTTTATTAAGAGATGGGTTAGAATGGGTTTAGGTCAAGATGGGTTTTTATCAAAATTAAAAAAAAATAAAAAAATTCAAAAAAGTTCAAAAAATTCAAAAAAATTCAAAAAAATTCAAAAAAATCAAAAAAATTCAAAACAATTCATAAATTCAAAAAATTTCAAAAAAATTCAAAAAACTTTGGGATTGCAGGCCATCATCAGAAAATTAAAAAAAAATTAAAAAAGTCAATGTGTAATAGTTCCAAGACTGAACTAGACTGTACCAAGACTGGAAAAATTAAAACTTTCTCACCATATGGAAAAAAAATCTTGACAGTAATGAAGGAAAATTTCCAGCCGGCAGTAATGAAGTTAAAAAATATTATGTAAACAAGAATATGCTAATAAGTGATCACCTCTAAAAAGGATATACCTTTTACAGTCACAGAAAGAGTAATAACCAAATATGTAAACAAGAATATCAATATTCACCCCAAATGTTAAGGGATAAATATACACAACCTATAATAAAATAAACATGACGCCTAAAAGAATACATTTACAGAAGAAAACAAACACTTGTGGTCTATCAATTGTGTCGCTACATTCACAACTAATATATTTTTTACATCAAGTCGTTTTTACATTTTTACAAAGAACTAAAAATGTTTATTCGGGTACAGTTAAAAGGCATTGCAAACGTTAAAGTAATTGAAGTAGTTTTGAGTGCAATCAAAGGCTCAAGAAGCGGAGCCTTACGATGTAGTACCTAAAAAAATATAACCATTGCTATAGATGTGAGAGCGAAGCAGAGCCGGATGCAAAAACACCACCTCAGTCATTTCATCGAACAACTTGTAAGCAAGAAGCCAAAAGCCACAGTCATTTCATCCATACACATAACCAAATGCATCAACTAAACCTGAGATCAAATGGCGGGGTTGCATCAATCTAATGAAACACTAAAAACCGAGTTAAACGATTAATTTGATAACACATCCAGATATTATGTATAGACTTTAAAGTTTAAACACTATTTCTACAAGCTGTTTTTACTACAGCCATATACCCAATCTGGCTATTGAATATCAAATAATCACTTTTAAAACAGATATTCAAAATTCCAAACACCCTTTAAGCAACCAAAGAAGGTAATACTATTGGTCATTGATTGCTTAACAATGCGAAAAACAAAGGCATGATTACTTTAGAAGTTGATATCATAGACTAAACTACTTCAATACACAAAGCATGCAGTTTAAATGAAAAATGTGAACATTTTTTTCTTTCTGTAACTTGAAAAGATTAAAAAAGTACCTTTTTTAGTCGACGATGCTTAGCTAGGGCCCAATTGGTCATAATTGAAGCAGCAACCACAAGAAAGATATAACCTGCAACAGTCTGTGCTGCTACAATGAATCCCAACCATTGATAAATCTCGATTGTGTAATTCGCACAAGTAACAAAGTTAAACAAAAACCCACGAGGAATCTGGTACCCTTCACATCTCATTAAACAAATCTATCACCTCTTCAAACAGTTTAACTCGAACATACCCAGATATTATACAGTTCCATGACACCGCATCTCTCACAAGCATTTCATCGAACAACTTCGCTTATTTTCCCATACCATACTTTCACCCTCTTTCCACCAAACTTCACTTTCTTCCTGCAGTTTCTATAAAAAAAAATTTAATTCAAAATAAAGCTACAATCCTAGTATTTCATAAACCTTGCAATAAATTTGCTTTAACACGCAAACCACCAATTGATTCACAGATGAGAAAACTCAACCACTCTTAGCCTCTAACTTCACTAATCAACTACAAATTATCACTATCCAATTCACTTGAAGCCTCCTCGATCACCATATCACAAAATTCAGTACTTATTCAACAGAAAACAGATTACATAATTCAGCAAAAAAAAGTTAAAAACTGTTAACCGACTAATTGATTTTGTTTGTGCAATTAATTGATTTCAGTCCAGACAGAGATAAGCATGAACAACATACTCAATTGTTAATATTCAACAACACTCAACTGATTAGATTAACTTCACCAACTAACTACAAACCCTAATTTCAGTCAAAATTAACATGCAAATCAAAATTACTCCAAAATAAGTCCAAAATCAATCCGATCAACATAAATAACAACGAATTTACCCATGAGAGAAGCTTCGAGCATGTGATACGCAAGTAGAATATGATCGGTAGGGTTGATGAGGTCATCCGGACGACTCTGGATCTCCGTAACGCTGTAAACGTTGTACATCATGATGACAAACACGGTAGCACCAACGGTGCTCTACCGCGTTTCGCACGATCTAATCCGATTATCAGAAGCTTTCGGAGTGGAGTTTTGAATAAGAGCAGCAGAATTGTTACCATTTCGATGAAGAGAACGCCAAAGAAGAGGTAGATCATTGTTGTGGATTGCGAGTTTACTGTAAAACCCTAGATCGGTGGTGGAGAAGATGATGTGGAGAGTGTGTAGGTTCTAGGGTTAGGGTTAGATACTTAAAAACCCATTCTAACCCATGTTAAAATTTAGAAGGGTATTTTAAAACCCATCCTAACCCATCTTTACTAAATTCTCAGCCCATTCTAACTTATTTTCTTTTTTAAAGAGGCCTAAAATAACCCAAAATATCATGGTTGGGTTTTTATTGCCACCCCTAGTAAATCCCCAGCGAGATGGCCATCAGCAGGCTCGTCTACGACGTCAGGCAGCGCAAAGGGCTGGAAGTCGTCATCGTCTGTGCTGGTAGTATCGGAAGTGTGGACCTCGTGCTCCGATGACACTATGTCATCTGATACTATCGCCATAGGGTCCAGAGTGTCGGAAACTCTAGTGTCTGTTTAAGAAGGCATGATGTCTGTAATATAAACACACTTACGCACAAACAGTCAATCATATAATCAAATAAACATGTTAGTCACCAATAAGCAAACAAGTGATCATCCTAGTCTTCCCTAGACTATCCTCTCAGTCTCCCCGACTAAACTCCCTCAGTCTCCCCGACTGAACTCTCTTAGTCTCCCCGACTAAACTCCCTCAGTCTCCCCGACTTAATTCTCTTAACTCCCTTAGTCTCCCCGACTGAATTTTAAATCTTTGAATAAGTGTATTGTGCCCTTTTTGTTAAAAATGTTTGTGCCCTGGATCTGGACGTTTAGTGTATGCAAAGTAAAAATGTTTTCGTGAGAGCCCTAGTGATCATAGTCTAGACTCGAGAAGGAATCCTAGTTCGCTATGATCAAGGCTCTGATACCAAGCTGTCACACCCTGGCTTTGCGGAAGTGTGGGTTTATTATGGTGTGACTTCTTAATACCATAGCTTAATCACAACAAAGCTATATGAAAGTAAAACCATGATGATCATCCATTACTTCAAGTTTTAAAAGTAAAATACGACCACAACATACTTAGAACTTGTTTTTAAAAGTCGATACGTGAAGCAAAAAAACAACCACAACATACTTAGAACTTGTTCATAAGACACAGCTAAAAGACATAAGTGAAAACACAGTTTAAGACTTGTGACCCGTCCAGGCAAAGATCACATTTCCTAAACTTGGATGACACCATTACTCCTACGCAGCTTAATACCCTTGCATACTTGGCCAGATCCATTAATTTCCTGAAATACATGTAAGTTGAAAAATCAACATAAAGTTGAGCAAGTTCATGTAAAAGTGAGTATGTAAACCATTGTATTATGTTTGTATGTATGAAAAATCCCTGGTATGTAGCAAATAAGGAAAAAGAGATCACCATTGGGTTGCAAAGCCAATGATATGTGTCAAGTGCTGTAGGAAGACTCAAACCTAGCAGATTTTTGCGTCGGGTACAAAGTCACCCCGAGGTCCGTTCTGTTGGGCCTGGAGTTGGGCTCGCTACACCCAGGTAGATCTACCGCTACTGACCCTCGGTCCTACAATGAAGATTAATGGCCTCTAGTTTCTGCCTACCCATTCATATGATCTAAGTAGTAACCCTCCTTAAGCTAACCATACCATGTATAAAAGTATCCGTAATCATTGTAACATGTATTTCACCCCGAAGTATAAAAACTGAAAACGGTTAAGAGAAAAGGGGGACATGAACTCACTGAAGTGCGTCTCGAAATAGTTAATCCCAAATCAACCTGCTGCACGACGACCTACACGTACTAACTTCTATTAGACGGATGGCCGTGCCTTAGCTTAGGGTTTAACGTTTTGTTGGAGAAATAGTTAGGTAACTATTCCGTGTTCACACTTCTTATTTATTTAATAAGTGTATACCTCCCAAGGATGGGGGTTTTAAATACATGTAAACGTTATATCTCCGAAAAATATATCTTTAAGTCTCACTTGAAAATATATTTTAAATCACTCTGTTTAAAATATTCTATCTCCCAAAATATACATACTTTTCCCAAAAATAATATATTTTACTTTATATAATTTCCAAAATAATGCCTTATCAAAATACATCTTTAAGAGTATTTTCCGAAAATACATAAGTTACGTTTTAAAGTTCGTGTGGTAATAACAGTACCGGTGTAACTTAAATATTTATTTGTGAGGGCGTTGGTATTATTTTGGAGTCGATACTTCTCAATGTATTCAAGTTATATTATTTTTACTCTAAAAATAACATATCTAGTTCACAAAGTAATAATAAAATCACACAAGCGTTTTACTATGAAATATATATTCTAAATATATATTTAACAAGTTTTATTTACGAAAATCCACCTCCGACACTTGGTTATTTTGTAATAAAAATCTCGGCGAAGTTTATTTGGAAAAACAAGTTAAAAATATATTTATAAACACTTGTCACAAAATATTTCTAAGTGTTATATTTTTGGAAAAATTTCGCCAGAGTTTCCTCTGTAACTGGAGGTGGCCACGCTTACTAGCGTATCATTTTCTTTTCAAATTCAATCAATCAATTTTCAAATCATCAATATACAATATTCAAACATCAAACTAGTCAAAAGTAAGTATAAATCACAAACTCATGAACTTGAAAGTTGTGTAAAAATATGTAGCAACCTTTTAACATTTTCAGTGGATCTCATCATCTTTAAAAATAAAATTAGTTTCTTGAAAACTTTATTTTTAAAGAATGTGTAATTTTACAACTTCTAGTCAAAAATTACGAACATGTTTCTTTGTCAAACTTTCTTGTCGCACAAGTGTTTACACACTTGTTTATTCGCTAAAATGCTTTTAGTTTGTGTAAGATCCGGGTTTAAAACAAGACTTGTATATTTTACTTGGTTCTTCCGAAAAACCACTTGTAGATCTTTAGATCTACTAGTTTAGAACTCTATTTTACAAGAAAAATCACTTTTACACAAGTTCATGTTTATGTGTGGAAGGGTTCATCATCTTACAACTTTTACACTTAACATATTACTAGTTCATGTTCCATGAACATGATCTAGCATGGTTAGATGATGATCCATCCCACTACTAGCATCAAACAACATAAAATAATCACATCTAGACAAGATTCACAAGATTTACACCACTAGTTACTCTTTATCCATCTAGTTCATCATTATTTCAAGACTTTATGTTTTGATCTTGTATGTTCTTGGATTTTAACCGTTAAATCACTTATTAAACACTTTAAACAAGATCAAGAGGATGTTTAGAGGCACTTACTACTAGCTCGAGGCTAGGGAAGAATCAAGACGTAAACAAGGTGGATAAAAGCAATGTAGAGAGGTTCTTGAGTTTCCGAAAGCACCGTGTCTCCTTGTATGATCTCTTGCACACTTGTATGTAAGAATATGGCTTGAACAAGATTTGAATGATGGGTGGGTAATGGTTGTGGTGTTCGGCCGATCACAAAGGAGAGGGATAGAGTGCAATTTTTTTTGAAGTGGTGTTTATGAATGAAATGTTATCCTCTAAGCATTCTTATAAACAACCATTTTCTAATAACCATTGTGTAAAATGTCTTTAAGATACTAGACATGGATTAATAAAATAATCAAAATGTAAGGGGTGTGTCCCACATGGGGGAACCGATCGGTTAGGGGGGGGGGGGGTATTTAGTTAGATTTTGATTGTATAGTTAAGGATTAGTTAGTTTAGTTTAGAGATTTAAATAGGTTATTAGTGTGTTATGTAATATAACGGATGTTAAGGTGTTCGGGGACGCTAACTAGCTCAGAAAAGTGTAAACAATGTCATTGACAATATTTTTATGTTCCGGGTAGAGTACGGTTGTTCGGTTGGATACTGATCCGTTAAAGTGTCAAATAAAGCTTTAAAGTGCCTTTAATAGTGTTTTTGATGACACAATAAATCCCCGACACTTTGGAAAGTGTCTAGTATTATTTTACCCAATTTTTGCACTTTACTAGTTATGCTAAATGCTGAATTTTTGCATAAAGTGCAGAATTTTGTAATTAAAGCATGTTTTAGGCACATCCGGTCACTATAACTATCACCTAGTGACGCAGTTATATAATCCTCACCTCCCTACACTCCCAACTAGTGTAGTAATCTATTCCCGGCTCGTACTGGCCTTAGAGACAATGTCTGTCTAGTGATGGCAAATGTCAGCATGTTTACTGGGTTATCCGTATAGTGTGCTCACTGTGCTTTTGTGCATCAAGGTTGTCACTGATGTTTGTGTGTAAATAATAGAGTGACAGTATAAAATGTGATGCATGAGTATGTATGTATCAGAAATCAAGAAGCAGTTTAATCACAGTTGTAAGCAAGCACAATAATTAAGCATTAATTAAATATTAATTAAGTCGTACGGATACCTGGTTTGGTGAGGGTTGTCACATAATCATAGCTCGAGGACTTAGCTGGTAGTATCAGTTTTGTGAGTATATATGTCGTGTATTACGTTGATGTATGTGGAAATTCGCAGCTTTTATCTATTACACTATTATATATCAAACATGTATACTCGCCAATACTTTTGTATTGACATTATTTTAACGTATGTTTCAGGTTTAGTCGCAGTTTACATCAAATCAAGCTAGGAAGTCTAGAAACACAGCTAAAATCTAGGTTGTCGGATTTGAATTGTTTGAGAGAACAGGAAATTCGTGACAGCTTATGTGATTGTAATTGTTTATTAGTGTGGGATAATGAACGCATTAAATACTGTCGCAATATAGTTGTTATGGATTCTCTTGAGCAATCTGATTCGCCTAGTGCCGCGCCCCGATGATTCCGCCATCAGTTGGGGTGTGAAAGATTGGTATCATAGCCATAACTATAGGGAATTAGGAAAGACACGACCTAGTCCAGGTTCGTTGTCTTAGAAATGACCTAGTCTATAGTCTAAGTACCAACGGGCCGACTCGTGCGAACTCAGTAGGAATTGCACGGGCCTACTTGATACTCTCATTCGAATTCGATAAAACTACTACTTCGCGTGAACACCGCATACTACGATTTCACGTGAAGTGCCTTTCCTAAGGCCTGAATAATACTTAGCCTTTCCTAAGGCCAACACAATACACATGTTTTCGAAAATACTCGCATAACGAAACCGAGTGATCCAGTCAAGACCAGGTGTGAAAACCAAGAACTCTCGGTGAGATCGCTCACTCAGCGCATTTTTCTAGCATGAGAACCTTTCATTGAGCTAGGAGTGACATCCACATCTCGACGAAAGTCTCCACTTCGAAATCTAATGGAACTCACGAATTTATTCGAAGAGCATAACCACAATCAGGAGCGAAGTTGTTAAGTCAGGGGTGAAACCCGTACCTTACTAAACCGTTCCACCCTGTAAAATGGTTTTCGAAAGGCTCTCACCAAGGACCCGACCATAAGGATGACTCGAGCCACATGATGGCTGGGAGGACGAATGCCATGAGCTGCATCCCAGTGTAAGCATAAGTCTTCTAGGCCAACGCGTGTGCATGAATGTCACACCCCGATATTTCCACGTATTACCGGTGGGCCCGGTGGGGAGTATCGTGACGTAGTTGATATCATCATAGTCAAACAATACAATTTAAATGCACAGCGGAAGCAAAGGATCAAATATTACAAACCGATGTAAAGTAATATCAAAGTATTACAAACGGAATGTAAAGGATCCAAAGGCGGATCAAATAAAAGATAATTGTTCAACAGATTTTAACATCTAAGCTTGCGAGACTCTTTATTGATGCTAGGAGTAGCCAGCCTATTCCGATTAGTACATGCACTTAGCCTTTTTGGGAAAATACGTCAGTTTACACTGGTAAATACAATTTAACTGACTCATTTTGAAAAGAGTTTAAGAAAATTGATTTGAATGCACATGGCACAAAACTTTTTATAACTTGGGATAAATATTTTTATATAATCTTGTATACAGTTTTACTTATTTGTCGTCCGTCAGGGCCGGTTGGTAGAGCCGGTCAAGATTAACTGACACGCCACAGGTATAATGTCAGGTGTATGCCTACACCTCGTGCTTAGGTCGTGGCCATTTCTTTGAATGATGCCAAGGATATCCGGGACATGGTCATTTAACCCCCAAGGGCCATACACCAAATAATACAGAATAAAACGAGTTATGTAAATACATTAATCACAATCCGATTTAAATGACTACATACCCGACCAAGCGGCATTATTATAATACCGTATCCCAAGCCCGTATAGGGAAAATAAGTTAAAAGTATTTACCTAAGCTAAATATAAATTCAATCCCAGCCGTATATCAAATCAGCAAGTACAGATAGCTTATACTGGGCTCCTATATCTGGAACGAAGGTTTTTAATAACCTATTAGATTCCTAACGGGTCTTTAATTAAGCCTAAACTTAGACCGGTTAGTTTTAAAAAAAGAAGATGCGGTTCAAAACGCATGATTATGCGAAGACCGGATTAGAATGTGGTTTAGACCCGACAAGCTTGTATACTAGTTTAGTATGGGTAAACTAAACACATTTTGGATTTTGAGAAAGAAATGATAAGGTTTGACCCGTTTCGGCTAATTTATGCAAACTAGTTACATAAGCCGATCCGAACGCGAAAAGTGAGTAACGGGTAACCACATGAGTCATGAACAGGTTTCCTAAGTTAATATGCCTTTAATATGTTGTGATATCAGTAGGACACCTTCCATTATGCCCAAAACGAATTTAAAACCAATTTATGCCCTGTAGGGGTATTTTGGTCATTTTAAAGGTTATAAGAGAGGTTAAATATTAATCTGAGGTTTAGGTCTGATCTAATCAGTAAAAATACTTAATGTAAGAGCATTCACATCCAATCCACTAAAAATATACATACATTTCACTAAAAAATAACTCCTATATCAATATATTTCCACTAAAAACAAATACTTTTTCTCTCTCCTTTTCAATATATATTACATTTTCTCTCTCCTCCACTCACAACCACTTTCACTATATATTAAAAAAGTATAGGGGGTGAACAGTGCCCCCCCAAATATACAGATGAACAGTAACATTTTCTCTCTCCTCCACTCACAACCACTTTTTATACTTCTTATATTTTAAAAACCCCCCACACAGATTTTGGTGGTTTGAATGAGAATGCTCTAGTAAGTTATATCAGTAGGGTAGTACATATATGTGAAATTTATTAATTATAACCAAATTATGCACCGAAGGGGCATTTTGGTAATTTCACTTAAGCTTTAAAGGTCAAAATTAGAATTCTGAGTTTAAAACTTTTGCCTACTATTTAATTATGAAAATTTACTTAAAACATCAATAGGTATCAAACCTTATATGTTAAAAATAGTTTTAACTTATACTATGCGTTAAAAACGCGTAAAAAGGCGATTTTAAGCGATTTCCGGGTTTTATAAGAAAAGCTGATATTTTTATCATTCCAGAAAGCTTAAAATGTTTTATTTATCATATAAAATCAGTAGCAAAAAGTTTGGTATCAAAATGTTATGTAAAACTCATTTTATGGTCAAAAGGGCAAAACCGGCAATTACCGAATCAAGGCTAGAACTCTATGTTATGCTCAGCCTAAAAATAAATAAAATCTTGAAAAATCCCAAAATATTATTTTACATCAGTAGGCAAAAAGTTTGGTATCAAAAATTGGGTTTAGATAGGCTTTATGCTAATTACGTCGTTTAATTAGTAAAAAAGCTTTTCATTTACGCTAATGAGCATAACTCCTAATCTAGACCTCAAACTGATGTCAAATTTTAGGGACAAGTTTATAAATTAGTAATGAAGGTTTCTATCCTCTCACATTTTCAAAAATTTTGTTTTAAGGTTAAAAGGGCATAATAGTCAACATTTAGGCATTTAATGGAAACATGCATATGAATCGGATAACTAAGGAACCAAGTTGTATAACCTCAGAGGGTTACACTAACCTATAACCTGGTCCTTAAGGAATCCTAAGGCATATCTAAACTAAGCTAAATCGGGTCAGAACTGAAAGTCAAAGCAAAAGTCAACTTTTGCGACTTTCGGTTCCGAACCGAGCCTAAACTTAGAATTGTCGGGTTGAACATGCTTAAACATGTTCAACCAATATTTACCAAGTTATTAAAGTGAGAAAACTGATTTTTATGGCTTCTATATTAATAGTTATGAATTTTATTTAAAACTAACCCGTTTGACTTTTATTTGACCCGACAATTTAACTAAGTAAACGTGGTACTTAGGAGGTGCCCTTTTGAGGGTTTAACACCTACCTAATTACGGTCACGTAGCCATGTTCGTTGCGAACATTGGCCCAACCGTTTAAAAGTCAAAGCATTTATCGAAACGCATGACTTTTCGGCTATAAACGCTAAACAATGAACTAAGCACGAAGGAACACTTACAAAGGGTCCAAGCAAGGAGGTTTTGATCCTAAATTCTCAGGTATGAAGAGCAAGGTCTCCAACTTAGAGAATTCAGAAATCAAGTGTGAATGAGAGCAAGATCAAGGGGGGTATTTATAGGTTTTTGAGAACCGTTAGGATCGTTCATCGATAAACGTGATTCGATCTTAGCCTTACAAGTGTGCCACCTGTTTTAGAAAACTATGGGTACACTAAAACCAGCCCCGTGAATCAAATATGTGAGACAAAGAGCAAAACCAAAGCTGGTTTTTGAATTTTCTAGAACTGGGCAACGTATACGGTCCGTAAGGGACCAGGTATACGGTCCGTAAGGACCAGTACAACATACACATACTTTCTTTTGTTGACAGTTTTTGCCCCTGCATTTCCAAAAGCCATTTCCGACACATCTAAGGCCTGTTAAACCATTTTTAAGGCTCTACAATGATACCTAAGCATAGGGAACTTGAAACATGCTCAAAAACATGCCGGATGTCGGTTCGTTTGGTCGTACGGTCACGTTGTTCGGCTAATTACGACGAAACACGGACGGACGCGAAAAACTAACCAAATTATGCGACGAATGGAATTTTATCAAGCCAAACACTAAAATAAAATATTTTAGTGCTTACATAAATTTTTGGATGTCCGGATGTATCCAGAATGTAAGATATGCGCAAAAATGCAAACTTGTGCACTTTTGACACTTTTAGTCCCTGCATGACTTAAAAGTTTATTTTTGCGCACGAAACACCTCTAAGACAATTTCTAAGCTAGGTAAGGGAAATTTAGGATATATTTAACTTATGGTCATATTCCGGAAGGTCCGATATTATACGAATTGACATACTTTTGCGGTTTGACGCAAATAGTCCTTTAATCGCACAAAGCAGCACGAACTGTCGTTTAATGATATCCAAGCCTTCCATGGCCCATAATGGGCATCCCCAAGCATATACTTAAACATTACTATGCTCCTGTTTGCTTAAATGGTCACCGAAAGGCGTAGTTTCAAAAGTTGACGCTTTAGGTCCCTCTATTGTGCAAACTTGCGCATCTCATCATTTAATAGCATCGAAGCCTCATATAATCCATATTAGGCATTCTTGAGAGTATCATTAAACATCACTATGATTTTGGGTTCTCTAAAGGTCATTCAGAGGTATAATTAAACATATTGACACTTTTAGTCCCTCTAACTTGCAGAGTTACGCGTAACCTTACTTATAGGCATAAAAAACTTAGACGGCCAATAATTGGCATTCCCGAGAGTATAATTGAATATCGTGAAGCTCCTGGTTTGTTAAAAGGTCACTCAGAGGTAAGAATTAACATGTTGACGCTTTTAACCCTTCATTGCGCAACTTTCAATTAATTCCTCAAACGGCTACACTTGATCGTCAAGTGGCTTATTTGTGAACATAAATATCGTGAGAGGTTATTTAGAAACTTATTTTAGGTATGCTAACACTTCTAGTCCTTTCAAGGTTTTCGATTTTTCAAAAAATTAGTCCTTTAAATTTATTATTTGACTTCATTAGGGTTTAGTACACGTGTCAATACATCATTGGACGTGATTTTACGAGGTGTTACATCCTCACCCCCTTAAAAGAAATCTCGACCTCGGGATTTGCTAAGATGCTGGAAGTACTTTTTGTCGCAGAATGGACTCAACTTCTATAGCATATCTGGAGCCTTTCCAAGCTCCCAAGTTGACCTCTATAATAGGTACATGTATCCTTTTTGGAGTTTCTTAACCTGTCGATCCTCCATCGATACAGGTTTCTTATCATCTCATAATCTGCATATCATTATGTGGTAATGCCCCTAATCATTCATCAGGAGGGTTAAACGCCTCCATTCTTAATCCTTTTAAACTTAGCTGCAAAATCTTTGACAACTTTTACGGCAGTCTCCGCTTTGACTGGTTATTTCTTAATCTATATAACGTGAGCAGCTGAGGTAGATTCATAATGGATTTATAATGAGCAGGCTTTGAAACTTTAATGTGCCCTCTTATTACCGTTGCTAACCACCAATAATTATGGCATTAAGCTTAGATTTTTGGGTAAACTAAATAGGGCACTATCTCAGCCAATGAATTAAAATTTGTAACATATTGTCGACAGTCTAGAACTTTTGTGGTAAGAGTCATGAAATTCTTATTCCATCTTTTTCCATTTCGCGAAGCGGATAATAGGTTTTTCTAATAAGGTCCTTAAAACTTGGACCGTCCCATAATGTATAAGAGGATCTTTCTTGTGGACTTCATTAATGTCCTCACTAATCAAGGGTATTGCCATCGAATGACTGAGATGTATACCTCACCGTGTCCTTTCCAGCATAACCACTGATACACCTAATGGTTTCTACATTATTCAACAATTTCCTGCAATCGATGACCCCTTTTTACTCTTGAAGTCTCTTGACTTCCAAGAGACGAAGTACTTTTAAGTATATCCTAAAAAGAATGGGGCTCCTTGCCATATATGAGTTTATTTAGGTTATTCTTCGCATTCGAAGTATGAATAAAACTCTTCTCATGAGCAGCGACATGTGTTTTAGAGCGAGCAGCATCTGGCTTCTTGAACCTTTTCATGACTTTTCTCATAGTCTTTCTAATAGTTGCGTTAATTACAGTTTTGGAGATTAACTCCATTATCATTGAGGTTCACATTGGATGCACCATTAACATTTGTCGCATCTCCAGCATCGCGACTGTTGTTTGTCTCTTCTGAGTTTTCCATACTCGAATCTTTGGTATTAAATACCATATTCAACAAGTGCTTAGGCAATCTATACCCAGTGTCTCCTTGAATTGTCAAAGGCTCACCATAAGGAGTCTTGATAACTACTCGCTTCTTATCACACACAATATGGGCTTGCTTTTTAAGACGACCAATTCATTCCTATCACTATATCGAGTCCCTCTTATTTTAATGGAAACAAGGACAACGGAAAAGAATGATTCCTAACGGATATAAAACATCCATCTAATATTGCTGAAGCAGTCTCTGAGGTACTATCGACCAATTCTACTTTATACTTAACGCTTAGGGTTTTAACAGGCAGATTTAATGATTTACAAAATCTATTCTCTATGAAAGACTTATCAGAACCTGAATCAAATAATACTCTAGCATGAGCGTTATTGATAAAGAAAGTACCTGTTGGGACATTGTCATCCTGAATAGCGTCTTAAGCATCCATTTGAGAGCTTCCAGCTTTGGACGGCCAATAATTGGCATTCCCGAGAGTATAATTGAATATCGTGAAGCTCCCGGTTTGTTAAAAGGTCACTCATAGGTAAGAATTAACATGTTGACGCTTTTAACCCTTCATTGCGCAACTTTCAATTAATTCCGCAAACGGCTACACTTGATCGTCAAGTGGCTTATTTGTGAACATAAATATCGTGAGAGGTTATTTAGAAACTTATTTTAGGTATGCTAACACTTCCAGTCCTTTCAAGGTTTTCAATTTTTTGAAAAATTAGTCCCTTAAATTTATTATTTGACTTCATTAGGGTTTATTACACGTGTCAATACATCATTGGACGTGATTTTACGAGGTGTTACAATGAACTTGTTGAGTATAGTTGGGTTACCTTGGGTAGTCTACGCCTAAACACCCAAGGCACTCTGAAATACTTTACTAAGCCTACGACTCGCTGGTTTTACACTTTGTTAGGCTGAATTACGCGTTAGGTGTTATTTTACGCCTTACCGATTTCTCGATCTATCAGTTTTCGCTTCCTGTTTTACAAAAACGCACAACTCGCACAACCATCGCAATCTAAAACAAAAACAGAATGTTCGCAACGAAACTAATGCATAATCTCTCGCCTTCGCTCTCGCTTTCTCACCTCAACGCGTCCTCGCATATTCTAAATCGACCTGTATGTGTATGATTACAAATTACATCTATATAAATATATATATATATATATATACGTATAAACAAACAAGTCATTGTGTGAGAACTTAGGAATTTCGTGTCTCCTATGTGGCTCCTATGATTATCGCATCAAGTTTTGAATGCACTCAATCGCATCGCAAAACTCAAGAATCATTATGATCGAATCTCACTCCAAGTCTCTTTCTGTCTAGATACCTTCCAACAACTCTACTTCGAGAATGTCAACAAGGAGACGAGCCAAACGAAGGGACGAAAAGAGGATCGCCTCCCTTGTGGTCAAGGGAGTGGCCGAAATGATTCCTCAGATCGTCGCTCAAGTGCACTCTCTTAACAACTCTCAAGCTTCAGAAGACGTCAACAAAAAAGAGCCGCAATCTACTTTTCTTTACAAACACTTCAAAGCCTGTGATCCGATGGAGTTCACGGGTGAAGGAGGTGTATCTCAACTACTCCAGTGGTTCGACTCTATCGAAGTTACCCTTCGTCAAAGTGGGTGTCCCGATAGTTTCCGTACTACTTGCGCTACCGGAGTATTTCAATCGCGAGCAATCGACTGGTGGACCGCCGAACGCAACAAACAGGGGATCTCCGCAGCTTACGCTCTCTCTTGGGATGAGCTGAAAGAGCTCATGAAGAAAGAGTACTGCCCTCCCTACGAAGTCCAGAAACTAGAAGACGAATTTTGGAAAATCAAACAAGTCGAAGGTGACAATGCTGGCTACACCACAAGGTTCAAACAGCTTAGCATAATTTGCCTAAGTCAAGTCGACACTTCAGAAAAAGCCATCACAACGTACATTCGCGGCTTGCCTCAGTGTGTGGGTGATTTTTTCAAAGCTGCAAGACCTGCTACCATCGAGGAAACCTACCGCTTGGCCGCAGGAATCAACGACAAACGAATCTTGGATGGATTCTTCTCCAAGAATCCTGTCAAACAAACTCATCAAGCAATCGTCATCGACTCATCCGACGATTCTTCTGAAGATTCCTCCAACGATGTCTCCAGCGAATCATCAGACGAACCTTCTAACGACAACGGCACCTCATCTTAGGATCGCAACGAGCTCAACCACAAGCGAAAGGAACCAAGCGTGGATGAAATTCCAAACCCCACACCGCTATGATTTGCTCCCGTCCTGGTGAAGCGCGCCTACACCGGAAGCCATCCTCTGTGTCTCGTGTGTACGTATCATCATCCACCAGGAGCTAATTGCCGCTATTGCGACAATTGCAACTAGTATGGTCATTTTACCCAGAACCGCAGCACAGGACCGCAGACTTGAGGAATCTCAGCAACGATCACAGTCTCCGCAAAAGTCCTCCACAACAACATTTTTCATGCTTCCAATGTTGTAGTTATGCTACCATTTTCGTAGTTAGTTTCTTTTATATGTTGAACTTGTTCTATTTCTCGACGCAATGTGGACTCTATTTATCTCTTGATTTCTCTCTCTCGTCTTCGTACTTAATCTGGAATCACACACATGCTATATATTATATCACTATATAATGTGTTATCCCCTCACTACACTCTTAGAATAAGGTACGATAAACGTGCAAGGAACGACTAATCACGGGTGCACACGGGATTATTTTGGTCAATGCACGGAGATCGTAGTGAGTTCTAATGGTGCCATAACGTTAAAAGCATGGTCGAGCGTGGTGGATACGCCGCTAGTACTTCCTATATATAAGCGTCTTTACCATGTCAACAAAGTGCGACACCTATTCACGAGATGTAAGTAGTAGAGGTCAAGCAAGATGTGCTTTATCATACTACCAAAGTTTCGTGAAGAAAGTGCCATGTGGAGTTGAACGTTACTAGACCTATTATACTATTGTGATTATTTTCAACACACTGCACTCAATCGCAAGGCGTAACAACGAAATCGCATCATCGCAAGACTTGTCGTAAGTCTGCAAACGCAGTGCAATCGCCTCATCGATGGACTCTGGAGAGTCTACCCCGCAGGGCAATTGCATCAACGCAAGACTGGTCGTAAGTCTGTATCGCAACTCAAAGCGTGTCATCGCAAGGCTTTTCGTAAGTCAACACGCTCGCAATTGCATTATCACTTAAATCTATCTAGCAATCGCTACCGCTTATTATGTGAATCGCTACCGCTTATCGTGTAAATCGCCATATCTCTTGCTGTGTGTCACTCTATCGCTATCATCATCGCCATCGCCTACCGTTATCTGTGATATTTGTGTTAAGTTAACACACATGAGCTCGCTTCACGAGATGTAGCTCATATGGTTAAAGCAAGGTGTTTTAGTCATATCAGCAGGCTTTCGTGGAAAAAGGCCATGTGGGCTCTAATGTTAGTTAAACTCTGTGGTGTTAATCAATTGAATCGAATCGCATAAATCGCACATATCCCCATCACTTGCAACGCAACAACCGTCGCTTATCGCTCGTCGGTTGTCGCTATCGCGTACCGCTTATCGCAATTCATTTATCGCCGCCGTCATCGCTTGTGTTGTGTTTGTGTTATTCGCTTAATCGCCTATCCGCTTATCGCTTATCGCTACCTGTGTTACGTGAGCACACCTGTCATCAATTCACGAAACAGATCTAGTGTGGTTGGAACATGGTAAATACATCGCTGGTATTCTTTATATGTATAAGTGATTCAGCCATACTAGCAAACTTTCGTGGGCAGATGCCATATGGGGCTTAACATTAGTTAAATTGTAAAGATATGAAGACTAAATCAAATCGCTTACTAGCTTATCACGTATCGCTTATCGTGTACCGTCAATCGCTTACTCGCTTATCGTGTACCGTCAATCGCTTACTGGCTTATCGTGTATCGCTTATCGTGTACCGTCTATCGCTTATTCGCTTATCGCGTACCGCTTATCGCTCGTCACTCATCGCTTAGTATTCATCGCAGTCTGTGTGGTATTAGTATGCATGACATCACTTCACGAGACAAAACTAACCTGGTTGAACATGGTGATTCGCCATATTTGCAAATTATCGTGGAAACATGCCATGTAGGTTTTAACGTGGAATCTAATCGAAATCGTACTATTCGCTTACCGTTTATCGCTCATTGCCTATCAGACAGGCTACTTCGATGTTTCGTGTCATCAAGCTACTCGCATGCACCGTCATCGCTATGTTCGCAATCAATCTCGCCGCCCAATCTATTCGATTCTATCTTCGACTTGGTCCGACCTCCTATCGCTTGGACCAAGGGAACACGATTCTATCTGTGTCCTATCGGCACACCTGACACCGCCTCACGAAACGGAAGTAATATGAGCAAAACATGGTGGACACGCCGCTGGTACTTCCTATATATAAGTGTTTTAACCATATTATCGAACTTTCATGGGAAAGTTCCAGGTGGGGCTCAGTGTCAACTACCTTGTTATAAAACTTAATTTGAAAATTTTTTGATTAAAACCATTGGACAAGTGAAATTTCCTCACAGCGTGGAGGTAACATCGACTGAGCTTAACTCCATGCGCAAGGGGAGCTTTCATGAGTCCAATTTTTCCTTAAAACATTTTGCAACAAAACAAGACTTTTTTGAGACGTTGGTTCAACATAGTGTTCAGCTTGAAACCATGTCATAAGGAAGTCATCTTAAACTGTGTTTTCCTTCCAAGTTCTTTTAAATGTTTAAACTTAAATCCTCCTGCAATGTTGGATAACATATTCAGCTTGACCCTACGTTATAGGAAAATTTTTCAAGATTCTTCCTTAAACTTCATTTGCATCGACTCAACAAGTTCCTCGATACGCTTTGGGAACGCCAATTCATGGGATACTACTTTTGTCATTACGTCTCCTTCTCGCTATCGCGGTCGATCTCTCTTACTCGAAACGCTCTCGCTTGTCAACTCTCACCCGATTAACTCGCTGTATCGATACTCATACGGGATCAACTCTTAAAAGTCTACCTGTTGGATTAATTTCGGGACGAAATTTCCTAAAGTAGGGGAGACGGTAACAACCCGCACTTTCGTGCATTGTTACTACTCGCTACACTCGTTACGCCTAGCACCAGAGATTCGGATCATAATGTAGCTATATCGCATACATCGCTATTTCGCAATATAATCGCATATTTTAACTGTGACAACCCTCGAAATTACATGTATCCGTACGATTATTTAATGATAATTAAAGTGCTTAGTGACTGTGTTGAATTACTTAACTGTTTCCTGATTTCTGTGTCATACTTACATGTGCTTGTTAACATATTAGTCATGGGCAGAAAATTTACTAAATGGTCCTGAATATTTTCCTAAGTGTCAGGAATTAATTGTGTTACAAAAATATATATATAAAACACCTTACGGAACAATTAAACACTTTAACGGAACAGTATCCGACCGAACAACCGGACATTACCCGGGACACCGAATATTTGTCAAATACATTGTTTTATTATTTTTGACTAATCGTGGTCCCCGTTTACCATAACACCCATTAAAAACCAAACAACTAACACATATGATCTAGTTACTTGTAATCTAACTAACACTTACCGTCTAGTTGGAAAAAGTTTACCCTTAACCCCCCCCCCCCCCACTAACCGGTTCGGTCACAAGGACCATCCCCCACCATGCCTAAATCTTGTGCAATATTTTATCCTATTATTTTATTGGATTTGCTACTTGTAAGACTTACCAAGATATGTGAACATATCTTATAAAAGCATGGCCAAGATCATTCTCACTATACTTCACATTTTCACTCTCTCACTCCTCACTCTCTCTCCCTCTCTTGGTCACTCTACCACCGCCAACATCACCACCATTCCACCACCATCTCTTCCATTTTTAAGCTTCATCTAAGTGCTTGAAGGTGAACCAAAGGTGCTTGAACTTGCGGAACTTCAAAGGAGCCTTGTTCTTGCTTTTCATCAACTCTTCTCATCATCTTCTTCACTAAGAATCATCCCTAGCTATAAGCTAGTAGTAAGTCTTGATTTACTCTTGTTTATGTCTATTTTGAGTAGATAAAAGATGTAGTATGATGAATGTTGCAAGAACACTAAAAGGGGTTTAAACAAGAAGATGAACATAAAAAGTTACATAAAGATTTACATGATGAAATGATGTAGTGGGACGTAGTGGTGAACATGTTGTTGATTACTTGATGATTTACTTGCTAATATTGATGTTAAATGTCGTTATTGATCTCTAAACATGTTAACGGAACCAATATAACTCGCGTTAGAATATTAAAAAGCTGAAAACAGGGGCTGATTGGTGTTTACAGCCAACTTCAGTTGGCTGTAACCATATCATAACTTAACAAAAACTTGATTTTCTTGAGTCTATAATGTGTTATTATGAAATACGGTTCTAATGGCACTGGAATCATAATTTTTTGACTTCGTTTACTATTTTTAAAGACCCGTTTTGTAACAGCAACTAAAGCTGAGTTTTTACTGCAATAAATGGGTGTTATATTTTTAATCATAACTTGAAATCTATGTTGAATCAGCTCATGAAATTTGTACTGTAAATGACCACTGATGTATTTGTAATTCTTCCGCTGGAATTTCATAAATCGGACTTAGGATGAATTTTAAATAAATTATTCTGTGGACTGCAGTCAGAAAAAGATAAATCTGATTTCAGTCCGGAAAATGATTTTTTTATAAAATATTCGTGATGAATTAGATCCCGAGATTTTTACACAATAATATTTGGATCGTTTAAGACCTTCTGTAAAAAGTTGGGATTTGTTGGAATAAGTGAACTATTTTATTTAAATCCCCGAAAAACAGCCCGGTTTAGAAGATTAAAGCTGAAACGACATAAGTAGTAATTTGCGTGTCTAAATGTCGGATAGGTTATCTGAGCATGATCTAACATGTTACATGTCAATAAAAGTGTTATGTGCAATGTCGTATGTTTGTTTATGAACGGGAATAGATGGGAAGTTTATATGGGCATGAACCATTGAAGTGAATACATGTTATGTGGTAGATGCGTGTAGGAACTTCGTGCTTATTTGAAGTCACTAATAAACTAAGTGGTAATTATACTAGGACATGATTGACTGACCTTGACCGTTAGCTATTTTTGAGAGTCAAACTGAGCAACCGAGGTGAGTTCACACTTTCTACAAGGCATGGGATTCCCGGTGGTTTGGGAATGGGTTAAGAAACTAAAATGGAATCTACATATCCTCCTTGGGTAGGATATGTACGACCATCCTCCTTGGGTAGGATGCCAATATTAATCCTACATGTTCTCCTTGGGTAGAATACGTATGTTCGTCCTCCTTGGGTAGGACAACAACCTTAATACTTACTAGACAAAACTCTATCATGAAGTCACTTAATTTATATCGACTTAATCGCCGAGGCCAATGGCGAGCGGGTCATTAGTTAATAGCGCTATAAGGTTTAACAAACCTCACACCGTGTTGTCCAAACGGGCATGTACTAATGGACTATGGCAAACTGTCAATGATGATAGAACATTGACGTAGGTAGGGGTGTAAACGAGCCGGCCCGAGCCCGAGCTCGACCACGCTCGAGCTCGGCCCGTTAGGTTTTTATGAAGCTCGAGCTCGAGCTCGGCTCGGTTCAAGCCTACTTCTTTGAGCTCGAGCTCAGCTCGCGAGTAAAACCCAGAGCTCGAGCTCGGCTCGAATCGGCTCAAACTATTTTGAGAACAACCTTAAACGAGCTAAAAACTCGGCTCGAGCTCACTTCAACATCGCTTAAACAAGCCAAAGCTCGGCTCGAGCTTGGCTCATCAATGTTATCATCATTATTAATATATTATATATAAAAAAATTAAAATTTTGTTTCGGCTTGTTTAGGCTCGCAAGCCTAAACAAGCTTTGTATTTCAGGCTCGAGCTCGGGCTCGATAACAAAACGAGCTCTATTCCAGGCTCTAGCTCGGGCTCGGGCTCGTTAAGGCTTGGCTCGTTCGAGCTTTTAACCGAGCCGATCACGAGTAGCTCTCGAGCCTCTAGGCTTGTTTACACCCCTAGACGTAGGGCACAACTATTGTTCGTCAGTTGTCGATATCGGTCTAGTGGTTCACATGGGGAAGTCGCCACTGATTATGGATATGGTTTGGGTAATAAAAGGAACTGGTTAAACATACTTTCAACTATGGGATAACCCCCATGGCAAATAAGCCAACGAAAGTCAAACCACGTTTTCAGAAACAACTTAAAACTAAACAACCAACCGTGAACTCACTCAACTTTGTTGTTGACTCGTTGTTACATGCCTTACAGGTCGCTAGATGCTTAAGGAGCTTGCACGAGGAGGAGGACGTTGTGGGATACAGACTGTTATGTTCCGTGCTTAATATTTAAATCCTTATGAACTCATTAAACTTACGCTATGGACTTTAAACTTATGAACTATGAACTTATGTTTTGGACTCATGTTTTATGCTTCCGCTGTTAACTTAAAATCGGTTACTCTCTTTTGGTCACCAATTGTATTGTGGTTGGTTTTATTTACTTAATTATGTTGTTCAATATGATTGGTGGCTCGATCCTGGTCACGTCACACCTCCAAGCGGTGATACTCCGCGTGGTGGATTTTGGGGGTGTGACAGATTGGTATCAGAGTCATTGGTTATAGCGAACTTGGTTTTAAAAAGGGGAAAAGCTTTTTGATAAAACCAAACTATAACCTGTATAGTGCTCAACGATCCACAACGACGCTTCGCTCCACGTGCAAGACTCAACTGTAACACCTTTCTTTTTAACACTCAACTTAAATCTAAATTTCATATGATTTTATATATAAAGTGCGTCTAGGTTAAAAGATAAGTTCCAAGGTGACCAACCTTTAGTCAACTACCGACTAAATCAAACTTTCATAAATTGTCTAGCAAATTATTTACATTCCAAAAACATCGTCTATTAAAGTCAGATATTGCGGAAGCTTCAAAATTGGTTTTCGGTTCTTCTAAACATGCTTGATCATCGTCCACATATTTGCAAAACCTGAAAACTGGAGATTTATAACAAAATTAGTATTAGAGTTCTTAGAAATATTGCTTAATCGAAGCTACGTTCAAAAACCGGATTCGATTAGCTAGGATATGCAAGTTTTAATTATTATTTCTGGGCTCTACCGTAACTTACGGTGTCTACCGTAAGTTACGATAGACGCTGGATAACCTTGGTCTGCCGTAAGGCAGTGTTGAACTGCCGTAACATTTTTATTCTCCACCGTAAGTTACGGTGGAGACCGTAACTTACGGTGGACTCTGCAAACTTGCTATTTGTCTCATTTATACATTTCACCCAAACCCGAATCCTCGGATTTCTTATTCTAACAAACTAATATGCTAAATTCTCGTATTCTAATAGGTCTTTTTATTAACAACAACAAAGACCCAGTAGCCATATTACGATGCATTAAGCACGCATTATTTGATTATCCGACCCGTTTGGCTCATCTAAAGAATCCTCCATTATGATGACTACCAACGAGGTCTAACCAATTCTTGACCTATTATTCAGTATAGCGAACATTATCGCTTTAAATCAACTAAACTTCTATTCTACAATTCAACTACAAATATGCTAGTTATCAAAATTTACCAAATGTAACGAATCAAGTTACATACTTGCGTAATTCATCGACATTGGTTTCTAACCATAATTACCCATTCCCGGGCTTGTCAATCTTAGCGTATCACGTCCATTCCATGGATTATGTTTTTATAACTCAATTTTAATGAGTGATGTTTTAATCACTTCAACACTACAAAATTCGACCATTATTTGACCCGTTTGGTTGTTTAATGGGAACCACCATTTTACAACATACCAAACTTGTTCTAACTAACATTTAACCCATTTACTTATCTAGTGACCTTCGTCACTTCAACTAGACATCCAAATTCATACTCTATTCTAAATTCAAGTCTACTAGTAAAAATACATAACAAACATAACGTAACAAAACCGTGGTTACGTACCTTTTAAGCACACCTTTCTAGCGTGTATCACCTCCGGCTTGTCCACTTGACGACCCGGATTCTTTACCTATAGAGTTCCATTCACAACCAAATTTAGAACTCTTTTATAACCAAAAATCGGACAATTCATTATGATATTCAAATCTATTTTTTTGTCCGGTCTTTAACGTTTTACTCCTCACTTAGGCGTTTTAACAAACACTTAGCGGGTCAGATTTTTACATAACCATTACTAGGTTCTTGACATGTTATTTTCATCTACATTCACTTCAATTAACAAATCAATACTAAATTTTAACATCAATACTTTCAGATTGACTACATGAATTCAGATTTCACTAAAATAAGTGTCACACCCCGACCACGTAGAACATACAAAACGTGGCGGAAACGTCGGGGAGTGTTGTAACAGAATTAATTGTTTCAAATCCATGGGAATTAGAGTTTCGTTTTATTAATCAAACAAGAGAGTTACATTGTTTTAAACAAGAAACAAAGAGTATATAACAAAAATTAACTAGTTCTTGTCTCGTTTTAAGTCACTAAGGCACAGGTCCGCCTAAGTATGTCTTGATAAGTCCTACGCATCATCTCCTGAAAACACATGTGAAAATAGGTACGTCAGCATAAAAATGCCTGTGAGATACATAGGTTTTGTGAAAACAAAATTCATGACTTATGTTTGAGAAAATGTTTAGTCATGAACCTTGTAATTTGCTTTGTTTTGTAAATTGTTTGAAAAACAATGAGATCAGATGATATGTATAGATAAATGTGAAGTTAAACGAATAACCAAGTAAAATGAGTTTGTATAAGATAAGTTGTTTGTAAAACAATGTCTTGTGAAAAGTATGTTATCTGTATAAAATGCTATATGTCTCAAACTGAAATGATTCAAATAACGCTACGATATGTAATACCATACAAACACTTATATATAGGAAGTACCAGCGGCGTATCCACCATGCTTGTATCATATTACACACGCCTCGTTACTTAAATCACTTACTCAAACCAAACCATCAAGATGTAATGTTTAACAATTGTAGAAATGTTTATGTATAGTCCAATGTCTATTGTCAAATGTAAATCATGTCAACAGGTACAAAAGGTTCACACGGTTCAACAGTTACAAACAGTTCATGTAATCAAACGGTTACGACGGTTCACATAGTCAAATGGTTACAACGGTTCAAAATGTAATATAAGGTGTTCATATGCTGGATGAGCGTATGCAACAGAATTGCAATGTAGAACATATTGGGATTTTCACATGTTTATCAAAGTATTTTATCCATATAAAATAAAAACGCAGCGGAAATTTATTTAAAACATGTTTACTTACAAGATATAAAACTCATTTTATATGTAAAACCCAATCCCGGATCCATATACGAACATGCATGCTATCAAAATAAAACACAACCATAGGGTGTTTAGAATACTACCTTCCAAGGAGTAAAAGATATGAAGAAGATGATGCTTCTTGAACGGTTGCCTTCAAGTGTAGAAGACCTCAAGCTTGTATACCCCAAGCCTTCCAACAAACACTCTAGTTTTAGCTAGGATTTTACACTCATGAACTCACTTGAAAAATCCCTCTCTTGGAACCAACCCTTGGCCGAAAATTATGAGAGGAGTATTAGAGTTCTTGCACTTGTAACAACAAACTTGAAAACCTTTTGAACACCATATGTATGGCCGAAAATTAGAGAGCATTTCCTAGAGGTTTTTCAAGTTCATCTTCTTCAAATTATGTCTTCAAAAGTTTATGAAAACATGTGAGAGAGTTGCCACCCATTCTTGCCCAATGAGAGAGTCTCTAACCATGCAATTTGCATGCTATGTGATTGGCCAAAAGTGTTTGGGAAGACCACCCAATGAAGACACATGCAAATGCATGAACCCTCATTGGACCAACCATTTTGGGAAGACCCCATGGGGGGGTGGCGGCCTAGCTTTATTTTTTATAAAAAAAATTCAATTCTTTTATAAAAATTTAAGTCTTGTTTATTTTATACCTTTTATAAAATATAACATCATATGTTCACAAGACTTTATACAACTTTTATTAAGTTATTTAACCCATTAAATAACAAAATAAAATATTCTCTCAAAATAAATTATCCATATAATTTATTAGTTTGTCAAGTGCAATTATTTTGAAAACCAATTTCTAAATACTCTAAGTGTTAATATTTATTTGTTTGATCATATCATAAATAAATATTGTAAGTGTTTGTCTAGCTTATATTTGGGTATGACTCGACTTGGATCATAACGTAGTAGCCACATCAATTTAATATGTGTCTTGGGCATATAGAGTCCAACAATCTCCCACTTGCACAAGATACATAGAAGATTGATGTAAGTAGTAAATGACGCCTAACTATGGTTTACTACCCCTAATACGTATGACTATATGTCCCATTCAATTACATCATCCCCTTCAAGTCCCTTACTTGAACATGATTTAGGTGAATCTATCATTTATCCTTTCGTTACAGATGTCATGTCAAATCCAGAGACACAGAGTGATCACTCTCTGTTGATTTAACTTTAGCAGGCCTTAGACATCTTACTCTCAACGAATAAGAGGAACAAATCCCTTCTTGACTACATACGTCTCTCACAATCACCTTGTACCACACCTGAGCTTAGCCTTATGTACTGTCATATTACTGACAGCAAAGAAATAAGTCAAGGTACAATATTTGGTGAATATCAAGACCCAATATATATCTCAGGTCAGAGGATACTATGATATTCTCCTTTACTCAAATTTACTTATGATCAATCACAGATGATTCCATGCAGTAATATTTGAGAGCGAGTCAGTCCAATATTTGTATCCCACAAATATCTATGAACTTTGCCAGCAACACTTTGCTCTATATTCATACATAATGAATATTCACCAATCCAAGTTCATAATATTCTTACATTCATATTTGCTCCCACAAGTATGATCAACTACGGACATTTAGAATAAGTAACTTATTCATGGATTTAAACATGCTAAAATGAAACATAACCCAAAATGCCATAAAGAGTTATAAAACAATTGTTCCAATATCCAAATACAAAATAGATCAAGTCCAATCACTAGAATATCGAAGTCCTAAGGCACAAGTATGACCCTTTCATGCTTTGCCCGTTCAAGGAGCTTCGTGAGTTGATCCGCAATATTTTGATCAGAGTGAACTTTGCAAATACATATCTTTCTCTTTTTCAACTTCATACCTTATGTAGTTGAAACTCCGCTCAATGTGCCTAGTCTTTTGATGTGCACAAGGTTCCTTGATTTAAGCAATCACACCATCGTTATCACAAAGATTTCTAGGGGTCCTGAATGGTAGGGACGACCCCTAGATTGGCAATAATTCAAGTGGCAGATCCATATGAATTATCTTGATCAATGAAGCGATGATGTATTCTGAATCTGTAGTGGACAACGCTACCCTAATTGTGATCGAGAACCATCTCGATCAGTTTGGAAACTCGTATCCATGTAACCCTTTACAACGAATTCCAAAACTCGCATCCCTGTAACCTTTTACAACGAGTTCTTCTTTACCAGATCTATATATTAGAAATACAACCTTAGTCCTTCTAAGGTATTTCAATATATATTTTTAATAGTCACCCAATGACCGTTACTTGCTGGTATCTTCTCGTCATGCTTAAAGCGCATGATATGTCCGGTCTAGTGCATATCATTACGTACATAATGAATCCTATAGCTGACGCATATGGGATTCCTTTCATTCTTTCCTGCTCATCCTTTGAGCTTGGACATTGAGACGCACTTAATATTGTCCCCTCTTTGAATAGGTACCAAACCTTTCATAGAGTTCTCAATCTTGAACCTTTTCAAGACTTTGTCAATGTATGCACTTTGGTTTAAACCTATCAAGCGCCTAGATCTATCCATATAGATCTTTATTCCCAAAATATAGGCGACTTCACCAAAATCCTTAATGGAAAAACAACTTCCAAGCCAGGCTTTTACACCTTCCATGGCTGGAATGTCATTTCCAAATAGTAGAAAGTAATAATGCTATACTAAGAAAGTAATAATGCTCCCACTAGCTTTCTTATACACACAAGCTTCATCGACGTTCTTGATGAATCCAAAATTCTCAATTTCTTCATCAAAACGGTGATTCCAACTTCTTGATGCTTGTTTCAATCCCTAGATTGATTTCTTTAACTTGCATACTTTGTTAGGATGTTATTGGATCGACAAAACCTTCAGGCTTAACTATATAGACATCTTCCTCAAGATATCTATTAAGGAAAGTCGTTTTGACATCCATTTGCCAAATCTCATAATTACATTATGCAGGTATGGCAAATAATATCCTTATTGACTTTAGCATCGCCACAGGCGAAAAGGTCTCGTCCTAATTAACCACTTGAGTTTGAGTGAAACCTTTTGCTATAAATCTCGCTTTACAAGTATCCAAGCTATCATGCATTACGGTTTTCTTCCTGAAAACCCACTTACTTCCAACTACTCTGGAGTTAAGATATGACACAACCAATTTCCATACTTGGTTGCTATACATGGATTGCATCTCTACGTTCATGGCTTCAAGCCACTTGTCATAATCGGATTTTGACATTGCATCATGGTATGTGGTTGATTCACCTGAATCTACCACGTAGCATCCATCCATGAAAATCCATATCTTTCAGGTGGACTACTAATTCTACCAGATCTGTGAACGTTTTGTGTGTATTGATCAACCACTTGATCATTTTCAACAACCTCTTGTTGAGTGCTAGTGTTAACCAAACGTGTATCGGCTTGTGGTTCTTGATCCTCATCAAGTTCCACTATTCTACTAGCTCCTTCCATAAGGAATTTAGCTTCCAAGAACTTAGCCTTTCGAGCAACAAATACCTTTTGCTTTGTTGGATCATAGAAGTAATATCATATATCATCTTTAGGATATCCTACAAAGATACACTTAGTGGATCGTACTTCCAATTTATTTGGGGTGTATTGCTTCACATAATCTTCACAACCCATACATTTAAATATGATAATGATAGAGCCCTTCCATGCCATATTTTAAAAGGTGTCTTATCCACTTTCTTGGTTTGGGGCCATATAGGCCATAGAGAGCAAAGCGTAACCCCAAAGTGATAGAGATAATGCGCTCCTAGCCATCATAGATCGAACCATTTCTAATAGAGTTCGACTCCTCCTCTATCAAAACGAAGAACTTTTAAAAGAGTTGATTTTGTACTTCACTTTTTGAAGATTCTGAACGTTTCAAAACTTCTTCTTTGTGTCAAGTACACATAACCTTAACTACTATAGTTGTCGGTAAAAGTAATGAAGTATCTTTCACCATTCCTAGTCATTGTCTTAAAAGGATCACATACATTCGAATGTATGATACCTAATAAATCTTTTGCCCTTTCCCACTAAGGGATTACTTGGTCATTTTACCTTGTAAATAAGATTCGCATGTATCAAATGAACCAATTTCATTTGTTTCCAAAAGACAATTCTTTCGAAGTGTTTACATACGACATCTGTTTATATGACCAAGGCGATAATGCCAAGGATAGGTCTTACTCAAATCCATTTTGAGTTTCTTGGTGATTGATTGGTACATTAAACTATCAAATGATGTTTTATTATGAACCAATTCATAAATACCATTTGAAGGCATAGGTTTAAAGTAAAACATGTCATTCATCGATATAAATGTCAATGTTTGCAAACTTTAAGTCAAAACCATATTATCTTATAAGGGAAACTTGAATAATGTTCCTAGTCAAACTAGGAGCATTCAAGACATTTTAAAACAATTTCCAAACCATTTGGAAGTTTCAAAACATAGTCTCCTTTCTTGTAATGTTTATTTCTTTTGAAGCTTTTGCAACGAATTGCAAACATGAGTTCCACATCCGGTATCTAATACCCATGTGTTAGAAGAAATAACATTAAGGTCAATATGTATCATTAAGATTGTACCTGAGGTTTGCCTAGCATCCCTCTTGTTTTTCAACTCTTTTAGATAGGTTGGACAATTCCTATTTAAATGCCCTATCTCTCCACACTTAAAGCATGGATTGTTCATGGCAACCTTTGCCTTCTTCCTTTTTTGGTTTCGGTGGTTTCGCTTTAGTCTTTCTAATCATTTCCCTTTGAATTACCCGTTTTCATTTTCAACATTTGCTTTGGTGTCGGGGTGATGCCTTTTCTAGTTGCCACCCTCATTGATCGTTAGAATGGATAAAAGCCCTTTTACCCATATTGAGCCTTTCGAAGCGATCAATGTGGCTTTTCATCTTAAAGATATAAGATGAGATCGATTGGGTTTCCACCATTCGACATGCATGAAGCGCTCGAACCATTTCGAAGCATTCTACCTTTAGGAACATTTCCTACAATTGGGTAATCATGTCGTATGCTCATGATGTTTAAAATCCTTTTGAATCTTGGGAATCATAGTTCCTAACATGAGGCAAGAGGCTTGCATAGTATCCTCGATATACTTTATCCAATCGTCATAGACATCCTTATCTTCCATAAGATATTCATCGGGATTAGGATCGTTTAACTCATAGGATATCTTTTCTTACTTGAGAACGATTCTTAAGTTTCGATATTAATCCATAAAGTGTTTTGATTGATACGATCCTTTTTAAGGATTCTTTTTAGTGATAGGTTACGAACGGTTTGGGTAATATTGTTAGCGGTCATCTACAAAATTTAACAAGGTTCAATTTTAGTATTTTCGATGTTATTATATTTTAATCATTAATACCCTTTTATGTCTCATAGACAATTAATAATTAAAATCTAGAATCCAACGTTACATTTAAATATTGGTTGGGTGACCTTTATCCCTCTATTTAAATTAACAAGGTAGTCAACGTTTGACAATTGCAACCCTTTGCAACTTCTAGCCATATGAGATCGGTTAAACATCTTCATGTTTAGTTGGCATGTTTAATCCCATCAACACCTTTTGTTCGCCATGCTTCGGTGACCCTAAGTTCATGGTTTCCAAATCAAGTCATCCAACTTACACACACGTGTGAGTTTATACACATAAGTGGTTAGGTGACCTTTATCCCACAAACATGGTAAACCCACCTCGAATATACAAGTTCCCTCAAATGTGGTTAGGTGACCTTTATCCCACAATAAGAGTTCCCAAGTGATCCGAGTGTTGTATAAAAGGATGGTGTTTAACTTGTTTTATAAAAGGGAATTTGAGTTTTCAAAATTCTAGTTTAGAAAACATTATGTACCATACATTTGCATGCATTCAAATCCTTGGTACTTTTGTGAAAACAAATTTTCAAGGTTCTTTTTAATAAAACCCATTTTATTATAAAAATCATTAATTTTTAATAACCTTTTATTAACCAATTTTAATGATCTTTTAAAGAACCAATTTTAAGCTTGTTGTTGATTATTAGTTTGTTAAGCATGCATATCCAAATATCATCAAACAACAAAATAATCAACCACACAAGCACAACACACATATCATTAGGTGCATAACCATAGCCAACTATTTTGACCACACTTGTTAGCCGAAACAAGTGTGCCAAAAGGTCCTTCCTAAAGGGTGAAAAATGACACAAGCGATGTGTCGTTGAACTCCCACTTGATCCCGCATCCAAATGCTTCAAGTCTCCCTTTTGTGTTGTGATTTCTTCACTTTCTTTGAGCTTCCAAAATGTACTTTAATTCAGCTCCAAACTCCTTTGGGCTCCGTAAATGTGTTTTGGTTATTGGGCTAAAATCCCGTTAAGAACTATGAAGTCCTTAAGGCCCGAAATTGGCCAAAACCAAAACCGCATTTTTGTGTGCATCTTCTTTTACAAAAAAATATCCTAATACATTTTTCTAGTAAAATAAAATGCACCTAATCTATTTATTTTACATACCAAATGAAAATAAATAAATTACATATTTTTACACATGGAAGAACAAAAATAATTATTATTACAACCCTTTGAAATAATTAAATACAAATCACAAACACAATCATTCAAAAAATTCACTCAAGGTCATGGCTAGGTTATGAACACCAAAAAATATATATATCCAAATATATAAAATTCAAGAAGCAAAATGGTTCCCTTTTACAACCAACAATTTTTCGGTCAAGAATGAAAAACCAAAAAATGTGGGTTTTTGTCCAAACAAAATAATCATCCAAATGAAATAATTTTTCAAGATTCATTTATGCATGTAGGAATATAATCTTGAAAAACAAAGGGATAACCATGGTGAAAATTTCGGCCATAGGGTTTTACCCAAACCCGAAACCCGAAAATTTCATATCCTATGAAGCATGCACTCATATAAGCGGCTCTGATACCACTATTGGGATTTTCACATGTTTATCAAAGTATTTTATCCATATAAAATAAAAACGCAGCGGAAATTTATTTAAAACATGTTTACTTACAAGATATAAAACTCATTTTATATGTAAAACCCAATCCCGGATCCATATACGAACATGCATGCTATCAAAATAAAACACAACCATAGGGTGTTTAGAATACTACCTTCCAAGGAGTAAAAGATATGAAGAAGATGATGCTTCTTGAACGGTTGCCTTCAAGTGTAGAAGACCTCAAGCTTGTATACCCCAAGCCTTCCAACAAACACTCTAGTTTTAGCTAGGATTTTACACTTATGAACTGACTTGAAAAATCCCTCTCTTGGAACCAACCCTTGGCCGAAAATTATGAGAGGAGTATTAGAGTTCTTGCACTTGTAACAAAAAACTTGAAAACCTTTTGAACACCATATGTATGGCCGAAAATTAGAGAGCATTTCCTAGAGGTTTTTCAAGTTCATCTTCTTCAAATTATGTCTTCAAAAGTTTATGAAAACATGTGAGAGAGTTGCCACCCATTCTTGCCCAATGAGAGAGTCTCTAACCATGCAATTTGCATGCTATGTGATTGGCCAAAAGTGTTTGGGAAGACCACCCAATGAAGACACATGCAAATGCATGAAACCTCATTGGACCAACCATTTTGGGAAGACCCCATGGGGGGGTGGCGGCCTAGCTTTATTTTTTATAAAAAAAATTCAATTCTTTTATAAAAATTTAAGTCTTGTTTATTTTATACCTTTTATAAAATATAACATCATATGTTCACAAGACTTTATACAACTTTTATTAAGTTATTTAACCCATTAAATAACAAAATAAAATATTCTCTCAAAATAAATTATCCATATAATTTATTAGTTTGTCAAGTGCAATTATTTTGAAAACCAATTTCTAAATACTCTAAGTGTTAATATTTATTTGTTTGATCATATCATAAATAAATATTGTAAGTGTTTGTCTAGCTTATATTTGGGTATGACTCGACTTGGATCATAACGTAGTAGCCACATCAATTTAATATGTGTCTTGGGCATACAGAGTCCAACAGAACAATGTACTAAGTACGCACACAATGGGCATACAAAGCATGTAATGTAAGGCAATGTACTAAGTACGCACACAATGGGCATACATAGCATGTAATGTAAGGCTACATAGCATGTAATGTAAGGCAATGTACTAAGTACGCACACAATGGGCATACATAGCATGTAATGTAAGGCAATGTACTAAGTACGCACACAATGGGCATACATAGCATAAAATGTGTTGAAATCATGTACTATAAATGTACTAATAAACATAGCAAATATATGATGTGAAAACAGGAAAGCATGAAAGTAACAAGTAGGCACATGTGTTTCACCCCAAAACAGTTTGGAAAATAGTAAAAGAGGGGTCTATGTACTCACTTGAGATTGCTCAGAAGTCCTAAGATAACCACCAAGCAATGCTAGAGATCACGGATATCAAACGGCACCTAATATAGGTAACTATGTTAATAAACCGGACCTAAATCGGAAGATCGGATAGAATGAGGGCTCGTAAACCAAATGAGTATTGGAACTCATGTAGTATGGGTTAACAAGGCCTACATACTAAATGAAACCTAACCTAAGTGCTTACGACCCATTACGACCCGTTTAGGTAGCTTATGCTACTTTAACGCGTCGTTCGCGTGAAACGCATTCGCCTAACTAGTCCTATGATCGACCAAATGGGTCGGGTTCGAAGGTATAAGTGATTTATTAGATCGCTTACCCTTACGACCCTAGACAACGAGGTAATCAGTAGGCATAGTCACAAAGGACTATAACCATCGTGATTACAATCACGTTGCGAAGTTCAAACGAACTTCGCATTGACCATAAACTGGTCAACACAGAAAGTCAAACAAAGTTGGACTTTCGGACTCGAAAAGCAATAAAAGAACGAAGGAATACTTACGAAGGGTCCCCGAATGCTAATCTCGATCTAAGTAACTCAGGTATAAAACAATGGTTTCAACTTAGAGTTTCTCAAATCAAAATTCTAGTGGGTTTTGCAAATGAAGACATGGGGTATTTATAGGATTCGTAGAGCCGTTAAGATCGTTTCTCGGACAACGTGCTTTGATCTTGGCCCTACACTTGCACACATGGTATTGTAATACCATGTGCACATCCAAAACCAGCCCATAGATTCCCCAAAACCATGTGCAACAAGTGGAACGGACCAGATTCGATGTTTCTGCACATTTCTGTCCAGCTTAGGCAGTCGCGTAGCGCCACTGGTAAAGGCCTTAGTGCTCGCGCTACGCCACCATGCACCATATTCAGCAAAGTTTCAAAAATGGCAGAAATGGTCCATGCAGCCCTTTTAAGCTATTTTCGATGCGTTTGAACCCCGTTAACCTCATTTCAAGGCTCTAAAATGAAGTTAAAGTATAGGGAACTCAAAACATGCTAGAAATATCTCGGATGTCGGTTCGTTTGGTCGTACGATCGCAATGTTCGCTTAATTACGACGAAATGCGCATAAGCGCGAAAAACGATCCAAATGACGCGACAAATGGATTTTTCTCAAGCCAAACACTAAAATAAAATATTTTAGTGCTTAAATAAATTTTTGGATGTCCGGATGTATTCAGAACGTAAGTTATGCGCGAAAATGCAAACTTGTGCACTTTTTGACACTTTTAGTCCCTGAATGAGCCAAAAGTTTATTTTAGCACACCGAACCCCTCAAAGCCTATTTCTAAGCTATATAAAGGATATTTAAGGTGTGTTTAACTTATGGTCATGTTCCGGAATGTCTGTTACAGTTCAAATTGGCATACTTTCGCAGTTTGTCAAGTTTAGTCCCTGTAAGCTAATTAACTTGTTTTTGCCATACCAAAGCCTTCAAAACTTATTTCTAAGTTATGTAAAGGTTATTTAAGGTATGTTAAGTATATGTCACTATTCCGGAGTGTTTGTTGCATTAAACTGGTTATATTTACGCATCAGCGCGCGTATAACCTTCCAGAAAGCGATTTAGAGCTTGAAATCGAACAAGAGTTGATATGTGCAAAAGATACACATATTTATACAAGTCCAAAGTATGAAATACAATATTTCATTGGTTTGGTATTTGTTTGACGGTCGCAGTGACACAGGTGTCACAATAAGAACCATGATTCTAGTGTTTATTTAGTTTCTACAAACTCACTAATCGCCTACAATGGTGATTATAAACTCCACAAGTATAATGCTAGATTTTAATAAGAAATCATCTAGGGTTTATCCCTAGATGCCATATTACTTCTAATTTCATCCATGCAAGACTTAATCAAGCTCAATTTCAGTTTTTCACAATTAACCTATAATTTAAGATGGATCAAAACATCAAAATTTTGCATACCTTATGATCCCCTCAACAAGGTGATCACTAATTCATGCTCGAAAATCGACTTGGAGGTGATTTGAACTCTCAATTTGATCAAGTTTGACATGCACTAGGGTTTGGTGGGGAGCCTGTGTCGCCCCCTGTGTTCTTGTTCGACCAAACACACCTAAGTGTGTGTTTGGTATGTGTTATTTTAATTATAATCACCCAAGTTTCCAACCTTGTAACTTAGGTCCCTCAATTATTGTTTCGTTTATTAATTTAGGAGTTCCCATCCATTTATTTGGTTTCACAATGTTGTATCTAACTGGGTTATCTAGTCCTAGTCAGTTTATTCTCGTTTATTTTATACTTTATAATTATATTATAAAGTTTTATATTTTCGGGGTGTTACAAGTCCACCCCCCCTTAAAAAGGGTTTCGTCCCCGAAACCTCCTTTAAGTAGGCCTTTGGTTTGAACCTAACCATCTTAGTTTCGATTTTAAAGGCATTCTTTCTTTTCCGGCATAAGGTTTTTATTCTTATTGGCATGTTCGTCTTTTAGGCATATGTCCTATTGGACCGTAACCTTTTATCATCTATTTCCTATCTTTGTCGCCTATTTGACCGGGTTGCCTTTTGACCATCCAGTCACTGAGTCCGTCAGCATACTTACTTGACGCTAGTCTTATATTGACAAGCGCTCTACATAGGTCACAGCGTTATTTAGACTACAACTTGTTTTATTGCCTAAACTAATTGGTCACCATTTTACCTCATACCTCTTCATTCGGGTATGCAATATTGCCGTCATCAGCCCTTTGCGTGTTTATCATTTTGCATCTAGTAACTCATATTACAACGTGGTTATATTCTGTATCACTCTTGGGTCCGTGATCACATCACGTCATGTTTAGGTTTTCGTCAACTTTTCATTATTATAAGTCCTCTTTCGAATGCATCGCCTTACACCTATCGGCGTTAAGACTTATACTCTTTAGTATTAACCATTTTCTAACTTCTCTCATAGTATTTATATTTGTTAGGATGTTGTTTCTTTACGAAAACTGAATTTTAGTTTAATGTTTTTTTTCTCTTAAACACATGTCGATTAATCATTTCAAGGAATTGACGACAAGGATTATTCTTCTCAGTTATCATTTTACGCGAGGAGTCATAATGGGTTCCCACGCCTTATATTACCGGCCCGTAGGTTCCTTTACCTAGCCTTGTAGACCATTCTATTAGGTCTTCACTTTTTTTTTTTTAGGGTGAGACCCCATAGTTTGTTCCTTCGTATTTATGACCCAATGGTCATTTTGGTCCCGTAGACCTTTACATTGTTTATAGTCTGGAGGTTATGGTGATCCCATGGATCATCTTCTATTTGTTTGACCTTGACCGTAGTCTAAGGCTACACTCATTTTCTTTCGGATTATCTTTCCGACTCTATGACTTCTTATGTCACCTTCGCGTCGGTTTATTTTACTCATACCTTTATTTGGTTTATGCCCCTATTTCCTTTCAACCCGTTACCTGGTTCGTTATCTTAATGTTTTTAACACCTCAGTTTTATTGGTTTGCGTTTTCCTTTCCATATTCTTTTACGACCTATCACATTAGTTCAGTAATATTTCGCACTTTCATTATTCGGGTTGCGCTTACTTGGAATATCAAGTATTATACTTTATTCGGTCCATCCAGTATTAAAATAGTTGAACTTATCTATCAAAATTTATGTTTTTGCGAAATTTTACTGTCCTTTAGTCCTAATTCTTAATCCAAGTCTTTTGACTTTTAATCTTCGACACTTTCCTTTGGTTTTACGTATATATCCGTATTCCTACCCATCAATCGGGTATTTTACCGAATTCATTATCAAAGCAGCCATTCCGGCATGCATTAAGACTTCGTTTCGATTTATTCAGTAGTATTAGCGCATTCCATCGCCCTTATTCCTCCAAGTCTTTTATTCTTTCATTCGTCTTGTTTGACTTGTTCGTGTGATAGTTAAACTTTACCCCTATTCCCCAACATTCTTGTTTATTGGTTTGTATTGTTATTTTCCTTAATTCTTATCCCTTCCCTGGGGCTTTTTACCTTAATGTAACACGCTCCCGTCATCTGGCTTCCGTTTACCTTTATTATCAAGCATTTTGCTTATTTGATCCGAACACCACCCTTCTGTTTAGCGACCTTTAGGTCTGTTTCTTTTACTAATGTTCCGAAGGCCCATTTCTTAAGTCTTATTTTGTAAAACCAATGTTATGGTTATACGGCTTTTGGGGTTTACCCGTTCTTATTCTAAAACTTTCATAAGGTTTATTTTACTAGACTTTTATATAATCACATTCATCACTGTATCTTTCTTCCTCATGAGGATTTGATTAATAATGTATTACTTGGATGGTTACCCATACCCAAGTTTCTAAATTTGCATTTATTGATACTTTATTATGCATAGTAGCGAATAATACGTATCATCCATTTAACTTCTTTTTCGCGGATATTGTCAGTCTGAGTCTTAATTTCTCATCCTTAACCTTAATCCGATTGTAACAATAACAAAATTAATTCATTTAATTTTATTATTCCTTATTGTAGCATGAAATTTATCTACATCGTTTGTTGATGTAAGTGATGCTTCTACATGTTTTATTTAGTTTGACCAAGTCTATAACCTTGTCTTCGCTATTTATTACTATCGCAATTTCCAGGTTCGGACGTAATTACACTCCTTCCCATTACCATATTTATTCACTTCATTAAGTTCCCGGGTTCGAGTGCACGTGCACTCCTTCCCATTGCAATTTTCATCGGGATTACTTTTTGTCTCGATTTCACATGCTCACCATTATTTATTTTCTTATCTACATATATATATATATACACATATATATATGTATATACATTTATATAGGTATTTCTTTTACATAATTCACCCAATTCATCACTCCTATATGCCCTTATGCAACTATCATTCGCACTCGAATCGAATAGAATTTGTGTTAACTTAAATTTACAAGAAACATACCTGAAATTACACCATGTTCAGCTTTAGCCTCTGTGGCTGTTATATAAAACGACCTTGTCCTTGACTTCTGGGCATTAGACATTGTGTCGGTTGTGTCTTTGGTTCCATGCCTCTCTGAACGTTTAGACTTTTTATGTCTTGGCTTACTACATATGCCCTTGTGAATTTTTCCACAAAATCTACACTGATGTAACACACTTTTTGTAACTCCTTTCTTGGGAGCTTTATTAGACTTGGATTTCTTTACAGAACTTGGATTCATATCCAACACCCTCCTTTCTTCTATTTCTTGTAATATGCTGTCTTTCAATTCAGCCATCATAGCGTCCACCACCGGCACGATTGTGGTTTGTAATCTATCAATATACTGTGATAGACTAATTTCTAAAGCTTTTCCGACTGCCTCAGAAATCTTAGCTTTCATTTATTTAGTCAATTGAGATGTCGAATCATCTCCGGCTACTCCAGACATTTCTTTAACTGAAACATCCATCACGGTTAATCAATAATTATTTAATTCATTTCCATCTTATTATACGGAAATTTATATCACTCCCACTTAATCATAAGTAATGTGTTATTCTTTTTCAGTTTGGTCAAGTATATATCTTGCCTTACCTTTCTTACTTAGTGTATTTTCCGGGTTCGAGCGTATTTATACACTCCTCCCTTCTTTCCGTCATCTTGAAACTGAAATGTTTATACTAATTGTTAAACATTTCATCTATAACATATGCGTCATTCCTTTTGATTTAGCCAAGTTCGCCACTTGCTTAAACCATTTATGTTTAGTGCACTTTTCCGGGTTTGGGTGTGTAAACACGCACTTCCCGTGCATATTAAATCAAATTTCCTTTTTCTAGTATTCTAGTAAGTCTACTAAAGCAATTAATTCTTACCGGACGATTGATGAAGCTTGAACCGAACACTTTGTTGACAAACTTGAGCTCTGATTACCAACTTGTAACACCTTTCTTTTTAACACTCAACTTAAATCTAAATTTCATATGATTTTATATATAAAGTGCGTCTAGATTAAAAGATAAGTTCCAAGGTGACCAAACTTTAGTCAACTACCGACTAAATCAAACTTTCATAAATTGTCTAGCAAATTATTTACATTCCAAAAACATCGTCTATTAAAGTCAGATATCGCGAAAGCTTCAAAATTCGTGTTCGGTTCTTCTAAACATGCTTGATCATCGTCCACATATTTGCAAAACCTGAAAACTGGAGATTTATAACAAAATTAGTGTTAGAGTTCTTAGAAATATTGCTTAATCGAAGCTACGTTCAAAAACCGGATTCGATTAGCTAGGATATGCAAGTTTTAACAATTATTTCTGGGCTCTACCGTAACTTATGGTGTCTACCGTAAGTTACGGTAGACGTTGGATAACCTTGGTCTGCCGTAAGGCAGTGTTGAACTGTCGTAACATTTTTACTCTCCACCGTAAGTTACGGTGGAGACCGTAACTTACGGTGGACTATGCAAACTTGCTATTTGTCTCATTTATACATTTCACCCAAACCCGAATCCTCGGATTTCTTATTCTAACAAACGAATATGCTAAATTCTCGTATTCTAATATGTCTTTTTATTAACAACAACAAAGACCGAGTAGGCATATTACGATGCATTAGCCACGCATTATTTGAGTATCCGACCCGTTTGGCTCATCTAAGGAATCCTCCATTATGATGACTACCAACGAGGTCTAACCAATTCTTGACCTATTATTCAGTATAGCGAACATTATCGCTTTAAATCAACTCAACTTCTATTCTACAATTCAACTACAAATATGCTAGTTATCAAAATTTACCAAATGTAACGAATCAAGTTACATACTTGCGTAATTCATCGACATTGGTTTCTAACCACAATTACCCATTCCCGGGCTTGTCAATCTTAGCGTATCACGTCCATTACAAGGATTACGTTTTTATAACTCAATTTTAATGAGTGATGTTTTAATCACTTCAACACTACAAAATTCGACCATTATTTGACCCGTTTGGTTGTTTAATGGGAACCACCATTTTACAACATACCAAACTTGTTCTAACTAACATTTAACCCATTTACTTATCTAGTGACCTTCGTCACTTAAACTAGACATCCAAATTCATACTCTATTCTAAATTCAAGTCTACTAGTAAAAATACATAACAAATATAACGTAATAAAACCGTGGTTACGTACCTTTTAAGCACACCTTTCTAGCGTGTATCACCTCCTGCTTGTCCACTTGACGACCCGGATTCTTTACCTATAGAGTTCCATTCACAACCAAATTTAGAACTCTTTTATAACCAAAAATCGGACAATTCATTATGATATTCAAATCTGCGTTTTTGTCCGGTCTTTAACGTTTTACTCCTCACTTAGGCGTTTTAACAAACACCTAGCGGGTCAGATTTTTACATAACCATTACTAGGTTCTTGACATGTTATTTTCATCTACATTCACTTCAATTAACAAATCAATACTAAATTTTAACATCAATACTTTCAGATTCACTACATGAATTCAGATTTCACTAAAATAAGAACCATGATTCTAGTGTTTATTTAGTTTCTACAAACTCACTAATCACCTACAATGGTGATTATAAACCCCACAAGTATAACACTAGATTTTAACAAGAAATCATCTAGGGTTTATCCCTAGATGCCATATTACTTCTAATTTCATCCATGCAAGACTTAATCAAGCTCAATTTCAGTTTTTCACAATTAACCTTTAATTTAAGATGGATCAAAACATCAAAATTTTGCATACCTTATGATCCCCTCAACAAGGTGATCACTAATTCGTGCTTGAAAATCGATTTGGAGGTGATTTGAACTCTCAATTTGATCAAGTTTGGCATGCACTAGGGTTTGGTGGGGAGCCTGTGTCGCCCCCTGTGTTCTTGTTCGACCAAACACACCTAAGTGTGTGTTTGGTGTGTGTTATTTTAATTATAATCACCCAAGTTTCCAACCTTGTAACTTAGGTCCCTCAATTATTGTTTCGTTTATTAATTTAGGAGTTCCCATCCATTTATTTGGTTTCACAATGTTGTATCTAACTGGGTTATCTAGTCCTAGTCAGTTTATTCTCGTTTATTTTATACTTTATAATTCTATTATAAAGTTTTATATTTTCGGGGTGTTACATCAACACCATAGGTGAAATGGTTCTTGCTTACATTGCCTGTCTATTAGTTTACATAGTACATTGCATGCTTAGTTAATATAACAACTGATAATTGAAACCCTGTGTGTTTGCTTTCTTCTGTCACTCCACACTTACGCACTTTCGTGGCACTTTTCTCACATACTTTGCTTCGTTGTGAGGATCATGAACCGACGCGGAGGACGTATCAACCTAACTCAAGCCCAACTAACGGCTCTAATCAACGAACGAGTGGCTGAGGCACTCGCAGCTGTCCCCGCAGGAGGTATAACCTGCCATTTCGACCTATCCTAGGATGTTTAGATCCTACACTCGCGAACCAACTCTTGTGTTTAACCTTGTCTTTTATTCTCGCGCAATAGGTCAGCATGCTCAACCTCCTGTATGTACGTTCAAAACATTCATGGATTGCCGACCTAGTACTTTCAGCGGCATAGAAGGAGCTGTAGGTCTTCTTCACTGGTTCGAGAAACTTGAGTCTGTTTTTGAGATGTGTGAATGCCCCGAAGATCGTAGGGTGAAATATGCTACTGGAACGCTGGAAGGTGTTGCGTTAACCTGGTGGAAAGCACAGGTTCAACTGCTAGGGCTGGCGGTTGCTAATGCCACCCCATGGAACGGTTTCAAAGAGCTGATTAAAGAAGACTACTGTAGTCGTGACGACATCCACAAGCTAGAGGTGGAATTTTTCAATTTGAAGATGACGGGGTCTGAAATTGAGGCGTATACGAAGAGGCCAAATGAGCTGGCCATCTTGTGTCCTACTATGGTGGATCCTCCCATCAAGCGTATCGAGATGTACCTCAAGGGTCTTGTGCCAGAGATTCAGAGTCACGTGACTTCAGCTAACTTGGGTACCATTCAGCAAGTCATCAAGTTGGCTCATCGTCTCACCGATCAAGCAGTTGAACAACACAAACTGCCCAAGCGTATTAGTGCTACTACTACTGACGCTCCCAATGATAACAAGCGAAAATGGGATGGGAATTCCAGTAAGGGTTCTACTTCAGTTCAGTCTCAGCAGCGAAAGACTGATGAGTACCAGAGTCCTGGTCAGCAGTCTTCTGGTAATCAAGGACAGGGTGGAAACCGAGGGAACCACCCCAAGTGCAACCGGTTCCACAAGCATCATAGCGGGCAGTGCAACAAGGGTCGTTGTCTGAGGTGTAACAAGTTTGGTCATGAAGCAAAGGATTGCAGGAGTGCAACAACAACAACAAGCTCCACAGAACCACCAGCAGCAGCAACAACAGGGCAATAAAGGATGCTTTCAGTGTGGCGCTGAAGGCCACTTTAAAAGGAACTGCCCTCAGCTGAACCAGAATCAGAACAACAACAACCAAGGAAACGGGAACAACAATGGAGGCAACAACGTGGGTAACAATAATGGCAATGGTGCCAGGGGACGTGTTTTCGTGCTGGGTCAAGGCGACGCGAGGAACGATCCCAACGTTGTGATGGGTAAGTTTCTTCTGGATGACTTCTTTGTTACTGTTTTATTTGATTCGGGTGCCGATACTAGTTATGTGTCCTTAAAAGTTAGTCAAATGCTTAAGCAAACCCCAACAATTTTGACCACTAAACACACGGTAGAGCTAGCAGACAGTAAAAGTCTCGAGGCCACGCACATAGTTAAGGGTTGTAACCTCGTCTTAGCTGGTTAGACCTTCTCTATCGATCTTATTCCTATCGTTCTGGGTAGTTTTGACATTGTTATTGGGATGAATTGGCTATCTCACCATCAAGCGGAGATTATTTGCAAGGAGAAAATCGTCCGCACTCATCGTTCTGGTGAAGAACCTCTCATAATTCATGGCGATAAGAGTGGTGCTGTTGTAGGCATCATCTCTTTCCTTAAGGCCCAGAAGTGTTTGCGAAAGGGCCACACTGCCATTCTAGCACTCGTTACTGACACATCAACGGAAGAGAAGAGACTTGAAGACATTCCTATTATGCGCGATTTTCCTGAGGTATTTCCTGAAGAATTACCTGGTCTTCCGCCTCATCGACAAGTCGAGTTTCAAATCGAGCTAGCTCCTGGAGCAGCACCAATAGCTCGTGCGCCTTATCGACTAGCTCCGTCAGAACTTGAAGAACTGTCCACGCAATTACAAGAACTCTTGGAAAAGGGTTTCGTACGTCCTATCTCATCGCCCTGGGGAGCTCCAGTCTTGTTTGAGAAGAAGAAAGACGGTACTTTCAGAATGTGTATTGACTATCGCGAACTTAACAAGGTGAGCGTGAAGAATCGTTATCCTCTTCCACTTATTGACGATTTATTCGACCAGTTGCAAGGGTCGAGCTATTACTCTAAGATTGATTTGAGATCGGGATACCATCAGCTGAGAGTCCGAGAGGAGGACGTCTCCAAAACAGCATTTAGAACTATTTATGGGCATTACGAGTTTCTGGTTATGCCCTTCGGATTGACGAATGCACCAGCGGTCTTCATGGATCTCATGAACCGAGTATGCAAACGTTACCTGGATAAGTTCGTCACTGTGTTCATCGATGACATCCTGATCTATTCTAAGAGTCAGGAGGAACACGAGCAGCATCTACGACTTATGCTGGAACTTCTTCGAGCAGAGCAACTGTATGCTAAATTTTCGAAATGTGACTTCTAGCTACGTGAAGTCCATTTTCTAGGCCATGTGGTAAACAAGGATGGGATTCATGTGGATCCATCCAAGGTTGACTCGATCAAGAACTGGCCTGCACCCCGCACACCAACAGAAATCCGCCAATTCTTGGGTTTGGCAGGATATTACAGAAAATTCATCAAGGATTTCTGACAGATTGCGCAGCCTCTCACTTCATTGACTCAGAAGGGTGTCGCCTATCGTTGGGGTGATGCACAAGAATCTGCTTTTCAGCACCTAAAAGATAGACTTTGTAGCGCGCCTATCCTCTCATTGCCTGAAGGCACAGATGACTTTGTGGTTTATTGCGACGCTTCCATCCAAGGACTTGGTTGCGTGTTGATGCAACGTGACAAGGTCATTGCATACGCATCGCGCCAACTTAAAGTTCACGAAAGGAACTACACTACACATGACCTGGAATTGGGAGCAGTTGTTTTCGCACTTAAGATATGGAGACATTACCTGTACGGTACCAAGTGCACCATTTACACCGATCACAAGAGTCTTGAGCATATCTTCAAGCAAAAATGAGTTAAACATGCGAAAACGCCGATGGGTCGAGCTCTTGAACGACTACGAATGTGCGATCAAGTATCATCCGGGCAAAGCCAATGTTGTGACCGACGCCCTCAGTCGAAAGGATACCATACCTAAGCGTGTACGTGCGTTACAACTTACCATCCAATCTAGTCTTCCTGCTCAAATTCGTGATGCTCAGGTCGAAGCATCGAAAGCAGAGAACATCAGGGCTGAGTCCTTACGAGGATCGAGACAACGGCTAGAACAAAAGGAAAACGGCGCCTACTATGTAAACGGACGCATCTGGGTTCCACTGTATGGAGACCTACGCGAACTTGTGATGGATGAAGCACATAAGTCTCGTTATTCTGTACATCCTGGTTCGGATAAGATGTACCACGACCTAAAGACTACATACTGGTGGCCTAGCATGAAAGCCCACATAGCAACCTACGTTAGTAAATGCCTGACTTGTGCTAGGGTCAAGACCGAGTACCAGAAACCATCAGGCCTACTCCAACAACCAGAGATCCCGACATGGAAAAGGGAGCAAATTTCCATGGATTTCGTTACTGGCCTGCCTAGATCTCAACGCGGAAATGACACCATTTGGGTGATCGTGGATCGACTGACCAAGTCTGCACATTTTCTGGCTATCAAGGAAACGGATAAGTTTTCTACTCTAGCAGACATTTACCTAAAGGAAGTAGTATCAAGGCACGGAGTGCCAACCTCCATCATTTCTGATCGTGACGCGCGTTTTACTTCTGAACTGTGACAAGCCATGCATAAGTCTTTCGGCTCGCGTTTAGATATGAGCACCGCTTATCACCCACAGACGGATGGGCAATCTGAACGCACAATCCAGACCCTTGAAGACATGCTTAGGGCATGTGTAATCGATTTTGGTAATGGCTGGGAAAAGCACCTCCCGCTAGTGGAGTTTTCGTATAACAACAGCTACCACACCAGCATCCAGGCCGCTCCGTTCGAGGCGTTGTACGGACGGAAATGCCGATCACCTCTTTGTTGGGCAGAGGTTGGCGACAGTCAAATGACTAGCCCAGAACTTGTAGTAGATACAACCGAGAGAATTGATCAGATATGGCAACGAATGGCGGCAGCTCGTGACCGTCAGAAAAGCTATGCTGATAATCGAAGAAAGCCACTCGAGTTCCAGGTTGGGGACCAGGTGCTACTCAAAGTCTCACCTTGGAAAGGTGTAGTCCGTTTTGGCAAACAAGGCAAACTCAATCCGCGTTACGTCGGACCGTTCGAAATCATTGAGAAGATTGCCAAAGTCGCCTACAAGTTGAATCTACCGGCAGAACTCAGCGAGGTTCACGATGTTTTCCATGTGTCAAATCTGAAGAAGTGTCTGTCAGATGAGACCCTCATAGTTCCCTTAAAGGAGCTCACTATCGACGACCAGCTGCAATTCGTCGAGGAACCAGTAGAGATTACCGATCGAGATGTTAAGATTCTCAAGTGTACCAGGATACCTCTTGTTCGAGTTCGTTGGGATTCCGATCGTGGCCCAGAGTATACCTGGGAACGAGAAGACCAAATGAAACTCAAGCATCCCCAGCTGTTTAAGAAAAGTGCAACCACTACTGAGGCTGAAGCTACTGCAGAATTTCGGGACGAAATTCCAAATCAACGGGGGGATGATGTGACACCCCAGGAAAGCCAGTAAACACCGCAACTTAACTAGCTTCCTCAGTAACTACGCACTAAATTTCGGGACGAAATTTTCTTAACATGGGAAGAATGTGACAACCCTCGAAATTACATGTATCCGTACGATTATTTAATGATAATTAAAGTGCTTAGTGGCTTTGTTGAATTACTTAACTGTTTCCTGATTTCTGTGTCAAACTTACATGTGCTTGTTAACATATTAGTCAAGGGCAGAAAATTTACTAAATGGTCCTGAATATTTTCCTAAGTGTCAGGAATTAATTGTGTTACAAAAATATATATATAAGACACCTTACGGAACAATTAAACACTTTAACGGAACAGTATCCGACCGAACAACCGGACATTACCCGGGACACCGAATATTTGTCAAATACATTGTTTTATTATTTTTGACTAGTCGTGGTCCCTGTTTACCATAACACCCATTAAAAACCAAACAACTAACACATATGATCTAGTTACTTGTAATCTAACTAACACTTACCTTCTAGTTGGAAAACGTTTACCCTTAACCCCCCCCCCCCCCTAACCGGTTCGGTCACAATGACCATCCCCCGCCATGCCTAAATCTTGCGCAATATTTTACCCTATTATTTTATTGGATTTATTACTTGTAAGACTTACCAAGATATGTGAACATATCTTATAAAAGCATGGCCAAGATCATTCTCACCATACTTCACATTTTCACTCTCTCACTCCTCACTCTCTCTCTCCCTCTCTCGGTCACTCTACCACCGCCAACATCACCACCATTCCACCACCATCTCTTCCATTTTTAAGCTTCATCTAAGTGCTTGAAGGTGAACCAAAGGTGCTTGAACTTGCAGAACTTCAAAGGAGCCTTGTTCTTGCTTTTCATCAACTCTTCTCATCATCTTCTTCACTAAGAATCATCCCTAGCTATAAGCTAGTAGTAAGTCTTGATTTACTCTTGTTTATGTCTATTTTGAGTAGATAAAAGATGTAGTATGATGAATGTTGCAAGAACACTAAAAGGGGTTTAAACAACAATAATTATCAACAATAATCACTAATTTCTCCATTTCATGAGCTTGAATATTTACAAAAATGTGTAGTAACTTACTAGCACATTTAGTAAGTGTTATTATCTTTAAAAATAAGTTTAATTTCTTAAAAACTTTATTTTTAAAGATCTTGAAGTTTCACAACTTCTAGTCATGATTTACCAAACATATTTCTTGTTAATTTTTTCTTGTGACACAAGTGTTTACACACTTGTTTACTTACTAAAATGCTTTTAGTTTATGTAAGGTTCGGGTTTAAAACAAGACTTGTATATTTTGCTTGGTTCTTCCGAAAAACCACTTGTAGATCTTTAGATCTACATGTTTAGAGTCTTATTTTACAAGAAAATTACTTTTACTCAAGTTCATGTCTTATGAATGGATGGATCCATCATCCTTTAACTTTCTAACTTTTACATCCTACTAGTTCATACTCTCAAACATGGACTAGTATGTCTAGATGATGATCCATCTTGTTTTTACTAACAACAACATCAAATAATCATAACTAGACAAGTTTCACAAGATTTACACACATAGTTTCTTTTTATCCAACATTAACCACTTATGTCCAAGACTTTAGGTTATGTTCTTTCGAGTTTTCATCAATTAATCATTCTTTCACCTATTAACCACCAAAAATAAGAACAAGAGGGAGTTTTTAAGCACTTACTACTAGCACAAGGCTAGGGAAGTTCAAGAGTATAAATGTGGTGGTTAAAAGCAAATGGAGAAGGTCCTTCAAGATCCGCTTGCACCGAGCTTTGTTAGTGACCTTCTTACACCTCAAGATAACCTTGGAAAGCTAGTATGATGATTGATAATGGTGATGGTGTGGTGGTGGCTTGAAGCCGTAGCCAAGGGAGAGAAAGAGGAGGTGTTTTGTTGAATGATGGAGGTGATGAGTATGATGGGTAGATCTAGTGGGTTATAAAGAGTGTTTCCAACATAGTGTTGTCCAATAGGTCCAATGTTTCACTAGTACATGACAAGTCTAATAAAATATGAACTAAAGATCCCATGTGGGGATATGGTCTCCCAACCGTCCAACATATGGGGGGGGGGGGGGGGGCTAAGTGAAACATTCTAAGTGTAAGTTAGATGATTTAGTTAGGTTCTAATGACATTTAGTTAGGATGTTAGGTGTATTGTATAATGTATAGTGTGTTAGGGTGTTCGGGGACCCTAACTACCTTGGAAAGATAAAAACAATGCTTCTAGCATTATTTTGGTGTTCCGGGTAATATCCGGTTGTGCGGTTAGACACTGGTTCGTTAAAGTGCTAAATTACACTTTTTAGTGTCTTTTAAGTACCTTTTTGTACCCTTTCAATTCCCAACACTTGGGGAAGTATTCTGGATTATAAAACGTAATTTCAGCACAATATTCATGTTGTTAAAAGCTGAATTATTGCTGAATTATACAAAATTCTGCACTTAAAGTGCGTTTCGGGTGCTTTCTAGTGCTTATTTTTGCTCCCGGAGAGTATATATATTAAACCCTTGTATGTACTCATGGGTTTTAATGCCTTATTGTTGTCGGACCTACACCTAGGCTCCAATTTTATTGTCTAACTGCTTTCTGCAGTTCTGTTGACACAGTGTGTCTTACCGGTGAGTTTACTATTATTTCTGACGCAACGCTCTCGTTTATGCATAAAGCAATATTTTTTGTAGTATACAACGTTCATGAATTCACTTGTTTAGTATGTGTTCAGACATTTCTGACAATTAAGCACATAATTGCAGTCATTAAGCAATAATTAAAGTGTACGGAAATTACCGGTTTAGTGCCAGTTGTCACAAAAAGGGTGTTATCAAACTATCGCGATGTTTAACGAACAAAACGGAACGCCAAGATGCAGCTCACCGAAGGACATCCAAACGGATAGGCCATCCGGACGGATGGGCCAGCCGAACGGTCGGGCCGTCCGAACGGACGGGCCAGCCGATCGAATGAGCCAGCCAAACGGACGGCCCACACTCTCCTTTCTTGCCTATAAATACCCCCACACCTCCCATCATTTTCTCTGATGTGGAGCTCTCACTCGACTAGCAAGCCTTGAAGTCCTTTTCTCTCGAATTCCCGCGGTTCTTGTAAGTGTTCACTCCAATTTCTTGTACTTTTATGATCTACACGCAATTCTGCACATTTCTGCCTTTTAAATCTCGACTTTTAACCACGAAACCTACTGGTTTGAGGTGCTCTAAGATGATGTCATCAAGAGTTCTTATGAATTTCAAAATGTGACTTCATTTAACCATGAATAGCCCAGATCTAAGTGATTTCCACATGTTTGTTTTATATAACAATCTCACCTAAATCCATGTTAACTAATCAAAGAACATGCGATTTCGGATTAAACAAGGGAAAACCGTCAAGAACGGTCAGATCTGATGGAATGGGGTGGTTCCCGGCCGTTAGAACAAGTAGGACTTGATGGAATTTTAGTTGTTTAGCACGAAGGCACACCGTCTCGATCAAAACCGCCGAAGAACCTTCAAAATTATTCGAATATCAGTTGGACGGGTCGTCGTCCGATCGGGCAGGCTGTCAGCCGATTGGACAGGCTGCCAGCCGATCGGGCAGCAGCCCATCCGATCGGGCAGCAACCCATCCGAACGGGTCGGCATCCGACCGGATTATCGCCCACTTCTTGGTTCTCTCGCTACCATTTAACGCGCTATCCAACGCTCACGCAATCGATCTGTAATCAGGGTAATCTCAAACACTTTCCCGCCAATCCAACCAAGTGGTGTTACTTGCCGAATACGCATTGTGAGTATACTTGAACCCTTTTTGCTTTTGCACTTTTGGGTGTAACATACGTTGCTATCAAATCGAATTATATCAAATGCTTAAACTACTTATCACTTGTGAATGACTTACGTGCATAGTTATACGTGATGCTAGTTACATATGTGCTAGGACTTATACTCTCGACGTCCCACCATGACTAGTATAGTACTATTGCGCCCGACGTGGTCTAGTTTAGCAATCGCAATCGCAGCTCGAGGACTTAGCTGGTAGTATCAGTTTTGTGAGTATATATGTCGTGTATTACGTTTACGTATGTGGAAATTCTCAGCTTTTATCTATTACACTATTATATATCAAACCTGTATACTCGCCAATACTTTTGTATTGACATTATTTTAACGTATGTTGCAGGTTTAGTCGCAGACTACATCAAATCAAGCTGGGAAGTCTAGAAACACATCTAAAATCTAGGTTGTCGGATTTTAATTGTTTGAGAGAAAAGGAAATTCGTGACAGCTTATGTGATTGTAATTGTTTATTAGTGTGGGATAATGAACGCATTAAATACTGTCGCAATATAGTTGTTATGGATTCTCTTGAGCAATCTGATTCGCCTAGTGCCGCGCCCCGATGATTCCGCCATCAATTGGGGTGTGAAATCCATTTTTTGCAAGCCAACTATAAGATGATGTTTGTTTTTTCAGAGGTAAAATGTCTGTAGTCTGCGCACCACATCTGCAGACATCTGTAGCAGAAGAGGTGGACCAAACCTCTGCAGTCTGCACGAAGAAGACTGTTTGTTTTTTTAACTTCTGCAAGCTATCGAAATAAAATGAAATTAAATTGATTTATCAAAATAGTTGGGTATCGAAAAATTACAATATAATAAAATATTCAAATGTTTACCTTCTATACCACACAATCAACCATCATGAGCACAATCAATCAAACAAACAACATTTTACAGAATATAAAGTAATGATAAATGTTCATCACCTATAGACGAAAATAGAAAAATTCACCAAAACCCTTTTCAATTTCTTCAAAACCCATATCAAAAAACTCAATTTTTAAAAAAGATAGTTGAGTCCTGACAAGTTGGTCTAGTGGTTAGTCATTTGGTTTCTCTTCTTGAGGTCTCAAGTTCAACTCCCACTAGCATCACTTTGAAGGACATTGGTGGTGGCAATGAAGTTTAGAACTAGGCATCTCTAGAGGTCGACAGTTCGAAACCGAGTTAGAACTAGGCATCTCTAGAGGTTGACAGTTCGAAACCGAGCCAAACCGGGTTTTACCGCAGTGGGCCTTCGGGCGGCGGGTTTTCCCCGGAACTGGTGGCTCGGGTATGCATCCAACTCTGACCGTTATGGAGGAGGGGATGCATTTGCTCGATTGAGGGCATTCCAGGATGCTTATCCGGTGATTTAGTTGGCCGTTCAAAAAAAAATAGTTGAATGAAAAGTCATACAACATTGAATAGCAACATTTTCAGTCATTTTTTGGCGCGAATTACTTCACCAGATCTCTGATTTCTTCAAAAAGTTACTTTATACAACCTTACCAATTGAATGAAGAATGAAACTTTGAAGCTAGAACCCCAACAATTTCAGAGAGAAATAAACGACAACAGGAAGAGGTGGCTAACAAAGAAGAGGTGAATGATAGCTATATATCTCTAATACAATTAGCCTTTCGAAAAAAATATCTCTGAACGAATCATCATCCTTCGGTGACGATGGGGCTGGGGGAGGAGGGTGACGGCGGCGCTGGGGATGAGGGTGACGGCGGTGGGGCTGGGGAGGAGGGTGACGGCGGCGGTGGTGGAAGAGAGGTGGTGGAGGAGATGTGCTATTGTTTTGGATGAAAAATGTCTCTGTTTTGTGGTTGTGATATTAGGGTAAGAAGAACATGGAAGAAGAAGTTATCCCACATCTGCATCAAAAAGTGGAGGCGCAGAGGTTTTTTAATAAAATGTCTTCGAGAAAACAAACACTCTGCAGACCCAAACGTCTGCGCGTGGTCTGCGCGGCGCAGACATGAGAGGACTAGAAGAGCTTTTCAAGAAAAACAAACAACACCTAAATGTGTAATCAATATTTACTTGGGCCTAAATATAAATTGAATTTTAAAAACAATGACGATGATGCCATGCTAGAGTAAGCTTTTGGATTATGATTATGGATTTGGGGACCTTAAACTATAGTTTCCAGCATGTATAGTTACAATATTATCCCTATTTTAGGGATGAGATAAACATAAAAACAATATAATATAGATTTTCCTAATATATGTATATTTAGTATCTGTTCATGCAGTCAAGTTTTGAACATTAAAGCAGTCAAATTGCAGTGGGTTTGATGTTAATCATGGGTTATAAATGAGTTTGTTTAGTCCTTGTACATGTAGTTGATGAGTAAAGGGGCTAAATTCTTTCAACAAGTCACCTGGTTGGAAGTATTTCCATTGCCAAAAGACACCTGGTTGGAAATATTTCCATTGCCAAAAGACACTTGTTCCCTTGAGAATAAGTCCAAAGGACCTTGCTAATAACCATTTAAGATGATATTTATTGTTTTATTCGACCTGTCGACTTTCAAATAGGTCAATTTCAAATGGGTTTGGAGTCTCCTAATGGTTGTTTTAATGCATAAAATCTTCTATCTAGTCTAGCTTTATTCAAAGATTTTGATTGTTACTGTGACGATTTGTTTTTTGTTATATTAACTAATAATTGCCTATTTAAACAAACCTTAAGAAAATAGATAAGAAAGTTCTTGTGGTCAACCAAAACCGACATGTTTAAAACAACTGTGCTGAAATGTTCAGATGAACTTTTGTTCCTAAAGGTCTAACTTAAAGGTTTGCTTTTAACAGGTTTAGCACAAAACTATACAGCCAGTCATTTCTCTAGCGTTTCATAGGACCAAAGCAACATTTTTTTAATGTATATACAGGTATCTTAGAGGCTTTAGTTCTTTATTTTTAATACTTTTTTTGCGCTTTTGATATCGAGTTAAGCTTATTGAAATTTTAAGAAGGTCGGCTGGTTTCCTTTAAGGGTGCTAAATGGGTTATGTTTGCGGGTTAAACCCGACCCGAACCCGAAAATCACGTCACACATATGAACCTGAACCCATTTAGACTAATCTTAAACCCAAGAATTTTGTGTTAAGTTTGTGTCGTGTTTTTGGGTCTTGTCAAAAGTTCACACCCCTAGTTTCCTTGATGTAGAAAGTCGTAAAACTTATACCCTACACAAAGTGATTAGTTACTTACCAGTCAGAAACATCAGCCGGGCTACTTGGTGGTTTTTCGGCATAGATGAGCTGATGATAAGATAAAAATTTCTACTCATTAAATATTTGTAGTTTAGTCTTATAATTGCCCAATATTAATAGTTTTATGTGACGTTGAATGAGGTGATTGATTTTTACGAAAGAGTGGAATTAGGTCAGTCACTTTCGTTTTCTATCAGATTATATTTGTTCATTCGTTCGGGTTTAATCTAGATCTTGTGTGTCGTGCGCTTTAATCTAGAAAATAAGAAGACAAGATATGCTCTACCAAAAGAGAAGGATCACTGGAGGTAAAGTTTATATTATCACAATCATCTTAATGGTTTTCATTTGATTATAATTTCTGACTTTGAAACTGTCATGTCTCCCTATGGTGACTAGTTAACATGACCCCTTGCGTTTGATGATTTTTTAAGTACTAACTACAATAAAATATTTACATGGGCTAGCCGACAAGATCCCTTATGTTCAATTTAGAGAAATTTCCATATACCTCTTTATTTTATTAGTCAATATAAATATTTTCTATTAACTTTAAAGTATATAGAGTAATCATGTTTTATTTTAAACATCAGCCATTGTCCTGCTTATTTTACTAAATCTTATTATGTGTTTTTTATCTGGATTCAGGTTCACTCTAATATATCTTCTAGTCCAGTGGTTGTCTACATTCACACCCGACGATCTAGATGATTTTACAAATGATGACTACTCAAAAGTTAAAGGCAAGTGCATACGTTCTATCAGTTGGAAGGTTGCCTAATGTTGCTTCTTCAACAGATTCGTAAACTATTGATTACCAAAAGAACGTTTAGACTTCTCGTGTAAACATCTAGAATTTAGAATATGTACTTAATACACAATATTTTGCTAACATTTGGAATATGTTTCGGATCGAATGTATTATTGAAGTTATAATATTATGATTTCTACATTTATTTTGTTGAATTTTTATTTTATATTTTATGTTGTAAATCATGTGATATTTGTGGTAAAATTTTGTGCCATAAAATTGTATTTATATTTAACCGGAAACAGCTTCTTCCGACACAAAATTCGTGCCACAAAAAAAGGTTTTTATTTTTTATTCTGTGGCAAAAAAGTGTTAGTAAAACTAGTATGGATATGTAACTATAATTAGTTTTTAAAGACACAAAAATTATGCCACAAAAGTCTTTTTATATATTGTGGCAAAAAAAATAAGTGCCACTAAAAGTCCAAAAACATTGTGCGGCCGATTGGAAAAATACCACTAAAAGGCTTTAGCACCAGCGCTTCTAGTGGCACTTTTTTTGTGTGCCACTCATTCTTATAGAGGTCTTTAGTGGCAGTTTATTGTTATTTTTTTTTTGGTATTTTTTGTGTGTCACTAAATGGCATTTTTTGTACAAGTTTCACCTTAAACTGTTGAAACACGGATTCCTGAGCAATCTTTTGAGTTAGAGTTGCGAGGGTTTGTGCATATGTGTCACACCCCCAAAATCCACACGCGGAGTATCACCGCTTGGAGGCGTGACTGACCAGGACCAAACCACCAATCATATCAAACGTAATAAGAATTAAATGTAATTTAAACCAAACGATATGAAAGGTGTTCCAACAAAACATGTTAAGTGTATAGCGGAAGCATAAATGTAAACCCAACATAAGTAATAAGTTCAATGTTTAATGTTTCAATATCAGATCCACAATCCGTGCCCACAACGACCGCATCTCCCGTGCAAGCTCCATATGTACCTAAGGTCCTGCAAGGCATGCAGCAGAGAGTCAACAACTAGTTGAGCGAGTTCACAGAAAGTAAGATCGTTATAACAAATCATGTATGCATTTAGTGGGGGCTTCCCATGTAAATACGTACTAATGGTGGGGGTTTCCCGTGATCATATGTATTACCAGTGGGGGTTTCCCACGTTTATCCTTACTAATGGGGGCTTCCCATGTTTGTACTTACTAGACTATTTGCAACCATGTGTTCTTCTTAATCCGAGAACAGGAATACGTACAAGGTCACGTAGGATTTACGTGAGTGCCCTTCCCCGAGGACAGTGGTACGTGTGGGGTTTACGTAGGATTTACGTAAGTGTCCTTCCGACCCGGAAGACAATGATAGGTATTAGTTTACGTAGGTTTTACGTAAGTGTCCTCCCGACCCGGGAGACAATGGTAGATACTAGGTTACGTAGGTTTTACGTAAGTGTCCTGACTAACCTGAGGACGATGGTCTATAGTCTAGCGATAGCGTAAGTACGAGTAGTTATCCATTTCAAATAATCCAACCCGATTCCCAACCCGAGAATCCCATGCCTTGGCTGTGTGAACTCACCTTGGTTTGCTCGGTATGCTAAGTATGTGCTCAAAGTAAATCAATCACGTCCTAGAGTATGCACGTATACATAATCAGTTTGTAGTCACAAGGTACACGTATAAGCAGGTAGTACGTATTCGCAATCACACAAGTCATGTATATCATTTAACAGCAGTTAGATATTCCAGTTAACACTTAACAGAATTGACTCAAGTTACTGCACAGCTCGGCGAAACACATAAGTTGGCGAAACACAGATATTGACGAAACAGACATGTTGGCGAAACACACTTGTGTTTCGTCGAGGTGTCCTTTGGCGAAACAGAACTTCAAATTCGTCGATTACCCTTGGCGAAACACATTCTGTTTCGCCGAGAGTTCTGTTTCGTCGGACAGTTCAGTTACGTCAAGCAGTTACGTCATTCAACAGTTACGCAATATCACAGAAAAACCCTAATCAGCTGTCACCACATCATCGATCATACAGTAAACACACGGCACAGAAAATCATTATGAATCAATCGTAGCCCTATCCTAACATCATCATAACAGCACCGATGTCTAGCATGAATCCTAGTTTTATGAATACCACAAACCGATTATCCAATCACATCAGGCCGATGAGTTCTATTAATATGCTAGCATGCATTCAGATTATACTAATAACATTCAAACACGACTGTTCCCGATCATTATCTAATCCGACATACGAAAACCGTAATCAATAATAGATCCATATAACCAATTCATCAATCAATCATGAACACGATAACATTTAACATTGATCCTAATAAACTAGAACCAAAAACAGTTAACGATGTCAAGATCAACATTCATACAAGGATTAAACACTAACCACAGTGATTGGAATAGTAACTTGATCGATTCGAGGCTTTGGGAACACAAGTTTGCCGTCAATAAAGAACAGGAAGCTCTAGGGTTTCTGTTTTTGCTAAAGTGTGGCGAATATGGTTGTGTTTCTTATTAAATATCCGTGTAACGTATTTGGGCCCTTACTGGGCTTGGCGAATCAACGGGCCGGCGAATCACATTTGATTCGTCGAGATTGGGTTTGGCGAAACACACTTGTGTTTCGTCGAGTATGTTCATGGCGAATCACAACTCTGTTTCGTCGAGTTGTTTGATGCCAAACATTCTAAGTGTGCTTAAATAATCCATACTATATTTTACAACAACCATAATCACATATATGCACAAACGTAGCACGTTTCATTAAAACATAACATGTATGGTTACAAATCAACAAGTCAAACAGCTGAACAGTCAAGGTCAACGTGCATTAAATGCGAATAAAGAATGTCGGAAATTCGAGTTGTCACATTATCCCCAACTTGAAAGAAATTTCGTCCCGAAATTTAGCATGTAGTTACTGAGGAAGCTAGTGGTGTGACGTTGTTTACCTGTATTGTATCGCGGCTCCCCGAGCAAGTTTGCGAAAAATTACTGGTTTTCTTGGGGTGTCACAATATGATCAAGAAAAGCGGGCTTCGCAACGTCAAAAGTCATTCGTTGGAAACTACACATATGGTTGTTTGTGTTTTAGGGGCTCCATGGTAAGGCGTAGGTATCGTTCTACTAGTTCTTGGAGTAGATTCGGATGTCGCCGAAGAAATCAAGGGACATATCCGTCAAGGTAGGCTAAATTCGAATGTCATGACTGGGAACCTATATCGGTCGTATCGAGTTCTAAGGACAGGTCTCGTGATACCTCCATATCTGTGATATTCATGGCCCATTGCTCCTCGAGTAACGTTCGTAGAGAGTAACCCCTCCAAGCGAGAGTTCACGAAGAATGTTGTTAGGATAAGGATCATAGAATCCGAGAAGTATATCGTGAATGGATGTGGAAACATGCAAAAAAGGTTGTCGAAATCGATGCGTAGGCATTTAAGAATCCGTAGCGGTTGTTTACCTGTTGTCGAGGTTATAGCTGGTCGTACACAAGTTGCATAAGGTTAAAATGAAGAACGCCATTTGTCAAAAGGGGGTGTCACGTGGATATATCAATCATAACAAGAATTTACCATCAAAGAATGGTTGTCGCACGAGTTCATAGTGTTAAGATTCACTGAAACTTCCGTCTAAGTTGTCGGACTCGCCCACACGCAGAGGAGGAATAATTCACCTTGATCCATGAACTTAGATGAGTTTGCGATTTATCGAGTCGGAAAGTAACTAAATTCGAAGGGGTTTCCTTAGGTCGTGTGAATGAATCTGAAATATGCCTGTGTAATCAAGAGGTTTCAAAGAAGGGACGCAAAAACATGTTCAAGAGGGTATGGTCGTATCAACAACCCATCACTATCCTCAGGGTTTCAAGAAGTGATCCCCAATGATCAAAAGTCGAGCCTTCCAAATTCTCTAAACTAGAGTGAGTTTGTGTTAGTGTCTCTGCATGGAGAAGCGAGGACCTAGTGTCACTGTGGTAAAGGAATGATGGTTTTGTCTAAGTCAATAGTAGAAATTAGGCATTGCATTAATCAACAAGCATAGGTCGGTACAAAGGCTAGCGAAAAGATTTCACAGAATTAAGATAAACTATCATAGGATCAAAATGCGACTCTGGTAGTGTAAGGGGGGAAAAGGTGAGGTAAATGTGTAGTTCATCATGTCCGTCTGTAGGTTGAGTAATCCGTATCTTCGTCCTCGAATGTCCCGAAGATTATCCCATCATTAGGAGGCATCCACTTGCTAAGTTGGGTATACGAAGGTGTAAATTAAAGTAGAATAAGAATTAACCACCCAACAGGGTAATGGGGGGTAATCTTGTGATCGGTGGAAATCGTGGTATGGTTGTTAGCGTTTCGTTATATCGGTTGCAGATCGAAGAAAAAGGAGGTTGGTGATGTTCATACGAAGAATTGAGCGAAAACAAAAATCCAACAAATAACCGAAGAATTTCGCCGACTATTCCGTTCTCCAGAAACAGTTCCAGTAATGGTAGATGGTAGCAACGACACGAAAGGAAAGTTCGTTGCATCATGGTCACGTGAGTATATCATTGGTCCAAAACAGAGTTTGGATGATAGGGTTTCGAGTTGTACAACGACAAACGCGTGTAACTGTGACTGCTTCATTTCTGGTGACGACAACTAGTGGAGATGATGGGGTTTGTCAACATGGACGCGTGTGTATATTGTTCTCCTAAATCCGAGTTCGTTTGGGCCGGTTCTGGTCTACGTGAATGTCGACGTGCAAACCAAATGTATGGAAGGTCAGATCTGAATTCTAGCTGTAACGGCGACGTCATGTCGAGACAATCGTATGGGTAGATAGAACGCATAAAACAGTTGTCATAGTGGGGTGAGGAGAAAACAGGAAAAGAATTTGATCACTACTTATCAAGTTTCAAGTAAACAGTTGAATGTCATAAAGAATGCATTAGGGCTAATAGAGAACGTGCTACTATCCTAACTACTCATACCATAAACAGCACACCATGCAAAAATAATCTAGCAAGTAGGCAATATAAACATAAATCATACCACCTATAGTGTTGAGCTTTACACGTGGAGCGAAGTGTCGTTGTGGGTCGTTGAGCACTGAGCAGGTTATAGTCTGGTTTTTGTCAAACGATTTTCCCCTTTTAAAACCAAGTTCACTATAACCAATGGCTCTGATACCAATCTGTCACACCCTCAAAATCCACAAGCGGAGTATTACCGCTAGGTATGTGACTAAACAAGATCATACCACCAATCATAATAAACATTAAGTAAAGTAATGTGAATCCATCGCAAACAAAACGTTTAGTGTTCACCAAAGTCCATAACCAAATTTAGAAGTTAGCGGAAGCATAAAGTTTTAAAACACAAAAAGTAGTTTACAAATCGTAAAATTTATTAGTAGGAACCCAACAGTTGGTTCCTTGCCACAACGTCCACTCCTCGTGCAAGCTCAATCCATGTACCTAACGACCTGCAAAGCATGCAGTGGGGTGTCAACAAAAAGCTGGTGAGTTCACAGTTGGTTGTTCATTTTAATGTTGTTTCGAAAACCCAAAAGTTGTTAAGTTCCTTGTTATTTATAAAAACATGCCATGGGAAGCTACCCCACTGCTTTAAACCACTAGACCCGTTACCTTATCGAATACCGACTGAAGTTATGTTGAGTGCCCTGAGTCAATGTCTATCATTATTGACGAAGTGCCCAAGTATATTAGTCCACGACCGTCCTCTGCGGCACAGTGTGAGGCTTGTCAAACCTAATACCGCTATTTAACTAATAACCCGTTCGCCATTGGCCCGGCGATTAGTCGATATAAAATGAGGGACTTAAGATAGAGTTGTTGTCTAGTATGCCTAAGACCTGTATTATAATGGTTGTCGCCCTTCCCAAGGAGGGCGGAGGTACATATTCTACCCAAGGAGAATACGCAGGTTGTATCCCACCCAAGGGGGATAGTTGTTATTTAACCCATTCCCAAACCACCGGGAATCCCATGCTTTGATGAAAAGTGTGAACTCACATTCGATTGCTCGGTTGGTCTCTAAAAATGGTTAGGAGTCACGGTAGGTCAATCGCGTCCTAATACGATTACCATTTAGTTCATTAGTGTGTTCAAATAAGGCACCAAGCTCCTACACGTATCTAACACGTAACATGCACTCACTTTGACAACTTACGTACATACACATATTCCACATATAATTACTCATGATCAAGCACACAATAATTCACATAACACTTTCGTTGACATTAAACAAGTTTGATCATTCTCAGATAGCATAAACAACATTTAGACACGTAAATAACAACTTATAACGTTTCAGCTTTTATGTCCAGAACTGGGCAGTTTTCAGGAATTTTAATAAAATAGTTATCTTATTTCAAAAATTCTAAATAATTTACAGAGAGTTCTAAACGGTCCACACCACCTTGTGTAAAAATCTCAAGACCAAATTCATTACCGATTATTTAATAAAAATCATTTACTAGGCTGCAGTCAGATTCGTCACTTTCTAACTGCAGTTCATGGAAAAATTCATTTAAAATTCATCGTCAACACGATTGGTGAAATTATAGTTGGAGATTTACGAAAACATCGGTGCCCAGCTACTGTACGAAAATCGCTGCCTAACTCTCTCCAGATTACAAATTATACCGAAAAGCGTAACACGTATTTTCTGTAGAAAAAACACAGCTTTTGCTGCAGTACAAAACATGCCTTTAAAAATATAAAAAGACCTTTGAAAAATGTTATTCCAGCGCCATTTGAAGCGTTTTTCGAAAACGTATGGTTTAGACTCTAGAAAATCAACTTTTCGATCTATAACGACCCGTTTACAGCCAACTGAAGTTGGTTGTTTTCGTTAATCAGCAATCTGTTTTCCATTTAAACGACACCAAAACGCATTTAAATGTTCCCGCCACTTCCTAATATCTACTAACAGTAGATTAACCATCAATTATCACTTTATCACATCAAGAATCACACAACCCTAGCTATAAAACATCATGATTTTTGCAAAAACGCAGCCTATGATAATGTATGCATGCGTATTATCAATTAACTCAAACAATAGCATAATCACCCGTAATTAATTGTGAAATCGGTATCGGTTTATCATACAAGACTCAAGATCACAACAATGTCTACACATAAACACAGCATGAACCGTAATCTAACATGCGTACTAACCTTGGAACGGGGAAGGAACTAACAAGGAAGAGAGAGATGAACAAGAAACTGAATTTCGAATTGGGGGGGGGGGGGGGGGCTCCTGCCGTCGCACACCAAAGGGGGTTAGGGTTTCTATTATTATTTTTTTGATCTCAAGCAGTGTACGTATTATCAAAATATAGTTATGTTTGGGCTTAATGGGCTACAAGGGAGAAAGATTGTGGATTGGGATGCCCAGTTTCACACAAGGGGAGAGGATGGGTTGGGCTGGTTCGTTTCTGGGCCAAGGGGGTGGGTTTGGTTTGGGTTTAGAAAGTGTTGAAACTTATAAAGTGGCGGTTTCGCGAGTTTCGCACAATAAGTAATCAAGATGTTTCATGTCGCAATGTAACATACTACAATGTTTTGTTTCGCAAGACAACATACTACAATATTTCAGTTTCGGGTTTCGGTTTCACATAATTCACATCACACATTACCAAGTTCACAATCGTTCAATAAAATCAACTACCATATTCAATTCATTTAACGCACGTGTAATTACATAGTAAAACGAAACGTTCAGGGATTTACACGAGTTGTCACAACTTCTTTGATAAAATCTTGACTCATTATGACTATTTTGATTTTGAACAACAACCTTTGGTTTCCAAAAGTAGTTTGGTTTTGTTGCATCAACAGTTGTTTTCCAACTTTGTGTTGTTCGAAATCTGGGTGTCACTTGTTTCCAAGTTTGTTATGATTCATCCTTTGACATTTTACGATTCCCAAGTTTGTTTTGATTCAGACTTGGTTGATTTCTGATTCACAACATCAGATTTCTTTTTCTCAACACCAACAGGCTTTGAATTTGGACATTTGCGAACAAGATGTCCACTTTGACCACACTTAAAGCATGTTTTCTTGGAAACATCTTTAACCTTTTGTTGTTGCTTTTTTTCTTTTGAGCATAGAACTCTTCATTAGTCTGTCGACTAAATTGGAGTTCTTTCTCTTCTTCTGAACTTGTTCCGTGAACAAAGTTCGTCTGTTTATGAAAATTTGACTTTCAAAATTGTTTATTTTGATTTTGTTTCTTTTTATACCCCAACCCAGCCTTCATATTTTTCTTTTTGTAACCAGGTCTGGTATAAAAAGACTTCTTGCTCTTTCCAGAAAATTTTGAAATTTCAGGCTTTTTAATTTCTACCAATTTGAACACTTTGTCAATCTTATCCGAAAACACATTTTGAATCGGGAATTCAATATCTTAGAATACTTTGTCCGATCCAATCATGGTGTATGCCAATCCTATCGGATCATCATTCGTATCTTCTCGGATTTTGAATCTTTAAGATAACTCTCATGAAAATTTCCCTCATTTTCATCATGTGTTTCAGACTTATCTGTTTTGGTAGATTCCTCTGTTAAAATGCTTTCAACAACCTTACCTACCACCTCTGAATCATCAAGATCATCAGATTTGGTGTAAGTCACATCGATCTTATCAGGTAATTGGTCAACCATGTTAATTGCTTTTTCCACCTTTTCGTCATCATAGAATGTATAATTACCCTCCAACGATGGTGGAACTTGATGGTATTCAGACCCAATTCCCTTTTTGTTCTTTTCTGACTCTTTATCATCGGGTGTGATGTTGAAAATACGTTCTAAAATGTATGAAGAAGCATGATAACTTTGAAGTTTGTTAACCAATTTTTCTTTTTCAGCAAGTTCTTGTTTAAGTTTAGTAACATCATCAATATATTGATTTAAAACCATTTATTTTCCTTCATATCTGGCTTCAAGAAATTTGGTTGTTTTCTGGCATGCAAACAATCTATCATCCAGACTTTTGACTCTACTTTTCAAAGTTTCATAAGCTTCTTTTACAGTGTGATATGACAATTTCATTACATCATATTCTTTTTGCAACTCTTGAATAGTTTTATCTTTTGGAACACATTCGTTGCAAACAGCTGAGCACTTTTCTTTCAAAATTTTATTTTCTTTTTCAAGATCTTCACATTTCTGTTCTTTTTCTTTTTCTTTCAAAAACCTTTCATTTTCAAGCATTTCATGACATTTTTTTTTAAATATTTTCTATTTTAGTGAATTCAATGTCTCTAGATCTCAGATTGTTATCCTTTTCAGTACAAGCATTGTACTTTTTCATGCATTTCTTGCACTGTTCAGCAATTTTATGATCAGTTTTACTCATTTCAGAAGATTAAGTTTGTGTTACCTCAATGTTTGACACCGCAGCTTCTTTCGCCTTCTGATCTTCCTCATCCTCCTACTATTCTTCAGCAACAGCTTCATCAACCAGCTTTTCATCAGTTTTCTTCACCTCATCCACTAGCTTATTACTTTCATCAACAATCTCCCCTACCGTCTTCTTCTTCTCTAAGCTGGTATATATCACCTTCCTTATGCCTTCCTCTACCTTTTATCTGTATCTCAGAATCTCCTCAAGACCTTTACACCAAACACCCACAGTTGGAATCACAGCAACTAGTGCTTCAAAATCTACCTTGTCAGGATCAACTATTGGGTTTCCTTGAGGATCCACATAACATTCTTCGTCCAACCTCATGCGTGCATGTCTTTCCTCTCGGCTTTGTTTGATCTTAGCAACCAAACACCAATTTTCTTTTCTCTCATCTTTAATATATTTGTTCCAATTAAAACCTTCATCGCCTTGAATTCTCCATTTGTTATCATCTTAAGTCGTAATGGGTTCATCACTAATTGTCAACATAGCTTGTTTCTTTTCTTTAGATGACCCTTCCTCAATCTGCTTTGTTGACGGTTGTTCGTTGTTGCGATCATAGATAGCTTTCTTGTAGTAATCTTCATGAAAAGGATTCACACTATCATCAGCTTTGTTGTTTGTGCATTCTCTTTTGAAGTGCCCCTTTTGTTTACATTTAAAGCAAATAACTTTAGCTTTGTCAAAACCAATTTTCATATCAGGGCCTTCCAAACACTTCATGCCTGTAATCTCCATGAACTGTTGAGCCCTCCTGATTACGCTTGCCATGCACCAGCGAATATCCATGAGCTCCATCTCTTCTGTATTGACTTGTGTTGGTGCATTCATCTGTCATCTTCGTCTTATGTCGAGTCTCGGGTTCATTGCGAAGATTGATCAATCATGATGTCATCATATTTAAAGATGACATGATAATGGTGACATCAATGATGACATCATCACATAACAACATCACGTGAAAGCACAAATGCACATGAAAACATAATGTTATGTTTGTAAATTGATGTGTTTCGCTTGAAGACAAAGTCAGTTAGGTTTCGCTTGTATGGTAAACTAGTAGGTTTCGCTTGAAGTTAACTTGTCCATCTTCAAGAGAAAGCATGTATAGTATAAATAGGGGTGAGGTCTATTCATTTGTAAGTGTTCCGAAATTCCATACCGAGGTGATGCCGGTGTGAGGACTGATTGTAAACGATATAATATCAATATAATCAGTGTTTAAAGTGATAAGCAAGCTGTTTCGACTTCAGTTTCTTAGTTTCCGCCTCTGAAACTGATAAAATCTCTTCTGAACGACTCGTTCGGGTCACAAAACGATCCTACAACTTGATCGTAATCTTCTTTGGTCATGTTTGGATTACCGATCTTTCCTGCAATTAAACGTTCATATGACCCCAGAATAGAAGCTAAGAAACTCATGTGATGTCTAGCGAAATCAGTGTTCAATCTTTAGAACAATCGCATAAGTTTTCTAATCTTCCTCATGTGGTAACGCCTCGACAAGTTTATCAACCATCTCTTCTCTGTCTTTGTAGATTCCAAATCTCTCAAACTCAATCTTCAGATGACAAAATCTTTCAATCATTTATCGAACAATCTCACCATTCATGCATCCGAATAGATCGAATTCCTTTTTTCAGCAGAGAAATTTTGTTCTTTTTAATATCTTTACCACCTTCTGCTTTCAGCTTTAAAGCTTCCCACATTGAGTTTGATGTTTCACCATGTTGAAGCATGGAAAGAATATCTTCTCTAACAGATTGTTGAATCAAAGTAATCATTCTCAGTTCACTAGAATGTTCTTTTTTATCATCAGCCGAAAATTGTTTAAGTGTAATTAATTCATGTTTATCATTTGTTGGTATTTCGTATCCCATTGTTAACATGATCCAGCTTTCATAAGCATAGGCCTGCACCCAGTTTTCAAATCTTGTACTATACCAGTGATAATCTTCGATATTCATTAGTTTCGGTGGCTTTTGATGATTTTCGTAAACATTATCATGGTTCAAACCTTCAGAAATCATAGTTGTAGCAGTGTTTGGTGTTTCTGGATTTTCTTCAGTTGTGAACGCATTGTAAAATGTGTTGTAACACTCTTCGCCCATGCTTGACATTTTTTATTCATGCCTTGATTTTTCGCACCTTGTATTTCACACCTGCAAACAAACAAAGCAAACGTTTAAACGAAGATTTTTAAAAATAAACAATTAAACCACTTGAAATATGTGAATGATGATCAATGTGACTTCTCGAGAATATGTATGGACTTCACAAAATAACCTGGGTGACCACTTGATAATGTCTCGAATGAATTATGTTTCCGAATGACTTTCAAATGGTGAACTTGAAATTTAATGACTTTAAATGAACTCGAATAATCCCAATAGCACAAACGAACTTCAAAACTAAACAAATAAGACTTTTCCGAATGGACTTGTTAGTTCGAATGAGCTCGAAACTAATGTCCAAATGTGCTTGTTAATGGGCCGAATGAAAATTTAAGTTCGAATGGACTTGTTAAACTATATGAGTTGTTGTACAAAACCACTTTAGTCCGGATAAACCAATATACCAGCGAATCGGATGGACTACTTTTTCATCAATTTTCCAGATGAACTAGAGTATCTATTGGACCCGAATGAACTAAAGTAGCGGATGGCTCTTCAAAAAAAACTGATTTTCGTGGACTTCTTGGATTGACAATATAAATCTTCGGATGAGCCTACTAACTTGTTTATTCGGATGGAGACTTTAAAGTCTAAACAACTTGTTCAGATGAACCAATAATTTTTTCTGACTTCCGAATGAACTTCAATCACATTTAATGACTAACCCACCAACTTGATTTTTGATTGGGCCAAATAGTTATCCAATTAGACTACTTAACAATGTTTATTTACATGTGACTATGTCTGAAGAGTATGAACTAAGTAATCACCTTTTGTCAAACGAAATGAATGCTATTGGACCGATGTAACGATACAGATGGACTTTCCATTTCATTAAATGTTGTTAAACAATATTGAACCCCATAAATCCACTAACAACTTTTTAACATTGATTAAAATTATTCAAATCACCGAGTATATATTTTTCTTATTGGACCGAACCACCTTTTATATATTTTTCAAATCACCCAGTTCGGTGATAAGAAATGAGTAGAAGATAGAAACGACACCGAACAGTCACTTATAATCTGGTTTCTATTAATATATGAAAGTTATATACCCATGAAACCAGCTGGACAGCATCTCCCCTCAGGGAACCTAAAGCTTGTCCAACACAAGACCCAAGCACCTCTATATATAGGCTGCATGGCTTCATACGAACCCATATAGGGTGCCTTCGTAGGAAGCTGCTAGGATCTTGTGGATCCGTACGAACCTGCTATATTGTTCGTTCGTACGAAGGGACTTCCTTCGTATGAAAGTACTATAACATCACAAAACCTTCAGTTCATACTAGATTTCACACTATTCTATACAATATTCAACACACGCTCTATCTAGCCTATTCGCACTGTGGCAGACATTCAAAATATGCACCAACAGATTCCCCCTTGGCTGTCACTGTCAAATTGTCACTTTTAAAACCTTGAACCATGTTTAAATATTCTGCAACTTCAAATATTCGTCAACTTCAATCAGGCATCTTGAAATCTTCAATTGATTCCCCCTTGATTGATGATCCGGCTTTTCTTTGACAGTGTTTGAACAAATTCCCCCTGAAATGAATCTTCAGATCTTTGTTTACACAAGTCACGACTTCTCCTCTGATTTGCTAAACTGCAATCTTCACGAATAATCACCAACTTGAAACTAAACAATGCAGCAATCTTTGATTCAGCTTTAACCACATCTGCGTTCGATTTTTATATAACATTTCAGCACCATCGATCTCGCATTCCGCTTGCTTGATCTGATTTTTGTACAAAAACCCAACCGACAATTGATAGAAACTTCAAATACCCCACTGGTTAATGTCTAATCTATGATTACCCCTGAAAACCTGAAATCCCGTTTTCCGTGATCAACGTTAAGCACCTTCTAGAATGATAGATCCGTATAAACCGTAATTTCCACAATCAACAAATCTTCAAAGGATAACGAATCATCTGGTAATGTATACTGATCTCTGAAGCATTCGTCCACCATCAGATTTACCTTCTTGGACAATCCAGATCTTAGAAGCATTCATCCACAATCAGATTCACATTCCCTGACAATTTTGAAGTCAGAACCACCCAAATACTATTGTAGTGTCACCGGGGTAACCCTTTACCCAAAAAAAAAATACTATTGTAGGGTCACGAATTTAAAAAACGTCAGAATTTCAATATATGACATTGAAATTTCTATCCCCCCTCATTTTTACAAATTATGACGTCTTATCACTGAATTCCCCCTCAAACTGAACAATTCAATCTTTTGTCATCTCTGAAAAACTTGACTATACTGAGAATATGACAATTTCTGCCTTGAATGTCATTTTTACATCTATGCGGATTTAACGTTACGGCCTATAAATAGTCAGATACCCTAGATGATAAACATTTTGCACCAGTATCATGACTACCCCACTAAATTTTACAATCCGTGATGGCATCATCAAATATGTTGGCTAAAGACCCGGATGAAATAACAATTAAGTTCCAAGTGCCCATTTGTACGAAGCTAGAAATCTCCCTTCATACCAAGCTGTGAAATATGACAATTCAGCTCTCATGCCTGTTCGTATGAACCCAGATGCGCCTTCGTACGAAGCTGGAAATGTCCCATCGTACGAACCCAAGAGTGGGTTCGTATCAAGTTGTATAACAGTTAGTAACTTCCTTCGTACAAAGTTGCGCATTCGTACGAAGCTATGCTGATATCACAAGAACACTTCTAAACACATTTTTTCGATCCAGAATCTTCATTACTTTGAATTTCATGCTGAAACTTCACAGGTATTATGTGAAAATCAATTCCGAACATAATGATGTCTTCAATTACGAATTCCATCCGTGAATTAACCTTCAATTTGATGTTTTTTCGATATTTTACGTCAAAACTCACTACACATCTAAATAAATGAGCGTAGGTGATTCAACAACTTGTTAGATCGATTGAATTGTGACACCTGTGTCACTTCAACCATCAAACAAATACCAAACCAATGAAATATTGTATTTCATACTTGGGATTTGTCTAAATATGTGTATCATTTGCACATATCAATTCTTGTTCGATTTCGGGCTCTAAATCGCTTTCTGGAAGGTTATACGCGCACTGATGCGTAAATATAACCAGTTTAATGCAAAAAACACTTCGGAATAGTGAAATAAGCTTAACATACCTTAAATAACCTTTATATAACTTAGAAATAAGTTTTTGGAAGGTTCGGTATGCCGAAATCAAGTCTATTCGCTTACATGGACTAAATTCGACAAACTGCGAATGTATGTCAATTTGTGTCACACCCCCAAATTCCACCTGCGGAGTACCGTCCGCTTGAGGGCGTGACCGACCAGGATCCAGCCACCAATTATACTGAGCATTGGATAATAGTAAGGATGATCACCAACCATAATGGTTAGTAAGCACCATAGTTTAAAGTTCAAATGTTTAGGTTCAAATAACAGTTAAGTAAGTAGCGGAAGCATAGATAAAATAGTTTAAACAAAGTTCAAAGTTCAAATTAATTAGAACCCAACACGCGGGTTTAGACGACCACTACACTTCCCAAGCAGCAGCTCCTCAGTCACCGGTTACCTGCAAAGCATGCAGTAAGGGGTCAACAATAATGCTGAGTGAGTTCACTAGTTGTCCAGTTTTAATTACCAAAAACTTGTTTCACCAGTTAATTTATCCGTTTATACATGCCATGGGGAGCTACCCCAAAAGTTAGCAACTAAACTGTTTTTCCAATACCGAACACTAGGTGACCGTTGCGTATCCGCAAGAGAGTGCCCCGATGTCAATGTTCTATCATCATTGACGGATGCCTGAGTACATTAGTTCACGACCGATCCCATACCTTGGCACGGTGTGAGGTTGGTAAGACCTAAATAGCGCTATCAACTAATAACCCGTTCGCCTGGCCCCGGCGACTAATCGGTATTATGTAGTAAGGACTTTAAGTGATAGAGTTTCGTTTAGTGCCGTTTGTTGCAATCCGTATAAACAGTAATTAACTAACAGGTTCCCAATAACAAGGGAAGAAAAGTAAGTTGTATCCCTCATAAGGGGATAGTGTTGTTTTTAGTTCCGTTTCCCAAACCACCGGGAATACATGCTTTAGGTTGTGAACTCACCTTGGGTTGCTCGGTAGATTAATTACCCGGTTGATCACGTTGGTCACCACGTCTTAGCATGGTTACCAATATAGGTCAAGTTGGGGTACAAGTATTCACGTATAATCTACACATAACTAACACATAGCATGCTCAACATATAATTACAGCAACAGTTAATAGTTAACACGCAGCCCACTTAAACAGTAACAATCATGCACAGCTAATCCACTTTGGGCCCAATAACTAACAGCCCAGTCGAGACCAGGTGGTGAGAACACACAGTTGCGAGTCGCAACCGGAGGTTGCGGCTTGTCACGTCTTGGTTGCGAGTCGCAACCGGTGTTTTGACTTGTCATGTCTTGGTTACGAGTCGCAACCGCCGTAGTCTCGACTTGTCATGTTGTGGTTGCGAGTCGCAACCGGGCGGTTTCGAGTCGCAACCGATGGTCTTGAGTTGTCATGGTTTGGTTGCGAGTCGCAACCGGGCGGTTTCGAGTCGCAACCTTGGAAACGTGCACAAGAAACCTTCTAGAACCTCTGATGTACTAACCAATAGAATTCTGTTTTCATGAGATTTTGTACTGGCCAATAAGAGTGCATAAACATGTTTTATTGTCTAACAATCAACCAAAACGGATCAAACAGTAGGTTTTTCAAATATTCATTACATATTCAAAATGTTCATCCTACACATTCATATTGTTCTTCATATATTCAAGTTATCTATTATGCACATTCATTCAAAACAACCCAAATATATTCATCCTTTGTAGCATAGCACAACCCTAAGTCGAATCCTAATTTAGACATCATCATCGGCCCTAGTTCTAACACATAATCATCATCAACATAACTAATATTCATTCACTTGAACATATTCATAACATACAATCATTGGTTTAATGGTAATGCATATCATGCTATACTAACCATCATTTATCATTCAAATGTCTTATGTTCACATATTTCATTCAAACATCCAACTAATCAAATAGTTTGTGCATCAAGAACCATCATTTTAAGTCAAACAACCATAATACACTAGCCGGTTGGATGAAGGGGTACAAAAGATCGATGAACCAAGTTCCGAGTGATGACCACAAGCTTGAACCGAGATGATCCGAGATGATCCGAGAGCTCCTCTTGTTGTTGCCGGTTTGATCCGAGAGAGGGAGAGGAGAGGAGGTGAGTTTGATGTTAGAACTTTAGGGTTTTAGTGGTTTTTAGAGAGAGAGAGAGGGAGAGTGTGTGAGATGAGGGAGTGTGAGAGTGATGTTGCCAAATGGTGCAAGTTGTGAGGGTGGCCGGTTATATATCTCGAGTGGGTAAGGGGGTTTTCCGAGTGGGCTAAGGCTACGGCCCATATCGTTACTTGTTTACTCGAGACCGAGTGGTCTCGAGTCGGGTTCGGTTCGGTTCACACTTATATATATATATATATAATACATACACATAATTTAATACACGGATCACATAGCACGCCAAAATAATTCATAAACTTTCATTTAATATTATATATATACGCACATACATTCATTTAAGGACGACAGTTGGCTCGGGAAAACCCGAAGTGTCACATTATCCCCAAGTTTTAAGAACTTTCGTCCCGAAAGTTAAAGCAGCCACTGACAAGCTAGTAAAAGTGAGAGCGTTTTAACGAGGTGTCACATCATCCCCCCGTTAGTTTGGAATTTCGTCCCGAAATTCAGTTGTAGCTTCAGTGCTGGGGGCTTCGTTTGGGAACAGCTGGGGATACTTGCGCTTCATCTGGTCTTCCCGCTCCCAGGTAAACTCTGGGCCACGGCGTGAGTTCCAACGAACTCGCACGAGGGGTATCTGGCTACGTTTGAGGGTTTTGATCTCACGATCCGTGATCTCAACCGGTTCCTCAGTAAAGTGTAGCTGTTCGTCGATAGTAAGTTCCTTGTAAGGAATGACGAGTGTTTCATCTGACAGGAACTTCTTCAGATTAGACACGTGGAAGACGTTGTGCACAACACTCAGTTCTTCAGGCAGATTCAATCTGTAAGCGGCCGTGCCGATCTTTTCGGTAACTTCAAAGGGTCCGACATATCTTGGATTAAGTTTGCCCCGTTTTCCAAAACGAACCACACCCTTCCAGGGTGAGACCTTAAGTAGAGCCCGTTCACCAACCTGGAACTCTTGTGGTTTCCTATCTTTATCAGCGTAGTACTTTTGACGGTCACGAGCTGCCGCCATGCGTTGCCTAATCTGGGCAATCTTTTCTGTGGTGTCGACTACATGTTCCGGGCCTGTGATCTGGCTGTCTCCAACCTCAGCCCAGCAGAGAGGCGATCGACATTTACGGCCGTACAATGCCTCAAAGGGTGCTGCCTGAATGCTGGTGTGGTAGCTGTTGTTGTAGGAGAATTCCACCAACGGTAGGTGCTTTTCCCAATTCTTGCCAAAATCGATCACACATGCCCTAAGCATGTCTTCGAGGGTTTGGATGGTGCGTTCAGACTGCCCATCTGTTTGCGGGTGATAAGCGGTGCTCATGTCTAAACGTGAGCCAAAAGATTTGTGCATGGCTTGCCACAACTCAGAAGTAAAACGCGCGTCTCGATCAGAAATAATAGAGGTAGGCACTCCGTGCTTCGAGACCACTTCTTTTAAGTATACCTCTGCTAGGGTAGAGAACTTGTCTGTTTCTTTTATGGCCAAGAAGTGTGCAGACTTAGTTAAGCGATCCACTATTACCCAAATGGTGTCATTTCCGCGCTGAGACCTAGGCAGGCTAGTAACAAAATCCATGGAAATCTGCTCCCATTTCCATTGCGGGATCTCTGGCTGTTGGAGTAGGCCTGATGGTTTCTGATACTCAGCCTTGACTCTTGCGCAGGTTAAACATTTCCTGACATAGGTTGCTATGTGGGCTTTCATGCCAGGCCACCAGTAGGTAGCCCTCAAGTCGTGGTACATCTTATCTGACCCTGGATGTACTGAGTAACGGGACTTGTGAGCTTCATCCATCACAAGGTCACGTAAATTTCCATAAAGCGGAACCCATATGCGTCCGGCTACGTAGTAAGCACCGTCTTCTTTTTGTTCCATTCGTTGTCTCGATCCTCGTAGGGACTCAGCCCTGATGTTTTCGGCTTTCAATGCTTCAACCTGAGCATTCCGAATCTGATTAGGGAGGTTCGAGTGGATAGTGAGCTGTAAGGCACGAACACGCTTGGGTTTGGTCTCCTTCCTGCTGAGGGCATCGGCTACCACGTTAGCCTTGCCTGGGTGATATTTGATTGCACACTCGTAGTCATTTAGGAGTTCGACCCATCGGCGTTGCCGCATATTCAACTCCTTTTGTCCCATTATGTGCTGGAGACTCTTGTGATCAGTGTAAATCGTGCACTTGGTGCCGTACAAGTAGTGTCTCCAAAGCTTGAGCGCGAAGACCACAGCTCCAAATTCTAAGTCATGCGTCGTATAATTCCGTTCGTGGACCTTGAGTTGTCGCGAGGCGTAAGCGATAACTTTCTCGCGTTGCATCAATACGCAGCCAAGTCCTTGAATAGAAGCGTCGCAGTAAACGACGAAGTCGTCGGTACCTTCGGGTAAGGAGAGGATAGGAGCACTACAAAGGTTCTTCTTCAGTTCCTGGAAGGCAGATTCCTGAGCATTACTCCACTTGTAAGCAACACCCTTCTGAGTGAGTGTCGTAAGTGGTTGAGCGATCTTAGAGAATCCCTTGATAAATCTTCGATAGTATCCCGCCAATCCTAAGAATTGGCGAACTTCGGTCGGAGTCTTAGGTACGGGCCAATTCTTAATGGACTCAATCTTAGCGGGGTCAACATGAATCCCTTCCTGATTGACGATGTGTCCAAGGAAATGGACTTCTCTAAGCCAGAAATCACATTTCGAGAATTTGGCGTACAGTTGCTCATTGCGAAGGAGTTCGAGAATAAGACGTAGGTGTTGTTCATGCTCCTCTTGGCTCTTCGAGTAGATTAGGATGTCGTCAATGAATACGATCACGAACTTGTCGAGGTAGGGTTTGCATACTCGGTTCATGAGATCCATGAAGATTGCAGGTGCGTTGGTTATTCCGAAAGGCATAACAAGGAATTCGTAGTGACCATAGCGGGTTCTGAAAGCAGTCTTAGAGATGTCCTCATCGCGGACTCTCAGCTGGTGATAACCCGATCGCAGATCAATCTTGGAATAATAGCTCGACCCTTGCAGCTGGTCGAACAGGTCGTCAATACGGGGAAGTGGATAACGATTCTTGATGGTGACCTTGTTAAGTTCGCGGTAGTCAATGCACATTCGGAACGAGCCATCTTTCTTTTTGACGAAGAGCACTGGGGCTCCCCAGGGTGATGAACTAGGACGGATAAAACCTTTGTCCAAAAGTTCTTGTAGCTGAGTAGAAAGCTCCTTGAGCTCCGCGGGGGCTAATCGATAAGGTGCACGAGCTATAGGCGCTGCTCCGGGAGCTAGCTCGATTTGAAATTCGACCTGACGGTGAGGAGGGAGTCCAGGTAGTTCTTCCGGGAATACCTCGGGATAGTCACGTACAACTGGAAAATCTTCAATCCTGTTTTCCATTTTCTGTGTGTCGGTAATGAGTGCTAAGATAGCGGTGTGCCCCTTTCGTAGGTACTTCTGGGCCTTTAAGAATGAAATGATGCCTGTGACTTCTCCGCTCTTGTCGCCTTGAACTATAAGAGGTTTGCCAGGGGGACGGGGAATACGAATAGCTTTCTCCTGGCAGAGGATTTCAGCTCGATGTTTGGATAGCCAATCCATACCAATGATGACGTCGAAGCTTCCAAGAATGATGGGGAAAAGATCGATACAGAAGGTCTGACCAGACAACTCTAATTTGCAGTTACGAATTATGTGTGAGGCCTCGAGGTTTCTACCATTAGCTATTTCAACGGTGTGCTTAGAGCTCAGCGGCGTAAGAGTGAGCTTAAGTTTCTTACTAATACGTAGGGATACATAACTAGCATCTGCTCCGGAATCAAATAGCATGGAAACATAACGATCATTAAGTAGGAACTTACCCGCTACAACGTTGGGGTCGTTCCTTGCTTCCCCAGCTCCAATCACAAAAGCTTTTCCTCTAGCACCATTTCCAGCATTGTTGTTATTGTTCCCAGCACCCTGATTGTTGTTGTTCTGATTCAGTTCAGGGCAATCCTTTCGCATGTGCCCCATTGCTCCACACTTGAAGCATCCACGGTTGTTTCCTTGTTGCTGTTGTTGCTGTGGTTGTTGCTGATTCTGCCTAGCGGGGAACTGGCTTCGGCAGTCTTTGGCTTCATGCCCCATCTTGTTGCATCGCTGACACTGACCCTTTCCACATGGCCCACTGTGATGTCGGTTACATTTGTTACACTTAGGGTGGTTTCCTCGATAGCCACCCTGTTGCTGAGGGCCCTTGTTGCTCTCAGTCTTCCTTTGTTGAACTGGGGCCTGAGTGGGGTTAGCATCCTTTCCCTGACTTCCATCCCACTTTCGCTTGTTATCGCCGGAAGTTCCAACAGTAGCACCGATCCTCTGGGGCAGCTTGCCCTCTTCCACAGCCTGATTGGTGAGTTTGTGAGCAAGACGAACCACAGGCTGTATGGTATTGAGGTTGGCCGAGGTCACATGGCTCCGGATTTCTGGGACCAAGCCTTTGATGTACAATTCGACCCTTCGATACATAGGCTGGGACATGTTTGGGCAAAGTGCAGCATAGTCATTGGACTGCTTGGTGTAGGTCTCAATCTCTGACCCAACCATCTTGAGCGCATAGTACTCGTTCTCGAGTTTGTGGATGTCATCCCTGTGACAGTACTCCTCTTTGATCATGTCCTTGAAATCTTCCCATGCAGTAGCATTAGCAGTTTCCAGACCAAGCATCTGAATCTGTGCTTTCCACCATGAAAGCGCGTTTCCTTCAAGCGTACCAGTTGCGTACTTAACCCAGTTAGCAGGGGGACACTCGCAGACAGCGAAGACAGCTTCGGCCTTTTCAATCCAGTGCAGGAGGCCTATGGCACCCTCAGTGCCGTTGAAAGGGAGGGGCTTGCCATCCATGAAGGTTTTGAAAGTACAAACACATGGTTGCGCAGGCGCAGGCTGACCTGTTGTGAGAAATGGAGCGAATAGGTTTTAGAGGTGAAAAGACGATGTGGGGGTAGGATCTAAACATCCTATAGCAACGAGTTTACCTCCAGGGTGAGCTGCGAAAGCTGCAGCCACCGTGTTGAGCAAGTTAGCGAATTGAGCCTGAGTCATGTTAACGCTTCCTCTTCCGCGTCCACTCATTGTCTTCATGACCAGAAAACACAGTATGAGTGTAATGTCGTAACGTAGCGAGAATAAGATAGAAGAGGGAGGTGTATCTATCTAATCAGGCACACTAGTATGTATAGTAGAGCAGTCAATATAAGATAAACAAGCAAGTAAACACAAGTCCGAGCTACGAGGTCTAGTATGTCGAGTCTTGCCCTTGGAGTGTAGTGTCGTCACGAGTCACGGGTTATAGTCTGGTTTTTCTCAAAAAGACTCTTCTTTTTAAAACCAAGTTCACTATAACCAATGGCTCTGATACCAATCTGTCACACCCCCAAATTCCACCTGCGGAGTACCGTCCGCTTGAGGGCGTGACCGACCAGGATCCAGCCACCAATTATACTGAGCATTGGATAATAGTAAGGATGATCACCAACCATAATGGTTAGTAAGCACCATAGTTTAAAGTTCAAATGTTTAGGTTCAAATAACAGTTAAGTAAGTAGCGGAAGCATAGATAAAATAGTTTAAACAAAGTTCAAAGTTCAAATTAATTAGAACCCAACACGCGGGTTTAGACGACCACTACACTTCCCAAGCAGCAGCTCCTCAGTCACCGGTTACCTGCAAAGCATGCAGTAAGGGGTCAACAATAATGCTGAGTGAGTTCACTAGTTGTCCAGTTTTAATTACCAAAAACTTGTTTCACCAGTTAATTTATCCGTTTATACATGCCATGGGGAGCTACCCCAAAAGTTAGCAACTAAACTGTTTTTCCAATACCGAACACTAGGTGACCGTTGCGTATCCGCAAGAGAGTGCCCCGATGTCAATGTTCTATCATCATTGACGGATGCCTGAGTACATTAGTTCACGACCGATCCCATACCTTGGCACGGTGTGAGGTTGGTAAGACCTAAATAGCGCTATCAACTAATAACCCGTTCGCCTGGCCCCGGCGACTAATCGGTATTATGTAGTAGGGACTTTAAGTGATAGAGTTTCGTTTAGTGCCGTTTGTTGCAATCCGTATAAACAGTAATTAACTAACAGGTTCCCAATAACAAGGGAAGAAAAGTAAGTTGTATCCCTCATAAGGGGATAGTGTTGTTTTTAGTTCCGTTTCCCAAACCACCGGGAATACATGCTTTAGGTTGTGAACTCACCTTGGGTTGCTCGGTAGATTAATTACCCGGTTGATCACGTTGGTCACCACGTCCTAGCATGGTTACCAATATAGGTCAAGTTGGGGTACAAGTATTCACGTATAATCTACACATAACTAACACATAGCATGCTCAACATATAATTACAGCAACAGTTAATAGTTAACACGCAGCCCACTTAAACAGTAACAATCATGCACAGCTAATCCACTTTGGGCCCAATACCTAACAGCCCAGTCGAGACCAGGTGGTGAGAACACACAGTTGCGAGTCGCAACCGGAGGTTGCGGCTTGTCACGTCTTGGTTGCGAGTCGCAACCGGTGTTTTGACTTGTCATGTCTTGGTTACGAGTCGCAACCGCCGTAGTCTCGACTTGTCATGTTGTGGTTGCGAGTCGCAACCGGGCGGTTTCGAGTCGCAACCGATGGTCTTGAGTTGTCATGGTTTGGTTGCGAGTCGCAACCGGGCGGTTTCGAGTCGCAACCTTGGAAACGTGCACAAGAAACCTTCTAGAACCTCTGATGTACTAACCAATAGAATTCTGTTTTCATGAGATTTTGTACTGGCCAATAAGAGTGCATAAACATGTTTTATTGTCTAACAATCAACCAAAACGGATCAAACAGTAGGTTTTTCAAATATTCATTACATATTCAAAATGTTCATCCTACACATTCATATTGTTCTTCATATATTCAAGTTATCTATTATGCACATTCATTCAAAACAACCCAAATATATTCATCCTTTGTAGCATAGCACAACCCTAAGTCGAATCCTAATTTAGACATCATCATCGGCCCTAGTTCTAACACATAATCATCATCAACATAACTAATATTCATTCACTTGAACATATTCATAACATACAATCATTGGTTTAATGGTAATGCATATCATGCTATACTAACCATCATTTATCATTCAAATGTCTTATGTTCACATATTTCATTCAAACATCCAACTAATCAAATAGTTTGTGCATCAAGAACCATCATTTTAAGTCAAACAACCATAATACACTAGCCGGTTGGATGAAGGGGTACAAAAGATCGATGAACCAAGTTCCGAGTGATGACCACAAGCTTGAACCGAGATGATCCGAGATGATCCGAGAGCTCCTCTTGTTGTTGCCGGTTTGATCCGAGAGAGGGAGAGGAGAGGAGGTGAGTTTGATGTTAGAACTTTAGGGTTTTAGTGGTTTTTAGAGAGAGAGAGAGGGAGAGTGTGTGAGATGAGGGAGTGTGAGAGTGATGTTGCCAAATGGTGCAAGTTGTGAGGGTGGCCGGTTATATATCTCGAGTGGGTAAGGGGGTTTTCTGGGTGGGCTAAGGCTACGGCCCATATCGTTACTTGTTTACTCGAGACCGAGTGGTCTCGAGTCGGGTTCGGTTCGGTTCACACTTATATATATATATATATATAATACATACACATAATTTAATACACGGATCACATAGCACGCCAAAATAATTCATAAACTTTCATTTAATATTATATATATACGCACATACATTCATTTAAGGACGACAGTTGGCTCGGGAAAACCCGAAGTGTCACATTATCCCCAAGTTTTAAGAACTTTCGTCCCGAAAGTTAAAGCAGGCACTGACAAGCTAGTAAAAGTGAGAGCGTTTTAACGAGGTGTCACATCATCCCCCCGTTAGTTTGGAATTTCGTCCCGAAATTCAGTTGTAGCTTCAGTGCTGGGGGCTTCGTTTGGGAACAGCTGGGGATACTTGCGCTTCATCTGGTCTTCCCGCTCCCAGGTAAACTCTGGGCCACGGCGTGAGTTCCAACGAACTCGCACGAGGGGTATCTGGCTACGTTTGAGGGTTTTGATCTCACGATCCGTGATCTCAACCGGTTCCTCAGTAAAGTGTAGCTGTTCGTCGATAGTAAGTTCCTTGTAAGGAATGACGAGTGTTTCATCTGACAGGCACTTCTTCAGATTAGACACGTGGAAGACGTTGTGCACAACACTCAGTTCTTCAGGCAGATTCAATCTGTAAGCGGCCGTGATGGTTTTTACATATACATTTGACATTTGACTATACATAAACATTTTTACATTGATGGTTTGTTTTGGTAAGTGATTTAAGTAACGAGACGTGTGTAGTATGATACAAGCATGGTGGATACGCCGCTGGTACTTCCTATATATAAGTGCTTGTATTATATTACATGTCGTAGCGTTATTTAAATCATTTCAATTTGGACTTATACATTTTACACAAATGACATATTTTTTCACAAGACATTGTTTTACAAAACAACTTATTTTATACAAACTCATTTACTCGGTTATTCATTTAACCTTACATTACTCTTTTACATATCAACTACTTTATCATCGCTTTTCATCTGATTTACAAAACAAAACATTTTACAAGGATCATGACTGACTTTTGTTAAACAACTTTTTTCTAAAACTTATAAGTCATGAATCCTATTTTCACAAAACCTATGTACTCACCAGCATTTTTATGCTAACGTACCTATTTTCACATGTGTTTCAGGAAATGATGCATAGGATTGATCAAGATACACTTAGGCGGACTTGGGCCTTAGTAACAATAAAAGATGGAAGACTAGTAAATTTTGTTATACTTCTTTGTTTGTTAAGACATTGTAACTCTTTTAATCAATAAAACAATATTTCAATTTTCCATGTGTTATGAAACAATGATTCTGTTACAACACTCCCCGACGATTCCACCACGTTTTGTTGTTTTACGTGGTCGGGGTGTGACATGAATCGGTACTGTAGCTCTGATACCAGTTGAGAGTTCAGGATTCGGCGAGTTTGGCGGAGCTTTGGTCCCGAGATAACCGGTTTGGTGATAAGAAATGAGTAGAAGATAGAAGCGACACCGAACAGTCACTTATAATCTGGTTTCTATTAATTTATGAAAGATACATACCCACGAAACCAGCTGGACAGCATCTCCCCTTAGGGAACCAAAAGCTTGTCCAATACAAGACCCAAGCACCTCTATATATATGCTGCATGGCTTCGTAGGAACCTACATAGGGTGCCTTCGTACAAAGCTGCTAGGATCTTGTGGATCCGTACGAACCTGCTATGTCCGTTCGTACGAAGGGACTCCCTTCGTACGAAGATACTGTAACATCACAAAACCTTCAGTTTATACTGGATTTCACACTATTCTATACAATATTCAACACACGCTCTATCTAGCCTATTTGCACAGTGGCAGACATACAAAATATGCACCAACAGAAAAATCTATGATTACCCCTGAAAACCTGAAATCCCATTTTCCGTGATCAACGTTTAGCACCTTCTAGAATGATAGATCCATGTAACAGTAATTTCCACAATCAACAAATCTTTAATGGATAACGAATCATCTAGTAATGTATATTGATCTCCGGAGCATTCGTCTACAATCAGATTTACCCTCTCAGATGTCACACCCCAACAAATGGCAGAAACATCAGGGCGCGGCACTAAGCGAAACAGATTGTCCAAGAGAAATCCATAACAACTAAGATTACCGTATACTTAACATTACGTCCCATACCATAATATATCAAGTAATTCAATTATTACAGATATAAATATCTCAAGGCAGATAAATTGTTACGACAACTCAGAATTTAAATTGTAGCGAAAGCGAGTTTACGCATAACCAGCATGTAACATGTATAATGTGAAGCAAGCAGGTTATCGACAATGAAATATGCACAGACGTGACTACGAGTTGTAGAATGCGCAACACATATCACCACTGTGACATGTGAATAAAGGCCCTTAACAACCCCTGTCCATGCCAGGTGCTGAGTCCAAACTATAGTACTATCGTTGCTAAGGTGTCAGGCAACAATCACTGTGTAAACATAACATGCTAGCATTCTTCGTGTAACACGTATAACATGCAGAACGGTTAGCGTATAAAAGTGCATTTGCGTTGTGTGATCGTTGTGATTTGATATAAGTAACGTATGTAACACCCGAAAGTGCTTAAAGCAAAAAGGGATCAAGTATACTCACAGAGATGGTAGCTACTAAACACAACCTATGATTGGATTGAAGGGAGCACTAGAGTAAGCCTGATTACAAAAAGATAGCATAAGCGATAAGCAGTGCGTTAAACGGTGCAAGTGACTGAGTGACTAAGGGTCATCTGATCGGATGGCAATCCAGACGGGTGGTCATCCGGTCAGATGGCCATTCAGTCGGACTGTCATTCATTTGGGATGGATGTGTTTGTGTATGATGTGACTTTGAAGTTTTCGTTGTAGCATTTTCAAAATAAAGGAGTGTTTCTACCATTCAGGTCATCCGGTCGGATGGTCATCCAGATGGATGGTCGTCCGTTCGGATGGTCGTCCGTTCGGATGGCCGTTCGTTCGGATGGTGGTTCGCTGAACTGGTCTTCCTTATGTTTTTTTTTTAAATTGTTAAGTGTTGAACACTATAGGTCATCTGATCGGATTGTCGTTGTCGGGTTTTTCGTATGTTTATCAAAGTGATTTCATCCGTATGAAATAAAAACGCAGCGGAATAAATGATTTAAAACATGTTACTTATAAGATATAAAGCTCATTTTATATGTAAAACCCAATACCCGGATCCATATACGAACATGCATGCTATAAAAAATAAAACACAACCATAGGGTGTTTAGAATACTACCTTCCAAGGAGTAAAGGATATGAAGAAGATGATGCTTCTTGAACGGTTACCTTCAAGTGTAGAAGACCTCAAGCTTGCATACCCCAAGCCTTCCAACAAACACCTTAAGTTTAGCTAGGATTTCTACACTTATGAACTTACTAAGATTCCTTCTAAACAACCACATCATGGTCGAAAATTATGAGTGGAATAATAGTGTTCTTGCACTTAAATGTTTAAACTTGAAAGGTGTGACATCTGTGCCACTTTGACCATCATAAGAATACAAAAACAATGAAATATTGTGTTTCATACTTAGGATTTGTATAAATATGTGTATCATATGCACATATCAATTCTCGTTCGATTTTGAGCTCTAAATCGCTTTCTGGAAAGTTATACGTGAACTGATGCGTAAACGTAATCAGTTTAATGCGAAAAACACTCCGGAACAGTGACATAGTCTTAACATACCTTAAATAACCTTTACATAACTTAGAAATAAGTTTTGGAGGGTTTGGTGTGTCGAAATCAAGTTTATTCGATCACAGGGACTATTTGCTTCAAACTGAGAAAGTATGCCGATTCGTATAGTAACATACCTTCCGGAATGTGATCATAAGTTAAACATACCATAAATATCCTTTACATAGCTTAGAAATAGGCTTTGAGGGGTTCGGTATGCGAAAATAAACTTATTTGGTCAAACAGGGACTAAAACGTCAAAAAGTGCATAAGTTTGCATTTACGCGCATATCTTACGTTCTGAACATATCCGAACATCCAAAAATTGTTGTAATCATTAAAATATTTTATTTTAGTGATTTGAAATGCAAAAATACCATTCGTCGTGCAATTTGGATCGTTTTCGCGTCCGTTCGAGTTTTCGTCGTAATAAACCGAATAACGCAACCGTACGACCAAACGAACAGACATCCAAGATGTTTTTGAGCATATTTCATGTTCCCTATACTTTAACTCCATTGTAGAGCCTTGAAATGGGGTTAACAGGGCTTAAACGTGTCAAAAATGCATCAAAAACCAAGTTTCAGGCATGCAGGGACTAAACTTGACATTCTGCCAAACTTTCTTAGTAGGGGCGCGTAAGACTCAGTGTGAGTCAACGTGGCCTGCGACAGACTACCAGATCAGCAAATCAGTTTCTGCAATCAGCAGCTAGTTTCTGGGTTTTTATACATGGTTTCTTCATTCTATGGGCTGGTATTTAGGCTCCCATTGTATACAAAACAATGTGCCACACATGGATGGTCCAGATTGAAGCTTAGAGTTCGAGAAACGATCTTAACAGCTCTTGAATTCCTATAAATACCCACCAATTCAACCCTCATTCCTCACAATTGAACTCACTTGTGCTCTAAGTTGAAGCTCTCCCTTGTGAGGCTTCATACCTGAGTGTTTTCTAACTTAGTTAAACATGTTTTAACATGTTTAGCTCATCACTTTTAGTTTAGTGCTTATATAGGGTCGTATGATAAGTGGTCTAAACAACCGCTTGGACTTTCGAACCCGACCCGTTTGGTCGATCATTAGAATCCAACCAAACACATTTTGTGACCATAATTGTATAGGGAATAACCTTCTTAGGTTATACCTTATGGTCACTTCGTTTAGTTAGTTGTATGATAGGTAATTTATATGCCTTGGGAAAATGACCAAAATGCCTTTTTTACGTATAATTTCATTTTAAGCATATGTAACCTAAATTTTGATATCTAAACCGGTTAGGCAACATTATTAGACATGTTAAGGCATATAATACCTGTCATAGGACTAGTTAGGTTGTCCAAACGCGTTTTACGTGAACGACGCGTTAAAGTAGCGTAAGCTACCTTAATGGGTCGTAACGGGTTGTAAGCACTTACGATAGGTTTCGTTTTAGAATGTAGGCTTTGTTAAACCATATTATATGAGTTCCAACACTCATTTGGTTTACAAGACCTCATTCTATCCGATCTTCCGATTTAGGTCCGGTTTATTAACGTAGTTACCTATATTACGTGCCGATTGATTCCGTGATCCCTCTAGCAATGCTTGGTTGTTATTCAAGACTTCTAAGCATTCTCAAGTGAGTACATAGTTCCCCTCTTTTACCGTTTTAAACTGTTTTGGGGTGATTCATATGTGCTAAACGATTTCGAGTTTTCTAAACAAATGTTATGGTTTATATTAAACTATCTGAACTATTTGAACTGTTTGAACCATTGGAACTATTTGATCTATGTGAACTACTGAAACTATTTGAAGCATTGGAACTATTTGATCTATGTGAACTATTTGAACTATTTGAACCATTGGAACTATTTGATCTATGTGAACTATTTGAACTATTAATCGATTGGGTTATGGAAGTGATTAGGTAAGGGGGCGGGTGTAATGTAATGAAAGCATGGTGGATACGCCACTGGTACTTCCAATATATAAGTGCTTTTAACACATTATATATTGTTGCGTTATCTAGATCACTTCGGCAAATGTTTTCAAAACAAAGTTACATTACAAGGTTTTTTTTTTCTAACCATATAAACCATTCGAGTTTTATTTCAAAAACGATTTACAATCTGGGTTTACATAAACAAATGTTTTGAGTTAAGATTCATGGCATCAAGGTTTTATAAACTATAACTAATCTGTTTTGACTTGGTTATTCAATTTACAATACAAACATTCTACAAAACTAGGTTTTCTAATATCGATTTACGAAGTTGTTCGAGTTATTTCAACATGTAATCGAGCCATGAATCTGACACTCACACAAAACCTATGTACTCGCCGGCATTTTTATGCTGACGTATTTTCACATATGTTTCAGGTACCATAATTTGATTATGTTTGACGATGATTATGATGCTTACTCACATAGGAATGGACGAGGCCTTAGTGACTCAACAACAATAAAAGTCAATTTGTTCATGTTTTGTTTCTGATTTTAATACAATGTAATAAACTTAATTCAATAAAACGAAACTTCAATCCATGTGTTGTGAAACAATGATTCTGTTATGACACTCCCCGACGTTTCTGTCGTGGTTTGTTGTTCTAACGCGGTCGGGGTGTGACAGAAAAGTTGGTATCAGAGCTCATGGTTATAGGGGATGAGGTTATTAGTAATGCTTTGACCTAGACTATAACCTTCCTAGGACCCTAACACAAGTTATCTTGTGTTTAGTCTTAAAACAATAACGTCGCCTATCTTTAGGTGACAACCACAACAAGAACACAAATTACAAATCCGACTTGAAAACTAATCATCTCTTCTTAGAATATTTGTTATAAGGTTTTGAACCTTCAAAGTTTTTAAAATCTCATCAAAGCTTGGGTCTTATTAATGTGAACACGTGCAATCTGGAAGGGTGGGTGCCTGTATCCTGAGTTTTCTGTCTAAGGCTAGAGTGTTCGTACAAATCCACATAATCGGACCAGTCACTCTTACCGTGGAACTCTTGGGGTGAGTATCTACTTATAGGCTAAAGCATGTCTTCACGATACATTATGAGGACCTATTTACTTTGTTCAGCTTTTGTGCGTCGTTTGTTTGCCTGGTGGTACGAACAAATGACCATCATCCATGGTTTTTGGTCGGTAATTGTAACATTCTATTCTTCCCCAATGTCATCTCACTCGTTTTCTCTCATGTTTCCTCTTTTAGAATGCCTCCTCGACGTGACAATCAGATACCTAATGTCGAACTGGCAGCTATCATTACGCAGCAAATGGGTGCTGCACTCCCAAACATCATTGCTCAAGTTAACCAAGCCTACAATAACAACAATAATGCTCCATGTAACTTCAAAACATTCAACTCAGCTAAGCCATCAAAATTTTCTGGGTCACAAGGAGCAACTGCACTCCTGTAATGGTTCGAGAGTCTAGAAAGCACCTTCAGACATGTTCAGTGTCCAAACGAGTGAAAGGTTGAATTCGCATCTAGTGTCTTTGAGAAACGAGCATTAACATGGTCGAATGGTGTGATGAGAGATAGGGGTGCCGATGTAGCACTGGCTCAAACCTGGGAAGAGCTTCAAGCTCTAATGATGAAGGAATTCTGTCATCGTCATGAAATTAGGGCATTGGAAAGGGAATTTGACGATCTTAAGGAAGATAGTGGTGAGCATCGAGCCTACACGGATCGATATGAAGAATTAGGTCTGTTATGCCCAACCATGGTTACGCCTTTGGATAAGGCAATTGAAAAGTATATTGATGGCCTCCCTGACTCAGTACAAGACATTGTTACTGGAAGCAACCCTACTACAATTAGACAGGCCATTGAGCTATCCGCTACCTTGACTGAATCTCAGATCAGGAAAGGTAAACTTTTCCAAAAAGGCGACAAGAAACCAGCCGATGAATCAAAACCAAAGGATAAGCAGACTGAGTCCTCTAAGAAGTCAAAGAAGCGTAAGGCTTCCCAGAACTTCGCCGTGGTTGCTCAAAATGATCAAGCTGTCCCTAACCAACCAGCTCAACCCCCTGCTAAGAAGCCATACAACGGGACTGCACCCTTGTGCAACCAATGTAACCTTCATCATCATGCTAGTGTGAAATGCTGCAAATGCCTAAATTGTGGACTTATAGGTCATACAGCTAGGGTTTGCCGAGCTGCAGCTGCACCAAATCAAGCTGACAACAATCCTGCTCAAGCTCGTTTTCCACCAGGTTCTTGCTACAACTGTGGCGAAATGGGCCATTTCCGAAACAATTGCCCAAAACTTGCTAATGCAAATCCAGCACAAGGATGAGCATTCGACTGACTAGAAGACGATGTTGTTTAGAAACAATCGAACTTTATGTATTAATTTCTTTTGTTATCCAAGTCTATAGAACAGTTATTTTGGTTTTTCAATAAATCTTTTATTTACATTACGATGTACAAATGTGGTTACATGTATGAACGGCATATCCCCTACCATACCGACGATCAAGGAACCGTGTTCCTTGTAAAACAAACTACTCTCAAAATTCTTCCATTTTATGATCACTTGCGATCTCCACAAAAATCCTAAGTGCCCGTTTCTTCCAAGGAAACGAAGTACAAGGCGCAAGTTACAACTCTGGATGAATACCCAAAGTACCACTATAAATCCTTAATAGGATACCTAAGATTACTTCCGTAAGCCCTTGATTGGTCTTACATATCATATCTTCCCGATTTCACGATATTTTACACAGCATATGATTTCAAAAGATTGTGCATGTTTTCAAAAATCTCATACATATTTTCAAAATCATCTCTTGTGGTTTTAAAAACATTTCATAAATTTTTTTTACCTAATATACTTAGTACGTAATTTCAAAAGCATTACAAAAAGGTTTTCCAAAATCATATTTTTTTTAACAATTCCTAGCATAGCTTTCAAAAACAACTTTGCTCGTATGTTGCCTTAACATACGTAGCACGCAATTTCCAAGAACACCCTACTTCACACGCCAACTTAGCATGCTTAGCACAATGATTTCAAGGATCCGTTTGCTTCGTATGTTGTCTAAGCATATCTAGCACCTTGATCTCATAAGCACTATGCTTCGTATGTTGTCATAGCATACCTAGTACAAGATTCCTAAACTCTTCCCGCTATATGAATTCCAAATCCTTATAGGATCTTCTTCATAGTTAGATCCTTGTAGATGTTTAAAGCGCAAAATCAAAGTCCTTAATTGGATTCTTGGTATGCTTTAATACGAATGTTACGATTCCTTGTAAACAAAATCAAATTCTTATAAGATCGTCCTATCTTTATAGATCGATTCTTGAGGATGTTGAAGTCCAGTGACTGGATTCCTGGTGTACTTTGTATACCCATGTACAAATCGACAAACAAGCTAATAACAATTAATAACAAACTGATATCAAATTAATAACCAAGTGAACAATTATGTGCTTATGTGTTTATGTGTTGATCTAATCAAAGTTATCTCAAGCTTGTTCAACAAATTCTATCCCCTTCACATTATCAAACAAACTGTGCGAACTGTGCAAGAAATTACGTAATTATGGATGCATACATAATTATGGAATTTAGTGCACAGAAACCACAGTAGGTTTTATCATGTATCTAAAGTTAACTCTATTCATTTCCACTTCTGACGAAGAACCCATTGAGGAAAATGAATCATCCATTCATTTTCGCTTCTGAAGAAATATCCACCGGGGCAAATGAATATCCTTTCGATTATTCCTTCATTTCCACTTCTGACAAAGTACCCATTGAGGAAAATGAATCATCCATTCATTTTCATTTCTGAAGAAATATCCATCGGGGAAAATGAATATCTTATTCTATAATCCTTCATTCCCACTTCTGACGAAGTACCTGTTGAGGAAAATGAATCATTCATTCATTTTCGCTTCTGAAGAAATATCCATTGGAAATGAATAACCTATTCATCTTGCATTTCCACATCTAACGAAGAATCCATTGGAGAAAATGAATCATACATTCATTTTTTTGCTTTAAAGTATATCCACTGAGAAATGACAAGATTATGCCTTGCATATCTTTGATGGGTTACTCTACGCAAATAGATGACACCCTAGATTCCATACAAGACGATTGTTTAACGCAATGTTACAGACAGACTCCTACGAATAAATTTCGAGACGAAATTTCCTAAAGTAGGGAAGACTGTGACATCTGTGCCTCTTCGACCATCATAAGAATACAAAACCAATGAAATATTGTGTTTCATACTTGGGATTTGTATAAATATGTGTATCATATGCACATATCAATTCTCGTTCGATTTCGAGCTCTAAATCGCTTTCTGGAAAGTTATACGCGAACTGATGCGTAAACGTAATCAGTTTAATACAACAAAAACTCCGGAATAGTGACATAGGCTTAACATACCTTAAATAACCTTTACATAACTTAGAAATAAGTTTTGGAGGGTTTGGTGTGTCGAAATCAAGTTTATTCGATCACATGGACTATTTGCGTCAAACTGAGAAAGTTTGCCGATTCGTATAGTAACGTACCTTCCAAAATGTGATCATAAGTTAAACCTACCATAAATATCCTTTACATAGCTTAGAAATAGGCTTTGAGGGGTTCGGTATGCGAAAATAAACTTATTTGGTCAAACAGGGACTAAAAGAGTCAAAAAGTGCATAAGTTTGCATTTACGCTCATATCTTACGTTCTGAACATATCCGGACATCCAAAAATTTTTGTAATCATAAAATATTTTATTTTAGTGATTTGAAATGCAAAAATATCATTCGTCGTGCAATTTGGATGTTTTCGCGTCCGTTCGAGTTTCCGTCGTAATTAACCGAATAACGCAACCGTACGACCAAACGAACTAACATCTGAGATGTTTTTGAGCATATTTCATGTTCCCTATACTTTAACTTCATTTTAGAGCCTTGAAATGGGGTTAACGGGGCATAAACGTGTCAAAAATGCATCAAAAACCAAGTTTCATGCCCGCAGGGACTAAACTTGACATTCTGCCAAACTTTCTTAGTAGGGGCGCGTAAGACTTAGTGTGAGTCTACGCGGCCCACGACAGACCACTAGATCAGCAAATCAGTTTCTGCAATCAGCAGCTGGTTTTTGGGTTTTTATACATGGTTTCTTCATTCTATGGGCTGGTATTTAGGCTCCCATTGTATACAAAACAATGTACCACACATGGATGATCCAGATTGAAGCTCAAAGTTCGAGAAACGATCTTAACGGCTCTTGAATTCCTATAAATACCCACCAATTCAACCCTCATTCCTCACAATTGAACTCACTTGTGCTCTAAGTTGAAGCTCTCCCTTGTGAGGCTTCATACCTGAGTGTTTTTAGTTCAAATCTTCCTAGCTTGGACCTTTTATAAGTTTCTTTCATGCTTTTATGCGTTTTTAAGCGTGAAAGTCAAACAGTGTTTAACTTTCTTCTTTGACCAGTCTTTGGTCAACACAAAGTTCTTTTGAACTTTGCAACATGAGCGTAATCACGATGGTTATAGTCCCTTGTGACTATACCTACTGATTACCACGTTGATTAGGCGTAGTGACGAGTCATAGTTTCGGTCAAAATACGTGTTTATGCGTATTTTGCAACCAAACTATTCTTGGGTATCAAAACCCTTTTTTTATATCAAACTTGTTTTCTAACTTAGTTAAACATGTTTTAACATGTTTAGCTCGTCACTTTTAGTTTAGTGCTTATATAAGGTCGTAAGATAAGCGGTCTAAACAACCGCTTAGACTTTCGAACCCGACCCGTTTGGTCGATCATTAGGATCCGGCCAAACACATTTTGTGACTATAATTGTATAGGGAATAACCTTCCGAGGTTATACCATATGGTCACTTCGTTTAGTTAGTTGTATGATAGGTAATTTATATGCCTTAGGAAAATGACCAAAATGCCCTTTTTACGTATAATTTCATTTTAAGCATATGTAACCTAAATTTTGATATCTAAACCGGTTAGGCAACATTATTAGACATGTTAAGGCATATAATACTTGTCATAGGACTAGTTAGGCGGTCCAAACGCGTTTTACGCGAACAACGCGTTAAAGTAGCGTAAGCTACCTTAATGGGTCGTAACGGGTCGTAAGCACTTAGGATAGGTTCCGTTTTAGAATGTAGGCTTTGTTAAACCATATTATATGAGTTCCAACACTCATTTGGTTTACAAGACCTCATTCTATCTGATCTTCCTATTTAGGTCCGGTTTATAAACGTAGTTACCTATATTAGGTGCCGATTGATTTCGTGATCCCTCTAGCATTGCTTGGTTGTTATTCAAGACTTCTAAGCATTCTCAAGTGAGTACATAGTTCCCCTCTTTTACCGTTTTAAACTGTTTTGGGGTGATTCATATGTGCTAAACGTTTTCGGGTTTTCTAAACAAATGCTATGGTTTATATTAAACTATCTGAACTATTTGAACTGTTTGAACCATTGGAACTATTTGATCTATGTGAACTATTGAAACTATTTGATCTATGTGAACTATTTGAACCATTGGAACAATTTGATCTATGTGAACTATTTGAACTATTTAAACCATTGGAACTATTTGATCTATGTGAACTATTTGAACTATTAAACAATTGGGTTATGGAAGTGATTAGGTAACGGGGCGGGTGTAATGTGATAAAAGCATGGTGGATACGCCGCTGGTATTTCCTATATATAAGTGCTTTTAACACATTATATATCGTTGCGTTATCTAGATCACTTGGGCAAATATTTTCAAAACAAAGTTACATTACATGGTTTTTTTTCTAACCATATAAACCATTCGAGTTTTATTTCAAAAACGATTTACAATCTGGGTTTACATAAACAAATGTTTTGAGTTAAGATTCATGGCATCGAGGTTTTATAAACTATAACCAATATGTTTTGACTTGGTTATTCAATTTACATTACAAACATTTTACAAAACTAGGTTTTCTAATATCGATTTACGAAGTTGTTCGAGTTAATTCAACAAGTAATCGAGCCATGAATCTGACACTCACACAAAACCTATGTACTCGCCGGCATTTTTATGCTGACGTATTTTCACATATTTTTCTGGTACCATAATTTGATGATGTTTGACGATGATTATGATGCTTACTCACATAGGAATGGACGAGGCCTTAGTGACTCAATAACAATAAAAGTCAATTTGTTCATGTTTTGTTTCTAATTTCAATACAATGTAATAAACTTAATTCAATAAAACAAAACTTCAATCCATGTGTTGTGAAACAATGATTCTGTTACGATACTCCCCGACGTTTCCGCCACGGTTTGTTGTTCTAACGCGGTCGGGGTGTGACAAATGGCCCTCTTGATCAACCTTACCTTGGCCGATTTTAGAGAGTAAATTCAAGTCTTGTATCTTAATTTTTCAAACTAGAAAAACCTTGAATATTTACCCTCTTGGCCGAAAATTCCCGTATGGAATTATCAAGTTCATCACCCTTATTTTGGTTACCAAAAAATTGTTATAAAAGCTTGAGAGATGCAACCTCCCATTTTGCCCAATCAAAACCCATGCAAACATGACAACTTGCATGCAAGATTGTTGGACCATTATGGCCTTGGGAAGAGGGGGACGACCCACCCTTTTTATTAAAATTATAACATCACATGTTAAAAGACTTATGCAAGTTTTAAAATGTTATTTAACCCATTAAATAACAAAATAAAATATTCTCTCAAAATAAATTATCCATATAATTTATTAGTTTATCAAGTGCAATTATTTAGAAAACCAATTTCTAAATATTATAAGTGTTAATATTTATTTGTTTGATCATATCACAAATAAATATTATAAGTGTTTGTCTAGCTTGTATTTGGGTATGACTCGACTTGGATCATAACGTACTAGCCACATCAATTTAATATGTATCTTGGGCATACAGATTCCAACAATCTCCCACTTGCACAAGATACATAGAAGATTGATGCAAGTAGTAAAGGCCACCTAACTATAGTTTACTACCCCTAATACGTATGACTATATGTCCCATTCAATAACATCATCCCCTTCAAGTCCCTTACTTGAACGTGATTTAGGTGAATTTATCATTTATCCTTTCGTTACAGATGTCATGTTAAATCCAGAGACATAGAGTGATCACTCTCTGTTGATTTAACTTTATCAGGCCTGAGACATCTTACTCTCAACGAATAAGAGGAAAAAATCGCTTCTTGACTACATATATTTCTCACAATCACCTTGTACCACACCTGAGCTTAGCCTTATGTACTGTCATATTACTGACAGCGAATAAATAAGTCAAGGCATAATATTTGGTGAATATCAAGACCCAATATGTATCTCAGGTCAGAGGATACCATGATATTCTCCTTTACTCAAATTTACTTATGATCAATCACAAATGATTCCATGCAGTAATATTTGAGAGTGAGTCAGTCCAATATTTTTATCCCACAAATATCTATGAACCTTGGCAGCAACACTTTGCTCTATATTCATACCTAATGAACATCCACCAATCCAAGTTCATAATAGTCTTACATTCATATTTGTTCCCACAAGTATGATCAACTACGGACATTTAGAATAAGCAACTTATTCACGGATTTAAACATGCTAAAATGGAACATAACTCAAAATACCATAAAGAGTTATAATAATAGTTGTTCCAATATCCAAATACAAAATAGATCAAATCCAATCACTAGAATATCGAAGTCCCAAGGCACAAGTATGACCCTTCATGCTTTGCCCGTTCAAGGAGCTTCGTGAGTGGATTCGCAATATTTTGATCAGTGTGAACTTTGCGAATACATATCTTTCCCTTTTTCAACTTCATCCCTTATGTAGTTGAAACTCCGCTCAATGTTCCTAGTCTTTCGATGTACACGAGGTTCCTTGATTTAAGCAATCGCACCATCGTTTATCACAAAGATCTCTAGGGGTCCTGAATGGTAGGGACTGCCCCTAGATTGGCAATAATTCAAGTGGCAGATCCATATGAATTATCTCAATCAATGAAGCGGCGGTGTATTCTGATTCTGTAGTGGACAATGCTACCATGATTGTGATCGAGAATCATCTCGATCAGTTTGGAAACTCGTGTCCATGTAACCCTTTACAACGAATTCCGAAACTCGCATCCCTGTAACCCTTTACAACGAGTTCTTCTTCACCAGATCCATATATTAGAAATATATCCTTAGTCCTTCTAAGGTATTTCAATATATATTTTTAATAGTCATCCAATGACCTTTACTTGCTGGTATCTTCTCGTCATGCTTAAAGCGTATGACATGTCCGGTCTAGTGCATATCATTGTATACATTATGGATCCAATAGCTGATGCATATGGGATTCCTTTCATTCTTTCTTGCTCATCCTTTGAGCTTGGACATTAAGACGCACTCAATATTGTCTTCTCTTGAATAGGCACCAAACCTTTCACAGAGTTCTCCATCTTGAACATTTTCAAGACTTTGTCAATGTATGCACTTTAGTTTAAACCTCTCAAGCACCTTGATCTATCCCTATAGATCTTTATTCCCAAAATATAGGCGATTTCATCAAGATCCTTAATTGAAAAACAACTTCCAATCTAGGTTTTTACACCTTCCATGGTTGGAATATCATTTCCAAATAGTAGAATGTCATCAACATACAATACTAAGGAAGTGATGATGCTCCCACTAGCCTTCTTATGTACACAAGCTTCATCGCCATTCTTGATGAATCAAAATTCCTATTTTTTTCATCAAAATGGTGATTCCAAATTCTCGATGCTTGTTTCAATCCACATATTGATTTCTTTAACTTGCATACGTTGTTAGGATGTTTTGGATCAAAAAAAACCTCAGGCTTAACCATATAGACATCTTTATAAAGATATCCATTGAGGAAAGCCATTTTGACATCCATTTGCCAAATCTCATTGTCATAATATGCAGCTATGGGTGAGGAAGTCTCATCATAATCAACCCTTTGAGTTTGAGTGAAACCTTTTGCCACAAGTCTTCCTTTATAAGTATCCAAGTTTCCATGCATATCAATTTTCTTCCTGAAAACCCATTATTTCCAACCACTTTGGAGTTAAGAGGTTGCATAACCAATTCCCATACTTGGTAGTTATACATGGATTGCATCTCTATGTTCATGGCTTCAAGCCATTTGTCATAATCGGATTTTGACATTGCATCATGGTATGTGGTAGGTTCACCTGAATCTACCACGTAGCAACCATCCATAAAAAAACCCATATCTTTCAGGTGGACTACTAATTCTACCAGATATGCGAACGTTTTTGTGTGTTTTGATCAACCACTTGATCATTTTCAACAATCTCTTGTTGAGTGCTAGCTTTAACGAAACGTGTATCGGCGTGTGGTTCTTGATCCTCATCAAGTTCCACTGTTCTACTAAATCCTTCCATAAGGAACTTAGCTTCCAAGAACTCAGCCTTTCGAGCAACAAATACCTTTTGCTTTGTTGGATCGTAGAATTAATATCCTATACCATCTTTAGGATATCCTACAAAGATACACTTAGTGGATCGTACTTCTAATTTGTTTGGGGTATATTGCTTCACATAAGCGTCACAACCCATACCTTTAAATATGATAATGATGGAGCCCTTCCATGCCATATTTCAAAACGTGTCTTATCCACTTTCTTGGTTTGGGCCACATTGAATGTACAGGCCGCGGAGAGCAAAGCGTAACCCCATTATGATAGAGATAATACGTTCCTAGCCATCATAGATCGAACCATATCCAAATAGAGTTCGATTCCTCCTCTATCGGAATGAAGAACTTTGATTGAGTTGATTTTTGTACTTCACCTTTTGAAGGATTTGAACATTTCAAAACTTCAACTTTGTGTCTCAGCAAGTACACATAACCATAACTACTATAGTTGTCGGTAAAAGTAATGAAGTATCTTTCACCATTCCTAGTCATTGGCTTAAAAGGATCATATATATCCGAATGTATGATACCTAATAAATCTTTTGCCATTTTCACTAAAGGGTTTCTTAGTCATTTTACCTAGTAAACAAGATTCACATATATCAAATGAACCAACTTCATTTGTCTCCAAAAGACCATTCTTTCGAAGTGTTTACATGCGACTTCTGTTTATATGACCAAGACGATAATGCCAAAGATAGGTCTCACTCAAATCCATTTTGAGTTTATTGGTGATTGCTTGGTACATTGAACTATCAAATGACGTATTATCATGAACCAATTCATAAATACCATTTGAAAGCATAGCTTTAAAGTAAAACATCTCAATTATCGAAATATAAAGGTCATTGTTTATAAACTTTAAATTGAAACCATATTCTCTTATAAGGGAAACTTGAATAATGTTCCTAGTCAAACTAGGAGCATTCAAAACATTTTTAAAACAATTTCCAAACCATTTGGAAGTTTCAAAACATAGTCTCCTTTCTTGTAATGCTTATTTCTTTTGAACCTTTTGCAACAAATTGCAAATATGAGTTCCACATCTGGTATCTAATACCCATGTGTTTGAAGAAATAACATTAAGGTCAATATGTTTCATAAAAATAATACCTGAGGTTTGCCCCGCATCCCTCTTGGTTTTCAAGTCCTTGAGATAGGTTGGACAATTCCTTTTCAATGCCCTATCTCACCACATTCAAAGTATGTATCGTTCGTGGCAACCTTTGCCTTTATTCTTTTAGTTTCGGTGGTTGCGCTTTAGTCATTCTTTTCTTTTCCCTTTGAATTTCCCGTTACCATTTGCAACATTTGCTTTGGTGATGCCCTTTCTTGTTGCCACTCTCATTGATCGTTAGAACAGATAAAGCCCTTTTTACCCATATTGAGCCTTTCGAGGTGATCAATGTGGCTTTTCATCTTAAAGACATAAGATGAGACCGATTGGGTTTCCTCCATTCGACATGCATGAAGCGCTCGAAGCGTTCTACCCTTGCATATTGTAGGAACATTTCCTTCAATTGGGTAATCATGTCGTATGCTCATGATGTTCAAAATCCTTTTGAATCTCGGGAATCATAATTCCTAACATGAGGCAAGAGGTTTGCATAGTATCCTCGGTATACTTAATCCAATCGTTATAGGCATCCTTATCTTCCATAAGATGTTCATCGGGATTAGGATCGTTTAACACATAGGATATATTTTCTTACTTGAGAACGATTCTTAAGTTTCGATATTAATCTATAAAGTGTTATGATTGAGACGATCCTTATCAAGGATTGTTTTTAGTGATAGGTTACGGACGGTTTGGGTAATATTGTTAGCGGCCATCTACAAAATTTTACAAAGTTCAATTTTAGTATTATCGATATTATTAATATTTTAATCATTAATACCCTTTTATGTCTGAAATACAATTAATAATTAAAATCTAGAATCCAACGTTACATTTAAATATTGGTTAGGTGACCTTTATCCCTCTATTTAAATTAACAAGGTAGTCAACATTTGACAATTGCAACCCTTTGCAACTTCTAGCCATATGGGATCGGTTAAACATCTTTATGTTTAGTTGGCATATTTAATCCCATCAACACCTTTTGTTCCTCATGCTTCGGTGACCCTAAGTTCATGGTTTCCAAATCAAGTCGTCCAACTTACACACACGTGTGAGTTTATACACATAAGTGGTTAGGTGACCTTTATCCCACAAACATGGTAAACCCACCTCGAATATACAAGTTCCCTCAAATGTGGTTAGGTGACCTTTATCCCACAATAAGAGTTCCCAAGTGATTCGAGTGTTGTATAAAAGGATGGTGTTTGACTTGTTTTATAAAAGGGATTTTTAGTTTTCAAAATTCTAGTTTAGAAAACTTTATGTACCATACATTTGCATGCATTAAAATCCTTGGTACTTTTGTGAAAACAAATTTTCAAGGTTCTTTTTAATAAAACCCATTTTATTATAAAATCATTAATTTTTAATAACCTTTTATTAACCATTTTAATGATTTTTTAAAGAACCAATTTTAAGCTTATTGTTGATTATTAGTTTGTTAAGCATGCATATCCAAATATCATCCAAACAATAAAATAAGCAACCACACAAGCACAACACACATATCAATAGGTGCATAACCATAGCCAACTATTTTGACTACACTTGTTAGCCGAAACAAGTATGCCAAAAGGTCCTTCCTAAGGGGTGAATATTGACACAAATATTGTGTCATTGAACTCCCACTTGATCCCGCATCCAAATGCTTCAAGTCTTCTTCTTGTGTTGTGATTTCTTCACATTCTTTGGGCTTCCAAATATCTTTTATATTCAGCTCCAAACTCCTTTGGATTTCAAAAATGTTTTTTGGTTATCGGGCTAAAATCCCATTAAGAACTATGAAGTCCTTTTGGCCCGAAATTAGCCAAAACCAAAACCGCATTTTTGTGTGCATCTTCTTTTACAAAGGGTATCCTAATACATTTTTCTAGTCAAATAAAATGCACCTAATCTATTTATTTACATACCAAATGAAAATAAATAAATTACATAATTTTTACAAATGGAAGAACAAAGATAATAATTATTACAACCCTTTGAAATAATTAAATATAAATCACAAACACAAACATTCAACATATTCACACAAGGTCATGGCTAGGTTATGAACACCAAAATATATATCCACATATATATAAAATGCAAGTAGCAAAAATGGTTTCCTTTTTACAACCTACAATTTTTCGGTCAAGAATGAAAAACCAAAAAAAAAAGTGGGTTTTGGTCCAAACAAAACAATCATCCAAATGACATAATTTTTCAAGATACTTTTATGCATGTAAGAAAATAATCTTGAAAAACAAAAGGATAACCATATGTAAAATTTCGGCCACAGGGTTTTACCCAAACCCGAAACCCGAAAATTTCATATCCTATGAAGCATGCACTCATATAAGCGGCTCAGATACCATTGTTGGGTTTTTCACATGTTTATCAAAGTGATTTCTTCCGTATGAAATAAAAATGCAGCGGAATAAATGATTTAAAACATGTTACTTACAAGATATAAAACTCATTTTATATGTAATACCCAATACCCGGATCCATATACGAACATGCATGCTATCAAAAATTAAAACACAACCATAGGGTGTTTAGAATACTACCTTCCAAGGAGTAAAGGATACGAAGAAGATGATGCTTCTTGAACGGTTTCCTTCAAGTGTAGAAGACCTCAAGCTTGCATACCCCAAGCCTTCCAACAAACACCTTAAGTTTAGCTAGGATTTCTACACTTATGAACTTACTAAGATTCTCTCTAAACAACCACATCATGGCCGAAAATTATGAGTGGAATAGTAGTGTTCTTGCACTTAGATGTTCAAACTTGAAAGGCCCTCTTGATCAACCATACCTTGAAAAACCCTTGAATATTTACCCTCTTGGCCGAAAATTCCCCTATGGAATTATCAAGTTCATCACCCTTATTTTTGTTACCAAAAAATGTTATAAAAGCTTGAGAGATGCAACCACCCATTTTGCCCAATCAAAACCCATGCAAACATGACAACTTGCATGCAAGATTATTGGACCATTATGGCCTTGGGAAGAGGGGGCGGCCCACCCCTTTTATTAAAAAATAAATAAATTTTCTTTTAAACAATTTAAATCTTATTTAATTTTATAACTTTTATAAAATTATAACATCACATGTTATAAGACTTATGCAACTTTTAAAATGTTATTTAACCCATTAAATAACAAAATAAAATATTCTCTCAAAATAAATTATCCATATAATTTATTAGTTTATCAAGTGCAATTATTTAGAAAACCAATTTCTAAATATTATAAGTGTTTGTCTAGCTTGTATTTGGGTATGACTCGACTTAGATCATAACGTACTAGCCACATCAATTTAATATGTAACTTGGGCATACAGAATCCAACAGCAGTTCGATCGGATGGCTATCCGATCTGACGGTGATCCGTTCAGTAACCTTGTTCGTTTGAAACTTGTAAAATTTTGCTAAGTTTGGAAAGCTTTGCAATTGTATCGAGACGTTATGTTAACGTGTCAAACAACGGAACCCTATCGAGTCCAAGTCACCCGATCGGATGGGAATCACCCCGTCTGATTAGTTAACTGTTCTTGATGGTCATTCATGTTCAACCCGTGAATCGGTTGTCTCTTTGATAGAAATCCGTTTCCTAGACCGACACTTCACCGGAGAATGGGTAGAAGGCCTGAACAAGCTCAGATTCTATCGGTTTTATGTGAAAAGTTGAGATTATTGAGGAAAAGTTTGAAACACTTCGATTATGTTGAGATTTAGGTGAAATTAGTGTTTAATCATGCTGAAATCTCTCCGATCTGAGTTGTTCTTGGTGGAAATGAGGTCACACTTTGAAGTTCATGAGAACTCACGATGACATCACCCTAGAACAGCCCAAATCAGCTGATTTCATGGTGAAAATTTAAGATTTGATGGTGAAAATGATGAAGAAGTGTGTGTAGATCATAGAAGTACAAGATTTGAGGTAGAAACTTACAAGAATCACGAGAAATCAAGAGAAAATAGGGCTAGAACGTGCTGGTCGGAGGAGGAGCTGTCACATCACATGAACAGTAATGTGACAGGTGCTATTTATAGGCAAGAGAGGAGAAGAGGTGGTGTAGCAGTGCGAACGAAAGGCGGTTCGATCGGATGGGCGGTGTGAGTTGGTTTTTTATGTTTTGTTTCTTGCGTTGAGCGTTGCAATGTGTTGCGAGTAAGTGATGCGATAGTATTACCCTGTAAGTACACAAATAACCTAATTACTAAATAACATAAATATAATCCTTAAATCTCGAGTTGCGATGAGATTGCGTTGTGATAGAGTTACGATTGTGTTTGCGATTAATCACCTCAACATAAACATAACATAACATGCACAAGTAACACACAATAGCACACACAAGTAAAAAAATATCCATAACCTGTAATTCGGGTTGCGATGCGATAGCGATGCGATTAGCGATAAATTGATTAGCGATTAAATAGCGATTTATAGCATATACTCCACATAATACAACTAAAGCAACTTAAATTAGAGTGTCGATTACCAGTCAAGGAGTACAATCAATGATTAATCAAGGAATGACAGATTCCAATTATCAATCTTTTCTTTCTTTGACTTGACTTTGACTTGTACTTTGACTTTGACTGTCACACCCTGAAATATCAGAGCTGGCATGACTGGAATGGTATCTTCATTGCATAGCGGAAGCAAATAGCTAAGACTTCTAAACAATGAACGCCCGCTAAGTACTTGAAATCCTGTGGGTTCTCCTCTTCCAACCGTTCCATAGTATCGAAAAACGCCAACTGAGAAAGAACATGCGAAAAATAAACATAAAGTTGAGCGAGTTCATAGTTTGTTTTGAAAAAGATTTAAAATAAATCTTTTTGATAACCCGTTTTAAAGTTGTTGATAAATATAATAAAATCATTTTTTTCTGGGCATTTCATATGAAAATTGTGGGTCTAGCCCACGAGAGTCTTTGTGCATTGCACGTGTGAGAATGGGCTGAGCCCAAAAGAGTCTTTGTAAGCAGGACCAACTCAAAACGTTACCAAAGTTCATACATCCATGTGTTATGAGTTTATGTGAAATAAATCTTAAAGACATTTGAAAGTTTAGGTATCGAAATCTTGTATGTAAAGCGCCAATGAACATGTTGATCATTAATGTGTAGCTAGGACATTAATATGTGTGCCGACATAGGAAGCCACCAACCCGTAAGCGATTTAGTACCGGTCCACCCGGCGAGGGTAAAAAAGGAAACTCCATGTGCCACACAAGGACCCATGAGTGGGGCTCGCCCTGTACCTGATAGATCTACCCCCTTTGTTCCGTGGTCTCAAACAAGATTAATGGTGCTTTAAGTATCAGCCTATTCGAACGTGATCTACTAATTCATTCCGTAGCTTAACCATACCAAAGTAACATGTATTTCCCCCGAGAGTTGTAAAACCGAAACGTTAAAAAGAAAAGGGGGACATGAACTCACTGGGTGTCATGTTCTTCAAACGCAGACCAATGTAGCCCCGTTGTTATAACTAGGACGATCCCGTCCCTACTCATGAAAATTATGCACGTTTTGAAAATACGCGTTTGTTTTGTAAAACCGGTATATTTAGTATAAATCGTTCATAAACCATTTTAGTTCTTTGTAATCCGTTCGTAACATGGTTTAGAAATATGAGTTTTCGTTCATTGAAAAGTTGTTTATTTTTGCAAAACTTGCTTGTCTTTCCACCCCGAAAACATTTATAAAGATGTAAAACCATGAAAAGGTGGGGTTATGAACTCACCTGGATAATCCTGTGCAAAGCTAGCTTAGTGTGGTTCTGTAGTGTCATTCCAGGAATGTGACCTTGCTAGCGTGCAACTAAGGCATTCCTAATCAAGGAATAATTATAAGTGTCTAGTTAAACGTAGCTAAACTACGTGTCCGAGCTCTACCGAATGGTTAACTCAACGATTCTAAGGTAGTTTTAATATTTTGATTTGAAATAACCGAATTATGGTTATTCGATCCCATTTAAGGCCAATGATACTTACTAAATCTAAGGAATACTTAGTGTTCGAGTGGTTAAGGATATATATTTATATAAAAATATAAATATATTTATGAATTGTATTAGTCGTCTCGAAAGGTAGTACGTGTATGTAATCAAATATTCGAATAAAAATAACACACGCTATAGACTCGTATAACGTATTAACTCGTTTCTTGACTAGTCGTCAGATACGTTGACGGATCATACTACGACTCATCATAGTGTTCTATAAGATGTAGACATATATGTGTATATATGTATATATATGTAGGTAAACGCAAATGTATACGTATATGAACGTTGTGTCTCGTGGATTATTATCAAAAATAATTATATAGTTGTTGCTTGTTAGGATCGGCTCCATTTGTTTGTTATCAAAACGACACGGATAATAATGTGTTGAAATCGTTCGGTATGAATCATTTTTCGTTTAGGCGTTCGCAATAAATATATAAATACTTATATTTATTTTGTGAAAGATTTCGGAGTTTCGAGGCGTTTGTATTAAATAGAAATTTCATATTTATTTTATGAAATTATTCAAAGTATTTCGAATTATCGGCGTTTTGAAATAAATATAAATAATTATATTTGTAATTCGGGTTTTTAACGGAAGACGGACAGAGTTTCCTCTGTTTTTGGACGGTCCCGACACTATAGTGTCGATCTATTTTCAAAACGCAACAATCACGCAATAGTAATATATATCATTTCCGTCAAGTTCGCAAAAATAAAACGAAACAATTTACTATATAACGATGGTTCGAGCTTGGTTTGTGTGTTCTAACAATCAAAAAACTAACGTGAACTAGTTCGCTATAAACTTTACCATGTCGTGCATTGACTGGTTTCGACTTCTGTTGACCGGTGTTGACCGAGGCCCGAAACTGATGTCCGAGCACTGAGTTGACCCGAGTTGACTCAGGCTTGACCAAGTTGAACCATAAATTTAACCGTAACTGAACCGAGTCACCACCCTGATTTTCGTGTCAAATCGGACTTGAAGTTGAGATCCGTTGACTGTTGAACAGAAACTCGAATCGAATTTGAACCAAAAAGTGAAGTCTAAACAACTCCACCACCGTCAGCCGTTGTCGGCGTGGCTCCAACGGCACTGCCGTCGGCCACCTCCATCATTGCCAATCATTACCTCCGTCGTTATCATCAACAATCACGTCGGCCGGAGAAATAAAAGAAATAAATAAATAATTAAATAACACATAAAGAGGCTCACCGGAGTTTCGTAGCACCAATCCCACTGCCTCCGACGGACCGTCACCGGAAAACAAACGGGTGTCTCCACCGTCAGTCGCCGCCCTCTTTCTATGTTCTCTCTCTCTCTCCCTATCCTCTCTCTTGCTTCCTTCTCTCCCTTTCTTTCTGACCTCGTCGTAGGTACAAATGAGGGAATGAGGGTGGTTGTGACAACTCGAAATTTAGAACCTTTCATTTGTATCTCGATGTAACATGCTTAAACGTGTGACTAGTTAACTATGTTGGTTTAATGATATAAGTGAACATTCTATGCGATTATGTGTTATGTTTATATGCTTGTATGTATAGTATGTGTATATGTTTAAGTGAGCCAAGAACCAAGGACCCGACTCGAAACCATGCGGTCTCGAGTGAACAGTAACAGTTGGGCTGGATCGGGCCACGCACCCCTTTAGTCTTCCCGAAGCCCATTAGGGTGCACCAATGTGGAACAAGTATATAATCCTTAGTGATACCAACCTTGCCATTCTTTGGGCAATCCACACACACACTCCCACACCCTCGCACTAAAACTCTAGAGATCAAACATCATCTTCCCCTCCTATCTCTCGGATCAAATCGGCATCAACAAGGACTCGGTCAAGCTCATCATCAACACTCGGACACTCCATTTTATTCATCTTCTTTACCATCTCGGTGCCTTTCACAATCGGTTAGTGTTTCTAGATGCTCACTAGGTGTTTATGTGACTAATGATACTACTTGCCTTGATGAAATAGCATGATGATGTTCTTGATGTGTATGATGATGATAATCGGTTAACATGTCTTGATTTCGGATATATTGCATGATGGGTTAATGATATCTTGTGTTTGAATGAGGTTTAAACCATTAGTTGTTAATGTTCATGAAAGCGGCTTGTATATGCGTATTAGATAATATACATGTTAATCGGATTGAATACTCTTATGCTAAGAATCGAATGCTTGTTAAAAGGCTGCATGTATGTGGAAATCGGATTAGTTATTTGAGTGTTTTGATTAGTGTTCACGTTATAATCATGTTAAAGTTCATAGAGCTTGATGCTAAAAACCCTAAAATGAAGAACATGATGAATATGTGAAGAACTTATTGTATGTGATATGGATATTTGAAAATTGCTATGTTTGATCCATTTTAGTTAATTATTAGACAACAAAACATGTTTGTGTGGATAGTACACTATTGCATGAAATCTGATTTCCATTGGATAGTATATGCGCTGACATTTAGCAGGTGTGCCTGTCGAGACCTTCTGTTTCGACTCGAGACCATGAACATGACAACTCGAGATCACGGTTTTGACACAAGGCTGCGAGTCGAGAACCTCTAGTCTCGACTCGAGACCACCCATTATCAGCACACAAACACAACAACTCGAGACCATGGTTGCGGGTCCGATTGCGACTCGAGATCAGTGCGTGCATGACCCGAGACCTCTTCAGTTGCGACTCAAGAACTTCTACACTACAACTCGAGACCGCACAGTCTCGACTAGAGACCGCACAGTCTCGACTCGAGACCACTTGATCATGTATGGACTTGCACAGCTACGGGCTTGAGTATTTAGGCCTAATGCATGGACCTTATACGTTACTGATTGAACATGAATATTGTTGGACTACCATGAATGATACTTGCATGCAATGTGCTAGCATACGTGTAGAAACATACGTGCACAACCTAAATACGAACCTGACTTGTATGGTACAACTATGTTAGGGCGTGATTGACCACTAGCATCATCTAGACTTGACTTTCTGTGTTAATGCCGAGCAAACCAAGGTGAGTTCACACCCTCTACAAAGCATGGGATTCCCTGGGTTGGGAATGGGGTTAAGGAACGTGGATTCCTCGTCCTCCTTGGGTAGGACAGCATTGGTTCAGGAATGTAATTCCTCGTCCTCATGGACAGATAACTCGTACTAGACCAAAACTCTATCACGAAGTCCCTCCTTTTTATATCGACTTAATCGCCGGGCCAATGGCGAGCGGGTCATTAGTTAGATAGCGCTATTTAGGTCTGACAAACCTCACACCGTGCCGCAGAGGACGGGCGTGAACTAATGGATCTGGGGCACGTCAAGGATGATAGACATTGACAGTTTCAGGGCACATAAACATGACTACAGTCAGCAGTCGATATGGTAACGAGTCTAGTGTACACATGGGGTAGCCCCCACGGCCGAAATGCCAGATAACTAACACGGGGTAGCCCCCACGGCTGGATTGCCAGAATAACCGGGAATAAATAAGTCACGTTTTTAACTATGGGGTAACCCCCACGGCAGGATGCCAGATAAAGGAAACTGTTTTCGAAACAACTTAAATGAACACCCAACCGTGAACTCACTCAACTTGTTGTTGACTCGTTACTACATGCTTTGCAGGTCAATAGGTACTTAGCTGGAGCTTGCATGGAAGAGAGTCGTTGTGGGACATGGACAGCTGTGTGCCATGTTAAACTTTGAAACAATTAAACTTATGTTTTGGTTTTGAACATTATGCTTCCTCTTTGCAACTTAAAGCATGTTTTGTTTGAACACCAATTGTATTGGTCGGATTTTATAACTACTTATATGCTTGTTCAATATGATTGGTGGCTGGATCCTGGTCAGTCACGCCTCTAAGCGGTAGTACACCGCAGGTGGATTTTGGGGGTGTGACAGATTGGTATCAGAGCCATTGGTTATAGTGAACTTGGTTTTAATAAAGGAGAAACGTTTTTGTTAAAACCAGACTATAACCTGTACAGTGCTCAATGGTCCACAACGACGCTTCACTCCGCATGCAAGGCTCGACATTCTAGGTGATATGATCTATGTGTACATTGCCTACTCGTTAATTACATAGTACATTGCCCATGGTATGCTTGGTTGGTATAACTACTGTTGCTTGAACACGTGTGTACTTACTCACTTCTGTCATCGCATTCTCGCGAACCCCTCTCACTCACGTTCCTCTTGATATGAAGATCATGTCTGGACGCGTTAACCTGACACAAGCCCAGTTGACGGCTCTGATTAACGAACGAGTTGCTGCGGCACTTGCAGCTGCACACGCAGGAGGTATATCCTGCAGTCCAAACTTATTCTAGGATCTTTAGAATCCTACTCTCGTGAACCAACCTTTGTGTTAAACTCTGTCTTTCTTTCGCCCACAATAGGTCAGCATGCTCAGCCACCCGTGTGCACTTTTAAAACTTTCATGGACTGCCGACCAACTACTTTTAGCGGCACTGAAGGAGCTGTAGGTCTCCTCCACTGGTTTGAGAAACTCGAGTCAGTTTTCGAAATGTGTGAATGCCCTGAGGCACGCAGGGTGAAGTATGCTACCGGTACTCTCGAGGGTTTAGCCCTCACATGGTGGTACGCTCAGGTTCAGATGCTGGGGTTGGTTGCTGCTAACACCACCCCATGGGAAACTTTTAAGGTGATGATCAAGGAAGAATACTGCAGTCGTGATGACATTCATAAGCTGGAAGTCGAGTTCTTCAACCTCAAGATGACGGGGTCAGAAATTGAGGCGTACACTAAGAGATCGAATGAGCTTGCCTTACTGTGTCCTACTATGGTAGATCCTCCGTTTAAGCAAATTGAACTCTTTCTCAAAGGCTTGGTGCCAGAGATCCAAAGTCATGTGACTTCAGCAAACCTCACAACTATCCAGCAGGTTGTTCAGTTGGCTCACCGTCTCACGGATCAGGCGGTGGAGCAGAACAGGTTACCAAAGCGCGTAGGTGCTGCAACTACTTCAGGTACTCTTAGCGACAACAAACGGAAATGAGATGGAACTTCAAGTAAGTGGTCGACTTCTGTTCAGTCCCAGCCTCAGCAGAGAAAGACTGATGACTACAAGAGCCCTAGTCAGCAATCATCTGGTGGTCAAAGTCATGGTGGGTACAAAGGGAATCACCCCAAATGCAATCGCTGCAGCCTGCACCACAGCGGGCCGTGCACCATGGGTAACTGTCATCGGTGCAACAAGCCAGGTCACGCTGCAAAGGATTGCAGGAGCTTATACCCCGCAAACTAGAATCGTCAACAACAGGCCCCACAGAACCAACGCCAGCAGCCGCAGCAGGGTGAAAACAAAGGGTGCTTTCAGTGTGGAGCTGAGGGCCACTTCAAGAGAGATTGTCCCCAACTGAACAGGAACCAGAACAACAACAACAACAACAACAATCAGGGGAATGGTAACAATGGGAACAACAACAACAATGGTGCCAGGGGGCGGGCGTTCGTGATTGGCCAAAGTGAAGCAAGGAATGACCCCAATGTTGTGGCGGGTAAGTTCCTTCTCGACGACTTTTATGTTTCAGTTTTATTCGATTCGGGTGCCGATACTAGCTACATGTCACTAGAAGTTAGTCGAATGCTTAAGCGTATCCCAACACCTTTGAACAACAAGCACACTGTAGAGCTAGCAAATGGTAAGAGTTTAGAAGCCACACACGTAGTCAAGGGTTGTAAACTTATTCTCGCTGACCAGACCTTCTCTATCGACCTTATTCCTATCGTCTTGGGTAGTTTCGATGTTGACATTGGGATGGATTGGTTATCCCAACACCGAGCAGAGATTCTTTGCAACGAGAAGATTGTCCGTATTCCTGGTCCCAGTGGCGAGCCTCTCATGATTCGTGGCGACAAGAGGAGTGCTGTTGAGAACGTCATCTCTCTCCTTAAGGCCCAAAAGTGCTTGCGAAAGGGCCACACTGCCATTTTGGCTCTCGTTACTGACACCTCGGAAAAAGAGAAGAAGAGAGAAGACTTTCCAGTTGTACGCGACTATCCGGAGGTATTTCCTGAGGAATTACCTGGTCTTCCGCCTCATCGCCAGGTCGAATTTCAGATTGAACTAGCTCCTGGAGCTGCGCCTATAGCTCGTGCACCTTATCGCTTAGCTCCATCAGAGTTGGAAGAACTCTCTACGCAACTGCAAGAACTCTTGGATAAGGGTTTTATTCGTCCTAGGTCATCGCCCTGGGGAGCTCCAGTACTATTTGTGAAGAAGAAGGACGGTACCTTCAGAATGTGCATCGACTACCGGGAACTCAACAAGGTGACGGTGAAGAATCGTTATCCTCTACCACGCATTGACGACTTGTTCGACCAGCTGCAAGGGTCGAGCTACTATTCGAAGATCGATTTGAGATCGGGTTATCACCAGCTGAGAGTCCGAGAAGAGGACGTCTCCAAAACGGCCTTCAGAACTCGCTATGGGCACTATGAGTTTTTGGTCATGCCTTTTGGGCTGACAAACGCACCTGCGGTTTTCATGGACTTGATGAACCGGGTGTGCAAGCCTTACCTGGACAAGTTCGTTATAGTCTTCATCGACGATATCCTGATCTATTCTAAGAGTCAGGAGGAACACGAGCAACATCTACGGCTTATCCTGGAACTCCTTCGAACAAAACAGCTTTATGCAAAGTTCTCGAAATGCGACTTCTGGCTTCGAGAAGTCCATTTCCTAGGCCACGTGGTAAACAAGGATGGGATTCACGTTGATCCATCCAAGGTAGACTCGATTAAGAACTGGCCTGCACCTCATACGCCGAAGGAAATTCGCCAATTCTTGGGTTTGGCAGGTTACTACAGGAGGTTCATTAAGGATTTTTCCAAAATTGCACAGCCCCTCACCTCACTGACGCAGAAAGGCGTTGTTTATCGCTGGGGAAACGCACAGGAATTAGCATTTCAACACTTAAAGGATAGACTTTGCAGCGCGCCTATCCTTTCATTACCAGAGGGCACAGATGATTTTGTGGTTTACTGCGACGCATCAATTCAGGGTCTTGGCTGTGTATTGATGCAACGAGATAAAGTTATAGCCTACGCCTCACGCTAACTCAAGGTTCATGAAAGAAACTACACTACGCACGACTTAGAGCTGGGAGCTGTTGTTTTTGCACTTAAGCTATGGCTGCATTACCTGTACGGTACCAAGTGCGCCATCTACACCGACCACAGGAGCCTCGAACATATCTTCAAGCAGAAGGAACTGAATATGCGTCAACGACGATGGGTCGAGCTGCTGAATGACTACGAGTGCTCTATCAGGTATCACCCGGGTAAGGCCAACGTTGTGGCTGACGCCCTCAGTCGAAAGGACACTGCGCCTAAGCGCGTGCGAGCTTTACAACTTACGATACATTCTAGTCTTCCTTCCCAAATACGAGATGCTCAGGTAGAAGCATTGAAACCAGAAAATCTCAGGGCTGAAGCCCTACGCGGATCAAGGCAACGCTTGGAACAGAAGGAAGACGGTGCTTACTACGTAACGGGACGCGTTTGGGTCCCACTCTACGGCAACCTACGAGAGCTTGTGATGGATGAAGCACACAAGTCTCGCTACTCGGTACATCCTGGTTCGGATAAAATGTACCACGACATCAAAACTACGTACTGGTGGCCTAGCATGAAGGCCCACATAGCAACCTATGTCAGCAAGTGTTTGACTTGTGCGAGAGTCAAGTCTGAATACGAGAAACCCTCAGGCCTACTCCAGCAACCAGAGATACCTCAATGGAAATGGGAGCAAATTTCCATGGATTTTGTCACTGGCCTGCCTAGATCCCAGCGCGGGAACGATACTATTTGGGTGATCGTGGATCGACTTACAAAATCTGCACACTTCTTGGCTATCAAGGAGACGGATAAGTTCTCCACTCTTGCGGAAATATACCTCAAGGAAGTTGTTTCGAGGCACGGGGTGCCCACCTCTATTATCTCATATCGAGATGCACGTTTTACTTCAGAACTATGGCAAGCAATGCACAAATCCTTTGGCTCACGATTAGACATGAGCACAGCGTATCACCCTCAGACGGACGGGCAGTCCGAGCGCACTATTCAAACCTTAGAAGACATGCTTCGTGCATGTGTAATCGACTTTGGCAACAGCTGGGAAAAGCATCTGCCACTTGTGGAATTCTCGTACAATAACAGCTACCACACCAGCATTAAAGCTGCTCCGTTTGAGGCATTGTACGGACGTAAATGCCGGTCACCTCTTTGTTGGGTAGAGGTGGGAGATAGTCAGATCACTTGTCCAGAACATGTGGTAGACACAACCGAACAAATTGCTCAAATACGAAAACGCATGGCGGCAGCTCGTGACCGTCAGAAAGTCTACGCCGATAAGGGCAGGAAACCACTTGAGCTCCAGGTAGGGGAGCGGGTAGTACTCAAAGTTTCACCCTGGAAGGGTGTGGTTCATTTTGGTAAACGAGGCAAACTTAACCCATGATACGTTGGGCCTTTCGAAATCATCGAGAAAATAGGCAGGGTGGCCTACAGACTGAACTTACTAGCAGAACTCGGTGCAGTTCACAACGTTTTCCACGTGTAGAATCTGAAGAAGTGTCTGTCAGATGAGACCCACGTAGTTCCTCTGAAGGAACTCACTATCGACGAGCAGTTACGATTCGTCGAGGAACCAGTCGAAATCACGGACCGGGATGTTAAGGTCCTCAAGAGCACTAGAATACCTCTCGTTCGAGTTCGTTGGAACTCACGTCGCGGCCCAGAGTTCACCTGGGAACGCGAAGATCGGATGAAACAAAAGTATCCCCAACTGTTCGCAAACCGTACAACCACTACTGAGGCTGAAGCTACGGAATTTCGGGATGAAATTCCAGATCAACGGGGGGTGGATGTGACACCCCAGGAAAACCGGGAAAACCATAAAACTTAACTAGCTTCCTCAGTGAGTGCTTACCAAATTTCGGGACGAAATTTCTTTCAACTTGGGGATGATGTGACAACTCGAAATTTAGAACCTTTCATTTGTATCTCGATGTAACATGCTTAAACGTGTGACTAGTTAACTATGTTGGTTTAATGATATAAGTGAACATTCTATGCGATTATGTGTTATGTTTATATGCTTGTATGTATAGTATGTGTATATGTTTAAGTGAGCCAAGAACCAAGGACCCGACTCGAGACCATGCGGTCTCGAGTGAACAGTAACAGTTGGGCCGGATCGGGCCACGCACCCCTTTAGTCTTCCCGAAGCCCATTAGGGTGCACCAATGTGGAACAAGTATATAATCCTTAGTGATAGCCAACCTTGCCATTCTTTGGGCAATCCACACACACACTCCCACACCCTCTCACTAAAACTCTAGAGATCAAACATCATCTTCCCCTCCTATCTCTCGGATCAAATCGGCATCAACAAGGACTCGGTCAAGCTCATCATCAACACTCGGACACTCCATTTTATTCATCTTCTTTACCATCTCGATGCCTTTCACAATCGGTTAGTGTTTCTAGATGCTCACTAGGTGTTTATGTGACTAATGATACTACTTGCCTTGATGAAATAGCATGATGATGTTCTTGATGTGTATGATGATGATAATCGGTTAACATGTCTTGATTTCGGATATATTGCATGATGGGTTAATGATATCTTGTGTTTGAATGAGGTTTAAACCATTAGTTGTTAATGTTCATGAAAGCGGCTTGTATATGCGTATTAGATAATGTCCATGTTAATCGGATTGAATACTCTTATGCTAAGAATCGAATGCTTGTTAAAAGGCTGCATGTATGTGGAAATCGGATTAGTTATTTGAGTGTTTTGATTAGTGTTCACGTTATAATCATGTTAAAGTTCATAGAGCTTGATGCTAAAAACCCTAAAATGAAGAACATGATGAATATGTGAAGAACTTATTGAATGTGATATGGATATTTGAAAATTGCTATGTTTGATCCATTTTAGTTAATTATTAGACAACAAAACATGTTTGTGTGGATAGTACACTGTTGCATGAAATCGGATTTCCATTGGATAGTACATGCGCTGACATTTAGCAGGTGTGCCTGTCGAGACCTTCTGTTTCGACTCGAGACCATGAACATGATAACTTGAGATCACGGTTTCGACACAAGGCTGTGAGTCGAGAACCTCTAGTCTCGACTCGAGACCACCCATTATCAGCACACAAACACAACAACTCGAGACCATGGTTACGGGTCCGATTGCGACTCGAGATCAGTGCGTGCATGACCCGAGACCTCTTCAGTTGCGACTCGAGAACTTGTACACTACAACTCGAGACCACACAGTCTCGACTCGAGACCACTTGATCATGTATGGACTTGCACAGCTACGGGCCTGAGTATTTGGGCCTAATGCATGGACCTTATACGTTACTAATTGAACATGAATATTGTTGGACTGCCATGAATGATACTTGCATGCAATGTGCTAGCATACGTGTAGAAACATACGTGCACAACCTAAATACGAACCTGACTTGTATGGTACAACTATGTTAGGGCGTGATTGACCACTAGCATCATCTAGACTTGACTTTCTGTGTTAATGCCGAGCAAACCAAGGTGAGTTCACACCCTCTACAAAGCATGGGATTCCCTGGGTTGGGAATGGGGTTAAGGAACGTGGATTCCTCGTCCTCCTTGGGTAGGACAGCATTGGTTCAGGAATGTAATTCCTCGTCCTCATGGACAGATAACTCGTACTAGACCAAAACTCTATCACGAAGTCCCTCCTTTTTATATCGACTTAATCGCCGGGCCAATGGCGAGCGGGTCATTAGTTAGATAGCGCTATTTAGGTCTGACAAACCTCACACCGTGCCGCAGAGGACGGGCGTGAACTAATGGATCTGGGGCACGTCAATGATGATAGACATTGAAAGTTTCAGGGCACATAAACATGACTACAGTCAGCAGTCGATATGGTAACGAGTCTAGTGTACACATGGGGTAGCCCCCACGGCCGAAATGCCAGATAATTAACACGGGGTAGCCCCCACGGCTGGATTGCCAGAATAACCGGGAATAAACAAGTCACGTTTTTAACTATGGGGTAACCCCCACGGCAGGATGCCAGATAAAGGAAACTGTTTTCGAAACAACTTAAAACGAACACCCAACCGTGAACTCACTCAACTAGTTGTTGACTCGTTACTACATGCTTTGCAGGTCAATAGGTACTTAGCTGGAGCTTGCATGGAAGAGAGTCGTTGTGGGACATGGACAGCTGTGTGCCATGTTAAACTTTGAAACAATTAAACTTATGTTTTGGTTTTGAACATTATGCTTCCGCTTTGCAACTTAAACCATGTTTTGTTTGAACACCAATTGTATTGGTCGGATTTTATAACTACTTATATGCTTGTTCAATATGATTGGTGGCTGGATCCTGGTCAGTCACGCCTCCAAGCGGTAGTACACCGCAGGTGAATTTTGGGGGTGTGATAGTGGTGATGTGGGTGTTGTCTGATACACGAAGAAGACGAAGACGGGGGGTCTCACCCGACGGAATGAACCACCGGCTCCTCCCCTGTGGCTCACCGATTTAATTAACGGGAGGGAGATGAAATGGGGTGTGGCTGGTTGGTGTTTGTTTAGGGTTTGAAGGGAATGAGAGCATGGATTTTGTGTGTGTGTGAAGTAGGTGTCACACCCCAACCGATGGCGGAAACATCGGGGTGCGGCACTAAGCGTTCAGATTGCTCACGAGTTTCTATAACACTAATAGTTTCAATAGTAATTAAATTGATTTCATGCAAAATTGTCTAAACAACATCAATCCATGTTCAAAAATCATCCAAACATCAACATAGTTTCAAAAGTTTCTAGATTAGCTAAATGAAGTTTCTAGGCTTCATCCAAGCTTGTTTTAAGAATCCTAGCATCCTGTCAGCCTGAAACATGTATTCTATTAAACTATGATACTTGATACTTTTGGAATCTAAACTCTATCCTATGTGTATGTGAAACTGGTGAATCTTGATTCTTGATTCTTTATGCTATGTGAACGTTTAATCCAGAGTGTGTAGTTCCGCCTTAACAATAGTAGCGCTATAGGAGATGCACCTCCCCGTTATTCTTGGGGGTATTGTTAGGAGGATTCTAATTTTCCTTGATTCTTGGGAAAACACTAAAGCATCGGGACACTTGGGCTATAACTTGGACTGCGAACAGTAGCATGGCTGAAACTATTTTGTTATCATTTACATTATGGATATGAGTCTTTTGAATCTATTATGCTATGTACTCAAACTTGTATACTCGTCGGTACATATTTGTACTAACTCTATTTTAATACATGTTGCAGGCTGACAGGATGCTAGGATTCTTGAAACAAGCTAGGATGAAGCCTAGAAACTTCATTTAGCTAATCTAGAAACTTTTGAAACTATGTTGATGTTTGGATGATTTGTGAACGTGGATTGATGTTGTTTAGACAATTTTGCATGAAATCAATTTAATTACTATTGAAACTATTAGTGATATGGAAACTCGTGAGCAATCTGAACGCTTAGTGCCGCACCCCGATGTTTCCGCCATCGGTTGGGGTGTGACAGATTGGTATCAGAGTCATAACTATAGGGAATTAGGATAAGTAGGAATACTTGCCCTAGTCGATTGGTCTAGGAATCTTGACTCCTATCTGTTGTTTAAGACTTATGCATTCTGCCGTATCTGCTTCCTAGCGGCACATTTTCCTGCTAAGCTTACATGCCTTTCCTAAGGCTGACACAATAGACACTTGATACTTTGAAACATTGTCAATCAGTGTTTGTATTTTGCACGAAATTTGTCCTCAATTCAGGAGTGACATCCGAACCTTGATGGGAAATTTTCTTATTGTATTCTGGTAGGTCTTATCTGTTGATAAGTACCAACGTTATTAGGGTACGACGTTGTCAAGATAGAGGTGAAACTCAGACCTTGATAACTAGTCCCACTCTTGGTTTTTATGTCTCGCCAAAGTCTCGAAACTACCGATCAATTAGGAACGTGAAATGACCAAAAGGACAAATATCGTAGGCCTAACATCGATGACGTATTTGTGTAAGTAAGTCAAGACACGTTGCCTCAATTCGAAGGGGGTTCGAATCACTTTGGTTAGTCACCGTTCCTCTACCCAGAACAATCCTATGTTTTATGATCCTATCTTTTGTGTTATCTCGATTTTTATGGTTTTAAACTTAACTCTTCGTTTATTTTGAGGCATTTTACACAATTCGCACGTATGTCCGCAATAAAAAACGCTAATTCTAATCTCATAATCAAACTAAATTTATGAAGCTTTGTTCATAATGTTAATCTATGTGGGAATCTTGATCAACTACGATACTATGTGAAGCTATTTGTTATTGTGGTTGTGAAACACTAAACGAAACATGGCATAGAAATACGAGACAGAAGTGACATGTCTAAAGCATGGTGGATACGCCGCTGGAACTTCCTATATATAAGTGTTTCAAACATGTTACCAACTTTCGTACCACGTGCCATGCGAAACTTAGTGTTTTGCAGACTGGTGGTGAGATTGTTGAAAGCTAAGCTATAGGAAACTACTTGCGTAACCTACGTGGAATCTATGAGAAATCTATGTGTGTAATCTATGAGTACTCTAGCGTAATCTATGTGTAATCTAAGTATGTATGTGTTGTTTTGAGCAACAAAATACGAAACGTAGCCTAGCGCCGAAGAAAAGGCAGATGTGGCATGTCCGAAACATGGTGGATACGCCGCTGGTACTTCCTATATATAAGTGTTTTTGGCATGCTGCCGAAGCTTTGTACCATGCGCTAAGTGAAGTTCGTAGTTTTGTGGACTCGGGTTGAAGTTGTTGAATCTACTGGATTAATCTATGTTGTTGAATCTACTTGGTTAGTCTATGTGAAATCTATGAGAGATGTGATGGAATCTAATGTTATAGGTAACGAAGCATGACACTGATGACGAGACGGACACGGCTTGATTAAAGCATGGTGGATACGCCACTGGTACTTCCTATATATAAGTGCTTCCGTCATGTTGCAAAACCTTCGTAGCACGTGCCATGCGGGATTTCGTTGTTTTGTGTAGAGATTGTTAGCTCTAATCTATGTGAATCTATTAGAATCTATTGGAATCTATTGGAATCTATGTGAATCTATGGGAATCTATTGGAATCTATGTGAATCTATTGGGTTAAATCTATGTGAATCTACTAGGTTAAACTACGAGCGTATGATGATGATGATGATGAGTGTGTTGTTATGTTTGGAAATTGTGACACGTAACATGACACCGAGTACGAGGCAGAAGCGATGTGCCCGAAGCGTGGTGGATACACTACTGGTACTTCCTATATATAAGTGTTTCTGACATGTTGCCATATTTTGTACATCGTGCCATGTGAAGGTCGTGGGTTTGTGGTGTTGAATCTATTACAACCTACATGAAACTTGTTGAATCTTGAGTGTTAATCTATCGTGTGCAAATCTATGATGTGAGACTTTGTGAATCTAGACTTATATGATCCTCTTATTGGATCTTTAGGATGTCTTCCCAAAAGCTATCAGACACTCTCAAGATATCCAGGGAAAAGTCTCAGAAAAAGATGATGTCCTTCATGGCCGACCAGATTGCTCGAGTCGTGCCCAAGATCGTCTCTGAGATCCAAGGATCAAATGCTCCTCCATCCTCTGTGGACTCAAAGGCCGAGAAGCCAAAGACTACAAAGTTCAACAACAAACATTTCATCTCTTGCAACCCTAAGCCTTTCACGGGCAGTGATGGGGTGACTGCTATGCTCGAGTGGTTTGACAGCATTGAGGTTACCTTCATTAACAGCGAGTGCCCAGATCATCTGAAGACTAGGAGTGCAACGGGAATGTTTCAAGGCAGAGCATTGGAGTGGTGGTCAAATGAGAGAAACATCTGTTCGAATGAAGAAGCATATGCTCTTCCATGGAGCGAGGTGCGTGAACTAATGATGCTTGAGTTATGCCCTCCCTATGAACAGTTGAAGCTTGAAGAAGAGTTTTCGCACTTGAAACAGATTGGTGATGATAATCTGGCTTATACTACTCGATTCAAGCAGCTCAGTTTGATCGTTCCTCACTTGGTTTCTACTCCTAAGCGAATGATAACCAAGTATATCAATGGTCTACCTCCTGCTATGCGTGATTCTATTGAAGCAGCTCAACTCGAAACTATTAGGGAAGTCTACCGTCTTGCAGCTAGTCTCAACAACAACCGCGTTCATGATAAGCAGTTTGCTACTCCTGTTCCTTCTAAGTCTGCACATCAAGTTACTCAGCAGCCAAGTGGCAGCAAGAACAAGAAGAGGAAGTCTCAGGGTTCAGGATGCAATGCTATTGTTCCTGCTACAAACCCTGCTGCTAAACCTACTCCTATTGCTGCTGCTCAGAACCCTGCTGCTCCTGAAGTCAAGAGACAGTACACTGGGCCTCATCCCAGGTGTACCACTTGCAACTTTCATCATCCTGCTAACTCTGCATGTCGTTTGTGTGCCAATTGCAATCGCTATGGTCACACGACTCCCTATTGTCGTCAGGCTAACCCAGCTCAACAAGCCCAGCAAGCCCCAGCTCAGGTCGCCCTACCAGCTCTCCCAGCTCCTCCGCAGAATCCGAGGCCAGTCAACGCGGTTCGTGCATGCTACAAATGTGGAGATACTACTCACCTTCGTAACCAGTGTCCTCAGCTAAACCAGGATCAACAGCCAGCCACTCATGGGTGAGCATTCAATCTTAATGCTAATCAGGCTCGTAACGACAATGATGTCATTAATCATACGTTTCTTGTGAATAACCTTTACGCTTCGATTCTATTTGATACTGGTGCCGACAGAAGCTTTGTGTCCGTAGAATTTGAATCTTTGTTAAACTGTGCATGCTCTAAGTTACCTAAGTCGTTCTCGGTGGAGATTGCCGATGGAAAGTCGATTCTAGTTGATTCTATTCTAAGTGGTTGTTCCTTGACTCTTAACGACCATGTGTTTACTATTGATCTAATACCCATGCAATTGGGTAGCTTTGCTGTCATTATCGGCATGGATTGGTTGCGTAAGAATCATGCCGAGATTGCTTGTCACGAGAAGTTTGCCCGTTTTCCTCTTCCGTCCAGAGATATTTGCATGTCTATGGAGACCAACCTTCTAGAGGACTGAAGTGGATGTCGTGCACTCAGGCGAGCAGATGCTTATGAAAACAGAACTTTGCCTTCTTGGCCCACGTGGTGGGACAAAAGGGCAAGGGGAAGAACATAAGTGACGTTCCAGTAGTGTGTGATTTCCCTGACGTCTTTCCTGAAGATCTACCTGGTCTTCCTCTTCCAATATCTGTTGATTTTCTCATCGATCTCATACCTGGCGCGACTCCTGTCGCCAAGGCTCCTTATCGACTTGCACCTTCCGAGATGCAAGAACTATCCAGTCAACTTCAGGAATTGCTCGACAAAGGATTCATTCATCCAAGTACCTCCCCATGGGGTGCTCCTGTGTTGTTCGTCAAGAAGAAAGATGGTTCGTGTATCAACTACCGTGAACTTAATAAGCTTACCGTTAAGAATCGCTACCCTCTCCCTCGTATCGATGATCTATTTGACCAACTACATGGCGCGTCCTGTTTCTCGAAAATCGATCTTCGTTCTGGCTATCATCAGCTTCGTGTACTCGAGGATTATGTACCCAAGACCGCTTTTCGCACTCGTTATGGGCACTATGAGTTCGTGGTCATGCCTTTCGGATTGACCAACGCACCCGCGGTGTTCATAGATCTTATGAATCGCGTTTGTAAACCTTATCTGGATCGTTTTGTGATAGTCTTTATTGATGATATTCTCATTTATTCTAAAACTAGAGCTGATCATGCTCGTCATTTACGCTTGATGCTTGAACTTTTACGTGGTGAACGTTTGTGCGCTAAATTTTCTAAGTATGAGTTTTGGATTCATGAAGTGCAATTTCTTGGTCACGCCGTTAGTAAGCAAGGTATTCATGTTGACCCGTCTAAAATCGAAGCTGTGAAGAATTGGAGCACGCCTAAATCTGCATCTGAGATTCGTTCCTTCCTAGGATTGGCGGGTTATTATCACTGATTCATCGCGGTCTTCTCTAAGATCGCTGTTTCCCTCACTTCGTTGACTCAAAAAGAGAAACCTTTTTCTTGGGGTCCCGAGCAAGAGGAATCTTTTCAGACTCTTAAGACTCTTTTGTGTAATGCTCCTATTCTAACCCTCCCCGATGGGAATGACGATTTCATGGTATACTGTGATGCCTCGAACCGTGGTTTGGGCTGTGTGCTCATGCAGCGAGACAAGGTTATTGCTTATGCCTCTCGTCAACTCAAGGTACATGAGAAAAACTATACTACTCACGATCTGGAGCTCGGTGCAGTTGTGTTTGCATCAAAGATCTGGCGACACTACCTGTATGGTACTAAATGTGTGGTTTTCACCGACCATAAGAAACTTCAACATATCTTTGACCAAAAGGAATTGAACATGCGACAGAGACGTTGGCTGGAACTGCTTAACGACTACGAGTGTGTAATTCGCTATCATCCTGGCAAGGCGAATGTAGTGGCCGATGCTCTTAGTCATAAAACTCATGTTAATGCTATTCGTATCACTAGTGATCTCCATGCGTGTATTCTTGAAGCTCAGTATTCGTCAGCAAATGAAGGAAGTCTAGAAGTGGAAATCCAAGGCGCTAAAATTGATCAACTCGAAACTAAACCTAATGGACTCCAATACTACCTCAATCGCATCTGGGTACCAGATTGCCATAATCTCCGTGAGCTCATTATGAACGAGGCTCACAAATCCCATTACTCTATTCATCCAGGTGCCGATAAGATGTACCATGATTTGCGTATGACTTATTGGTGGCATGGTATGAAGAAGGACATTGTTGCATATGTTTCTAAATGCCTTACTTGTACAAAGGTTAAGGCTGAACATCAACGTCCTTCTGGACTCTTAGAACAACCCGAAATCCCAGTTTGGAAATTCGATAGTATAACTATGGATTTTATTACTAAGCTACCTCGAACACCTTCTGGTTACGATAGTATCTGGGTGATCGTCGATCGTTTGACCAAATCAGCCCACTTTCTTCCCATTCGCGAAGATTATAAAGTGGAGAAACTTGCTCGAATCTATACCGATGAGATTATATGCCGTCATGGCATACCTATCGACATAATCTCTGATCGTGATGGACGCTTTAATTCACGTCTTTGGCAAACTTTTCAGTCCGCTATGGGTTCTCATTTGAATCTTAGCACGGCCTTTCATCCTCAAACGGATGGGTAGACCGAGCGTACTATTCAAACCCTAGAGGATATGCTCCGTTCTTATGTCATCGACTTTGGTGGTAACTGGGACGTATATTTACCATTGATTGAGTTCTCGTACAATAACAGCTATCATTCCAGTATTCAGATGGCTCTTTTCGAAGCTTTGTATGGTCGCAAGTGCCGATCTCCTCTCAGTTGGCATGAGGTTGGTGACAAGTAATTTACTGTCTTGAAATCATTCAAGAGACAACGGACAAGATTCTTCAGATCCGTGATAACTTGATCAAGGCTAGGAGCAGACAAAAGAGCTACGCTGATAGAAGGCGCAAGCCTCTGGAATTTGATGTTGGTGACCGAGTTCTTCTCAAGGTATCTCCCTGGAAGGGAGTAGTTCATTTTGGTAAGAAGGGAAAGCTCGCTCCTCGCTAGGTGGGTCCTTTCACGATACTCGAAAGGATTGGCAAAGTGGCATACCGACTCGACCTGCCACAGGAACTAAACAATGTGCATCCAGTGTTCCATGTATCTAACCTACGTAAATGCCTAGCCGATGAGGAATTACAGGTTCCCCTTGAAGACTTGCAAATAAATGAAGTTGTACATTTTGTGGAGAAACCAGTCGAAATCATGGATCAAGGTGTCAAGTGATTGAGGCGTAGCAAAATTCCCATAGTCAAGGTTCGATGGGAAGGAAAGCGCGGCGCCGAATTCACTTGGGAACTTAAAACTGAGATGAAGGCCAAGTATCCGCAGCTCTTTGAGCAGTCTTCTTCCTAGATTTCGGGGATGAAATCTCTTAAAGGAGGGGAGACTGTAACGCCTGCGTCCCTAGACTTTTATCTATTTGACACTTTTAGTCCCTAAACTATGTGATTCTTGATACTTTTGTTACTTGGTGAATCTTATGCTATGATACTTGATTCTTAATACTGGCCTCTTGATATTTAACACTATGATCCTTGATACTTGGAATCTAGATTCTTGACTCTTGATACTTTGGTACTTGACTCTTGAGACTCGTGAAACTTGAGACTTGGTTGAACAAGAGACTAGAGACTTGTCACTGGCGGAAACTATGAAACTTGGAAACTAATGTGTTAATCTAGTTATATGATACTATTGCCCAATAATACGCAACGCAATGCTTAATCTAACTCGCAAAACGAAACAAAGAAGGGAACTCGGAAAGGATGGGATTGACCGTATGGCAATCCAATCGGATGACCATCCGATCAGAGGGCCATTCGATCGAACTGCCATCCTATCTGTGCCACACCGCCTTCACTCCTCTCACACACTATAAATAGGACCTGTCACATCATTTATCACTGATGTGACAGCCTCCTCAGACCCAGACGCACGCACTCCCTTTTCCTTCCATTTTGTGGCAATTTCGGTACGTTTTGCACTAGATTCTTGTTCATCTTTGATCTATACACTATTCTCTACGAGATTCTCCTTTGAAATCTCACTTTTCATCGTGAAATCTCTGAGATTTGAGCTCTTGAGGGTGACGTTATCATGGCGGTTTGTACAAACCGTTGAGTGATGTCATTCCGTTTAAAGATCTAGCCCAGATCCAAGGAATTTCATGCGCTTTACACCAAATCTTTACTAAATCTAGACCTTTTCAGCTAAAACTTATGGTTCCTTCATCTTTTTTCTTAAACATTTACTTAAAACGGTGGAATCCGGACCCAAACGGACTGTAGACTTGATGAGTAGTCTAAAGTCGGCTTGGAAAGGGATTTTTGCTGGAAAAGATGACCGGAGTACGGATTCTGAAATGAGCACACTCATGGACAAACACCTGAACGGACTGGGGTGATTCCCATCCGATCGGAACGGCTGTACGTTGACGTGTTTTACCATTGTCACAATACGTACCATGTCGTCACAAGTAAACTCAAAACTTTGAAACTTTACAACGTTGCAAAAGAAACAAGGTCCTGCCAATCGGATGGCAATCCGATCAAACAGCCATTCGATTAAAGGGACATGTGCTTTACAACCTTCTATACTTAACCTATTTTTGAGTCTGAAGCTTTGAATCTTTGAAATCTTGGAACCTTGGATCGAATGGCAATCCGATCGGACTGTCGTCCGATCGAACTGCCGTCCGATCTGAGTGACCTGAGTTAAACACTTGGTAACCTTTTGAGAAACAAACACCTGGATCGAACGACCATTCGATTTAATGGCCATCTGAATGGATGACCATCCGATCAGATGGCAATTCGTCCCCCACTCACATCAGCCACCTCAATCGAATGGCAATCTGATCGGATTGCCGTCCGATTGAACTTCCATCCGATCCAGTGACTGATCTGACACTTTGCGCAATCTCGTTGTTTTGTCCGACACTTATCTGTTGTAATCTAATCAGGCTAAACCTAAAGAGCTCCCTTTGATCCAATAATAGTTAATCTGTTAAGCAATCACTGTGAGTATACTCGAGCCCTTTTTGTTTTAAACTTTGGGATGCAACATGTATTCTATTAAACTATGATACTTGATACTTTTGGAATCTAAACTCTATCCTATGTGTATGTGAAACTGGTGATTCTTGATTCTTGATTCTTTATGCTATGTGAACGTTTAATCCAGAGTGTGTAGTTCCGCCTTAACAATAGTAGCGCTATAGGAGATGCACCTCCCCGTTACTCTTGGGGGTATTGTTAGGAGGATTCTAGTTTTCCTTGATTCTTGGGAAAACACTAAAGCATCGGGACACTTGGGCTATCACTTGGACTTCGAACACAAGCATGGCTGAAACTATTTTGTTATCATTTACATTATGGATATGAGTCTTTTGAATCTATTATGCTATGTACTCAAACTTGTATACTCGCCGGTACATTTTTGTCCTGACTCTATTTTAATACATGTTGCAGGCTGACAGGATGCTAGGATTCTTGAAACAAGCTAGGATGAAGCCTAGAAACTTCATTTAGCTAATCTAGAAACTTTTGAAACTATGTTGATGTTTGGATAATTTGTGAACGTGGATTGATGTTGTTTAGACAATTTTGCATGAAATCAATTTAATTACTATTGAAACTATTAGTGTTATGGAAACTCGAGAGCAATCTGAACGCTTAGTGCCGCACCCCGATGTTTTCGCCAACAGTTGGGGTGTGACAGTAGGAATCGAGATGGAAAGAGGCAGACTATATGTCTGTGTTTTCTTTTGTTTTGAGGGTTAGGGTTTTGAAATGTAAGAGATGGAGAGAGATCAGGGGTGGTGTGCGTGTGTTGTTATGTGATTGCAAAATTTAACCACATATTTATACCTAGGTTAAATTGTGTTTTAAGTGGGCTTGGGCCCAAGGCCCACAAGCCCAATTCCATGTTTTAAGTGGCCCACCAGTTCCTACGAACCCGTATTCGAAACCTAAACTCTGCGAAACGTCATAAATTAAATTTTTCGAGTCAAAACACTCATAATTACATTGAATATCGATATTTGAAGCGTCCATTCATCGTTTGTGTTAAAACGCGTAAAATTGACTAAGTCGTCGTTCTTAACCCATTTTTCGATCCGTTTTCAACTACGGATAGTAAAATTTAAAACGAAGCTGAGTGTATCATAATATTTTAGTTTTTATGTTAATACGCGCATCTGATGCTTCCGTTTCGTTGCCTGTGCGTTCCTGCAGTCGCGTTTTCGTTCACGTTTGCGCTTTGTGCTGTTCGAACGCATGATGTTTTCACAAAACCACATTCATATGTATAAGTTATACGTTTAACCTTCGTATTTGTCGTTGTTGTCAGTAGTTTGTACGGTGTCAGTTCGTTATTGCTTAATATTCAGCAGATTTCCCAAAAATCCCCATGCGCGCACTGTAACGTTAGACAAGCATTCCTAGGCATTCTGATGGCCTAATTAAGTAAATATGTGTCTTAAACACTACTTATTATCGCCTAAAAAGTTGGTTATTAGCGTAATTAGAAGTTGTTAATTACCGGTTGTCACATTGACTTCAAAACGCGGGTTGTTACATCAGACAATCCAGATATCAGAAGCATTCATCCAAAATCAGATTCACATTCCCTGACAATTCTGAAGTCGGAACCACCCAAATACTGTGGCAGTGTCACGAATTTCAAAAATATCGGAATTTCAATATATGACATTGAAATTTTTGTTCCCCCTCATTTTTGCAAATTCTGACGTCTTATCATTGAATTCCCCCTCAAACTGAACAACTCAGTCTTTTGTCATCTCTGAAAAACTTAACTATACTGAGAATATGACAATTTCTGCCCCGAATGTCAGTTTTTCATCTATGCGGATTTAACGTTACGGCCCATAAATTGTCAGATAACCTGGATAATTAACATTTTGCACCAGTATCATGACTACCCCACTAAATTTTACAATCTTTGATCACATCATCAAATATGTTGGCTAAAGACCCAGATGAAATAACAATTAAGTTCCAAGTGCCCCTTCGTACGAAGCTAGAAATATCCCTTCGTACGAAGCTGTGAAATATGACAATTTATCTCTCATGCATGTTCGTACGAACCCAGATGCCCATTCGTACGTAGCTGGAAATGTCCCTTCGTACGAACCAAGGAGTGGGTTCGTACCAACTTGTATAGCAATTAGTAACTCGCTTCGTACGAAGCTGCGCGTTCGTACGAGGCTGTGCTGATATCACAAGAACACTTCCAAACACATTTTTTCAATCCAGAATCTCCATTACTTTGAATTCCATGATGAAACTTCATAGGATTATGTGAAAATAAATTCCAAACATAATGATGTCTTCAATTTCGAATTCCATCTGTGAATTGACCTTCAATTTTATGTTTTTCGATAATTTACATTAAAACTCACTAAACATCCAAATAAATGAGCGTAGGTGATTCAACCAACTGTTAGATCGATTGAATCGGTTGGTTATGATGTGTTCATCTTTAAGACTACAGATTTCATTATCTTTTTCATACAATTTGTTTTTCAATTCTTTAACATATTTTTCAAATTGTACTTCGTCTTTCAAAATTTTATATCTAAGGTTTTCATTCACCTCTTTAACATTAGCAAATGCTATGATGCATTTGTCTGAACATAGGTTTTTCAAGACCTGAGGTGGTACCTTAGCTGCAGCCATCATGGCATAATCACAAACATTTTCACAAGCACTGGTATCCTTCTCCACTTCATCAACACACCATGGGTCAGCGAGAGGTTCTAACAGTGGTTCAGGTTCTTTCTCTAACAGCTATTCACCAACAACAGCAGTAACCACTGCTTCAGCAACTTCATCCACTATTTCAGCACTGGGTTCCACTTCTTCAGTTTCCATCCCTTCTGGAATTGACTCTGATGCTGCAAAACAAAATTCATCACAAGGAGCATCATTCTTAGCAAATAGAGAAAAATTTTCATCGGTTAACTCATCAGGCATGCTAATCCAATCAACAAAGCCTTGGGTAAAGAAGCTTTGTTGACTTGCCTCTGCTAGAGCAGATGTTTGTGCAGCATGTTGTGGTGCAGGTTGTTGCACTTGAACCATAGAGACTGGGGCTTGGATATACTGGATTTGTGGAACAGGGGTTTAAACTGTCACACCCCCAAAATCCACACGCGGAGTATCACCGCTTGGAGGCGTTACTGACCAGGATCAAGCCACCAATCATATTGAACATATAGGTAATAAGTAAAAATAAATGTAATCCATCACAATACAATTGGTGTTCCATCAAAACATAGTATAAGTAGCGGAAGCATAGTATGAAAATCCAACACAAGTCTTAAGTTTAAAGAGTCATAAAGTTTTCATCAAACATTCACAATCCGTGCCCACAACGACCGCGCCTCTCGTGCAAGCTCCATGTATACCTAAGGTCCTGCAAGGCATGTAACAGAAAGTCAACAACTAGTTGAGTGAGTTCACAGTTGGTTGTTTAGTTATAGTGTTCGTTTCGTAAACCGTATGTTTGTTTAGTAACCAATGTATCGTGTTTGTTTGTATTGCGGCCTTCCCGGCATGTGTGCGAAGATTAGTGGGGGTCTCCCATGTTTTCTAGACTAGGTATATTTGTATCGCAGCCCACCCGGCATGTGTGCGAAGTTTAGAGTATGGTTCGCAGCCATTCCAGGCATGTGTGCGAAGTTTAGAGTATGGTTCGTAGCCATTCCAGGCATGTGTGCGAAGATTAGTTGTATTATCGCAGCCATTCCCGGCGTCTGTGCGAAGAGAAGTATATGTATCACTAGTCTAGCAGTATCTACCAATAACCTTCCTCTCCCGAGGCCTATGGTATGTAATTCCGATAACAATTAAAGCATAAGTAATCATCCAAACCCATTCCCAACCCCGGGAATCCCATGCCTTGGTAAGAGTGTGAACTCACCTTGGTTTGCTCGGTATGCTAAAGGAATACACACGCTCATAGTTAATCAATCACGACCTATAGTACGCACGTATGTATAATCAGTTTCGAAATCGCAATGTTTCACAGGTAATCCATGTCATAAAGTGTGTTTATGCATTTCTCATCAAGTAGCACATAACAGTGGGTTCATGTTCACACAGTCATACTCCGTATAACTGAGTTCTTGGTAATATCTAACATGGTTAATCAATTAACATGCTTGATGGTTTTAACAGACTTAATCAGGTTAATGTATTAAGCAAAGATAACAAGCTTTCAGAATTAACAAGCATAACATGAGTAATAACTAACAGAGTTAATACAGTTAACTGAGTTAATAAACTTAACTCAGTTAATAGGTTAATCATAGTTACATGTTTAACAGAGTTATAACTAACAGAGTTAATGAGGTTAACTAGTTAACGGAACTAACAGGGCCGAAATCACTTGGGCCGAAATCCAAGCTTGGGCCGAAAACACATGGGTGACGAAATCCCTTCAATGACGAAATCCCTTTGGATTTCGTCGATATGTTTTTCTTTCATCGGTTACCTCATCCTACCAAAACCCTAATGATCAGTAAGTTAAACAATCATATCAAGTCACGAAATCAAATAAACAATCATATCAAGACTATCACCATCAACAGCCGATTCATGTATTCTTATAACTTACTATATTCGCTATTATTATCATTCAACAATTAATAGCATGTGGTATTTGATAAAGGTTGAACCCTCATTGGACCATAATCTGTTAGTGGACTGCATCAACATGCTAATTCAAACATTCATGTGAGCCTCAAGTATCTATTTGTTTTATATAGACTTTTATTAAAATCGATGTACCTAGACATTCACGTGATCATACATCAGTTCATTCAGATCTGATTCATTGGGTTTGAGAACATTTATTGTTGTATAATCAACATGCCAAAATCATCATTATTAGGCACACATGGTCGAACATCTCATTCAATATAGATAACAGTTTGTGAACCACCACATATATATATATATATATATATATACATAACGATTAAACATCCATAATCATACGATAAGCATCTAAGTCAACTGAACATGTAGATCACTAACCGAGGATTAAACAAGAGGGGTTTGGCTTCGACCGAGAGGGGGCAGCCGTCGGGTTCCAAGGGTAGCGAGAGAGAGAGAGAGTGAGATGTGATTAGGGTTTGCCAAATAATAGTTCACGTACAGGATTAAGAACAATTGTTTATCTAGTCATGACTGGGCCCAAAGCCCATTTGGTTTTCGTTGGTCATATGGTGGGCGAAAACACATGAAGTGTTTTCATTGAGTGGGAGTGTTTTCGTTGGGAGTTTGTTTGGAAAGGTTCCATGTTTCAAATAATCATACAATTCAAATATATAACATATTCACACATTATTTACGCATCACAATATACACTTATATTGCACTTTAAATCATTTTTAAACACACTTAGCAAATAAATACAAATCGAATCGGATAGAGACCTTGAAAACTCGGGTTGTCACATAAACATATTGCACTAGAATAGTGGTTACAGGATGTGCATAATGGGCAGTGTTTACATGAGCAGCAGGGGTATATTGGGAATAGTGCATAGTGTTTTATGTATTTTGAGGTCTAGCGCTAGGATGTGTAATGATTGGTCCATTATTTTGACTTCTACATTCTCTAGCAAAGTGTCCTAGCCTATTACACTTGTAGCACTTGATTATAGATTTATCCAACCCCACTTTTAGATTCCCATCCAACCCTAGAAATTTTCTTCCTGTTCTCTTATAAAACTTGCTGGTTCTTACACTCAGCAGTGCCAGTTGGTGCAAAATGTCCATTTCCTCTAGATCAGTGGGATCAAAGTGTTGGAGGTCATTAAGCTCAAAGGATAAGTTGTCAGATTCTGGTTTTCCCCACTAGCTGTAAAAGCATGGTGGGGTGAGTAAGACTCAGAGTTGTTAAAGGCTCCACCAGCAGTTATGTCAATGTAATGATCATAACTCTGATCCTTACTCCCACCAGATTCTTCTTGACCCAGAAGTGCTGTGTTACCAAAGGTGTAATCATCAGCAACGTTCCCAGATTCCTGTAACTTCTTTTTCTAGTTCAACTCTCTCTCATAGGTGAGGAGTCGACCATGAAGTTTGGTCAAACTTAGCTCTTTAAAACTCACAGAATTTCTAGTTACGAAAGCTATACTATCCCATTTATCTGGTAATGACCTTAGAAACCTACTATTTAAAGTGGACTTTGCAAATTCGATATTAAACAGTTCAACTTCACAATGAGACAGCTAAATCTTTCAAACTGTTGGGTTAGAGACTCTCCTTTGACATGACAAAAGGTTTCATAATGTTGATTCAAAACCTCCCTGTTGTTTTCTATAACCTCTTCTGTTCCACCGAATTGCTCTTTCAGTGTATCCTATAGCTCTTTGGCAGTGTTACAGTGTAACAGTCCAGCATAAATGTCATTTGGGAGAGCTGAAGCCACTATGCTAAAAGCCTTTGCATCTAATTCAATTTTTTGAAAATCCTGATCTGAGTAATTTTCAAGGCTTTTAGGCACTTGGCCTTTGGGATCTTCTATGCTAGGCACCATTGGAACATGTGGTCCAAAGATGACTGACTTCTAGTAGTCGGTGTTTTGTTGAGCTAACACATGGCCCATCCTACGTTGCCAGATATGGTACTCGGATCTAACAAGCATAGGTGGCTTGAATAGTGTTCTGGTGTTGTGAGGGTCATGTGAGTGTGATGTCATCTTGGTTGTTTTACAGAAGTTTTTTAATAATCAACTTTTATACGTGATTACACTTTACTCTGTTTTTCAACTAATACGAACAACTTTAGTATCAATGGATTTGAGCTGAACTTTTATGTTAAATTGATTGTTAGATCGAATTTGACTGTCCTATGCTCTGATACCAATTGTTAGGATCTGAGTTTATTTGATTGTGTTGTTTAATTAAGTGAATAATGTAAGAAGGTAAAACAGAGATGAATAGTAGTGGAATATTGAAGATAAACTTTATAACATAATCAAAGAAGAATAGCTTTCAGCAAACATGATTTCATTAGTCAAATGATCATATGAATTCCAATGATTCAGCTATGCATGCATGCACTACTAAACTCCCCCTCAGCCTGAGCTCATAGTTAGTTCGTACAAGATGAATGGTGAAAGAGAGCTAATAGAACAGTACAGGTACTGTTCTATTTATAGTACAATCCTAACCACTGAACATCTAATGCTGACGTCACCTAGACAGTGACATCTAACATACTAACAACCTCTAAACACTGATCTAATTGAAACATTGTTACAATAAACAACTGATAAGTAAAACACTGATATTGCTATCCGCTGTTGATGCCCAAGCACTGATGTTGCAGATCAATGCTTTCTTCAATGGTTGATCAGGCCTTTGAATTAGCAGTGCTTAGTCTTCATCAGGTATTTGACAGTCAGCAGTTGTTAGGTCTTCAGTCTTTATAATCAGCAATTCTTTGATGATCAGTTGTTGAGAAGATCAATACTTAGAATAATCAGCTGGTAGAAACACTGCCATTGGAGAGAACTTAGAACATGCATTTGCTTATTATGGATCAACTATTGAGAACCAGTTTTGGCTTTCGGTATCATCTATTCTTCTAGGTTTTATTACATGGGCCAACAGTATACGGGTAGCTAGTATCTAGGGAAGGTTTATCTAGGGAAAGATTATCTAGGAAAGGGATATATATGAAACTTCCTAGAAAAGAAAGGCATATTCCTTACCTATAAATAGGAATCTTAGGATTCATTTTTCCTTGCTCATTCCTTCTCTTCTTCACTCTATATGTTGGTGTTCTAACCGATAATCACCTATACGATATTCTGTCTGACCGATCAGGGAACCAACTAACGAATGTCAAAGTGCTGCCTGAATTAGGCTATACTTTGTTAACTAACATTATGGTTCTGGTCTCGTGACCATCGTTAGGTTGAATTATGTGAGATTTGTGTCTTTTAATCATTGTACAACTTCGAACAACTTTATTATCAATAAAACATTGTGTTTTGATCCCAAGATTTGTTTATTTATGTTTGACATTTGCACGTTTTAATTCTTGTTCAATTTCGAGCTCTTAAACAATTTCTGGAAAGTTATACGCAAACTGTTATGTAAACATAATCAGTTTAACGCGACGTACACTCCGAACAATGACATAAGCTAAACATACCCTAAATACCCTTAACATAACTTAGAAATAAGTTTTGGAGGGTTCGGTATGGCAAAAACATGTTATTTCATGCACAAGGACTAAATGCGTCAAACTGCAAAAGTATGCCAATTCGCGTATATTTTTCTTTCAGACCATGTACGCACATCAAAAAAATTTGTAATCATTAAAATATTGTATTTTAGTGATGGGAATGCAAAAATACCATTCGTTGCGTAATTCGGATCGTTTTCGCGTCCATTACAACTTTCCTTGTAATTAACCAAAAAACGCAACCGTAAAGCCAAACGAACTGACATCCATGATATTTCCAAGCATATTTAAAGTCCCCTATGCTTTAACATCCTTGTAAAGCCTTAAAATTGGGTTAACGGGGGTTAAATGCGTTGAAAACAAGTTTTAACACATGCAGGGACTAAAACCGACAGTTTCTGAAATCTGCCTTATTCTGGCTGGCGGGGCGCTACAGGGGGACCTCCCTGGGTCGCGGGGCATGAGAGAGTGCAGCTGGCTGAAACTTCTAAACAACTTCTAAGTTATTTGCAACTAGTTTCCTTTCATGGTTTTCAATCTTGTGGGCTATTTAAGTGTTCTCCAAGGCTTTAGTTCCTGTCCACACACTTGGAATGATCCTATGAAGCCTTGGGCATTACACAAACACTTATCAAGATCCTATGATTCAAGGATTAGTATAAATACCCACCTCCATTTGCTCATTTCCTTGCTCATCTTCATTCTTCTCATCTCACCTGCTCTAAGAGGAGTTGCTACCATCTTTGGATGCCTCCCATCTGAGCTTTCTTCATCCTAGAACACAAGTAAGTGTTCTTACTAGTCTTGTTTATTTATTTTAGCTATTTCAAGTTAAAAGTCAAATAGTTTGACTTTCGGTTTAGACCATGAATTGATCAAGTCAAAGTTCAATTGAACTTTACAACGTGATCGTAATCACGATTGTTATAATCCCCTGCGATTATACCTACTGATTACCACATTTACTAGTCGAAGTGACGAGTCAAAGTTTCGGTCAAAATGCACAATTATGTGCATTTTACGATAGAACTATTTTCGGGTATCAAAACACTTTCTTTTTATATCAAATCAGTTTTTCAACTAAATTAAACATGTTTAACTCATCACTTCTAGTTTAGTGCTTATTTAGGGTCGTAAGTCGAGCGGTCTTGACCACCGCTTAGACTTTCGAACCCGACCCGTTTCGTCGATCTTAGGATCCGACCGAACACATATTTGTGACCATAGTTGTATAGGGAAAAACCTACTGAGGTTATACCTTATGGTCACTTCGTTTGGTTAGTTATTTGTTAAGTCGTTTATGTGCCCTTTAAAAATGACCAAAATGCCCTTTTTGAGCATAATTTCATTTTAAGCATATGTAATCAAATTTTTCACATCTAAACTGATAATATAACATTTTCAAACACTTTTGGGCATTTAAGACTTATCATATGACATATATAACCTTCCGACCTTACTTTTATGCAAACGACACGTTAAAGTAGCGTAAACTACCTTAACGGGTCATAACGGGTCAAAAGCACTTAGGATTACTTTCAAATCAGAATGTAGACATTGTTAAACCATTTCATATGAGTTTCAAATGCTCATTTGGTTTACAAGACCTCATTCTATCATATCCCCCGATTTAGGTACCGACTTATTAACATAGTTATCCGATACTAGGTGCCACTTGAATCCTTATTCCTTCAAGCTTTGTTTGATCTTTATTACAAGACTTATACGCAATCCAATGTGAGTACATAGATCCCCTCTTTTAATGCTTTCAAATATTTTGGGGTGAAACACTTGTGCCTATTGTTACTTTCATGCTTTCATGACATATACATGCTATGTTCATCTAGTACACATATAGTACATGATTTAAATTATGTTTTGCTTTGTATGTTGAGTTAGCATGCCTAGAACATTGATTTCAAGGATACTTTTGCTGCATATGTCGACTTAGCATATCTAGCACATTGATTTGAATTGCATTTTTGCTTCGTATGTTGACTTAGCATGCCTAGCACATTGATTTAAACATATTTTGGCTACATATATTGACTTAGCATATTTAGCACATTGATTTCATGGACATTATACTTCGTATGTTGACTTAACATACCTAGTACATGGTTTTAAAGACATTTTACATGACATGCTTACATTGATTATGAAATTTGGTATGTTTAACGAGACAAGATACATTCATTAACATTGATCACGACGACCGGTAGTATGTAATGGTACCATAGGATTGGCAATCCCGTTCCCGCTTCCTAGTTTTGTTTGGAAGTGACTTTAGGAAACGACATAATCAGATGAACATTTTGATAAACCTTTGACTTGATAAGGGTTTATCTGACAGTCAACAAGGCTTGAGTGTATTCGATGAACAAACCCGATAAATGTTATTAACAATAAAAACAATGGTTTTCAAAATATAACTTTTGACTTAAACTTTTGTTTGTTCAAAGACATTGTTTTGTATATGACATTTGGTTACACAAGACATTTGGTTATACATGACGTTATTACATGTGGTTTGAGTAAAGACTTTTTACTTGCAATACAAGACATTGGTTATTACTCGGCATTTGCTATACAAGACATGGTTTATACTTGACAATAGACATGGTTTATACATGACATTTGACATTGGTTTAAACAAGACATTATTTGATTGTTATTGGTAAGAAATTTAAATAACGAGACGTGTGTAATATGATAAAAGCATGGTGGATATGCCGCTGGTACTTCCTATATATAAGTGCTTTTATTATATTACATATCGTGGCATTATCTAAACCACTTCGACAAAAACAATACATGACAATTTTATACAAGACACGACATCTTTTACACAAGACATGATATTTTATTTCAAGACATAACATATTTTACACAATTCATTTTCATTTGATTATTCATTTAACCATGCATCATTTCTTTTATATCATTTGATTTTCATATTGATTTTCACATGATTTTATAAAAGAAAACATTTATAAGGTTCATGATTACTTTTTCATTAAACACTTCTTTTAACTTTCAAGTCATGAATCCTCATCAACAAAATCTATGTATCTCACAGGCGTTGTTATGCTGACGTACCTATTTTCTCATGTGTTTCAGGAGCTAATGTTTGATGATGATCATGCTACACTTAGGGCGGACTTGGGCCTTAGTGACTAAAATCAAGAAAGACAAGTTTAATTTATGTTCTGTTTTCGTTTAATCTAAGACAATGTAAACATCTTATCTAATAATACACAACTTCAAATACCATGTGTTATGAAACAATAATTCTGTGACACGACTCCCTGACGTTTCTGCCGAGGTTTATTGTTTTACGTGGTCGGGGTGTGACAAATTGGTATTACACTAATATGTATTCTACTCTATTAAACTAAATATTTAACTATTAGAAAGCTCAAAACTATAAACTTACTATCAAAATGCTTAATGACCAGAAAGTTCATAATTATAAGTAGATGCTTAACTATCAGAAGGCTTAGAATCAGGAGGCATGTTAAATCCAGAACTATAGACCTACAAGGTGAGTCATTCTCTTTTTATCAAAATGTTTTCAAAACCCTAAATGTTTTCAAGTTGTATTTACAGTGATTAAGTCTTTGTATTCTGAAATTACAACCGGTATGTGTGGT